>CM065809.1:11852143-13218143 GCA_033398695.1 Orobanche coerulescens
GTCAGTACAGAAGACACTATCTCACCTCGATCCTGTTCAACGTATGCAAATACGCTAATGTATGCTAATAGTCAAGACCAACTATTCTCAAGCACACACTACAACCTTTTATATAATTTGTCTAATAATTATATAGGTTGTGAAATATTATATTATTTTATAAGGCACCGATAATGTGATCTTCCATGTGACACCAACACACCACATTATCTACAATATAAAATAATTAGACATTTCATTTGCATAACCATAACGTGAATTAATATGCAAAACATGTGATTTAATATTCTCATAGGTAGTAACAGGGAATTTAGGTAATACAAGCATAAAGTATGCTTTGCAGTATACAATCCTAACAGACAAAAGACAAGATGAAGCTTGGTGGAAAGGGGGGGCGGCCATCTAGAAGGGAATTGAAGAGTTCGGTTCGTTTTGGACTCCCGTGAGTCCAAACAGATAAACTCCGATTCTGTTCCGATGTATTTATATCAATTAATTAATCCAATTAATTAATCATATAAAATACATAATAACATAATTAATTTCTCCAAGAAATAATTATATTCATGAATTAAATTAATCACCCAGTAATTTATTTAATTCATTAGGCCGTAAATTAATTTATCCAATAAATCAATTTAGACATCCAATGTCCCAATAAATTAGATATCCAATATCCAATATTTATAAAGAGAGAATAAGCTTGATTCATTCCGTCGTCAATCCTATTGCGCGACTCGGTAGGTTCGTCTCAGTCAGCAATGGGAGGAACCAAAGAGTAGTAGCACCACCTAGCCAGCCTGGCGGCCTACACTGTACCCCAACTGAGAACGAATGATGGGATCATTCAAGAACCATTCTGTCGTGAATACCAGTAAACGTATAAACCCTTCTTTCTAATGTCCCGATCAAGTTATAGGGTCACGGTCAGTCAAACCCCATATGTACTTGACGCTATGCATGCGTTAATGCAAATCGAGATCATCGAGCTCTCGTGTATCTAATACAGCTAGCTCCAATGCTTTGGCCAAAGACTTATGATGTCATCTGCCAATAACCGCATAGGACATATAACTCGTTCACTAAGAGGAGAAAGAATTCTATCTTGGTATTCAGTAGGACCTGCTACTTGCCTATCAAGATGCACGTCGAGGTTGACCCCCGCCTTCCGGTTTATAGGGTCGAACTACTCTAATGAAAATCTTGACGTCACAAGCACATCCCTACTAAATCCTCAAGTCGAAGGTTCACGAATACCTATCACAACCTTTCGATTCCGTCATTGACTGTCCCGGAGTGAAATCCGTGTGACGAATCGAGGGTGAGTCGGTTCTAGTATACTAATCCAATTAGCATACCTATAACGTGTGCTCCCACTAACCAATAGCGTTCGACAGGCACTTTCCATGTCAAAGAACACGTCATACAAGTCTTCACATAAACTTAACGCCCAGTCAAGTTTCATTGACTTGCGAACGATTAAGTATTTGAGCTATAAACCTTTCCAGTGCCGACCCCCTTATCCAATAAGGGGTGGAACATTTTGCTCTCAAATACACGGACTAGTTTCTATACGTATATTTACGAGTTAGGAATGCCAGTAACTATCAGTAAATAAAGAAACATTCATTGCCTTATATAATTGATTTACATAATTACAAGTGCAATGCCCTCACTCAACATCCTCTGAGTGGCATTCGAGGGCATACTCCTAACAAAAACATAAGGGCACAAATACGGGAAACCAGTCTACGATTTATAACATCGTGAAGTCGAGATCATACAAGGTCGAGTACAAGGTAAATACACCATTTATCCGGGCATTACATACTACCCCTCTAAAAAGAAGTTTCGGCCCGAAACTTAAAACGAAAATAATTCCGGGTATCTCGACTTCATACTCTCCTCCATCTCCCAAGTTGCTTCATCGACTCCATGTCGAGACGACTGAACTTTTACCAAGGAGATCGGTTTATTCCTCAACTGCTTGACTCGACTCTCGAGTATCTTGATCGGTCTCTCTTCGAAGGTGCCATCATTAGCTATCTCGATCTCGTCGAAATCAATAATATGATTGGGATTTGGTACATACTTCCGCAATTGGGATACGTGAAACACACTGTGAACGTGACTCAGCGATGTCGGTAAGGCCAACCTGTATGCTAAATCCCCAACTCTCTCGAGGATCTCAAATGGTCCGATATATCTCGGACTTAGCTTGCCTTTCCTCCCAAAACGGAAAATCCCTCGTGTAGGAGACACCTTCAATAGTACGTGGTCCCCAATGTCGAACTCTAGAGGGCGACGACGTACATCTGCATAAGACTTCTGTCGACTCTGGGCAGTCAACAGTCTTTCCCGAATCAAAGCTATCTTCTCTTGAGTCTGAACTATTAATTCCAGTTCCGTCCCGATCAAATCCGAAGAATCATCCCAGCACAGGGGTGATCGACATCTTCTCCCGTACAAAGCTTCAAAAGGTGCCATCTTAATAGAAGCATGCCAACTATTATTGTAGGTGAATGCAATCAATGGCAAATGGACTTCCCAATTAGTTGACCAATCCAAAGCACAAGCTCTAAGCATGTCTTCTACTATTTGTATAGTCCTTTCGGACTGACCGTCCGTCTGAGGATGATAAGTCGTGCTAAAGTTTAGCTCGGTCCCCAAAGCCCTGTGAACTGCCTTCCAGAAGTGCGACACGAAACGGCCATCTCGATCTGAAATAATGGTCTTCGGCGTCCCATGCAATCTGACTATCTCTGCAATAAATACTCGCGCCAATCTCTCGGGTCCCCAAGTGTCTTTAATTCCTAGGAAATGAGCCGACTTGGTTAGTCGATCAACTATAACCCAAATCATGTTCATTCCCGTCTTAGTCCTTGGCATATTGGTGATGAAATCCATCGAGATATCCTCCCACTTCCACTCAGGAATCGGAAGCGGTTTTAACATTCTGGCAGTTCGCTGATGTTCAATCTTAACCTGCTGACAAGTCAAACACTTCGAAACGTACTCTGCTACGTCTTTCTTCATGTTTCCCCACCAGAAGTTTTGTTTTAGATCCTTATACATCTTACTACTGCCCGGGTGAATAGAATAGGGCGCTCTGTGAGCTTCCTTCAGAATTGTCTGTCTCAGACCATCATCATTGGGAACGCAAAGTCGACTCTGAAATCTCAGAACTCCATCATCTTGTACCATGAATCCTGGGGCTTTCCCTTTGTTCACTTCGTCACACAATTGAAGAATCAGAGAGTCATCCAACTGCTTAGATTTGACTTCTTCAACCAACGACGAAGTTAGTTCCATCACACACAATTGTCCTTGGACTCCTTGCGACCACACTTCAATTCCTTCACAGATTAGCTCTCGTTGAATGTTGGTTTGGGATGTAAACGCTTCCAATACTCAAAGAGAAACAGGTTTTCGGCTTAGTGCATCAGCTACCACGTTTGCTTTGCCTGGATGATAAAGGATTTCCAAATCGTAATCCTTGATCAATTCCAGCCACCTTCTCTGCCTCATATTTAATTCCTTCTGACTGAAAATATATTTGAGGCTCTTGTGATCGGTGAAGATCTGACAACGAGTGCCATACAAGTAATGTCGCCAAATTTTCAGAGCAAAGACCACAGCTGCTAGCTCCAGATCATGAGTCGGGTAATTAACTTCGTACGGTTTTAGCTGCCGAGAAGCATAGGCGATCACCTTATCCATCTGCATCAACACACATCCCAGACCCTGATTTGAAGCATCACTGTATACCATGAATCCATCCGTCCCATCTGGTAACGCTAATATAGGTGCTGTCGTCAGTCTCTTCTTGAGTTCATCAAAACCAGCCTGGCATTTCTCATCCCACGTGAACTTTTGAGTTTTCTGTAACAGCTGAGTGAGCGGACGAGCAATTTTGGAAAATCCCTCGACAAAACGGCGATAATATCCGGCAAGTCCTAAGAAACTCCGGACTTCTTTCACGTTATTAGGAGCTTCCCATTCCAAGATTGCTTCGACTTTCTTCGGGTCCACCTGAACTCCGTCAGCTGATATCACATGCCCAAGGAAAGTTACTTCCCTAAGCCAGAACTCGCATTTGGAAAGCTTTGCATACAGCTGTTCCTTCCTCAAGATGCTCAAAACCACACGCAAATGCTCAGCGTGCTCCTCTGTGTCTTTCGAATATATCAATATGTCATCGATGAAGACGACCACAAATTTATCCAAGTATTCTAAGAATACCCGATTCATCAATTGCATAAATACCGCAGGAGCATTGGTAAGTCCAAATGGCATCACTACAAATTCATAATGCCCGTACCGGGATCTGAAAGCAGACTTCGGTATATCCGATTTCTCAATTCTCAACTGATGGTATCCTGATCGCAAGTCAATCTTTGAGAATACCCTTGCCCCTTGCAATTGATCAAACAAGTCGTCGATCCGAGGTATCGGATACTTGTTCTTGATCGTCACTTTGTTTAATTCCCTGTAATCAATACATAATCGGAGGGATCCATCTTTCTTCCGGACAAAGAGAACAGGTGCTCCCCAAGGAGAAACGCTAGGTTGAATGTAACCCTTCTGCAATAATTCTTCCAGTTGCTTCTTTAGTTCATACATATCGGTGGGCGCCATACGATATGGTGCTCTGGAAATAGGAGCGGCCTGTGCTCCAATTCGATAGTGAACTCCACTTCTCTCTGCGGAGGTAATCCAGGTAGTTCGTCAGGGAATACATCTGAGAATTCATTCACAACTGGAATAGATGAGAGCTCTACTCCTTCTTCTTTCTTCATGGCATAACACCAGTATCCGTAACAACCCTGCTTTAGCAATCTCGCTGCTTTCATTGCTTTGATTAATTTTCCTGAGCTTCCCGGTCTCCACCCCTTAAATAAATGTTCAGACCCGTCATCGGAAATGATAGAAATGACTCTCTTTCGGTAATTCAAAATAGCTCCATAACGATTGAGCCAATCATCTTCGAGAATCAAATCATCACCAAGGATGTCGACTACAAAAAGATTTGATAGCCAATCTCTCCCTCCTATAGTCACTGGAAAATCTCTAGTTTCTAGGGTTCCCACAAGTTTCTCTCCGCTCGGTAATCCCACAACATAAGGTTCACAGTCATACAAGCACGAGATTTTCAAACGATTTACACAGTTCAAAGACATGAAAGAATGCGTAGCTCCTGAATCGAACAAGACACTAACTGGATGCAAAAGGATCTGAATCGTACCTGATGCAACAGCCGTGTTCTGATCGTCTGACTTCTTCATCTCGTAAATACGCGGAGGAACGGACCCAGCGCTGGATGCCTCTCTTTTCCCAACATTCTGCTACTGGAACCCACTTTGTTGCGTCTGGTTTACACTAGTGTCCTTCGGAACCGGTACAGGAGTACGAGTACCAAAAGATCGTGTCGCATTTCCACAAAATGTTGCGCGATGCCCTTCCTGTCCACACTCGAAATAGGTCACAGCAGGCGCGAAACAGTCACGTCGAACATGCCCCGCTTTGCCATAGTTATAACATTTCTTCCCTGCGTCTGAAACGGTTGGTGCTGCCCGGAACTTCTTTCCACCTCGAGAAGGATGCGGAGGTCTCCTAGATGAATGAAAAGAGGACTGGCCCCTGCGAGGCCCACTACTCCTATTCTCCGTGAAGTTGCCAGACACTTTCTGCTTCTTTGCTTCTGTTGATTTCTCGACTGCCGCCTCTTTCATATCATAGGCCAGCGCCTTGTCCTGATACTGTCGCAGGGTGGTGCATTCAAGTCCGGACATATATTGCTGAATCTCCGGCTTCATTCGCATGTCAAAATGAAAAATCCTCTCTGCCTCGGTCCTAACCAAGTGGCGCACATAAGTCAACTGGTGATTAAAAGTCTTAATCACGTCTGTCACAGATGCTTCTGAATTTTGTGGTGCGGAAAACTCCCGGACTCGGGCCTCCCTAACTGGCCGAGGACAATACTGCGCTTCCATCATTAATTTGAACTCCGTCCAGTCAACATTATGCTCCTCAGGTCGAATGGCCTCCCACCAATCGAAAGCCTCCCCCGTCAGAAGATACTGGGCGACCGGAACCTTTCTGTCGTTGGGACAGTTAATCCCCGCAAAAATCTTCTCTTACTCCTTCAGCAGTGATCCCAAGAAAGCGTCTCAGCAGAACCGTCAAATTTCGGAGGGTGAAATTTGACCACCTCAGTAAGCCATTTGTCTCCCCGATTATCCACATTATGCCGCTGTCCCATCGCCGTCTGCATGCGATCAACAACTTGAGCAAACTGGTTTATCTGAGCAACCACCTGCTGAAGCACTCCCGGCACATTAGGATCTGCATTATTATTTGCTGATCCCTGTTGTCCTCCAGAATGGGAATTGGTTCGACTAGCAGATATCTCCAGGGTAGACGCCGAATCCTCGTGTCTCATATTTCCGCGTCCGCGTCCACGACCACATCCGCGTCCACGACCTCCTCTCAACATACTGTAAACACAAATACTCAATATCCAGGGCAACTTTCTAAAAGAAAGTCCATCAATGTTCACAAAACATGAATTAAATAAAACGGTAGTAATTGAGATTAGGAAACTTACAACCACGGTCCACACGACGATGCTGGCTCAGCAGTGATGTTACAAACGACCAATAACCAAATAACGTAAACAGACCCAACTAACCCGACTGCCAAGATATCGATGAATCTTAGCTCCGATACCATATTCTGTAACACCCCGAGATATTCGGAATAATTACAGCGCCGTAAACCCCTTTGAGTAAGGATTTACAAGGCTTAATAAAAGAAATGTAAATATAATTCAACCTTACAACTGAAGTTCAAAATACAGAACTGGTTCAACTGATTCAAAGAGTTAACTTATACAACCATATCGAAAATGACATTATTAAAACACACGTACTCGAGTACTAAAGTGAACCAAGAAGACAATATGACAATAAACATCAACCACATCACTGAGCCATTTCATCGTCCTGTCGGTACTGTGGTTTCTTCCCCTCTCCTCGGCTACCTGAACATCAAAACAATGTCCACCCCCGAAGGGGTTAGCAAAACAATGCTAGTACAAGTATCATAATACATAAATTATGAGTGAGTCATAAATCATGCAAAACGGACTTCCTTCATCGGAATCCAACGATGTGAATCCTCACGATTCCATCAACACAATACAGGGTAATCCAGCGATCCAGCGCCCTTGGTATAGATCCCCATGATGATCCCGTCGGACCAACGCATGGTGGAAAACCCGTCCATGATCCGGACCCTCAAAGATAGATCCTAATGATGATCCCGTCGGACCAACGCATGGTGGACATTCGATCCAGCGCCCTCAGCATAGATCCTCATGACCCCCTCGGATCATTTATACCATAAACCAATCAATTATGCATACATATATGCATTTCAATATTTTCATCAATACGAACGATTAACAATGAATACCACGAGAATTTACAGAAATAAATCTCATATTCGACAACATGAACAAAACCATATGCATGATCAAAGTTCCAATATACATTAAACTCAACATATGATACTTGCCTCGAAAATGGCAAGAATGAAATACTCGAACAAACGTCACGCGTCCGTATGTCACCGCCCCACGATCGACCCCTATGCAAGGCTCGGACCTTGTTCAAAAAGAGATACAAGGAACTTAACATACCACTCGATACTATCATACGCTCACCGAATACTTATATTATGATCGTAAAGTAGTGACGCTAGGTTGGTTCACGGTTAGAACACTAGGTAAGAACTGAACCGGAAACGATAAGGCACTTCATGAGGGCTGAACGATCATTTCGAAGGTGAAGTACCGTTGTTTAAAAGTTCACTGTTTTACAAGGTATTGAAGGTTTCGTGTTTTAATTAAGGAAATGAATGCCAAATCCTCATATGATCGGCTATTATGATTCTACCCCCAATATTACTCAAGACGACAAGCATGCTCGAATATTACGCAAGGAAAACGACACTACGGTGATTCGGTTTGAGTTCAAGGACTTGGTCGATATATTACCCTCAAGAACATGGAGAACATTGTCATAACAAATTCTTCTAACATACATGAATTACTCCAATGGAACATAAAAAGGGTTCAGAAAATCTAGCGGAAATCATGCTTATTACTCCCACGAATTAAGGATACTACATGTTAAGGTTTTCATCCACCGATGCTAAATCAATACTCTAAGTAACGTAAGAAAGACAAGGTATAATCGGGTTCTAAACTCCAAAATATGGTGTTGGACTCAAAAGGTCATTTAACTAATCCAATGATTTCCAAAACAAGCTCAAAGTATAGTTAAGAATGTAAATTCTAGCTTGGTGAATCGTAACATACCTTAAAAGATGTAAGAATAAAGAAGATCTTCAATAAACTCTTCACCGGAAGCTTGATCACCAAATCACACGGTCTAGGCTTCCCAAAATCGGATGTAGATGATGATATGAGGGATATGAGGTGAAGGATAGTCTCGAGAACACAAAAATCATCTAAGGCAAGAGTGGGAAATGAAGTGAGGGTCAGGTTCTATAAATAGATTTCTGTGCATTACGTACGTTATGCAATCACCCTTACGTACGTAACAAACTTAACGTACGTTATACCCTAGCCTTAGCGTACGTAATCGTCTGACCAGAGTTCACTGGTCTGATTTCGCCATTTCCTTACGTACGTAATCACACGGGATTTACGTACGTAATATCCATGTCCTTAGCGTACGTAAAACATGCACCATATCGTACGTAACACCTATGTCCAGGTTCACGCGGAAATCACACGAATCTTCCCCGGCCCCTTCCTCGGCCCCCACATGCCGACCCTTATCCGAACCCAAGTTGACTTAGCTTACGTACGTTAAGAACATCATATAACGTACGTAATACAGAATCTTTAGCGTACGTTATGGACGCCTGATAGCGTACGTAAGTACGTGCAGAATCATGCATGAAGTGTTGAAGATATATAAAAACATAAGGGCACAAATACGGGAAACCAATCTACGATTTATAACATCGTGAAGTCAAGATCATACAAGGTCGAGTACAAGGTAAATACACCATTTATCCGGGCATTACAACGTGTGGTGCTTGAGTATTTCGCTATCCAGCTCAGGAGGTTCCGACGGGATCACGGAGTGGGATTTGTGGCTTCGTCCCCGTCCTAGGCGATGTGAGTACGTGTTTTGTGAATGTGTTTGCTCACCTCGGGAGGGTTCGACGGGACCACGGAGGGAATTCTAATGGCTTTGACCTGGGTTCACGAGTGAAACTTCACCGCTACGTGTGTATATTTTGTGATTGTTTTTCGCTCACCTCAGGAGGGTCCGATGGGATCACGGAGGGAGTCCAATGGTATAGCCCTGGATTCACGAGTGCGGTTGCTTATGTTTTGTGAATGTGTTTGCTCACCTCGGGAGGGTTCAACGGGGCCACGGAGGGAATTCCATTGGCTTCGACCTGGATTCACGAGTGAAACTTCATGGGTGCGTGTGTATTTTATGTCCGTCGAGGACGCATGACGTGGGTTTTTAACCTTGTGTATTATGGTTGGTTTTATTTGCGGAAACAAAACCTTTGGGGCGGTGACCCCTTTCGTCTTTTTGGGTTTTGAAAAGTGGGATTTGATAATCCTAAATTATTTTTCTATTAAAACTCTCGATGGCATCTTAAACTATTTTATAAATTGTTTCCCTTTATTTGGGATCTTTCGGTTTTGGAAATATTTACTCAAACTCTTGCCTCGGGAAGTGTTCATCCTGTTGTATTTGAATCTTTGAGGATTCCTGGTTATTGTTATTCGTGAAATGTGAATTGTATGACTCGTATTTTTGCACTTGTACTTGCACTAGCAAAACAGTGGAGTTTTGCTAACCCCCGAGTACTCGGGGGGTGGATGTCTATTTTTGCATTCAGGTTGTGGAGCATAACACAGGGTCGGCACGAAGGATGATGAAAGATGATCGATACTAATCACATGAGGAACCGTACATTGTTTATTGGTTCAGTTGTACTTTATTTTCCGCTGCTATATTTTTCCCGTTGTACGGGTATGGCTGTGTTTTGACCCCTGCGTGGGCATGAGTTGTATTTGAGTTGTATGTACTTATTGAAAGACCAAATCAGTCTACTGAGTCATTTTAGCCTTAAAGGCATGGTTGAGTTGTCATATGTTGTTACCAGCATGGTAGATCCTTGAGGAAAGGTTCTACGGCGTGTAATATCCCTGAGCGGATTGGGGGTGTTACAGCACCAGAGGCGGAGGCTGTTGCCCCTGCTGTTGACCAGTAGTATTCCTCTGCATAGTTTCCATCAGCTGACCCATTTGGGTCATCTGGGTCATCATGCCCTGCATCACCATGTAAGGATCGACACGTGCATTTTCTCCAGTGTGGTGTGATTGGTCCCTAGAAGGCGAATCACTGCCTGCGGAACTCTGTTCCACATTCGCGCGTCTGTTGGCTCGTTGTATTGGGATTCGGCCTCTTCTGCGCCTCGTCCCCCTCTGCCATGGCCTCTCAGATTCCTTTCCATACTGAAAGAATCAAGTCACAAGTACAGTTCAAGTTATCAATCATAATTCATGCTAAGTTAATGGTAACAGAGAATTTCATATCCAACAAGCAGTTCATAAAGAATCACTGGCACCGCATGTGCTACCCACTCAATATCATATCAACATCAAGTCGAAACAATTCCAAATTAATTTAGGTTTTCCTAAAACAAGTGGATTTTACCACATTTTAGCAAGATGCCAAGATAATTAAAGAGACCGATACGTCATCAATATCATGCCAGTAATCAAATTGTGGCTCATGAGAACATACCGTATTCGACGGGTCAGGCGCTTGCACAGGTTACACGTGGCACGAAAGGTTTCTTGATGCTATTTCGATTCTACAATGACTCAAAAGAAAAACACACTCTCCGATACCATCTTCTGTAACAGCCCGAAAACGGTGGCTATTACAGTGCCGTGGACCCCTACAGGGACCCACCAGGCGATATCACGATATACACTTACAACTAGACAACGTGGCACCGTACCACAATATTTATCAAACCCCGATGTGGAGTATAAGTTATACATGTCTTTAATACGAGCAAACGTACACAGGATCCAAATTCGGTACAGACCATATGACGATGGGCAATACCTAACAGATTATAGTACATTCATCCGACACAAGGTAAAATGAAAATCACAATAAAACATAACCGAACATCAAAAGACTCGGGGCCCCCGAAATAGCATCCTTCAAAACCCTTCGTCGCCATTGTGCTCCTCCTGTGCCTTGCCCTTTCCTCGCCCTGAAATACAAGTATTTCGCCCCAAACCACAGGGTCAGCTATACATGATAATAATTCTCATGACATTATACAATTCATATATATACGGATCACAAAGAAAACAATCGACTACTGAATATACCCCGCAGGCGTATAAACAGTCAGTCCCAACTGTCGAACATAACCAAATATACGAAAGACCATCTAGCATCATCTTCAAGATCCTAAGTTGGATTAATCATCATCTAATCAGTTTCATCACTCCAAATCAAGGTAATGATTCTTGGATCTAGAATATTTCGCCCCAAACCACAGGGTTAGCTATACATGATAATAATTCTCATGACATTATACAATTCATATATATACGGATCTCAAAGAAAACAATCGACTACTGAATATACCCCGCAGGCGTATAAACAGTCAGTCCCAACTGTCGAACATAACCAAATATACGAAAGACCATATAATATGGCTGAAGACGGACGTCACAGTGCGCCCGATACGGAAATGTGTCCGTGCACATGTCCACCCCGTATACGGAATCCAGAATATACGTGGGACGATGTACCTAATTAGCCTCACGAACTACGTCTCGTGTGCACGATCTAAATGCAGAAAACATCCACGCATGATCATCAAGTGCCCGGCTAAAAATCCTACACATAACCAATCGGCACGTAGATATGACTCCAGAGATGTCACGATAAAACATGACAACGAAGCTCAACGAATTACACCTTTATCAAGGAAACGAACGACTCACCGAAGTGTCAACAAAGCTCAAAAGGACCAATGGTAACAAGAACGGTAATTTCGGGTATATCAACCCAACAACATGATAATGCGATCAAGGGCATCACCATATCACAAATCATAGATTATCAGAACATTTCATACACACGAAACGCATAATAAACACAAGAATTCAACCATCATTATAACCAAGCAAGATAACTTGCCTCAATTCCGTAGATGAATAATCCTTCTTTGAATGGTCAAACGAACGGTATCCCCGTCTAACAATTCTCACGCGAACAAGCAACCTTGAATGAAATGTAATTCATTCAACAACGCATTCGTACGATAATGGTATCCTTACATAAACAATATTCGTAGATTTACTTTGAATAAATCAATTATCCTATTGATCACTTTAATGTTCCAATTACAATTCATCATATGTTTATCATGTTTATACACATATTCTAACATTAATGTCAAATACTTGAAGTCCAAATTATTACCAATATAACATTGTGGAAACATCTTTTCAAATCATCGGCACTTCCGACTATGATATAAGTTTGTGTTTAATTATGTTCTTCATTATTTTACCAACAATTACATTAAAACTGATTTCTATATGAAAACATAATTTAAATTTTTAGTGAACTAAGAACATCATCTTTATTTACGTCTCCTAACACACACGGATTAATGAAATGGAATTCAACTACTCATCTACCGCATTTGCATCACCATATTCACTACAATCCTCTTAAGAACATTATCAACATATTAATATAGTGATTAACACCCTTTTGAGTTATCAACGAAATCGATTAACTTGAACATATGAAGATTACAACTTCCTTCTATCAAAATCCATTGTTTTACTTTTGAAGAATTATTAAAAGCCTAGTTATATCATTGGATACTTGGAATTCTAAATGTAACTTCATCCCATCTTGTGAAAATTATCTTCAAAGGGTTAACATAATTCTTCCAACAATTTATTACGAAGGTATTGGTTTTAGAGGCCAAAATTATGGTTCCATATTACCTTCAAGAATCAATTGAATGTTCAAGACAAGATTTGTATCTCTCCCCTCTAATCATTAAGGATTTCATCCCTAACATGTTCCTAGTGTTGAGACTATAATCAACTTCCGATTATCATGTTATAAATCAGGTTATATCTGTTATTATCAACACAACGATAATATGAAGTTATTATACATCAAGAAGTAATACTAATACCCTTAAATGTTGATCTTCACTTAGTTTGAGCATGATTTAATCAACTTATCAAGTTTATACTAGCTTAAACTAACATTATGTAAAGTGTTTATATACTAACATCATCATAAGCATAGATTTAATATGAGTTAAAGAAAGACCAACCTCAAAATGAAGAACAACACCAACACTTCAAGGTACACACTTCAATCTCCTAATCTCCAAGTCACAAACCAAGTGCTGAAGCTCCAACACAAATTAGAAGGGCTAGAAATGGAGTTGGCAGGGAAGGGAATCATTTTTCTCAGTGGGGAGGTTGAAAGGGTCGAGCAGGAAATAAAAGGCAAGTCATATTTTTATAACCTGAACTCAGCATTGTTGGGATTCGGCGCCTAAAATCGAAGGCCGCAGCGGAAGCAGTAAAACGAAAATTAATTCGATCCGAATCCATACGAGGATCGATCGAGCTACATATATACGAATATTGAATGAACAAAGAAGATACGAGAAACACATACCCTCGAAGTCCGTTGATTGAATGGTAATCTTCTCTCGAGCTATTCCCAAGCTTTAGGCGATCTCCTTTCAATTCAATCCGCTCCAAGCTCTTGAATGATCCAACGCCGAAAGCACCGCGTCTCTACTTGCCACGCGCCGGAGAAACGATCGGAACGACGATCACCTTGCTATCCTCCGAGGATGCGGCTAGAGCTAAGTGATGAAGCTTCCAATATGAGATCATCACACTCTAAGTGTATAACTCATAACTCTCAATTATACTCTTGAATTTTCTCTAAGAAAACCAAGAGGAAAGTGAAGAAGAAGAAGACTACTTTGAGAAGAACTTTTCTCTCTTTTTAACTCTCTATGATTGATCCATATGAATGCCTATGCAATGAGAGAATCAAGTCTACTTTTCTTATTCAAAAATTCCACTCACCTTAAAACAACTCATCAAATGAGAATCAACCCCACCATGTCATTATCACCCATTAATCAATGGGAATAAAAACAAAAGGGAATAAGGTGGAAAGTGGGGCGGTGGCTATGATGAAAAACGGATGAGTTCGGTTCGTTTCGGACTCCCGTGAGTCCAAACAGATAAACTCCGATTCCGTTCCGATGTATTTATATCGATTAATTAATCCAATTAATTTTATCATATCAAATACATTATGACATAATTAATTTCTCCAGGAAATAATTATATCCATGAATTAAATTTATCACCCAGTAATTTATTTAATTCATTAGGCCGTAAATTAATTTATCCAATAAATCAATTTAAACATCCAATGTCCAGAATTAGATATCCAATATCTAATATTCATAATGAGAGAATTAAGCTTGATTCATTCCGTCGTCAATCCTAATGCGCGACTCGGTAGGTCCGTCTCAATTAGCAATGGGAGGAACCAAAGAGTAGTAGCACCACCTAGCCAGCCTGGCGGCCTACACTGTACCCCAACTGAGAACGAATGATTGGGATCATTCAAGAACCATTATGTCGTGAATACCAGTAAACGTATAAACCCTTCTTTCAAATGTCCCGATCAAGTTATAGGGTCACGGTCACTCAAACCCTATCTGTACTTGACGCTATGCATGCGTTAATGCAAAACGAGATCATCGAGCTATCGTGTATCTAATACAACTAGCTCCAATGCTTTGGCCAAAGACTTATGATCTCATCTGCCAATAACCGCATAGGACATATAACCCGCTCACTAATGGGAGAAAGAATTCTATCTTGGTATTCAGTAGGACCTGCTACTTGCCCGTCAAGATGCACGTCGAGGTTGACCCCCGCCTTCCGGTTTACAGGGTCGAACTACTCTAATGAAAATCTTGACGTCACAAGCACATCCCTACTAAATCCTCAAGTCGAAGGTTCACGAATACCTATCACAACCTTTCGATTCCGTCATTGACTGTCCCGGAGTGAAATCCATGTGACGAATCGAGGGTGAGTCGGTTCGAGTATACTAATCCAATTAGCATACCTATAACGTGTGCTCCCACTAACCATTAGTGTTCGACAGGCACTCTCCATGTCAAAGAACACGTCATACAAGTCTTCACATAAACTTAACGCCTACCAAGTTTCATCGACTTGCGAACGATTAAGTATTTGAGCTATAACCTTTCCAGTGCCGACCCCCTTATCCAATAAGGAGTGGAACGTTTTGCTCTCAAATACACGGACTAGTTTCTATATGTTTATTTACGAGTTAGGAATGCCAGTAACTACCAGTAAATAAAGAAACATTCATTTGCCTTATATAAATGGTTTACATAATTACAAGTACAATGCCCTCACTCAACAACCTCTGAGTGGCATTCGAGGGCATACTCCTAACAATCTCCCACTTGCACTCAATGCCACATATTATGGTATCTAATACCCATGTTCTCCAGATGACGCTCTAAGCTAATCTGAGAAAGTGGCTTGGTCAGTGGATCAGCGACGTAGTCGGCTGACTCTACTCTATGCAGCACAATGTATCTCTTTTGCGAACAAATTCTCTTACGAGATGATACTCCCTCTCAATGTGATTGGTACTGTTGTGAAACCTCGGCCCCTAGGCCCGTGGTGTCACGTGAAGTTTACCCAGTAACTTCTTAATCCAGAACCCTTCCTTAGAAGCCTCCGAGGCTGCTATATACTCATCCTAACAGGTGGAACCAGCAGTCGCGCTATCCTTGGCACTATGCCAAGATACTGCTCCTCCATTAAGAGTAAATAAATAGCCAGAAATAGACATTTAGTCGTCTTTCTGTCCTTGGAAGTCCGAATCAGTGAATCCCTCAACATTCAGTTCTCCACCGCCATACATAAGAACCATATCTCTAGTTCTTCTCAAGTACTTGAGAACGTTCTTTACAGCAGTCCAATGTTCCCTACCTGGGTTTGCCTGAAAACTACTCACCACGCTTACAGCATGCGCGATGTCAGGTCTTGTACACAACATAGCATACATAAGGCTACCCACGGCCGAAGCATATGGTATATTACTCATTTCCTTGCGTTATTCCTCACTTTGAGGACACATCTTCAAGGTGAGTTTTATTCCATGTTGCATCGGTAGGAACCCTCTTTTAGAATCATCCATCTTAAATCGCTTTAAGATCTTATCTATATAGAGGGCTTGGGAAAGGCCTATTGTTCTCTTCGCTCTATCCCGGTATAGCCGAATACCAAGAATATAGGTTGCTTCTCCCAAGTCTTTCATGGAGAAATTACTCGAAAGCCAAGCTTTCACAGAACTAAGCATTCCCACATCATTTCCTATTAGTAGAATGTCATCTACATATAGTACTAAGAATGCGATCTTGCTCCCACTAACCCTCTTGTATACACAAGGTTCCTCTTCTTTTGCACGAAGTCAGACTCTCAGACTGTTTCGTCAAAACGAAGATCCCAACTACGTGAAGACTGCTACAGTCCATATCACGAAGTCTACATCCACCATTCTAGGTTATAGGTCGTTGGGTTGGTCTCTTGGCTATCACTTGGAAACTCATGGAGACCCCGTTCCTTCAAGTGCACTAGCCCATACCTCTCAGGTAAATGAGACACCCTACTATACATACAAGGTGGTTGTACTTGTGTTACAGAAGGTTCGGTTCCAGTTTCTTGCACAGGTGTCTCCCGAGGAGTTTCATTGTATTCTTCCAAAGAAATATTTCTACTTGCTCCGCCTTCCTGAATGAACTCTTCTTCCAGGAAGTGTGCTTGTAAAGCAACAATGATCTTTCGATCTTCGGGCATGTAGAATAGATATCCCATCATCCCAGATGGGAATCCAATGAAACGTCCCCTCACGGACTTCGCTTCCATTTTTGTCCCGCCCTCCCACATCTTATGTGGAGTTTTTAGGAACATATTTGGAAGGACATCTATTCAAGATATAAGAAGCAGTCAGGAGTGTATAACCCCACAGGTAAATCGGTAAGTCAGTATAGCCCAGCATGGAACGAACCATGTTCAACAAGGTCCAGTTCCTTCTTTCTGACAGACCATTTAACTGAGGAGTACCTGGAGATGTTAGATGTGATACTATTCCATGTTCTTCAAGGAACTCGTCAAACTCCGTACTCATATACTTGCCACCTCGGTCCAACCAAAGTACTTAGATATGATTTCCAGTTTGTTTCTCGACTAGGGCCTTAAATTCCTAGAATTTCTCAAAGGCCTCGGATTTATGTTTCATCAAGTATACATAACCATACCTAGTATGATATTCTGTAAACGTAATGAAATACTGAATCCAACACGTGCTGCTTCCAAAACACTACGTACATCGGTATGGATTAATCCTAGTTTATCAGCGGCTCTTTCATAAGTCCCTATGAAGGGAAACTCAGTCATTTTGCCTTAAAGGCAATATTCACAAGTAGGAAAAAGATCCGATCCCAATGGACCCATAAGTCCATCCTTTTGTAAACCTTGGTTTGACCAACATGACAAGTCTAAGATGCCATTTCAAAACTTGATTAGTTTCATCCTTACCGCGTTTCCTAGTCTTAGTATTCACAACGACTTTGTTACTTAGGTTAAGATGATACAGTCCATTTGACAATGTAGCAGCGCCCACAAGTTTATTTCTAAAATAAATTTGCAGGAACCATTACCAATGAAAAATGAAAAGCCTTTTTCGATCCATGACCGGAAAAGTTAAATGTTATTATTCCCCTTGGGCAAAACAAGTACATCATCTAAAATTAAAACAAAGTCGGATTCTAAATCCATAAGAAGTGATCCTATGTCAGTTGCCTTGACACTATGCCCGCTTCCGACAGTAATTATCACTTCCCAGCTCCAAGCTTCCTACTTTGTTCCAGATCCTAATTCACGGTACAAATATGAGAACTAGCACCAGAATCTAGTATCCAGGAAGTAGAAAATACAGTAGCAGAACAATTTGTTTCCAAAACTAAAAGTTCTGTACCTGAAGTGCCATGAAGAATCGGACAGTCTCTAGCCCAGTGGCCCAGCTCACCGCACTTGAGACAAGTATCTTTCTTCTTCTTGCCTTTTGGAACCATCGGGGCCTTGCCCTTTTCTTTAAGGTCCTTAGCTTGCGGTCCAGTCCGCTTCTTGGTCTTTTTCTTCTTATTCTTAGACCTCCGAGGTCCAGAAGAAATTGTAACACCCCAAACTAGGCGGATATTACAGTGCCGTGGACCCCCGACTGGGACCCACCAGGCGAATGAAAATGAATGAATTACACAGTTAAATGTAGTACCGAACCACATTACAACATCAATTACTCCGATGAGGAGTTTTATACAACACACCCAGGATGATACTGAATACAAGTATATTTTATATGGAGATAAAATATACAACAATGAGTGAAATGAATATTCAAACGGAATGTCTGCAGCAGAAAAAATAAAAGAAACATAATGACTGAAAAGAGGCCCCCTACTAGTATCACTGACTCCTCGCCGTCACCGTGCTCTCCCGTGCCTTAGCCTTGCCATGACACGAAAAGCAGTATCCCCAACGGGCCGCCATACTGTAACAACAATCCTCAAGGGTTGAAAATACACAATCATGATATATCTGAAATTATGAATTATCCTGTCGAAACATACGCAATCAAACATGCTATATGAATCGACTATCAATACGGCTCAAAGGAATGGCGCCACACTACGTCCGGGATGGAAATGTGTCCGTGCACAAGCCACCAACGATCAATACATGCGTGGTCTTGTACCTAATCAGTCTCACGAGCAATCGACTCGTGTGCACAGTCCAATGTGAGGCCAACAACCAACACACGACATAAATGTGCCCGACATGAAAATTCTACACATACCAACCGGCACGCCAGTATGACCCGGAATGCCACAATATGACAAAAGTGACAATGAAAATGAATAATGACTCACCAAGATTGAATGATGGTGAAAAGAATGATAGCTCAATGAAATGATCGGAACCGTCGTTCCTTATGACTGAGGTGATTAATTGACAATGACAAGTTTTGATACGGTTAATACAATGATGAATGAGTTATGATTATGAATGAACAACGACAAAAGGAATGAATATCCTTTTAACCGAGTAAGAATTAACTTACACAATACCGATGAAGAATGTCCGTCCACGAACAACGTCCTAAATGAAATGTCGGTCGCTCGAACAACCTTGAATAACACAATTACCAATAATCCGATCATCACGCAAATCAAAAACGATCATAATCGACTCAAACGTCGATATAACAATATTCGAACTCGAATATATCGAAACCAACTCCAAGATGAGTATTTCAAACCATCAAAACACTTTCAATGATATCAATAATCCATTAGGAATCCATAATTCATGATTACAACAACATCAATCGGAAAATCCCCAATTAACCGAAGTCAACCCCAAGGGTTCTTGAAATAATTCCGAAAATAACCATTAAATCCATAGGAATATATTTATCCAAGGTAGATAATCCATATCTAACATATTCCAATGATAATCCAAGCTTACTCGAAGAAATCGGAAGGAAAAACCCAATAATCCGAAATTCTAGATCCAAGAGATTAATACCTTTGATCCGATGTGATGAAGATGATGAAATGATGATTAATGCGAAAGATGAGCTTGAAGATGATGATTGATGATTACACCTCGAAGAATCCTCTCCGAATCGCTCGAAATCGCCCAAAAAATACCGAAGGAGTGAAATGAGATGAATAAATGACGAAATCTGACTAACTGTCCAATTTATAGTCAGTCCAGGTTAGCGTGCGCTAGCCCTTATGCATAGCGTGCGCTAACGAGTAATTTGGGTAGTCCAGTACCCACTGTCCGAACACGGTAGCGCGCGCTACGTACCTCTTTGTAGCGTGCGCTACGGCCATACTACTAGCGTGCGCTAAAATCCATTGTTAGCGTGCGCTAGCGAAATATTTGACGCCCAGTACTGGAGTCCAGAAAACCGTCTGCCCTCTGATCTGACCTCGATAGCGTGCGCTACAACCAATTGCTCAGCGTGCGCTAATATATCAGTTGCGTACGCTAACAACAATACATAGCGTGCGCTATGAAGGAATCCAGTGCAGTCCAGTAGCCACTGGACTCAACCTGATCCGCCCCTAGCGCGCGCTACTCCACATATGTAGCGTGCGCTACTACAACCCGTTAGCGCGCGCTACTTACCACTCGTAGCGTGCGCTACAAATAATCTCACCTGCAGTCCAGTACCTTACGGTGCGGCCCGTGGCAACCTTAGCGTGCGCTAAAGCCGAGTGGTAGCGTGCGCTACCTATACCCGATTAGCGTCGCTAAAGGAGTATGTAGCGTGCGCTACTCCTCACGCACAGCTCACAACGAAAATGACAATGATGATAAACACGGCACGGAACTCCAATCAGATTAGTGATGAATGACGATTGATACACGATACAATTACTCTGAATGATGAATACCATGACTGAGTATGAGTGACAAATGATCAATAATGAATGAAATTACTGAGTATCAATCACTGAATGATAAATACTGAATGATAATTACTGAATTACAACTGGGTATTACATACACCCCCCCTTAAAAGAGTTTTGTCCCCGAAACTAAGGGTCAAACAACTCGGGATAACTCTCCCGCATACTATCCTCGGTTTCCCAAGTAGCCTCTTCGACTCCGTGTCTAGACCACTGAATTTTAACCAAAGGAATCGTCTTATTCCTCAACTACTTGATTCGTCGCTCTAAAACTCGTATAGGGCGTTCCTCATATGAATGATCGTCGGCGATCTCGATTTCGTCGAACTGAAGTATGTGACTCGGGTCTGCAACATACTTCCGCAACTGAGAGACATGAAATACATTATGAATTCGGCTCAACGCCGGAGGTAAAGCCAATCGATAAGCTAACTCGCCTACTCGATCCAAAATCTCGAACGGTCCGATGAATCTCGGACTCAACTTCCCCCTCTTCCCAAAACGGAAGATACCACGACTCGGGGATACCTTGACCAACACGTGGTCACCTGCCTCGAACTCTAATGGTCGACGACGGTTATCCGCATATGATTTCTGTCGACTCTGAGCTGTCAACAAACGACTCCTGATCAAAGCTACCTTCTCACGGGCGGCTATAAGCATATCGGGCTCGGTGCCGATTGATTCTGATAAGTCGTCCCAACACAAAGGAGATCGACAACGACGACCGTACAAGGCCTCGTAAGGTGCCATCTTGATCGAAGCATGCCAACTGTTATTATACGTGAACTCGATTAATGGTAGTTGGGGTTCCCAATCGTCTTTCCAATCGAGGACGCATGCCCTCAACATGTCCTCCAAGGTCTGAATGGTCCTCTCTGATTGTCCGTCAGACTGAGGATGAAAAGCGGTACTGAGATTAAGCTGAGTTCCCATAGCATGATGAACTGATTTCCAAAAATGCGACACAAACCGTCCGTCACGATCGGAAACGATACTTTTAGGAGTACCGTGAAGTCTGACTATCTCTTTGATGAACAATTGAGCAAGTCTCTCGGGACCCCACGTCTCCTTGATCTCAAGGAAATGAGCTAATTTAGTTAAGCGGTCCGCAATCACCCAGATCGTATTCATGCCACGACGACTCGTCGGCAAACTCGTGATGAAATCCATAGAAATGTCTTCCCACTTCCATTCGGGAATAGGAAGAGGTTTCAGCATACCCGCCGGTCGCTGATGTTCAATCTTAACTTGTTGACATGTTAAGCATCTCGAAACAAATTCTGCGACTTCTCGCTTCATATTACTCCACCAGTAATTTTGTTTCAAGTCCTTGTACATCTTACTAGACCCCGGATGAACAGAATAAGGGGTAGCATGAGCTTCTGTCAAAATCGAGCTTTTCAACTCATCATTCGCCGGTACACACAACCGATTCTTAAACCTCAAAAGTCCATCCTCGTGGACCACAAATCCAGGGGTTTTCCCCTGAGCCACATCCTCTCGGATGCGCAACAAAGAGGGGTCCGAACCCTGATTCTCTCGGATTTTCTCCTCGAGTGACGATGAAATCTCTAACATACAAAGCTGCCCCTGAACTCGCTGAAGCCAGACCTCGATCTCGGGTCTAAGGAATTCCTGCTGAAGCTCCTTCTGAACTGTTAAACGGGCAAGCATCTGCTCCTGAATGGACTTACGACTCAAGGCGTCGGCGACAACGTTCGCCTTGCCCGGGTGGTAGAGGATCTCGATATCATAATCTTTGATTAATTCCAACCACCGTCTCGACGCATATTTAACTCCTTCGAGTAAATATATACTTTAAGCTCTTATGATCGGTGAATATCGGCATGTAACACCATAAAGATAATGACGCCAAATTTTCAAAGCGAACACCACGGCTGCTAGCTCCAGGTCGTGGGTCGGATAATTAACCTCGTAAGGTCTCAATTGCCGTGAAGCATAGGCAATAACCTTCCCGTTCTGCATGAGTACACATCCGAGACCCTGTCCGGACGCATCACTATAGACCACAAATCCTTCCGTCCCCTGCGGCAAGGAAAGTACAGGTGCTGACATTAACCGGCTCTTGAGTTCCTCAAAACTCCGTTGACACGCGTCGGACCACGTGTATTTCTTATCCTTCCGCAAAAGGTTCGATAAGGGTTGAGCGATTCTAGAAAATCCTTCCACAAACCGCCGATAATAACCCGCTAATCCGAGAAAACTTCGGATTTCCTTAACGTTCTTCGGAGGTAGACAATCTCGAATAGCCTCCGTCTTCTGAGGATCGACACGAACTCCGTCTGATGAAATTACATGTCCGAGAAAAGTCACTTCGGACATCCAGAACTCACACTTAGAAAACTTCCCATAAAGTTGTTCTCGTCTCAACACGTCGAGCACTTGATGAAGGTGAAACTCGTGTTCCTCCCGGTCATGAGAATAAATCAAAATGTCATCGATGAAGACAACAACAAACCGATCCAAAAAGTCGATGAAGACCCGATTCATTAACTCCATGAATACCGCAGGTGCATTAGTCAATCCGAACGGCATAACCACAAACTCATAATGACCATAGCGTGTTCGAAACGCCGTCCTCGCGATATCCGACTCTCGAATCCGCAACTGATGATATCCAGATCTTAAGTTGATCTTGGAAAATACTGAAGCTCCCTGAAGTTGATCTAAGAGATCATCAATACGGGGTAAGGGATACTTATTCTTGATCGTCACCCTGTTCAATTCCCGATAATCAATACATAAGCGGAATGAACCATCTTTCTTCTTGACAAACAACACTGGTGCTCCCCACGGGGATGCACTCGGTCGGATATAACCTTTCTCGAACAACTCCTCAAGTTGGTTCTTTAATTCCTGCATTTCGGTCGGGGCTATCCGGTACAGTGCCTTCGATATCGGGGACGTACCAGGCTCCAACTCAATCGTGAATTCCACATCCCTCTGTGGAGGCAAACCAGGTAGCTCGTCTGGAAAAACATCGGCATATTCCCTCACCACCGGAATATCCGTTAACATTACTGATGATTTCTCGGTTTTGGCCATATAGCACCAATAACCGACACATCCCTGATTGAGTAACCTTACTGCTTTCATCAAATTAATGACTTTACCAGAACAGCCGGGATTACCTCCCTGAAACACACATTCGACTCCATCGTCTGAAATGATAGTGACCAAACGCTTTCGGACACTAATGATGGCATCATGACGATCCATCCAATCAATACCCAAGATAACGTCGTCCCTCGGCAAATCTACTACGATTAAGTCCGTTGGCCATACACGACCATGAAACTGAATCGGACAATTCTGAATCTCACGGTTTCCGACAATTCGTCTACCATCAGGTAGGCCAATGACATATGGCTCACAACTAGTAGCACTACCCAGACGTAGTCTACTCGAACATGACTCGGAAATGAATGAATGAGATGCACCAGTATCAAAAAGGGTACACACAGGTTGAGATAGAATATCGAGTGTACCTGAGATCATTCGGGCCTCGGGATCATCGATCTTCTTCATCTCATAAATTCGGGGCTTGCCGGCCCCCGAACCGGACGCTCCCGTTTGATAGCTCTTGGCTCCGCCTTTAGCTCCTGTCGTCTTGAACGACGCTGACTGAGCGGCCTGATTCTGCACCGCTGAATGACCTGGGGCTTGAAATGACGCCGGAGTGGGTTTAGAGTCCCTACGGCAAAAACGGGCCCTATGCCCAGCAATCCCACAGTTGTGGCACGTGACAGACTGCTTCGGACATTTGGTGCTGAAATGACCCTGTTCCTCACAGTTGAAACAGGTGATGGCCGTACTGGCCGCTCGCGACTGAGATTCCGCAGGTTTAGACGCCGTGGGAGGTCGCTCAGAAAAAGTAGAGCCCGCACGTGGTTTCTTGAAAGTGGCCTGACTCCCGTCAGACTGATTACGGTTCTTGGACTTCTTGCTAGCGGATGAGGGTTGTTGCTTAGCAATTTCCTTAGCCGTAAGCTCGTAAGTAAGAGCTTTCTCAATGAACTCGGCCAACGTGACGCAATTATGATTAAGTAACTGAAGTCTCATACGGGGTTTCAGCCTCTTGCTGAAATACTTGATCTTGTCCGCTTCTGAGTGAATGATAGATGAGGCGAACGGAAGAAGTTCCTGAAATTTTTCGGCGATGGCGAGAACATCATCATCCGCCGAAAGGTCGGGAGTGAGTAATTCCGACAACTTGGCCTCCCTGAGTGGGGCCGGATAGTACCTCTCCATCATGAGAGTCTTGAACTGATCCCAAGTACATGATCCGTCTGTGGTCTTCAACGATAACCACCATGAATGAGCGCTCTTACCGAGATAGTAAGCCGCAACTGAAACTTTATGCCCTTCAGGGCAATCCACCATAGCAAATAACTTCTCAAAATGCTCAAGCCAATGAACAATATCCGCCGGCTCAGATGAGCCCTCAAAAGTAGGTGGTCGCTGGCGAGAGATATCGCTAATGATATTGCTTACACCCCTCTCTTGCCTCTGAGGTGGCGGCGGAGGAGCCTGCTGATTTTGATTGACGGAGTTATGCATCGTCTCCATCAACTGAGCCATCTGGGTCATTTGGGCCATCATGCCCTGCATAAATGCGAGTGGGTCTACCCGGACACCCTCTGACTGAGCCGTGTCCCGGGTACGACTCCCCGACAGTGAATGATCGCGTCCAGGTGAATGAGTGGCAGCGTCGCTGCTCGATGAGTTAGCATTATTCCTGGCATTTGCACGTGTATTCGCACGAGTTCTCGGGATTCGGCCCGCTCCACGGCCTCGTCCTCCACGTCCTCTGCCAGCCCTTTCCATACTGAAGTGGAAAGTCATATGATGATTATATATCTCGCATGAGTATCACATTATGATTATATTATGAAATGATGAAAATGAGCATACGCGCTCAAATACAGCGATTACATGAATGATTAGTTGACGTGACATGATTATCTAATGAAGTTACTGAAATGATTATCTTGAATGAGTTAACAAGATTAATGATTCGATCTTCCAGATCAACAACTGAACAATGAAATAAATTGACTGATTAATGAGTTAACCTGACCATCCTGGTCAAAATGACAATGATGATTGAGGATTGTTAACTGATGAATTATGAATGAATGATTAATGCCAGAAATTATACCATGGCATTAGAAATCTTACAGTTCTTGGTCTGATTGGCTCGGCATTTGCACAGGTCACACGTGACGCGAAAGTCCAATGATACTAGTCCGATGACGATGATTTCAAATGAGACATGACTTGGAGGGTAGTATTCAAAACCACTCTCTGATACCAACTCTGTAACACCCCAAACTAGGCGGATATTACGGTCTGTGGACCCCAGTGGGACCCACCAGCGAATGAAAATGAATGAATTACACAGTAAAATGTAGAACCGAACCACATTACAACATCAATTACTCCGATGAGGAGTTTTATACAACACAACCAGGATGATACTGAATACAAGTATATTTTATATGGAGATAAAATATACAACAATGAGTGAAATGAATATTCAAACGGAATGTCTGCAGCGGAAAAAATAAAAGAAACATAATGACTGAAAAGACTGGGGCCCCCTACTAGTATCACTGGGACTCCTCGCCGTCACCGTGCTCTCCCCGTGCCTTAGCCTTGCCATGACCTGGAAAACAGTATCCCCAACGGGCCGCTACACAGAACAACAATCCTCAAGGGTTGAAAATACACAATCATGATATATCTGAAATTATGAATTATCCTGTCGAAACATACGCAATCAAACATGCTATATGAATCGACTATCAATACGGCTCAAAGGAATGGCGCCACACTACGTCCGGGATGGAAATGTGTCCGTGCACAAGCCACCAACGATCAATACACGCGTGGTCTTGTACCTAATCAGTCTCACGAGCAATCGACTCGTGTGCACAGTCCAATGTGAGGCCAACAACCAACACACAACATAAATGTGCCCGACATGAAAATTCTACACATACCAACCGGCACGCCAGTATGACCCGGAATGCCACAATATGACAAAAGTGACAATGAAAATGAATAATGACTCACCAAGATTGAATGATGGTGAAAAGAATGATAGCTCAATGAAATGATCGGAACCGTCGTTCCTTATGACTGAGGTGATTAATTGACAATGACAAGTTTTGATACGGTTAATACAATGATGAATGAGTTATGATTATGAATGAACAACGACAAAAGGAATGAATATCCTTTTAACCGAGTAAGAAATAACTTACACAATACCGATGAAGAATGTCCGTCCACGAACAACGTCCTAAATGAAATGTCGGTCGCTCGAACAACCTTGAATAACATAATTACCAATAATCCGATCATCACGCAAATCAAAAACGATCATAATCGACTCAAACGTCGATATAACAATATTCGAACTCGAATATATCGAAACCAACTCCAAGATGAGTATTTCAAACCATCAAAACACTTTCAATGATATCAATAATCCATTAGGAATCCATAATTCATGATTACAACAACATCAATCGGAAAATCCCCAATTAACCGAAGTCAACCCCAAGGGTTCTTGAAATAATTCCGAAAATAACCATTAAATCCATAGGAATATATTTATCCAAGGTAGATAATCCATATCTAACATATTCCAATGATAATCCAAGCTTACTCGAAGAAATCGGAAGGAAAAACCCAATAATCCGAAATTCTAGATCCAAGAGATTAATACCTTTGATCCGATGTGATGAAGATGATGAAATGATGATTAATCCGAAAGATGAGCTTGAAGATGATGATTGATGATTACACCTCGAAGAATCCTCTCCGAATCGCTCGAAATCGCCCAAAAAATACCGAAGGAGTGAAATGAGATGAATAAATGACGAAATCTGACTAACTGTCCAATTTATAGTCAGTCCAGGTTAGCGTGCGCTAGCCCTTATGCATAGCGTGCGCTAACGAGTAATTTGGGTAGTCCAGTACCTTTGTCGAACACGGTAGCGCGCGCTACGTACCTCTTTGTAGCGTGCGCTACGGCCATACTACTAGCGTGCGCTAAAATCCATTGTTAGCGTGCGCTAGCGAAATATTTGACGCCCAGTACTGGAGTCCAGAAAACCGTCTGCCCTCTGATCTGACCTCGATAGCGTGCGCTACAACCAATTGCTCAGCGTGCGCTAATATATCAGTTGCGTACGCTAACAACAATACATAGCGTGCGCTATGAAGGAATCCAGTGCAGTCCAGTAGCCACTGGACTCAACCTGATCCGCCCCTAGCGCGCGCTACTCCACATATGTAGCGTGCGCTACTACAACCCGTTAGCGCGCGCTACTTACCACTCGTAGCGTGCGCTACAAATAATCTCACCTGCAGTCCAGTACCTTCTGGACTGCAGCCAGGGCAACCTTAGCGTGCGCTAAAGCTGAGTGGTAGCGTGCGCTACCTATACCCAGTTAGCGTACGCTAAAAGGAGTATGTAGCGTGCGCTACTCCTCACGCACAGCTCACAACGAAAATGACAATGATGATAAACACGGCACGGAACTCCAATCAGATTAGTGATGAATGACGATTGATACACGATACAATTACTCTGAATGATGAATACCATGACTGAGTATGAGTGACAAATGATCAATAATGAATGAAATTACTGAGTATAAATCACTGAATGATAAATACTGAATGATAATTACTGAATTACAACTGGGTATTACAGAAATCACAAGAGCAGAATCCTTCATCCGCGGAGTCTTCATCTGAGACTGAGCGGTAACAAGTTTGTTTATTAGCCCAGCTAAATTACATGCAATCTCATTGCAGTTGAAGTTCATAACAAACTGTGAGAAGGAATCAGGGAGAGACTGTAGGATAAGGTCGGTTTGGAGAGAAGTATCCATTTTAAAATCAAGAGCCTCCAATCTCTCGATCATGGATATCATTTTGAGGACGTGTTCCCCAACCTTCTCACCTTCCTTCATCCTTGCACCGAACAGTTGCTTGGATATCTCATATCTAGCAGTTCTGCTGTGCTCACCATAAAGCTCGGTGTTGTTGCCCAAAATATTTATCCGAAGATTAATACTGCTGGAAGACGGACAACAAACAACAATTGCGGGAGCACTTCCGAGAGAAGATAAATAATACAAGATTTGCCGGGTTTGTTAGGCCCAGGCTTGAATGCTCTCGCGAGATGTTATTAATACAAATATTCGTGGATACAAGTATTAATGAGAGAAATCTAAATACAATGAGTGTAAAAAGACTCTGTTAATCTGGCTCTTGAGCGAAGCTCGGTGTTCTTCGTCCCTGCCGGTGATCTTCTCGGGGAGAAAGGCCGGGAGAAGTAAGACCGAAAGAAAGCTGTTGCCAAGAGTTGGAGATTAGCCAAGTGCTTAATGTTTGCTCATGTATTGCGTATGTATTGCAAGAATGTCAGAGAGAAACTCAAGGAAGCTGAAGAAGTGTCCAAGTGCAGGGTGCCTTGCTTATATAGGGACAGCCGGGTCCTGTTCTGCGGTGGCCGATCGCCTGTCGGCCATTAAAATAATCTGCCGACCGCCTGCCGGCCAATATAATAATGTGCCGATCTCCTGGGCTGTCGGGCTAAAGTCCAAGGGAGAGGCTGGCTGTCCGAATAAAGTCCAATGCAGTGGCTGGTGCCAGCTGGGCGGTCCAATAAGGAGCCAGAACGTGTCCGGAGCCAGTCAACATGCGGCCCTACTGACAGCTTTCGGCGGCCTGTCGGCTGGTGGAGAGAATCTGCCAGATTGTGGTCAATGGCCCGGGATTCGCGGATCTTGTCCCGGTCCTTGCACGTGGTGCTAGTCTTGAGGCTCGGCCTTCGCCGACTGGATGGTCATCGGTGGTGATCGACATGAGCGGTCGTCTCTAGCTGATCATCCGAGGTCGCCATCGGCCAGTGGATGGAGGTCGCCAAGGGTCGGTCGCCAAGGTAGGTCGCCAGGTGCCGAGAG
The DNA here is from genome assembly GCA_033398695.1 of Orobanche coerulescens. Taxonomy (NCBI): domain Eukaryota; kingdom Viridiplantae; phylum Streptophyta; class Magnoliopsida; order Lamiales; family Orobanchaceae; genus Orobanche; species Orobanche coerulescens. The sequence goes on from CM065809.1 coordinate 11,881,906, forward strand.
ACGGTCGATCGCCAAGGGTCGGTCGCCGAGTACTGAGAGGCGATCGTCTGATGTCGATCGCTCGGCACCGGGCTTCGTCACAGGACCTTGATTGCTTGATCTAGCATGTCCGCTGGGTTAAGGCTCGGTCGCCTGGTCGCTGGTCGGCAGACTTGCCTTGGTCGCCCGGCAGTAAGTCGGTCGCTCGGCCTCGGAGGCGATCGCCGGTCGGAAGGTGTTAAATCTTGACACAACAATTGCCCCCCAGCTTGCTCCTATGTTGAAGACATGGGGCGAGGTGGTTCTTGCTGGTGATCGTGTCTGGATGAGGACGGGCGATCTGAGCTGACTTGGGACTCGGACTTGGGCTATCATAGTCGATTGGCTAGCTATCTTTCGGTCTTGTACCTGCAAAAAACAACATTGGCCGATCCCCCACGGAAACTTGGTGGTTTCGCTTGCTTTAGGAATCGTGCACAGTCGCGGAGATCGATGGACCGACCCCATGACCGTGTCTTGGTGCACGAAGACAATGAGTGTCTCGTGACTCACTTTATTATGAGGGTCCTCTGTTAGGCTGCGCCTCGCCTTGTGTTTAAACGAAAGGCGTGCGGTCTCGGTCTAGAGGAGTCCTTGCGCGGGGCAGCGTCGGATGAATCAACTCCACGCCCGCGGCTTGTTAGCTCTGCTTCCACCTCGGCCAGCCATGGAGATGGCCGACCTCGACGGTGTACGTTGAGATGGTGTTGTGGCATGTGTCCACTGATTAATGTTGGAGGGCCCTCAGACTACGCCGGCCTCGTATTTAAACGGAGGGCGGGCGATCTTGGCCGAAAGGGACCTTGCATGGCCGAAGCAGCCGGTTCCATCGACTGCCAGGACCACGGCTTTATGATGCGCGGTGGAGGCGATCTTATGCCTTAGTCCGTCATGTTATATCTTTGGATCAGATGGCGATCGTGTCCACCGGGTTGCCGATGATGTTGCGACTGGCCGGAAGATCGCGATCGTCGCTCGGCGGCCGATCGCTTTATTCGTAGGTCGAAATTGGCGATCGGGCGGCGGCTAGTCCCTCATGTTAGAATGGACTGTAGGCGGGGATCGAGTCCTCCGGCTCTGCTGGGTAGTAGCGATCGGGCCGGGAGACTGGAGGTCGTCGTACGGGCGCCGACCGATCTACTCCTAGGCTGAGAAGAAGCCTTTGTCTGGACAGGAAATCTGCGGCTCTAGCCCGGAAGGCTGCGTAGGTCGTCGGCAGGGTCTTCGTGAGATGCCTGAACATAGGTGAGAAACCCTGAAAACCTCCTAGGACCGCGTAGAGGGCGGTCTCATCGCTTACGGGCTCGCCGTTGAGGATGATCATGTCAACCCGGTCGATGTAGTCCGAGTCGGACTCTTCTTCTCCCTGCTTGATTTGCATCATGCGAAGGGGACCTTCGGGTCGGACGACCCTGGTGGCGAAGTACTCCGTGAAGACGTGTGCCAGCTCGTTAAAGGAGCCAATGGACCGAGGTGGCAACGAGGTGTACCACCGGTGGGCGAGGTCGTCTAGCGTCAGAGGGAACATTCGGCACCGGGTCGCGTCCGATGCCCCACACCCGGTCATATAGATGTTGAACTTGTGCAGGTGTGCTTGGGGGTCCGATCGCCCTTGGTACACGGGTGTCTGAGGAGGAGCGATCCTGTGCTGCACCGGGGCGAGCTCGATGTCGATCGCGAGCGGCTCGCTCGGCGCGGCGATCGTCTTAGTGGCGCCTGCCCCGGATTGCAGGAGCGCCTTCATGTCGTTGAGTTGACGTTGCATCGCGGCAATCGCCGCGGCTCGGCTGCTTGCGGATCGGCTTTGGGAGCGGGGGCCGAGGCGATCGTGTACCGACCTCCGGACCCCGCTGCTGCCGACCTCGGGAATTTGGCGAGCTGGAGCCAGGCGGCTGGATCGCCTTGTGGGAGCCGGGTAGGCCGAGCTCCTGGTGACGGACACCAACTCCGTCGTCTCGTAGCTGGGTCCGATCGCCCTGGCCGCGAGTCGGGTCGCGCCAGCGATCGAAGACAGACGTGCCCACGCGAGCGCCTCTTGCTGCGGCGAGCCTCTGGCGATCGCTCGGCCGATAGTGCCTTGAGCTTCCGCTTGATCATCCGGCGAGAGGCGGGGGCGGTAGGCGAGGCGCGTCGAGAGCACTCCGTCGCTCTGTAGGACGGCGGGGCCCCTTCGATCTGTTCCTTGGTTCGAACCGATCGAGCGAGAGGCTTGGGCCGTTGTCCGTGGCAGGATCGAGCGTCACCGCATGGCGGCTACCTTCCACCATCGGGCCGTGGCTCGGGGGGACGGAAAGAGTGCAGCCGGCCGAGTGGCCGGCCTTCTTCGACGCGGATGCGGAAGACATGATTTCGAAGGATTTCTTTGAAGTGCGGTGAGTGTCACTTCAAGTATCTCCGCCAGAACAGTGAGTGTTCTTCGGGACGGTAGGTGTAAAAATCGAGGTTGGATCCCCTTCCTCTAGCGCCAATTGTTGTTGCCCAAAATATTTATCCGAAGATTAATACTGTGGAAGACGGACAACAAACAACAATTGCGGGAGCACTTCCGAGAGAAGATAAATAATACAAGATTTGCCGGGTTTGTTAGGCCGGGCTTGAATGCTCTCAAGATGTTATTAATACAAATATTCGTGGATACAAGTATTAATGAGAGAAATCTAAATACAATGAGTGTAAAAAGACTCGTTAATCCGGCTCTTGAGCGAAGCTCGGTGTTCTTCGTCCTAGGTGATCTCGCTCGGGGAGAAAGGCCGGAGAAGTAAGACCGAAAGAAAGCTGTTGCCAAGAGTTGGAGATTAGCCAAGTGCTTAATGTTTGCTCTGTATTGCGTATGTATTGCAAGAATGTCGAGAGAAACTCAAGGAAGTCAAGAAGTGTCCAAGTGCGGGGTGCCTTGCTTATATAGGGGACAATGGGTCACTGACTGCGGTGGCCGATCGCCTGTCGGCCATTAAAATAATCTGCCGACCGCCTGCCGGCCAATATAATAATGTGCCGATCTCCTGGCTGTCGGGCTAAAGTCCAAGGGAGAGGCTGTCCGAATAAAGTCCAATGCAGTGGCTGGTGCCAGTGGCGGTCAATAAGGAGCGAACGTGTCCGAGCCGGCCAACATGCGGCCCTACCGACTTTCGGCGGCTGTGTCCGGGTGGAGAGAATCTGCCAGATTGTGGTCAATGGCCCGGGATTCGCGGATCTTGTCCCGGTCCTTGCACGTGGTGCTAGTCTTGAGGCTCGGCCTTCGCCGACTGGATGGTCATCGGTGGTGATCGACATGAGCGGTCGTCTCTAGCTGATCATCCGAGGTCGCCATCGGCCAGTGGATGGAGGTCGCCAAGGGTCGGTCGCCAAGGTAGGTCGCCAGGTGCCGAGAGACGGTCGATCGCCAAGGGTCGGTCGCCGAGTACTGAGAGGCGATCGTCTGATGTCGATCGCTCGGCACCGGGCTTCGTCCTGGGACCTTCGGTTAGCCAGTCTAGCATGTCCGCTGGGTTAAGGCTCGGTCGCCTGGTCGCTGGTCGGCAGACTTGCCTTGGTCGCCCGGCAGTAAGTCGGTCGCTCGGCCTCAGAGGCGATCGCCGGTCGGAAGGTGTTAAATCTTGACACAACACTCGGTTAAGTGAGATAGAATCTGCCTAGCAGAAGTCATTTTCTCATGAGCTCTCTGAAGCTCATTAGACATGGAAGCCATCATATAAGCACGGACTTTCACGTCATCCTTAACCCACTTTTCGTGGTTTTCAATCTCTTCCTGATTGGCTCGAGTCCGCATAGGAGGCGCCGGAATGTCCGTCTCCAAGACGTATCCCAGTGCCTCTATACTGAGGACAATCATCAGATTGCGGAGCCAATCCACAAAGTTAGGTCCCATTAAGGTGTTCTTTTCGAGTAGAATTGCGAGTGGATTCATTGTCATATTGAGATTTGTCTGCATTAAGTATAACAGATTAATTAGTGACTCATTTAATTATGTTCTGAGTATAGAATTTAAGGTCTTTTCTATTCTTGTTACCCAGCTCCCACTATTTTTATCGGAATAACACACTCCCATGTGATATCCGGAAGTATCGTCGCTCTACATCATAGTGGTGATCGAGTTCTTTATAAATCTTAATAGAGGGCAACCGAACAGGTTTCTAGTCTATTAATTTTCATAAAGTGGTGTCCAACACCAACCCATCTAATGAATGATTCGATCTTCTTTTTCCCCTTGTTCACTCCCCTCAACCTATACGGTTTCTATGGTTCATGAACAAGTTAAGTTTATACCATCGACGCAAATCAGTTTCACAATTGAATCTTATCCGGCAACCTATCAGGTTTCTAGGGATAAAATTTGCTCCAACTGAAGGCATCCAATGCGCTCCCGGTAATTTATCCGTCCTCCCCGAATGACTACCCCGATAACTCGGAAGCATAGCACATCCGGTTTGGATTTCAATTTCCCGAAAACTCGATGGAGAGAAGGAAAACCTTGAAACCTTATAAACTTAATTATTTATAGTGGAAGAATTTTCGCGATTAACGTTACACTTTGCACATTAATCATATTAGCGCGTTTGTGGCATTCATACAATATGAAACAACCATTCACAACCTAGTTGCTACCAACATGTGGTTCATGGACCGTTCCTAGAAAACAAAAACTTCGTAATCTAATTACAAGTCTTCGTCTTGAATCTTCGTCTTCTCGAAATGGATCTTCCTCCGGTCTTCGTCATTACATATAAATTTTATATCGAAAATTGCATCCTAGATACAAACATTTCTAGTAAAATAAATAGGCTCAAAACGGCCTTTACAACCCAATCGAATAAAACGAACGATTCAAATCTAAGTCCACGAACCACATCCCCATTCAAAAAGCATTCATCCAATAAATACTATATAAATGGAAAGCGTAGAGATACATTGATCCAATCAACAATACGAACCGATCCAATCGATTCACACAATCGGTAATTTGATAACGTTCAAAATAATTCGGTCGACCATAAATATTCCAATTAATCAAATTTCCCTTATAAAATGAAATACTATAAATCATTTTAATCATGTTAAATCCAATTTAACATGCGGGAGATTAACTTTTAAGAATACACGAAAAAATCGAGCCGGGTGAAAAATGGCCTGCCTGGCCGAGTCACTGCCGGCAGCCTGCCGGCCAGACACGGCCCGTGTCGCCAGATACGGTCGGGTCATGCCGATGTGTCCTGCATATTCTCGCCAGACACGGCCGTGTCGCTCGACACGGCCGAGTCACTTCGAAGCCTTCCGGACACGCCCGTGTCGCCCGACACGGCCGGGTCTGCAGCCGGCTGGCCACATCTGCCGACACGACCGTGTCACCCAGGACACGGTCGACTCACTCTCGGCCAAATTACCCTTTTTGTCCAAAAAGTCGTCCGACGACGATTCGGGGCTAGATTTTCGACCGGATATCCAATATCAATATTTTCTGACTTTCATATCTTCAATATAAATCATATTTCCCAGAAATTTAAGATTTATGTTTAGACATAAACTTACGAAAAATACAATTATTACGAACGAAAAACATATACCACGATTATGACTAAAATGATTCCAAATCATACACCATCTAATCGAGCATTCCAAATGCCAATATCGTATATACGATCGCAAGACATACGCTCCGATACCACTGTTGGGATTCGGCGCCTAAAATCGAAGGCCGCAATGAAGCAAAGAAACAAAATTAATTCGATCCGAATCCCTACGAGGATCGATCGAGCTACATATATACGAATATTGAATGAACAAAGAAGATACGAAAAACACATACCCTCGAAGTCCGTTGATTGAATGGTAATCTTCTCTCGAGCTATTCCCAAGCTTTAGGCGATCTCCTTTCAATTCAATCCGCTCCAAGCTCTTGAATGATCCAACGCCGAAAGCACCGCGTCTCTACTTGCCACGCGCCGGAGAAACGATCGGAACGACGATCACCTTGCTATCCTCCGAGGATGCGGCTAGAGCTAAGTGATGAAGCTTCCAATATGAGATCATCACACTCTAAGTGTATAACACATAACTCTCAATTATACTCTTGAATTTTCTCTAAGAAAACCAAGAGGAAAGTGAATAAGAAGAAGACTACTTTGAGAAGAACTTTTCTCTCTCTTTAACTCTCTATGATTGATCCGTATGAATGCCTATGCAATGAGAGAATGAAGTCTACTTTTCTTATTCAAAAATTCCACTCACCTTAAAACAACTCATCAAATGAGAATCAACCCCACCATGTCATTATCACCCATTAATCAATGGGAACAAAAACAAAAGGGAATAAGGTGGAAAGTGGGGCGGCGGCTATGATGAAAAACGGATGAGTTCGGTTCGTTTCGGACTCCCGTGAGTCCAAACAGATAAACTCCGATTCCGTTCCGATGTATTTATATCGATTAATTAATCCAATTAATTTTATCATATCAAATACATTATGACATAATTAATTTCTCCAAGAAATAATTATATCCATGAATTAAATTTATCACCCAGTAATTTATTTAATTCATTAGGCCGTAAATTAATTTATCCAATAAATCAATTTAAACATCCAATGTCCCGAATTAGATATCCAATATCTAATATTCATAATGAGAGAATTAAGCTTGATTCATTCCGTCGTTAATCCTAATGCGCGACTCGGTAGGTCCGTCTCAGTTAGCAATGGGAGGAACCAAAGAGTAGTAGCACCACCTAGCCAGCCTGGCGGCCTACACTGTACCCCAACTGAGAACGAATGATTGGGATCATTCAAGAACCATTATGTCTTGAATACCAGTAAACGTATAAACCCTTCTTTCAAATGTCCCGATCAAGTTATAGGGTCACGGTCGACCAAACCCTATCTCGTATTGACGCTATGCATGCGTTAATGCAAAACGAGATCATCGAGTCAGCCGTGTATCTAATACAACTAGCTCCAATGCTTTGGCCAAAGACTTTTGATCTAATCTGCCAATAACCGCATAGGACATATAACCCGCTCACTAATGGGAGAAAGAATTCTATCTTGGTATTCAGTAGGACCTGCTACTTGCCCGTCAAGATGCACGTCGAGGTTGACCCCCGCCTTCCGGTTTACAGGGTCGAACTACTCTAATGAAAATCTTGACGTCACAAGCACATCCCTACTAAATCCTCAAGTCGAAGGTTCACGAATACCTATCACAACCTTTCGATTCCGTCATTGATCGTCCCGAGTGAAATCCATGTGTCGATTCGATGGTGAGTCGGTTCGAGTATACTAATCCAATTAGCATACCTATAACGTTTGCTCCCACCTACCTTTAGTTTTAGTCATGCACTCTCCATGTCAAATAACACATCCTACAAGTCTTCACATTAACTTTACGCCTACCAAGTTTCATCGACTTGCGACGATTAAGTATTTGAGGTATAACCTTTCCAAAGGCCGACCCCTTATCCAATAAGGAGTGGAACGTTTTGCTCTCAAATACACGGACTAGTTTCTATATGTTTATTTACGAGTTAGGAATGCCAAGAACTACCAAGAATAAAGAAACATTCATTTGCCTTATATAAATGGTTTACATAATTACAAGTACAATGCCCTCACTCAACAACCTCGAGTGGCATTCGAGGGCATACTCCTAACAATATCCCACTTGCACTCAATGCCACATATTATGGTATCTAATACCCATGTTCTCCAGATGACGCTCTAAGCTAATCTGAGAAAGTGGCTTGGTCAGTGGATCAGCGACGTAGTCGGCTGACTCTACTCTATGCAGCACAATGTATCTCTTTTGCGAACAAATTCTCTTACGAGATGATACTCCCTCTCAATGTGATTGCATCTTTGTGAAACCTCGGCCCCTAGGCCCGTGGTGTCACGTGAAGTTTACCCAGTAACTTCTTAATCCAGAACCCTTCCTTAGAAGCCTCCGAGGCTGCTATATACTCATCCTAACAGGTGGAACCAGCAGTCGCGCTATCCTTGGCACTATGCCAAGATATTGCTCCTCAATTAAGAGTAAATAAATAGCCAGAAATAGACATTTAGTCGTCTTTCTATCCTTGGAAGTCCGAATCAGTGAATCCCTCGACATTCAGTTCTCCACCGCCATATATAAGAACCATATCTCTAGTTCTTCTCAAGTACTTGAGAACGTTCTTTACAGCAGTCCAATGTTCCCTACCTGGGTTTGCCTGAAAACTACTCACCACGCTTACAGCATGCGCGATGTCAGGTCTTGTACACAACATAGCATACATAAGGCTACCCACGGCCGAAGCATATGGTATATTACTCATTTCCTTGCGTTGTTCCTCACTTTGAGGACACATCTTCAAGGTGAGTTTTATTCCATGTTGCATCGGTAGGAACCCTCTTTTAGAATCATCCATCTTAAATCGCTTTAAGATCTTATCTATATAGAGGGCTTGGGAAAGGCCTATTGTTCTCTTCGCTCTATCCCGGTAGAGCCGAATACCAAGAATATAGGTTGCTTCTCCCAAGTCTTTCATGGAGAAATTACTCGAAAGCCAAGCTTTCACAGAACTAAGCATTCCCACATCATTTCCTATTAGTAGAATGTCATCTACATATAGTACTAAGAATGCGATCTTGCTCCCACTAACCCTCTTGTATACACAAGGTTCCTCTTCTTTTGCACGAAGTCAGACTCTCGATCGCTTTCAAAACGAAGATCCCAACTACGTGAAGATCTGCATACCCATATCACGAAGTCTACATCCACCATTCTAGGTTATAGGTCGTTGGGTTGGTCTCTTGGCTATCACTTGGAAACTCATGGAGACCCAGTTCCTTCAAGTGCACTAGCCCATTCCTCTCAGGTAAATGAGACACCCTACTATACATACGAGGTGGTTGTACTTGTGTTACAGAAGGTTCGGTTCCAGTTTCTTGCACAGGTGTCTCCCGAGGAGTTTCATTGTATTCTTCCAAAGAAATATTTCTACTTGCTCCGCCTTCCTGAATGAACTCTTCTTCCAGGAAGTGTGCTTGTAAAGCAACAACGATCTTTCGATCTTCGGGCATGTAGAATAGATATCCCATCATCCCAGATGGGAATCCAATGAAACGTCCCCTCACGGACTTCGCTTCCATTTTTGTCCCGCCCTCCCACATCTTATGTGGAGTTTTTAGGAACAGATTTGGAAGGACATCTATTCAAGATATAAGCGGCGATCAGAGTGTATAACCCCACAGTAAATCGGTAAGTCAAGATAGCCCGGATGGAATGAACCATGTTCAACAAGGTCCAGTTCCTTCTTTCTGACAGACCATTTAACTGAGGAGTACCTGGAGGTGTTAGATGTGATACTATTCCATGTTCTTCAAGGAACTCGTCAAACTCCGTACTCATATACTTGCCACCTCGGTCCAACCGAAGTACTTAGATATGATTTCCAGTTTGTTTCTCGACTAGGGCCTTAAATTCCTAGAATTTCTCAAAGGCCTCGGATTTATGTTTCATCAAGTATACATAACCATACCTAGTATGATTTTCTGTAAACGTAATGAAATACTGAATCCAACACGTGCTGCTTCCAAAACACTAGGTACATCGGTATGGATTAATCCTAGTTTATCAGCGGCTCTTTCATAAGTCCCTATGAAGGGGAACTCAGTCATTTTGCCTTAAAGGCAAGACTCACAAGTAGGAAAAAGATCCGATCCCAATGGACCCATAAGTCCATCCTTTTGTAAACCTTGGTCTGATCAACATGACAAGTCTAAGATGCCATTTCAAAAATTGATTAGTTTCATCCTTACCGCGTTTCCTAGTCTTAGTATTCACAACGACTTTGTTACTTAGGTTAAGATGATACAGTCCATTTGACAATGTAGCAGCGCCCACAAGTTTATTTCTAAAATAAATTTGCAGGAACCATTACCAATGAAAAATGAAAAGTCTTTTTCGATCCATGACCGGAAAAGTTAAATGTTATTATTCCCCTTGGGCAAAACAAGTACATCATCTAAAATTAAAACAAAGCCGGATTCTAAATCCATAAGAAGTGATCCTATGTCAGTTGCCTTGACACTATGCCCGCTTCCGACAGTAATTATCACTTCCCAGCTCCAAGCTTCCTACTTTGTTCCAGATCCTGATTCACGGTACAAATATGAGAACTAGCACCAGAATCTAGTATCCAGGAAGTAGAAAATACAGTAGCAGAACAATTTGTTTCCGAAACTAAATGTTCTCAGACCAAGTGCCATGAAGAATCGGATGCCTCTAGCCCAAAGGGCCCACCACCGCACTTGAGACAAGTATCTTTCTTCTTCTTGCCTTTTGGAACCATCGGGGCCTTGCCCTTTTCTTTAAGGTCCTTAGCTTGCGGTCCAGTCAGCTTCTTGGTCTTTTTCTTCTTATTCTTAGACCTCCGAGGTCCAGAAGAAATCACAAGAGCAGACTCCTTCATCCGCGGAGTCTTCATCTGAGACTGAGCGGTCACAAGTTTGTTTATTTGCCCAGCTAAATTACATGCAATCTCATTGCAGTTGAAGTTCATAACAAACTGTGAGAAGGAATCAGGGAGAGACTGTAGGATAAGGTCGGTTTGGAGAGAAGTATCCATTTTAAAATCAAGAGCCTCCAATCTCTCGATCATGGATATCATTTTGAGGACGTGTTCCCCAACCTTGTCACCTTCCTTCATCCTTGCACCGAACAGTTGCTTGGATATCTCATATCTAGCAGTTCTGCTGTGCTCACCATAAAGCTCGGTTAAGTGAGATAGAATCTGCCTAGCATAAGTCATTTTCTCATGAGCTCTCTGAAGCTCATTAGACATGGAAGCCATCATATAAGCACGGACTTTCACGTCATCCTTAACACACTTTTCGTGGTTTTCAATCTCTTCCTGATTGGCTCGAGTCCGCATAGGAGGCGCCGGAATGTCCGTCTCCAAGACGTATCCCAGTGCCTCTATACTGAGGACAATCATCAGATTGCGGAGCCAATCCACAAAGTTAGGTCCCATTAAGGTGTTCTTTTCGAGTAGAATTGCGAGTGGATTCATTGTCATATTGAGATTTGTCTGCATTAAGTATAACAGATTAATTAGTGACTCATTTAATTATGTTCTGAGTATAGAATTTAAGGTCTTTTCTATTCTTGTTACCCGGCTCCCACTATTTTTATCGGAATAACACACTCCCATGTGATATCCGGAAGTATCGTCGCTCTACTTCATAGTGGTGATCGAGTTCTTTATAAATCTTAATAGAGGGCAACCGAACAGTTTCTAGTCTATTAATTTTCGTAAAGTGGTGTCCAACACCAACCCATCTAATGAATGATTCGATCTTCTTTTTCCCTTGTTCACTCCCCTCAACCTATACGGTTTCTATGGTTCGTGAACAAGTTAAGTTTATACCATCGACGCAAATCGGGCCACAATTGAATCTTATCCGGCAACCTATCGTGTTTCTAGGGATAAAATTTGCTCCAACCGAAGGCATCCAATGCGCTCCCGGTAATTTATCCGTCCTCCCCGAACGACTACCCCGATAACTCGGAAGCATAGCACATCCGGTTTGGATTTCAATTTCCCGAAAACTCGATGGAGGGAAGGAAAACCTTGAAACCTTATAAACTTAATTATTTATAGTGGGAGAATTTTCGCGATTAACGTTACACTTTGCACATTAATCATATTAGCGCGTTTGTGGCATTCATACAATATGAAACAACCATTCACAACCTAGTTGCTACCAACATGTGGTTCATGGACCGTTCCTAGAAAACAAAAACTTCGTAATCTAATTACAAGTCTTCGTCTTGAATCTTCGTCTTCTCGAAATGGATCTTCCTCCGGTCTTCGTCATTACATATAAATTTTACATCGAAAATTGCATCCTAGATACAAACATTTCTAGTAAAATAAATAGGCTCAAAACGGCCTTTACAACCCAATCGAATAAAACGAACGATTCAAATCTAAGTCCACGAACCACATCCCCATTCAAAAAGCATTCATCCAATAAATACTATATAAATGGAAAGCGTATAGATACATTGATCCAATCAACAATACGAACCGATCCAATCGATTCACACAATCGGTAATTTGATAACGTTCAAAATAATTCGGTCGACCATAAATATTCCAATTAATCAAATTTCCCTTATAAAATGAAATACTATAAATCATTTTAATCATATTAAATCCAATTTAACATGCGGGAGATTAACTTTTAAGAATACACGAAAAATCGAGCGGGTGAAAAATGGCCTGCTGGCCGAGTCATGCCGGCACTGCCGGCCAGACACGGCCCGTGTCGCCATACACGGTCGGGTCATGCCGGCAGTGTCCTGCACATTCTGCCAGACACGGCAGTGTCGCCTGACACGGTCGAGTCACTTCCTGAAGCCTTCCGGCGGACACGCCCGTGTCGCCCGACACGGCCGGTCTCCGTGCAGCTGGCCACATCAGCTGACACGACCGCGTCACCCAGGACACGGTCGAGTCACTCTCGGCCAAATTACCCTTTTTGTCCAAAAAGTCGTCCGACGACGATTCGGGGCTAGATTTTCGACCGGATATCCAATATCAATATTTTCCGACTTTCATATCTTCAATATAAATCATATTTCCCAGAAATTTAAGATTTATGTTTAGACATAAACTTACGAAAAATACAATTATTACGAACGAAAAACATATACCACGATTATGACTAAAATGATTCCAAATCATACACCATCTAATCGAGCATTCCAAATGCCAATATCGTATATACGATCGCAAGACCTACGCTCCGATACCACTTTTGGGATTCGGCGCCTAAAATCGAAGGCCGCAGCGGAAGCAGTAAAACGAAAATTAATTCGATCCGAATACCTACGAGGATCGATCGAGCTACATATATACGAATATTGAATGAACAAAGAAGATACGAGAAACACATACCCTCGAAGTCCGTTGATTGAATGGTAATCTTCTCTCGAGCTATTCCCAAGCTTTAGGCGATCTCCTTTCAATTCAATCCGCTCCAAGCTCTTGAATGATCCAACGCCGAAAGCACCGCGTCTCTACTTGCCACGCGCCGGAGAAACGATCGGAACGACGATCACCTTGCTATCCTCCGAGGATGCGGCTAGAGCTAAGTGATGAAGCTTCCAATATGAGATCATCACACTCTAAGTGTATAACTCATAACTCTCAATTATACTCTTGAATTTTCTCTAAGAAAACCAAGAGGAAAGTGAAGAAGAAGAAGACTACTTTGAGAAGAACTTTTCTCTCTCTTTAACTCTCTATGATTGATCCGTATGAATGCCTATGCAATGAGAGAATGAAGTCTACTTTTCTTATTCAAAAATTCCACTCACCTTAAAACAACTCATCAAATGAGAATCAACCCCACCATGTCATTATCACCCATTAATCAATGGGAACAAAAGCAAAAGGGAATAAGGTGGAAAGTGGGGCGGCGGCTATGATGAAAAACGGATGAGTTCGGTTCGTTTTGGACTCCCGTGAGTCCAAACAGATAAACTCCGATTCCGTTCCGATGTATTTATATCGATTAATTAATCCAATTAATTTTATCATATCAAATACATTATGACATAATTAATTTCTCTAAGAAATAATTATATCCATGAATTAAATTTATCACCCAGTAATTTATTTAATTCATTAGGCCGTAAATTAATTTATCCAATAAATCAATTTAAACATCCAATGTCCCGAATTAGATATCCAATATCTAATATTCATAATGAGAGAATTAAGCTTGATTCATTCCGTCGTCAATCCTAATGCGCGACTCGGTAGGTCCGTCTCAGTTAGCAATGGGAGGAACCAAAGAGTAGTAGCACCACCTAGCCAGCCTGGCGGCCTACACTGTACCCCAACTGAGAACGAATGATTGGGATCATTCAAGAACCATTATGTCGTGAATACCAGTAAACGTATAAACCCTTCTTTCAAATGTCCCGATCAAGTTATAGGGTCACGGTCAGTCAAACCCTATCTGTACTTGACGCTATGCATGCGTTAATGCAAACGAGATCATCGAGCTGTCGTGTATCTAATACAACTAGCTCCAATGCTTTGGCCAAAGACTTATGATCTCATCTGCCAATAACCGCATAGGACATATAACCCGCTCACTAATGGGAGAAAGAATTCTATCTTGGTATTCAGTAGGACCTGCTACTTGCCCGTCAAGATGCACGTCGAGGTTGACCCCCGCCTTCCGGTTTACAGGGTCGAACTACTCTAATGAAAATCTTGACGTCACAAGCACATCCCTACTAAATCCTCAAGTCGAAGGTTCACGAATACCTATCACAACCTTTCGATTCCGTCATTGACTGTCCCGGAGTGAAATCCATGTGACGAATCGAGGGTGAGTCGGTTCAAGTATACTAATCCAATTAGCATACCTATAACGTGTGCTCCCACTAACCATTAGTGTTCGACAGGCACTCTCCATGTCAAAGAACACGTCATACAAGTCTTCACATAAACTTAACGCCCAGTCAAGTTTCATCGACTTGCGAACGATTAAGTATTTGAGCTATAACCTTTCCAGTGCCGACCCCCTTATCCAATAAGGAGTGGAACACGTTGTTGCCCAAAATATTTATCCGAAGATTAATACTGCTGGAAGACGGACAACAAACAACAATTGCGGGAGCACTTCCGAGAGAAGATAAATAATACAAGATTTGCCGGGTTTGTTAGGCCCGGGCTTGAATGCTCTCGCGAGATGTTATTAATACGAATATTCGTGGATACAAGTATTAATGAGAGAAATCTAAATACAATGAGTGTAAAAAGACTCTGTTAATCCGGCTCTTGAGCGAAGCTCGGTGTTCTTCGTCCCTGCCGGTGATCTGCTCGAGGAGAAAAGGCCGGGAGAAGTAAGACCGAAAGAAAGCTGTTGCCAAGAGTTGGAGATTAGCCAAGTGCTGTATTTTGCTTCTGTATAGTGTGCTTGAATCGCGATGTTGCTGAAGAAGTGTCCAAGTGAAGGGTGCCTTGCTTATATAGGGACAGCCGGGTCCTGTTCTTTAGCTGCCGATCGCCTGCCGGCCATTTTAATATTCTGCCGATCGCCTGCCGGCCAATACTTTAATGGGGCGATCTCCTGGGCTGTCAGGCTAAAGTCCAAGGAAGATGCTGGCTGTCTGAATAAAGTCCAATGCAGTGGCTGGCGCCAGCTGGGCGGTCCAATAAGGAGCCAGAACGTGTCCGGAGCAAGTCAACATGCGGCCCTACTGACAGCTTTCGGCGGCCTGTCGGCTGGTGGAGAGAATCTGCCAGATTGTGGTCAATGGCCCGGGATTCGCGGATCTTGTCCCGGTCCTTGCACGTGGTGCCAGTCCTGGTGTTCGGCCTTCGCCGACTGGATGTCCATCGGTGGTGATCGAAATGAGCGGTCGTCCCTGGCTGATCCTCCGAGGTCGTCATCGGCCAGTGGATGGAGGTCGCCAATGGTCGGTCACCAAGGGCAGGTCGCCAATGGTCGGTCACCAAGGGTCGATCGGCAGATGCCGATAGAGGGTCGCCAGATGTCGGTCGCCAGGAGTCGGTCGCCGAGTACCGAGAGACGATCGTATCTGAGGTCGATCGCTCGGCACCGGGACTTGTCCTGGGACCTTCGGTTGGTCGATGTAACTCGCCCGCTGGGCTAAGGCTCGGTGGCCAGGCCGCTGATCGGCAGATCTGACTTGGTTGATCGGCAGTAACTCGGTCGCCAGTCCTCCTAGTCGATCGCCGGTCGGAAGGTGTTAAATCTTGACACAACAATTGCCCCCCAGCTTGCTCCTATGTTGAAGACATGGGGCGAGGTGGTTCTTGCTGGTGATCGTATCTGGATGAGGACGGGCGATCTGAGTTGACTTAGGACTCGGACTTGGGCTATCATAGTCGATTGGCTAGCTATCTTTCGGTCTTGTACCTGCAAAAAACAACATTGGCCGATCCCCCACGGAAACTTGGTGGTTTCGCTTGCTTGAGGAATCGTGCACAGTCGCGGAGATCGATGGACCGACCCCATGACCGTGTCTTGGTGCACGAAGACAATGAGTGTCTCGTGACTCACTTTATTATGAGGGTCCTCTGTTAGGCTGCGCCTCGCCTTGTATTTAAACGAAGGGCGTGCGGTCTCGGTCTAGAGGAGTCCTTGCGCGGGGCAGCGTCGGATGAATCAACTCCACGCCCGCGGCTTGTTAGCTCTGCTTCCACCTCGGCCAGCCATGTAGATGGCCGACCTCGACGGTGTACGTTGAGACGGGGTTGTGGAATGAGTCCACTGATTAATGTTGGAGGGCCCTCAGACTACGCCGGCCTCGTATTTAAACGGAGGGCGGGCGATCTTGGCCGAAAGGGACCTTGCATGGCCGAAGCAGCCGGTTCCATCGACTGCCAGGACCATGGCTTTATGATGCGCGGTGGGGGCGATCTTATGCCTTAGTCCGTCATGTTATATACTGGACTGTAGATGGCGATCGTGTCCACCGGGTTGCTGATGATGTTGCGACCTGGCCGGAAGACTGGCGATCGTCGCTCGGCGGCCGATCGCTTTATTCGTAGGTCGAAATTGGCGATCGGGCGGCGGCTAGTCCCTCATGTTAGAATGGACTGTAGGCGGGGATCGAGTCCTCCATCTCTGCTGGGTAGTAGCGATCGGGCTGGTAGATTGGAGGTCGTCGTACGGGCGCCGACCGATCTACTCCTAGGCTGAGAAGAAGCCTTTGCCTGGACAGGAAATCTGCGGCTCTAGCCCGGAAGGCTGCGTAGGTCGTGGGCTGGTCCTTCGTAAGATGCCTGAACATAGGCGAAAGACCATGGAACCCGGCTAGGACCACGTGGAGGGCGATCTCATCGCTTACGGGCTCGCCGTTGAGGATGATCTCGTCTACCCGGTCGATGTAGTCCGAGTCGGACTCTTCTTTCCCTTGCTTGATTCGCAGCATGCGATGGGGACCTTCCGGTCGAGCGACCTTGGCGGCGAAGTATTCCGTGAAGACATGCGCCAGCTCGTTAAAGGAGCCAATGGACCGAGGTGGCAATGAGGTGTACCACCGGTGGGCGAGGTCGTCTAGTGTCAGAGGGAACATTCGGCAACGGGTCGCGTCCGATGCCCCACACCCGGTCATGTAAATGTTGAACTTGTGAAGGTGTGTTTGGGGGTCCGATCGCCCCTGGTACATGGGTGTCTGAGGAGGGGCGATCTTGTGCTGCACCGGGGCGAGCTCGATGTCGATCGCGAGCGGCTCGCTCGGTGCGGCGATCGTCTTGGTGGCGCCTGCCCCGGATTGCAGGAGCGCCTTCATGTCGTCAAGTTGACGTTGCATTGCGGCAATCGCCGCGGCTCGGCTGCTTGCGGATCGGCTTTGGGAGCGGGGGCCGAGGCGATCGTGTACCGACCTCCGTACCCCGCTGCTGCCGACCTCGGGAATCTGGCGAGCTGGAGCCAGGCGGCTGGATCGCCTTGTGGGAGCCGGGTAGGCCGAGCTCCTGGTGACGGACACAAACTCCGTCGTCTCGTAGGCCGGGCCGGATCGCCGGCCGCGTGTCGGGTCATTGCCTGTGCGATCGAAACAGACGTGCCCTGCCGCCGAGCGCCTCTTGTTGCGGCGAGAGCCTCTGGCGATTGCTCGGCCGCAGTGCCTTGAGCTTCCGCTTGATCTTCCGGCGAGAGACCGGGGCGGTAGCCGGAGGCGCGTCGAGAGCACTCCGTCGCTCACCGTAGACGGCCAGTGGCCCCTTCGATCTGCCTTGGTTCGAACCGATCGAGCGAGAGGTTGGGCCGCCGCCCGAGGACGGATCGAGCGTCTCGACCACGGCGGCTACCTCCCACCATCGGCCGCGCTCGACCGGGATGGAACAGGGGTTTGGCCGGCCGATCGGCGCTTTCGACGCGAGGCTAAGACATGGTTTCTGAAGGATTTCTTTGAAGTGCAGTAAGTGTCACTTCAAGTATCTGTCCCGAGAACAGTGAGTGTTCTTCGGGACGGTAGGTGTAAAAAATCGAGGGTTGGATCCCCTTCCTCTAGCGCCAATTGTTGTTGCCCAAAATATTTATCCGAAGATTAATACTGCTGGAAGACGGACAACAAACAACAATTGCGGGAGCACTTCCGAGAGAAGATAAATAATACAAGATTTGCCGGGTTTGTTAGGCCCGGGCTTGAATGCTCTCGCGAGATGTTATTAATACGAATATTCGTGGATACAAGTATTAATGAGAGAAATCTAAATACAATGAGTGTAAAAAGACTCTGTTAATCCGGCTCTTGAGCGAAGCTCGGTGTTCTTCGTCCCTGCCGGTGATCTGCTCGAGGAGAAAAGGCCGGGAGAAGTAAGACCGAAAGAAAGCTGTTGCCAAGAGTTGGAGATTAGCCAAGTGCTGTATTTTGCTTCTGTATAGTGTGCTTGAATCGCGATGTTGCTGAAGAAGTGTCCAAGTGAAGGGTGCCTTGCTTATATAGGGACAAATGGGTCTGTTTCTTAGCCGCTGATCGTCACGGCCATTTTAATATTCTCGCCGATCGCTCACGGCCAATACTTTAATGGGGCGATCTCTGGGTCACAAAGCTAAAGTCCAAGGAAGATGCTGGCTATCCGAATAAAGTCCAATGCAGTGGCTGGCGCCAGCTGGGCGGTCCAATAAGGAGCCAGAACGTGTCCGGAGCCAGTCAACATGCGGCCCTACTGACAGCTTTCGGCGGCCTGTCGGCTGGTGGAGAGAATCTGCCAGATTGTGGTCAATGGCCCGGGATTCGCGGATCTTGTCCCGGTCCTTGCACGTGGTGCCAGTCCTGGTGTTCGGCCTTCGCCGACTGGATGTCCATCGGTGGTGATCGAAATGAGCGGTGCCCCTCGGGCCGATCCTCCGAGGTCGTCATCGGCCAGTGGATGGAGGTCGCCAATGGTCGGTCACCAAGGGCAGGTCGCCAATGGTCGGTCACCAAGGGTCGATCGGCAGATGCCGATAGAGGGTCGCCAGATGTCGGTCGCCAGGAGTCGGTCGCCGAGTACCGAGAGACGATCGTATCTGAGGTCGATCGCTCGGCACCGGGACTTGTCCTGGGACCTTCGGTTGGTCGATGTAACTCGCCCGCTGGGCTAAGGCTCGGTCGCCAGGCCGCTGATCGGCAGATCTGACTTGGTTGATCGGCAGTAACTCGGTCGCCAGTCCTCCTAGTCGATCGCCGGTCGGAAGGTGTTAAATCTTGACACAACAGAACATTTTGCTCTCAAATACACGGACTAGTTTCTATATGTTTATTTACGAGTTAGGAATGCCAGTAACTACCAGTAAATAAAGAAACATTCATTTGCCTTATATAAATGGTTTACATAATTACAAATACAATGCCCTCACTCAACAACCTCTGAGTGGCATTCGAGGGCATACTCCTAACAAGCATTACGTACGTTAAAGAGATGGGTTAGCATACGTTAAAGCCCTTACGTACGTAATCTCATGAACATTACGTACGTAATCAATTTCATCAGATCTTACTGACTTAAAACATGCAATTCGTTACGTACGTAAATATATAACTATTACGTACGTAATAGCCATTGACTTGGCTGTCGCGATCGACTCCCGACCACCTACCCCCGTTCGGTCCCACCCGCCGAAAGGCAGGCTATTGATGGATCTCTCGCATTACGTACGTTAACATATGAATGTTACGTACGTAAGGCTACGTATATAGCGTACGTTAAGAAGATAGTTTAACGTACGTTAAGTCCTATAACAAGCATAAATGGAATTCTCCCAATATCACCCAATAATTAATATAGTACGAATGACCATGATTCCAACTTAACATAATTCGTCAATATACTTGCTACAACAATACAGATATGGTGCGAAAATACTTGGTTTAAATCAGAAAATACAATAGTAAAGGCGCAGGTATTATAGCAGGGGTCGAATACAACATACTCCCGTACAACGGGAAAGAATACTGCAGCTGAAAATAAACTACAACTAAACCAATGACCTCATACGGATCCTCGTGTGATTAGTATCGTTCATCTTCCATCATCCTTCGTGCCGGCCCTGTGTTATGCTCCCAAACCTGAATGCAAAAACAGACATCCACCCCCCGAATACTGGGGGGTTAGCAAAACTCCACTGTTTTGCTAGTGCAAGAACGAAGTGCAAATACGAGCCATACAATTCACATTCCACGAATAACAAAAACCAGGAATCCTCAAAAATCCAAAAGTAACGAAACGTACTTCCCGAGGCATGAGTTTGGGTAAAACATTTCAAAACCGAAAGATCACAAATCAAGGGAAAACAATTTATAAAACGGTTTAAAATGCCATCGAGAGTTTTAATAGAAAACAATTTAGGATTATCAAATCCTTCACTTTCCAAAAATCAACAGGGTCACATCCCAAAGGTTTTGTTTTCGCAAATAGAAAACCGACAACAATTCACAGGGTTAAAACCCACGTCACATGTCCTCGACGAACATAAAAATCAATATCAACTCGTGAAGTTTTACTCGTGAATCCAGGGCTCTACCATTGGACTCCCGCCGTGGCCCCGTCGAACCAACCCACGGTGAGTAAAATACATTCACTAAATATACACCAACCTGTGAAGTTTTTACTCGTGAATCCAGGGCTCTACCATTGGACTCCCGCCGTGGCCCCGTCGAACCAACCCGCGGTGAGCGAAGCAATCATGCACAAATAACATATCACACCAAGGATATCCAAACAATTCACCCAGAGGCATCAAACACTTAGCAAAACACCACGTCAACCATAACACGACGAAAAGAAGCAATATACGTACACGCATTATCAAGCGCAACATCAAGACCAAACATATCCAAAGGATTCACGTAGTCACTTACAACCCACACAATTTATAAACACACGCGTTTTGAAAGTGAGCCTTTAACGAGGCTAGCCGAATCTTTTGAAAACTCATTTCAAACAATCAAACAAACACATAAAGAGGATCACCAATTATCATATTCACAAAACAAGAATTATATGGACAAGGTACTTGCCTGGAATTCACAATCGCAACAAGACGACGGATGAAATACGGTCGAACGGCCCCGAACTCCCGAACACTATCAAGAACGCGATAGCACCGCAATTACTACGTGAATAACACCACACGAATCATCAATCACCAACGAGATTCAACATCGGAATCCTCGAACACCTATAAACCTCCGGAAGGAAAAATAACACATGATTACGATGAGAATCAAGGCCGAAAACAACGGAAATCCCAACAACTATCAAAGGGAACTCATTCGGACATTTAATCGGACATTAAATGTTCAAGACCCTTCAAGAACAAGGAAATCACCCCTCGGGTCGAACGAACCAAAGATGCGAGTATCCAATCCGTAGAACAAGTTCAAAACAACGTTTATACAACACTTAATTGGACAAAAACGGATTGGAATCGAAATCAAAAGGAAAATCCCCAAAATCTTCAAAAACAAGGGTTCAAGCCAAAATACCTTGATTCGGACGAAGAACACGGATTGGATGATGATATAATCAACAAGAATCTTCCAAAATGCCTTGGAATTGAGTAGAATCGACCAAGAACCCTATTTTCCATCGCACCCGTCCGATAGCCGCAAGAAAAGTGAATAAATGAGTAAAAACCCGCTGCCAGGCCTTATATAGCCGGACGATGCCGGCAGTGTTACGTACGTAACCGGCCATGGCTTACGTACGTAACCAAGTCACTGCCCCAAATCTGCCGGCAGTGTTACATACGTAACCGGCCAAAGCTTACGTACGTAACCGGCCTTACGGCCGTAACTGCCGGACACTTACGTACGTTACTCGGCCAGGGCTGGCCTGGCCCCAACATGCCCGGCCATGACTCGGCCGGGACCAACTCCGATGGCCCGGACGACCTCGAAACCCGAACCTGAATACGAATCGATGATACGGTTACGAAGTACTCGCAAAGACGAATCCGAGCACTAAGAGAACACATGATTCCGACCACCCGAAGGCTCAAAATTCGACAATGGAAGTAATTACCCCAAACTTTGGGAAATTACAAAAATGGCCCAAAATGTCCGAAAATCGCGATACGTGATCGAATAACCAAAACAAAGTTCACAACACGTCTAACAAAGTTAAACGGACTTACGGGAAACTCGAAACAGCAGATTCGAACGAGATTCGCAAGAATCGAACTCAAGTGCGGAAAAGTTGCCAAAAAGCACGGAACTCAACAAAACAACACCAAAACGAACTCGGATGACAAAAAGTGCAGAATTAATCATTCTTAGAATGACGAAACGGTCATGAACGAGTCGTCAAAATGGACCTTCGCTGAAAAAAATAAATTACCGGAAATCAAAATTACGGGTATTACAATTTCATTATTAGTTAGTGGAGATAAAATGCGTTTATATTTGTACAAAATATTACCATTAGAAAAATAATATAATAGAATATCTATTTTTACTATATTTTTATGCAAACTGAGATGCATTACTAATTTCTGTATTTTTCTGTAAGTTGTTGGAGATGCATTGTTGATTTTCTGTATTTTTGTGTTTGAAGTTGCAGTATTTTTATGTAAACGGTTGAAGATGGTCATAATCGGATTTCAATAAGTGGTCCAAACTAAATATATATTCCGCCTTATTTCTTCTTTCCCACTAAAATATATGATTTCGTAATTCACCCCCCTTAGAATTTTAAGCGTCGCCTAAAAAATTGGTTTGGAAAACTCTAAAGGACGGCAGCTCCCGTGTTGATCTAAACATCTTGACAGCAATCATGGATACATTGGATTCCCACATCAAACAGCGTTTCAAGGACTCGCTTTTTGGGCAATTTGTGACTTTAATATGCAATTCGAAGGGAAACTCTACCTCCATCTATTGTTTAAGCACACCGAGTCAAGGTTTTGTGACAAACTAGTGTTCCATATTGATAGAGTAAAGAGGAATTATTTAATGAATTGATATGAAGGATCAGATAGATAGACAATCAGGAGATCTCTCCTGCCCAAGCACAAAGTGCCGAATCAATAGACTAGGGTTTTCAATAATAATCCTCCAACGACTTACTTATATATATATATATATATATATATATATATATATATGTATGTATATATATACCCACAGAGTGTAATACCCGGTTGTAATTCATTCATTATCATTCAGTAATTATCAGTCTGTAATTATCACTCAGTAATTTTCACTCATTAATAATCATTCATCAGTCATGATTCATTCATTTGCGTTCATTTGGCATGTTGTAACTGTAATACCCGGTTGTAATTCAGTCATTATCATTCAGTAATTTCATTCAGTGATTGTCACTCAGTGGATTTTCACTCAATTATAATCATTCATCAATCATGTTCATTCACCGTGTTCACCGTTCGGAAAAACTTCGAGTTGTGTATCGTTATTGTTCATTGTTTCAACTTTCCTCATATGAGTTCGAATTTGTTAGATCACCATTAATTTTTGGTAACTCTAAAAATTCCAAATCTTTGCAATATTGTAGAGCATCGAGTTAGCTTTCCAATGGTTCAAACGGTGAGTCAATCGGAGTCCGGACGAGAGAGTTATGGTCGTTTTAGCTCAACCGCTCACTTTTCAGTTGTTGGCCGATCACTGCCGAACGAACTCGGCCGTGTCGTCCGACACGGCCCGTGCCGTACTCGTCCGGATAATGCCGAAGTGTCTGCCTCAGGACCCGACCGTGTCGTCTGGCATGGCCGAGTCGCACCCTTTCGGATAGGCCAGAACCGTCTGCCCAGAGGCCCGACCGTGTTCCAAGACACGGTCGAGTCATTGCCGAGCGCCGCGGACGGGTCACTATCGGTAGGCCCCTTCGCGCCGCGACCGTGTCATGCAGGACACGGTCGAGTCCCTGCCGGCCAGCTGCGTGCCGCGACCGTGTCAGGCGGGCACGGTCGAGTCTGGCTGCCGAGTCAACCCCTATAAATTCATTTTTTGAGCATTTCAGCTCATTTCTTCCATTTCTTTCCCACTTCTTCACCTGCAACCGAGAGAGATTAGCTTGATGGAGAGATTTCTTCATCAATTATCATTTGAGTGTGTATTTTTCATCACCTTCAATCATTTGGGAAGCTTGGATAGTCGTTTTTACACGTTTTCTTCGGATCGAAGTGATTGGATATTCAAGAGGTAATTTCTTCGACACCTTGGACTTCGATTTTGTGTTGAGATATGATGTTTTGGACGTTATAATCATGTTATATGAAGGGATATGTATATGATTATGAGTTTGTATAAGGATTCATTGGATTATTGAGGGATTATTCAAGAACAACTTGAATATCGAGTTGGAATTGGGGATTTTCGACTAATTATCGTTATAATCACGTTTTCGGATATTCATAATGGATTATTGATCATATTGGAGATGTTTTGTTGGTTTGAAACACTTCTTGGGGATTTTGATATTGGTATATTGAGGTTTGATTGTAAACAATCGGAGTTTGGATATAACGTGTTTGATTTAATGCCTCTTTGGACTTGGTTTAGTCGTACCGACGTTTGGAGTTCGTTATATTCGTGTTTAATTCGTGTATTGATCGGATTGTTGGTAATTGTATTGAATTAAGGTTGTTCGTGCGACCGACACTTCATTTAGGACGTTGTTCGTGGAAGGATAATTATCACCGATGTTGCGTAAGTTAATTCTTACTCGGTTAAAAGGATATTCATACCTTTTGTTGTTGATCATTCATAATCATAACTCATTTCATCATTGTATTAATCATATTAAAACTTGTTATTGTCAATTAATCACTTCAGTCATAAGGAACGACGGTTCCAATCTTTTCGTTGAGCTATCATTCATTTCATTATTACTCTCATCTCGGTGAGTCATTCTTGACCTTGTCAGATTATTATTTATTCATTGATATTCATTACGGTCATTTTCGTTCATATGACCTTCTGGGTTCATATTGCGTGGCCGGGTGTGGCTGTGTGGAATTTTTAGTCGGGCACACGATGGTTTATGTATTGGGTTAACCGATACATTAGACCGTGCACACGGGAAACCGTTACACCGTGAGACTAATTAGGTACACGGACGGGTGTTGTACACTTGCACAGAACATTACGGGCGTACTATGATACTCCTCTTCAGCGTAATTCATAACTAAGGATATTCCTTAACTTCAGTTAAATCATGATTGTGTATTTTTCAACCCTTGAGGATTGTTGTTCTTTATCGACCCGTTTGGGGATTTTGTTTTTCAGGTCATGGCAAGGCAAACGCACGGGAATAGCATGTTGATGTTGAGGAGTCCTAGTGATACTAGTAGGGGGCCCCAAATCCTTTCAGTCATTCCTATTGTTGTCATTTATTTTCCGCTGCAGATTTTCACTTGGTTATTCCGTTTCATTCAGTGTTGTGTATTTTATCTTCATATAAAATATACATGTATTCTGTATTATCCTGGGTGTGTTGTATGAAACTCCTCATCGGAGTAATTAATTTTGTAATGTGGTTCGGTACTACATTCACCTTGTGTAATTCATTCATTTTCATCCGCCTGGTGGGTCCCAGTCGGGGGTCCACGGCACTGTAATATCCGCCTAGTTTGGGGTGTTACAGAGTTGGTATCGGAGCGTGGTTTTGAATACTACCTTCCGAGTCATGTCTCATTTGAAATCATCGTCATCAGACTAGTATCATTGGACTTTCGCGTCACGTGTGACCTGTGCAAATGCCAAGCCAATCAGACCGGAAGAACTGTAAGATTTCTAACGCCATGGTATAATTTCTGGCAATAGTCATTCATTCATCATTCATCAATTTACAATCCTCAAACATCATCATTCATTGTGAGTAGGACGATCATGTTAACTCATCAATCACTTAATTCATTTCATTACTCAGTTAATAATCAGGACGATCATGTTAACTCATTAATTACTCAATTCATTTCATTACTCAGTTGTCAATCTGGAAGATCATATTATCAATCTTGTTAAGTTATTCAAGATAATCATTTTAAGAATTTCATCAGATAATCATGTAACTTCAGTAAATCATTCATATAATCACTAAGTTAGAGCATGTATACTCATTTTCATCATCTCATGGCATAATCCTAATGTGCTAATCATGCGGGAAATATAATCATTACGCGACCTTCCTACTTCAGTATGGAGAGAGCTGTCAGGGGATGCATGGGTAGAGGCCGCGGTGCGGACCGAAACCCGAGAAATAATCACTCGCTACCGGGAAATCGTGCCCAGAACTCGGCTCGACCAGAAGATATTCGGGTTGATCCACTCACTTTTATGCAGGCCATGATGACCCATGTGCAGTTGCTCAATCATCATTGCGCCACTCTGACCGGATTAATCGAGAGAACTCTCCGTCTGAGCACCGCTAAGGAAATTCTTTGACGGCAACTTTGCATATGTCAACAGGAAATCAATGAAGCGTAATCTATCCGAAGGCGGTCAGTCAACCTTCAAGAAGCCTCGTGTGAGTCCTATCGTTTCTGAGCGACCTCCTACGGCGCCTAATCCTACGGGATCTCAGTCCCGAACAGCCAGTTCGGCCATCATCTGTTTCAACTGTGGGGCGCCGGGCCATTTCAGTACTAGGTGTACGACGCCGTCTATCACATGTCATAATTGTGGGAATTCTGGGCATAAGGCCCGTTTTTGCCGAAAGGACTCCAAGTCGGCTCCGGCGGCATCTCAGGCCCCGAAGCAACCAGCGTTTCAGAATCAGACTGCCTTGTCATCGTCGTTTAAGGCAATGGAAGCAAATAGAGTTGGAGCCCGTATTTATCAGACGGGAGCGTCCGGTTCGGGGGCCGGCAAGTCCCAGATTCATATGATGAGGAGGATCGACGATCCGGTGGCCCGAATGATTTCAGGTATACTCGTAATTTTATTTCAACTTGTGTGTACCTTTTGATTCTGGTACACCGCATTCATTCATTTTCGAATCATGCTTGAATAGACTTATTTCGGGATAGTCCTATTGCTTGTGGACCTCATACCATCGGTCTACCTGACGATGGAAGAATTTTCGGAATCATACCGAATTAAGCTTAATGACCGCGATTGGTTGATGGACCTAATCGTGGTGAACTTATCTTAGGACGATGTAATTTTCGGTATTAGTTGGTTTGATCGTCTTGATATTATCCTCAGTGTTTGTTAGCGCTTGGTCGCTATCTTTCCGTCGTTGGTTGTCGAATGTGTGTTTCAGGGAAGTAATCCCCGTTGTTCCAGAAGGAGTATTATTATGACGAAAGCAGAGAAATTCCGCAATCGAACTATTCAATCATTCATTGTATCATTCTCATCGATTGGCCTTTCTAAGGCAATCGAGTTATTCAATCATTCCTTGTATCATTTCCATCGATTGGCTTTTCTAAGACAATCGAGTCATTCAATCATTCATTGTATCATTTTCATCGATTGGCCCTTCTAAGGCAATCGAGTTATTCAATCATTCATTGTATCATTTTCATCGATTGGCCTTTCCAGGACAATCGAGTTATTCAATCATTCATTGTATCATTTCCATCGATTGGCCTTTCTAAGACAATCGAGTTATTCAAACATTCATTGTATCATCTTCATCGATTGACCTTTCTAAGGCAAACGAGTTGTTCAATCATTATTGGTATCTCTTTTTATCGACTGACCATTCTAGGGCAATCGAAATGTTCAATCATTCGTGGTATCATTGTCATCGATTGATGATGCATTCCCAGACGAGTTATCTGGTTGCCTTCACATAGAGTAGGGGAATTCAGGAGTGAGTGGGAGCCGGTACGTCCCCTTTATCGAAGACACCGTATCGGATGGCCCCGACCAGAATGCAGGAGTTGAAGATTCAACTTGAGGAGTAGTTCGAGAAAGGTTATCTCCGACCGATTGCGTCCCCGTGAGGAGCACCAGTGTGATCTGTCAAGGAGAAGGATGGCTCGTCTCGTGTGTGTATTAATTACCAAGAGTTGAACAGGGTGATGATCAAGAGTAGTATCCTTTACCCCGTATTGATGATCTTTTAGATCAACTTCAGGGAGCCTCAGTATTTTCCAGGATCGACTTAAGATCTGGATATCACCAGTTGCGGATTCGAGAGTCGGATATCGCGAGGACAGCGTTTCGTACACGCTATGGTCATTATGAGTTCGTAGTTATGCCGTTCGGGCTAACTATTGCACCTGCGGTATTCATGGAGTTAATGAATCGGGTTTTCATCGACTTTTTTGATCAGTTTGTTGTTGTCTTCAGCGACGAAATTTTGATTTATTCTCGTAGCCGAGAGGAACACGAGGTTCATCTTCATCAGGTTCTCGACGTGTTGAGACGAGAGCAACTTTATGGAAAGTTTTCCAAATGTGAGTTCTGGAGGTCCGAAGTGACTTTCTCGGGCATGTAATTTCATCAGACAGAGTTCGTGTCGACCCTCAGAAGACGGAGACTATCCGAGATTGGCAACCTCCGAAAGATATTAAGTAAATCCGATGTTTCCTCGGATTAGTTGGTCAATTATCCAACCCACGACCTGGAGCTAGCAGCCGTGATTTTCGCGTTGGAGATTTGGCGTCGTTACCTTTATGGCGTCACCTTTCAGTTATTCACCAATCACAAGAGTTGAAGGATATATTTACTCACAAGGAGTTAAATATGCGACAGAGGCGGTGGTTGGAACTAATCAAAGACTTTGATATCGAGATCCTTTACCACCCGGGCAAGGCGAACGTTGTCGCCGACGCCTTGAGTCGTAAGTCCGTTCAGGGGCAGATGCTTGCTCGTTTAACAATTCAGAAGGAGCTCCAACAGGAATTCCTTAGACCCGAGATCGAGTGCAGCCGGCGAGTTCGAGACGGACTTTGTATGTTAGAGATTTCATCATCTCTTGAGGATGCAATCAGGGAGAATCAGGGTTCAGACCCAGCATTGTTGCGCATCCGTGAAGATGTGGCTCAGGAGAAAGCCCCTGGATTCGTGATCCACGAGGATGGACTTTTGAGGTTTAAGAACCGGTTGTGCGTACCGGCGAATGACGAGTTGAAAAATTCTATTTTGAGAGAAGCTCATGCTACCCCTTATTCTGTTCATTCGGGTTCCAGCAAGATGTACAAGGACTTGAAACAAAATTACTGGTGGAATAATATGAAGCGAGAAGTCGCAGAATTTGTTTCGAGATGCTTAACCTGTCAACAAGTCAAGATGGAACATCAGCGACCGGCGAATATGCTGATACCGCTCCCTATTCCAGAATGGAAGTGGGAAGGCATTTCTATGGAATTCATCACGAATTGCCGACGAGTCGTCGTGGCATGAATACGATCTGAGTGATCGCGGACTGCTTTACTAATTTAGTTCATTTCCTTGAAATCAAGGATATGTGGAGTCCCGAGAGACTGGCCCAGTTATTCATCAAGGAGATAGTGAGACTGCACGGTACTCCTAAGAGTATCGTTTCCGATCGTGACGGACGATTTGTTTCCCATTTTTGGAAATCAGTTCATCGTGCTATGGGAACTCAGCTTAATCTCAGTATTACCTTTCATCCTCAGTCCGACGGACAATCAGAGAGAACTATTCAGACATTAGAGGACATGTTGAGGGCATGCGTCCTCGATTGGAAGGACGATTGGGAAGCCCAACTACCATTGATCGAGTTCACGTATGATAATAATTGGCATGCTTCCATTAAGATGGCACCTTACGAGGCCTTGTACGGTCGTCATTGTCGATCTCCCTTGTGTTGGGATGACTTGTCAGAATTAATCGGCACCGAACCCGATATGCTTATAGCCGCCCGGGAGAAGGTAGCTTTGATCAAGAGTCGTATGTTGACAGCTCAGAGTCGACAGAAATCATATGCAGATAATCGTCGTCGACCACTAGAGTTCGAGACGGGTGACCACGTTTTGGTCAAGGTATCCCCGAGTCGAGGTAGTTTCCGTTTCGGAAAACGGGGGAAGTTGAGTCCGAGATTCATTGGACCGTTTGAAATTTTGGATCGAGTAGGCGAGTTAGCTTATCAATTGGCTTTACCTCCGGCTTTGAGTAGGATTCATAATGTGTTTCACGTCTCTCAGTTGCGGAAGTATGTTGCCGACCCGAGTCACATACTTCAGTTCGACGAAATCGAGATCGCGGATGATCATTCGTACGAGGAGCGTCCTGTACGAGTGTTCGAGCGGCGAATCAAACAGTTGAGGAACAAGACGATCCCTTTGGTCAAGATTCAGTGGTCCAGACACGGAGTCGAAGAGGCTACATGGGAAACCGAGGATAGTATGCGGGAGAGTTATCCCGAGTTGTTTGACCCTTAGTTTCGGGGACGAAACTCTTTTAAGGGGGGGTGTATGTAATACCCGGTTGTAATTCAGTCATTATCATTCAGTAATTTCATTCAGTGATTGTCACTCAGTGTATTTTCACTCAATTATAATCATTCATCAATCATGTTCATTCACCGTGTTCATCGTTCGGAAAAACTTCGAGTTGTGTATCGTTATTGTTCATTGTTTCAACTTTCCTCATATGAGTTCGACTTTGTTAGATCACCATTAATTTTTGGTAACTCCAAAAATTCTAAATCTTTGGAATATTATAGAGCATCGAGTTAGCTTTCCAATGGTTCAAACAGTGAGTCAATCGGAGTCCGGACGAGAGAGTTATGGTCGTTTTAGCTCAACCGCTCACTTTTCAGTTGTTGGCGATCAACGCCGAGCGAACTTCGGCCGTGTCGTCCGACACGGCCCGTGCCGTACTCGTCCGGATAATGCCGAGTGTTCGCCTCGAGGACCCGGCCGTATCGTGCAGCACGGCCGAGTCGCACCCTTCCGGATAGGCGAGCAAACTGCGCGGAGGCCGGCCGTGTTCGGACACGGTCGAGTCATTGCCGAGCGCCGCGGACGGGTCACTATCGGTAGGCCCCTTCGCGCCGCGACCGTGTCATGCAGGACACGGTCGAGTCCCTGCCGGCCAGCTGCGCGCCGCGACCGTGTCAGGCGGGCACGGTCGAGTCTGGCTGCCGAGTCAACCCCTATAAATTCATTTTTTGAGCATTTCAGCTCATTTCTTCCATTTCTTTCCCACTTCTTCACCTGCAACCGAGAGAGAATAGCTTGAGGGAGAGATTTCTTCATCAATTATCATTTGAGTGTGTATTTTTCATCACCTTCAATCATTTGGGAAGCTTGGATAGTCGTTTTTACACGTTTTCTTCGGATCGAAGTGATTGGATATTCAAGAGGTAATTTCTTCGACACCTTGGACTTCGATTTTGTGTTGAGATATGATGTTTTGGACGTTATAATCATGTTATATGAAGGGATATGTATATGATTATGAGTTTGTATAAGGATTCATTGGATTATTGAGGGATTATTCAAGAACAACTTGAATATCGAGTTGGAATTGGGGATTTTCGACTAATTATCGTTATAATCACGTTTTCGGATATTCATAATGGATTATTGATCATATTGGAGATGTTTTGTTGGTTTGAAACACTTCTTGGGGATTTTGATATTGGTATATTGAGGTTTGATTGTAAACAATCGGAGTTTGGATATAACGTGTTTGATTTAATGCCTCTTTGGACTTGGTTTAGTAAATGCAAGCGTTTGGAGTTCGTTATATTCGTGTTTAATTCGTGTATTGATCGGATTGTTGGTAATTGTATTGAATTAAGGTTGTTCGTGCGACCGACACTTCATTTAGGACGTTGTTCGTGGAAGGATAATTATCACCGGTGTTGCGTAAGTTAATTCTTACTCGGTTAAAAGGATATTCATACCTGTTGTGTCAAGAATTAACACCTTCCGACCGGCGATCGCCTCCGAGGCCGGGCGACCGAGTCACTGCCGAGCGACCTAGGCAAGTCTGCCGACCAGCGACCAGGCGACCGAGCCTTAGCCCAGCGGACATGCTAGACTGGCCAACCGAAGGTCCCAGGACAAGTCCCGGTGCCGAGCGATCGACCTCAGATACGATCGTCTCTCGGTACTCGGCGACCGACTCCTGGCGACCGACATGTGGCGACCCTCTATCGGCATCTGCCGATCGACCCTTGGTGACCGACCATTGGTGACCTTCCCTTGGTGACCGACCATTGGCGACCTCCATCCACTGGCCGATGGCGACCTCGGATGATCAGCTAGAGACGACCGCTCATGTCGATCACCACCGATGGACATCTAGTCGGCGAAGGCCGAGCCTCAAGACTGGCACCACGTGCAAGGACCGGGACAAGATCCGCGAATCTCGGGCCATTGACCACAGTCTGGCAGATTCTCTCCACCAGCCGACAGGCCGCCGAAAGCTTGGTAGTAGGGCCACATGTTGACTGACTCCGGACACGTGATGGCTCCTTATTGGACCGCCCAGCTGGCACCAGCCACTGCATTGGACTTTATTCGGACAGCCAGCATCTTCCTTGGACTTTAGCTTTGGCCCGAGAGATCGCCCCATTAAAGTATTGGCCGTGACGTCGGCGAATTATTTTAATGGCCGGCAGGCGATCGGCCACTAAAGAACAGGACCCGGCTGTCCCTATATAAGCAAGGCTCCCAGCACTTGGACACTTCCTTCAACTCCCTACGGATTTCATACAATACAGAAGCAAACATTAAGCACTTGGCTAATCTCCAACTCTTGGCAACAGCTTTCTTTCGGTCTTACTTCTCCCGGCCTTTCTCCTCGAGCAGATCACCGAGGGCAGAAGAACACGAGCTTCGCTCAGAGCCGGATTAACGAGTCTTTTTACACTCATTGTATTTAGATTTCTCTTATTAATACTTGTATCCACGAATATTCGTATTAATAACATCTCGCGAGCATTCAAGCCGGGCCTAACAAACCGGCAAATCTTGTATTATTTATCTTCTCTCGGAAGTGCTCCGCAATTGTTGTTTGTTGTCCGTCTTCCAGCAGTATTAATCTTCGGATAAATATTTTGGGCAACAACAATTGGCGCTAGAAGAAGGGGATCCAACCTCGATTTTTATACCTACTGTTCGAAGAACACTCACTGTTCTCGGGCGGATACTTGAAGTGACACTCACCGCACTTCAAAGAAATCCTTGAAATCATGTCTTAGCCTCGCGTCGAAGAAAGCCGGCCGGCCGGCCGGACCCTGTTCCGTCCCAGTCAGGCCGCGGCCGATGGTGGAAGGTAGCCGCGCGGCAGGCGCTCGACCCCATCCGGGATGGCGGCCCGAGCCTCTCGCTCGATCGGTTCGAACAATGAACGGATCGAAGAGGCCATAGCCGTCCTTCGGGAGCGACGGAGTGCTCTCGACGCGCCTCTACCGTCGCCCCTCGGTCTCCCGCCGGAAGACCAGCGGAAGCTCAAGGCACTGCGGCGAGCGATCGCCGAGAGGCTCGCCGCGGGAAGAGGCGCTCGGCGGCCGGGACACGTCATCTTGATCGCACAGGCGGCGACCTACAGCGGCCAAGGCGATCCGGCCCGGCTACGAGGCAGCGGAGTTTGTGTCCGTCACCGGGAGCTCGGCCTACCGGCTCCCACAAGGCGATCCAACCGCTGGCTCCCGCTCGCCCGATTCCCGAGGTCGGCGGCGTGGGTCGGAGGTCGGTACACGATCGCCTCGGCCCCGCTCCCAAAGCCGATCCATAGCGGCCGAGCCGCGGCGATCGCGCGATGCAACGTCGGTCGACGACATGAAGGCGCTCACGCAATCCGGGCGAGCGTCACCAAGGCGATCGCCGCGCGCCCGGCGAGCCGCTCGCGATCGACATCGAGCTCGCTCGGTGCGGCACAAGATCGCCCCTCCTCGGACACCGTGTACCGAGGCGATCGGACCCCCAAATACACACAGCAGGTTCAACATCTACATGGCCGGGTGTGGGGCATCGGACGCGACCCGTTGCCGAATGTTCCCTCTGACACTAGACGACCTCGCCCACCGGTGGTACACCTCATTGCCACCTCGGTCCATTGGCTCCTTTAACGAGCTGGCGCACGTCTTCACGGAACACTTCGCCACTAGGGTCGCCCGGCCAGAAAGTCGCCATCGCATGATGCAAATCAGACAGGGAGAAGATGAGTCCGACTCGGACTACATCGACCGGGTAGACGTGATCATCCTCAACGGCGAGCCCGTAAGCGATGAGACCGCCCTCTACGCGGTCCTAGGAGGTTTCCAGGGCTTCTCGCCTATGTTCAGGCATCTCACGAAGACCCTGCCGACGACCTACGCAGCCTTCCGGTCTAGAGCCGCAGATTTCCTGTCCAGGCAAAGGCTTCTTCTTAGCCTAGGAGTACCGCGGCGCCGGCGGCGACCTCGATCTCGGCCCGGCGGCGACCTCGATCTTCCATCCCGATCGCTACTATCCGGAAGAGCCGGAGGACTCGCTCACCGCCTCTGATCCAACATTCTAAATAAGGGGCTCCCGCCGATCGCCGATATCGACCTACGAATAAAGCGATCGGTGCCGGCGGCGATCGCGATCCTCGGCCCGATCGCCGATCATCACGCTACATCGTCAGCAACCCGGTGGACACGATCGCCATCTACTGTCCAGCATATAACATGACGGACTAAGGCATAAGATCGCCTCCACCACGCATCATAAAGCCATGGCCCTGGCAGTCGATGGAACCGGCTGCTTCGGTCATGCAAGGTCCCTTTCGGCCGAGATCGCCCGCCCTTCGTTTAAATACGAGGCTGGCGTAGTCGAGCTCTCCAACGTGTCGGTGGACACATGCCACAACCCCGTCTCAACGCACACCGTCGAGGTCGGCCATCTCCATGGCTAGGCGAGGTGGAAGCGAGCTAACAAGCCGCGGGCGTGGAGTTGATTCATCCGACGCCGCCCAGCGAGACTCCTCTAGACCGAGACCGCACGCCCTTCGTTTAAATACGAGGCGGCGCGGCTATGAGAGGACCCTCATAATAAAGTGAGTCACGAGACACTCATTGTCTTCTTGCACCAAGACACGGTCATGGAGTCGGTCCATCGATCTCCGCGACTGTGCACGATTCCTCAAACAAGCGAAACCACCAAGTTTCCATGGGGGATCAGCCAATGTTGTTTTTGCAGGTACAAGACCGAAAGATAGCTAAGCCAATCGACTATGATAGCCCAAGTCCGAGTTCTAAGTCAGTTCAGATCGCCCGTCCTCATCCATATACGATCGCCAGCAAGAACCACCTCGCCCCATGTCTTCAACATAGGAGCAAGGTGGGGGGCAATTGTTGTGTCAAGAATTAACACCTTCCGACCGGCGATCGCCTCCGAGGCCGGGCGACCGAGTCACTGCCGAGCGACCTAGGCAAGTCTGCCGACCAGCGACCAGGCGACCGAGCCTTAGCCCAGCGGACATGCTAGGCAGCGGCCAAGGTCCCAGGACAAGTCCCGGTGCCGAGCGATCGACCTCAGATACGATCGTCTCTCGGTACTCGGCGACCGACTCCTGGCGACCGACATGTGGCGACCCTCTATCGGCATCTGCCGATCGACCCTTGGTGACCGACCATTGGTGACCTTCCCTTGGTGACCGACCATTGGCGACCTCCATCCACTGGCCGATGGCGACCTCGGATGATCAGCTAGAGACGACCGCTCATGTCGATCACCACCGATGGACATCTAGTCGGCGAAGGCCGAGCCTCAAGACTGGCACCACGTGCAAGGACCGGGACAAGATCCGCGAATCTCGGGCCATTGACAACAGTCTGGCAGATTCTCTCCACCAGCCGACAGGCCGCCGAAAGCTTGTCAGTAGGGCCACATGTTGACTGACTCCGGACACGTGATGGCTCCTTATTGGACCGCCCAGCTGGCACCAGCCACTGCATTGGACTTTATTCGGACAGCCAGCATCTTCCTTGGACTTTAGCCTGACAGCCCAGGAGATCGCCCCATTAAAGTATTGGCCGGCAGGCGATCGGCAGATTATTTTAATGGCCGGCAGGCGATCGGCCACTAAAGAACAGGACCCGGCTGTCCCTATATAAGCAAGGCTCCCAGCACTTGGACACTTCCTTCAACTCCCTACGGATTTCATACAATACAGAAGCAAACATTAAGCACTTGGCTAATCTCCAACTCTTGGCAACAGCTTTCTTTCGGTCTTACTTCTCCCGGCCTTTCTCCTCGAGCAGATCAACGGCAGGGACGAAGAACACCGAGCTTCGCTCAAGAGCCGGATTAACAGAGTCTTTTTACACTCATTGTATTTAGATTTCTCTTATTAATACTTGTATCCACGAATATTCGTATTAATAACATCTCGCGAGAGCATTCAAGCCCGGGCCTAACATACCCGGCAAATCTTGTATTATTTATCTTCTCTCGGAAGTGCTCCCGCAATTGTTGTTTGTTGTCCGTCTTCCAGCAGTATTAATCTTCGGATAAATATTTTGGGCAACAACAATACCTTTTGTTGTTGATCATTTATAATCATAACTCATTTCATCATTGTATTAATCATATTAAAACTTGTTATTGTCAATTAATCACTTCAGTCATAAGGAACGACGGTTCCAATCTTTTCGTTGAGCTATCATTCATTTCATTATTACTCTCATCTCGGTGAGTCATTCTTGACCTTGTCAGATTATTATTTATTCATTGATATTCATTACGGTCATTTTCGTTCATATGACCTTCTGGGTTCATATTGCGTGGCCGGGTGTGGCTGTGTGGAATTTTTAGTCGGGCACACGATGGTTTATGTATTGGGTTAACCGATACATTAGACCGTGCACACGGGAAAGCGTTACACCGTGAGACTAATTAGGTACACGGACGGGTGTTGTACACTTGCACAGAACATTACGGGCGTACTATGATACTCCTCTTCAGCGTTATTCATAACTAAGGATATTCCTTAACTTCAGTTAAATCATGATTGTGTATTTTTCAACCCTTGAGGATTGTTGTTCTTTGTAACTGACCCCGTTTGGGGATTTTGTTTTTCAGGTCATGGCAAGGCAAACGCACGGGAATAGCATGTTGATGTTGAGGAGTCCTAGTGATACTAGTAGGGGGCCCCAAATCCTTTCAGTCATTCCTATTGTTGTCATTTATTTTCCGCTGCAGATTTTCACTTGGTTATTCCGTTTCATTCAGTGTTGTGTATTTTATCTTCATATAAAATATACATGTATTCTGTATTATCCTGGGTGTGTTGTATGAAACTCCTCATCGGAGTAATTAATGTTGTAATGTGGTTCGGTACTACATTCACCCTGTGTAATTCATTCATTTTCATCCGCCTGGTGGGTCCCAGTCGGGGGTCCACGGCACTGTAATATCCGCCTAGTTTGGGGTGTTACAGTAACCGTGTATCAGTTACCGATCGTCATTTCATCTCCGTTTGAGTGTCGGAATGGGAGTATTATCATTATCATCGTGATTGGTAGTCTTGTGCTGGAAGTATCATTTTTGGCATGTGTTAGATTTGTTCATTTTCGCATTCGTCTGGTATGTCGGATCATCCATCAGTCGTAGCGAGGTATCGGAACCATCGATTTATTCACCTTGGCCAGCCTTGAGTTACGGCCGTAAGGTACTGGGATACGGCCGTAAGTTCAGCGGGTACGGCCGTAAGGCTGGCGATTCTGGCCGTCGTGGTCAGAAGTGCCCAGGCATTTTGGCCGAAGGCGAGTTACGGCCGTAAGGAGGGTTAGTTACGGCCGTAAGTGGTGTTCGTAAGTTTCAGGTGTTGTCGACCAAGGGTGACTTACGGCCATAAGGGTTGCGGCATACGGCCGTAAGTCGAGGAAGGTACGGCCGTAAGGCTTGGCCGGATACGGCCGTACGCTGCAGGCAGGGTGCCTGATTATTTTCGACGAAGAGGGCTTATGCCCGTAAGTTTGGCCGGATACGGCCATATCATCCGAGTTACGGCCGTAAGGTGTGCGGTTACGGCCGTAAGGGTGTCGACGGATGTTTTTGACGAAGGCGGGTTACGCCCGTAACTCGAGACGATTCTGGCCGTAAGTGCATCGGCGAGCTTTCGGACGAAGCGAGTTACGGCCGTCTGAGTTGGCGATTACGGCCGTAAGGCGTTGACACAGAATGTTACGGCCGTAAGAGGGCTGAGTTACGGCCGTAACTTCGGCGTGATATTTAAGGACTCGGGACATTTTTACTCATTTTCATCCTCTCTTCATTTTGTTCGAGAGAGACTTGAGGAGGGATTTTTCCATCCTCAATCACTTGTGTATTCGGATTTCATCATCTTATTTCGTTGGGAAGCTTGGATAGTCGATTTAACACGTTTTCATCGGATCGAAGTGTTTGGATCTTCAAAGGTAATATTCTTCAACATCTTGGATTTCGATTTTGTGTTGAGATATGATGTTCTGGACGTTATAATCATGTTATATGAAGGGATATGTATATGATTATGAGGTTGTATAAGGATTCATTGGATTATTGAGGAATTATTCAAGAACACCTTGAATATCGGGTTGAATTTGGGGGTTTTCGACCAAATGTTGTTGAAATATCGTTCTAAGTATTCCTATTGGATTATTGATAGTATTCATGAGGTTTTGTGGGTTTGAATCATTCATTGGAAGTTGGTTTCGGATGTAATTGAGTTTTGGTTGTAAACAATTGGAGATTGTTTACAACGCGTTTGTTTTAATGCCCCAATGAGTTTCGGGTATTGTTATATCGACTTTTGAGTTGGTTGTGATCATGCTTGATTCATGTATTAAGAGAATTGTTGGTATTTGTGTTGTTCAAGGTTGTTCGAGCGGCCGATAATTTCATTAAGGACGTTGATCGTGGAAGTACCTTCTCGCCTTCGGTTTGAGGCAAGTTTTATACTTGTACTAGTCAATGAGCTAATGTCATCATGTATGTGTATGGATGTGTTGTATCATTCCGAGACTTAGTCTCTTCATGAATTCATTGATATCAAGAGATCGTTCGATACGATACCTTCCGGCAATTTTGCCAAGTGTTTATAGTTGTTCGTTAACGGCCGATTCAAGGCATTGTAATACTCATTATTAATGTTATTGTCGATAGCCGGTTCGCGGTATCGATGTATCGATTGTTGTTAATATAGATGTCAATTTAAGACATCGTTGAGATCATTGTTATTCCTGTTTGGATTGTCATTAAAAGCATGCAGCCGATTAAAGGCATTGGCTCATTCATTTCTCACCTCGCCGTCGTCGGTAACGATTAAAGGTGCGAGGCATCCTTCGTATCATTGTCATCGATTGGCCGTTCTCAGGCAAATCGAAATGTTCAATTATTCACCATCTCATTGTTATCGATTGACCGTTCTAAGGCAATCGAGGTATTTTAATCATTCATCGTATCATTCGTAACGATTGGCCATTCTAAGCCAATCGAAGTGCTTAATCATTCATGGAATCATCCGCTGCATTATTCTTATCGTGTTGGCCGACTCAAGGCAGCACACTATCATTAATTGTGATACGGCTTCATGCCGTGGCTTCGGCCCTAATTGTGATACGGCTTCATGCCGTGGCTTCGGCCCTTACTGTGATACGGCTGGATGCCGTGGCTTCGGCCCTTATTGTGATACGGCTGGATGCCGTGGCTTCGGCCCTTAATGTGATACGGCTGGATGCCGTGGCTTCGGCCCTAATTGTGATACGGCTTCATGCCGTGGCTTCGGCCCTTACTATGATACGGCTGGATGCCGTGGCTTCGGCCCTTATTGTGATACGGCTGGATGCCATGGCTTCGGCCCTTATTGTGATACGGCTGGATGTCGTGGCTTCGGCCCTTATTGTGATACGGCTTCGTGCCGTGGCTTCGGCCCTAATTGATACAGCTTCGGGCTGTTTTGACTTCAGGTGTTTGTGATATTTGTTAACTTCATTTGAACGACTTTCGTGCCTTTTGTAATGTTTTGGTATTTTTCATTGGAGCCTTCGGACATTATGATTCATATTTAATTCGATTACGGTGTGGTTCATGCCGTGTAATTCATTGTGGTATTCTGTGATTATAATTCGCCGTTGGGCACTTATGTTCTAATCATTGAGCAATTATTAATAGTATGCCGTGGGCATAGTATTTCACGAATGCTCGATTCTTACTTTGATTTGTGAGCATCTCGTATTATTATCATAATTGTACCGTTTCATTCTCTTTGGATGCATATCATGTCATACATGTATTTGATGTTCATTATACGGATGGCCCGACCGTAGGGGCGGAACATGTTTTTCATGTTTTAGGTGCTTGCGAGGAGAGGGTTGAGACACAGGGGCATGATGATGGCGACGAGGCATTCGAGCGATACTAGTCCGAGTTGTTCATGTTGGTCAGTCGGTTGGAGTGTTCTCCAGTTTGTCAGTCATTGTCATTTAGTATTACCCGAGCAGATGCTCGTGGATGTTGTATTTTTACTCTTGGCCATGTAGGCCCATCGTTGTCGCTGAAATTCCAAATCGGAATATTGTGTCGGGTATCATGGTAGGGACTATGATTTTCCCTTGTTGTTTAATTTAATGTATTTTAGTCACATTCGCCTGGTG
The DNA here is from genome assembly GCA_033398695.1 of Orobanche coerulescens. Classification (NCBI taxonomy): domain Eukaryota; kingdom Viridiplantae; phylum Streptophyta; class Magnoliopsida; order Lamiales; family Orobanchaceae; genus Orobanche; species Orobanche coerulescens. Next base: position 11,922,430 of record CM065809.1, read on the forward strand.
GATCTCCTGGCATGGGGTCCACGGCGCTGTGATAACCCAATAGGATTTGGGGGTGTTACAGAAATGGTATCAGAGCTTTGGGTTGTGAAATACCCTGAGATGTGAGTTATGTGGTCCTACCGACGCGGTAGTAGTGGGATTGTCAGGTTATGACAATCTAGTCAGTCAGGTTTTGTGAGTCGTAATATTAGTGCGACGGCACGAGTCATTCATTCATCGAGTCGTCGTCAGTGAAGACTAGTATCGCGAGACCTCGAAGCTTCATATGACCTGTGTAAGGACTCGATTCTATTTGTGTTCATACATCCATCATGTCATTAATTGTTCATGCTTTGCTGAAACCTATATGTGATATTAGTGTTATGATTGATTCATGACTAATTGTTTTGGAGCACGTGTGACTTGTGTAAGCATTAAGGATCAACTCATTTATCAGTTAATAATTCTCAATCATCATTTTGATCTCATCACTCAGTTAATTCATTCCTCACTCAGTCAATATCATCACTTAGATAATTCATCCATCACTCAGTTAATTCATTCCTCACTCAGTCAATATCATCACTTAGATAATTCATCCATCACTCAGTTAATTCATTCCTCACTCAGTCAATATCATCACTCAGATAATTCATCCATCACTCAGTTAATTCATTCCTCACTCAGTCAATATCATCACTCAGATAATTCATCCATCACTCAGTTAATTCATTCATCACTCAGTCAATATCATCACTCAGATAACTCATCCATCACTCAGTTAATTCATTCATCACTCAGTCAATATCATCACTCAGATAATTCATTAATCACTCAGTCAATCTCATCGTCCAGTTAATTCATCCATCACTCAGTCGATCTCATTGTTCAGTTAATTCATTAATCATTCAGCCCATCTCACGGTTCAGTTGTTGATCTTGAGGATCGAATTTTCAACCTTGTTAACTTGTTCAAGGTAATCATTTCAGGAATTTCATCAGGCAATCATGTTACCTCATTTGATGTTTCATACGATCTTATCATACTCTGACGTAATGTCGACGATCATTTCATTAAATCATTAATGCATTCATTATGCGAGAGCGTGTATGCTCATTATTGTCACTCTGTAACGTAATCATAATGCGATATTCATGCGGAATCTATAATCATCATGTGACTTTCCTACTTCAGTATGGATAGAGCTGTCAGAGGACGCAGGGGAAGAGGCCACGGTGCGGGCCGGAACCCGGGATCTCGTGTGCATGCCCACACGAACGTGAGGGATATCATTAATTCATCAAATAGCGAGGCTACTCATTCACTGTCAGATAACCATTCACCGTCAGGGAGTCGTACCCGAGAAGCAGCTCACTCGGAAGGTGTTCGGGTTGACCCATTCATATTTATGCAGGGCATGATGGCCCAGATGACTCAGATGACGCGGATAGTGGAGACCATGCAGACCTCGATGGTTCGTGGTCCACCGCAACAGAATGCCAGTGCCATCTCATGGACAGATCGGAGGAGTGAATCGATTGTTGGCGATATCTCTCGTCCGATGCCGCCTACTTTTGAGGGTTCGTCGGAACCGGTGATATTGTTCATTGGCTCGAGCATTTTGATAAACTCTTCGACATGGTTCGGTGTCCTAAGAGAGTAAAGTGGCGATAGCGGCTTATTACTTGAGTAAGGGCGCTTATTTGTGGTGGCTTTCATGAAACCCATCGATCGTGATTGTATTTGGAGCGAGTTCAAGACTCTCATGTTAGAGAGGTATTATCCGGCTCCACTTCGTGAAGCCAAGTTGTCGAGGTTTTGAACCCCGAACCCGACGAGGACGAGGGTGTTATTGTCATTCTTGAGAAGTTTCAAGGACTACTTGATTTGCTTCGTCAATTATCCGTCTTGAGGCGGATAAAATTAAGTATTTTAGCAAGAGGCTAAATCCATGATTGAGGATGCGATTGTTCAATCATAATTGTAATTCACTTAGTGAGTTCATCGGGAAGGCTCTTGGAGCAGAGCTTTTGATCAAGGAGCTTACTCGAAGCATCCTTGATTTCTTCGGTGAGAGTACTAGAATGCCGGCTCGTTCGGAGGGACATCGGGCTCCGATGTCCAAGGGTCGTTTTCTAGTCGTCTTCGTCTTTGGGACAAGATCTTCCTCTCGAGCGACGAGTTCGTTGTTGTTTGCTTTAAGCGTGATTCAAGAGTCACGTTAGTACCCGGTGTACGGTGCCGGCTATTGTTTGTTTTTACGTGTGGGAGGCAAGGACACCGGCGAAATCTGCAGGGTTCTAGCGCCGATGGAAATCTCAAGAGAGCTCAAGGGCCTCGAGAGACTTCGTTACTCCAGCCGTGCATCATCCAAGGGACCCTATCAGGCTTCGAGAGCCCGAGGTAAGGACATTCATCACCGGTTTGAACAAGTTAATTCTTGTTCGTTAATAGTATAATCATTCATTTCGTTGTCGTTCATTCATTCATATAATTCATTCATCATACATCAATCATGTTGGGACTTGTCATCATGAAACTAATCATTCAATTCACGAGGAACAACGGTTCCAATAATTTCACTTGATCTATCACTCATGACGTTATTAATTCACCTTGGTGAGTCATTCTTAATCCTGGTCGGATTTATAGTCATTTATCATTCATCATTCATTTTAGTCACTTTCATTCTAGTGACCTTCTGAGATCATAGTTAGCGGCGAATTCATCATCGGATATACCTTTAATCGTTGAGATAGAGGAGATCGATGGCATGGAAGGATATCGATGTTGAGTACATTTGAGTCCCAACCTTGTTTTTTTTTGGATGACTATGTAACTTAATCCGCAGTAATGTATCGTGACTGTGGATCATTGATTCTTGATCTATTTTATTATGATCATATTCGAGAATCTTGAGATTTGGGCCATTTGTTGAGAATTCGTCCCTTTGGAAATCGTTCACTGTGATTCGAGACGTCAAATCTTGGGGACTTGGGCGTGCGATTGATTTGGTCCCGAGGACTATTTGGGCGTTATTGTTTTCAGATCGTGATGGATAGTTCATATCCCGAGTTGTTACCCTTAGTTTCGGGGACGAAACTCTTTTAAGGGGAGTATGTAATACCGGTTGTAATTCATTCATTATCATTCAAGAATTATCGATCTGTAATTATCACTCAAGAATTTTCACTCATTAATAATCATTCATCACCATGATTCATTCATTTGCGTTCATTTGGCATGTTGTAACCGTGTATCGATTACCGATCGTCATTTCATCTCCGTTTGAGTGTCGGAGCAGGAGTATTATCATTATCATCGTGATTGGTAGTCTTGTCTTTGGAAGTATCATTTTTGGCATGTGTTAGATTTGTTCATTTTCGCATTAAATGCGGTATGTCGGATCATCCATCGATCGTAGCGAGGTATCGGAACCATCGGATTTATTCACCTTGGCGACCTTGAGTTACGGCCGTAGGTCTTGGGATACGGCCGTAAGTTCAGGTAGTACGGCCGTAAGGCTGGCGATTCTGCCGTACGTGGTCAGGCCAGTGCCGGGCATTTTGGCCGAAGGCGAGTTACGGCCGTAAGGAGGGTTAGTTACGGCCGTAAGTGGTGTTTGTAAGTTTCAGGTGTTGTCGACCAAGGGTGACTTACGGCCGTAAGGGTTGCGGCATACGGCCGTAAGTCGAGGAAGGTACGGCCGTAAGGCTTGGCCGGATACGGCCGTCTGGCAGCAGTGCACGATCATTTTCGACAAAGAGGGCTTACGCCCGTAAGTTTGGCCGGATACGGCCGTATCATCCGAGTTACGGCCGTAAGGTGTGCGGTTACGGCCGTAAGGGTGTCGACGGATGTTTTTGACGAAGGCGGGTTACGCCCGTAACTCAGGAACGGTTACGGCCGTAAGTCTGTCGGCAGGCTTTCGGTGGAAGCCGAGTTACGGCCGTACGAGTTGGCCGGTTACGGCCGTAAGGCCGTTGACCTGGAATGTTACGGCCGTAAGAGGGCCGAGTTACGGCCGTAACTTCCGGCAGTATTTAAGGACTCGGCCGGGACATTTTTACTCATTTTTCATCCTCTCTTCATTTTGTTACGAAAGAGAGACTTGAGGGAGGGATTTTTCCATCCTCAATCACTTGTGTATTCGGATTTCATCATCTTATTTCGTTGGGAAGCTTGGATAGTCGATTTAACACGTTTTCATCGGATCGAAGTGTTTGGATCTTCAAAGGTAATATTCTTCAACATCTTGGATTTCGATTTTGTGTTGGGATATGATGTTCTGGACGTTATAATCATGTTATATGAAGGGATATGTATATGATTATGAGGTTGTATAAGGATTCATTGGATTATTGAGGAATTATTCAAGAACACCTTGAATATCGGGTTGAATTTGGGGGTTTTCGACCAAATGTTGTTGAAATATCGTTCTAAGTATTCCTATTGGATTATTGATAGTATTCATGAGGTTTTGTGGGTTTGAATCATTCATTGGAAGTTGGTTTCGGATGTAATTGAGTTTTGGTTGTAAACAATTGGAGATTGTTTACAACGCATTTGTTTTAATGCCCCAATGAGTTTCGGGTATTGTTATATCGACTTTTGAGTTGGTTGTGATCATGCTTGATTCGTGTATTAAGAGAATTGTTGGTATTTGTGTTGTTCAAGGTTGTTCGAGCGGCCGATAATTTCATTAAGGACGTTGATCGTGGAAGTACCTTCTCGCCTTCGGTTTGAGGCAAGTTTTATACTTGTACTAGTCAATGAGCTAATGTCATCATGTATGTGTATGGATGTGTTGTATCATTCCGAGACTTAGTCTCTTCATGAATTCATTGATATCAAGAGATCGTTCGATACGATACCTTAGGCAATTTTGCCAAGTGTTTATAGTTGTTCGTTAATGTAGATTCAAGGCATTGTAATACTCATTATTAATGTTATTGTCGATAGCCGGTTCGCGGTATCGATGTATCGATTGTTGTTAATATAGATGTCAATTTAAGACATCGTTGAGATCATTGTTATTCCTGTTTGGATTGTCATTAAAACTGTACAGGCCGATTAAAGGCATTGGCTCATTCATTTCTCACCTCCGCCGTCGGTAACCGATTAAAGGTGCCGAGGCATCCTTCGTATCATTGTCATCGATTGGCCGTTCTCAGGCAAATCGAAATGTTCAATTATTCACCATCTCATTGTTATCGATTGACCATTCTAAGGCAATCGAGGTATTTTAATCATTCATCGTATCATTCGTAACGATTGGCCATTCCAAGCCAATCGAAGTGCTTAATCATTCATGGAATCATCCGCTGCATTATTCTTATCGTGTTGGCCGACTCAAGGCAGCACACTATCATTAATTGTGATACGGCTTCATGCCGTGGCTTCGGCCCTAATTGTGATACGGCTTCATGCCGTGGCTTCGGCCCTTACTGTGATACGGCTGGATGCCGTGGCTTCGGCCCTTATTGTGATACGGCTGGATGCCGTGGCTTCGGCCCTAATTGTGATACGGCTTCATGCCGTGGCTTCGGCCCTTACTGTGATACGGCTGGATGCCGTGGCTTCGGCCCTTATTGTGATACGGCTGGATGCCGTGGCTTCGGCCCTTATTGTGATACGGCTGGATGCCGTGGCTTCGGCCCTTATTGTGATACGGCTTCGTGCCGTGGCTTCGGCCCTAATTGATACAGCTTCGGGCTGTTTTGACTTCAGGTGTTTGTGATATTTGTTAACTTCCGCTGAACGACTTTCAGGCCTTTTGTAATGTTTTGGTATTTTTCATTGGAGCCTTCGGACATTATGATTCATATTTAATTCAGTTCTGGTGTGGTTCATGCCGTGTAATTCATTGTGGTATTCTGTGATTATAATTCGCCGTTGGGCACTTATGTTCTAATCTGTTGAACAGGTATTAATAGTATGCCGTGGGCATAGTATTTCACGAATGCTCGATTCTTACTTTGATTTGTGAGCATCTCGTATTATTATCATAATTGTACCGTTTCATTCTGTCTTTGGATGCATATCATGTCATACATGTATTTGATGTTCATTATCTGGATGACTGACCCCGTAGGGGCGGAACATGTTTTTCATGTTTTAGGTGCTTGCGAGGAGAGGGTTGAGACACAGGGGCATGATGATGGCGACGAGGCATTCGAGCGATACTAGTCCGAGTTGTTCATGTTGGTCAGTCGGTTGGAGTGTTCTCCAGTTTGTCAGTCATTGTCATTTAGTATTACCCGAGCAGATGCTCGTGGATGTTGTATTTTTACTCTTGGCCATGTAGGCCCATCGTTGTCGCTGAAATTCCTTATCGGAATATTGTGTCGGGTATCATGGTATGGACTATGATTTTCCCTTGTTGTTTAATTTAATGTATTTTAGTCACATTCGCCTGGTGGATCTCCTGGCGTGGGGTCCACGGCGCTGTGATAACCCAATAGGATTTGGGGGTGTTACACGGAGGGGCCTAATAATAAATATAATAACTTAATAATAATATAATAAGTAGTCTAATAATAAAATAACCCTTTTGACTCCAGATCTGCGCCCGCAGACCGTCCTCCACTTGCAACCCATGGCCCTCTACGGCGGGTGTAAACCCGATCTGTAACAACTCCTCCCTCCTTCCAAACAGCCTTGTCCTCAAGGCGAAATCCAGGAAACTGTGCACGTAACTCTGGCTCATCTACCCAAGTAGCCTCGTCAATTCCTTTATTGCGCTATTGCACCAGAAACTGGTGAACCCAGTAATATTACAGCGCCGTGGACCCCTCGCTGTGGAATCCACCAGGCTAACGTACCAAAGACATTCGACAACGACAAATAATCATCAATAAAACGACAATTCAAATAAAAGACTACAACCCGACAAACCGTTGGGATTTTAGCCCCAAATCTCATCAACTCACAATACACGAGAACGACAACAAGGTTCGTCTTCCAACAACAAAATTCACAACCCAAGGCTTAAACACAGACGACAAAACTCTAGTGCCATCCTAGCCAAGTAAGCCAACGAACAACTTACCTCTTACGCACTTAGTCGATGCATGAAAACCGTTCAAAAGCACTCATTTCCGGAAATGCCATAATCAAATCACATTGTAAAATGCACCACAATTAACTGCGGACCCACAGCTTCGTGGACCCCTATCGAAACCCCTTCGGATCTAACCCGCAGTGGTTAAAACCAAGCTCGCGGTTCCACATCTTCGTGGAGCCCTACCGAGTCCCCGTCGGATCTAACCCGTAGTGAGCATACACACACACACGTTACTCACGCAATACTAATATGCTAAGAATGTAATCTCATCAAGAATACTCACTAGGGATGGCCACTAATACGACACCATTATCAAACTCTTCAAAACATAATAACAAGATTAAATACGGAATACACGATTCCATAACTTTAAACAACAGGGGTATCATCAAAGCCTTCAACGTTCAAAATAATCAATTCATAATCAATTCCCAAAACACACCGTTCACAAAACACACACGTATTTTGAAAGAGAGCCTTTAACGAGGCCAAAACAAATCTTTTGAAAGTTCATTTCAAATAACCAAACAAACACATTTAGACGGTCATCAATCATCATATCCACGAGAAAAGAAAAGTATGGGAAAGGTACTTGCCTCGAATAAGAACAACGCGGAGGATCGACCGAAGTAGGTAGGCACGAACCGACTACGAACCCGCTGACTCCACCGAACGCCAACTCGTGATAATAAACTACGAAGGACAATAACAACAATGAAAATGAATTCCATAGCACGACTCAAAGCCATTGAATTCAAAGAACGAATGACGAAAGTTCAAGTGTTTCCCCCAAAACGGCCAAGAACATGATTCATCCCGTCAAAACACGAAAACGGAAATCCAAATCGAAATATGGATATACAATCCATAGAATATCTTTAACAACATCATTTAATAGCAATCGATCTATCAAAAATGGATGGAAGACGAGATCAAGAACAAATCCCCCAAAAAGTCGATTCGAAGGAAATCAATAAATATACTTCGATTCGACGAAGAACAATGGATTAAATGATGTTAAACATAAGAATACTACTAAGATTAGTCATACCCATCATGGATTAATCAACAATACGGAACGAATCGGCCAAAAATGCAAAAACCCCAAAATCCAAGAAACTAGGGATCTAAGAAGAAGTTGCCTTGATTCGCTGGATCAAAGGATGATATAGGATGATTGATTGATGTTAGAAACTCAAGAACTTCGTGGATTGATAGATAAACAACATCTAATCACGTACTCCAAGCACCATCCGCGTAAGAGAAGGGAAAGAATGAGAAAATGGGTGAAAACCCGACTGCTGGGCCTTATATAGGCTGTATGCCGGCAGGGTTACGTACGTAACCGGCCAAGGGCTTACGTACGTAACCGAGTCACTGCCCCAAATCTGCCGGCCCACTACGTACGTTACCTGCCAGGGCCTTACGTACATAACCGGCCCTTACATACGTAACTGCCGAGCACTAACGGTCGTAACTCGGCCAGTGCCGGCCCGGGCCCAGACTGCCCGGCCATGACTCGGCCGGGGCCAACTCCGACGGCCCGAACGACCCCGAAACCGGAACCTGAATATGAATCGAAGATACGGTTACGAAGTACTCGCAAAGACGAATTTGAGCACTAAGAGAACACACGATTCCGACCACCCGAAGGCTCAAAATTCGACAACGGAAAGTAATTACCCCAAACTTTGGGAAATTATGAAAATGGCCCTAAACGCCCGAAAATCACGATACGTGATCGAATAACCAAACCGAAGTTCACAACACGTCTAACAAAGTTAAACGGACTTACGCGAAACTCGAAACAGCAATTTTGAACGAGATTCGCAAGAATCGAACTCAAGTGCGGAAAAGTCGCCAAGAAGCACGGAACTCAACAAAACGACACCGAAACGAACTCGGATGACGAAAAGTGCAGAATTAATCGTTCTCAGAATGACGAAACGGTCATGACCGAGTCGTTAAAATGGACTTCCACCGAAAAAAAGAAATTACCGGAAATCGAAATTACGGATATTACATCTGCTTCGATAGTGCGTATGCCCAGGCTTGACAGCTCTTCCTTCGTTTTTTTCTCAAATATCCACTCTCGCCATCCAGTATGCCAGTTTTCATTTCATTTCAATTCAGCTTCTTCGTTCGTCGTGCTTCATACTTCATAGTTTTGGTCGGGGGGTTTTCGTTTTCCACTGTTCTCTGATGCTATTGGGTATTCATTGATAGGTTTCTTCTTCCTTTTTTGCGATAACGTTCTTTTGGCCTGTTTATGTCTGGGCCCTTGGGCTTGGTGGTGTTGTGCTTCTCAAATAATGAGGTCGCGCTTTTTAACTGCCGCAACTTCCGATTTCCCTCCTCCCTCATCTTTTCGGTTGGCGCTGCAACATTGAGTTTGTATTTTATTTGCAATATTCATTTGTTGATTATTTCAATTTTGACTGTTCTTGTACTGAGCGTATTTTTGTTTTTTTTATTATTAGATAAAATATATGATTCTTGAGAGGGAGAAGTCTTTCCTGTTTCCAATCAGTTGTCAAATAGTTATTTTGAGTTTTTTGTTCCTCAATTTGGGGTCTACTTTTTGAGGACTGCTTATGTGCCTTGATTTGTGAGGTTGAGAATTATAATCCGGATACTACACCAAGAATTAAAAGCAACATTTGAGATCTGATTTGAGGAAGGTTTAAAAACTGAACTCCGAATTGAGAAATCCAAAAATTTAGGCCCTTCATTGCAACTTATACGCCCCAATATGTAGCTGTTCTTTTTTTGTATATCAAATATTGTGTTTCAGTTAGTTTAGGCCACTCCTATTTAGGATGATGGCACCTGTTCTGACTGAACTCATTCTTTATTCATTCCCAAGTATTTGTTAGTATATGGGAGGAAGTCTTTCTTGTCTGTTGCCCCTATTAGTTGCCAAATACTTAACCATCATATAATAATATTCAGGTGATACGTCTGAAGGAAAGTGGTGCAATTCTCTCACCATCAATTGGGTATTCATCGGTAGGTTTCTTCTTCCTTTTCTGCGATAACATTCTTTTGGCCTGTTTATGTCTGGGCCCTTGGGCTTGGTGGTGTTGTGCTTCTCAAATCATGAGGTCGCGCTTTTTAATTGCCGCAGCTTCCGATTTCCCTCCTCCCTCATCTTTTCAGTTGGCGCTGCAACATTGAGTTTGTATTTTATTTGCAATATTCAGTTGTTGATTATTTCAATTTTATTTGTTCTTGTCTTGGCGTATTTTGTTTTTTTATTATTAGATAAAATATTTGATTCTTGAGAGGGAGGGAGTCTTTCCTGTTTCCAATCAGTTGTCAAATACTTATTTTGAGTTTTTTGTTCCTCAATTTGGGGTCTACTTTTTGAGGACTGCTTATGTGCCTTGATTTATGAGGTTGGGAATTATAATCCGGATACTACACCAAGAATTAAAAGCAACATTTGAGATCTGATTTGAGGAAGGTTTAAAAACTGAACTCCGAATTGAGAAATCCAAAAATTTAGGCCCTTCATTGCAACTTATACGCCCCAATATGTAGCTGTCCTTTTTTTGTATATCAAATATTGTGTTTCAGTTAGTTTAGGCCCTTCATTGCAACTTATACGCCCCAAGGTTAGGATTACTAGGAACCTAAATTTTGTAATCATAGATAGGCCCAGCATCTATAATGGGTTCCTAGGTCGCCCCTTTTTAGAAACCTTTGAGGCGGTCGTCTCGTCTTTCTTTTACTGTATCAAATTCCCCACTGCCGATGGGACGGTCGGTACTGTAAAAGGAGATCAGCTAATGGCAAAGAAATGTTTGAACTACTCCTATGTCGTAACTGCTTTCAATACTTCCCATGAAATGTGTAACATTGAAGCGATCGACGATCAACCCATGGATATCGACGAGCCAAACACATTGTACCAACCCGACTCGGAGGACGACGTCTCGGATCGATTAACGGACGACATCGAGCCAAGGATCGATTTCGAGCCAAGTCTCGATATCGATCCTAGGATCGAGTCCGGAAATCATTCCAAACGAGAGGCGACCGTCTCCGTCGAAGAATTGGAAAATATAACGATAGATCCGGCTCATCCGGAACGGGAAGTACAGATCGGCGCGAGCATCGACCGCGAATTAAAAGGGGATCTGATCAATTTTCTACGAAAGAACATCGGAGTCTTTGCCTGGTCGCATCAAGATATGGTTGGCATAAGTCCCGAGCACGCTTGCCACTATCTAAAGATCGACCCGGCAATGAAGCCTGTTCACCAAAAACGTAGGAAATTCGGTCCCGACAAATACGCGGTGCTCGACATAGAAGTCCAAAAGTTACTCAACAACAAATTGATCGGAGTAGCTACAGACGTACCACAATGGGTCGCCAACGCGGTACTCGTCAAAAAGCCGACTGGTTCCTGGAGGTTATGCATCGACTTCACCGACCTCAACGCGGCATGTCCAAAAGATCACTTTCCGATGCCTCATATTGATCACTTGGTCGATAGTACAGCAGGTTGCGAAATGATGTCGTTTATGGATGCCTTCGCCGGATATCATCAAATCCCAATGGCGGAGAAAGACATAAAACACACATCTTTCCACACGGAAAAAGACATATACTTTTGGGTCCGAATGCCATTCGGCTTGAAAAACACAGGGGCAACCTACCAGCGACTAGTCAATAGAATGTTCGCCAATCAGATCGGCAAGACCATGGAGGTCTACATTGATGATATCGTAGTCAAAAGCCTCAAGAAGGAAGATCACCTCAACGATCTCGCCGAGACGTTCGCCATCCTCGAGAAGTTCAACATGAAACTGAACCCCAAGAAATGCAACTTCAGGGTGGGCTCCGGAAAATTCCTAGGGCACATCGTGAGCCAGAGGGGGATCGAGGCGAACCCCACCAAAATTCAGGCGATCCTCGACATGTAGGAGCCGCGGAACGTCAAGCAGGTGCAACGCCTCACAGGTTGTCTAGCCGCCCTCAACCGTTTCATATCTCGGCTCGGCGATAAAAGCAAGCCTTTCTTCGCGACCATCAAGAACAAGAAGTTCGCATGGACGAAGGAAAGTCAGTTGGCGTTCGCCAAAATAAAGGAATATCTAACTAACCCCCAGATCCTGGCAAAGCCGATCCCCGGAGAGAAACTATTCCTTTACCTGGCAGCCTCGGAGGTCGCACTCAGTGCCGTTTTGGTGCGAGTGGAGGGACAAGTCCACTTTCCGATCTACTATGTTAGTCAAGCGCTCCATGACGCTGAAACACGTTATACACCATTGGAGAAGATCGCTTATGCCCTTGTCATGAGTGTGCGTAAGCTGAGGGCTTACTTCTTCGATCATCAAGTGGAAGTCCTGACAACTCTACCTCTAAGGCAAGTTCTACACCGACCGGACACCAACGGGCGACTCCTCAAATGGTCGCTGGAGATCGCCCAGTACGGTATCACGTACGCTCCTCGCACGGCGATCAAAGGCCAGGCCCTGGCGGACTTCGTGGTGGAATTAATATTCCCTCACAGTCCGACCCAGATTGGCCGACCTGCCTGGAAGTTATACGTGGATGGCTCGGCGACCAACTCGCGAGCAGGGGCAGGGATTGTTCTCATTAGCCCCGACGGCCAAAGTTTCACAAATGCCGTGCGTTTCGGGTTTCGTGCGACCAACAATGAAGCCGAATACGAAGCCTTGGTAGGCGGGCTCGATCTAGCCCTCGCCGTAGATGTTCGTCGCCTCCATATCTACATGGACTCCCTCTTGGGCGTGAACCAAGTCAAGGGAGAATATGAGGCGCGCGGCGAACAGATGGTCAAATACCAAGAGCTGGTCGCCGAAATGTGCACGAAATTTGAGGAAGTGCTAATCGAATAAGTCCCGAGAGAGCACAACTCCCAGGCCGATGCCCTATCCAAGCTGGCGTCATCAGATGGGGCAGCTGATTTCTCTAATATCCAAATTACCAAATTAGCAAGGCCGACGATCGACAGGAGCCTGGTTACCACGATTACTGTTGCCGAGGAGAACTGGATGACTCCGTTCATCAAATACTTAAAGGGCCAGGCGGTCACGGCAGCCGTATCAAAGCTCGCCAACTCCAGCTCCGTGCGACCAGATACACCCTTCTGGACGACCGGCTTTATAAGCGAGATTTCAGCCTTCCCCTCCTCAAGTGTATTACACCGGAGGAAGGCCGGCTCGTTTTAGCCGAGATCCATGACGGGATCTGTGGAAACCATGCTGGCGGACGAGCTCTCATCCATAAAACAACCAGACAAGGTTTCTTCTGGCCGTCACTTCAGAAGGATGCGATCGCCTATGCCAGATCGTGTCACAGGTGTCAAGTAATGGGACCAAACATTAAACTCTCCCCCGAGCAGCTCACCTCAATGTACAGCCTGTGGCCATTCGCGCAATGGGGCATCGACCTTATAGGTCCCTTGCCAACGGCACCAGGGGGTTGTAAGTTTGCCATTGTAGGGGTCGACTACTTCACCAAATGGGCTGAAGCCGAACCGCTCAACAAGATCGGCCAAGAGCAAGTAATCAAGTTCATCTGTAGAAACATCATATGCCGATTCGGTCTGCCCCAGGCCATCATCTCCGACAACGGAAAGCAGTTCGATGGTTTAGAAGTCATGCAATTCTGTGAGAAGTGGGGAGTCAAAAGGTTGTTTTCAGCACCCTATCACCCTCAGACGAACGGGCAGGTAGAGGCTGTGAACAAGATCCTCAAACACACAATTAAAGCGCGACTCGAATCTAGGCTAGGACGATGGGCAAACGAGCTTCCAGACGTTTTGTGGTCTTATCGAACGACGACCCGTAACTCAACCGGCGAAACCCCATTCGCCCTCGCCTTCGGAACAGAAGCAGTGATCCCCTCGGAGATCGCCATCCTCAGCCGCCGAACCGAGCAAGAAATGACGACCGAAAATGATGTGGCCCGACGGATCGATCTCGACATGCTCGTAGAACGACGACTAACCTCAGAAATGAAGAACGCAATCCATAAAAGGAAATCCGAGAAGTTCTTCAATTCGAAGGTCAAGGAAATACGTTTTCAAGTGGGCGATCTCGTCCTCAAAATGATCCAAACCCACACAGGTGTCTTTGGTCCGAACTGGGAAGGCCCCTTCAGGATATCTAAATGGCTGGCTAAGGGAGCCTACGAACTTGAACACCCTGACGGCACTCCGGATCAATATCCCTGGAACGCCGTACATCTAAAGAAGTACTACCAGTGAAAACATTGTATTCAGTTTCAACTACCCAATGTACAAAGAATATAATGAGATTTTTTCCTATCCCATCTATTCTAGCGATCGCCCACCAGGTATATCGCATACCGCCGACGATCGTCGTTCATGGCAATCCGAGGTAGGATCAATGCAGCCATGGTCCTGGAGGTCGATGGAACCGACAGATTCGCCCATGCAAGGTTCCTTTGGGCTGAGATCGCCCGCCCTTCATTTAAATACGAGGCCGGCGTAGCCGAAGGACTCTCCAAAACTAATCAGTGGACACAATCGCCCGCCCTCAAAGGTTCGTCATCTAACATGGTGAACCCGGGCAATGCGACATACCACCACCCCCGTCTCAACGTACACCGTCGAGGGTCGCCATCTTCATGGCGGGCCGAGGTGGAAGCAGAGTTAATAAGCCACGGACGTGGAGTCGAATAAGCCGACGACGCCCCGTGCAAGGACTCCTCCATGCCAAGATCGCCCACCTTTCGTTTAAATATAAGGCGGGCGCAGCCTAACGGAGGATCCTCACAATAAAGTGAGTCGCGGGATAGGCAATGTCCCTCGCACACAAAGACATGGTTGTGGAGGTCAGTCCATCGAACTCCGCGACCATGCACGGTTCCTCAGAGTCGGCAAAACTGAAGATAGCTCACCAACAAACTGATTTTTGTTCCCTTACTTACAATAAGTAAACAAAAACAAGGGGGCAGAGAAGGGGAGCTAATCCTAAATGCCATCGGAAGGAAGGAACCACACCCGATCGGCTTCGCTCAAACACACACAGGACGATCAGAATCGTTCGACAAAAATTACAAGTAAGAATCTCGACTCAAAACATATCAATACATTCAACATTCAAACAAACGGTCGGGCGAACAAGACATCGGATGCAATCATACACATACTTGTAAAAATTCGCATACAAACATTCAAAGGCGATCGTACATAAAAAGACACAGTGTGGAAAAAGAGTACTTTATTCATAACAAAGATGACGCACAAGATGGAGCCCGAAGGCATTACAAATAGAAAGCAGAAGAATTGCGAGAAAAACAAAAACATCTCTCAAGGCCCCGCCGGCTGGTCTTCGCCCTCAGGAGGCGGATCGGCATGCGCCCCCCATCGGCCTCAGGATGAATGAGTTTTCCAGTATACCAACTCAAGTCGATCCCAAAGTCGACAAGGTCAAGGGTCGGCAAAGAGAACTCTGGGTGCAGAGGGTGCTCGAGCACATAGGCTTTGAAGCTCTCCATCAAGGGACCGATCTCGATCCCTACCTTTTTGGCGGCTCGAACAGCATCAGCGTAGGCCAAATAATAGGCGAACTCGCCGACGAGTTCCACATTGAGATAGGGATCGGTCTCGATCGCCTTCAGCTGCCCCCTCAACTCCGTTGTCGTCTTCTCAGCCTCCGCCAGCTCGACCACCTTGGCGGCGTTCTCCCCTTTGGCCTTTTCCAGCTCCTTCTTCGCCGCCTCCAGCTCACCGCTGAGCCGATCCACCGTCACCTTTAGCCCGGCCTCCTCCTCTTGCGAAGCCGCATACTTCTGGCGGGTTTCCTTCTCCTGATCACGGGACCGGTCGGCAGCCTCCTTGGAGCGGCTCAGCTCCTGCTTCAATCGGTCAACGTCCTATTTAGCCCTTCTGGCCGTCTCCACATACTCCTTCTCCATAGACTGGATCTGGTTGGAAAATTCAATGTTTTTATTCCGGGCGGCCTCGAGGTCGCTATGGAGACGAGCAG
This sequence comes from Orobanche coerulescens, assembly GCA_033398695.1. Taxonomy (NCBI): domain Eukaryota; kingdom Viridiplantae; phylum Streptophyta; class Magnoliopsida; order Lamiales; family Orobanchaceae; genus Orobanche; species Orobanche coerulescens. Next base: position 11,938,465 of record CM065809.1, read on the forward strand.
TGGAGGGTCGCCCCTCAAAATCCCTAGAAGCTTGGACGGCCATCGTCGCCGTCTGGAGAGCCAGGGCAATGGTCGCCTGCATGGCATCTCCAGATCGCCGACGAGCGATCGCATCAAGATCGTTCGTCCAGGCCTTTGGCAGAGAGGTGATAGCCTGCTGGACGTAAGTAGGGACGTCGAGAGACTTTTGCGGAACCTTACTCGACAAAAAGTCCAGCACCATAGGAGCGACGTCCGGGTGGGCAAGACGGACCCTGCAGCACAAACCAAAGAAACCAAGGAGTTAGCATATACCTTACTCAAAATGCTTAACACGGAAAAGTTCGATTCAATCTTACCTGTTGACCAGCTCGGGATCGCGGCCAAAATAAGGCTTGCCCCGAGAAGTTTCCGCCTCAGCAATCGCCACCTTCTTCGAGGAACCGCCCGATGACCTGGAGCCGGAAGCCAAGGGCCTAGAGCCTGATCTCTCCACCATCGGAACGGCGGAGATAGGAGCCGCAGCAACCGGAGGCTCCAGAATAGACACGTCCGCCTCAGAGGTCGGCAGGGACTCCTCCGGCCTCTGCCTCTTGCGGCACTGGAGTTGTGTCTCTTCTTGAGTTTCCGGCTCGACGACCGGCACCTCAGCGGGCCTCACCACCGGAGCAGGACGAGACAACGTCGCAGGAACGCGACCAGTCTTCTTACCCAGGTGAAGGCGATCGACGAGTCCTGGGTTTGACATGGCGATCTCTGGTGGTGGCTTGGCAAGTAGGGGAAAATGAACCTCTGTCAAAGAAGAAGTATAAACAAATTAGACAGCAGCTTAGACGTTGCGACCTCCTGGAGACGATCGTCAAACAAGGAGGAAGGAATAAAATTTATACCTGGAGCTCTCAGATGACGTGGGAAACGAAATAATTGAGCCCCCAACCGGTGAACTTCGCGACCGAGTGAGCGAACGTCTATGAAGGAATCCGGCAAGGCACGAATACGCTCCCAAACGATCAAGAAGTCGAAAGGGAGATCGCCGATTGCTGGAAAAAAGGAAACGAAATTAGATCAGTTCAAGACAAGTCCGATCAAAGGGAGAGTTAAAACCCTTACTCGGATTCCTCTCCCGAAAATTCGTGGGGATCTCCAGCTCGTCCTCCGGCCTATCACTCGATGCCGATCGCCACGCTCCGCCGACCCAGCACCATTTTGACAGGTCGCCCTGGGTATTGTTCGGCACACAAAGGACCACTCTTCCCATTCGGCCTTGGATATGGTTACCGCCGATCGACCCTTTCTGCGCAGCCAGTTTAAAAAAATAGTTCATCTCCATCGCAGAAAGGAGGCGGAACAACCGGTGACCGCCAAACAGTGTCAAGGTGCAGATGACCTGTAGCCAAGCATTCGGCGTCAGCGGCGCCAAATTCCAGGCGCTAAACAAGTAGGAGACGGCGAATGGGAGAGGGAATCGCAAACCGGCCTCCATGATCATCTCACTAACGGATACCATTCCCTCGGGCGGTTGATCAGCACGTTCATTTTCCGATGGCACGTGCAGGGAGACGTCAGAGGGAATATGATATTTCGCCCTCCAGCGGTTCACGTCCTTCCGGGTCGCCGAACTCCGGATCTTACCAAGGGTCCACTGAGACGGGTCGGCGGCCCGAAACACCGTCCGTTTCACATGTTCATAAGGATGAGCGGCGGAGTAGGCTTCGAAGTCAAATTCCGGACAAGGTCCGGCGATCCCCTCCATAATCTTGGCGAAAGCCATATAGGCGGGGCCAAATACACTCTGTCGTTCCCAATTTAACCGCTCCAGTTCGTCCTCGTCCGCCGGCGAGCCCCCCTTCTCCGCCGTCGCCGCCGTCCTCGCCACTGCGGCCTCGTTGAAAAGCTCTTTGAGTTCTGCGGGTGCAATCCCCGCACGAATGGCCTCAACGGCCGTTTCCATGTCAACTCCAACGGGAATCTCCTCCCGGTCAGGCGAAGCCACGGCGGCGGAAGAACTTCCGGCCTCGAAGGTCTTGGATCCTCCCGACATTTTATAAAAAGCAAAGGGAGAAAGAAGATTGACTTTTCTTACCTAAAGAAAGGAATACGGTCGGCACAAGAAGCTCCAGAAAAATCTGCAGAGTTTTGGCTAAGGATGCAAGGATGCGTGAAAGGTGAAAATGAAGAAACCCTAGCCCCTTTTATAGATGAAGGCGGGGGCCTCTGTGCAAATAGGCGAAAGTCCGAGGGCTGGATAGCAACCGTCAGTGAGAGGACACATTAAATGCTGCCCTCGAATCCCGCGTACGCGTCTTTTCGAGGGCACGCCAGGCGACAAATCCGACAAACCGTCGGACTCCCCCAACAGTAGCGCGACGCGTGTCCTTGCGACTTTTCAAGAGCCCGCCTTTATTTCCCGCTGCTCCCAGCACAAAAGGAGATCGTCCAAATTTGAATTCAGATCGCCCGATCGTCTAAACATTGGCGATCGCCAACAGTGCCACCTCACCCCGTGTTTTCAAACATCGAAGCGAGCTGGGGGCCAATTGTTATGCGGCGGTTAATATGCCTCGAGGGCGATCGGCATCACGATCGGAGAAGCCAACCATAGAAGATATACTCTGGGCAAACACCCAGCAGTCGGCACCGACGGCGACCGTCTTTCGGTATCCAGCGATCGTCTTTTATTAAGTGGCGATCGTCTTTTATTAATTGGCGATCATCTATGGTGTCCTGCCAGAGACGATCGTCTCGTGCCACGTATGAATCCAGCATCCGTCAAAGTCGTCGAAGACCGAATCTTAGACGGTGGCCCACGTGCAGATCCGCAAAGGGCGCCGACAGATAAGACATTTGACCACAGCCTGTCACCTACCTCACCTACCGACAGGGCCGCCGAAAGGTACAAAGTGGGTCCTCCCCGGACAGCGACCCAAGACGCATGCTGGCTTCCCATTGGCTCGCACAGCTGGCCACCAGCAGCAGTCCCAGACTTTAAGGGAACAGCCCACGTGATGGGACGATCAGCCATCTTATTATAATATAGAAAACGGCGGTCGGCCGCGATCGCCGGAGAGGACCCAGCAACCTTGTCCCCTATAAATAGGAGGCTCACAACAGTGGCTAAGGGACGCGATTATTACCGTGAATACAGTGCAAAATACACAAAGAGAGAGAATCAAAGACTCATCTGGCAATCATTTACATATTCATAGTGATATTCATATACATATATCAGACATCCCAAGCAAGAAGTCAGAGATCTACATATCTGGTTCTTCCGGCAATCTACACGCTCTACAGCTTAGATAACTAGAAGTCTTTACACTCTTTGTAATAGATTCTAACATTAATATTCGTACTCGACAGTATATTTATTAATAACATCTCGCGAGAGCATTCAAGCCCGGGATTAACAACCCCGGCAAATCTTGTGTTATCTATTTCTCACGGAAGTGTTCTCGCATTTGTTTGTTACTCGATTATTCCAGCAATACTATCTTCGGATACTCTTTTGGGTAACAACACCCACCTCACCGGACGAGGCTGGCACCAGTTCCTGAGCTGATATTAGGGGAGTACTTGACCTTTTCTCATATTGCATATTATTATTTGTGTCCATTGAGGTCAATGTACGTCTTAAGTTTGGGGGGTTACTATTAGTTGTTATGTTATTTTTCGTTGTTATTGACTCTAGCCTTGCTTGTCTTGACTTTATTTGCATTCGTGGATTTTTCGTGCAGCCTTGTGTAAAACTGATGATATGATACTGATTTCTTTTTGAAGAAACGGTTGAGTTTTGGTCGAGTTTGCAGTCTGCGATATTTGTTTCCTTTGAGTATTCATTTAGGTCTGAATTTTTGCGTCATTGTAGAAATCCTAGCAAATAAGAAATGAGACCTACGTGTTTACAAACCGCCATCTGTACGTTTGGCTACACTTTTAACGTATCTAGTCGTCCAGTAACATGAGTCTTCTTGGCATTTAATTTGAGTTTAGAGTCGGACAGTCTTTCCCGAAAATTCGAGTAATTATACATGTTCTATGATGGGAAGTCTAATAACCGGGGGTATTCACGTGACCCGTTGTTTACTCTCGCGTAAAACGACAACCCTGAATAGACTAATGATTCAGAATAATCGCATGATGATGAAAAGAAGCCAAGTAACCGGATGTATTCACGTGACCCGTCGTTTACATTCGCGTAAAACAGCAACTTTGAATCGGACATGCGGGAATAACCATTCGAGTTTTTTCTCCGCTGTAGAAGGAGACTTAGTAACTAGAAGCACTCATGAGCCCCATGAATGTCCTTTACGTCAAACGGTTCCCCAAATACATGAGAATGGATTTCCACCCTAGGGTCATTTCATGGAACATACCGAGAGTCGGAACCTAGTGGTTAACTCGAATCATTATAATGATTATACATAAGGGAATGCTGTCCGAGGATTATTATTTACGATGAAACTCTTGCATTTTTGCCACGAGACTGTGGGACTGGGCGAGTTGGCTTGTTTAATCTAACCCTTCATATTGGCAGTCGGCTAAATTCACGTTTGTTAATCTTTGAGCTTTGATTTTCTTCATGACCGATAGATCAGCACTAAAAATGATTGCTTTGTGAAATCCTTATCCGTGATGTGACTCACTAAAACGATACGTGTATTTTTCTTTGAGATTCTCAGGGTAGTATTAATCAGGTGAACACTATGGATATTGCACGTTTACCCACGATACTTGTCATCTCATTTGAAATTAATTTTTGCTTGAGGATAAGCAAAGGCTTAATTTTGGGGGTATTTGTTAGTTGTATTTTTATGCGTTTAATCATCATTATTTTATACCCATTTTTAGTTTAAATCGGCGTAAATGAGCTTTTAATGCATTATCTTTATATGTTTTGAAGGAAATTCGAGTCCGGGAGCTTAAACGATGAAAAACGGGCCGAAACGACATTTTTTGGTCAGGGACCGCGGCACACGGACGAGGGGCCGCGGCACAGGAGGTGCCCAGAAGGACCCGGTACAAACTGTACCGGGGGCCGCGGCACGCAAGCTCTGAGCCGCGGCCCGTAAGGAGAAAATTCGCCCAGGCCTGGCCGCATGAAGACAGGGGCCGCGGCACGCTAATGCCGGGCTGCGGCCCGCCGCGCTGAAGTCATACTCGCAGCTCGCGATTTCGGCGGTTTGGAAGCCCGTTTCTGACCTAATTTCCGGACGCATTTTAGAGGCTGATGAAAAATTATAAATAGGCATTGAAGGTCAGAAGATAACAGGATCAAATAGAAGGAGAAAATACCGAGGAGCATAGAGCAGAAGCGAGAGAACGGAGGGATTCAAGTTCTTCAAATGTGTTTGATTTCTATTATGCTTTCTTTAATTCTTTGTGTATTATTTTCTAGCATGTCGGGCTAGAACCCTATTCTAGGATTGTGATGAAACCGAGGTTTTGACGAATTAACTTTTGATTTTGCACTATTAATATATATCTCACTTTCTTATTGAGTTTTACCCAATTGTTTTTAATGCGTTTAATTATGTGGCCTATGATTGAATTGTTTTGATTACGCAACTCGAATCGGGAGAGGAGAGTTAATAGGAAAAATTGGTGAGAAACGTTTTATCTTGTGAGATAATAATATACTCATAGGAATTACGTGGCCTGTCTGAAGATTTCGTAATTTTTGCCTATTGTCGAATTAATTCACCTAGGAATAGAGTGATTTAATCGCCTTAGAAAATTCTACTGACCTCGGGAGAGGCATTAGAGTGTCTTAGAAATCTTCGCCTTCAGTAAATTGGGAAATCACTTAATTTATATAAATCAAGAGTAATTCGGATAAATCGAGGCGGATTCTCAATCCTAGATTATTCTCCTATTTGATCTTCTTTCTTCTAATAATCGATTTTATTAATTGTTCTTAGTTTATCATTTTATTAATTTTCCTTAATATTCCTTGCACCACCAAATTCGATCATTCAGATAAAATTAGAATACACATAAATTGGTAGTTAGTAAGTCAGTTCTCGTGGGAACGATATCTTACTTATCACTTTATTACTTGCTTACGACAACGTGCACTCGCGTTCACCGAATTACGTAACAATATACGTTATCACGCAAATTTCATCGATATTGATGTGAGACATGCAAGCATTAATTTAATTTTTTATAAAGTGATTTCATCTAGTCGTGATCTCATGCGAGTGTCAACAATATTAACGAGAGACATGTAAGTATATATCTATGTAAGTGTCACTTTAATCGTTTCTAACACTACATACAAAGCGCCAAATACAAATCTATTTTCTTATATTTGGGTTGTGCTATAAACCAAACAATTTCTTACTTTCACCTTCTTAACGTAATTACGTGTATTATTTTTTCACTTGGAGTTTATTAATTTTAAGATTATATCTTATGTACAATGTAGGTGCATTTAGCAGTTACTAGGAACTACAAAAAAACAAGTCATGCTGCAAACTACAGTAGTCACCCATGCAGACTTTTGGAATTAAATTTAGAGCTGTGAAAATCAGATGTTCGCACTAAGAGTGTCCTATAAGCACCAAGTTCAAGTGATGTGAAATCTATATGTAAAATTTCGTTATAAAATAATAAAATGAATATGTAACATGGCAACCAATATGTAAAGAACAAAACCAAAATTATTATAACCATATCCAAGTAAAAAAAGCTCGAATCTAAACAAATAACTCCAATATTAATAGAATCCAACTTAAATACATAAAATATTGTATGAATCATACATGGGCAATCCCGTGCATTGCACGGGACCAAAAAACTATTATATATATGTCAAAGTTTTGTATTATAAAAATTAATATATATTTATTACAATTTCTGAGTATTTATGGGTCTGAAGTGTAATGATATGGAAAACTAGACCCAAATGGTCAAAACTCAAAATCGAACCAGAAAGCCAGATCCTAACCAATACACAGGCCTAACCGAAGCCGGTTTCTTGTTGTTAGAAGCCCAGATTTATTGGGCCTGTCGAACCCCTATAAACATTGAAGAGACTTCCACCCACAGGATACTCTCCGCTGTGGCACTCCCTCTTTCCACCGCTAAAACCCTAACCCTGCACCGGATCTCTACTCCTCCCCCTCCCCCTCCCCACCCCCCACCCCCTCTCCCCGCAAATCCTTACCGTACAAATATGGCAAGCACAACAGAACCCACGAATCTGAAAAAAGAGGAAGAAGAGGAAGACTCGAAGTCGGCAATCAATGATGTGGATATTGGGGCTCAGATAGCCCCGATCATCAAGCTCGAGGAAGTTGCCGTTAGTACGGGCGAAAAAATGAAGATGTTCTCCTTGACCTGTAAGTAATCCGATTCTAGATTTGGTTCGAATTACATTGTTTTGTTAGAAGTCTCTTTAGCGGGAAATATGTATTGGTTCGAGATGAATTGCTGCGTGGTTGCTTATGCGATTGATGTTTAGATGATTGATTGAATTTATGCGGTTGATGCAATAAAGTTATTTATGGGTCTTAAATGATTTGATGCGGTAGATGAAGTGCGTTCTTAGTGTTAATCTGGACCCTTATCTGTTTTTCTTTTTTTCATCTTTTTTTTTTTGTTTTCTGCCCCCTCATGTGTCTTTTTGTGGATGAAAGTTTGAATGAATTGATTGCATATGGATTTTTGGTTTTTGTACTTTGTAAATTTTGCGGTGATGCTAGTGTCTGTGTTGGTAAATCATCATCATTTGATTTTACATTGCACAAATTGTATCTAATTGTTGATTGCGTAATGTTTGAGTAAATTACTGAGATGTTACCATGATGATGAGGCTAAAATATACAACAATGTATTACTTGGGCGGTCTGGGTAGGAATTTTCCGCACGTTTTAAGTCGAGAGTGGTGTAGTTATCTTTAAAGTTGTTTAATTTCCGGCGGTTATTTTTCAGGAACTTCGTCATGGCTAGGAAAAGGAAGTTGAGTACGAGGGCTAGGACGCGATCATCCCCCACAAGAGGGGAGACGTCACAAAACCGAACAGATATGGAATCCCACCAATTCTCTGATCCTGACATCCATAGAATATTCAACGAGAGATTCCGCCCTCGTCCAATAATTCCGGAATGGGGATTCACTCCCACCCCCCCAGGACGGCGAGCTATTGGCTATGATAAAAGAAATGGGATGGACTCGATTCACTGCGCCACCCGAGCCGGCGGTGATTTCTATTGTCCAGGAGTTCTACGCCAGTGCTCTATTGGGACAAATCTAGTCGCACTGCTTAACGCGATAAATGCTCCTGCTATGTTGAACAATCACATGATAAGATTGCTGGAAAAAAGTACCGGGATATATATCGTAGGACGAATAATCTTCCCTTGTTGCCCCTCAGAAGAACCCATTATATGTTGGCAGGACTGGGAGCGAGAGCTAGTATTATTTTGACTTTTTCTGCACTGATATCTTGCGCTTTGAGTGTGCTTTTTGTAACACCCCAAACTAGGCAGATATTACAGTGCCGTGGACCCCCGACTGGGACCCACCAGGTGAGTGAAAATGAATGAAATACACAGGGTAAATGTAGTACCGAACCACATTATATCATCAACTACTCCGATGAGGAGTTTCATTATAACACACCCAAGATAATAACGGAAACATGTATATTTTATATGAAGATAAAATACACAACACTGAACGAAACGGAGTATCCAAATGGAAATATGCAGCGGAAAATAAATGACGATAACATGAATGACTGAAAGGATTGGGGCCCCTACTAGTATCACTGGGACTCCTCGCCATCAACGTTCTATTCCCGTGCTTTTGCCTTGCCATGACCTGAAAACAAAACCCCCAACGGGGTCAGTTACACAGAACAACAATCCTCAAGGGTTGAAAATACACAATCATGATACATCTAGTATAAACCACAAGTTCGATAAAAAATGAATCGGTTAGATTATAACCCAATCTTGTTGAAAACATACGCAATCAAACATGCTGTATGAATCAACTAACAGTACGGCTCAAAGGGTGGCGCCACACTACGTTCGGGATCGAAATGTGTCCGTGCACAAGCCACCAATGAGTATCGATCGAATACACGTGTGGTCTTGTACCTAATCAGTCTCACGAAGCAATCGACTCGTGTGCACAGTCCAATGTGAGGCCAACAACCAACACACGACTTAAATGTGCCCGACATGAAAATTCTACACATACCAACCGGCACGCCAGTATGACCCGGAATGCCACGAGATAACAAAGTGACATCGAAATCAATAATGACTCACCGAGATGAAATGATAGTGAAATGAATGACAGCTCAATGAAATGATTGGAACCATCGTTCCTTGTGACTGAAGTGATTAATTGACAATGACAAGTCTTGATACGGTTAATACAATATGAATGAATTATGATTATGAATGAACAACAACGAAAGGAATGAATATCCTTTTAACCGAGTAAGAATTAACTTACACAACACCGGTGACAATTATCCTTCCACGAAAAACATCCTAATTGAAATATCGGTCGCTCGAACAACCTTGAATAACACAATTACCAACAATCCGTTCAACATACGAATCAAACACGAATATAACGAACTCAAAACGTCGATACGACTAAACCAAGTTCATTGGGGCATTATATTGAACACTTTGTGGCCGAACTTCGATTGTTTACAACCAAACATCAATAATACCAACATCAAATCCCCAAGAAGTATTTCAAACCAACAAAACATCTTCAATACGTTCAATAATCCAATATGAATAACCAAATTCGTGACTACAACAACGATTAATCGAAAACCCCAAAATCCAACTCAATATTCAAAGTGTTCTTGAATAATCCTTCAATAATCCAATGAATAATCAATCATATCCATAATCATGTGTATATCACTTCATACAACGTGATCTTAACATCCAAAACATCATATCTCAATACAAAATCGAAATCCAAGATGTTGAAGAAATTACCTCTTGAAGATCAAAGCACTTTGATCCGAAGAACACGCGTTAGATCGACTATCCGGGATTCACGATCGAAAGGAGATGAAGAAAACCAAGTACTCAAGTGATAGATGATGGAAAGTCTCCCCCCTCAAGCCCTCTCTCTCGGATAGGTTGAAGAAATGGAAAAAAATGAGTTGATCCACACAAAAACCAAAAATTATAGTGCTGACTGCACTGTGTGCCGCGGCCCGGCCGAAGTGTGCCGCGGCACAAGGCCAAAATCTGCCCCAGTGATCGGCAGCGTGCCGCGGCCCGGACGAATGTGCCGCGGCAGTGACTCGGCAGTGTGTCGCGGCCCTGTCGGCATGAGCCGCGGCCCCCGGTACAGACGGGTTGGCCGAAGATTGCAACATGAGTGTGCCGCGACCCGGACGAGTGTGCCGCGTCAGTGACTCGGCAGTGTGCCGCGGCCCTACCGGCATGAGCTGCGGCCCCCGATACAGTCGGGTCGGCCAAAATTGCAACATGTGTGTGCCGCGGCGCACATCCCTTGTGCCGCGGCCCACACCCCCCTTGGGTCCTAAAATGATGAAAAATGACCCGGGAAGAGAATAAAAGCAATAGGAATCAATATTTGGGAAACAATAACACGAAATGAAAGTGCGGAAACCCCAAGACGGTGTTTCCAAGCAATGATTACAAAGGTTCGCCCAACAAAGCACAATTTGAACAATGAGGAGATTTGAAATAACATGAACTCCAACGTCAACAACGACTAATGAATAAATTACAACAATCAAGATAATACTCTAGTCTCGATTCCTGAGTAAGGTTGAAACAATGAACAATATCGATACACAACTCGAAGTTATTCCGAATGGTGAACACGGATGAATGATTATTAACAAGTGAAAAATTACATAGTGACAATTACCGAATGAAATTACTGAATGATAATGACTGAATTACAACCGGGTATTACATACACCCCTCCTTAAAAGAGTTTCGTCCCCGAAACTAAGGGTCAAACAACTCGGGATAACTCTCCCGCATACTATCCTCGGTTTCCCAAGTAGCCTCTTCGACTCCATGTCTAGACCACTGAATTTTAACGAAAGGAATCGCCTTATTCCTCAACTGTTTGATTCGCCGCTCTAAGACTCATATTGGACGCTCCTCATACGAATGATCATCCGCAATCTCGATTTCGTCGAACTGAAGAATGTGACTCGGGTCGGCAACATACTTCCGTAGCTGAGAGACGTGAAACACATTATGAATTCGGCTCAACGCCGGAGGTAAGGCTAATCGATAAGCTAGCTCGCCTACTCGTTCCAAAATCTCAAACGGTCCAATAAATCTTGGACTCAACTTTCCCCACTTCCCGAAATGGAAGATACCTCGACTCGGGGATACCTTGACCAACACATGGTCACTTGTCTCGAACTCTAATGGTCGGCAACGATTGTCTGCATAAGATTTCTGTCGACTCTGAGCGGTCAACAAATGACTCCTGATCAAAGCTACCTTCTCACGGGCGGCTATAAGCATATCGGGCTCGGTGCCGATTGATTCTGATAAGTCATCCCAACACCAAGGAGATCGACAACGACGACCGTACAAGGCCTCGTAAGGTGCCATCTTAATCGAAACATACCAAATATTACTATACGTGAACTCGATCAATGGTAGTTGGGCTTCCCAATCGTCTTTTCAATCGAGGACACATGCCCTCAACATGTCCTCCAATGTCTGAATAGTCCTCTCTGATTGTCCGTCGGACTGAGGATGAAAAGCTGTGCTGAAATTAAGCTGAGTTCCCATAGCACGATGAACTGATTTCCAAAAATGAGACATGAATCGTCCGTCACGATCGGAAATGATACTTTTAGGAGTACCGTGTAATCTCACTGTCTCTTTGATAAACAACTGGGCAAGTCCCTCGGGACCCCACGTATCCTTAATCTCAAGGAAATGAGCTGACTTAGTTAGGCGATCAACAATTACCCAGATTGTATTCATGCCACGACGACTCATCGGCAACTCGTGATGAAGTCCATTGAAATATCTTCCCACTTCCACTCTGGAATAGGGAGAGGTTTCAGCATACCCGCCGGTCGCTGATGTTCTATCTTGACTTGCTGACATGCCAAACATCTCGAAACAAATTTTGCGAATTCTCGCTTCATATTACTCCACCAGTAATTTTGTTTCAAGTCTTTATACATCTTGCTAGACCCCGGATGAACGGAAAAAGGGGTAGCATGAGCTTCTCTCAAAATCGAGTTTTTCAACTCGGCATTCGCCGGTACGCACAACTGATTCTTAAAACACAAAAGTCCATCCTCGTGGACCACAAACCCGGGGTCTTTCCCCTGAGTCACATCCTCTCGAATGGGTAATAAAAAATGGGTCCAAACCCTGATTCTCCCTGATCACCTCCTCAAGTGGAGATGAAATCTCTAACGTACAAAGTTGCCCTTGTACTCGCTGTAACCAGAACTCGATTTCGGTCTCAGAAATTCCTGCTGAAGTTCCTTCTGAACTGTTAATCGAGCAAGCATCTGCTCCTGAATGGACTTACGACTCAAGGCGTCGGCGACAACGTTCGCCTTGCCCGGGTGATAGAGGATCTCAATATCATAATCTCTGATTAGTTCCAACCACCGTCTCTGTCGCATATTTGACTCCTTCTGAGTAAATATATACTTTAAACTCTTATGATCGGTGAATATCTGACAGGTAACGCCATAAAGATAATAACGCCAAATCTTCAATGCGAACACCACGGCTGCTAGCTCCAGGTTGTGGGTCGGATAATTAACCTCGTAAGGTCTCAATTGCCGTGAAGCATAAGCAATAACTTTCCCGTTCTGCATGAGTACACATCCGAGACCCTGTCCGGACGCATCACTATAAACCACAAATCCTTCCGTCCCTTGCGGTAAAGAAAGGACAGGTGCTGAAATTAACCGGCTCTTGAGTTCCTAAAAACTCTGTTGACACGCGTCGGACCACGTGTATTTCTTATCCTTCCTTAAAAGGTTCGTCATGGGTTGACCGATTTTAGAAAATCCTTCCACAAATTGCCGATAATAACCAGCTAATCCAAGGAAACTTCGAATTTCCTTAACATTCTTCGGAGGTTGCCAATCTCGGATAGCCTCCGTCTTCTGAGGGTCGACACGAACTCCGTCTGATGAAATTACATGTACGAGAACTGTCACTTCGGACATCCAGAATTCACATTTGGAAAACTTCCCACAAAGTTGCTCTCGTCTCAATACGTCGAGCACTTGATGAAGGTGAAACTCGTGCTCCTCCCAGTCACGAGAATAAATTAAAATGTCATCAATGAAGACAGCCACGAACCGATCCAAATAGTCGATTAAAACCCGATTCATTAACTACATGAATACCGCAGGTGCATTAGTTAACCCAAACGACATTACCACAAACTCATAATGACCATAGCGTGTTCGGAATGCCGTCCTAGCAATATCCGACTCTCGGATTCGCAACTGGTGATATCCAGATCTTAAGTCGATCTTGGAAAAATACTGAAGCTCCCTAAAATTGATCCAAAAGATCATCGATACGGGATAGGTGATACTTATTCTTGATCGTCACCCGGTTCAATTCCCGGTAATCAATACACAGGCGGAACGAACCATCCTTTTTCTTGACAAACAACATTGGTGCTCCCCACAGGGATGCACTCGATCGGATATAGCCCTTCTCGGTCAAATCCTCTAATTGATTCTTCAATTTCCTGCATTTCGGTCGGCGCCATCCGGTATGGTGCCTTCGATATTGGGGACGTACCAGGCTCCAACTCTATCGTGAATTCCACATCTCTCGGTGGAGGTAAACCAGGTAGCTCATCTGGGAGTACATCGTCAAGCGATAACGATGATACCACGAATGATTGAACACTTCGATTACCTGAGAACGGCCAATCGATGACAATGATATAATGAATGATTGAATATCTCGATTACCTATGAACGGCCAATCGATGACAATGATATAATGAATGATTGAATATCTCGATTGCCTATGAATGGCCAATCGATGACAATGATATAATGAATGATTGAATATCTCGATTGCCTAAGAACGGACAATCGATGACAATGATATAATGAATGATTGAATATCACGATTGCCTAAGAACGGCCAATCAATGACAATACTACCAAGAATGATTGAACAACTCTGATTGAGTAATTATACTGCTTCCATCATATTAATGATTCTTCCGGAACAACGGGGATCACCTCCCTGAAGTACACACTCGACTCCAATGACGGAAATGATAGTGATCATACGTTTACGAACATTGTGGATGGTATCCTGACGATCCATCCCACTAATACCCCATATTACATCGTCCTTAAGTAAATCCACCACGATTTGGTCCATCAACGAATCGCGGTCATTTAAACTTAATTCAGTCAGTTCTTAACCTCATGATTTTCGGAAATTCTTCTACCGCCAGGTAGACCCATGATATAAGGTCCACAATTAATAGGACTATCCAAGTGAAGTCTGTTCAACCATGATTCGGAAATGAATGAATGTGGTGCACCGGTATCAAAAAGGGTACACACAGGTTTAGATAAAATTACGAGTATACCTGAGATCGTTCGGGCCTCCGGATCGTCAGTCCTCTTCATCTCGTGAATCCGGGACTTGTCGGCCCCCAAAACGGACGCTCCCCTCTGATAAATATGAGTTCCGCCTTTATTCGCTTCCGTCGTCTTAAACGACGCTGACAGAGCAGTCTGATTCTGAATTGCTGATTGCTTCGGGGCCTGAGATGCCACCGGAGTCGGCTTGGGATCCCTTCGGCAAAAACGGGCCTTATGCCCAAAAATCCCACAATTATGGCACGTGATAGACGGTTTCAGACACTTAGTGCTGTAATGACCCGGCGCTCCACAGTTGAAACAGGTGATGGCCGAACTGGCCGCTCGGGACTGAGATCCCGTACGATTATGCACTGTAGGAGGTCGCTCATAAACGTTAGGGCCCACACGAGGCTTCTTAAAGGTAGACTGACTGCCTTCAGACTGATTATGCTTCGTTGATTTCCTGCTGACAGATAAAGGTTGTTGCTCAGCAATTTCCTTAGCAGTAGGCTCACACGAGAGACTTGTCTCGATTAATTCGGCCAGAGTGGCGCAATGATGATTGAGCAATTGCATATGGGTCATCATGACCTGCATAAAAGTGAGTGGATCAACCCGAACATCTTCGGATCGAGCTGAGTCCTGGGTACGACTTCCTGGCAGTGAGTGATTATTTCCCGGATTTCGGCCCGCACCGCGGCCTCTCCCCGTGCATCCCTTGACAGCTCTTTCCATACTGAAGTAGGAAGGTCACATGATAATCATAGATCTCGTATGAGTACCGCATTATGATTTATGTCATGAAATGATGAAAATGAGCATACGCGCTCTAACACAGTGATTACATGAATGATTAACTGAGGTGACATGAATATCTGATGATATTCTTGAAATGATTATCTTGAACAAGTTAACAAGAGTAATGATATGATCTTCAAGATTAACAATTGAGTAATGAAATGAACTGAGTGATTAATGAGTTAACATGATCAATATGATCAAAATGAAAAATGATGTTTGAGGATTGTTAACCGATGAATTATGAATGAATGATTATTGCTAGAAATTATACCATGGCGTTAGATGTCTTACAGTTATTTCGGTCTGATGGGCTCGGCATTTCGCCGGTACGCACAACCGATTCTTAAATCGCAAAATTCCATCCTCTTGGACCACAAATCCAGGGACTTTCCCTTGAGCCACATCCTCACGGATGCACAACAATGATGGGTCTGAACCCTGATTCTCTCTGATTGCCTCCTCAAGTGGCGATGAAATCTCTAACATGCAAAGTTTCCCTTGCACTCGCTGAAGCCAGACCCCGATCTCGGGTCTAAGGAATTCTTGCTGAAGCTCCTTCTGAACTGTTAAACGAGCAAGCATTTGCTCCTGAACGGACTTACGACTCAAGGCATCGACAACCACGTTTGCCTTACCCGGGTGGTACAGGATCTCGATATCATAATCTTAGGTTAGTTCCAACCATCGCCTCTGTCGCATATTTAACTCCTTCTGAGTAAATATATACTTCAAACTCTTGTGATCGGTGAATATCTGACAGGTGACGCCATAAAGGTACGCCAAATTTTCAATGCGAATACCACGGCTGCTAGCTCCAGGTCGTGGGTCGGGTAATTAACCTCATAAGGTCTCAATTGTCGTGAAGCATAAGCAATAACTTTCCCGTTCTGCATGAGTACACATCCGAGACCCTGTCTGGACGCATGACTATAAATCACAAATCCTTCCGTCCCTTGTGGTAAAGAAAGGGCAGGTGCTGAAATTAACCGGCTCTTGAGTTCCTCAAAACTCTGTTGACATGCGTCGGACCACGTGTATTTCTTATCTTTCCGTAAAAGGTTCGTCATGGGTTGAGCGATTTTAGAAAATCCCTCTACAAACTGCCGATAATAACCGGCTAATCCGAGAAAGCTTCGGATTTCCTTAACATTCTTCGGAGGTAACCAATCTTGGATAGCCTCCGTCTTCTGAGGATCAACACGCACTCCATCTGATGAAATTACACGCCCGATAAAAGTCACCTCGGACATTCAGAACTCACATTTGGAAAACTTTCCATAAAGTTGCTCTCGCCTCAACACGTCGAGCACCCGATGAAGGTGAAACTCGTGCTACTCTCGGTCACGAGAATAAATCGAAATGTCATCACTGAAGACAATCACAAACTGATCCTAAAAGTCGATGAAAACCCGATTCATTAATTCCATGAATACCGCAGGTGTATTATATAACCCCAACGGCATTACCACGATCTCGTAATGACCATAGCGTGTTTGAAACGCCGTCCTTGCGACATCCGACTCTCGAATTTGCAACTGATGATATCCAGATCTTAAGTCGATCTTGGAAATAATACTGAAGTTCCCTGAAGTTGATCTAAGAGATCATCATTACGGGGTAGAGGATACTTAATCTTGATCATCACCCTGTTCAACTCCTGATAATCAATACACACACGAAACGAACCAATCTTCTCCTTGACAGATAACACTGGTTTTCCCCACGGGGATGCACTCGGTCGGAGATAACCTTTCTCGAACAATTCCTCAAGTTGAATCTTCAACTCCTGCATTTTGGTCGGGGTCATCCGATGTAATATCCGCAATTTCGAATTTCGGTAATTTTCTTTTTTTCGGCGGAAGTCCATTTTGACGACTCTCTCATGACCGTTTAGTCATTCCGAGAACGATTAATTCTGCACTTTTTGTCATCCGAGTTCGTTTCGGTATCTTTTTGTTGAGTTCCGAGCTTTTTAGCGACTTTTCCGCACTTGAGTTCGATTCTTGCGAATGTCATTCGAAACTGCTGTTTCGAGTTTCCCGTAAGTCCGTTTAACTTTGTTAGACATGTTATGAACTTCGGTTTGGTTATTCGATCACGTATCGTGATTTTTGGACGTTTTGGGCCATTTTTTGTAATTTCCCAAAGTTTTGGGTGATTACTTCCGTTGTCGAATTCCGAGCCTTCGGGTGGTCGGAATTGTGTGTTCTCTTAGCTCTTAGATTCGTCTTTGCGAGTACGTCGCAACCGTATCATCGATTCGTATTCAGGTTCGGGTTTCGGGGTCGTTCGGGCCGTCGGAGTTGGCCCCGGCCGAGTCATGGCCGGGCAATCTGGGCCCAGTAGACCGGCGAGTCACGAGCCGTCTTGTGGGCGCGACACATGCAGCGAGGCCGCGGCACACTTGTGTTGCATTTTTCGGCCAAACTGCTCGCACAGTGCCGCGGCACATGTCGGCAGCCGCAAGACACCGCCCGATCAGGCGCAGATTTGGCCTTGTGCCGCGGCACACTCCCGCTGGGCCGCGGCACACTGTGCAGCCTATTTATGGCCCTGCAGACGGGTTTTTGGCCATTTTTCTCCTTCTTCTCCTTCTCTTCCGCGGCTGAGGGTGTGCTTATCATGGATCCATGTTGTTTAACAACAAATCCACGAAGTTATTGAGGTTATATCATCAATCAATCATACGTTATCATCCTTTGATCCAGCGAATCAAGGTAATCTCTTCTTAGAACCCTAAATTCTTGAATTTGGGGGTTTTTGCATTTTTGTCTGATTCGTTCCGTGTTGTTGATTAATTCATGATGGGTATGATTAATATTGGTAGTATTATTGTGTTTAACATCATTTAATCCATTGTTCTTCGTCGAATCGAAGTATATTTCTTGATTTCCTTCGAATCGACTTTTTGGGGGATTTGTCCTCGATCTCGTTTTTCATCTGTTTTTGATGGATCGATTATTGTTAAATGATGTCATTAAACACATTCTATGGATTGTATATCCATATTTCAACTTGGAATTCCGTTTTCGGGTTTTGACGGAACGAATCGTGTTCTTGGCCGTTTTGGGGGAAATGCTTGAACTTTCGTCATTCGTTCTTTGAATTCAACGGCTTTAAGTCGTGTTAGGGAATTCATTTCATTATTGTTATTGTCCTTCGTAGTTTATGAACGCGATTTGGCGATCGGTGGAGTCGGCGGGTTCGTAGTCGGTTCGTGTCAACCTACTTCGGTCGATTCTTCGCGTTGTTCTTATTCGAGGCAAGTACCTTGCCCATACTTTTCTTATTTTATGGATATGATGATCGGTGATCGTCTTGGTGTGTTTGCTTGGTTGTTTGAAATGAAGTTTCAAAAGATTTCGTTTGTCCTCGTTAAAGGCTCTCTTTCAAAACGCGTGTGTGTTTTGTGAACGGTGTGTTTGGGAATTGATTATGATTTGATCATTTTGAACGTTGAAGGCTTTGATGATACCCCTTGTTGTTTAAAGTTATGGAATCGTGTATTCCCTATTTAATCTTGTTATTGTGTTTTGAAGAGTTTGATAACAGCGTCGAGTAAGTGGCCATTTCTAGTAAGTATTCTTGATGAACTTACATTCTTAGCATATTAGTATTGCATGAGTAACGTGTGTGTGTGTATGCTCACTACGGGTTAGATCCGAAGGGGTCTCGGTAGGGGTCCACAGAGACGTGGATCGACGAGCTTGCTTTTAACCACTACGGGTTAGATCCGACGGGGTCTCAGTAGGGGTCCACAGAGACGTGGATCGACGGTTAATTGTGGTGCATTTTGCAAATGTGATTTGATATTGGCATTTCCGAAAATGAGTGCTTTTGAATGGTTTTCATGATTGCATGCATCGACTAAGTGTGTAAGAGGTAAGTTGTTCGTTTGGCTTACTTGGCTAGGATGGCACTAGAGTATTTTGTTGTTTGTTTTAAATCCTTTATTTGTGGATTTTGATGTTGGGAGACGAACCTTGTTGTCGTTCCCGTGTACTGTGAGTTGATGATATTTGGGGCTAAAATCCCAATGGTTTTGTAAAAGTCATTTTGGGGCTAAAATCCCAACGGTTTGGTAAATGTCATTTTTACGGAAAGTAAACCTTTGGGCGGTGACCCCTTTTGTCTTTTGGGTTTTGAAAAGTAGGATTTGATAATCCTAAATTGTTTCCTATTAAAACTCCCGATGGTATTTCAAATCATTTTATAAATTGTTTCCCTTGATATTTTGATCTTGAAATTTGGGAAGTCTTTACTCAAACTCTTGCCTCGGGAAGTGTTCACCTTGTTGTATTTGAATCTTTGAGGATTTCGAATTATTATCATTCGTGGAATGTGAATCGTATGGCTCGTATTTGCACTTTGTTCTTGCACTAGTAAAACAGTGGAGTTTTGCTAACCCCCGAGTATTCGGGGGGTGGATGTCTATTTTTGCATTCAGGTTTTGGAGCATAACACAGGGTCGGCACGAAGGATGATGAAAGATGATCGATACTAATCACATGAGGAACCATATATTGTTTATTGGTTCAGTTGTACATTATTTTCCGCTGCTATACTTTTCCCGTTGTACGGGTGTGGTTGTATTTTGACCCCTGCGTGGGCATGATTTGTATTTGAGTTGTATGTATTTATTGAAAGACCAAATCGGTCCACTGAGTCATTTTAGCCTTAAAGGCATGGTTGAGTTGTTATATGTTGTTACCAGCCTGGTAGATCCTTGAGGAAGGGTTCTACGGCGTGTAATATCCCTGAGCGGATTGTGGGTGTTACATAAATGGTATCAGAGCTTAGGTTGAGGAAACATAGGCTATCGGGTCAAGTCGTGTTGTTTGAGTCTTGTTTCGTCGGATTTTATCTGACTGAGTCGTGTCGCGACGCGTCGTTTGAGTTTGTTAGTCGTGATTAGTATCGTGGGGCGATCATCATCTTCGTGCGACCTGTGGAAGTAAGTCTCCTTTCTTTGTGTTGTGCCTCGTGTGACACGAGCTATTTTTATGATTATTTGTTAAGTGGTGGAATCCTTATGTGGATTTTGATTTCGCAATATGTATTTAGTTGACTCTCGTATTTGATTTATACGAGGAGTGTCGTCGCTTGTGATGTGTTTTTATTGTTGTTTTTGTCCGTTGCTGATGATTTTCGAATCGATTTGCACGTTTTACAAGTTCTATTGTGGAAGCTTTGTGCTTATACGCGTTCGACTTGTTCACTTGCCAGTGCGGGAGGGTCCTTAGAGGCCTCGAATGGGGTCAGTGGTTTTGTTTTGAATGTGGTATTTTATCGTTTATTTCCGTTTAAAGACATGTATTGTCTTAATTTTAAACGTTTTGATGCGTGTACTAGGAGTTGTTTTAGTGAACGTCGATATGTGTGAGTTTTGGGCGTTCTGGCCTATTGGATTTTTGAAAACCTTGAGTATCTTAGAAAAATAAATTTCGAGACATACTTTTCAAATGAGTTATTTTCTTGTGGTACATCCAAGGTGCCACAATATATTTCAAAAATTTTCTACCTCGAGATATTTTCAATGTTTTAGCAACACTTTTATTTAGACTCAAGGGTCGAATATTATGAAAGTTTTCACTAAGAGAAAGTGTCCTCATTTTTATCAAATGTGAAATGGTTCTCCAAAGTCTCGATAACGACGTTTCACGTTCGTACTTTTTGAAAGGTGATATTCAAGATCAACCGGTGTTCTTCTAAAATTATTTTCAAAATGAGGTTTTCGTTTTTAAAACCTATCCATTCCCGTTTAAGGGCTGGGTATGTATGTATGATGTTCGCGTTCTCATTATGATGTTTGCTCCCGAGTATGATCGAATTGGCGGTGTGAGCGTTGAGTCGCTTTACACACATTTGTTGTGTTAGCCCTCTGTGAGAGGTGGGATGTTGGTGTTGAATATTGTCGCCTCGTAGTGATTTCTGCGTTGTCGCGCATGTGCGAGCGGTTAGAGCTTAGTTTGGTATGACCGTGTGCATCGGTGATTGTTCCGTTATGTGTCGGTTGTTTAATGACTTGTTACCTTGCTCCCATTTTTGTGAATTTCGTGGACGAGGTCGAAGGTAATACCCGTACTATTTTGACTTATGTATTTTCTCTTTCTCCAGTCTATCGATTCGCTCATGTTCGTTGAAACTTTATGAAATTGTTCTGTATTTCGGTTTCATCGTCCGAACGAACTGTGATCTTGTTGTGGGTCGATCTGGTTATCGTTGTGACTTTTTCGAGTTCGGTTCGATTCTTGTGAACCTTGTTCGGAAGTGACATCATCTAGTTCTATTAGTTCTTTTATTCGAAGTGGATCGGATTTGGAACTCTTGTGTTTTCGACTTTGTCGACTCATCATGTTCGTTGACATTTCTGAGCTTGTCCTGCCCCTTGCTTTTGTTGATCGAACGAGTGTGGTATTGTTTCGGAATAACTCGTTTGACGTTGTGACTTTTCAATCGCTATTCCCTTTCCTGTGGATCTTATGGGAATGCAGGTCTTGTAGCTCTCACCAGATCATCCTGGGAGTTGTTTGAATTTTATTATCCTTCATGTTTCGAACATGATTGTTCGATTTTTGTCTCGATCGTTGTGGTTCGATCGTTTGATTGTTCGGTTTTTGTTGACCCCGTTTCGTGATTGTTGAGCGTTCAGACTCCGTCCTAATTCCCTTAAGTTCGGGAAATTAGTCTCGTTTTCGATCTTCCAACCCTTGGGCGGTGGAATTCCGTATTCGTTCAGCGATTGGCTCGCGTTTTGATTGATGTACCGTTGGGTTGGTCAATCGTATTGATTTTCGTTCGTTGTGTTTTGTGATTGTTCGGATATTTGACTTGATTGTATTATCCATTTGATGACGCTTTTCACTTGTTGGTTTTATTATATCCCTAACGGCGACGTTGTGTTGGTCGTCGTGGAGCGTGTTTTCACGCCGTATGTCTCTTTGCGTTTCTTGCAGCGTTTCGCCGTTGGGCGCGAGTTTTCTGTTTTTGTGTATCTCGTCGAGTTTTCCTGGCGGGTATATTGCTTCCCCCTACTTGTTTTAAGTTTCGGGACGAAACTTCTTTTAAGGAGGGTAGAATGTAATATCCGCAATTTCGAATTTCGGTAATTTTCTTTTTTTCGGCGGAAGTCCATTTTGACGACTCGATCATAACCGTTTCGTCATTCCGAGAATGATTAATTCTGCACTTTTTGTCATCCGAGTTCGTTTCGGTATCGTTTTGTTGAGTTCCGAGCATTTTAGCGACTTTTCCGCACTTGAGTTCGATTCTTGTGAATCTCGTTCGAAACTGTTGTTTCGAGTTTCCCGTAAGTCCGTTTAACTTTGTTAGACGTGTTATGAACTTCGGCTTGGTTATTCGATCACGTATCGTGATTTTCGGACGTTTTGGGCCATTTTCATAATTTCCCAAAGTTTTGGGTGATTACTTCCGTCGTCGAATTCCGAGCCTTCGGGTGGTCGGAATTATGTGTTCTCTTGGCTCTTAGATTCGTCTTTGCGAGTACGTCGTAACCGTATCATCGATTCGTATTCAGGTTTGGGTTTCGGGGTCGTTCGGGCCGTCGGAGTTGGCCCCGGCCGAGTCATGGCCTGGCAATCGGGCCTGTGCCAAGATCGCCGAGTCACGGCCGGTAGTGCTCGGCATTTACTTGGCGGCGAGCGTACCGTAAACGCGGCACATGCCGGCGGGGCCGCGGCACACTCGTGTTGCATTTTTCGCCAAACCAAATGCATGCAGTGCCGCGGCACATGTCGGCCAGCCGCGGCACCTTGCCGATCAGGGCGCAGATTTGGCCTGTGCCGCGGCACACTCCCGGCCAGGCCGCGGCACACTATGCGGCTATTTATGGCCTATGACGGGTTTTTGGCCATTTTTCTCCTTCTTATCCTTCTCTTCCGCGGCTGAGGGTGTGCTTATCATGGAGCCATGTTGTTTAACAACAAATCCACGAAGTTATTGAGGTTATATCATCAATCAATCATCCGTTATCATCCTTTGATCCAGCGAATCAAGGTAATCTTCCTTAGAACCCTAATTTCGTGAATTTGGGGGTTTTTGCATTTTTGTCCGATTCGTTCCGTGTTGTTAATTAATTCATGATGGGTATGATTAATCTTGGTAGTATTATTGTGTTTAACATCATTTAATCCATTGTTCTTCGTCGAATCGAAGTATATTTCTTGATTTCCTTCGAATCGACTTTTTGGGGGATTTGTCCTCGATCTCGTTTTTCATCTGTTTTTGATGGATCGATTATGGTTAAATGATGTCGTTAAACACATTCTATGGATTGTATATCCATATTTCAACTTGGAATTCCATTTTCGGGTTGAGACGGAACGAATCGTGTTCTTGGCCGTTTGGGGGAAACGCTTGAACTTTTGTCATTCGTTCTTTGAATTGAACAGCTTTAAGTCGTGTTAGGGAATTCATTTCATTATTGTTATTGTCCTTCGTAGTTTATGAACGCGAGTTGGCGATCGGTGGAGTCGGCGGGTTCGTAGTCGGTTCGTGTCAACCTACTTCGGTCGATTTTTCGCGTTGTTCTTATTCGAGGCAAGTACCTTGCCCATACTTCTGTTATTTTATGGATATGATGATCGGTGATCGTCTTGGTGTGTTTGCTTGGTTGTTTGAAATGAAGTTTCAAAAGATTTCGGTTTGGCCTCGTTAAAGGCTCTCTTTCAAAACGCGTGTGCGTTTTGTGAACGGTGTGCTTGGGAATTGATTATGATTTGATCATTTTGAACGTTGAAGGCTTTGATGATACCCCTTGTTGTTTAAAGTTATGGAATCGTGTATTCCGTATTTAATCTTGTTATTGTGTTTTGAAGAGTTTGATAACAGCGTCGAGTAAGTGGCCATCTCTAGTAAGTATTCTTGATGAACTTACATTCTTAGCATATTAGTATTGCATGAGTAACGTGTGTGTGTGTATGCTCACTACGGGTTAGATCCGACGGGGTCTCGGTAGGGGTCCACAGAGACGTGGATCGATGAGCTTGCTTTTAATCACTACGGGTTAGATCTGACGGGGTCTCGGTAGGGGTCCACAGAGACGTGGATCGACGGTTAATTGTGGTGCATTTTGCAAATGTGATTTGATATTGGCATTTCCGGAAATGAGTTCTTTTGAATCGTTTTCATGATTGCATGCATCGACTAAGTGTGTAAGAGGTAAGTTGTTCGTTTGGCTTACTTGGCTAGGATGGCACTAGAGTATTTTGTTGTTTGTTTTAAATCCTTTATTTGTGGATTTTGATGTTGGGAGACGAACCTTGTTGTCGTTCTCGTGTACTGTGAGCTGATGATATTTGGGGCTAAAATCCCAATGGTTATGTAAAAGTCATTTTACGGATTTTGGGCTAAAATCCCAACGGTTTGGTAAATGTCATTTTTATGGAAAGTAAACCTTTGGGCGGTGACCCCTTTTGTCTTTTGGGTTTTGAAAAGTAGGATTTGATAATCCTAAATTGTTTCCTATTAAAACTCCTGATGTTATTTCAAATCATTTTATAAATTGTTTCCCTTGATATTCTGATCTTGAAATTTGGGAAGTCTTTACTCAAACTCTTGCCTCGGGAAGTGTTCACCTTGTTGTATTTGAATCTTTGAGGATTCCGAATTATTATCGTTCGTGGAATGTGAATCGTATGGCTCGTATTTGCACTTTGTTCTTGCACTAGTAAAACAGTGGAGTTTTGCTAACCCCCGAGTATTCGGGGGGTGGATGTCTATTTTTGCATTCAGGTTTTGGAGCATAACACAGGGTCGGCACGAAGGATGATGAAAGATGATCGATACTAATCACATGAGGAACCATATATTGTTTATTGGTTCAGTTGTACTTTATTTTCCGCTGCTATACTTTTCCCGTTATACGGGTGTGGTTGTATTTTGACCCCTGCGTGGGCATGATTTGTATTTGAGTTGTAAGTATTTATTGAAAGACCAAATCGGTCTACTGAGTCATTTTAGCCTTAAAGGCATGGTTGAGTTGTTATATGTTGTTACCAGCCTGGTAGATCCTTGAGGAAGGGTTCTACGGAGTGTAATATCCCTGAGCGGATTGGGGGTGTTACATCCGATACGGTGCCTTCGATAACGGGGACGTACCGGGCTCCAACTCAATCGTGAATTCCAGATCTCTCTGTGGAGGCAAACCAGGTAACTCGTCTGGGAATACATCGTCAATTGATGACAATGATACCACGAATGATTGAACATCTTGATTGCCCTAGAACGGTCAATCGATGACAATGATACAGTGAATGATTGAACACCTCGATTGCCTTAGAACGGCCAATCGAAGAAAATGATACAATGAATGATTGAACACCTCGATTGCCTTAGAATGGCCAATCGAAGAAAATGATACAATGAATGATTGAACACCTCGATTGCCTTAGAACGGCCAATCGAATAAAATGATACAATGAATGATTGAACACCTCGATTGCCTTAGAACGGCCAATCGATGACAATGATACAATGAATGATTTAACACCTCGATTGCCTTAGAATGGCCAATCGATGACAATGATATAAGGAATGATGGAATATCTCGATCGCCTTAGAATGGTCAATCGATGACAATGATATATAATGAATGATAGAACATCCCTTGTTGAGTAATTTACTGCTTTCATCATATTAATGATTCTTCCGGAACAACGGGGATCACCTCCCTGAAATACACACTCGACTCCAACGGCGAAAATGATAGTGACCATACGCTTACGAACATTGAGAATGGTATCATGACGATCCATCCAACTAATACTATTACATCGTCCTTAGGTAAATCCACCATGATTATGTACACCTACCACTCGCGGTTATTAAGCTTAAATCGGTCAGTTCTTAACCTCATGATTTTCAAAAAAATTCTTCTACCTCCAGGTAGACCAATGATATAAGGTCCACAATTAATCGGACTAACCAAATGACATCTATTCAAACATGATTCGGAAATGAATGAATGTGGTGCACCAGTATCAAAAAGGGTACATACAGGTTGAGCTAAAATTACGAGTATACCTGAGATCGTTCGGGCCACCGGATCGTCGGTCCTCTTCATCACATGAATCCGGGACTTGCCGGCCCCCGAACCGGACGCTCCCATCTGATAAATATGACCTCGGCCTTTATTCACTTCTATCGTCTTAAACGATCTTGTGAGCTTGATCGATTGAATCGCGGTGCTTGGGGCTCGAGATGCCGCGGAGCGGCTTGGAGTCCTTTCGGCAAAAGCGGGCCTTATGCCCAAAAATCCCACAATTATGGCACGTGATAGACGGTTTGAGACCGAGTCTTGTAATGACCCGGCGCTCCACAGTTGAAACAGGTGATGGCCGAACTGGCCGCTCGGGACTGAGATCCCGCACGATTATGCGCCGTAAGAGGTCGCTCAGAAACGTTAGGGCCCGCACGAGGCTTCTTGAAGGTAGACTGACCGCCTTCAGACTGATTATGCTTCGTTGATTTCTTGCTGACAGATGAAGGTTGTTGCTCAGCAATTTCCTTAACAGCAGGCTCACACGGGAGACTTCTCTCGATTAATTCGGCCAGTGTGGCGCAATGATGATTGAGTAATTGCATATGGGTCATCATGACCTGCATAAAAATGAGTGGATCAACTTGAACATCTTCCGATCGAGCGGAGTCCTGGTTACGGTTTCCCGACAGTGAGCGATTATTCCCCGGGTTTCGGCCCGCACCGCGGCCTCTCCCCATACATCCCCTGACAGCTCTCTCCATACTGAAGTAGGAAGGTCGCATGATAGACATAGATCTCGTATGAGTACCGCATTATGATTTACGTCATGAAATGATGAAAACGAGCTTACGCGCTCTAACACAGTGATTACATGAATGATTAACTGAGGTGACATGATTATCTGATGAAATTCTTGAAATGATTATCTTGAACAAGTTAACAAGATTAATGATATGATCTTACAAATCAACAACCGAGTAATGAAATGAATTGAGTAATTAATGAGTTAACATAATCGTCCTGATCAAAATGAAAATGAAGTTTGAGGATTATTAACTGATGAATTATGAATGAATGATTATTGCCAGAAATTATACCATGGCATTAGAAGTCTTACAGTTCTTTCGGTCTGATTGGCTCAGCATTTGCATAGGTCACACGTGACGCGAAAGTCCAATCATACTAGTCTGATGACGATGATTTCAAATGATACATGACTCGGAAGGTAGTATTCAAAACCACGCTCCGATACCAACTCTGTAACTGTAATATCCGCATTTTTCTTTCCCTTGTAATTGTATTTCCGGTGTAATTCTCGATTTTAGTGACCCTCGAGTATCCTTCAGTGTAACTTTTCCGTTATCTTTTGATCTGATTCTCGTAATTGTTGTGCGGAACCGCCGTTTCGGGGTTGCCGTGGATTCATTCTATGCTATGATGCGTTTTGAGGTGTTCCGTTTGACGTTTCGTTCATAATCCGGTATTTTGGGTCGTTTATATTCTGTATCTAGCGCACGCTAAATTTCCTGTATAGCGCACGCTAGAAATCCATTAGTAGCGCACGCTACGTTTAATTAAATAGCGCACGCTAACGATTTAGCCACAGGAGTGGCGGTTTAACTCCCGTGCCTCGGACTATCGGATTAGCGCACGCTATCTTGTCTAGCGCACGCTAATGTCGGGAGACTAGCGCACGTTAAGTTGTTGATGGCGCGCTAGTGTATTTGTCGATCGGGCGGCTTACTCACGAATTCAATCGGATGCTAGTTAGCGCACGCTCTGGCCGGTATAGGTAGCGCACGCTAACGGGTCGGGTGAGGTTTGGGCGGTTGTCTCTTGGACTCGGCGATGTTCGGGTAGCGCACGCTATTGGTCGATAGCGCGCTACCGAGAGGTTATTAGCGCACGCTACGCATGTATGGTAGCGCACGCTAACGGTCAAAACTCAGCTTCGGGTGGGACGCTAACAGAGGGTTTGTAACCTATCCGTTAGCGCACGCTAACCTTGAGGTCTTAGCGTGCGCTAACACTCCCAACTATATAAACCAGGGAGTTGACCGAGATAGTCATAATTCCTCTTTTCTTCCTCTCTCCGCGGCGAAGGCGATTCCGAGGCGTTTTCTTGGCGATTTCTTCCTCCAATCATCTCATCCATCATTCTTCTTGAGTTCTTGGAGTATTATATCAACATCAACACGAATCATTCGTCCTAATCCACGGTAAATCTCTTAGAACCCTACTTTTGGGTAATTTAGGGGTTTTGGGATTTTCTTCCGATCCGTTTCGTTTTGTTGATGGATTCAAGATGAATATGATTAATCTTGTTGGTATTCTTAGTTTCCCTACGGATTCATGGTATATTTTCATGGTTTTGCGAAATCGAGAGGGTTTGGTTGTGGTCCGCCCTCGTTGTTATTTTTGTATGAATATACATGAATCGTAGGCGGGTTTCCGGGTGTATTCCATTTCCGTAATCGTTTAGAGTTGGTTGTGATTGTGTTGTTCGAATCGTTAGGTTCATTTCCGCCGGTTCCTTGCGGTCGTGTTCAACTCTTCCGTTCCGTTCGTGTCATCGTCTAATTAATCGAGGCAAGTATCCTTATGAACTTATAATCTTGGCATAGTAGTTTTGTATGAGAAATTGTGTGTGTGTGTATGCTCACTACGGGTTAGACTCGACGGGGTCTCGGTAGGGGTCCACGGAGGTGTGGATCGACGAGCTTTGCTTTTAACCACTACGGGTTAGATCCGACGGGGTCTCGGTAGGGGTCCACGGAGGTGTGGATCGACGGTTAATTGTGGTGAATTTTACAAATGTGATTTGATATTGGCATTTCCGGAAATGAGTGCATTCAAACGGTTTTCTTTATTGCATGCATTACTATATGTGTAAGATGTAAGTTGTTCATCTGGTTACTTGTACTAGCGTAATTGCTAACCCCTCTGGGGACCCGTTTTGGGGAAATTCGTTTTATGAATTTCAGTCGGAGTTCATCGAGACGAACGGGCGCTGGACCAGTATGCGGATGATGGCCGAGCGTGATGATTGTGCCTAAGTGACGTCTTAGTGTCTTTTTGTCTTTTCATCTTTTGTGGCTTTTGAACTAATGGTTGTACTCGAGTACTTAAGAGTTCTTGTCCGTCCGGATTGTATTGTTGCCTATATGTTTGTGTTGATTGATGATGTTATGTTTGACCGGTAAACCGGGTGGATTATTCTATTTTGCGTCTTTATGACCTGGTTTTGGTTTGTCGTTTATGTGAGTTGATGAGTATGATGCTGTTCAGCCTGGTGGGTCCCATATAGGGATTCACGGCGCTGTAATATACCTCGAATATCTTGAGGGTGTTACAGAAAATGGTATCAGAGCCCTAGGTTTATGGATACCTAGGCTTGTTGGTTTATTGGGTCTTGTGGTGTTTGGTTTTGCACATCATCGTCACGCTGCCATGATTCCGGTACTACCAGTGTCCGTAAGTTTTTCCTTCCTCTGTTCATTAATTCCTTGTATCGTACCCTTGATTCTCGACTTGTGATTGTTCTTTTCTTGTACTGATCCTCGTATGGCTTTTGCTACTTATTTAACTCCAGTATGGATGCTGGAAGAGGTCGTGGTCGCGGTCGTGGTCGTGGGCCGCGGCCGGGGCGTGGGGCGGCCGGTGGGGCGGCCACGTCACGATCTTCGAGAGGCAGCGTGCAGCGGCCGTCATAGCCATGCTTCTTCTCGGGAGCGTGCGATCTTGGTATTGCGGCCGTTATGCAGCAGATGGTGAACCAAATGGCGGCAATAGCTCGGGCGGTTCGAGAACCGGAGCGAGCCCATGCTAATCGGGCGGAGCGGACCGATGGCTCCAAGATGTCATCAAGATGCATCCTCCTCGGTTTTGGGAGCTTGGACCCGATTGGGTAGGAAGGGTGGATCAAGGAGATATCTAAAGTCTTCGTTGCCACTAATCGTCCCGAGGACCGTAAAGTCCCTATTGCTCAATATTTTCTCACCGGGACGCTACGGGTGGTGGGAGGCCGTTGGGCCCAAAGACCATCTTGCTACGTGGGTGAGTTTCAAGAGTTGATGGAGATCAATATTGCCGTGGCGATCGAGACGTGCTCGGGTACATGCTTTTATGATGCTCAACCACGGGATATCCCCGTAGCTCAAGCTATTGCTGATTTTAACAAAGAGTTGGGTTATGTGAAGACCCAAGTTGTCGAGGAGAGTGACAAGATTTTCCATTTCTCCAGACGGATGAAGTTGCCGATTCGGGACTATATGTCGGGGCTCGTATGCACTACATTGAAGGATTATCGAGTAGGGCCCTTGCTTATGATATGCAGTGACGGCGAGTGAGGCGGCCCGCGAGTAAGAAGCGTAAGTCCAGGAACTTTTCGGGCCACAAGAGTGGGGGTCGCAGAGATCCCAATCTGCTAACTTCCCCGCGGTGGTCGGCTCGTTCACTGGGGGTCCTCGTGGAACTACCGGTGCTCCTTTTCGTGATGTGAAGTGTTTCAATTGTGGTCGTACGGGCCACATCGGTCGTACTTGTTTGAGCCCTTTCTTTGACATGTAATCAGTGTGGCAGCAGGGCCACAAAGGTGCTCAGTCTTTGAGAGGGAGAAAATTCTTGGTGCCGGGCTTCCATCCAGCGCCTAGGGAACCAAGTGTGAATCGGGATCGTTTGCTCCTCGGTCTCCGCCGAGTGCTAGTCGGGGAGAGGTCGGGTCAGCCCTCTAAGGGGAGCTTCCGGTGTCGGCTCCGCCCATCCGCGTGTCTATGAGATGCGGAGAGCCGATGATCCAGCGGCTACCGTGGCGACAGGTACCGTTTATATTCTTTCTCATCCTGTCAGTGTGCTTTTCGATTCCGGTGCTACGCATTCGTTCAAATCTCTGGATTGTGTGCGTCGTTTGAGTCTCGACCGTTTGACGCCTTGTGAGCCCTTCATCGTTAAGCTTCCTAGCGGCGATAGGATCGTTGGTGATCAGGAGGTTCGAGACTGCTCTGTACTTATTTGTGGGAGAACTTGGCCCTCTAATCTTATTGTTGTGAGTATCGAGGGTGAGGATTTAATTCTTGGTGATGATTGGCTCGAGCGGCATGGTGCGATCATGAACTACCGCACGAGAATCATCACTATGTTAGCCGAGGACGGCACCGAGCACTCTTTCGCGGGCGAAGAGAGGAAACCAGTCGTTATTAACGCCTTGAAGGCGATGAGTCTCTGCGAAAGGGTGTGCGGTTATTGGTGCTATGCCTTGAAGGCGGAGGATGGTGGAGTCGAGCTTTGTCGATTCCGATCGTTAATGAGTTTCTGATGTATTTCTGACGAGTTCTGGGATTGCCACCGGATCGTGAGGTTGAGTTTGCCATAGAGTTAGAGCCGGGCGCGCTCTCTATTTCAAGGCGCCCTATCGCATGGCACCTTGAGAGATGGCGAGTTGAAGAAGCGATTGAGTGAGCTTCTTGAGTCGGGGTATGTTCGACCGAGCGCCTCGCCTTGGGCGCACCGGTCTGTTTGTGCGAAAGAAGGATGGTTCGCTACGTTTGTGTATCGACTATCGCGAACTAAACAAGGTGACCATCAAGAACAAGTATCCTTTGCCGGATTGACGACTTGTTCGACGATTGCGAGGAGGCTGCGGTATTCTCGAAAATTTATTATAAATAGGGGTACTATCAACTCGGGTGAGAGAGTCCGATGTGCCAAGACAACTTTTCGGACGAGATACGGACATTATGAGTTTGTAGTTATGCCTTTCGGGTTAACTAATGCGCGGCGGTGTTCATGCAATTGATGAACAAAGTTTTTATCGAGTATTTGGATAAATGCTTCGTCTTCTTTATTGTCTATATTATTATATATTCGAGGAATGAGGATGAGCATGCCAATCATTTGAGGTTAGTATTAGACATTTTGAGGTCCGAGCTACTCTATGCTAAGTTCTCGAAATGTGAGTTAATTTGAAGGAAGTGATGTTTTTAGGTCACGTGATTTCGGTAGGGGGTTCGTGTGGATCCATGAAGATTGAGGCCGTATTGGATTGGGCACCGCCCAAGAATGTGAAGGAGCTCCGTAGTTTCTTGGGTTTAGTGGCTACTATCGTAGGTTCGTCGAGGTTTCTCGAAACTAGCTCGACCACTTACGCGATTGCTCCGAAATCCGAGAAGTTAAATGCGGAATGACGAGGCGATCGAGTTTTGAGGAATCGAAGAAGCGTTTGACTTCAGCCGATTTTGGCGTTGCCATGTGGCAACGAGGGTTTTGCCGTTTATAGCGATGCTTGGTCGGGGTCTTGGGTGCGTGTTGATGCGGCACGGCAAGACCATTGCTTATGCATCGAGGCGATTCGTGCCGTACGAGCTTAACTACCCTACTCATGATTTGGAGTTGGCGGCGATCGTTTTGCGCTAAATATTTGGCGTCACTATCTTTTCGGCTCTGCATGTCGATTTTTACCGATCATAAAAGTCGAAATACATATTTACTCGGCGGGAGTTGAATATGAGGCGGAGGAGGTGGTTAGAGTTGATTAAGGATTATGACCTCGAAATCCTTTATCATCCGGTAAAGCGACGTCGTGGCGACGCCTTGAGTCGGAAACCGATTGCGCTGCGAACACTTGAGATCCTTACGTCTCGATCCCGAGCTTGGAGGGCCTTGATCGAGTTAGATGTTGAGGTCTCGTTGCGGGAGGCTGTCGGGCAACTTTGTGCTTTAGAGATTTCGTCATCCTTGATCGACGAAATTAAGCTGAAGCAATCAGAGGATCCGATGATTACTCAAATCCGAGAGAACGTTCTTAAAGGAAAGTCTCCTGGATTTGTGATTCACGAGGATGGGGTTTTGAGATTCAGTCGGCTTTGTGTGCGAACGACTCGAGTTGAGGCGAGTATTTTACGGGAGGCCCATGCTACACCTTATTCCGTTCATCTGGTTGAGTAAGATGTACAAGGACGAGAAGAAATTTCGGTGGAATGATATGAAGGATGAGGTCGCACGATTTGTAGCGAGATGTTTGACTTGTCGTGAGTCAAAATCGAGCATCGAGAGACCATTGGTTATTGCGGTCACTTCCCATTCGGAATGGAAATGGGAAGATATATCGATGGATTTCGTTCGAGTTTGCCGAGATCGAGGTCGGGCATGAATATGGTATGGGTGATTGTTGATCGTCGACCAAGTCGGCACATTTTACGGGCATCAAGGACACTTGGGGCCGGAGAAGTTAGCTCGTGTGTTTATCGCGCAGATTGTGAGACTTCACGGTACTCGAAGTCTATTGTTTCGGATCGTGACGGCCGTTTTGTATCGCACTTGGCGGGCGGTGCATAAGGCGTTGGGTACCGTTTACAATTGAGTACCTCTTTTAATCCCCAGTCAGATGGACAATCGGAAAGCACTATACAGACGTTAGAGGACTTGTTACGTGCCTGCGCTCTCGATTGGAGTAGTTACTGGGAGGAACATTTGCGATCGAATTCACGTACAACAACAGTTGGCACGCGTCGATTCGGATGGCACCGTATGAGGCACTTTACGGGCGGCGATGTCGATCACCGATCTGTTGGAATGAGGCGTCCGATTTGGTCGGGACCGAGCCGGATGTCGTTTTAGAGACGAGGCGGAAGATAGAGTTAATTCGGGAACGGATGTTGGCGCCCGAGTCGGCGAAGTCGTATGCCGACGTCCGTCGTCGACCTTTGGAATTCAAGGTGGGAGATCACGTCTTGCTAAAGGTGTCGCCGACGAAGGGAGTTTTTCGTTTCGGGAAGAAAGGGAAGTTGAGTCCGAGATTTATCAGCCCCTTCGAGATCCTCGAGCGAGTAGGTGGGTTGGCATACCGTTTGGCGTTACCTCCGGCCTTGAGTCATGTTCATAGCGTTTTCCATGTTTCCCAGTTGAGGAAATATGTCCCGGATCCTAGTCACATCATCGATTATGGAGAGATTGATGTCGCCGAAGATGTTACTTTCGAAGAGCGCCCTTTGAAGATTTTAGAGCATCGTGAGAAACGATTGAGGCATAAGACCATACCTTTGGTCAAGGTGCAGTGGTCGAGACACGGTATCGAGGAGGCAACTTGGGAAACCGAGGATAGCATGCGTGCTAGGTACCCCGAGTTGTTTGTTCCTTAAGTTTCGGGACGAAACTTATTTTTAGAGGGGTAGAATGTAATATCCGCATTTTTCTTTCCCTTGTAATTGTATTTCCGGTGTAATTCTCGATTTTAGTGACCCTCGAGTATCCTTCAGTGTAACTTTTCCGTTATCTTTTGATCTGATTCTCGTAATTGTTGTGCGGAACGCCGTTTCGGATTGCCGTGGATTCATTCTATGCTATGATGCGTTTTGAGGTGTTCCGTTTGACGTTTCGTTCATAATCCGGTATTTTGGGTCGTTTATATTACGTATCTAGCGCACGCTAAATTTCTGTATAGCGCACGCTAGAAATCCATTAGTAGCGCACGCTACGTTTAATTAAATAGCGCACGCTAACGATTTAGCCACAGGAGTGGCGGTTTAACTCCCGAGCCTCGGACTATCGGATTAGCGCCACGCTATCTTGTCTAGCGCCACGCTAATGTCGGGAGACTAGCGCACGTTAAGTTGTTGATGGCGCGCTAGTGTATCCGTCGATCTTGGCGGTTACTCCGAATTCAATCGGATGCTAGTTAGCGCACGCTCTGCCGGTATAGGTAGCGCACGCTAACGGGTCGAGTGAGGTTTGGGCGGTTAGCTC
The DNA here is from genome assembly GCA_033398695.1 of Orobanche coerulescens. NCBI lineage: Eukaryota > Viridiplantae > Streptophyta > Magnoliopsida > Lamiales > Orobanchaceae > Orobanche > Orobanche coerulescens. The sequence goes on from CM065809.1 coordinate 11,973,574, forward strand.
GGACTCGGTGATGTTCGGAGTAGCGCACGCTATTGGTCGATAGCGCGCGCTGAGAGGTTATTAGCGCACGCTACGCATGTATGGTAGCGCACGCTAACGATCAAAAACACAGCCACGGGTGGGACGCTAACAGGAGGGTTTGTAACCCTATCCCGTTAGCGCACGCTAACCTTGAGGTCTTAGCGTGCGCTAACACTCCCTGGCTATATAAACCAGGGAGTTGACCGAGATAGTCATAATTCCTCTTTTCTTCCTCTCTCCGCGGCGAAGGCGATTCCGAGGTGTTTTCTTGGCGATTTCTTCCTCCAATCATCTCATCCATCATTCTTCTTGAGTTCTTGGAGTATTATATCAACATCAACACGAATCATTCGTCCTAATCCACGGTAAATCTCTTAGAACCCTACTTTTGGGTAATTTGGGGGTTTTGGGATTTTCTTCCGATCCGTTTCGTTTTGTTGATGGATTCAAGATGAATATGATTAATCTTGTTGGTATTCTTAGTTTCCCTACGGATTCATGGTATATTTTCATGGTTTTGCGAAATCGAGAGGGTTTGGTTGTGGTCCGCCCTCGTTGTTATTTTTGTATGAATATACATGAATCGTAGGCGGGTTTCCGGGTGTATTCCATTTCCGTAATCGTTTAGAGTTGGTTGTGATTGTGTTGTTCGAATCGTTAGGTTCATTTCCGCCGGTTCCTTGCGGTCGTGTTCAACTCTTCCGTTCCGTTCATGTCATCGTCTAATTAATCGAGGCAAGTATCCTTATGAACTTACAATCTTGGCATAGTAGTTTTGTATGAGAAATTGTGTGTGTGTGTATGCTCACTACGGGTTAGACTCGACGGGGTCTCGGTAGGGGTCCACGGAGGTGTGGATCGACGAGCTTTGCTTTTAACCACTACGGGTTAGATCCGACGGGGTCTCGGTAGGGGTCCACGGAGGTGTGGATCGACGGTTAATTGTGGTGAATTTTACAAATGTGATTTGATATTGGCATTTCCGGAAATGAGTGCTTTCAAACGGTTTTCTTTATTGCATGCATTACTATATGTGTAAGATGTAAGTTGTTCATCTGGTTACTTGTACTAGCGTAATTGCTAACCCCTCTGGGGACCCGTTTTGGGGAAATTCGTTTTATGAATTTCAGGTCAGGTTCATCGAGACGAGCAGGCTGGACCGATGCGGATGATGGCCGAGCGTGATGATTGTGCCTAAGTGACGTCTTAGTGTCTTTTTGTCTTTTCATCTTTTGTGGCTTTTGAACTAATGGTTGTACTCGAGTACTTAAGAGTTCTTGTCCGTCCGGATTGTATTGTTGCCTATATGTTTGTGTTGATTGATGATGTTATGTTTGGCCGTGGCAAGGTGGATTATTACATTTTGCGTCTTTATGACCTGGTTTTGGTTTGTCGTTTATGTGAGTTGATGAGTATGATGCTGTTCAGCCTGGTGGGTCCCATATAGGGATTCACGGCGCTGTAATATACCTCGAATATCTTGAGGGTGTTACAGTAACACCCCAAACTAGGCGGATATTACAGTGTCGTGGACCCCCGACTGGGACCCACCAGGCGAATGATAACTGATGAATTAAATAATATAATTGTAGTACCGAACCACATTATATTACCAAATACTCCGATCAGGATCTTAAGTAAAATACACCAGGACAATACATAATACTAGTATATTTTATATGAAGATAAAATACACCACCCTGAATAAATAAACATCTCAAACGGAATTTGCAGCGGAATTACAAATGAAGAGAAATAAGGATGACTGAAATGACTGAAATAACTGGGATGACAGGGGCCCCCTACTAGTATCACTGGGACTCCTTGCCATCAACATGCTCTTCCCGTGCCTTTGCCTTGCCGTGACCTGAAAACAAAATCCCCCAACGGGGTCAGTTACACAGAACAACAATCCTCAAGGGTTGAAAATACACAATCATGATATATCTTAAGTTATGAAATATCCTTAGTTATGAATTACGCTAAAGAGGAGTATCATAAAACGCCCGTAATGTTCTGTGCAAGTGTACAAGACGAATGACCGGACACACCCGTCCTTGTACCTAATTATTCTCACGGAGGTAATCGTTCTAATGTGCACACCCCGATGTGATCCCAATACATGACCATCGCGTGCTCGACTAAAAATTCCACACATCCGCACCCGGCCACGCAATATGAACCCAGAAGGTCATATGAACGAAAATGACCACAATGAATATCAATGAATAATAATTTGACAAGGTCAAGAATGACTCACCGAGATGAAAATAATAGTGAAGTGATTGATAACTCAATGAAATGATTGGAACCGTCGTTGCTCGTGAATGAAGTGATTATTTGACAATTACAAGTCTCAATACGGTTAATACAATGATGAATGAGTTATGATTATGAATGAACAACAACAAAAGGAATGAATATCCTTTTAACCGAGTAAGAATTAACTTACTCAACGCCGATGAAGAATGTCCTTCCACGAACAACGTCCTAAATGAGATGTCGGTCGCTCGAACAACCTTGAATAACACAATTACCAATAATCCGGTTCAACACACAAATCAAACACGAGTATAACTAACTCAAAACATCGATACGACTAAACCAAGTTCATTGGGGCATTATACCGAACACGTTGTGGCCAAACTTCGATTGTTTACAACGAAACCTCAATAATACCAATATCAAATCCCCAAGAAGTGTTTCAAACCAACAAAACATCTTCAATACGATCAATAATCCAATATGAATATTCAAATTCGTGATTTCAACAACAATTAATCGAAAACCCCCAAATCCAACTCAATATTCAAAGTGTTCTTGAATAACCTTTCAATAATCCGATGAATATTCATACATACTCATAATCATATGTATATCTCTTCATACAACATGATTATTACGTCCAAAACATCATATCTCAACACAAATCGAAATCCAAAAGGTTTGAGAATATTACCTTTGAAGATCCAAACACTTTGATTCGATGAACATGCGTTAGATCGACGATCCGAGTTTTACAACCGAATGAAAATGATGAAGAATAGAGTATTCAAGTGATTGATGATGAAAATTTCTCCCACAAACCCTCTGTCTCGGATGTAGGATGAAAAATGAGCTTGATCCCCTCAAAAAACGCAATTATAGTGCAGACTGCACTGTGTGCCGCGGCCCGGCCGAGTGTGCCGCGGCAGTGACTCGGCAGTGTGCCGCGGCCCCCGGTACAGGCGGGTTGGCCAAACTTGCAACATGTGAGTGTCTTAGCTATCTCGACCATAACTCCCTCGTCCGGACACCGATTGACTCACCGTTTGAACCATTGGAAAGATAACTTGATACTCTATAATATTGAAAAGATTCAGAATTTTTGGAGTTTCCAAAAATTAATGGTGATTTTACAAAGTCGAACTCATACGTGGAAAAGTCGCTTAAGAACACGGAACTCAACAGAACGACACCGAGACGAACTCGGCTGACAAAAAGTGTAGAATTAATCATTCTCGGAATGACGAAACGATAACAATATAGTCGCTATGATGGACTTCCGCCAAAAAAATAAAATTACCGGAAATCCAAATTACGGATATTACATATTACCCTCCTTAAAAGAAGTTTCGTCCCGAAACTTAAAACAAGTAGGGAGAAGAAATATCCCGCTAGAAAAACTCAACGAGATACACAAGAACGGCAAATGTACCCAACAATAGCATGATTCGAACAAGAAGGAAATTTGAAATGGCATGAACTCCAATATCAACATCGATTAATGAAGTAATTATAACGATCAAGATAATATTCTCATCTCGATTCTCAAGCAAGGTTGAAACAATGAACGATATCAATACACGACTCAACATTAGTCCGAACGGTGAACACGCATGAATTAACATGAATGATGAATGATTATTAATGAGTGAAAATCCACTGAGTCACAATTACTGAATGAAAAATGAATGAATTTACAAGCGGGTATTACAATAGGAATCAATATTTGGGAAACAATAACACGAAATGGAAGTGCGGAAACCCCAAGATGGTGGTTCCAAGCAATGATTACAAGGGTTCGCCCAACAAAGCACAATTTGAACAATGAGGAGATTGGAAATGACATGAACTCCAACATCAACAACGACTAATGAATCAATTACAACAATCAAGATAATACTCTAGTCTCGATTCCCGAGTAAGGTTGAAACAATGAACAATGTCGATACACAACTCGAAGTTGTTCCGACGGTGAACACGGATGAATGATTATTAACAAGTGAAAAATTACATAGTGACAATTACCGAATTAAATTACTGAATGATAATGACTGAATTACAACCGGGTATTACACTTTTAGCTTTTGACTTTCTTGACTATAAGATAATGGTATATAACTAATTTTTGTTTTTTGACAGTTGGGCTTATGATGGGGACGCTTCTTCACATGGTGGGGACACTTCCCCAAGACAGGGTAATCCAAGCATGAACCAATATATTGTTTGGGACTGACTGCTCAGCGCCGCAGAGATACGGTAGGACATATGGTGAGATTGCTTGTAGAAAACGCAAATGGATGCGACAAGTACGAGGGCGAAGTGTGGAAGTCCGCCAGTCCTGTAACACCCGCAATCCGCTCCGGGATATTACACGCCGTAGAACCTTTCCTCAAGGATCTACCAGGCTGGTGACAACATTAAACATCTCGACAATGCCTTTAAGGCTAAAATGACTCAGTAGACCGATTTGGTCTTTCCATAAATATATACAACTCAAACTCATTACAGCCCACGCAGGGGTCGAATACAACACACTCCCGTACAACGGGAAAGAATACTGCAGCGGAAAATAAACTATAACTAAATCAATGACCTCATACATATCCTCGTGTGATTAGTATCGTTCATCTTTCATCATCCTTCGTGCCGACCCTGTGTTATGTGTAATATCCGGATTTATTACGGTGTATTTCATATGTATTCAACCCTGTATTATTTCGGATTGATGATCTTGATTATTGGAATATGATATTTCGTGCATTAATATCATTGTACATAAGTGTAGAAACTTGCAAAATTGCTCAAGCAACCTCGTGATAGCGCACGCTAAGAATGTATCTTAACGCGCGCTATCGGGCCATTACTAGCGCACGCTATGATGATAGGAGTTGCGTGCGCTAAGAACTCAATTATTGAGCGGGACAGCTAGCACATGCGCCAGCCGGGACATGGGTCCGGATAAGATTCCCGCGGGCCTTGCGGACAATCCTGAAGTCAACCATTATTAGCGCACGCTAAGGAATGCTTGGTAGCGTGCGCTAACTTGTCAATAATGCAGAATATTATAAATGGGAAAGCAACCGCTTTGGCTTTCATTTCCTTCGTCTATACTTCATCCTTGAGAGTCCAGAGGGCAAGAATCTCCCTTCTAAACACTTAGAACATATATTGTGATCATTGAATGATTGAGTATCACTTGTGAGTGATCATTGAAGAGAAGTAACACCTTGGAGTGGCACATAACCAACCGGAGTCGGATTATACCTCGTGGTTCAGTGATTTCGGCATATTAAGGTATGTTCAACCTATCACCAGTCTTAGATTTGGATTTCCAATGGATACGATGATCATATTAACGAGGTATTGAATTTCATTAGTGAATTATTCAACAACATCATGTTTAGAAGATTGGAATGTCTACAATTACGATATTATTGTTGGAACCTTGAAGTTGGAATCCTAGTACTTCAAATGATGAGAGAAATATTCTGAAGTTAACAATCCGTATGATTTATGTTATCTTTGTGATCATGATTTGGAAGAGATGTTATAAGAACTTAAAGGAAGAATCATCTTAGGAAATATTCTTTCGTATAAGTCGAAATTGTTAGTTCACCTCAAGATGAAGTCTGAATATGTATAATGATAGTAGAATCTAATACATCAACCGGAGATCACCAACTTCGCATGAGAATTGTAATCAAGATGGATTATGGTGTCATGATGATTATACGTATATTTGCATCTTGAAGATGATATTATCCTGGAGATCATTCATAAAGGTTATGAACATAACATGAAGACAGATAACAAACATCAAATCAATGAAGAATTCGCTTACTTCATCACTATTTGTGTAAATCTGCTGCCCTCCAGTGAACTGCCATGCACTATTAGCGTGCGCTAATATATGAGATTTAACGTGCGCTATCGAGTACGTTTAGCGTACGCAACGTTTTGGACTTAGCGTGCGTTAAATCATCGGCCAGTCGATCGGTGATCGATGAGGCACTGACAACGCCGGGTTAGCGTACGCTAGGCGGTGTGTACTGCGTACGCTAACGAATAGCATTAACGTACGCTACATATGATTAGTAGCATGCGTTAATCTGTCCAGACAGATTGCATATTAAGGACTTCCTACCGTAATTGTTGAATTGTTAGACGTTAAATGCGGACGAAATGAATTGTAATATTTCTTTGTTAAGGTTTGAGCTTAACACGTGGTGATCGAAGGGGCGACCTTGAGTATTTTGATATTCGTGGAAGTTTATTCTTGTCAACGAACCGAGGCAAGTACTCTAATTAGAATTGTTTGTATTATGACAATTATGATTGTATCGTGTAAATATGTTGAGTATATATGTCCACCATGTGTTGATCCGACGGGAATCATCATGGGAATCTATATTGTGTCTGTTGGATCATTGGGAGTAGTTCCACCATGTGTTGGTCGACGGGATCATCATGGGAATCTATAGTTGTGTGTCTTTGGATCGTTGGAATACCATGTATGTTGGAAATGTTATGATATGATATGTGTTGTGGGTATTCTCGTTGGAGAAACTTGTTATGATATAATTGTTGATTATATCAACCGTTGTATGATTATTGTACTTGTACTAGCATCGTTGTGCTAACCCCTTCGGGGTGAACATTTGTGTATGTTCGAGATCCGGGAGAGCGGGAAACAACCACTTTGGAGATGCATGACGGCGACGGTGCAGTGATGTTTCGACCGGGTTTCTTATGCATTATTTATTAGGTATTTTCAATAAGTACTCGATCGTTGTCGATTTATAATGTTTGGATTTTGATGATGTAATAATAACTCTTCATGGGATATTTGTAATTTCGGTTTTGAACAGTCGGTTGAATTTTATTTGACAATTTCATAAGCGGTATACATTATTGTCATTTCTTTTATTCAGCCTTGTAAATTCTTATGTAAAGGATTTACGGCGCTGTAATATTCCTGAATATATCGGGGGTGTTACAGAATATGGTATCGGAGGTAAGATTATGGATATCTTGGCCGTTGGGTTAAAATAAGGGTCATTTATGTCTTTTGAGGTAACCGGTCGTGAACGACATCACTGCACTGCCTACGTCTTCATGCGAACAGTGGTTGTAAGTTCCTAAACTCTATCTTGTTCTTTACATGTTGTGTCTCTTTATACTCGAATATTAGAACGATGCTGTTTCCTGTATATTAAGTACTTGTGCTTACAGTATGTTGAGAGGCGGACGTGGACGTGGTCGCGGTCGTGGACGCGGACGAAGGAATGCTGAAAGGGAGGCGTCGCCTTCTAATCAGGCTAGTCATAGCTCAGGCGAGCCGTAGCAATCCATCAATAACGAACCGGAACCTGGTGTGCCAGAAATCCTTCGTCTAGCCGTGAACCAGATAACTCAGTTCCCTTAGGTCGTGGACCGAATGCAAGTGGCGGCAGGAATTCAGCAGGGAGATGGACAACAAAGGATTCCAGAAATGGGAAATCGAGGTGACCGATGGTTACAAGAAGTGGCAAAGATGCAACCACCCAAATTTGACGGCTTTTCTGAGACTCCCACTTGGGACCATTGGTTGAAGGAACTGGAGAAAATTTTTGCTGGAATTAATTGCCCGGACGATAGGAGAGCTCCTATTGCCCAGTACTTTCTGATAGGAGAAGCATCCGAGTGGTGGGAAGTTATCCGACCTGCAGATCATGATGCCGATTGGACGGAATTTAAAATGATGATGGAAGCTCAGTATTGCCCTCGTCCTGTGAGGGAAGCCAAAATTCGGGAATTTTTCTCCGCTCAACCATCAGATGAACCCGTATCCCATCGATTAAGGCGTTTAACGGCTTAGCATTTGTTCGACATTTGGTCGAGCAGATACGAGATGATGATTCATTTTGAAATGAGGATGAAACCAGAAATCCAGGTACATGTCCGGTTTTGAATGTACCACTCTCCGCCAGCATTTCAGGATAAGGCGTTGGCGTATGAAATAAAAGAAACAGCAATGGAGAAGTTCATGGAGTCGAAGAAACAGAAAGTCTCTGGTACTTTTACAGAGCACAAGAGCAGTGGGCCCCGCAAGGCCCAGTCTTCTTTTTCTTTCAAGAAGCCTCCACACCCATCTAAGAGCGGAAAGAATTACGGAACAATGTCAGCCACGACGGATACAGCTAGGAAGTGCTTTAACTGTGGTCGCCCAGGCCACCTTTGGCGTGATTGTTTGCACACTCCAGTTACATGTTTTGAGTGCGGACAGGAAGGGCACCGTGCGACGTTTTGTAAGGATGCCACTAAGTACAATGGAACCCGTTCATCACAGCCAGTTCAGAAGGAAGCCAGTGTCCAACAGACGCAGCAAAGTGTTCAGATGCCTCAGAATTTTGGCCGCGGGCGAGGCAGAGGACAATGGGACCGAAAGGGGACATCGAGTGCCGGATCTGTTCCCCCACGTTTGTATGAGATGAGGAGGACAGACGATCAGGATGCTGCTGTCGCATCAGGTACTGTCCAAATCCTTTCCCAGCCAGTTAGCGTTTTGTTCGATACAGGAGCTACACATTCTTTCATATCTTTGTCTTGTATAAATCGTTTGAATATTTCCGGTTTTCATGCTTGTGAACCTTATGTTGTTGGTTTACCGAGTGGAGAGAGAATTGTCGGAAATTTAGAAACTAGAAATTTCCCCATATCATTTGGGGGCAGAGAGTGGCTCTCAAATCTGATCGTGATAGAAATGCAAGGAGATGACCTGATACTCGGAGACGATTGGCTTAATCGGTATGGAGCAATTGTAGACTACCGAAGGAGGAATATTTCACTGATCGCCGATGATGGCTCAAGTCTTGTTCAAGGATGGAAACCGGAAGCTCGGGAAAATTGATCAAGGCAATGAAAGATGTAAAATTGTTGAAACAGGGCTGAGCAGTGTACTGGTGTTACGCAATGAAGAAAGAAGTCGAAATAGTGGAACTTTCATCCATTCATTTAGTGAACGAATTTCCAGATGTATTTCTGACGAGTTACAGGACTACCTCCACGAAGGGATGTGGAATTTACCATTGAGCTGGAACCCGGAGCTACACCGATTTCCAAGGCGCCGTATCGTATGGCACCTACCGAGATGTACGAACTGAAGAAGCAGCTGGAGGAATTACTGGATAAGGGCTATATCCAGCCAAGCGTTTCACCCTGGGGAGCACCAGTTCTTTTTGTCCGAAAGAAGGATGGATCGCTTCGACTGTGTATTGACTATCGGGAGCTGAACAAGATGACGATTAAGAACAAGTATCCGTTGCCACGGATTGATGATTTGTTTGACCAGTTGCAAGGGGCAACAGTATTTTCTAAGATCGATCTGAGATCAGGATACCATCAGCTGAGGATTAAGGAATCTGATGTTCCGAAATCAGCGTTCAGAACTCGGTACGGGCATTATGAGTTTGTTGTGATGCCGTTTGGTCTCACTAACGCACCTGCTGTATTTATGCAATTGATGAACCGTGTGTTCATTGAATTTTTAGATAAATTTGTGGTCGTGTTTATTGATGACATTCTGGTGTATTCTAAGAGTCCGGAAGAACATGCGCAGCATTTGCGGATTGTATTGGAACTTTTGAGAAACGAACAATTGTACGCCAAACTTTCTAAGTGTGAATTCTGGCTAAAGGAAGTAATGTTCCTCGGCCATGTAGTGTCAGCTGAAGGAGTCCAAGTAGATCCTCAGAAGATCGAAGCAATTATGAATTGGGAGCCTCCAAAGAACGTGAAAGAGGTCCGAAGCTTCTTGGGACTTGCTGGATACTATCGTCGATTCGTGGAAGGGTTTTCTAAAATCTCCCGCCCACTTACTCGACTCCTGCAGAAAACTCAAAAGTTTGAGTGGAATGAATTGTGTCAGATAGCTTTGATGAATTGAAGAAGAGATTGACGATGGCACCGATTCTATCACTTCCGCAGGGAACTGAAGGATTCATAGTTTACAGTGATGCTTCGAACCAAGGACTTGGGTGCGTGTTGATGCGGAATGATAAAGTGATCGCTTATGCGTCGCGACAACTGAAACCTTATGAAGTGAATTACCCGACACATGATTTGGAGCTAGCAGCAGTGGTTTTTGCCTTGAAGATCTGGAGGCATTATCTGTACGGGACTCACTATCAGATCTTTACGGATCACAAGAGTCTCAAGTACATATTTAGTCAGAAAGAGTTGAACATGCGGCAAAGAAGATGGTTAGAACTGATTAAGGACTATGACTTGGAGATTTTATATCATCCAGGCAAAGCAAATGTAGTGGCCGATGCACTTAACCGCAAGCCTGTCTCTATTCAGATGCTGGAAACGCTGACATCCCAACTTAGCCTTCAACGAGAGATGATTCGTGAAGGAATTGAAGTGTGGTTACAAAGAGTCCAAGGACAACTGTGCGTGATGGAGATAACTTCATCTTTAACCGAAGAAATCAAATCTAGACAGGCAGATGATCCTCTGATGATTCGGTTACATGATGAAGTGATCAAAGGAAAGGCCCCCGGATTCATAATTCATGACGATGGAGTTTTGAGATTTCAGAACCGACTCTGCGTTCCCGATGTTGATGTTCTGAAATAGACGATTATGAAGAGCTCATAGTTCGCCCTATTCTATTCACCCGGGCACCAGTAAAATGTATAAGGACTTGAAGCAGAATTTCTGGTGGGGAAACATGAAGAGGGATGTAGCGGACTATGTTTCGAAATGCTTGACTTGTCAGCAGGTTAAGATCGAGCATCAACGGCCTGCTAGAATGTGGAAGCCGCTCCCAATTCCTGAATGGAAGTGGGAGGACATATCGATGGATTTTATCACTAATATGCCGAGAACCAAGACAGGAATGAACGTGATTTGGGTGATAGTTGATCGCTTAACCAAATCAGCTCATTTTCTAGGTATTAAGGATACGTGGGGACCAGAGAGGTTGGCACGAGTATTTATTTCGGAGATAGTTCGATTGCATGGTACGCCGAAGACCATTGTTTCTGATCGAGACGGCCGTTTTGTGTCTCACTTTTGGAAAGCAGTTCATAAGGCCTTGGGGACCGAATTGAACTTGATCTGACTTATCACTGCAGACGGACAATGCAGAGAACTATACAAACGGTGGAAGATATGCTAAGGGCCTGTGCCTTAGATTGGCCAAACGATTGGGAAATTCATCTACCGTTGATTGAATTTACCTACAACAATAGTTGGCATGCTTCCATTAAGATGGCACCGTTTGAGGCATTATACGAAGGAGATGCAGATCGCCCTATCTTGGGACGATTCATCGGACTTGATCGAACAGAACCCGAGTTGATCGAGCGGACTCGAGAGAAGATAGCCTTGATTCGTGAAAGGCCATTAGCGCCTGAGTCGCCAGAAATCCTATGCGGACGTACGCCGCCACCCATTGGAGTTCAGTACTGGAGATCACGTACTTTTGAAGGTCTCTCCTACTCGGGGAATCTTTCGTTTCGGAAGGAAAGGAAAGCTGAGTCCTAGATATATCAGACCATTTGAAATCCTCGAGAGAGTTGGGGAGTTGGCATACAGATTGGCATTGTCGCCGTCATTGTGCCATGTTCATAACGTGTTCCACGTATCCCAATTACGGAGGTATATACCAGATCCCAGTCATATCATTGATTTCGACGAGATCGAAGTCGCGCAGGATGGGACTTTTGAAGAAAGGCCGGTCAAGATACTCGAGAGTCGAGTTAAACAGCTGAGGAATAAACCAATCGTTTTGGTCAAAGTTCAGTGGTCACGTCACGGAATGGAAGAAGCCACCTGGGAAACGGAAGCTGATATGAAGTCTAGATATCCCGAGTTATTTTCGTCTTGAGTTTCTGGACGAAACTCCTTTTTAGTAGGAGAGTATGTAATATCCGGATTTATTACGGTGTATTTCATATGTATTCAACCTTGTATTATTTCGGATTGATGATTTTGATTATTGGAATATGATATTTCGTGCATTGATATCATTGTACATAAGTGTAGAAACTTGCAAAATTGCTCAAGCAACCTCGTGATAGCGCACGCTAAGAATGTATCTTAACGCGCGCTATCGGGCCATTACTAGCGCACGCTATGATGATAGGAGTTGTGTGCGCTAAGAACTCAATTATTGAGCGGGACAGCTAGCACATGCGCCAGCCGGGACATGGGTCCGGATAAGATTCCCGCGGACGCACCCGGACAATCCTGAAGTCAACCATTATTAGCGCACGCTAAGGAATGCTTGGTAGCGTGCGCTAACTTGTCAATAATGCAGAATATTATAAATGTGAAAGCAACCGCTTTGGCTTTCATTTCCTTCGTCTATACTTCATCCTTGAGAGTCCAGAGGGCAAGAATCTCCCTTCTAAACACTTAGAACATATATTGTGATCATTGAATGATTGAGTATCACTTGTGAGTGATCATTGAAGAGAAGTAACACCTTGGAGTGGCACATAACCAACCGGAGTCGGATTATACCTCGTGGTTCAGTGATTTCGGCATATTAAGGTATGTTCAACCTATCACCAGTCTTAGATTTGGATTTCCAATGGATACGATGATCATATTAACGAGGTATTGAATTTCATTAGTGAATTATTCAACAACATCATGTTTAGAAGATTGGAATGTCTACAATTACGATATTATTGTTGGAACCTTGAAGTTGGAATCCTAGTACTTCAAATGATGAGAGAAATATTCTGAAGTTAACAATCCGTATGATTTATGTTATCTTTGTGATCATGATTTGGAAGAGATGTTATAAGAACTTAAAGGAAGAATCATCTTAGGAAATATTCTTTCGTATAAGTCGAAATTGTTAGTTCACCTCAAGATGAAGTCTGAATATGTATAATGATAGTAGAATCTAATACATCAACTGGAGATCACCAACTTCGCATGAGAATTGTAATCAAGATGGATTATGGTGTCATGATGATTATACGTATATTTGCATCTTGAAGATGATATTATCCTGGAGATCATTCATAAAGGTTATGAACATAACATGAAGACAGATAACAAACATCAAATCACTGAAGAATTCGCTTACTTCATCACTATTTGTGTAAATCTGCTGCCCTCCAGTGAACTGCCATGCACTATTAGCGTGCGCTAATATACGAGATTTAACGTGCGCTATCGAGTACGTTTAGCGTACGCAACGTTTTGGACTTAGCGTGCGTTAAATCATCGGCGAGTCGGTGGCCGATCGCTGAGGCAATCGACAACGCCGGGTTAGCGACGCTAGGCGGTGTATCTGCGTCGCTAACGAGTAGCATTAACGTCGCTACATATTATTAGTAGCGTGCGTTAATCTGTCCGCACAGTTGCATATTAAGGACTTCCTACCGTAATTGTTGAATTGTTAGGCGTTAAATGCAGACGAAATGAATTCTGTAATATTTCTTTTGTTAAGGTTTGAGCTTAACACGTGACTGATCGAAGGGGACGACCTTCGAGTATTTTGATATTCGTGGAAGTTTATTCTTGTCAACGAACCGAGACAAGTACTCTAATTAGAATTGTTTGTATTATGACAATTATGATTGTATCGTGTAAATATGTTGAGTATATATGTCCACCATGTGTTGATCCGACGGGAATCATCATGGGAATCTATAGCTGTGTGCGCTGGATCGTTGGACAGGTAGTTCCACCATGTGTTGGTCCGACGGGATCATCATGGGAATCTATAGCTGTGTGCGCTGGATCGTTGGAATACCATATGTATGTTGGAAATGTTATGATATGATATGTGTTGTGGGTATTCTCGTTGGAGAAACTTGTAATGATATAATTGTTGATTATATCACTGTTGTATGATTATTGTACTTGTACTAGCATCGTTGTGCTAACCCCTTCGGGGGTGAACATTTGTGTATGTTCAGGATCCAGGAGAGCGGGGAAACAACCACTGGAGATGCATGACGACGAGGGTGCAGTGATGTTTCGAGTTTCTTATCGTCTGTTATTTATTGGGTATTTTCAATAAGTACTCGAGTACGTTGTCGATTTATAATGTTTGGATTTTGATGATGTAATAATAACTCTTCATGGGATATTTGTAATTTCGGTTTTGAACCAGTCGGTTGAATTTTATTTCAGCAATTTCATAAACTGGTATCTGTTATTGTCATTTCTTTTATTCAGCCTTGTAAATTCTTATGTAAAGGATTTACGGCGCTGTAATATTCCTGAATATATCGGGGGTGTTACATTATGCTCCCAAACCTGAATGCAAAAACAGACATCCACCCCCCAAATACTCAGGGTTTAGCAAAACTCCATTGTTTTGCTAGTGCAAGAACAAAGTGCAAATACGAGCCATACAATTCACATTCCACGAATAACAATTACCAGGAATCCTCAAAGATCCAAACGTAACGTAAAGTACTTCCCGAGGCATGAGTTTGGGTAAAACATTCCAAAAATGAAAGATCACAAATCAAGGGAAATAATTTAGAAAACAGTTCGAAATGCCATCGAGAATTTTAATAGAAAACAATTTAGGATTTCCGAATCCTTATCTTTCCAAAATCAACAGGGGTCACAACCCAAAGGTTTTGTTTTCGCAAATAGAAAAACGACAACAATTCAAAGGGCCAGAGCCCAACATCACGTGTCCTCGACGGACATAAAAATCAACAAAACATAATCGCACACGCGCATCGACTAGGACCGGGATGAAGCCACAAATCCCACTCGAGGCCTCGAAGGACCCTCCCGAGCTGGCTAGCGAAACAAATCACACACATCTCACGGTTGGATCAATCGCTTGTTGCATCCTGGCCACATGATCGCATGCCATGTGCCACCGTAGTTTATCTTTGGCGCTCACGGTTGGATCAATCACTTGTTGCATCCTGGCCACATGATCGCATGCCATGTGCCACCGTAGTTTTTATTAGGCTCTCACGGTTGGACCAATCGCTTGTTGCATCCTGGCCACATGATCGCATGCCATGTGCCACCGTAGGCCCCGCCCACATCCATACATTCATACACAGCACAATACAACACATATATGGTGTTGCCCAAAATATTTATCCGAAGATTAATACTGCTGGAAGACGGACAACAAACAACAATTTGCGGGAGCACTTCCGAGAGAAGATAAATAATACAAGATTTGCCGGGTTTGTTAGGCCCGGGCTTGAATGCTCTCGCGAGATGTTATTAATACGAATATTCTTGGATACAAGTATTAATAGGAGAAATCTAAATACAATGAGTGTAAAAAGACTCTGTTAATCCGGCTCTTGAGCGAAGCTCGGTGTTCTTCGTCCCCGCCGATCGTCTTCCTGATGAGAGAGGCCGGGAGAAGTAAGACCGAATGATAGCTGTTGCCAAGAGTTGGAGATAGCCAAGTGCTGGGTGTTTTGCTTCTGTCTAGTGTGCTGAAATCGCGATAATGCAGAGAGTTGGCCGAGTGCAGGGTGCCTTGTATATATAGTGGCAGCCGGGTCCTGTCCTTTGGTGGGCGATCGCCTTCCGGCCATTATAATAATGGGGCGATCATCCGCCGGCCAATATTATAATGGGGCGATCACCCGGGCTACCGGGCAAAAGTCCAAGGAAGAGGCTGGCGCCAGCTGGGTGGTCCAATGAGGAGCCAGCACGCGTCCGGAGTCAGCCACATGCGGCCCTACTGACAGCTTTCGGCGGAATCAAAGTCACATGCGGCCCTACTAACAGCTTTCGGCGGCTTGTCGGATGGTGGAGAGATTCTGCCAGGCTGTGGTCAATGACCCGAGATTCGCGGATCTTTGTCTCGGCTCTTGCACGTGGTGCCAGTCTTGAGGCTCGGCCTTTGCCGACTGGATGGCCATCGGCCCTGATCGACATGAGGCGGCCGTCTCTAGCTGGTCATCAGAGGTCGCTATCGGCCAGTCACTGAGGGTCGGCAATGGTCGGTCACCAAGGGTCGGTCGGCAGGTGCCGAGGGATGGTCGTCCGCTTGTCGGTCGCCAGGAGTCGATCGCCGAGTACCGAGAGGCGACCGTATTCGATGTCGATCGCTCGGCACCGGATCGGTCCTGACCTTCGGTTGGTCGATGTAGCTTGTCCGCTGGCTAAGGCTCGGCCGCCCGTCGCCGGTCGCTCGCCTTGGCCGCCGGGCTGACTCGCCGCCGATCTCCGAGGCGATCGCCGGAAAGTGTTAATTCTTGACACAACAATTGCCCCCCAGCTTGCTCCTATGTTGAAGACATGGGGCGAGGTGGTTCTTGCTGGCGATCGTGTAAGGAAGAGGACGGGCGATCTTGCTGAGCTGACTTAGGATTCGGACTTGGGCTATCATGGTCGATTGGCTAGCTATCTTTCGGTCTTGTACCTGCAAAAACAACATTGGCCGATCCCCCTCGGAAACTTGGTGGTTTCGCTTTGTTTGAGGAATCGTGCACAGTCGCGGAGATCGATGGACCGACTCCATGACCGTGTCTTGGTGCGCGAAGACATTGAGTGTCTCGTGACTCACTTTATTATGAGGGTCCTCTGTTAGGCTGCGCCTCGCCTCGTATTTAAACGAAGGGCGTGCGGTCTCGGTCTAGAGGAGTCCTTGCGCGGGGCAGCGTCGGATGAATCAACTCCACGCCCGCGGCTTGTTAGCTCTGCTTCCACCTCGGCCAGCCATGGAGATGGCCGACCTCG
This sequence comes from Orobanche coerulescens, assembly GCA_033398695.1. Taxonomy (NCBI): domain Eukaryota; kingdom Viridiplantae; phylum Streptophyta; class Magnoliopsida; order Lamiales; family Orobanchaceae; genus Orobanche; species Orobanche coerulescens. The sequence continues at coordinate 11,990,548 of CM065809.1, forward strand.
ACGGTGTACGTTGAGACGGGATTGTGGCATGGGTCCATTGATTAATGTTGGAGAGCCCTCAGACTACGCCGGCCTCGCATTTAAACGAAGGGCGGGCGATCTCGGCCGAAAGGGACCTTGCATGACCGAAGCAGCCGGTTCCATCGACTGCCAGGGCCATGGCTTTATGATGTGCGGTGGAGGCAATCGCGAGCCTTAGTTCCTCATGTTAAATGCTGGACTGTAGATGGCGATCGTGTCCTCCGGATTGCTGATGATGTAGCGTGATGATCGGCGATCGGGCCGGAAGACTGGCGATCGTCTCTCGGCAGCCGATCGTTTCATTCGTAGGTCGATATCGGCGATCGGACGGGAGTTAGTCCCTCATTTAAAATGGTGGACTGTAGGCGGTGAGCGAGTCCTCCGGCTCTGCTGGATAGTAGCGATCGGGCTGGGAGACTGGAGGTCGTCGCGCGGGCGCCGATCGCTCTACTCCTAGGCTAAGAAGAAACCTCTGCCTGGACAGGAAATCTGCGGCTCTAGCCCGGAAGGCTGCGTAGGTCGTCGGTTGGGTCTTCGTGAGATGCCTGAACATAGGCGAAAAACCCTGAAAACCTCCTAGGACCGCGTAGAGGGCGGTCTCATCGTTTACGGGCTCGCCGTTGAGGATGATCACGTCTACCCGGTCGATGTAGTCCGAGTCGGACTCCTCTTCTCCCTGCTTGATTTGCATCATGCGAAGGCGACCTTCTGGCCGGGCGACCCTGGTGGCGAAGTATTCCGTGAAGACGTGCGCCAGCTCGTTAAAGGAGCCAACGGACCGAGGTGGCAATGAGGTGTACCACCGGTGGGCGAGGTCGTCCAGCGTCAGAAGGAACATTCGGCACCGGGTCGCGTCCGATGCCCCACACCCAGTCATGTAGATGTTGAACTTCCTCAGGTGCGTCTGGGGGTCCGATCGCCCCTCGTACACGGGTGTTTGCGGGGGAGCGATCCTGTGCTGCACGGGGGCGAGCTCGATGTCGATCGCGAGCGGCTCGCTCGGCTCGGCAATCGTCTTCATGGCGCCTGCCCTGGATTGCAGGAGCGCCTTCACATCGTCGAGCTGACGTTGCAATGCAGCAATCGCCGTGGCTCGGTTGGTCGCTGATCGGCTTTGGGAGCGGGAGCCGAGGCGATCGTGCACCGATCTCCGGACTCCGCTGCTGCCGACCTCGTCTATTTGGCGAGCGGGAGCCAGACGGCTGGGCTGCCTTATGGGAGCCGGGTAGGCCGAGCTCCTGGTGACGGACTCAAACTCCGTCGTCTCGTAGCCGGGCCGGATCGCCTTGGCCGCTGTCGGGTCACTGCCCAGGCGATCGAAGACAGAGGTGCCCCGGCTGCCGAGCGCCTCTTCATGCGGACGAGAGCCTCCTGGCAATCGCTCGGCCAGTAATGCCTTGAGCTTCCGCTTGGACTTCTGGCGGGAGGCTGAGGGGGTGATAGCAGGAAGCGCGTCGAGAGCACTCCGTCGCTCCTGTAGGACGGCCATGACCTCGTCGATCTGTTCCTTGGTTCGGAGCTGATCGAGCGAGAGGCTCGGGCCGCCGCCCAGGGATGGGATCGAGCGTCTCTGACCGCGGCGGCTGCCTTCCACCATCGGCTGCGGCTCGGACTGGGACGGAACGGGGTCCGACTAGTGCCGGCTTTCTTCGACGCGGAGGCGGAAGATATGATTTCTGAAGGATTTCTTTGAAGTGCAGTGAGTGTCACTTCAAGTATCTGCCCCGAGAATAGTGAGTGTTCTTCGGGACGGTAGGTATAAAAATTTGACGGTTGGACGCCCTCCTTCTAGCGCCAATTGTTGTTGCCCAAAATATTTATCCGAAGATTAGTACTGCTGGAAGACGGACAACAAACAACAATTTGCGGGAGCACTTCCGAGAGAAGATAAATAATACAAGATTTGCCGGGTTTGTTAGGCCCGGGCTTGAATGCTCTCGCGAGATGTTATTAATACGAATATTCGTGGATACAAGTATTAATGGGAGAAATCTAAATACAATGAGTGTAAAAAGACTCTGTTAATCCGGCTCTTGAGCGAAGCTCGGTGTTCTTCGTCCCCGCCGATCGTCTTCCTGATGAGAGAGGCCGGGAGAAGTAAGACCGAATGATAGCTGTTGCCAAGAGTTGGAGATAGCCAAGTGCTGGGTGTTTTGCTTCTGTCTAGTGTGCTGAAATCGCGATAATGCAGAGAGTTGGCCGAGTGCAGGGTGCCTTGTATATATAGTGGCAGTCGGGTCCTGTCCTTTGGTGGGCGATCGCCTTCCGGCCATTATAATAATGGGGCGATCGTCCGCCGGCCAATATTATAATGGGGCGATCACCCGGGCTGTCGGGCAAAAGTCCAAGGAAGAGGCTGGCGCCAGCTGGGTGGTCCAATGAGGAGCCAGCACGCGTCCGGAGTCAGCCACATGCGGCCCTACTGACAGCTTTCGGCGGAATCAAAGTCACATGCGGCCCTACTGACAGCTTTCGGCGGCTTGTCGGCTGGTGGAGAGATTCTGCCAGGCTGTGGTCAATGACCCGAGATTCGCGGATCTTTGTCTCTATAATATCCGCAATTTTCGATTTTTGGTAAATTTCTTTTTTCGGCCGGAGTCCGTTTTGACGGCTCGCTCATGACCGTTTCGTCATTCTGAGAATGATTAATTCTACACTTTTTGTCATCCGAGTTCGTTTCGGTGTTGTTTTGTTGAGTTCTGTGCTTTTTAGCGACTTTTCCGCACTTGAGTTCGATTCTTGCGAATCTCGTCCGAAACTGTTGTTTCGAGTTTCCCGCAAGTCCGTTTAACTTTGTTAGACGTGTTGTGAACTTCGGTTTGGTTATTCGATCACGTATCGTGATTTCCGGGCGTTTTGGGCCATTTTGTAATTTCTTGAAAGTTACGGGTATCCATATCTGTATTTGTCGTCTTGACCCTTTTCTTGGTCGCGTATGATTAATTATTGCATTACGTTTTCATCTCGAGTCGTTGACGTCGTCCGCGAACTTTTCGTCGTGTCCGCCTGCGTTTGGAAATCGAGGCGTCGGTCGTGGGCGGCCGAGTACTGACGACGGTGCGGGATCGCCGGACGAGTCTTGACATCGCCGAGCAGTGCACGGCAGAACCGGCGAGCGCACGCTTACGGCCGACAAGGCTTAGCTCGGCAGCGTAGCGCATTGCCGAGTCGGCCAACAGACGCTATCGGGCCCGGGCAGAGGTATTCGAGGTTCTCGACTCGGCCAGATCGGCGGGTAGCGCACGCCATCGCCGGCCGAGCGCGCGCTAACCGGCAGGGGTAGCGCCGCCGGCCGACTAGCGTACGCACGGATGAGTTATCATCCGGTGGCTCTCGATGTGCCAGGCTAGCGCGAAGCTTCCGGCCGTAGCGCACGCTAGCGAGCTCGCGGTCGAGTCACGGCGAGAATTGGTCGGTGGTGCCGGTCGTGCGGGCCATGGCCGAGTGTGCTCGGCCGACATCGGGCCGATAGCGCACGCTAGGCCGGGAAGGCTAGCGCACGCTAGTTCCGGCCCAAGATATAAATGGCGTACCATGACTTTCTCCGTCATTTTCATTTCATTTCTCTTCGGTCGCGGCTTGGGTTTCGGAGGAGACGAAACCATGTTGTTGAACAACAAATCCATGAAGTTCTTGAGGTTATATCGTTGATCAATCATCCTATAACATCCTTCGATCCAAATAATCAAGGTTAGATCTTTAGAACCCTACTTTTGGGTAGATTTGGGGATTTTCGCGTTTTTGTCCGATTCGTTCCGTTTTGTCGATTAATTCATGATGAATATGATTAATCTTGTTGTTATTCTTAGTTTCCCTACGGATTCATGGTATATTTCGTGATTTTTACGGAATCGAGAGGGTTTGGTTGTGGTCCGCCTCGTTGTTATTTATATACGAATATACATGAATCGTAGGCGGGTTTTCAGTGTATTCCAATGCCGTATTCATTTAGAAATGGTTGTGATTGTATTCTTCGAATCGTTAGGTTCGGTTTCATTGGTTCCTAGCGTTCGTCGGTGACTTTCCTTTCCGTTCGTTGCGTCGTCAATAATTCAAGGCAAGTATTTTTGGATGCTTAACGTGAAATGGTAATGTATATTGTGTGTGCTTTACTCACCTCGGGAGGGTCCGACGGGGCCTCGAGGGAATCTATGGCTTCGTCCTGGATTCATGAGTTTGATTCGCTAGCCACCGGGAGGGTCCTTAGAGGCCTCGAGTGGGATTCGTGGCTTCGTCCCGGTCTAGGTGACGTGTGGTGCTTGGTTTGTTTTATGAATGTGGCTCGGGAGGGTCCTTAGAGGCCTCGAGTGGGATTCGTGGCTTCGTCCGGTCTAGGCAAATTAATTGTATTGTTTGTTTAGGAAAAGACATGTATGTTTTTGTTTTTTGATTTGATATTGTTGCATTTACTATGAAATGTGTAGCGATTGGTTTGCCTTGAATACTTGTACTAGCGTAATTGCTAACCCCTTTGGGGACCCGTTGTCGGGAAATTCTTGTTATGGATTTCAGGTTATGTTCAATGCATTTAGCGGGCGCTGGGATGGTGCGAGGATGTCGGCCAAGGTTGTTGACATGTGCAATTGAGTCTTGTTATTTCCTACTGTCTCTTTTGATGTGGATGTTTTCCAAATTGTAAACTTATAGATTGTACTCGCGAGTACTTAGGCTTTTCTTTTCGGATTGTGTTTGGACTTCGTTGGAGTTACCATATTTGTCGGTTGATGTTTATTATGCCGGTTGTACCGGACGTGTTGTTTTATGTTCTTGTTGTTAACAATTGTTTCCTTGCTAACCGAGACGGTTAGTCGAGAGGTGTTTTCTTGTGTTAGCCTGGTGGATCCCATGTAGGGGTCCACGGCGCTGTAATACACCTCGAATATCTTGGGGGTGTTACAGAAAATGGTATCGGAGCTCTAGGTTTATGGATACCTAGGCTTGTTGGTTATTTGGGTCTAGTTGTGTTTTGTTTTGCACATTGTCACACCGCTGCCGGCATCTCAATACATCCAGTGCTCGTAAGTTTTCCTTACTCAATTCTCTTGTTTTCTCGTATTGAAATTCCACTTCTTGAACTGTGATTGCCTCTCTCGTACTTATCGTCGAGTTGTTTCTCGATCCATCCGGTTGTGTACTTTTGATTCTAGTATTGCGCAGTCCTTTGTCTCTCTGGAGTATGTGCGCCGTTCTGGGCTTGACCGTTTGTCGTTTTGCGAGCCTTCCATCGCTAAACTTCCTAGCATTGGTGGGATCGTTGGTGATCGAAAGATCCAAATTTTGCTCCGTGGTATATTGTGAGAGGGCTTGACTCTCTAGTCTTTTGTTGTATGATGGAATCTGTGTTTGGTAATTGCGATATACTAAATGTATGTTGAGCCGAATGTACTGATGGGTTGGACACCGAAGGGTGCAGTATGATGTAGAAGTTTTGAACATTGATATGTTCCGGTATAGGTATTGATGGCAGAGTTTGTTGAGAAACTCACATAGCCGGGTTTCGACATACGTCCAAATCGGTGATCTTTAGTTCTGTTGTCAAACTTGAAGAGATAGTTTGACATATGCTTGGAATTAGTATTCCCGAGTTGCGCTTGTTGAACTGGTGATTTTTGAATGCCGTATATGCGTGTGTTCGGAAATTGTTGGTACTTGGCTAATTATTGTTATTTACAACCAATGTGTTTCGATTAATAATAATACATGCGGCGTGCATGCTTGAAAATTTCTTAGACTTGATCGTATTGTGGGTTTTTGAAAGTGACATGAATTTGGGCGAGCCAGCCTTGTATTTTCAAATAAAACCTTGAGTCGGTATTTAAAGGTCGTGTTTAAAAGTGTTTTAGGACATTTTATAAAATGCCACCGCTGTTAAGCCCTTGTCGTATTTGAAAGGGGTCTTGAAAACGATTTTTAACTTATCGGTTTTATTTTCGAATAACTAGAGTATACGATTTTAAAATCAGATTAGCCTGGGTAAACCTAGGCTGTCGAGTCAAGTTGTGTTTGTTGAGTTTTGTCTCGTCGGATTTTGTCTGACTTAGTCACATCGCGACGCGTCGTTTGAGATCATTGGTTGTGATTAGTATCGAGGGGTGGTCGTCACTTACGTGCGACCTATGGATATAAAACTCCCTTCCTTGTGTTGTGCCTCGTGTGACACGAGTTATTTGTATGATTAGTCGTTAAATGATGGAATCCTTCTGTGGATTTTGATTTCACGATATGTGTTTATTAGACTCTCGTATTTGGTTTATACGAGGAGTGTCGTCACTGCTGATGTATTTTCGTACCGTATTTTATCCGCTGCGTGAGTTCTTTCAAACGGCTTTCGGTATTTTGCAAACTGAGTTTTATTTCGTAAAAACCGATTCCTTGAATCAAGTTTTGGCATTTTGGCCTTGAATATTTCATGATGGTTTGACAAATGATTTTGTGAGCTTTGGAAAAATATTACCGTCATTGATCTTTTTAGCATTTTCGAAATGACATGGGAAATTGTGCTTAGCCTGGTAAATCCTTGTGAGAAAGGTTTACGGCATGTAATTTTTCTGATGTGTTCTGTTGTTGTCTCTGTGGGTCGTTAGCGCACGCTACGCTTTGCAGCTAGCGCGCGCAAGAGTGCGATGGTAGCACGCTAAGGGGAGGATAGCGCACGCTACACAGTAGTTCGGGCGATCCAGAGCTCCGGACTGGTCTGAAGTTCTCGTTAGCGCACGCTAACACTTGGGGTTAGCGCACGCTAACAGTGTATTTTTGGTCAGGAGTTTTGTTTGGTGCCGTGATAGCGCACGCTAACCTTAATGATTAGCGCACGCTAATTGTGTCCAGTATAAATACTGGACACCAGTCTAGAAGTTGCATTTTTCTTCATTTCTTCTCCTTCCTCCATGAGTTTGAGACGTAGCGACTCGGTTTCGCATCTGGGCTGATTTTTCTTCCACCCAAGGGTGTTTTGGAGTATCCTAGATGATTTTTAACATCATCTAATCCATTGTTCTTCGCCGAATCTGGGTATTTTCTTGAATCCCTAGAGTTGACTTTTTGGAGTTTTGTTCTTGATATCGTTTTCCATCTAGTTTTGATAAGCCGATTGTTGTTTTAACGATGTTGTTAAACATATCCTGAGGACTGTATATCACTGTCGTGATTTTGAGCGATTTGATGCGTGTGATATGATGTGTTTATGTAAATGTTGATACGTGCGAATTTTGGGCATTTTGGCCTATTGTACTTCTGAAAAACCTTGAGTATCTTAGAAAATAAACCTCGAGACGTACTTTTAAAATAAATTATTTTCTCACAGTGCTCTCAAGATGCCTACTAGTGTCACGCTATGTTTCAAAATTATTCTACTTTGAGGATCAAAATATTTTGAAATATTTCTAATGATTTAGAAATGCATTCGCTTAGACCCGAAGGTCGAATATAGCTCACAAGTTTTAATTTAACGAAAGGTGTCTTCATTTCTTTTTTTTTTCAAACGCAAGATGATTTTTTTTAGTCTCGATGACGATGTTTGTACTACCTTTTGATATATGATACTCAAGATCAACTGGTGCTTGCAAGTTATTTTCAAAAGATGGTTTTGTTTTCAAAACCTATCATTCCTAATTGTGGTCCGGGAATATATGTGTGATGTTCGTGCTCTCGTTAGGGTGTTAACCCCGAGTTGTTGTTGAATTGGTGGTGTGAGCCTTGAGTCGTTCGCCACACAGTTGTCATGGTAGCCTCTGCGAGGGGTGTGATATTAGTATTGGATGTTGTCGCCTCGTAGCGGTTTATGCGTTATCGCATATATGCGAGCTGTTAGAGCTCGGGTTGGTATGATTATGTGCATCGGTGATTGTTCCGCATCGTGTCGGTTGATTATTGTATTGTTACCTTGGTTCCGTTGTTGTGAGTTTCGGGAGCGAGGTCAAAAGTAATACCCGTACTATTTTGACTTCTATATCTTCTCTTTCTCCAGTCTATCGATTCGCTCGTGTTCATTGATACCTTCTGAACTTGATCTATACCTTGGTTTCATCATTCGAACGAGCTGTAATCTGGTTTTGAGTCGATCTGGTTATCGCTGTGACTTTTCCGAATTCGGTTCGACTATTGTGAATCTTGTTCGGAAGTAACATCTTTTGGTTCTAATAGTTCTTTTATTCTAAGTGTATCGGATTTTGAACTTCTGTATTTTTAGCTCTATCAACTCGTTTATCCTCGTTAACATTTCTGAACTTTCCCTATCCCTTGCTTTTGTTGATCGAACGAGGGTGGTATTGTTTCGGAATAACTCGTTTGTCGTTGTGGCTTTTCAATCGCTATTCCCTTTCCTGTGGATATTGTGGGAATGCACGTCTTGCTGTTCTCACCAGGTCATCCTGGGAGTTGTTGTTTGAATTTTATTATCCTACGTGTTTCGGACATGATTGTTCGATTTTTGTTGTCTCAATCGTTTGTTTGTTCGGTTTTTGTTCTCGTTTCGTGATTGTTGAGCGTTCAGGCTCCTTCGTAATTCCCTTAAGTTCGGGAAATTTGTCTCGTTTTCGATCTTCCAATCTTTAGGCGGTGGAATTCGGTATTTGTTCAGCATTGACTCGCGTTTTGGTTGAGGAACCGTTGGGTTGGTCAATCGTATTGATTTTCGTTCGTTGAGTTTTGAGATTGTTCGGGTAATCGACTCGATTGTATTTTCTATTTGATGACGCTTGTCACTCGTTGATTTTATTATGTCTCTACCGCTTGTCACTCGTTGATTTTATTATGTTTCTAGAGCGTATTTTCTCGCCGTATGTCTCTTTGCGTTCCTTGCAGCATTTCGCCGTCGGGCGCGAGTCTTCGGTTTTTGTGTATCTCGTCGGGTTTTCCTGGCAAGGGATATTGCTTCTCCCTACTTATTTTAATTTTCGGGACAAAACTTCTTTTAAGGAGGGTAGAATGTAATATCCGCAATTTTCGATTTTTGGTAAATTTATTTTTTCGGCCGGAGTCCGTTTTGACGGCTCGCTCATAACCGTTTCGTCATTCTGAGAATGATTAATTCTACACTTTTTGTCATCCGAGTTCGTTTCGGTGTTGTTTTGTTGAGTTCTGTGCTTTTTAGCGACTTTTCCGTACTTGAGTTCGATTCTTGCGAATCTCGTCCGAAACTGCTGTTTCGAGTTTCCCGCAAGTCCGTTTAACTTTGTTAGACGTGTTGTGAACTTCGGTTTGGTTATTCGATCACGTATCGTGATTTCCGGGCGTTTTGGGCCATTTTGTAATTTCTTGAAAGTTACGGGTATCCATATCTGTATTTGTCGTCTTGACCCTTTTCTTGGTCGCGTATGATTAATTATTACATTACGTTTTCATCTCGAGTCGTTGACGTCGTCCGCGAACTTTTCGTCGTGTCCGCCTGCGTGCGTTTTGAAATCGAGGCCGGGTCGTGGCGGGCGCCGAAAGTACCGGCCGGACGGTGCGGGGATCGCCGGACGAGTGCCGACATCGCCGAAAGCAGACGGCAGAACCGGCGAGTACACGCCACGGGCCGGACGCCTTGCGCTAGCTCGGCAGTGTAGCGCACGCCGCCGAGTCCAACAGACGCTATCGGGCCCGGGCAGAGGTATTTCGAGGTTCGACTCGGCCAGATCGGCGGGTAGCGCACGCCATCTGCCGGTCGTAGCGCGCTAACCGGCAGGTAGCGCACGCTGGCCGACCAGCGTACGCACGGATGAGTTATCGATCCAGCTGGCTACCGATGTGGCCAGCGCGCAGCAGCTTCCGGCCGTAGCGCACGCTAGCGGAGTCGGCGGTCGAGTCACGGTCGGCAGACTGGTCGGTGGTGCCGGGTTGTGCGGGCCATGGCCGAGTGTGCTCGGCCGATATCGCCGATAGCGCACGCTAGGCCGGAAGGCTAGCGCACGCTAGTTCCGCCCAAGATATAAATGGCGTACTCGACTTTCTCCGTCATTTTTCATTTCATTTCTCTTCGGTCCGCGGCTGGGGTTTCGGAGGAGACGAAACCATGTTGTTGAACAACAAATCCATGAAGTTCTTGAGGTTATATCGTTGATCAATCATCCTATAACATCCTTCGATCCAGCGAATCAAGGTTAGATCTTTAGAACCCTACTTTTGGGTAGATTTGGGGATTTTCGCGTTTTTGTCCGATTCGTTCCGTTTTGTCGATTAATTCATGATGAATATGATTAATCTTGTTGTTATTCTTAGTTTCCCTACGGATTCATGGTATATTTCGTGATTTTTACGGAATCGAGAGGGTTTGGTTGTGGTCCGCCCTCGTTGTTATTTATATACGAATATACATGAATCGTAGGCGGGTTTTCGGGTGTATTCCAATTCCGTATTCATTTAGAAATGGTTGTGATTGTATTCTTCGAATCGTTAGGTTCGGTTTCATTGGTTCCTAGCGTTCGTCGGTGACTTTCCTTTCCGTTCGTTGCGTCGTCAATAATTCAAGGCAAGTATTTTTGGATGCTTAACGTGAAATGGTAATGTATATTGTGTGTGCTTTACTCACCTCGGGAGGGTCCGACGGGGCCTCGAGGGAATCTATGGCTTCGTCCTGGATTCATGAGTTTGATTCGCTAGCCAGCTCGGGAGGGTCCTTAGAGGCCTCGAGTGGGATTCGTGGCTTCGTCCCGGTCCTAGGTCACGTGTGGTGCTTGGTTTGTTTTATGAATGTGGCCAGCTCGGGAGGGTCCTTAGAGGCCTCGAGTGGGATTCGTGGCTTCGTCCCGGTCCTAGGAAAATTAATTGTGACTGTTTGTTTCCGGAAAAGACATGTCTGGTTTTGGTTTTTGAATTGATATTGGTGCATGTACTATGAAATGTGTAAGCGATTGGTTTGCCTTGAATACTTGTACTAGCGTAATTGCTAACCCCTTTGGGGACCCGTTGTCGGGGAAATTCTTGTTATGGATTTCAGGTTATGTTCAGCCAGACGAGCGGGCGCTGGGATGGTACGAGGATGTCGGCCAAGGTTGTTGACATGTGCAATTGAGTCTTGTTATTTCCTACTGTCTCTTTTGATGTGGATGTTTTCCAAATTGTAAGCTTATAGATTGTACTCGCGAGTACTTAGGCTTTTCTTTTCGGATTGTGTTTGGACTTCGTTGGAGTTACCATATTTGTCGGTTGATGTTTATTATGCCGGTTGTACCGGACGTGTTGTTTTATGTTCTTGTTGTTAACAATTGTTTCCTTGCTAACCGAGACGGTTAGTCGAGAGGTGTTTTCTTGTGTTAGCCTGGTGGATCCCATGTAGGGGTCCACGGCGCTGTAATACACCTCGAATATCTTGGGGGTGTTACAGAAAATGGTATCAGAGCTCTAGGTTTATGGATACCTAGGCTTGTTGGTTATTTGGGTCTAGTTGTGTTTTGTTTTGCACATTGTCACACCGCTGCCGGCATCTCAGTACATCCAGTGCTCGTAAGTTTTCCTTACTCAATTCTCTTGTTTTCTCGTATTGAAATTCCACTTCTTGAACTGTGATTGCCTCTCTCGTACTTATCGTCGAGTTGTTTCTCGATCCATCCGGTTGTGTACTTTTGATTCTAGTATTGCGCAGTCCTTTGTCTCTCTGGAGTATGTGCGCCGTTCTGGGCTTGACCGTTTGTCGTTTTGCGAGCCTTCCATCGCTAAACTTCCTAGCATTGGTGGGATCGTTGGTGATCGAAAGATCCAAATTTTGCTCCGTGGTATATTGTGAGAGGGCTTGACTCTCTAGTCTTTTGTTGTATGATGAAATCTGTGTTTGGTAATTGCGATATACTAAATGTATGTTGAGCCGAATGTACTGATGGGTTGGACACCGAAGGGTGCAGTATGATGTAGAAGTTTTGAACATTGATATGTTCCGGTATAGGTATTGATGGCAGAGTTTGTTGAGAAACTCACATAGCTGGTTTCGACATACGTCCAAATCGGTGATCTTTGGTTACGCTGTCAAACTTGAAGAGATAGTTTGACATATGCTTGGAATTAGTATTCCCGAGTTGCGCTTGTTGAACTGGTGATTTTTGAATGCCGTATATGCGTGTGTTCGGAAATTGTTGGTACTTGGCTAATTATTGTTATTTACAACCAATGTGTTTCGATTAATAATAATACATGCGGCGTGCATGCTTGAAAATTTCTTAGACTTGATCGTATTGTGGGTTTTTGAAAGTGACATGAATTTGGGCGAGCCAGCCTTGTATTTTCAAATAAAACCTTGAGTCGGTATTTAAAGGTCGTGTTTAAAAGTGTTTTAGGACATTTTATAAAATGCCACCGCTGTTAAGCCCTTGTCGTATTTGAAAGGGGTCTTGAAAACGATTTTTAACTTATCGGTTTTATTTTCGAATAACTAGAGTATACGATTTTAAAATCAGATTAGCCTGGGGAAACCTAGGCTGTCGAGTCAAGTTGTGTTTGTTGAGTTTTGTCTCGTCGGATTTTGTCTGACTTAGTCACATCGCGACGCGTCGTTTGAGATCATTAGTTGTGATTAGTATCGAGGGGTGGTCGTCACTTACGTGCGACCTATGGATATAAAACTCCCTTCCTTGTGTTGTGCCTCGTGTGACACGAGTTATTTGTATGATTAGTCGTTAAATGATGGAATCCTTCTGTGGATTTTGATTTCACGATATGTGTTTATTAGACTCTCGTATTTGGTTTATACGAGGAGTGTCGTCACTGCTGATGTATTTTCGTACCGTATTTTATCCGCTGCGTGAGTTCTTTCAAACGGCTTTCGGTATTTTGCAAACTGAGTTTTATTTCGTAAAAACCGATTCCTTGAATCAAGTTTTGGCATTTTGGCCTTGAATATTTCATGATGGTTTGACAAATGATTTTGTGAGCTTTGGAAAAATATTACCGTCATTGATCTTTTTAGCATTTTCGAAATGACATGGGAAATTGTGCTTAGCACAGTAAATCCTTGTGAGAAAGGTTTACGGCATGTAATTTTTCCGATGTGTTCTCGTTGTTGTCTCTGTGGGTCGTTAGCGCACGCTACGCTTTGCGGCTAGCGCGCGCAAGAGTGCGTTGGTAGCACGCTAAGGGGAGGATAGCGCACGCTACTCGGTAGTTCAGGCGATCCAGAGCTACCGGACTGGTCTGCAGTTCTCGTTAGCGCACGCTAACACTTGGGGTTAGCGACGCTAACGGTGTATTTTTGGTCGAGTTTTGTTTGGTGCCGTGATAGCGCACGCTAACCTTAATGATTAGCGCACGCTAATTGTGTCCAGTATAAATACTGGACACCAGTCTAGAAGTTGCATTTTTCTTCATTTCTTCTCCTTCCTCCATGAGTTTGAGACGTAGCGACTCGGTTTCGCATCTGGGCTGATTTTTCTTCCACCCAAGGGTGTTTTGGAGTATCCTAGATGATTTTTAACATCATCTAATCCATTGTTCTTCGCCGAATCTGGGTATTTTCTTGAATCCCTAGAGTTGACTTTTTGGAGTTTTGTTCTTGATATCGTTTTCCATCCAGTTTTGATAAGCCGATTGTTGTTTTAACGATGTTGTTAAACATATCCTGAGGACTGTATATCACTGTCGTGATTTTGAGCGATTTGATGCGTGTGATATGATGTGTTTAAGTAAATGTTGATACGTGCGAATTTTGGGCATTTTGGCCTATTGTATACGAAAAACCTTGAGTATCTTAGAAAATAAACCTCGAGACGTACTTTTAAAATAAATTATTTTCTCACAGTGCTCTCAAGATGCCTACTAGTGTCACGCTATGTTTCAAAATTATTCTACTTTGAGGATCAAAATATTTTGAAATATTTCTAATGATTTAGAAATGCATTCGCTTAGACCCGAAGGTCGAATATAGCTGACAAGTTTTAATTTAACGAAAGGTGTCTTCATTTCTTTTTTTTTCAAACGCAAGATGATTTTTTTTAGTCTCGATGACGATGTTTGTACTACTTTTTGATATATGATACTCAAGATCAACTGGTGCTTGCAAGTTATTTTCAAAAGATGGTTTTGTTTTCAAAACCTATCATTCCTAATTGTGGTCCGGGAATATATGTGTGATGTTCGTGCTCTCGTTAGGGTGTTAACCCCGAGTTGTTGTTGAATTGGTGGTGTGAGCCTTGAGTCGTTCGCCACACAGTTGTCATGGTAGCCTCTGCGAGGGGTGTGATATTAGTATTGGATGTTGTCGCCTCGTAGCGGTTTATGCGTTATCGCATATATGCGAGCTGTTAGAGCTCGGGTTGGTATGATTATGTGCATCGGTGATTGTTCCGCATCGTGTCGGTTGATTATTGTATTGTTACCTTGGTTCCGTTGTTGTGAGTTTCGGGAGCGAGGTCAAAAGTAATACCCGTACTATTTTGACTTCTATATCTTCTCTTTCTCCAGTCTATCGATTCGCTCGTGTTCATTGATACCTTCTGAACTTGATCTATACCTTGGTTTCATCATTCGAACGAGCTGTAATCTGGTTTTGAGTCGATCTGGTTATCGCTGTGACTTTTCCGAATTCGGTTCGACTATTGTGAATCTTGTTCGGAAGTAACATCTTTTGGTTCTAATAGTTCTTTTATTCTAAGTGTATCGGATTTTGAACTTCTGTATTTTTAGCTCTATCAACTCGTTTATCCTCGTTAACATTTCTGAACTTTCCCTATCCCTTGCTTTTGTTGATCGAACGAGGGTGGTATTGTTTCTAATAACTCGCTTGTCGTTGTGGCTTTTCAATCGCTATTCCCTTTCCTGTGGATATTGTGGGAATGCACGTCTTGCTGTTCTCACCAGGTCATCCTGGGAGTTGTTGTTTGAATTTTATTATCCTACGTGTTTCGGACATGATTGTTCGATTTTTGTTGTCTCAATCGTTTGTTTGTTCGGTTTTCGTTCTCGTTTCGTGATTGTTGAGCGTTCAGGCTCCTTCGTAATTCCCTTAAGTTCGGGAAATTTGTCTCGTTTTCGATCTTCCAATCTTTAGGCGGTGGAATTCGGTATTTGTTCAGCATTGACTCGCGTTTTGGTTGAGGAACCGTTGGGTTGGTCAATCGTATTGATTTTCGTTCGTTGAGTTTTGAGATTGTTCGGGTAATCGACTCGATTGTATTTTCTATTTGATGACGCTTGTCACTCGTTGATTTTATTATGTCTCTACCGCTTGTCACTCGTTGATTTTATTATGTTTCTAGAGCGTATTTTCTCGCCGTATGTCTCTTTGCGTTCCTTGCAGCATTTCGCCGTCGGGCGCGAGTCTTCGGTTTTTGTGTATCTCGTCGGGTTTTCCTGGCAAGGGATATTGCTTCTCCCTACTTATTTTAAGTTTCGGGACGAAACTTCTTTTAAGGAGGGTAGAATGTAATATCCGCAATTTTCGATTTTTGGTAAATTTCTTTTTTCGGCCGGAGTCCGTTTTGACGGCTCGCTCATGACCGTTTCGTCATTCTGAGAATGATTAATTCTACACTTTTTGTCATCCGAGTTCGTTTCGGTGTTGTTTTGTTGAGTTCTGTGCTTTTTAGCGACTTTTCCGTACTTGAGTTCGATTCTTGCGAATCTCGTCCGAAACTGCTGTTTCGAGTTTCCCGCAAGTCCGTTTAACTTTGTTAGACGTGTTGTGAACTTCGGTTTGGTTATTCGATCACGTATCGTGATTTAGGCGTTTGGGCCATTTTGTAATTTCTTGAAAGTTACGGGTATCCATATCTGTATTTGTCGTCTTGACCCTTTTCTTGGTCGCGTATGATTAATTATTACATTACGTTTTCATCTCGAGTCGTTGACGTCGTCATGAACTTTTCGTCGTGTCCGCCGTGCGTTTTCGGAAATCGTCGGCGGGCCGGGTCGTGGGCGAGACGGGTGCGGGGATCGGGCCGACGAGTCTTGGACATCGCCGAGCAGCACGGCAGAACCGGCGTAGCGCACGCTACGGCCGGACGCTGCGCGCTAGCTCGGCAGTAGCGCACGCCGAGCCGAGTCACCAGACAGACGCTCGCCCGGGCAGAGGTATTACGAGGTTACGACTCGGCCAGATCGGCGGGTAGCGCACGCCATCTTGGCCGTAGCGCGCGCTAACCGGCAGGGTAGCGCACGCCTGGCCGACTAGCGACGCACGGATGAGTTATCGATCCGGTGGCTCTTTGGACAGTCGGCTAGCGCGCGCAGCTTCCGGCCGTAGCGCACGCTAGCGGAGTCGGGCGGTCGAGTCACGGTCGGCGGGGTGGTCGGTGGTGCCGGTCGTGCGGGCCATGGCCGAGTGTGCTCGGCCGATCTTGGCCGATAGCGCACGCTAGGTCGGAAGGCTAGCGCACGCTAGTTCCGCCCAAGATATAAATGGCAGACAGCGACTTTCTCCGTCATTTTCATTTCATTTCTCTTCGGTCATGGCTTGGGTTTCGGAGGAGACGAAACCATGTTGTTGAACAACAAATCCATGAAGTTCTTGAGGTTATATCGTTGATCAATCATCCTATAACATCCTTCGATCCAATGAATCAAGGTTAGATCTTTAGAACCCTACTTTTGGGTAGATTTGGGGATTTTCGCGTTTTTGTCCGATTCGTTCCGTTTTGTCGATTAATTCATGATGAATATGATTAATCTTGTTGTTATTCTTAGTTTCCCTACGGATTCATGGTATATTTCGTGATTTTTACGGAATCGAGAGGGTTTGGTTGTGGTCCGCCCTCGTTGTTATTTATATACGAATATACATGAATCGTAGGCGGGTTTTCGGGTGTATTCCAATTCCGTATTCATTTAGAAATGGTTGTGATTGTATTCTTCGAATCGTTAGGTTCGGTTTCATTGGTTCCTAGCGTTCGTCGGTGACTTTCCTTTCCGTTCGTTGCGTCGTCAATAATTCAAGGCAAGTATTTTTGGATGCTTAACGTGAAATGGTAATGTATATTGTGTGTGCTTTACTCACCTCGGGAGGGTCCGACGGGGCCTCGAGGGAATCTATGGCTTCGTCCTGGATTCATGAGTTTGATTCGCTAGCCAGCTCGGGAGGGTCCTTAGAGGCCTCGAGTGGGATTCGTGGCTTCGTCCCGGTCCTAGGTCACGTGTGGTGCTTGGTTTGTTTTATGAATGTGGCCAGCTCGGGAGGGTCCTTAGAGGCCTCGAGTGGGAGTCGTGGCTTCGTCCGGTCTAGGCAAATTAATTGTATTTGTTGTTTAGGAAAAGACATGTCTGGTTTTGGTTTTTGAATTGATATTGGTGCATGTACTATGAAATGTGTAAGCGATTGGTTTGCCTTGAATACTTGTACTAGCGTAATTGCTAACCCCTTTGGGGACCCGTTGTCGGGGAAATTCTTGTTATGGATTTCAGGTTATGTTCAGCCAGACGGGCAGGATGGTGCGAGGATGTCGGCCAAGGTTGTTGACATGTGCAATTGAGTCTTGTTATTTCCTACTGTCTCTTTTGATGTGGATGTTTTCCAAATTGTAAACTTATAGATTGTACTCGCGAGTACTTAGGCTTTTCTTTTCGGATTGTGTTTGGACTTCGTTGGAGTTACCATATTTGTCGGTTGATGTTTATTATGCCGGTTGTACCGGACGTGTTGTTTTATGTTCTTGTTGTTAACAATTGTTTCCTTGCTAACCGAGACGGTTAGTCGAGAGGTGTTTTCTTGTGTTAGCCTGGTGGATCCCATGTAGGGGTCCACGGCGCTGTAATACACCTCGAATATCTTGGGGGTGTTACAGTCTCGGCTCTTGCACGTGGTGCCAGTCTTGAGGCTCGGCCTTTGCCGACTGGATGGCTATCGGCCCTGATCGACATGAGGCGGCCGTCTCTAGCTGGTCATCAGAGGTCGCTATCGGCCAGTCACTGAGGGTCGGCAATGGTCGGTCACCAAGGGTCGGTCGGCAGGTGCCGAGGGATGGTCGTCCGCTTGTCGGTCGCCAGAAGTCGATCGCCGAGTACCGAGAGGCGACCGTATTCGATGTCGATCGCTCGGCACCGGGACTGGTCCTGGGACCGTCGGTTGGTCGATGTAGCTTGTCCGCTGGGCTAAGGCTCGGCCGCCTGGTCGCTGGTCGGCAGTTCTGCCTTGGCTGCTCGGCAGTGACTCGGTCTCCCGACCTCCGAGGCAATCGCCGGTCGGAAAGTGTTAATTCTTGACACAACAATATATTCAAACAATTCACCCAGAGGCATCAAACACTTAGCAAAACACCACGTCAAACCAAAACGCAGCGAAATGAAATAATATACGTCCACACGCAATACCAAGTGCAACATCAACACCAAAAATATCCATAGAATTCACATAGTCATTCACAAACCACACCATTCACAAAACACACGCGTTTTGAAAGCAAGCCTTTAACAAGGCTAAACCAAATCTTTTGAAAGTTCAATTCAAACGACCAAACAACCACATTTAGACGATCACTAATTATCGTATCCATAAAACAAGAATTATATGGACAAGGTACTTGCCTCAAAATCGGCACTCAAGTATCCCGACGAACACGGCTCAACCGGAAAGCTTCGAAACGCCCGATGCTTTCGAAAAGGAAAACGACAACGGACGGAAAGGTTCAACTTGGTTTCTTCGCAAGAAACTCGACCCTAACAACATATAATTTATAAATAAATGATCATACAAGGAGGAATAATTGTAGAACGTCCGAAAACCCCTCTAAGACATTCTACCGGACACCTTCAAGGCGTCGATCAAGAACTCGACCAAAACAACGAATCGATACGATCCAACCATGGAATAACAAGGGAAATGATATAATACATCTAAATAATCATCAATCCATCATAATCCTAAGTCAAATCGTATTAAACGGACGAAATCAATCAAAATACCCAAATTCCCCAAAACTAGATTTCAAGAAATCTAACCTTGATTCGATAGATCGGAGGAGGTTATGGGATGATTGATTGATGTTAGAAGCTCAAGAACTTTGTGGATTGGAAGAACAACATCATGTCTTCGACCTTTCCAAGCTTCCAGTCGCGGAAGAAAAAGAAACGAAATGAAAAACGGGTGAAGAAAACGTCGCTCGCCATAATATCGCCCGACGCACGAGCAGCACGCACGGCGGCCGGTCGTGCGCTGGTCGCGGCGCGCCATCGCCGCCAATCGCCGACGCACGAGCACCGGCACGAGCACTCGCCGCGTGCGTGTGGCCGTGGCCGCACGAGCACCGGATCGCGGCGCGCACTCGGCGCCACGCCAGTGCGTGCTGGCCGGTCCTCGCCGACGTGGCGGCCGGTTTAGCCGCCAAGGCTCGACGACTCGAATTCCCGAAAACGCACGAAA
Organism: Orobanche coerulescens; assembly: GCA_033398695.1. Taxonomy (NCBI): domain Eukaryota; kingdom Viridiplantae; phylum Streptophyta; class Magnoliopsida; order Lamiales; family Orobanchaceae; genus Orobanche; species Orobanche coerulescens. Next base: position 12,009,824 of record CM065809.1, read on the forward strand.
CGAACACGAAGAAATGCTCTCGGACAACAAAATCGATCCGAAAAGAAATACCATGCAACAATTAATCGCACGCGACTATGAAAGGGTCAAAACAACAAATACGAATGAGGATACCCACATCTTTGGGTAAATTACAAAATGGCCCAAAACGCGCGAAAATCACGATACGTGATCGAATAACCAAACCGAAGTTCACAACACGTCTAACAAAGTTAAACGGACTTACGGGAAACTTGAAACAGCATTTTCGAACGAGATTTGCAAGAATCGAACTCAAGTGCGGAAAAGTCGCCAAAAGGCACGGAACTCAACAAAACGATACCGAAACGAACTCGGATGACAAAAAGTGTAGAATCAATCATTCTCGGAATGACGAAATGGTCATGAGTGAGTCGGCCGTCTGTGGGCTTCAACGATAACCACCATGAATGAGCGCTCTTACCAAGGTAGTAAGCCGCAACTGAAACTTTATGCCCTTCAGGGCAATCCACCATAGCAAATAACTTCTCAAAATGCTCAAGCCAATGCACAATATCCGCCGGCTCAGATGAGCCCTCAAAGGTAGGTGGTCGCTAGCGAGAGATATCGCTAATGATAGTGCTTACACCCCTCTCTTGCCTTTGAGGTGGCGGCGGAGGAGCCTGTTGATTTTGAGTAGTGGAGTTATGCATCGCCTCCATTAGTTGTGCCATCTGCGTCATTTGGGCCATCATGCCCTGCATAAAGGCTAGTGGGTCAACTCGAACACCCTCTGACTGAGCTGTGTCCCGGGTTCGACTCCCTGATAGCGAATGATCACGTCCAGGTGAATGAGTGGCAGCGTCACTGCTCGATGAGTTAGCATTATTCCTGGCATTCGCACGTGTATTCACACGAGTTCTCGGGATTTGGCCCGCTCCACGGCCTCGTCCTCCACGTCCTCTGCCAGCCCTTTCCATACTGAAGTGGAAAGTCATATGATGATTATATATCTCGCATGAGTATCACATTATGATTATATTATGAAATGATGAAAATGAGCATACGCATTCAAATACAGCGATTACATGAATGATTAATTGACGTGACATGATTATCTGATGAAATTACTGAAATGATTATCTTGAACAATTTAACAAGATTGATGATATGATCTTCAAGATCAACAACTGAGTAATGAAATGAATTGAGTGATTAATGAGTTAACATTATCGACTTGATCACAATTGAAGATGATGAATGAGGATTGTTAACTGATGAATTATGAATGAATGATTATTGCCAGAAATTATACCATGGCATCAGAAATCTTACAGTTCTTGGTCTGATTGGCTCGGCATTTGCACAGGTCACACGTGACGCGAAAGTCCAATGATACTAGTCCGATGACGATGATTTCAAATGAGATATGACTCAGAAGGTAGTATTCAAAACCACGCTCTGATACCAACTCTGTAACACCCCAAACTAGGCGGGTATTACAGTGCCGTGGACCCCTGACTGGGACCCACCAGGCTAATGAAAATGAGTAAATTACGCAGGGTAAATGTAGTACCGAACCACATTACACAATTAATTACTCCGATAAGGAGTTTCATACAACACACCCAGGATGACACTGAATACAAGTATATTTTATATGGAGATAAAATATACAACACTGAGTGAAATGAATATTCAAACGGAATGTCTGCAGCGGAATAAATGAAGGGAACATAAATGACTGAAAAGACTGGGGCCCCCTACTAGTTGTTGGGATTCCGAAAATAAAATGAAATACGCAGCGGAAAAAATACGAATCCCAAACAGGATCGATCAAGTAACGTATATACGAAATAAAAATACAAAGATAAAGATTCATACCCTTGAAGCCTTTGAAATAAATCTTCGTAAAGTGTAGACGATGATCACGATCCCATCCCGAACACGAAATCCCTTCGTTCCAAGCACCGAAAATTCGAAGCCTCTACTTCACACGCGTCGGAAGTTGCCCGGAAAAATCTACAATACTCCGTTCTATGAAGAACACGGCTAGGAAGTGTTGTAGGAATTTTTTCTCTCTTAATTTTTCTTACTTATTTTCACCTCAAAGATGAACAAAATGAAGAAGGAAAATTTTTCTCTCTCTCCTCACTAAAAACTCACGGCAGGCAGCTCACATGAATGAGTATATTTTGTTTGTAGTTATCTCATCTCATCATTTATAATGTAATGATATATATATATTATAAAAGAATAATTATTCCTTTACAACTATCATTCACAATTATGTGGGAATCTCAACTCTAAGTGAGTTCCCACACACATGCAAGATCATGCCATGCCATGAGGAGTGGGTGGCCACAAGGAAGTTTCCTAGAAAACGAGCCGAGCCACTCCGCTCGTGTACCGGACGTTCGTCAAACGACTCCGTTAAATACACTCCTTTTAATCATCAATGTATGTATATTAATTAATTAATCTAATTAATTAATTATATCAAATACAAATATATATTTCTCTAAGAAATATAATTTATGAATTAAATTAATTACCCGGTAACTTAATTTAAATTCATAAGACCGATATTTGATTTATCCAATAAATCATAATTAGATATCCAATATCTAATATTAATAGAGAGATAATAAATTCACATTTATCCGTCAACGCTCTGATGCGCGACTCGTAGGTCCGTCTCGGCCGGCATTGGGAGGAACTAATGAGTGCGGGCGGACTTAGCCACTTAGCGGCCGCATCAGTAAACCCCGATCGAGAACGAATGAAGGGATCATTCCGTAACCATTATGTCGTGAATACTATATACGTATAGACCCTTCATCGATGTCCGGTCAAGTCTTCGGTCACGGTAAAGTCAAACCTCATCGTTGACTAAACTCTATACATGTGTTAATGCAAATCAAGACCGACTGATTAATAGTGTATCTAATACGACTATATCAGAATGCTTTGGCCAAAGACTTATGATCTTATTTGCCATTAACCGTATAGGACATTCGCCTGCTTACTAATAGGAGATAGAATCCTTTCTTGGCGTACAGTAAAGACTGCTACCTGCCTGTATAGTCCGCATTTCGAGGTCGACTCAGCAATTAAGCAAATGAGTCTAACTACTCTAATGACAAACTAAACGTCACAGGCACATCTTCTACTGAACCCTCAAGTCAAAGGTCCACGTATACTATCACAACCTTTCGATTCGTCATCGACTCTCCGAGAGTGAATACCGTGTGACTGAATCGAGTATGAGTCGTGTTCGAGTATACTGGCCCCACCAATATACTTATAACTATGCTATCAAGACGTGCACACGTCCTAGCATCAGTTATACAAGTCATATTAAAACTTAATGCCCATTTTAAGTTTATTGACTTGCGAACAATTTACGTAAATAAACTTTAAAACACTTCCAGTACATTTTCTCTTATCCCATAACGAGAATGGAATGTTCGATTTATTTACATGGACTTCACTTCAATGTTTACCAAGTCAAGAATGCAATTGAAATACAATAAACAGTGAATGAATCGTATTGCCTTTTTATTAATTATTCCATAATTACAAGTATAATGCCCTTACTCTCTCATCCCCTGAGTGGCATTCAAGGTCATATTCCTAACAATCTCCCACTTGCACTCAATGCCACACATCATGGTATCCAATACCCATGCTCTTCAGATGTCTTTCTAAGACGGCCTGAGATAATGGCTTAGTCAGCGGGCCAGAGACATTGTCTTCTGAGTCTACTCTTTCCAATGAAACATATCCGTTTTCCACCATCTCTCGAACGATGTGGTACTTTCTCTCTATATGCTTGGTGTTGTGGTGAGCCCTCGGCTCCTTGGCTTGGGCGACAGCTCCATCATTATCACAGAATAGTGATATAGGCAACTCCGCGTTAGGCACCACTTGAAGTTCTTGTATAAACTTCTGCATCCAAAATGCTTCTTTGCTAGCCTCTCGAGGCGCTTGATACTCGCTTGGCGGTGGAATCTGCAGAGCGGTTTGCTTGGAGCTTCCAAGATACCGCTCCTCCATTGAGAGTAAATAAATACCCGGATGTCGACTTAGAGTCGTCATTGTCTCCTTGAAAATCGGAATCGGTGAATCCAATCACCTTCGTTCTCCACCACCATAAGTAAGAACTAAATCTCTAGTTCTTCTTAAGTACTTAAGAATGTTCTTTACGGCGGTCCACTGTTCCCTTCCCGGGTTTGCTTGAAATCGACTTACCATACTCACAGCGTAGGCTAAGTCTGGTCTCGTACACAACATAGCGTACATGAGGCTACCCATGCCGAGGCATAGGGTACCTTACTCATCTCTCTCTTGTCTTCCTCACTTTGAGGACACATTTTCGTGGTGAGATGAATTCCATGTCGCATGGGAAGGAACCCTCTTTAGATTCATCCATCTTGAATCTTCTCAGGATTTTATCGATATAAAGGGCTTGGGAAAGTCCTATCATTCTTCGCGGTCTATCTCTCGTAAAGACGGATCCCTAGAATATAGGAAGCTTCTCCCAAGTCTTTCATGGAGAACGCTTTAGAAAGCCAAGCTTTCACAAAGGTCTTTGAGCATTGCTATGTTATTTCCTATAAGTAGAATATCATCTACATATAGTACTAAGAACGCAATGTTGCTCCCATCGATCTTTTTGTAAACACACGGTTCCTCCTCATTTCGCTCAAGTCAAAGTCCTTAATCGCTTCACAAATCGAATGTTCCAACTCCGAGAAGCTTGCTTGCACCATAAATGGCTCGTGCCTACACAATTTATGAATATTAGCTTTGGACACAAACATTTAGCCGCTCCATATAGATTTCCTCCTCGAGGTATCCATTTAGAAAAGCCGTTTGACATCCATTTGCCATATTTCATAATCATAATAGGCGACAATGGCAAGCATCATGCGAATCGACTTTATCATAGCTACGGGCGATAAGGTATCATGATAATCGATTCCTTCCCTTTGGGTATAACCCTTTGCCACAAGCCCGGCCTTATAGGCATCAACCTTGCCATCCCCATCACTTTCTCTTATAGATCCATTTATTTCCAATAGTCCTCATGCCACTGGAAGATCTACTAGAGTCCAGACTGATTGGTATGCATCGAGTCTATCTCGGCTTCCATTGCTTCTTGCCATTTATCGAGTCTACATCCACTATCGCTTGGTCATAGGTGATAGGGTCGTTTTCACTGCTATCGTGTGTGTCGTGGAGACCCAGTTCCTCGACATGTGTATAGCCATACCTCTCGAGTAAGTGAGATACCCTATCGACCTTCAAGTGGAGGTTGTGTTACAATAGGTTCGGTTCTTGATCCCCGATCGATGTCTCCTAAGGAGTTTCATTATGCTCTTCCAAAGAGATATTTCTACCCGAGCCACCTTCCCGAATGAATTCATCCTCAAGGAAGTGCGCTTGTAATGCCACAACGACCCTATGGTCTTCTGGCATGTAGAATAGATAACCCATCGAGTCCTCCGGGTATCCTATGAAACGTCCTTTTATGGACCTCGCTTCGGCTTGTCCACCTTAGCCTTTTTGACATAGTGGACATCCCCAAATCCTTATGTGATTAAGGCTTGGTTTCTTACCCTTCCACATCTCATGGAGTGATAGGAAGATTTGGAAGGACATCTATTTAGGATATAGGCGGTTAGTAAGGCATACCCCCACGTAAATAGGTAAATCGGTAATTTAACATGGAGCGAACCATGTCCAACAAAGTCCGATTTCTCCTTTCAAACACCATTTAACCGTGGGGTTCCCGGAGGCGTGAATTGTGAAACTATTCCATGTTCCTTAAGGAACTCATCAAACTCGATGCTCATATATTCGCCACCTCGGTCCGACCGAAGTGCTTTGATATGACATCCAGTTTGTTTTTCAACTAGGGCCTTAAATTCTTTGAATTTAGCAAAGGCTTCGATTTATGTTTCATTAAGTACACAATCCCATACCTAGTATGATCATCTGTGAACGTTATGAAATATTGATATCCGTCTCGGGCTACTTCTAAAGCACCACAAACATCGGTATGCACCAATCCAAGTTTATCGGCTACCTTTCAAAAGTCCTGTGAAGGGAACTTAGTCATTTTGCCTCTAAGGCAAGATTCACAAGTTGGATAGGGTTCTACACCTAATGGACTTAAAAGTCCATCTTTCTCCATTTTCTGAACCTTGGTCTGACCAACATGACCAAGTCTAAGGTGCCATTTAAGAGCTTGATTAGTATCTTGCCTACCACGTTTCCTAGTTATAGTGTTCACTGCTGTTTTATTTTGCATGTTCAGATGATATAAACCATTCAACAATGTAGATGTTCCAACCAATTTATTTCAAAAATAAATTTTACAACTGCCATTGCCAATGAAGAAACAAAATCCTTTCCGGTCCAAGACTGGAATGGATACAATGTTTTTATGCCCCTTGGGCAAAAAAAGTACTTCATCTAATGTCAAAATAAAACCAGATTCTAAACCCAGAAGGATTGATCCAATATCGGTTGCCTCGACACTTTGTCCGCTTCCAACAGTGATCATTATTTCCCTAGCTTCAAGTTTTCTACTTCGTTCTAGATCCTGATTCATAGTACAAATGTGAGAATTGGCACCTGAATCCAGAATCCATGAAGCAGAATATACAGTAGCGGAACAATTAGTTTCAAAAACAAAAAGTTCCGTACCTGATGCGCCATTAATCTTGGGACAAGTCCTTCGCCAGTGGCCCAGCTCACCGCATTCAAGGCATTTGTCCGTAGGTTTTGGACCGCTTACCTTTTGAACCTTTCGGGCCTTGCCCTTTCCTTTTTGCACCCCTTTCTTGGGTTTGTACTGCTCGTAGGTCTTTTTCTTCTTGTTCTTGGACCTCCTAGGCCCAGAAGAAATCACAAGAGCAGCCTCTCTCGGTTTAGTCTTCATGTTAGACTGCGCCGTCACCAGTTTATTCATTAGCCCAGCTAATGTGCATGTAATTTCATTACAGTTGAAATTCATTACAAACTGCGTGAAAGAGTCAGGTAGAGATTGAAGGATGAGATCAATTTGAAGGGATAAATCCATATTAAAGTTGAGCACCTCGAGCCTCTCAATCATAGAGATCATCTTGAGGACGTGGTCTCCCACTTTCTCCCCTTCTTTCATCCTAGCACTGAACAACTGCTTTGATATTTCATATCTAGCAGTCCTACTGTGCTCTCCATAAAGTTCGGTCAAGTGTGCGAGAATCTGCCTAGCAGAAGCCATTTTCTCGTACGCTCTCTGCAGCTCATTAGTCATTGAGCCCATCATAAAACCACGGACTAGCACATCATCCTTGACCCACTTTTCATGGACGTCAATGTCTTCCTGATTACCCCTAGTCCGGATTGGAGTCGGTGGAATATCCGCCTCCAAGACGTATCCCAGAGACTCCATACTGAGTACAATCATCAGATTCCTCAACCAGTCAACAAAGTTAGGGCCAGTTAGGAGATTCTTTTCAAGTAGTATTGCAAGTGGGTTTTTAGCCATTTTAGAGAGATTCAATTTCGTTTTCTGCAAATATTTAGACAAGATTAAATTAGTGACTTGTTTAATTATGACCGAGTATAGAACTTAAGGGCTTGTATAATTCTTGTCTCGGCTCCTACTAATTTTATCGGAATTATACACTCCCATGTTATAATCCGGAAATCATGGTTAGATCGACTTCTTAGTGGTGATCAAGTTCTTTACAAATTTTAACATACGCAACCTATCAGGTTTCTTGCCAATTAATTTCTGTAAAGTGGTGTCTAACACCAACCCGTCTAACGGATGATTTGATCTTCTTTATCCCCTAGTCTTCATGCCCTCAACCTATCAGGTTTCTTGGCAATCCAAACTATCTAAGTTGTTGACCATCAACGTCTATCAGTTTGAATATTGAATCTCACCCGGCAACCTATCAGGTTTCTAGGGGCGAAATTTATCACCAACCGAAGGCATCTAATGCACTCAAGAATTTTTCAACCTCTACCAAATGTACTACCCCGATAACTCGGAAGCATAGCACACCATCTCGGGTATCAATTTTCTACGAGTTTGATGGAGGGTAGGAAACCTCGTAACCTTTTTCAAACTTAGTCTGTTTGTAGTCGGGAGAATTTCGCGATTAATGTTACACTTTGCACATTAATTCAATTATACGCGCGTTTGTTGGTTTGTCAATCATTCACAATGAAAAACAGAAAACAGTAACTTAGTTACTACCAATATATAGCTCATGGACCTAATTCCTAAGTACTGGGCCAAGCGAATGACCCAATAAAAAAACAGTCTTCGATTCTTCGTCTTATCGCTCGGTTGTCTTCGGTCTTCGTCATACCCAAAATAATAATTACATCATTGAAAAATTGCATCCTATACAAGTTTTTCTAGTAAATATAAATAGGCTCAAAACGGCCTTTACAACCCAATCAAATCGAACAAATCAAAAAACTAAGTCCACGAGCTATATCACCATCACATAAGGATTCCATACAACATGTAATGGCAACGAAATTAAATAATTAATCTTAATATAAATTAATCTAATTAATCCATAAATTAATCTATTCAATTTCTACTATATTAATCCAATTAATATAAGGTGGCATTAAAATTAAATAATCAATTAATATATTAATCCAATCAATATAAAATTAATCTATTCAATTTTAATGGTATTAATCCAATTAATACTAATAATCGTCATTTAAATTCATTCGAAGTAATCCGGCCAAAATAATATTTTCGTTTAATTTATTTCCCTTAACTAAAAAAAATATTCCAAATATTAATTTAGTCAAATTAAAATCCAATTTAAATTTTGGGAAATAATTACAACAAAATATAAACTTAAAACGGAGTCCTGATAATCCGGTTTAGGCCCGACCCATGCCCGATTCAAAATCGGGCCAAAAACCCAGAATGCTGGCGAGCCACCGCTTTCAGCGGTGCCGATCATTCTCGGCGGCCGTGGCGATACATGGCGATCATGGCCGAGCATGCTCGGCGGCTGACAGCGGCGGCCAGGCGGATTACGCCGACACCTGCCGTGACCCGTTTCTTTGTTTTTCGCCCGTTTCAAAAGCGTGATGCTACAACGAATAATTTAAAATCTACAATTATTCCAAACATGATTCTAAATCATAATCATCATCCAAAAGCATTCAAAATGCACAAATAATCGTATATATGGAAACATTGACCTCGCTCGATACCACCGTTGGGATTAGAAAATAAAACGAAATACGCGTGGAAATAAATACGAATCCCAAACAGGATCGATCAAGTAACGTATATACGAAAAAAAATACAAAGATAAAGATTCATACCCTTGAAGCCTTTGAAATAAATCTTCGTAAAGTGTAGACGATGATCACGATCCCGTCCCGAACACGAAATCCCTTCGTTCCAAGCACCGAAAATTCGAAGCCTCTACTTCACACGCGTCGGAAGTTGCCCGGAAAAATCTACAATACTCCGTTCTATGAAGAACACGGCTAGGAAGTGTTGTAGGAATTTTTTCTCTCTTAATTTTTCTTACTTCTTTTCACCTCAAAGATGAACAAAATGAAGAAGGAAAATTTGTCTCTCTCTCCTCACTAAAAACTCACGGCAGGCAGCTCACATGAATGAGTATATTTTGTTTGTAGTTATCTCATCTCATCATTTATAATGTAATGATATATATTATAAAGGAATAATTATTCCTTTACAACTATCATTCACAATTATGTGGGAATCTCAACTCTAAGTGAGTTCCCACACACATGCAAGATCATGCCATGCCATGAGGAGTGGGTGGCCACAAGGAAGTTTCTAGAAAAGCGAGCCGAGCCACTCGGCTCGTGTCTGGACGTTCGTCAAACGACTCGTTAAATACACTCCTTTTAATCATCAATGTATTTATATTAATTAATTAATCTAATTAATTAATTATATCAAATACAAATATATATTTCTCTAAGAAATATAATTTATGAATTAAATTAATTACCCTAACTTAATTTAAATTCATAAGACCGATATTTGATTTATCGATAAATCATAATTAGATATCCAATATCTAATATTAATAGAGAGATAATAAATTCACATTTATCCGTCAACGCTCCCGATGCGCGACTCCGTAGGTCCGTCTCGGCCGGCATTGGGAGGAACCAATGAGTGCGGGCGGCACTTAGCCACGACTAGCGGCCGCATCAGTAAACCCGGCGAGAACGAATGAAGGGATCATTCCGAACCATTATGTCGTGAATACTATATACGTATAGACCCTTCATCGATGTCGGTCAAGTCTTGGTCACGGTAAAGTCAAACCCTCATTGACTAAACTCTATACATGTGTTAATGCAAATCAAGACCGATCGATTAATAGTGTATCTAATACGACTATATCGTAATGCTTTGCCAAAGACTTATGATCTTATTTGCCATTAACCGTATAGGACATTCGCCTGCTCACTAACAGAGATAGAATCCTTTCTTGGCGTACGGTAAAGATCGCACCTGCCCGTATAGTCCGCACTTCGAGGTCGACTCAGGAATTAAGCAAATGAGTCTAACTACTCTAATCACAAACTAAACGTCACAGTCACATCTTCTACTGAACCAACAAGTAAAAGGACCACATATACTATCACAAACTTTCGATTCGTCATCGACTCTCCGAGAGTGAATACCGTGTGACTGAATCGAGTATGAGTCGTGTTCGAGTATACTGGCCCCACCAATATACTTATAACTATGCTATCAAGACGTGCACACGTCCTTGCATCAGTTATACAAGTCATATTAAAACTTAATGCCCATTTTAAGTTTATTGACTTGCGAACAATTTACGTAAATAAACTTTAAAACACTTCCAGTACATTTTCTCGTATCCCATAACGAGAATGGAATGTTCGATTTATTTACATGGACTTCACTTCAATGTTTACCAAGTCAAGAATGCAATTGAAATACAATAAACAGTGAATGAATCGTATTGCCTTTTTATTAATTATTCCATAATTACAAGTATAATGCCCTTACTCTCTCATCCCCTGAGTGGCATTCGAGGGCATATTCCTAACACTAGTATCACTGGGACTCCTCGCCGTCACCGTGCTCTCCCCGTGCTTTAGCCTTGCCATGACTTGAAAAACAGTATTCCCCAACGGGGTCAGTTACACAGAACAACAATCCTCAAGAGTTGAAAATACACAATCATGAGTTATCCACAGTTATACAATATTCTGTCGAAACATACGCAATCAAACATGCTATATGAATCAACTAATGATACGGCTCAAAGGAATGGCGCCACACCACGTCCGGGATGGAAATGTGTCCGTGCACAAGCCACCAACGAGTATCGATCGAATACACGTGTGGTCTTGTACCTAATCAGTCTCACGAAGCCATCAACTCGTGTGCACAGTCCAATGTGAGGCCACCAACCAACACACGACTATAATGTGCCCGACATGAAAATCCTACACATACCAACCGGCACGCCAGTATGACCCGGAATGCCACAATATGACAAAAGTGACAACGAAAATGAATCATGACTCACCAAGATTAAATGATGGTGAAATGAATGACAGCTTAATGAAATGATTGGAACCGTCGTTCCTTATGACTGAGGTGATTAATTGACAATGACAAGTTTTGATACGGTTAATACAATGATGAATGAGTTACGATTATGAATGAACAACATCAAAAGGAATGAATATCCTTTTAACCGAGTAAGAATTAACTTACTCAATACCGATGAAGAATGTCCGACCACGTACAACGTCCTAAGTGAAATACCGGTCGCTCGAACAACCTTGAATAACAATAATCACCAACAACCGTTCAATACACGTATCAAGCAACTAAACACGACTAACCCAAAGGTCGAAAACAACGATAATCGAACTCATAGGGGCATTCTAACGAATACGCAACCAACCACACGACTACGAAAATGTCCAAACCCGAATATATCAAAACCAACACCAAAATGAGTATATCGAACTAACAAAACACTTCAATGATATCAAAATCCATTAGGAATCCACAATTCGAGATTACAAATACATTAATCGGAAAGTCCCCAAATAACCGAAGTCAATCCCAAGGGTTCTTGAAATAATTCCGAAAATAATCCATCAAATCCGTAAGAATATACTTATCCAAGGTAGATAATCCATATCTAACATATTCCAATGATAATCCAAACTTACACGAAGAAATCGGAAGGAAAAACCAAAAATCCGAAATTATAGATCCAAGAGATTAATACCTTTGATTCGATGTTAAGGAGATGATGAAGTGATGATAATCCAACTCAAAGACTTGAAGATGATGATGGATGATAGAAGCTCGAAGAAAACTCTCCAAAATCGCCCAAATCGCCTAAAACCGACGAGAGAATGAGAATAGATGACAAATGACGAAGTCTGGGCTAGACTGTCCAATTTATAGCCATTCCAGGTTAGCGTGCGCTAGCCCTTGTGCGTAGCGTGCGCTAACGGGTAATTTGGGTAGTCAAGTACCCACTGCCCGAATACGGTAGCGCGCGCTACGTACCTTTTTGTAGCGTGCGCTACGGTCATGCCAGTAGCGTGCGTTAATACCCATTGTTAGCGTGCGCTAACGAATTATGTGATGCCCAGTACTGGAATCCAGAAACCTGTCTGTCCTCTGATCTGATCTCGATAGCGTGCGCTACAACTAACGATTAGCGTGCGCTATAGTATCGATTGCGTACGCTAAATATCGTTCATAGCGTGCGCTATGAATTAATCCAGTGCAGTCCAGTAGCCACTGGACTCAACCTGATACGCCCCTAGCGCGCGCTACTCCACATATTTAGCGTGCGCTACTACGACCCACTAGCGCGCGCTACTTACCACTTGTAGCGTGCGCTACATATAACTCACCTGCAGTCTAGTACCTTCTGGACTGCAACCAGGGTAACATTAACGTGCGCTAATGCTGAGTGGTAGCGTGCGCTACCTGTACTCAATTAGCATACGCTAAAAAGAGTACGTAGCGTGCGCTACTCCTCACGCACAGCCCACAACGAAAAAGACAACGATGATAAACACGACACGAAACTCCAATTAGATTAATGACGAATGACGATTGATACACGATACAATTACTCTGAATGATGAATACCATGATTGAATATGAGTGACAATTGATCATTAATGAGTGAAATTACTGAGTATCAATTACTGAATGATAAATACTGAATGATAATTACTGAATTACAACCGGGTATTACATACTACTCCTCTGACCACGCGATCGAGGAACCCTCTTGGGATGACGATACGAAGTCCCAGCCTCAGGGGGCCCACTCCTCTGATTTCCTGAAAAGTTCCCAACGGTTTTCTGTTTCTTAGGGTTAGACATATTCTCAGTCAATAATCTGGATAGCTCATAGGCTAACGCCCGATTCTGATAATCTCTCAAGGAAGTACAAGTGAGACCTGCCATGTATTGACGAATCTCCGGCTTCATCCGTCTACTAAAATGACAGATCTTATCCTCCTCCGTCCTTACTTGATCCTGCACATAGCTGAGCTGTTTGCTAAAATCAATAATAACTTGAGACAGCGGTACATCTTGCGGTTTCGCTGAAAAGAATTCATTAATCCTCTGATTTCTGATCGGCTCCGGACAAAACTCATCTCTCATGAAGCTCTGGAACTCTGCCCACGTGACAACACGATCTCGAGGCTTAACAGCCTCCCACCAGCTAGCGGCATCTTTGTCGAGAAGATACTGAGCGACCGGTACCTTACGTTCTTCTGGACAATCAACTACCTCGAATATCTTTTCCAACTAGAAAAGCCAACCATCCCAGCCTAATGCATCTGCAGCACCAGCGAAACAAGGGGGATTCATACGAACCACTTCTCGAAGCCACTCATTTGCACCAGTGTTCTGGGTCACATCTGTAACACGCTGAACTACCTGAGTCAACTGAGTCATCTAAGTAGATACCTGCTGCAAAATAGTAGCAACACCAATACCAACACCATCACCGACAGCATGATCCGATCACGCATCAGATTGCCACGACCACGACCTCGGCCCCTCGGCATACTGAATAAGTAATCACTCAGCACAACAGAAAAATCATAACACATACCACATACAACGATTTCCATCGTAAAGCAACACGCATACTAAAATCATAGCAACGACGGTATCGTTCAGAGACCTCAACGGCCCAAACGATAACCAGCACATAATCACAAAACATCGTTATCGAGACTTTGGAGAACCATTTCGCATTTGATAAAAATGAGGACACATTCTCTTAGTGAAAAACTTTCAGAATATTCGACCATAGGGTCTAAGTAAAAGTGTTCCTAAAACATTGAAAATATCTCAAAACGTTTTGGTCCTCGAGGTAGAAGAATTTTGAAACATATTGTGGCACCTTGGATGTACCACGATGTTAGGCGTATTTTTATGCACTTATTTATCATTATTTTATATCCATCTAGAGCCAAAATCTTCATAAATGAGCTTTTAATGCACTATTCTTTTATGTTTTGCAGGAAATTGGAGTCCTAAGCTCGAGCAGCGAAAAGCGGTAACGGCAATTTTTGGCTAGGGGCCGCGGCACAAGGAGAGCGGGCCGCGGCACACGCAGGTGACCAGCAAGCGCTGAACCCACTGTACCCTGAGCCGCGGCACAGCCTAAGTGAGCCGCGGCCTAGGAGGAAAATATGCGCCGAGGCATCTGTAACACCCCCAATCCGCTCAGGGATATTACACGCCGCAGAACCTTTCCTCAAGGATCTACTAGGCTGGTAACAACAAACGAACAACTCGACAATGCCTTTAAGGCTAAAAAGATTCAGTAGACCAATTTGGCCTTTCAATAAATACATACAACTCAATTACAATACATGCCCACGCAGGGGTCGAATACAACACGCTCCCGTACAACGGGGAAAGAATACTGCAGCGGAAATAAAATGCAACTAAACCAATAACGTCATACGGATCCTCGTGTGATTAGTATCGTTCATCTTTCATCATCCTTCGTGCCGACCCTGTGCTATGCTCCCAAACCTGAATGCAAAAATAGACATCCACCCCCCGAATACTCGGGGGTTAGCAAAACTCCACTGTTTTGCTAGTGCAAATACAAAGTGCAAATACGAGCTATATAATTCACATTCCACGAATAACAATAACCGGGAATCCTTAAAGATTAAAATACCACGAAACGAATACTTCCCTAGGCAAGAATTTGAGTAAAACTTTCCAAATCCGAAAGATCACAAATAATGAGAATGGTTTGCAAAATGGTTTAAAATACCCTCGGGAGTTTTAATAGAAAACAAATTAGGATTATCAAATCCTTGTCTTTCCCAAATCAACAGGGTCACAGCCCAAAGGTTTTATTTTTGCAAATATAAAACCGACAACAATTCACAGGGCCAGAGCCCAACATCACGTGTCCTCAACGGACATAAAATCAACGAAACGTAATCACGCACGCGCATCGCCTAGGACCGGGACGCTACCACAGACATCCCGCCCGAGGCCTCGAAGGACCCTCCCGAGCTGGCTAGCGAAACAAATCACAACATATGCATCGCCTTGGGAACAGATTCATATCATAGATTCCCGCACGAGGCCTCTAAGGACCCTCCCGCACTGGCTAGCTAAACAAATCACAACATATATCACAACCATAAGTTATCCCGGCATCGTGCTAACAAGCCACGAACCTCGGAGTCCCCGCAAGACATACCCGATGATAACCACACAAGTTATCTCGACATCGGGCTAACAAGCCACGAACCTCGGAGTCCCCGCAAGACATACCCGATTGGATAACCCATGACACATACATTGTAATATCCGCAATTTTCGATTTTCGGTAAATTTCTTTTTTCGGCGGAAGTCCGTTTTGACGACTCGCTCATGACCGTTTCGTCATTCCGTGAATGATTAATTCTGCACTTTTTGTCATCCGAGCTCGTTTCGGTGTCGTTTTGTTGAGTTCCGTGCTTTTTAGCGGTTTTTCCGCACTTGAGTTCGATTCTTGCGAATCTCGTCCGAAACTGTTGTTTAGACTTTCTGGTAAGTTCATTTAATGTTATTATTCATGTTGCCAGCTTCGGTTTGGTTATTCGATCACGTATCGTGATTTTGGGGCGTTTTGGGCCATTTTCGTAATTTCCCAAAGTTTGGGGTAATTACTTTCCGTTGTCGAATTTCGAGCCTTCGGGTAGTCGGAATCGTGTGTTCTATTAGTGCTCGGATTCGTCTTTTCGAGTACTTCGTAACCGTATCTTCGATTCATACTCAGGTTCGGGTTTCGGTCGTTCGGCCGTCGGAGTTGGTCCCGCCGAGTCATGGCCGGGCATGCTCGGGCAGGCCACCGCCGAGTAACGCGTGCGGTAGTGATCGGCGATACGCACGTAAGGCCGATTACGTCGTAAGTCCTCGACGGTAACGCACGTAACGTTCCCGCATTTTCCAGCAATGACTTTCGGCCATGGCCGATACGTCGTAACCCGGCCGTGATCGGCTTATTTAAGGCTTTGGCACGTTTTCTTGACCATTTCTCACTTCTCTTCTTCCCTTCCGCGGCTGGAGCTGGAGTAATCATGTAGAGATGTTGTTGTACAATGAATACATGAAGTTTGGAGGTTCATATCATCAATCATCCGTCCTATAACATCCTCCGATCTACCGAATCAGGTCAGATTTCCTAGAAATCTAGTTTTGGGGAATTTGGGTGTTTTGGTTGTTTTCGTCCGATTAATCCGATTTAACTTAGGATTACGATGGATTGATGATTATTTAGATGTTTTATATCATTTTCCCTTGTTATTCCATGGTTGGATCGTATCGATTCGTTATTTGGGTCGAGTTCTTGACCGACGCCTTGAAGGTGTCCGGTAAAATGTCTTAGAGGGGTTTTCGGGCGTTCTACGATTATCCTTCCTCGTATGATTGTTTATTTATGGATTATATGTTGTTAGGGTCGAGTTTCTTGCGAAGAAACCAAGTTGAACCCTTCCGTTCGTTGTCGTTTTCCTTTTCGAAAACATCGGGCGTTTCGAAGCTTTCCGGTTGAGCTTTGTTCGTCGGGATACTTGCGTGCCGATTTTGAGGCAAGTACCTTGTCCATATGATTCTTGTTTTATGGATATGATAATTAGTGATCGTCTCTATGTGTTTATTTGATCGTTTGATTTGAACTTTCAAAAGATTCGGTTTAGCCCTGTTAAAGGCTTGCTTTCAAAACGCGTGTGTTTTGTGAATGGTGTGGTTTGAGAATGACTATGTGAACTCTTTGGATATGTTTGGTGTTGATGTTGCACTTTGTATTGCGTGTGGACGTATAATATTTCATTTTGGTGCGTTGTGGTTTGACGTGGTGTTTGGCTAAGTGTTGATGCCTCTGGATGAATTATTTGGATATCTTTGTTGCATTGCGATATGTTGTGATTTGTTTAGCTAGCCAGTGCGGGAGGGTCCTTCGAGGCCTCGTGCGGGAATCTATGATATGACTCTGTTCCCAAGGCGATGCTTATGTTGTGATTTGTTTAGCTAGCCAGTGCGGGAGGGTCCTTCGAGGCCTCGTGCGGGAATCTATGATATGACTCTGTTCCCAAGGCGATGCTTTTGTTGTGATTTGTTTAGCTAGCCAGTGCGGGAGGGTCCTTCGAGGCCTCGTGCGGGAATCTATGATATGACTCTGATCCCAAGGCGATGCTTATGTTGTGATTTGTTTAGCTAGCCAGTGCGGGAGGGTCCTTCGAGGGCTCGTGCGGGAATCTATGATATGACTCTGTTCCCAAGGCGATGCTTATGTTGTGATTTGTTTAGCTAGCCAGTGCGGGAGGGTACTTCGAGGCCTCGTGCGGGAATCTATGATATGACTCTGTTCCCAAGGCGATGCTTATGTTGTGATTTGTTTAGCTAGCCAGTGCGGGAGGGTCCTTCGAGGCCTCGTGCGGGAATCTATGATATGACTCTGTTCCCAAGGCGATGCTTGTGCATGATTACTTTGTGTTGATTTTATGTCCGTTGAGGACACGTGATGTTGGGCTCTAGCCCTGTGAATTGTTGTTGGTTTTCTATTTGCGAAAACAAAACATTTGGGCTATGACCCTATTGATTTTTGGAAAGAGAAGGATTTTGTTGTAACACCCCCAAACCCTATTGGGTTATTACAGTGCCGTGGACCCCACGCCAGGAGATCCACCAGGCGAACATGACTAAAAATACATTAAATAACACAACAAGGGAAAATCATAGTCTCTACCATGACATCCGACACAATATTCCGATAAGGAATTTCAACGACAGGAGTGGCCTACATGGCCAAAAATGAAATACAATAACATCCACGAACATCTGTTCGGGTAATACAACACGACAACAACTGACAAGACTGGAGTACACTCCAACTCACTGACCGACAATGAACAACTCGGACTAGTATCGCTCGAATGCCTCGTCGCCATCATCATGCCCATGTGTCTCAACTCTCTCCTCGCAAGCACCTAAAACACGAAAAACATGTTCCGCCCCCACGGGGTCAGTCATCTAGATAATGAACATCAAATACATGTATAACATGATGTGCATCCAAAGGCAGAATGAAATGGTACAATGATGATAATAATACGAGATGCTCACAAACCAAGATAAGAACCGAGCATTCGTGAAATACTATGCCCACGGCATACTATTAATACCTGTTCGACAGGTTAGAACATAAATGCCCAACGGCGAATCATAATCACAGAACACCACAATGAATTAAACGACATGAACCAAACCAGAACTGAATTTAATATGAATCATAATGCCCAAAGGCTCCAATGAAAATACCAATGCATTACAAAAGGCCTGGAAGTCGTTCAGCGGGAGTTAACAAATATCACAAACACCTAAATTCAAAACAGCCCGAAGCTGTATCAATGAGGGCCGAAGCCACGGCACGAAGCCGTATCACAATAAGGGCCGAAGCCACGGTATCCAGCCGTATCACAATTAGGGCCGAAGCCACGGCATCCAGCCGTATCACAATTAGGGCCGAAGCCACGGCACGAAGCCGTATCACAATGAATGATAGTGTGCTGCCTTGAGTCGGCCAACACGATGATAGTAACACACGGATAGACACCGTCCTTAACAGTCCCAAATTAACACCTCGATTGCCTTAAAATGGCCAACCGACAACAATGATGCAGCGGATGATTCAATACCTCGATTGCCTAAAACGGTCAATCGACAACAATGATACCTTAAATGATTGAACACTTCGATTTGCCTGAGAACGGCCAATCGATAACAATGACACGATGAATGAGTGAATACCTCGTGCCTTAGAAAGGTCAATCGATAACAATGATGCAGTGAATGATTGAACATTTCGATTTGCCTGAGAATGGCCAATCGATAACAATGATATGAAGGATGCATCGGCACCTTTAATCGGTTATCGACGACGAAGGTGAGAAGTGAATAAGCCAATGCCTTTAATCGGCCTGTACAGTTTTAATGACAATCCAAACAGGAATAACAATGATCTCAACGATGTCTTAATTTGACATCTATATTAACAACAATCGATACATCGATACCGCGAACCGGCTATCGACAATGACATTAATAATGATGATCACAATGCCTTGAATCGGCCGTTAACGAACAACAATAAACATTTGGCAAAATTGCCGAAAGGTATCGTATCGAACGATCTCTTGATATCAATGAATTTATGAAGAGACTAAGTCTCGGAATGATACAACACATTCATACACATACATGATGACATTAGCTCATTGACTAGTACAAGTATAAAACTTGCCTCAAACCGAAGGCGAGAAGGTACTTCCACGATCAACGCCCTTAATGAAATTACCGGCCGCTCGAACAACCTTAAACAACACAAAAACCAACAATTCTCTTAATACACGAATCAAGCATGATCACAACCAACTCAAAAGTCGATACAACAATACCCGAAACTCATTGGGGCATTTAAACAAACGCGTTGTAAACAATCTCCAATTGTTTACGACCAAAACTCAATTACATCCGAAACCAACTCCCAATGAATGATTCAAACCCACAAAAACTCATGAATACTATCAATAATCCAATAGGAATACTTAGAACGATATTTCAACAACATTTGGTCGAAAACCCCCAAAATTCCAAAGTCAACCCGTAAGGGTTCTTGAACAATTCCTCCATTATTCACAAATTCCGAAAATTACACCAATGAATCCGTATAAATACATGTATCCAAGATAGATAATCCATATCTAACATATTCCAACATAATATCGATTTACACGAAGAGATCGAAAGCAAAACACCCAAGATCCGAAATTCTAGATCCAAGAATCATTACCTTGATTTGGAGTGATGAAACTGATTTAGATGATGATTAATCCAACTTAGGAGCTTGAAGATGATGCTAGATGATTGCAGCTCGAAAAGACCTTTCCGAATCACCCAAGCTCGTCCGAAATGATTGAGAAATGAAGAAATGACGAAAGTTGGACCGAACTATCCTATTTATACTGTCCCAGCTTAGCGCGCGCTAACTCCTGATGTTAGCGTGCGCTAACGCGTGTACCGGGTAGTCCAGTACCCCCTGACTGAATCGTTAGCGTGCGCTAAGTACCTTTGGTAGCGTGCGCTAACAGCCTGTCCTTAGCGTACGTTAACCTTATGTTAGCGTGCGCTACCTGATAGTTGATATCCAAAATCCTGGTGTCCAGAACCTACTGTCCCCTGTTCTGAGCTTGCTAGCGTGCGCTACTCTGAAGTCTTAGCATGCGTTACCAGCATAGTTAGCGTACGCTACTTACCATTCGTAGCGTGCGCTACGAATTTCCCAAATCAGCCCAGTACCTTCTGGACTGTCTGCCTCGCTTGTGCTCGCGTGCGCTAATACTGAATCATTGCGTGCGTTACATGCACCTCATTAGCGCGTGCTAACTACAATGTGTAGCGTGCGCTACCTCTCAAACTGCAAATAAAAACATGATGATGATGATGACAATAATCTCGGCTCGATCTCAAACAGTGATGATCCCAAAATACGCTGAATGATGAACATAGTTGACTGAATATGAATGATGAATGATTATTACTGAATGAAAAAATTCTGAGTGATAGATACTGAATGATAATAAATGAATTCACAACCGGGTATTACATACTCCCCCCCTTAAAAAGAGTTTCGTCCTCGAAACTGAGGGTAAACAACTCGGGATATGAACTATCCATCACGATCTGAAAACAATAACGCCCGAATAGTCCTCGGGACCAAATCAACCGCAAGCCCAAGTCCCCAAGACTTGACGTCTCGAAACACAGTGAACGATTTCCCAAATTATCACGAAATCTCGAGCACAACGTCGAAGGGATGAACTCCCAACAAATGACCCAAATCTCAAGATTCTCGAATATGATCATAATAAGATAGATCAACAATAAATTATTCACAGTCACGATACATTATTACGGATAGATTTACACAGTCATCCAAAAACAAGGTTACATCTCAAATGTACCCAACATCGATATCCTCCCATATCATCGATTTCCTCTATCTCAACGATTTAAGTTATAACCGACGATGAACTCGCCTCTAACTATGATCTCAGAAGGTCACGAGAATGAATGTGACAAAAATGAATGATGAATGATAAATGACTACAAATCCGACAAGGATTTAGAATGACTCACCAAGGTGAATTAATAACGTCATGAGTGATAGTTCCCTGAAGTGATTGGAACCGCCGTTCCTCGTGAATTGAATGATTAATCGATAATTATGAGTCCCAACATGATTGATATACATGATGAATGAATTATATGAATGAATGAACGACAATGAAATGAATGATTATCCTCCTACCGAGCAAGAATTAACTTACTCAAAACTGGTGATGAATGTCCTTACCTCGGGCTCTCGAAGCCTGATAGGGCCCCTTGAATGAAGTACGGGTTGGGGTAACAAAATCCCTCGAGGCTCTTGAGCTCCCTTGAGATTTACTGGCGCTAGAACCACTGCAGTATTTCTGCCGGTGTCCCTGCCTCCCACACAGAAAACAAACAATAGCTGGCACCGTACACCAGGTACTAACGTGACCTGCTGAATCACAGTTAAAGCAAACAACAGTTGAACTCGTCGCCTGAGAGGAAGATGCTGTCCCAGCACGAAGACGACTAGAAAACGACCCCTTAGACGTCGGATCCCGATGTCCCTCTGAACGAGCCGGCATTCTAGTCCTCTCACCTGAAGAGACTGAAGGATGCTTCTGAGTAAGCTCCTTGATCAAAAGCTCTGCTCCAAGAGCCTTTTCGATGAACTCACTAAGTGAATTACAATTGTGATTGAACAACTGCATCCTCAACTGCGGATTTAGCCTCTTGCTAAAATACTTAATTTTATCCGCCTCAGTATGGATAATTGACGAAGCAAACTGAAGTAGTCCCTGAAACTTCTCAGCAATGACAATAACACCCTCGTCCTCGTCGGGTTTGGGGTTCAAAACCTCTGACAACTTGGCTTCACGAAGTGGAGCCGGATAATACCTCTCTAACATGAGAGTCTTGAACTCGCTCCAAATACAATCACGATCGATGGGTTTCACAGAAAGCCACCACGAATAAGCGCCCTTACTCAAGTAATAAGCCGCTACTGCCACTTTATTCTCTTCCGGACACTGAACCATGTCGAAGAGTTTATCAAAATACTCGAGCCAATGAGCAATATCAGCTGGTTCTGACGAACCCTCAAAAGTAGGCGGCATCTGACGAGAGATATCGCCAACAATCTGATTCACTCCTACGGTCTGTCCATGAAATGGCACCTGGCATCCCTGTTGCGGTGGACCACGAACCATCGAGGTCTGCATGGTCTCCACTATCCGCATCATCTGAGTCATCTGGGCCATCATGCCCTGCATAAATATGAATGGATCAACCCGAACACCTTCCGAGTGAGATGCCTCTCGGGTACGACTCCCTGACAGTGAATGATTATCTGCTGATGAATGATTAGCCTCGCTATTTGATGAATTAATGATATCCCTTGCATTCGTGTGGGCATGCACACGAGATCCCGGGTTCCGGCCCGTACCGCGGCCTCTTCCCCTGCGTCCTCTGACAGCTCTATCCATACTGAAGTAGGAAAGTCACATGATGATTATAGATTCCGCATGAATATCGCATTATGATTACGTTACAGAGTGACAATAATGAGCATACACGCTCTAACACAATGAATGCATTAATGATTTAATGAAATGATCGTCGACATTACGTCAGAGTATGATAAGACCGTATGAAACATCAAATGAGGTAACATGATTCCCTGATGAAATTCCTGAAATGATTACCTTGAACAAGTTAACAAGGTTGAAAGTTCGATCCTCAAGATCAACAACTGAACCGTGAGATGGGCTGAATGATTAATGAATTAACTGAACAATGAGATTGACTGAATGAGGAATGAATTAACTGAGCAATGAGATTGACTGAGTGACGAGTGAATTAGCTAAACGATGAGATTAATTGAGTGATGAATGAATTAGCTGAACGATGAGGTTAATTGAGTGATGAACGAAGCAACTGAGCAATGATATTGACTGAATGATGAATGAATTAACTGAGTGATGAATGAGTTAACTGAGTGATGAATTAACCGAGAAATGATATTGACTGAGTGATGAATGAATTATCTGAGCGATGAATTAACTGAGTAGTGATATTGACTGAGTGATGAATGAATTATCTGAGTGATGAATTAACTGGGCAATGATATTGACTGAGTGATGAATGAATTATCTGAGTGATGAATTAACTGAGTAGTGATATTGACTGAGTGATGAATGAATTAACATGATCGACAAGATCAGAATGATGATTGAGGATTATTAACTGATGAATGAGTTGATCCTTAATGCTTACACAAGCCACACGTGTCCCAGAACAATTAGTCATGAATCAATCATAACACTAATATCGCATATAGGTTTCAACAAGGCATGAACAATTAATGACAAGATGAATGTATGAACATAAAGAGAATCGAGTCCTTACACAGGTCATACGAAGCTTCGAGGTCTCGCGATACTAGTCTTCACTGACGACGACTCGATGAATGAATGACTCGTGCAGTCGCACTAATATTACGACTCACAAAACCTGACTGACTAGATTGTCCTAACCTGACAATCCCACTACTACCGCGTCGGTAGGACCACATAACTCACATCTCAGGGTATTTCACAACCCAAAGCTCTGATACCATTTCTGTAACACCCCCAAATCCTATTGGGTTATTACAGTGCCGTGGACCCCACGCCAGGAGATCCACCAGGCGAACATGACTAAAAATACATTAAATAACACAACAAGGGAAAATCATAGTCCCTACCATGACATCCGACACAATATTCCGATAAGGAATTTCAACGACAGGAGTGGCCTACATGGCCAAAAATGAAATACAATAACATCCACGAACATCTGTTCGGGTAATACAACACGACAACAACTGACAAGACTGGAGTACACTCCAACTGACTGACCGACAATAAACAACTCGGACTAGTATCGCTCGAATGCCTCGTCGCCATCATCATGCCCCTGTGTCTCAACTCTCTCCTCGCAAGCACCTAAAACACGAAAAACATGTTCCGCCCCCACGGGGTCAGTCATCTAGATAATGAACATCAAATACATGTATAACATGATATGCATCCAAAGGCAGAATGAAATGGTACAATGATGATAATAATACGAGATGCTCACAAACCAAGATAATAACCGAGCATTCGTGAAATACTATGCCCACGGCATACTATTAATACATGTTCGACAGGTTAGAACATAAATGCCCAACGGCGAATCATAATCACAGAACACCACAATGAATTAAACGACATGAACCAAACCAGAACTGAATTTAATATGAATCATAATGCCCAAAGGCTCCAATGAAAATACCAAGGCATTACAAAAGGCCTGGAAGTCGTTCAGCGGGAGTTAACAAATATCACAAACACCTGAATTCAAAACAGCCCGAAGCTGTATCAATGAGGGCCGAAGCCACGACACGAAGCCGTATCACAATAAGGGCCGAAGCCACGATATCCAGCCGTATCACAATTAGGGCCGAAGACACGGCATCCAGCCGTATCACAATTAGGGCCGAAGCCACGGCACGAAGCCGTATCACAATGAATGATAGTGTGCTGCCTTGAGTCGGCCAACACGATGATAGTAACACACGGATAGACACCGTCCTTGACAGTCCCAAATTAACACCTCGATTGCCTTAGAACGGCCAACCGACAACAATGATGCAGCGGATGATTCAATACCTCGATTGCCTAAAACGGTCAATCGACAACAATGATACCTTAAATGATTGAACACTTCAATTTGCCTGAGAACGGCCAATCGATAACAATGACACGATGAATGAGTGAATACCTCGATTGCCTTAGAAAGGTCAATCGATAACAATGATGCAGTGAATGATTGAACATTTCGATTTGCCTGAGAATGGCCAATCGATAACAATGATATGAAGGATGCATCGGCACCTTTGTCGATTCTGAAGCGACGAAGGTGAGAAGTGAATAAGCCAATGCCTTTAATCGGCCTGTACAGTTTTAATGACAATCCAAACAGGAATAACAATGATCTCAACGATGTCTTAATTTGACATCTATATTAACAACAATCGATACATCGATACCACGAACCGGCTATCGACAATGACATTAATAATGATTATCACAATGCCTTGAATCGGCCGTTAACGAACAACAATAAACATTTGGCAAAGTTGCCGAAAGGTATCGTATCGAACGATCTCTTGATATCAATGAATTTATGAAGAGACTAAGTCTCGGAATGATACAACACATTCATACACATACATGATGACATTAGCTCATTGACTAGTACAAGTATAAAACTTGCCTCAAACCGAAGGCGAGAAGGTACTTCCACGATCAACGCCCTTAATGAAATTACCGGTCGCTCGAACAACCTTAAACAACACAAAAACCAACAATTCTCTTAATACACGAATCAAGCATGATCACAACCAACTCAAAAGTCGATACAACAATACCCGAAACTCATTGGGGCATTTAAACAAACGCGTTGTAAACAATCTCCAATTGTTTACGACCAAAACTCAATTACATCCGAAACCAACTCCCAATGAATGATTCAAACCCACAAAAACTCATGAATACTATCAATAATCCAATAGGAATACTTAGAACGATATTTCAACAACATTTGGTCGAAAACCCCCAAAATTCCAAAGTCAACCCGTAAGGGTTCTTGAACAATTCCTCCATTATTCACAAATTCCGAAAATTACACCAATGAATCCGTAGAAATACATGTATCCAAGATAGATAATCCATATCTAACATATTCCAACATAATATCGATTTACACGAAGAGATCGAAAGCAAAACACCCAAGATCCGAAATTCTAGATCCAAGAATCATTACCTTGATTTCGAGTGATGAAACTGATTTAGATGATGATGAATCTAACTTAGGAGCTTGAAGATGATGCTAGATGATTGCAGCTCGAAAAGACCTTTCCGAATCGCCCAAGCTCGTCCGAAATGATTGAGAAATGAAGAAATGACGAAAGTTGGACCGAACTGTCCTATTTATACTGTCCCAGCTTAGCGCGCGCTAACTCCTGATGTTAGCGTGCGCTAACGCGTGTACCGGGTAGTCCAGTACCCCCTGACTGAATCGTTAGCGTGCGCTAAGTACCTTTGGTAGCGTGCGCTAACAGCCTGTCCTTAGCGTACGTTAACCTTATGTTAGCGTGCGCTACCTGATAGTTGATATCCAAAATCCTGGAGTCTAGAACCTACCGTCCCCTGTTCTGAGCGCGCTAGCGTGCGCTACTCTGAAGTCTTAGCGTGCGTTACCAGCATAGTTAGCGTACGCTACTTACCATTCGTAGCGTGCACTACGAATTTCCCAAATCAGCCCAGTACCTTCTGGACTGTCTGCCTCGCTTGTGCTCGCGTGCGCTAATACTGAATCATTGCGTGCGTTAGATGCACCTCATTAGCGCGCGCTAACTACAATGTGTAGCGTGCGCTACCTCTCAAACTGCAAATAAAAACATGATGATGATGATGACAATAATCTCGGCTCGATCTCAAACAGTGATGATCCCAAAATACGCCGAATGATGAACATAGTTGACTGAATATGAATGATGAATGATTATTACTGAATGAAAAAATTCTGAGTGACAGATACTGAATGATAATAAATGAATTCACAACCGGGTATTACATTTGTAATCCTAAATTGTTTTCTATTAAAACTCTCGATGGCATTTTAAACTGTTTTATAAATTGTTTCCCTTTATTTGCGATCTTTCGGTTTTGGAAATGTTTACCCAAACTCTTGCCTCGGGAAGTACTTTTCTTTACGTTTGGATCTTTGAGGATTCCTGGTTATTGTTATTCGTGGAATGTGAATTGTATGGCTCGTATTTTTGCACTTGTACTTGCACTAGCAAAACAGTGGAGTTTTGCTAACCCCCGAGTATTCGGGGGGTGGATGTCTATTTTTGCATTCAGGTTTTGGAGCATGGCACAGGGTCGGCACGAAGGATGATGAAAGATGAACGATACTAATCACACGAGGATCCGTTGATGTCGTATTGGTCTAGTTGTATTTTCTTTTCCGTTGCAGTATCTTTTCCCCGTTGTACGGGAGTTTATTGTATTTTGACCCCTGCGTGGGTATGTGTTTGGGAATTGAGTTGTATGTTATTATTGAAAGACCAAGTCGGTCTACTGAGTCATTTTAGCCTTAAAGGCGATGTTTAGATGTTTGATTTTTGATAACAGCCTGGTAGATCCTCGAGGAGAGGGTCTACGGCGTGTAATATCCCTGAGTGGATTGGGGGTGTTACAGAATGGTATCAGAGCTTAGGTTGTGGAAACCTAGGCTATCGGGTCAGTGGTGTCTATTGAGTTTTTGTCTCGTCGGATTTTATCTGACTGAGTCGTGTCGCGACGCGTCGTCTGAGTTGGTTGGTCGTGATTAGTATCGTGGGCAATCATCATCTTCGTGCGACCTGTGGATGTAAGTCTCCCTTCTTTGTGTTGTGCCTCGTGTGACACGAGCTATTTTTATGATTATGAGTTAATTGACGGAATCCTCTTATGGATTTTGATTTCGTGATATGTGATTATTTGACTCCCATTTTTCGTTCATATGAGGAGTAGTGTTGCTGTCTTGTGCATGTTTGACTTTATTTCTTTTATCCGCTGCGTGAGTTCTTTTGTAATGGCTTTCGGTATTTTACCGACTGAGTTTTATTTCGAAACCGATTCCTTAACCGAGTTTTTGGCATTACGGCCTTGATCATTTTGGCGAAATTCTTATGACGGTATTTATTATTTTCTAAATGGCTTCTGTGAGTTTTTGAAATATTACCGTCATCGGCCTTTTTGGCGTTTTTGTAAATGGTTTTTAGCCTGGTGGCTTCTGGCGTGGGGCCCACGGCGTTATAATGTTCCGTGTAAGTACCTAAACTTTTTGGGCATTCTAGCCCATTGAATTATTTTTGAAAACCTTGAGTATCTTAGAAAATTAAAATTCGAGACGTACTTTTAAAATGAATTATTTTCTCGTGGTACGTCCAAGGTGCCACAATATATTTCAAAATTCTTCTAACTCGAGGATCAAAATATTTTGAGATATTTTCAAATGTTTTATAAACACTTTTACTTAGACCCGAGGGTCGGATATTCTGAAAGTTTTTCACTAAAAGAAAGGTGTCCTCATTTTTGTTCAAACGCAAGATGATTTTCAAAGTCTCGATAATGGTGTTTGTACAACTTTTTGAAAAAGTGATACTCAAGATCAACTGGTGTTTCCAAACTATTTTCAAAAGGTGGTTTTCGTTTTTAAAACCTATCATTCCTGTTTGCGGACCGGAAATGCGTGTATGGTTTTCGAACTTTCGTTACGGTGTTAACCCCGAATTGTGATTGAATTGGTGGCGTGAGCGTCGAGTCGTTCGCCACACATATATTTTGTTAGCCCTTGTGGGAGGTGTGATGACGATCCTTAATGTTGTCATTTCGTGGTGGCTTGCGTGTTAACGCACCTGTATTTGTTAAAGCTTGGGTTTGTACGTTTGTGTACATATGTGATTGTTTCATAATGTTTGTAATTATGTCTGGTTATTGTTCGGGCCGTTGAGGTCGCGAACGATACCGTCGTTCTTTGTAGTGTTTGTGTGTATTATTTTACGATGATAATCGTTGTATATGATATGTATTATGATTCCTTGTTGTGCTGAGTTGGCATCTCCGCTATGTTGTTTTGCGACGTTATGCCCCATTGTATCTAGCATTTGTATTTTCGGTATGCCGAGCCGAGGCGTTTCAACCGTGATGTGCCGGGGCATGCACGTGTAAATTTGTCCTTCTCGTCGGTAACACATTTCAAGTGTGGACTCAAGGGACACCGAATTCAGTTTTGCGAATTGGCTACCGAGACTTTCGGAATTCGCGCTTCAGCACAAGTATCAAAATCGGCTTTGAGAGGCCTTCGAAGGATGTTTCTGTCGGTTGCTTATTGTGTCGTCACCTTGATTTCGCTGTTGTGAGTTGCGGGGGCGACCTTCTTTTATAAGAGGTCGAATGTAGTACCCGTGTTGTTTTTAGACTCCTGCATTTTCTCTTTCTCGATTCTATCGACTCGCTCGTGTTCGTTGATACTTACTGAACATTACGTATTTCGGTTTCATTGATCGGACGAGGTGTGATCTTGTTTTGGGTCAATCTGGTTATCGCCGTAACTTTCCGAGTTCGGTTCGATTCTTGTGAACCTTGTTCGGAACTAACATCTTTTGGTTCTACTAGTTCTTTTATTCGAAGTGGACTGGATCTTGAACTTTTGTATTTTCGACTCTGTCGACTCGTTTATGTTCGTTGACATTTCTGAGCTTGTCCTGCCCCTTGCTTT
Source organism: Orobanche coerulescens (assembly GCA_033398695.1). Taxonomy (NCBI): domain Eukaryota; kingdom Viridiplantae; phylum Streptophyta; class Magnoliopsida; order Lamiales; family Orobanchaceae; genus Orobanche; species Orobanche coerulescens. The sequence continues at coordinate 12,039,870 of CM065809.1, forward strand.
TGTTGATCGAACGAGTGTGGTATTATTTCGGAATAACTCGTTTGTCATTGTGACTTTTCTATTGCTATTCCCTTTCCTGTGGATCTTATATGAATGCACATCCTGTTGTTTTCACCGGATCATATATTGTCTCGAGTCAAGATGTGAACCTTGGGGTTGTTGTTTGAATTTTATTATCCTTCGTATTTCGGACATGATTGTTCGATTTTTGTTGTCTCGATCATTTGTTTGTTCGGTTTTGTTCTCGTTTCGTGATTGTTGAGCGTTCAGGCTCCTTCCTAATTCCCTTCAGTTCGGAAAATTAGTCTCGTTTTCGATCTTCCAACCCTTGAGCGGTGGAATTCCGTATTTGTTCAGCGATTGGCTCGCGTTTTGATTGATGTACCGTTGGGTTGGTCAATCGTATTGATTTTCGTTCGTTGTGTTTTGTGATTGTTCGGATAATTCACTTGATTGTATTATCCATTTGATGACGCTTGTCACTTGTTGGTTCTATTATATCCCTAACGGCGACGTTGTGTTGGTCGTCGTGGAGCGTGTTTTCACACCGTATATTCCGTTGCGTTGTTTGTAATGTTTCGCCGTTTGGCATTAGTTACGCGTTTATTGCGTATCTCATTGAGTTTTCCTGGCGGGATATTGCTTCTCCCTACTTGTTTTAAGTTTCGGGACGAAACTTCTTTTAAGGAGGGTAGAATGTAATATCCGCAATTTTCGATTTTCGGTAAATTTCTTTTTTCGGCGGAAGTCCGTTTTGACGAATCTCTCATGACCGTTTCGTCATTCCGTGAATGATTAATTCTGCACTTTTTGTCATCCGAGCTCGTTTCGGTGTCGTTTTGTTGAGTTCCGTGCTTTTTAGCGGTTTTTCCGCACTTGAGTTCGATTCTTGCGAATCTCGTCCGAAACTGTTGTTTCGACTTTCTGGTATGTTCATTTAATGTTATTATTCATGTTGCCAGCTTCGGTTTGGTTATTCGATCACGTATCGTGATTTTGGGGCGTTTTGGGCCATTTTCGTAATTTCCCAAAGTTTGGGGTAATTACTTTCCGTTGTCGAATTTCGAGCCTTCGGGTAGTCGGAATCGTGTGTTCTATTAGTGCTCGGATTCGTCTTTTCGAGTACTTCGTAACCGTATCTTCGATTCGTACTCAGGTTCGGGTTTCGGGGTCGTTCGGGCCGTCGGAGTTGGTCCCGGCCGAGTCATGGCCGGGCATGCTCGGGCGAGCCGACCGGCGAGTAACGTGCGGTAGTGATCGGCGATTCGTCGTAAGGCGATTCGTCGTAAGGCCCTTGCCGTAACGTGCGTAACGTTAGGCATTTTCGAGCGGCGACTTGGCCATGGCGGTTACATCGTAAGCCGTGGCGATTCGTCGTAACCCGGCCCGTGATCGGCTTTATTTAAGGCCTGGCAGCGTTTTTCTTCAGCCATTTCTCACTTCTCTTCTTCCCTTCCGCGGCTGGAGCTGGAGTAATCATGTAGAGATGTTATTGTACAATGAATACATGAAGTTTGGAGGTTCATATCATCAATCATCCGTCCTATAACATCCTCCGATCTACCGAATCAGGTCAGATTTCCTAGAAATCTAGTTTTGGGGAATTTGGGTGTTTTGGTTGTTTTCGTCCGATTAATCCGATTTAACTTAGGATTATGATGGATTGATGATTATTTAGATGTTTTATATCATTTTCCCTTGTTATTCCATGGTTGGATCGTATCGATTCGTTATTTGGGTCGAGTTCTTGACCGACGCCTTGAAGGTGTCCGGTAAAATGTCTTAGAGGGGTTTTCGGGCATTCTACGATTATCCTTCCTCGTATGATTGTTTATTTATGGATTATATGTTGTTAGGGTCGAGTTTCTTGCGAAGAAACCAAGTTGAACCCTTCCGTTCGTTGTCGTTTTCCTTTTCGAAAACATCGGGCGTTTCGAAGCTTTCCGGTTGAGCCGTGTTCGTCGGGATACTTGCGTGCCGATTTTGAGGCAAGTACCTTGTCCATAGGATTCTTGTTTTATGGATATGATAATTAGTGATCGTCTCTATGTGTTTATTTGATCGTTTGATTTGAACTTTCAAAAGATTCGGTTTAGCCCTGATAAAGGCTTGCTTTCAAAACGCGTGTGTTTTGTGAATGGTGTGGTTTGAGAATGACTATGTGAACTCTATGGATATGTTTGGTGTTGATGTTGCACTTTGTATTGCGTGTGGACGTATAATATTTCATTTTGGTGCGTTGTGGTTTGACGTGGTGTTTGGCTAAGTGTTGATGCCTCTGGATGAATTATTTGGATATCTTTGTTGCATTGCGATATGTTGTGATTTGTTTAGCTAGCCAGTGCGGGAGGGTCCTTCGAGGCCTCGTGCGGGAATCTATGATATGACTCTGTTCCCAAGGCGATGCTTATGTTGTGATTTGTTTAGCTAGCCAGTGCGGGAGGGTCCTTCGAGGCCTCGTGCGGGAATCTATGATATGACTCTGTTCCCAAGGCGATGCTTATGTTGTGATTTGTTTAGCTAGCCAGTGCGGGAGGGTCCTTCGAGGCCTCGTGCGGGAATCTATGATATGAATCTGTTCCCAAGGCGATGCTTATGTTGTGATTTGTTTAGCTAGCCAGTGCGGGAGGGTCCTTCGAGGCCTCGTGCGGGAATCTATGATATGACTCTGTTCCCAAGGCGATGCTTATGTTGTGATTTGTTTAGCTAGCCAGTGCGGGAGGGTCCTTCGAGGCCTCGTGCGGGAATCTATGATATGACTCTGTTCCCAAGGCGATGCTTATGTTGTGATTTGTTTAGCTAGCCAGTGCGGGAGGGTCCTTCGAGGCCTCGTGAGGGAATCTATGATATGACTCTGTTCCCAAGGCGATGCTTGTGCATGATTACTTTGTGTTGATTTTATGTCCGTTGAGGACACGTGATGTTGGGCTCTGGCCCTGTGAATTGTTGTTGGTTTTCTATTTGCGAAAACAAAACATTTGGCCTATGACCCTATTGATTTTTGGAAAGAGAAGGATTTTGTAATCCTAAATTGTTTTCTATTAAAACTCTCGATGGCATTTTAAACTGTTTTATAAATTGTTTCCCTTTATTTGCGATCTTTTGGTTTTGGAAATGTTTACCCAAACTCTTGCCTCGGGAAGTACTTTTCTTTACGTTTGGATCTTTGAGGATTCCTAGTTATTGTTATTCGTGGAATGTTAATTGTATGGCTCGTATTTTTGCACTTGTACTTGCACTAGCAAAACAATGGAGTTTTGCTAACCCCCGAGTATTCGGGGGGTGGATGTCTATTTTTGCATTCGAAGGATGATGAAAGATGAACGATACTAATCACACGAGGATCCGTTGATGTCGTATTGGTCTAGTTGTATTTTCTTTTCCGCTGCAGTATCTTTTCCCCGTTGTACGGGAGTTTATTGTATTTTGACCCCTGCGTGGGTATGTGTTTGGGAATTGAGTTGTATGTTATTATTGAAAGACCAAGTCGGTCTACTGAGTCATTTTAGCCTTTAAGGCGATGTTTAGATGTTTGATTTTTGATAACAGCCCGGTAGATCCTCGAGGAGAGGGTCTACGGCGTGTAATATCCCTGAGTGGATTGGGGGTGTGTTGTTACCCAAAATATTATCCGGAGATAGTATTGCTGGAATGATCGAGTAACAAACAAATGCGAGAACACTTCCGTGAGAAAATAGATAACACAAGATTTGCCGGGGTTGTTAATCCCGGGCTTGAATGCTCTCGCGAGATGTTATTAATAAATATACTGTCGAGTACAAATATTAATGTTAGAATCTAATACAAGGAGTGTAAAGACTTCTAGTTATCTAGGCTTTAGAGCGCGTAGATTGCCGGAGGAACCAGATAGATGGATCTGTGAGTTCTTGCTTGGGATATATGATGAATGTGTATGAATATCACTATGAATGTGTTAGTGTTTGCCAAAGGAGCCTTTTTTTCTCTCTTTGGTGTGTATTTTGCACTTAATTCGTAGTGGATTCGCCTCTCCTCTGGCCGCAACAGTGAGTCCTCTATTTATAGGGGACAAGGTAGTTGGGATCCCTCAGGCGATCGCGGGCGATCGCCGTTTTCTATATTAAAATAAACGGCCGATCGTCCCGTCACGTGGGCCTGTTCCCTTGAGGTCCAAGGTTGCAGTTGGAGGCCAGCTGGGTGAACTAATGGGAAGCCAGCACGTGTTGCGAATCGCTGTCTGAGGAGGGCCCACTTTGTACCTTTCGGCGGCCTTGTCGGTAGGTGTGGTAGGTGACAGGCTGGGGTCAATGATCCTATTTGTCGGTATCCTCTGAAGATCCGTGGGTGGGCCATCGTCCAAGATTAGGTCTTCGACGACTTTCACGGATGCTGGATCCCCACGTGGCATGAGACGATCGCCTCTGGTCCGTACAAGAAAGACGATCGTCAGATAACAAAAGACGATCGCTGGGTACCAAAAAGACGATCGCCGCATTGTGCCGAGCTCTAGGCGTTTGTCTGGAGTTTGTCTTCCATGGTTGAATTTTCTGGGAGGTCGCCGATCGCCTATCGTGGCGAATTAATCGCCGCACAACAATTGCCCCCAGCTCGCCTCGATGTTGAAAACACGGGGTGAGGTGGCACTGTTGGCGATCGCCGATGTTTAAACGACCAGCCGATCTGAATTCAAATATGGACGACCTTCTTTTGCGTCGGGAGCAGCGGGAAAAGAAGGCGGGCCTTCCAAAAGTGGCTGGGACACGCGTCGTGCCGCTGTTGGGGGAATCCGACGGTTTGTCAGACCTGTCGGCTGGCATGCCCTCGAAAAGACGCGTATACGGGATTCGAGGGCCGCATTTAATGCATCCCCACGTGACGGTTGCGCTTCAGTCCCCGATGTTTCTCCTATTTGCACTTAGGCCCTCGTCTCCATCTATAAAAAGGGGAGGGCTTCTTCTCCTTCACTTTTTACGCGCCCTTAGTATCCATGGCAATTTTGCGAAATTTACGGAGCTTTGTGTGCTGATCTTCTTCTTTTTCTAGGTAAGAAAAATTAACCTTCTTCCTCTCTTTATTTTCTAATATGTCGGGAGGATCAAAAACCTTCGAGACCGGAAGTTCTTCCGCCGCGCGTTGCACGAGCGGGAGGAGGTTCCGTTAGAGTGGATATGGAGGCGGCCGAAGCTATTCGGCGGGGATTGCACCGAAGAACTCGAAAACCTTTTCAATGAGGCCGAGGTGGCGGGGCGGCGGCGACGGCGGAGCAGGGGGCTCGCCGGTGGATGAAGACGATTTGGTGCGGGAGGCACAGGAAAGAGAGAGCGGTCGGCCCGCCTATGTGGCTTTTGCTCGAGATGATGGAAAGCGATCATTTGGACCACCTGTCCAGGTCGATTCGAGGCCTACACCGCTCACCCTTACGAACATGTGAATCGGACGGTCTTTCGGGCCGCGTCCCGTCTCTGTGGACTCTCGGACGGATCCGAGTACGGCGACCAAGAAAGACTGAGCATTTGGAGGGCCAAATATCACATCCCCTCTGACGTTTCCCTTCACGTGCCTTTGGAGAATGAGCGCGCCGACCAACTGCCCAAGGGTATGGTCGCCGTCAACGAGATGATTATGGAGGCGGGTCTGCGATTCCCGTTGCCATTCGCCGTCTCCTACTTGCTGATCGCCTGGAATTTGGCGCCTCTTCAACTGACGCCGAATGCTTGGCTGCAGATCATCTGCACGTTGACCTTGTTTGGCGGTCATCGGTTATTCCGCCACCTTACTGCGCTGGAGATGAATTATTTGTTTAAATTGGCTGCGCAAAAAGGGTCAATCGGCGGCCATCGTATCCAGGGCCGACTCGGGAGAGTGGTCCTCGGCGTGCCGAATAAGACCAAGGGCGACCTGGCTAAATGGTGTTGGGTCGGCGGGGCATGGCGATCGTCGTCGAGTGACATGCCGAATGAGGAGTTGGAGATTCCCACCATTTTCCGGGAGAGGAATCCGAGTAAGGATTTAAGCTCTCCCCTTGATTGAGATTGTCTTGGACTGATCTAATTTTGTTTTCTTTTTGCAGGACCTCTCGTTCCAGCGATCGGCGATCTTCCATTCGATTTCTTGATCGTTTGGGAGCGGATCCGTGCTTTGCCGAACTCCTTTATTGACGTTCGATCGCTTGGTACCGAGGCTCATCGGTTGGGGGCTCGTTTGTTTTGCTACCCCCGTCACTTGAAAGTTCAAGGTATGAGTTTAAGTGGTGCTTCCTTTCTTTGACGATCGTCTCCAAGAGGTTGTTTTGTTTTGTCTAACTTGTTCGTATCTTTTCTTTGACAGAGGCTTATTTTCCCCGAATTGCCGAACCTCCGCCAGAGATAGCCATGTCGAACCAGGGAGTTCTTGATCGCCTTAAGTTGGGCAAGCGGTAGTCGCGTTCTGCGGCGACGTCTCGCCCTGCCCGTGTGAGACCCGGCGCGGTCGCCATGGCCGGTGGTCGAGGAGAGGAGCAGCTCAAGCGCGCAAGAGGCGGAGATCGGAGGAGTCCCCGTCGATCTCGAGGCGGGCGTATCGATTCTTGAGCCTCGGTCGCTGCGGCTCCTATCTCCGCCATCCCGATGATGGAGCGATCGGCCCCAAGCCCACGGTCTCGGTCCCGGTCATCTGGCAGCTCGGCGAAGAAGATGGCGATCGCCGATGCGGAAACATCCCGGGGCAAGCCTTTTTTTGGACGCGATCCCGAGCTGGTCAATAGGTAAGAGTGGGTCAAAAATTTTTCTGAGTTAGGCATTCTGAGCATGGTATGGGCTGACTCCTTGATTTCCTTGGTTTGCGCTGCAGGGTTCGTCTCGCCGACCCGGACGTCGCCCCAATGGTGATGGACTTTCTGTCGAGCAAGGCTCCGCAAAATTCTCTCGAAGTCCCTGCTTACGTTCGCCAGGCTATCACTTCTCTGCCCAAGGCTTGGACGACCGACCTTGATGTGATCGCTCGTCGGCGATCTGGAGACGCCATGCAGGCGACCGTTGCCCTAGCTCTTCAGACGGCGACGATGGCCGTCCAAGCTGCTCGGGATTTTGAGGGGCGACCCTCCACTGCTCATCTCCATCGCGAACTCGAGACCGCCCGGAACAGAAATATCGAGGATGCCAACCGGATACGGTCTATGGAGAAGGAGTATGAGGAGACGGCCAAACGGGCTAAGCAGGACGTGGATCGTTTGAAGCAGGAGCTGAGCCGCTCAAGGAGGCCGCGATCGATCTGTAATAAGGAGAAGGAAACTCGCCAGAAGCTCGAGGCTTCGCAGGAGGAGGCGACCGGGCTGAAGGCTGCGGTGGATCAGCTCAGTGGTGAGCTGGAGGCGGCGAAGAGAGAACTGGAGAAGGCCAGGGGCGAGAATGTTGCCAAGGCGGCCGAATTGGCGGAGGTCGAGAAGACGGCGGCGGATCTGAAGGGGCAGCTGAAGGCGATCGAGGTCGATCCCTACCTTAACGTCGAGCACGTCGGCGAGTTCGCTTACTACTTGGCCTATGCTGACGCTGTTCGAGCCGCTAAAAAGGCAGGGGTCGAGATCGGTCCCCTGATGGAAAGCTTCAGATCCTATGTCCTCAAGCATCCTCTGCATCCAGAATTCTCTCTGCCGATCCTTGACTTTGTCGACTTCGGGATCGACTTGAGTTGGTATACCGGCAAACTCATTCATCCCGAGGCCGATGGGGGTGCCCAAGCCGATCCGCAACCCGAGGGCGAAGACCAGCAGGCGGGGCCTTGAGAGGCATTTTTGTTTTTCCTCCGTAACTTGTACTTTTTGTTGTAATGCCTTCGGGCCTCGAAATGTATGAAGCTTGTGTTTATGAATAAAATACTCCTCTTTTTTTTTTTTTTTTTTTTTATTCTGCGTAATGTATTACATGCGATCGCCTTTGACTGTTTGCGTGCAATTTTTACGAGTACGTGTATATTTGCTTTCGACTTTTTGTTCGTCCGGCCGATTGTCTGAGTGTTGAAAGCATTGACATGTTTTGAATTGGAATTCTTACTTGTAATTTTCGTCGGACGACCTCGATCGCCCTGCATGTTTTTGAGCGAAGCCGATCGAGTATGGTTCCTCTTTGTTCGATCGTATCTGAGATTAGCTTGACCTATCCCTGCCCCCTTGTCTTTGTTCACTTATAGTAAGTAAGGAAACAAAGACTAGTCTGTCTGGCGAGCTATCTTCATTTTGCCGATTCTGAAGAGTCATGTGTGGTTGGGGTGTTCGATGGACCGATCTCCCCAATCGTGTCTTCGTGTGCGTGGGATATTGAGTATCCTGCGACTCACTTTTTGTGAGGGTCCTCCGTTAGGCTACGCCTGCCTTGTGTTAAAACGAAAGGCGGGCGATCTCGGTCTGGAGGAGTCCTTGCGCGGAGTGTTGTCGGCTTATTCGACACCATGTCCGCGGCTTGTCAGCTCTGCTTCCACCTCGGCCCGCCATGAAGATGGCGATCCTTGACGGTGTACGTTGAGACGGGGGTAACGGCACGTCGCATTGTTCGGGTTCACCATGTTAGATGATGTACCTTGAGGACGTGCGATCGTGCCTACTGATTATTTTGGAGGGTCCTTCGGCTACGTCGGCCTCGTATTTAAACGAAGGGCGAACGATCTCAGCCCAAAGGAACCTTGCATGGGCGAAGCTGTCGGTTCCATCGACCTCCAGGACCATGGCTGCATTAATTTTACCTAGGATCGTCGTGATCAGGGGCGATCGCCATAATAGATGGGATAGGAAAAAATCTCATTATATTCCTTGTACATCATTGAAATTGAATACAAATTGATCACTGATAGTATTTTTTCAGATGCACGGCGTTCCAGGGGTATTGGTCTGGAGTACCGTCAGGATGTTCCAGTTCGTAGGCTCCTTTAGTTAGCCATCTGGATACTCTGAAAGGTCCCTCCCAGTTCGGACCAAAAACGCCTGTGTGGGTTTGGATCTTCTTAAGGACGAGATCGCCCACTTGAAATCTTCTTTCTCTGACCTTTGAATTGAAGAACTTCTCGGCTCTCCTTTTGTGGATTGTGTTCTTCATTTCTGAGGTCAGCCGTCTTTCTTCAAGCATGTCTAGGTCGATTCGTCGGGCTACATCGTTGTCGGTCGTCATCTCCTGTTCGGTTCGATGGCTGAGGACGGCGATCTCTGAAGGAATCACCGCTTCCGTTCCGAAGGCAAGGGCGAATGGGGTTTCGCCGGTTGAATTGCGGGTCGTCGTTCGGTAGGACCACAAAACGTCTGGGAGCTCGCTCGCCCATCGTCCTTGCCTGGATTCGAGTCGTGCTTTGATCGTGTGTTTGAGGATCTTATTCACTGCCTCTACCTGCCCGTTCGTCTGAGGGTGATAGGGCGCTGAGAATAGCCTTTTGATTCCCCACTTTTCACAGAATTGCATGACTTCTAAGCCGTCGAACTGTTTCCCGTTGTCGGAGATGATGGCCTGGGGCAGACCGAATCGGCATACGATGTTTTTCCATATAAACTTGATCACTTGCTCTTGGCCGATCTTGTTGAGCGGTTCGGCCTCAGCCCACTTGGTGAAATAATCGACCCCAACGATGGCGAACTTACAGCCCCCTGGAGCCGTCGGCAAGGGACCTATAAGGTCGATGCCCCATTGCGCAAATGGCCAGGGGCTATACATGGAGGTGAGCTGTTCGGGTGATAGTTTAATGTTGGGGCCCATTATCTGACATCTATGACACGATCTGGCATAAGCGATCGCATCTTTCCGTAGTGATGGCCAGAAAAATCCTTGTCTGGTTGTCTTATGGATGAGGGCTCGCCCGCCCGCGTGGTTTCCACAAACCCCGTCATGGATCTCAGCTAAAACGAGCCGACCTTCCTCCGGTGTAATACACTTGAGGATGGGAAGGCTGAAGGCTCGCTTGCAAAGCCGATCGTCCAATAGGGTATACCTGGTCGCACGAAGATGGAGTTGGCGAGCTTTAACACGGTCGTCAGGGACCGTTCCGTCCTTTAAGTATTTGATGAACGGAGTCATCCAATTCTCTTCGGCGATGGCGACCGTGGTAACCAAATTCCTGTCGATCGCTGGCCTTGCTGACTTTGTGATTTGGATGTTGGATAAGTCGGCTGCCCCATCCGATGATGCTAGCTTGGAAAGAGCATCGGCCTGGGAGTTGTGCTCTCTCGGGACTTGTTCGATTAGTACTTCTTCAAATTTTGTGCACATTTCAGCGACCAGCTCTTGGTATTTGACCATCCGTTCGCCGCGTGCCTCATATTCTCCCTTGACTTGGTTTACGACCAAAAGGGAGTCCATGAAGATATGGAGGCGTCGAACATCCAGGGCGATGGCTAGATCAAGCCCGCCTACGAGCTTCGTATTCACTTCATTGTTGGTCGCATGAAAACCGAAACGCACAAAGATTTGTGAAACTCGACCGTCGGGGCTAATGAGGACAATCCACCCTTGCTCTCGCACTGGTCGCTGAGCCATCCACGTATAATTTCCAGGCAGGTCGGACGACCTGGGTCGGACTGTGAGGGAACGTTAATTCCACCACGAAGTCCGCCAGAGCTTGGCCTTTGATCGCCGTGCGAGGAGCGTAAGTGATACCGTATTGGGCGATCTCCAGCGACCACTTGAGGAGTCGCCCGTTGGTGTCCGGTCGGTGCAGGACTTGTCTTAGAGGTAGAGTTGTTAGGACTTCCACTTGGTGATCGAAGAAGTAAGCTCTCAGCTTTCGTACACTCATGACAAGGGCGTAGGCGATCTTCTCCAATGGTGTATAACGTGTCTCAGCGTCGTGGAGCGCCTGGCTAACATAGTAGATCGGTAAGTGGGCTTGCCCCTCTGCTCGCACTGAGCGGCACTCGGTCGACCTCCGAGGCCGCTAAGTAAAGGAATAATTTTTCACCGGGATCGGCTTTGCCGGGATCTGGGGGTTAGATAGATATTCCTTTATCTTGGCGAATGCTATCTGGCTTTCTTTCGTCCATGCGAACTTCTTGTTCTTGATGGTCGCGAAGAAAGGCTTGCTTTTATCGCCGAGCCGTGATATGAAACGGTTGAGGGCGGCTAGACAACCTGTGAGGCGTTGCACCTGCTTGATGTTTCGCGGTTCCTGCATGTCAAGGATCGCTTGTATCTTGGTGGGGTTCGCCTCGATCCCCCTTTGGCTCACTATGTGCCCCAGGAACTTCCCGGAGCCCACTCCGAAGTTGCATTTCTTGGGGTTCAGCTTCATGTTAAACTTCTCAAGGATGGCGAACGTCTCGGCGAGATCGTTGAGGTGATCTTCCTTCTTGAGGCTTTTAACTACGATATCGTCAATGTAGACCTCCATGGTCTTGCCGATCTGATCGGCGAACATCCTGTTGACTAATCGCTGGTAGGTCGCCCCTGCGTTTTTCAAACCGAACGGCATTCTGACCCAAAAATATATGTCTTTTTTTGTGTGGAAAGATGTGTGTTTTATGTCTTCCTCCGCCATTGGGATTTGATGATATCCGGCGAAGGCATCCATAAACGACATCATTTCGCAACCCGCCGTGCTATCGACCAGGTGATCGATATGAGGCATCGGGAAGTGATCTTTTGGACATGCCGTGTTGAGGTCGGTGAAGTCAATGCATAATCTCCAGGAGCCAGTTGGATTTTTGACGAGCACCGCGTTGGCGACCCACTGGGGTTCGTCTGTGGCCACTCCGATCAATTTGTTGTTGAGTAACTTCTGGACTTCTATGTCGAGCGCCGCGTATTTCTCGGGACCGAACTTCCTACGCTTCTGGTGAATAGGCTTCATCGCCCGGTCGATCTTCAGATAATGGCAAGCGTGTTCGGGACTTATGCCAACCATATCTTGATGCGACCAGGCAAAGACTCCGATGTTCCTACGTAGCAAGTTGATCAGATCCCCTTTTAATTCGTGGTCGATGCCTGCGCCGATCTGTACTTCCCGTTCTGGATGATCTGGATCCATCGTAACACTTTCCAACTCTTCGACAGGAACGGTCGCCTCTCGTTTGGTACGATCTCCGGACTCGGTCCTAGGATCGATGTCGAGGCTTGGCTCGAAACCGATACTTGGCTCGATGTCGTCTGTCAATTGATGAGAGATGGCGTCCCCTGAGTCGGGTTGGTACGAAGTGTTAGGCTCGTCGATCTCCATGGGTTGATCGTCGGTCGCTTCAACGTTACATATAGTATGGGAAGTATTGAAAGAAGTAACAACATAGGAGTAATTCAAACATCTCTTTGCCATTAGCTGATCTCCTTTTACAGTACCGACCGTCCCATCGGCAGTGGGGAATTTGATACAGTAAAAGAAAGATGAGGCGACCGCCTCAAAGGTTTCTAAAAAGGGGCGACCTAGGAACCCATTATAGATCTTTGGGCCTATCTATGATTACAAAGCTTAGGTTCCTAGTAATCCTAACCTTGGGATCATAAAAGCATACTAGCTCAACGGAGAGCTTGATCCTCCGTAGGCTTGGGTGTGTTGTCGCCGAACCCTTGAAGCACGGTGTCGAAAGGCTTGATGAATTTGATTAGGTTGCCGAGTTGGTCTAGGGCGGATTTGAATATGATGTTGCAGAAACTTCCATTGTCGACCAGCACGCGATCGACTGTCTTCCCAAGGATGCAAGCGGAGATCACCAGTGCATCCTCTTTGGGACATTGCACTCCCTCCCTGTCCTTGTTGGAAAAGGTGATGAGCGCGTCTCTAGAGATGGTCGGCTCCGGAGGTACTACAACATGGACTTCGGCGAAAGCCCTCAGCTCGGCTTTTCGCTTTCTGTTTGACAGGGTGGAAACCGGGGAAAGGCCCCCGAGGCTCCCACCTCCTGCTTGGAGCATGTTGATCCGACCGCCAGGGTTGATCGGAGGGATCGACTCATCAGAGTACTCCGGCTCATGCTCGATCCTGGTGATCGGATTGGGAGGAATTCTCTCGCTCGGTCGGCGTTCGCGCCCTCCGGCTCTTTCCGTCCTGGGTTCTGGCTTGGTGATCAAATTGTCCAGTTTGCCTTCCTCAAACAGTCGCCAGAGCTGCCTGAGGAGGTCGCGACTTTGGCTAGTGTTGTGGCCGGGACTCTTATGATAGGCACAGAATTTGCTACGGTCTAGGTGACCGTGGTCCCTTATTGGCTTTGGCTTGGAAAGCCACTCGCGACCCTTGATCGCGTTGAAGATGTGGGCCGGCGATAAGTTGAGGTTGTGAAGAAGGTGGACCTCTACATCCTCGAAGGCTTTGAACTCGCCAGGCGGCTTGGCGACCGCCTTTCTGGGCTTGGCGACCGCCTTCTTCTGGACATGGGAAGGTGCTTTTCCTTCTCCGGACTGTCCCTCGTCCAGGCGGAGTGAGAGCATCTTCTGCCTAGCCAGATAATCGGCGGCTCTGACGCGGAACGCTGTATAGGTCAGAGGAAAATCCTTTGTGAGGTGCCTGAACATGGGCGAGCGTCCGTGGAATCCGTTCAGGACTGCGTGGTGAGCGAACTCGTCGCTGACAGGCTCACCGGTGAGGACTATCTCGTCCACCCGGTCGATGTAATCCTCATCCGATTCGTCCTTTCCCTGCCTGATTTTCATCATGCGGTGGGGACCTTCCGGGCGAGCGACTTTGGCGGCGAAGTATGACGTGAAGTCGTTCGCCAGCTTCTCAAAGCAATTGATTGAGCGAGATGGTAGTAAGGTGTACCACCTGTGGGCGATATCGCCCAGAGTTAACGGGAACATACGATATTTCGTCGCATCTGAGGCTCTGCATCCAGTCATGTAGATCCGGAATTTGCTTAAGTGGGTTCCCGGATCCGTTCTCCCCTCATATAGAGGTGTTTGTGGGGGATTGATCGTTGATTGGACTGGGGCGATCTCGATCTGGACCGCGAGTGGTTCATTTAGCCCAGTGATCGGTCTCCTGGCATTTGCCCCATTTTCTAGGAGCGTCTTCATCTCGTCGAGCTGGCGTTGCATAGCGGCGATCGCCGTCGCCTGACTGCTTGCCGACTGGCTCTCAGAGCGTGAACCAAGGCGATCGTGTACCGATCCCCTAGCTCCGTGGTGAATTACGAGCTCCCTGCCAGTGGGTTCCTTTCTTGGGCGAGCAGGAGCTCGTTGACCGGTCTGTCTCTTGGGGGTCGGATATGCCGAACTCCTGGTAAAAGATTCAGATATCAATGTCACCCGGCTGGGGCCTGAGTGCCCAGGTCGCCATGAGGGATCGCTCCCTAGGCGGCTGAAGACGGAATCGTCCCTCCTTATGAGAGCCTTCCCCTGCGGCTCGGGGCTTTCTGTCGATTTCTCAACATAGATCCCCTTGAGCTTCCGTTTGCTTGCCCGGCGGTTAGCTGACGGGGTGATGGTGGGCGTATCGTGGGCCCTCTGCCATTCCCTGAGGATGGCTATAGCCTCCTCAATCTGTTCCGATGTCTGGAACTGATCGAGTGAGAGGCTAGAACCGTCCCTCGGGGGCGGGAGTGAGAGCCTAGCGTCGCCACGGTCGCCTTCCGCCGTGGGCTGGGATTCGGTCCTCGCCGGAATAAGATTTCCGGCAGATCTCAGGGTGGCCCTCTTGGAGGTTGTTGCTGACGTCATTTTCTGAAGGTTTTTCTATTGAAGAACAGTGAGTGTTTCTTCAAGTATATGTCCGGAGAACAGTGAGTGTTCTTCGAGACGGTAGGAATAAAAATGAAGGTTTAGATCCCCTCCTTCTACCGCCAATTGTTGTTACCCAAAATATTATCCGGAGATAGTATTGCTGGAATGATCGAGTAACAAACAAATGCGAGAACACTTCCGTGAGAAAATAGATAACACAAGATTTGCCGGGGTTGTTAATCCCGGGCTTGAATGCTCTCGCGAGATGTTATTAATAAATATACTGTCGAGTACAAATATTAATGTTAGAATCTAATACAAGGAGTGTAAAGACTTCTAGTTATCTAGGCTTTAGAGCGCGTAGATTGCCGGAGGAACCAGATAGATGGATCTGTGAGTTCTTGCTTGGGATATATGATGAATGTGTATGAATATCACTATGAATGTGTTAGTGTTTGCCAAAGGAGCCTTTTTTTCTCTCTTTGGTGTGTATTTTGCACTTAATTCGTAGTGGATTCGCCTCTCCTCTGGCCGCAACAGTGAGTCCTCTATTTATAGGGGACAAGGTAGTTGGGATCCCTCAGGCGATCGCGGGCGATCGCCGTTTTCTATATTAAAATAAACGGCCGATCGTCCCGTCACGTGGGCCTGTTCCCTTGAGGTCCGAGGTTGCAGTTGGAGGCCAGCTGGGTGAACCAATGGGAAGCCAGCACGTGTTGCGAATCGCTGTCTGAGGAGGGCCCACTTTGTACCTTTCGGCGGCCTTGTCGGTAGGTGTGGTAGGTGACAGGCTGGGGTCAATGATCCTATTTGTCGGTATCCTCTGAAGATCCGTGGGTGGGCCATCGTCCAAGATTAGGTCTTCGACGACTTTGACGGATGCTGGATCCCCACGTGGCATGAGACGATCGCCTCTGGTCCGTACACGAAAGACGATCGTCAGATAACAAAAGACGATCGCTGGGTACCAAAAAGACGATCGCCGCATTGTGCCGAGCTCTAGGCGTTTGTCCGGAGTTTGTCTTCCATGGTTGACTTTTCTGGGAGGTCGCCGATCGCCTATCGTGGCGAATTAATCGCCGCACAACAATTGCCCCCAGCTCGCCTCGATGTTGAAAACACGGGGTGAGGTGGCACTGTTGGCGATCGCCGATGTTTAAACGACCAGCCGATCTGAATTCAAATATGGACGACCTTCTTTCGCGTCGGGAGCAGCGGGAAAAGAGATACCCGATGATAACCCCAAAAGTTATCTCGGCATCGGGCTAACAAGCCACGAACCTCGGAGTCCCCGCAAGACATACCCGATTGGATAACCCTACGGTCTCGCCCGACCCATACTAGCAAGTATGGATCCCGGAGATTCAAAAATCCTACCCGAAGGCACATCACGTATAACAAGCACACAACAATAATCGATTATGAGGCCAAACAATATTAAACATCGCAACCTCCTTTCAAAGGAGTAACAACTAACATCACATCATGTCAAAACCGCAATACATTGAAATGAAGCCATATATGTACACACGCATTATCAAACACCACAGAAACTCCAAACATATCCAAAAGATCCACGTAGTCACTTACAACCCACACAATTACAAAACACATGCGTTTTGAAAGAGAGCCTTTAACAAGGCTAATCGAATCTTTTGAAAACTCGTTTCAAACAATCAAACAAACATATAAAGACGATCATCAATTATCATATTCATAAAACAAGAATTATATGGACAAGGTACTTGCCTCAAAATCGGCACGCAAGTATTCCGACGAACACGGCTCAACCGGAAAGCTTCGAAATGCCCGATGCAATCGAAAAGAAGGACGACAACGAACGGAAGGGTTCAACTCGGTTTCTTCGCAAGAAACTCGACCCTAACAATATATAATCAATAAATCATAGATCATACGAGGAAGAATAAACGTAGAACGCCCGAAAACCCCTCTAAGACATTTTACCGGACACCTTCAAGGCGTCGGTCAAGAACTCGACTAAAACAACGAATCGATACGATCCAACCATGGAATAACAAGGGAAATGATATAATACATCTAAATAATCATCAACCCATCACAATCCTAAGTTAAAACGGATTAAACGGACGAAAACAACCAAAACACCCAAATTCCCCAAAACTAGATTTCTAGGAAATCGAATTCGGTCAGTAGATCGGAGGACGTTATAGGACGGATGATTGATGATATGAACCTCAACACTTCATGGATTCATTGTCCAACAACATCTCTAGATGATTCACACACCCACAGCCGCGTACGGGAAGAAAAGAATGAAAAATGGTCAAGAAAACGCAGCCAGCCTTAAATAAATTTGCCGAGGCCGTTACGTCATGTAACGAATCGGCCATGGCTACGAATCGCCACCGGCCATGGCGAGCATGCCTGAAATGCCGAAGCATTACGACGTTACCGGGCCGGGGCCTTACGTCACGAATCGGCCTTACGTGCGTATCGCCGATCACTACCGCGTTACTCGGCGGTAGCCTGGCCCGAGCATGCCCGGCCATGACTCGGCCGGGACCAACTCCGACGGCCCGAACGACCCCAAAACCCGAACCTGAGTACGAATCGAAGATACGGTTACGAAGTACTCGCAAAGATGAATCCGAGCACTTAGAGAACACACAATTCCGACCACCCGAAGGCTCGAAATTCGACAACGGAAAGTAATTACCCCAAACTTTGGGAAATTACGAAAATGGCCCAAAACGCCCGAAAATCACGATACGTGATCGAAACACCAAGCCAAAGCTCGCAACATGAATAATAACATTAAATGAACTTACGAGAAAGTCGAAACAACAGTTTCGGACGAGATTCGCAAGAATCGAACTCAAGTGCGGAAAAACCGCTAAAAAGCACGGAACTCAACAAAACGACACCGAAACGAGCTCGGATGACAAAAAGTGCAGAATTAATCATTCTCGAAATGACGAAACGGTCATGAGCGAGTCGTCAAAACGGACTTCCGCCAAAAAAAAGAAATTACCGGAAATCGAAATCACGGGTATTACATTCTACCCTCCTTAAAAGAAGTTTCGTCCCGAAACTTAAAATAAGTAGGGAGAAGCAATATCCACTGTCAGGAAAACTCGACGAGATACCCAAAAACCGAAAACTCACGCCCGACGGCGAAACGCTGCAAGAAATGCAAAGGAACATACGGCGTGAAAACACGCTCCACGACGACCAACACAACGCCACCGATAGAGAAATAATAAAACCAACAAGTGACAAGCGTCATCAAACAGGTAATACAACCAAGTCGATTATCCGAACAATCACAAAACACAACGAACGAAAATCAATATGATTGACCACCCCAACGGTACATCAATCAAAACGCGAGCCAATCGCTGAAGAAATACGGAATTCCACCGCTCAAGGGTTGGAAGATCGAAAACGAGACAAATTTCCTGAATATAAGGAAATTAGGAAGGAGTTTGAATGCTCAACAATCACGAAACGAGATCAACAAAAACCGAACAATCAAAAGATCGAACCACAACGGTCGAGACAACAAAAATCGAACAATCATGTTCGAATCACGAAGAACAATAAAATTTAAACAACAACTCTCAGGTTCACGTCTCGGCTCGAGACAATATATGATCCGGTAAAAGCAACAAGATGTGATTCACATAAGATCCACAGGAAAGGGAATAGCAATAGAAAAGTCACAACGACAAACAAGTTATTCTGAAATAATACCACACTCGTTCGATCAACAAAAGCAAGGGGCAGGACAAGCTCAGAAATGTCAACGAACATAAACGAGTCGACAGAGTCGAAAATACAAAAGTTCAAGATCCAGTCCACTTCGAATAAAAGAACTAGTAGAACCAAAAGATGTTACTTCCGAACAAGATTCACAAGAATCGAACCGAACTCGGAAAAGCCACAGCGAAAACCAGATTGACCCAAAACAAGATCACACCTCGTCCGATCAATGAAACCGAAATACAGAACAAGTTCAGTAAGTATCAACGAACACGAGCGAGTCGATAGAATCGAGAAAGAGAAAATGCCGGAGTCTAAAAACAACACGGGTACTACATTCGACCTCTTATAAAAAAAGGTCGCCCCCGCAACTCACAACAGCGAAATCAAGGTGACGACACAACAAGCAACCGACAGAAACATCCTTCGAAGGCCTCTCAAAGTCGATTCTGATACTTGTCTTTGAGCGCGAACTCCGAAAGTCTCGGTAGCCAATTCGCAAAACTGAATTCGGTGTCCCTCGAGTCCACACTTGAAACGTGTTATCGACGAGAAGGACAAATTTACACGTGCATGCCCCGGCACATCACGATTGAAACGCCTCGGCTCGGCATACCGAAAATACAAATGCTAGATACAATGGGGCATAACGTCGCAAAACAACATAGCGGAGATGCCAACTCAGCACAACAAAGAATCATAACACATACCATATACAACGATTACCATCGTAAAGTAATACACACACAAACACTACAGAAACGACGGTATCGTTCGGCGACCTCAACGGCCCGAACGATAACCAGCACATAATTACAACCATCATGAAACAATCACACATGTACACAAACGTACAAACTCAAGCTTCAACAGCTCACACCCGTGCGACAACACGCAAATCACCACGAGGCGACAAACAGTAAATACCAGTTCACACCTCTCACAGAGGGCTAGTACAACAAATGCGTGGCAACACCTCGACGTTCATGCCACCAATTCGATCACAATTCGGGGTTAACACCGTAACGAAAGTTCGAAAACCATACACACATTTCCGATCCGCAAACAGGAATGATAGGTTTTAAAAACAAAAACCACCTTTTGAAAACAGTTTGGAAACAACAGTTGATCTTGAGTATCATTTTACAAAAAGTAGTACAAACACCATTATCGAGACTTTGAAAGTCATCTTGCGTTTGAACAAAAATGAGGACACCTTTCTTTTAGTGAAAAACTTTCAAAAATATTCGACCCTTGGGTCTAAGCAACTGCATTTGAAAATATCTCAAAATATTTTTGGTCCTCAACCGGAAAATTTTTGAAATGTATTGCGGCATTAGAAAACACCTTGAAAACACCGCAAGAAAATAATTCGTTTTAAAAGTATGTCTCGAATTTTAATTTTCTAAGATACTCAAGGTTTTCAAAAATAATTCAATGGGCTAGAATGCCCAAAAATTTCAGGTAATTACACGGAACAATATAGCGCCGTGGGTCCCGCGCCGGAACCCACCAGGCTAAAAACCTTTTACAAAAATGCCAAAAAAGCTGATGACGGTTGTTGGTAGTCGATCCACCTTGGCGTCCACCTAAGCGCTTCGGGCAGCCGAACGACCGAGCAGATCCCGGAGCCGAACCGGCCATAAACTTGATCGTTTCTCGGGTTCGCACAAAATACCGGACCGGGCAGAGACCTTAGAGCCGACCCGGAATCCGGACCAGAAAGACCGAACAGACCCTATATGAATACGCTCCACAACCACGAATAAGGCCGACCAGAGTAGCAGGAAGCTCGAGGGCCGACCTCATTGTCGGTCATAACAGATAAATATCAAAAGCGCGAAGAACAGGCAGACAGGACAGTAAAAGAGAGTTGTCATGTCCCTTCCCAAAGCACACTTAAAAAGGTGACACGTGTCAAAGGAGTCACCTTCATCATGACAAATGTCATCAGCATATTCATCTCAATCTTCCTATTGTCATCTCATGAATAGCTGACATTGCCTATATATATACCAGGAGAAAGTACAAGAAAGGGACTTTTGAAAAAAAGGAGATATATAGGGAGAGAGAAAAAAGAGAGATAAGAGATATACTGAAAAAGAATAAAAAGACTTGTAATTAACAAGCAAACGGAATAGACCGGCATACATTATTCTGTCCGGCTCTATGCTATCAAGAGGTCATTAATAAAAAATTTAGTGATCATCCACTTTATTTATTATTTTCTACGTGTCTTCGATCCATTCGTCCAGATCAGCACATGTGACGTTGACCAAATCAGACGTCAACAGATTGGCGCTAGAAGAAGGGGCTCGAACCTTCGACCTTGTGGTTAACAGCCACAACCTATGCTTTTCTCGTTGATATTGCAAGCCACATCCTATGCTTTTCTCGTTCATATTGCAAGCCAATCCTATGCTTTTCTTTAAAATATTTCTTGTTAAGTATATGATTCTCCATCTCTAACCACAAGTGACGAATTACCATGAGGCCCATCCAAAGGGCCCATTATACAATAGAGGACCCCATTATGAGGTGTACACGCTAAGGAGTTCTCTATCATGCATGGACGTATCGGACCATTCTTAGTGTGCACATGACGGACACGACTTTGAGCCAAGCTACAATCAGCACGCAGATGTTTTGAAAGGCAATCTGCTGGCGGGGCACTTTGACACACCTTGCGTTCATCCGGAAATAACCACACCCACCAAGGGATGGTAAGATGAAAGCATAGGAATCATCGTAACTACGAGTCGAAAGCATAGGAATCATCGTAATATGAAGTTGAAAGCACAGGAGCCATTGTGATCACGGGTTCCTGCTCGACTCGGCTGACCTCTTAGAGGTCATAATTTGAAGGATATTGAGCGTCGCTCAAAATTCTAGAGAAGGTCTCAAAGAGTCCTCGTATCCTTCAAATTAAAGTTGCAGTCAACATATACTGCAACATCTGAAAACTCCTTCGGAATTCCCATCCACACCCGCGAAGGTCCGGGCGATCCGAACGGCAATGGGCCAGCTATCGAAGACATCTCCAAGTATTGAGCCATGTGTCAGAAAAGCAACGGCGGACCTTACAAGGGAAGTGGAGGTCGAAGTAAAAGTAATCTGTAAAGGAGTTTTCCCCATAATCACCCGACCAGCGGTCGTTAGGATGCCACCGACGAAACTCAAAACTCAAAGTAATGGAAAAAACCGCGGAAAGTGGAAAATACCAGTAAAACTAAAATGAGCCAAGGAATAATCTCTATAAGAAAAGAGGGGCCCGGCCGACCGAGTCACTGACAATCCTGTAACGGCCGACCCAAGAAGAATCCCAGGCGTTCTATGATGACCCCGGTCGAAATTGGGATACACCCACAGGAGAATTCGTTTCAAAAAACAAGGTCAATATGACCCCGAGAACCTAGACCTCGTCGCCCAAAAAGGCGGAACGTCTTCTACAAAACATCCGAGGATCATCAGAGTTTCCAGGCCAATGATCTCATTATTAAATGAGCACTGGGGCCCGACACGGGACCTCCTGAATCCAAGTAACAAAGCCCGTCAGAGCGGAGGTTGCTAGCTAGAATATGTAAATGACCAAGGATTAATTCATTTGTTGAATGCCATGAAGGTACAATCAATAAAATTCGACTCTATTTTCATCTTGGAATCAAATGCACTATAAGACCGAGTTCGTCTCGGCACCTCGAATGACCGGCTCCTCCGGCACTATAAGACCGAGCTCGTCTCGGCACCTCGAATGACCGGCTCCTCCGGCACTATAAGACCGAGCTCGTCTCGGCACCTCGAATGACCGGCTCCTCCGGCACTATAAGACCGAGGTCGTCTCGACACCTCGAATGACCGGCTCCTCCGGCACTATAAGACCGAGCTCGTCTCGGCACCTCGAATGACCGGCTCCTCCGGCACTATAAGACCGAGTTCGCCTCGGCACCTTACAAGACCGGTCCACCCGGCACTGAAAGTCCGAGCTCGCCTCGGCACCTTACAAGACCGGTCCACCCGGCACTGAAAGTCCGAGCTCGCCTCGGCACCTTACAAGACCGGTCCACCAATTGAAAGTCCGAGCTCGCCTCGGCACCTTACAAGACCGGTCCACCCGGCACTGAAAGTCCGAGCTCGCCTCGGCACCTTACAAGACCGGTCCACCCGGCACTGAAAGTCCGAGCTCGCCTCGGCACCTTACAAGACCGGTCCACCCGGCACTGAAAGTCCGAGCTCGCCTCGGCACCTTACAAGACCGGTCCACTCCGCATCGAAAGTCCGAGCTGGCCTCGGCTCCTTACCAGACCGGTCCACGCGTCTGGCTAAGTCCGAGCTCGCCTCGGCACCTTACAAGACCGGTCCACCCGGCACTGAAAGTCCGAGCTCGCCTCGGCACCTTACAAGACCGGTCCACCCGGCACTGAAAGTCCGAGCTCGCCTCGGCCCCTTACAAGACCGGTCCACCCGGCACTGAAAGTCCGAGCTCGCCTCGGCCCCTTACAAGACCGGTCCACCCGGCACCGAAAGCCCGAGCTAGCCTCGGCACCTTACAAGACCGGTCCACCCAGCACCGAAAGTCCGAGCTAGCCTCGGCACCTTACAAGACCGATCCTCCCGGCACCGAAAGTCCGAGCTCGCCTCGGCACCCTACAAGACCGGACCTCCCGGCACCGAAAGTCCGAGCTCGCCTCGGCACCTTACAAGACCGGTCCACCCGGCACTGGAAGTCCGAGCTAGCCTCGGCACCTTACAAGACCGGTCTACCCGGCACTGAAAGTCCGAGCTAGCCTCGGCACCTTACAAGACCGGTCCTCCCGGCACCGAAAGTCCGAGCTCGCCTCGGCACCTTACAAGACCGGTCCACCCGGCACTGAAAGTCCGAACTCGCCTCGGCACCTTACAAGACCGGTCCACCCGGCACTGAAAGTACGAGCTCGCCTCGGCCCCTTACAAGACCGGTCCACCCGGCACTGAAAGTCCGAGCTCGCCTCGGCGCCTCCAAAGACCGGTCCATCCGGCACAATCAACGAAGGGTAAGCAGAAAAAACGGCGGCCTGACCAACCGGGCCCAAACACAAAAAAGCAACAAAGGCCATAAAAAGATTTTATTCATAATAAGCTCCATGTCGGAATACAAAAGAAATCAAGGAAGAATGGCACGCAGGCCATACATGGAATAAAACAAAAAATCTACACGGCGTGGTCCCCCTGATCGGCCGCCTGAGAAGACTGCCCTCCACCTTCGCCAGACACGGTCTCCACAGGATCTTCGACAGCTTCGGCGGCCTTTGGCTCATCATCTCCGAGAGCTTCAACCTTTAGGTCGGCCGCCTGAGACTTTATGTAGGCGTGGACCTCCTCAACGGTCTTCCCTTCCTTCATGAGATCCAATATCTCATAACAAGTGGAGACGTAGTTAAGGTTGATCAATTCCTCGTATTCGGGTGTCTTCTGAAAAGCAGCCGCCCCGTCAGCAAGGCCCCTGTCATAACCCGCAGATTCGCAAGTCTGAACCCGCTCGGTCAATTGCTCAAGATAGGCCTTAACACTTTGCAAATGGGCCTCGTACTCGGCCCTGATATTCAGGCACTGTTTTTGCGCCTTCTCAGCCGCCGTGGCCATCTCGTCAGCCTTCCCTTTCCATACATTGGCCTCAAAGGCCTGGCTCTCCAGAAGCTCCATCTTACCCTTCAGAGAAGCCATCTCCTCCTCCAAAGATTTGATAAGCGAAGGGCAGAGATGATGTTCCTCCTGTAAAGCCTTGAGATCGGCCTCTGCCTTCTTATGTTTCCCAGCTGAGGCGGTCAGCTCCCCAGCGGCCTTCACATAGGTGCACAACGCCCGGCCCAAAATAGCATTTCCAAAATGGATCTGCTCATCCGGATCCATGTCGTTGGTCACCATCTCCATCTTCGGCGTCCAGCCCAAAATGGGGACATAGCTGGACTCAACCACCGATGGGGGGACCCGATCGAGCAGTTCGGCGGTTGGAGTGGCTGCCCGGACGTAGTCGAGAAACCAGCGCGGTCTCCGCCCTTTCATCCGGGCACAAGGTTCTTCCCGATCCTCATTCACCGGGAGATAGTGGCCCTCCAAATCAATCAAGGGCTCCTTACCCTTCGCCCGGCCCGTCCGTACAGGGCTCAAGGCGGGCACAACAATCTCAGGAAGGGGGAAACCCTCGGTCCTGGTCATGTTATCCTCAGGCCCGACCTCTACTCTCTTCCGCTTGCCTGCGCGCTCCCTACGCTCGGCGGCCTCCGCAGCCAGCCTCGCCACCCGCTGCGCAGGCGTCTCTTTACGTCCCGACGAACTCCTACCCCTGGGGCCTAGATGAGGAAGATGTGTCAAAAAAAAAAAAAAAAGGGGAAAAAGGAAAAGCTACCTGATGAAGACATTCTACTCGGGTTAGTGGATCGAAGTCCCGCGGCCCAAAGATTGTCCTCAGTAACCAGAAGGTATGACTTCCTCCGATCAGCGGGAAGATCCAAGAGCTGTTCAACCCGGTCGTCGAACAAAGAGGAGGTCTCTGAAGCCGGGATACGTTCTGCACAAACAACAAATTATGAGCGTTAGACAAAAAAGGAGCAGCAGCAAAGAACACGACACTTACTCATTTTGGCAACAAAGTATTCGGGGACCCGAAGCTCGGCGTCTATCACGCCAGGTTCCCACTCATCAACGGAGCTCATCCACGGCCCCCCTACATAGAACCACTGTTCTTTCCAGCTATGTATGGTCTCCGGCACATCCACCAATTCTTTATACATCGCGTGCCGGGCTGTCAAATAAAACCAGCCGGAACCAGATCGGCCGACCGACCTCCATAAAAAGAGACTGTTAACCTCTTCAAAACTGGGCTCGGTCCATCCATGCTGACTAAAAAGAATTAAAAGACCCACCATCCGAGCCCAAGAATTCGGATGAATTTGGGCAATACAAAGGCCCCACTGCCTCAACCACCGGGAAAGTACCAACGGCAGAGGAAACCTTAGCCCAGACAACAGAGAGCGGTAATACACCGCCGTGCATCCGACAGGAGGGGTGTGGGGTCTCTCCTCTGTGTCCGGAGCAAACATCCGCACCACCGCGGGTATCTTGAATCGCCCCCGCCAAGCCTCCAACTGCCCATCGGTGACCGTGCTGCGTATCGAAGCCGAATCCCATTCCGCCTCAACAAAAGGAGACGGCCGAGGCCGAACCCAGGCCCCAGTCTCGCCAGCCGCCGACAACGACGTCGCCACCTCCACGTCTCCAGAATCTGCATCTCCAGAATCCGGCGATCTTGCGACCTCGCCTCCGTTCTCATCGCTCCAGTCAACGGGAGCATCATCTATCGACAAATCCGCCACTCCCGTGCGGTCTGGGGACACAACCGACTCCTCCGCCGTATTCCTCCGCTCCGACATCGTAAAATAAGAAAAAAGAGGAGGAAGAGCAAGCTTACCAGGAAAGTCTGCAAAACCAGAAAAGAAGAAAAATGGCCGGAAAAGATTTCTCTCTGCAATAAAAATGGCGAAGGAAGCAATGAAGAAGAAGACACTCTATATTTATAGGATGAGACAGGGGCATTAAATACTAAAGCGGTGATTCATAATCATCACGAAGATTAAGGACGCGTGAGACACCGCGACGAATTACATCCCGCCACGCGTCCCCCTCACTATGGCTTTAGGAGATCCCGAAGTCAAATCGACGCGACTCTCAAAGATGTCCCTCCAAGGGATCTTATCCACCCCCAAATCGGATCGACCTCAATCTGAAACGATTCCAGCACCGGCCAACCCGGCACGACCCTGGACTCGGGGGCCCTTGTTGGTAGTCGATCCACCTTGGCGTCCACCTAAGCGCTTCGGGCAGCCGAACGACCGAGCAGATCCCGGAGCCGAACCAGCCATAAACTTGATCGTTTCTCGGGTTCGCACAAAATACCGGACCGGGCAGAGACCTTAGAGCCGACCCGGAATCCGGACCAGAAAGACCGAACAAACCCTATATGAATACGCTCCACAACCACGAATAAGGCCGACCAGAGTAGCAGGAAGCTCGAGGGCCGACCTCATTTTCGGTCATAACAGATAAATATCAAAAGCGCGAAGAACAGGCAGACAGGACAGTAAAAGAGAGCTGTCATGTCCCTTCCCAAAGCACACTTAAAAAGGTGACACGTGTCAAAGGAGTCACCTTCATCATGACAAATGTCATCAGCATATTCATCTCAATCTTCCTATTGTCATCTCATGAATAGCTGACATTGCCTATATATATACCAGGAGAAAGTACAAGAAAGGGACTTTTGAAAAAAAGGAGATATATAGGGAGAGAGAAAAAAGAGAGATAAGAGATATACTGAAAAAGAATAAAAAGACTTGTAATTAACAAGCAAACGGAATAGACCGGCATACATTATTCTGTCCGGCTCTATGCTATCAAGAGGTCATTAATAAAAAATTTAGTGATCATCCACTTTATTTATTATTTTCTACGTGTCTTCGATCCATTCGTCCAGATCAGCACACGTGACGTTGACCAAATCAGACGTCAACAACGGTATTATTTCAAAAACTTACAAAAGTCATTTAGAAAATACTAAATACCGTCATAAGATTTTCGCCAAAACGATCAAGGCCATAATGCCACAAACTCGGTTAAGGGAATCGGTTTTCAAAATAAAACTCAGTCGGTAAAATACCGAAAGCCATTATAGAAGAACTCACGCAGCGGATAAAAGAAATAAAGTCAAACATGCACAAGACAGCAACACTACTCCTCATATGAACGAAAAATGGGAGTCAAACAATCACATATCACGAAATCAAAATCCATAAGAGGATTCCGTCAATTAACTCATAATCATAAAAATAGCTCGTGTCACACGAGGCACAACACAAAGAAGGGAGACTTACATCCACAGGTCGCACGAAGATGATGATTGCCCACGATACTAATCACGACCAACCAACTCAGACGACGCGTCGCGACACGACTCAGTCAGATAAAATCCGACGAGACAAAAACTCAATAGACACCACTGACCCGACAGCCTAGGTTTCCACAACCTAAGCTCCGATACCATTTATGTAACACCCCCAATCCGCTCAGGGATATTACACGCCGTAGAACCTTTCCTCAAGGATCTACCAGGCTGGTAACAACAAACGAACAACTCGACAATGCCTTTAAGGCTAAAAAGACTCAGTAGACCGATTTGGCCTTTCAATAAATACATACAACTCAATTACAATACATGCCCAATGCGCAGGTCGAATACAACACGCTCCCGCATAACGGGAAAGAATACCGCAATGAAATAAAATGCAACTAAACCAATAACGTCATACGGATCCTCGTGTGATTAGTATCGTTCATCTTTCATCATCCTTCGTGCCGACCACTGTGCTATGCTCCCAAACTGAATGCAAAATAGACATCCACCCCCCGAATACTCGGGGGTTAGCAAAACTCCACTGTTTTGCTAGTGCAAATACAAAGTGCAAATACGAGCCATATAATTCACATTCCAAGAATAACAATAACCGGGAATCCTTAAAGATTAAAATACCACGAAACGAATACTTCCCGAGGCAAGAATTTGAGTAAAACTTTCCAAATCCGAAAGATCACAAATAATGAGAATGGTTTGCAAAATGGTTTAAAATACCCTCGGGAGTTTTAATAGAAAACAAATTAGGATTATCAAATCCTTCTCTTTCCAAAATCAACAGGGTCACAGCCCAAAGGTTTTATTTTCGCAAATATAAAACCGACAACAATTCACAGGGCCAGAGCCCAACATCACGTGTCCTCAACGGACATAAAATCAACGAAACGTAATCACGCACGCGCATCGCCTAGGACCCGGACGCTACCACAGACATCCCGCCTGAGGCCTCGAAGGACCCTCCCGAGCTGGCTAGCGAAACAAATCACAACATATGCATCGCCTTGGGAACAGAGTCATATCATAGATTCCCACACGAGGCCTCTAAGGACCCTCCCACACTGGCTAGCTAAACAAATCACAACATATATCACAACCATAAGTTATCCCGGCATCGTGCTAACAAGCCACGAACCTCGGAGTCCCCGCAAGACATACCCGATGATAACCCCACAAGTTATCTTGGCATCGGGCTAACAAGCCACGAACCTCGGAGTCCCCGCAAGACATACCCGATTGGATAACCCATGACACATACATCACAACCAAATCACAACCATAAGTTATCCCGGCATCGTGCTAACAAGCCACGAACCTCGGAGTCCCCGCAAGACATACCCGATGATAACCCCAAAAGTTATCTCGGCATCGGGCTAACAAGCCACGAACCTCGGAGTCCCCGCAAGACATACCCGATTGGATAACCCTACGGTCTCGCCCGACCCATACTAGCAAGTATGGATCCCGGAGATTCAACAATCCTACCCGGAGGCACATCACGTATAACAAGCACACAACAATAATCGATTATGAGGCCAAACAACATTAAACATCGCAACCTCCTTTCAAAGGAGTAACAACTAACATCACATCATGTCAAAACCGCAATACATTGAAATGAAGCCATATATGTACACACGCATTATAAAACACCACATAAACTCCAAACATATCCAAAAGATCCACGTAGTCACTTACAACCCACACAATTACAAAACACACGCGTTTTGAAAGAGAGCCTTTAACAAGGCTAATCGAATCTTTTGAAAACTCGTTTCAAACAATCAAACAAACATATAAAGACGATCACCAATTATCATATTCATAAAACAAGAATTATATGGACAAGGTACTTGCCTCAAAATCGGCACGCAAGTATCCCGACGAACACGGCTCAACCGGAAAGCTTCGAAATGCCCGATGCAATCGAAAAGAAGGACGACAACGAACGGAAGGGTTCAACTCGGTTTCTTCGCAATAAACTCGACCCTAACAATATATAATCAATAAATCATAGATCATACGAGGAAGAATAAACGTAGAACGCCCGAAAACCCCTCTAAGACATTTTACCGGACACCTTCAAGGCGTCGGTCAAGAACTCGACCAAAACAACGAATCGATACGATCCAACCATGGAATAACAAGGGAAATGATATAATACATCTAAATAATCATCAACCCATCACAATCCTAAGTTAAAACGGATTAAACGGACGAAAACAACCAAAACACCCAAATTCCCCAAAACTAGATTTCTAGGAAATCTGACCTCATTCGGTAGATCGGAGGACGTTATAGGACGGATGATTGATGATATGAACCTCAACACTTCATGGATTCATTGTACAACAACATCTATAGATGATTCACACACCCACAGCCGCGTACGGGAAGAAAAGAATGAAAAATGGTCAAGAAAACGCCGCCAGCCTTAAATAGTCGATCGGCCACGGGTTACGACGAATCGCCATGGCTTACGTACGAATCGCCATGGCCGAACGCATCACCGAAATGCCGGAAGCATTACGACGCACGCAAGGGCCTTACGACGAATCCGGCCTTACGACGAATCGCCGATCACTAACGCACGTTACTCGCCGTATCGCCTGCCCGAGCATGCCCGCCATGACTCGCCGACCAACTCCGACGGCCCGAACGACCCCGAAACCCGAACCTAAGTACGAATCGAAGATACGGTTACGAAGTACTCGCAAAGACGAATCCGAGCACTAAGAGAACACACAATTCCGACCACCCGAAGGCTCGAAATTCGACAACGGAAAGTAATTACCCCAAACTTTGGGAAATTACGAAAATGGCCCAAAACGCCCGAAAATCACGATACGTGATCGAAACACCAAGCCAAAGCTCGCAACATGAATAATAACATTAAATGAACTTACGAGAAAGTCGAAACAACAGCTTTGACGAGATTCGCAAGAATCGAACTCAAGTGCGGAAAAACCGCTAAAAAGCACGGAACTCAACAAAACGACACCGAAACAAGCTCGGATGACAAAAAGTGCAGAATTAATCATTCTCGAAATGACGAAACGGTCATGAGCGAGTCGTCAAAACGGACTTCCGCCAAAAAAAAAAGAAATTACCGGAAATCGAAATCACGGGTATTACATTCTACCCTCCTTAAAAGAAGTTTCGTGAAACTTAAAATAAGTAGGGAGAAGCAATATCCACTGTCAGGAAAACTCGACGAGATACCCAAAAACCGAAAACTCGCGCCCGACGGCGAAACGCTGCAAGAAATGCAAAGGAACATACGGCGTGAAAACACGCTCCACGACGACCAACACAACGCCACCGATAGAGAAATAATAAAACCAACAAGTGACAAGCGTCATCAAACAGGTAATACAACCAAGTCGATTATCCGAACAATCACAAAACACAACGAACGAAAATCAATATGATTGACCACCCCAACGGTACATCAATCAAAACGCGAGCCAATCGCTGAAGAAATACGGAATTCCACCGCTCAAGGGTTGGAAGATCGAAAACGAGACAAATTTCCCGAATATAAGGAAATTAGGAAGGAGTTTGAATGCGCAACAATCACGAAACGAGATCAACAAAAACCGAACAATCAAAAGATCGAACCACAACGGTCGAGACAACAAAAATCGAACAATCATGTTCGAATCATGAAGAACAATAAAATTCAAACAACAACTCTCAGGTTCACGTCTCGGCTCGAGACAATATATGATCCGGTAAAAGCAACAAGATGTGATTCACATAAGATCCACAGGAAAGGGAATAGCAGTAGAAAAGTCACAACGACAAACAAGTTATTCCGAAATAATACCACACTCGTTCGATCAACAAAAGCAAGGGGCAGGACAAGCTCAGAAATGTCAACGAACATAAACGAGTCGACAGAGTCGAAAATACAAAAGTTCAAGATCCAGTCCACTTCGAATAAAAGAACTAGTAGAACCAAAAGATGTTACTTCCGAACAAGATTCACAAGAATCGAACCGAACTCGGAAAAGCCACAGCGAAAACCATATTGACCCAAAACAAGATCACACCTCGTCCGATCAATGAAACCGAAATACAGAACAAGTTCATTAAGTATCAACGAACACGAGCGAGTCGATAGAATCGAGAAAGAGAAAATGCCGGAGTCTAAAAACAACACGGGTACTACATTCGACCTCTTATAAAAGAAGGTCGCCCCCGCAACTCACAACAGCGAAATCAAGGTGACGACACAACAAGCAACCGACAGAAACATCCTTCGAAGGCCTCTCAAAGTCGATTCTGATACTTGTGCTGAAGCGCGAACTCCGAAAGTCTCGGTAGCCAATTCGCAAAACTGAATTCGGTGTCCCTTGAGTCCACACTTGAAACGTGTTATCGACGAGAAGGACAAATTTACACGTGCATGCCCCGGCACATCACGATTGAAATGCCTCGGCTCGGCATACCGAAAATACAAATGCTAGATACAATGGGGCATAACGTCGCAAAACAACATAGCGGAGATGCCAACTCAGCACAACAAAGAATCATAACACATACCATATACAACGATTACCATCGTAAAGTAATACACACACAAACACTACAGAAACGACGGTATCGTTCGGCGACCTCAACGGCCCGAACGATAACCAGCACATAATTACAACCATCATGAAACAATCACACATGTACACAAACGTACAAACTCAAGCTTCAACAGCTCACACCCGTGCGACAACACGCAAATCACCACGAGGCGACAAACAGTAAATACCAGTTCACACCTCTCACGGAGGGCTAGTACAACAAATGCGTGGCAACGCCGACGTTCATGCCACCAATTCGATCACAATCCAAGTTAACACCGTAACGAAAGTTCGAAAACCATACACACATTTCCGGTCCGCAAACAGGAATGATAGGTTTTAAAAACAAAAACCACCTTTTGAAAACAGTTTGGAAACAACAGTTGATCTTGAGTATCATTTTACAAAAAGTAGTACAAACACCATTATCGAGACTTTGAAAGTCATCTTGCGTTTGAACAAAAAAGAGGACACCTTTCTTTTAGTGAAAAACTTTCAAAAATATTCGACCCTTGGGTCTAAGCAACTGCATTTGAAAATATCTCAAAATATTTTTGGTCCTCAACCGGAAAATTTTTGAAATGTATTGCGGCATTAGAAAACACCTTGAAAACACCGCAAGAAAATAATTCGTTTTAAAAGTACGTCTCGAATTTTAATTTTCTAAGATACTCAAGGTTTTCAAAAATAATTCAATGGGCTAGAATGCTCAAAAATTTCAGGTAATTACACGGAACAATATAGCGCCGTGGGTCCCGCGCCGGAACCCACCAGGCTAAAAACCTTTTACAAAAATGCCAAAAAAGCTGATGACGGTATTATTTCAAAAACTTACAAAAGTCATTTAGAAAATACTAAATACCGTCATAAGATTTTCGCCAAAACGATCAAGGCCATAATGCCACAAACTCGGTTAAGGGAATCGGTTTTCAAAATAAAACTCAGTCGGTAAAGTACCGAAAGCCATTATAGAAGAACTCACGCAGCGGATAAAAGAAATAAAGTCAAACATGCACAAGACAGCAACACTACTCCTCATATGAACGAAAAATGGGAGTCAAACAATCACATATCACGAAATCAAAATCCATAAGAGGATTCCGTCAATTAACTCATAATCATAAAAATAGCTCGTGTCACACGAGGCACAACACAAAGAAGGGAGACTTACATCCACAGGTCGCACGAAGATGATGATTGCCCACGATACTAATCACGACCAACCAACTCAGACGACGCGTCGCGACACGACTCAGTCAGATAAAATTCGACGAGACAAAAACTCAATAGACACCACTGACCCGACAGCCTAGGTTTCCACAACCTAAGCTCCGATACCATTTATGTAACACCCCCAATCCGCTCAGGGATATTACACGCCGTAGAACCTTTCCTCAA
The DNA here is from genome assembly GCA_033398695.1 of Orobanche coerulescens. NCBI lineage: Eukaryota > Viridiplantae > Streptophyta > Magnoliopsida > Lamiales > Orobanchaceae > Orobanche > Orobanche coerulescens. The sequence continues at coordinate 12,073,100 of CM065809.1, forward strand.
GGATCTACCAGGCTGGTAACAACAAACGAACAACTCGACAATGCCTTTAAGGCTAAAAAGACTCAGTAGACCGATTTGGCCTTTCAATAAATACATACAACTCAATTACAATACATGCCCACGCAGGGGTCGAATACAGCACGCTCCCGTACAACGGGGAAAGAATACTGCATCGGAAATAAAATGCAACTAAACCAATAACGTCATACGGATCCTCGTGTGATTAGTATCGTTCATCTTTCATCATCCTTCGTGCCGACCCTGTGCTATGCTCCCAAACCTGAATGCAAAAATAGACATCCACCCCCCGAATACTCGGGGGTTAGCAAAACTCCACTGTTTTGCTAGTGCAAATACAAAGTGCAAATACGAGCCATATAATTCACATTCAACGAATAACAATAACCGGGAATCCTTAAAGATTAAAATACCACGAAACGAATACTTCCCGAGGCAAGAATTTGAGTAAAACTTTCCAAATCCGAAAGATCACAAATAATGAGAATGGTTTGCAAAATGGTTTAAAATTGTAATACCCGAGATTTCTGTTATGTAATTGGAACTTGTGATATTGTAATGATTGTACTTTTGTCTGAGTACTATTCTCCGTATTTCATAATCCGATGTTGTCGAGCGTATAATTTCGTATATGTGATATAGAGATTGAAATTCTGTGCATGTAGCGCACGCTACAGCCGCGTGTAGCGACGCTAACGAGGATTCATAGCGCACGCATGAGGGGATCATTAGCGCACGCTATGCGTGGTCAAATTGATTGAGACGTGCGGTAGGTGAGATCTGCCGGGGACCCTCGCCGGATCGTGTCGGGATGAACACAGACGGCTTTCGGGAAAAGCTGTCAACGCCTTTAGCGCACGCTACGGGCATATGCGTAGCGCACGCTAAGTGCTGACTTGATTAAGTCGATAGCCGTTAGCGCACGCCACGAGCGTGACTAGCGCGCGCTAATAGCCATTTATTATAAATAGACTGACATCCTATTCGTGATTTCGATTCTTTCTCCTCCCATAACCCGAACTCTTACACTTAGAACATAACTCCTTCGTCCTAAACACTTCGTATCAACCTCCTAGTTCGAGATTGAAGATCGTATATCATTGGAGATTGGTGTTCAAGCCTTCGGTGTTGGATTGCTTCATTTTCCTCCGTGTTCTTCACTACTTTGAGGTAGGTGATTCTTCACCGATGTTAGTAATGTTCCTAAGGAAGTTTGAATCATGTTTGGATAGCAAGTATTTCGTTATAATCGGTCATCACATGTTAGAAGGATACTTTTGACGTATCGGCACTATATATCGCATTTAACCTTTGAACCATCTTATTATAAGGACTCCTAAGCATGTTCAAATCGATTTATGACCAGTAATCGGATATTACCCAGTTGCTACGTTGTACACGTTGGAATCATGTGTTTTGGAACGTAAGACGATCGGAACTTAGATTATTTCTTGAAGATCGTAGGTGGATTATGATATTGAAATGACTATCCGTATATTTGTATTTCATAATCATAAAACTTCCACAAACCTTATTAGCATGATATGCCCGAGGATAACTTGTATTATCACGGTAGAATTCATGAGTTCTTCACCATTCAACCCAGTTTTCGGTATTACGCCATGCAAGATTAGCGCACGCTAACATGTGTGAGTTAACGTGCGTTATCGGGTTCGATTAACGCACGAAACGCACGTAGCGTCGTTATGAGACCAAAGTCGATCGCGATTCGTGGCTAGCGACGCTAGTCTTATACGATAGCGTACGCTAACAGCCGGCTTGGCGACGTTACGTAGAGTACGTAGCGCGCTAAGCAATCCGCATGCATTGTTTATTTTGAGCTTTTCGGCCGTAGGCCGAATTGTTAGGCCATTGTTCGACTTGAGATGAATTGTATATCATTCCTTTTGTTAAGGTTCAAGCTTGCTACGTTGATCGAAGGAGGCGACTTTCGAGAGTGTTGAGATCATTGAAGTATATCGTTCTTGCCATCTTCGAGGCAAGTATCGTGATATGTTAATATCGGTATTTTTTGGAGCATGCGTATGATTATTCATGTTGTTGAACATGATGTTTACTTCGTTGATTTGCCATGATATTCGTTATATAGTGTTTATATGTTCATGTTGATGAACATAATGATTTGGCATATGTGTATGCATGAGTTGTGTTTGTATACGTTGTACGATCTATGCTGAGGGCGCTGGATCGGATGTCCACCTCGTGTTGGTCCGACGGGATCATCTTGGGATCTAGGCTGAGGGCGCTGGATGATTGGATGGGTTATTTCCACCTCGTGTTGGTCCGACGGGATCATCTTGGGATCTATGCTGAGGGCGTTGGATCGTTGGAATACCCATGCTGTGTAATGGAATCTTGTAGATTCGTATTGTCGGATTCCGGTAGCGGAAGTCCGTGTGGTGTATCTTGTTATGTATTGTTGATGCATATTCGAATTGTTTAATATGATACTTGTACTAGCATCGTTTTGCTAACCCCTTCGGGTGTGGACATTTGTTTTGATGTTCAGGTAGCCGAGGAGCGGGAAAGCGACACGATCTGACGTGACGGCGAAGGGTTTCAGTGATGTTTATTGTTATTGGAGATTTGTTTTCTTGGTTTGGTTTCTGTACTCGAGTACGCGTGTCTTATTGATATTAATTCGATATGGTTGTATTAATTACTCGTTGAACCAGTTGTACGTTTTCACAAACTTGAATTTCCACAGTATTGATGTCTTAGATTTACTTTCCTTTTTTAATTAGCCTTGTAAATCCTTACTTAAAGGGTTTACGGCGCTGTAATTATTCCGAATATCTCGAGGTGTTACAGAATATGGTATCGGAGCTAAGATTCATGGATATCTTGGCAGTCGGGTTTTAGTTGGGTCTGTTTACGTTATTTGATTTACGGGTCGTTTGTAACATCACTGTTCAGCCGAAGTCGTCATGTTGACCGTGGTTGTAAGTCTCTTAATCTCTTATACTACCGTTTTACTTAATTACTGTTTTGTGAGTATTGACGGACTTTATTTCGAAAAATTTTGTTCTGGATATTGAGAAATTGCGTTTACAGTATGTTGAGAGGAGGACGTGGACGCGGACGCGGTCGTGGACGCGGACGTGGTAACATGAGACATGAGGATCCCGCAACTACCCCCGAAATATCGGCTAGTCGAACCGATTCCCATTCTGGAGGGCAGCAAGGATCAGCGAATGATGATGCAAATCCTAACATGCCGGGAGTGCTTCAACAGGTGGTGGCGCAGATAAACCAGTTCGCTCAGGTCGTTGATCGCATGAAGACGGCGATGGGACAGCAGCACCATGAGGATAACCGGGGAGATAGATGGCTTGCTGAGGTGGTTAAATTGCACCCGCCAAAATTTGACGGATCTACTGAGGCACCTACTTGGGATCACTGGCTCAAGGAGTTGGAGAAGATATTCGCGGGTCTTAACTGTCCCGAGGACCGGAAGGTTCCCATTGCCCAGTATTTTCTGACTGGGGAGGCCTTTGATTGGTGGGAAGCTATTCGACCCGAGAATCATAATGCGGATTGGACGGAATTCAAACTAATGATGGAAGCACAGTATTGTCCTCGTCCAGTTAGAGAGGCAAAGATCCGAGAGTTTTTCTCACCACAGAGTTCAGAGGCATCTGTGACAGATGTAATTAAAACTTTTAATCATCAGCTGACTTGTGTGCGACACTTGGTCAGAACGGAGGCAGAAAAGATTTTTCATTTTGATATGCGGATGAAGCCGGAGATTCAGCAGTACATGTCCGGATTCGAGTGTACTACGTTGCGACAGTATCAAGACAAAGCGCTGGCCTACGACATGAAAGAGGCGGCGGTGGAGAAATCAGTAGAGGCAAAGAAGTAGAAGGTGACCGGCAGCTTTGCAGAAAACAAGAGTGGTGGGGCCCGCAAGGGCCAGTCTTCCTTTTATTCGGCTAGGAAACCTCCACATCCTTCTAAAGGCGGGAAGAAGTTCCGGACAACATAAGCAGTTTCGGACGCATCAAAGAAATGCTACAATTGTGGTCGAGCAGGGCATATTCGACATGATTGCCCCGCATCTTCTGTGACTTGTTACGATTGTGGGCAAGAAGGGCACCGTGCGGCCTTCTGTGGAGCCGCTACTAGATCTTTTGGTACCCGCACTCCAGCACCAGTTCCTAAGGAGATAAGTGTGAACCAGACACAGCAGAGTGGATTTCAGCAGCAGAACATTGGGAAGAGAGAGACATCCAGTGCTGGGTCCGTTCCTCCACGCCTGTACGAAATGAGGAGATCTGACGATCAGAACACCGCTGTTGCATCAGGTACGATTCAGATCCTTTTGCAACTAGTTAGTGTTTTATTCGATTCCGGAGCTACACATTCTTTTGTATCATTGAACTGTGTAAATCGTTTAAAAATCTCGTGCTTAATTGATTGTGAACCGTATGTTGTGGGATTGCCGAGTGGAGAGAGAATTGTGGGAACCCTAGAGGCTAGAGATTTTCCAGTATCTATAGGAGGGAAAGATTGGCCGTCGAATCTCATTGTTGTTGACATCTACGGTGACGATTTAATTCTCGGAGACGATTGGCTCAACCGTTATGGAGCTATCCTGAATTACCGAGAGAGAGTCATTTCTATCATTGCTGATGACGGGTCTGAACACTTATTCCGAGGATGGAGACCGGGGAGCTCGGGCAAAGTGATCAAATCAATGAAAGCCGTAAATTATCAAGCAGGATGTCATGGACTTTGGTGTTATGCCATGAGGAAAGAGGAAGGAGTAGAGCTCTCGTCTATTTCAGTTGTGAATGAGTTCTCAGATGTATTTCCTGACGAACTACCAGGGTTACCTCCGCAAAGAGAAGTGGAATTCACCATCGAATTAGAGCCTGGAGCAGCCCCTATTTCCAGGGCACCATACCGCATGGCGCCAACCGAGATGTATGAACTCAAGAAGCAACTGGAGGAATTGTTACAGAAGGGCTATATTCAACCTAGCGTTTCTCCTTGGGGAGCGCCCGTTCTCTTTGTCTGGAAGAAAGACGGGTCCCTCCGACTGTGTATTGATTACAGGGAGCTTAACAAAATGACGATCAAGAATAAGTATCCTATACCTCGGATCGACGACTTGTTTGATCAACTGCAAGGGGCAAGGGTATTCTCGAAGATTGACTTGCGATCAGGATACCATCAGTTGAGAATCAAGGGATCAGATATACCGAAATCTGCTTTCAGATCCCGGTACGGGCATTATGAATTTGTAGTGATGCCATTTGGACTTACCAATGCTCCTGCGGTATTCATGCAATTGATGAATCCGGTATTCTTGGAGTACTTGGATAAATTTGTGGTCGTTTGCATTGACGACATTTTGATATATTCGAGGGACGCAGAGGAACATGCTGAACATTTACGTGTTGTTTTGAGCATCTTGAGAAAGGAACAGCTGTATGCTAAGCTTTCTAAATGCGAATTCTGGCTTAAGGAAGTAACCTTCCTTGGGCATGTGATATCATCCGACGGAGTTCAGGTGGACTCGAAGAAAGTCGAAGCAATCTTGGAGTGGGAATCTCCTAAAAACGTGAAAGAAGTCCGAAGCTTCTTAGGACTTGCTGGATATTATCGCCGCTTTGTAGAGGGATTTTCCAAAATTGCTCGTCCGCTCACTCAGCTGTTACAGAAAACTCAAAAGTTCACGTGGAATGAGAAATGCCAGGCTGGTTTTGACGAACTTAAGAGGAGACTGACGACAGCACCTATATTAGCACTGCCAGAGGGAACTGATGGATTCATGGTATACAGCGACGCTTCAAATCAGGGTTTGGGTTGTGTGTTGATGCAGAAGGATAAAGTGATTGCTTATGCTTCTCGGCAATTGAAACCGTACGAAGTTAATTATCCGACTCATGATCTGGAGCTAGCAGCTGTGGTCTTTGCCTTGAAAATTTGGCGACATTATTTGTACGGCACTCATTGTCAGATCTTTACAGATCATAAGAGCCTCAAATACATTTTCAGTCAGAAAGAATTAAACATGAGGCAGAGAAGGTGGCTGGAATTGATCAAGGATTACGACTTGGAGATTCTCTATCATCCGGGGAAAGCAAATGTAGTAGCCGATGCTTTGAGCCGTAAACCTGTTTCTCTTCGAGTGTTGGAAGCTCTCACGTCCCAAACCAGTATTCAACGAGAACTGATCCGCGAGGGGATTGAAGTATGGGCACCAGGAATCCAAGGGCAACTGTATGTGATGGAACTGACTTCATCACTAGTCGAGGAGATCAAATCTAAGCAGTTGGACGATTCTTTAATCCTTCGATTATGTGATGAAGTAAAGAAAGGAAAAGCCGCAGGATTTGCGATACAAGATGATGGAGTTCTGAGATTTCAGAGTCGACTTTGCGTTCCCGAGGATGATGATTTGAGGCGGACAATTTTGAAGGAAGCTCATAGTACGCCCTATTCTATTCACCAGCAAAGAAGAAGATGTATAAGGATTTAAAGCAAAACTTCTGGTGGGGGAATATGAAGAAGGACGTAGCGGAGTACGTTTCGAAGTGTTTGACTTGTCAGCAGGTTAAGATTGAACATCAGCAACCTGTCGGGATGTTAAAGCCGCTTCCGATCCCTGAATGGAAGTGGGAGGACATTTCGATGGATTTCATCACCAATATGCCAATGACTAGAACAGGAATGAACACGATTTGGGTTGTAGTTGATCGACTAACCAAGTCGGCTCATTTCCTAGGGATCAAAGATACATGGGGACCCGAGAGATTGGCGCGAGTATTTATTGCGGAGATAGTCAGATTGCATGGGACGCCGAAGACCATTATTTCGGATCGAGATGGTCGTTTTGTGTCGCACTGGAAAGCAATTCACAAGGCTTTGGGGATCGAGCTCAACTTTAGCACGACTTATCATCCCCAAATGCACGGTCAGTCTGAAAGGACTATTCAAACTGTAGAAGACATGCTTAGAGCCTGTGCTTTGGATTGGTCAACTGATTGGGAAGTTCATTTGCCATTAGTTGAATTCACCTACAATAATAGTTGGCATGCTTCAACTAAGATGGCACCATTTGAAGCTTTGTACGGGAGAAGATGCCGATCACCCCTGAGTTGGGATGATTCTTCGGATTTGATCGGGACGGAACCGGAATTGATTATTCAGACTCAAGAGAAGATAGCTTTGATTCGAGAGAGACTGCTGATCGCCCAGTCGACGAAGTCTTATGCCGATGTACGTCGTCGCCCTCTAGAGTTCGACGCTGGGGACCACGTACTATTGAAGGTGTCTCCTACACGAGGGATTTTCCGTTTTGGCAGAAGAGGCAAGCTTAGTCCGAGATATATCGGACCATTTGAGATCCTAGAGAGAGTTGGGGATTTAGCATACAGGTTGGCCTTACCGCCATCGCTGAGTCATGTTCACAATGTGTTTCACGTATCCCAACTACGGAAGTATGTACCGGACCCCAGTCACGTCATTGATTTCGACGAGATCGAGATAGCTAATGATGGCACCTTCGAAGAGAGACCAATCAAGATACTTGAGAGCCGGATCAAACAATTGAGGAATAAACCAATACATTTGGTTAAAGTACAATGGTCACGACATGGAGTCGAAGAGGCCACTTGGGAAACGGAGGACGGTATGAAGGCTAAATATTCGGAGTTGTTTTCATCCTAAGTTTCGGGACGAAACTTCTTTTTAGGGAGGAAGGATGTAATACCCGAGATTTCTGTTATGTAATTGGAACTTGTGATATTGTAATGATTCTACTTTTGTCTGCGTACTATTCTCCGTATTTCATAATCCGATGTTGTCGAGTGTATAATTTCGTATATGTGATATAGAGATTGAAATTCTGTGCATGTAGCGCACGCTACAGGCTGCGTGTAGCGTACGCTAACAGGGATTCATAGCGCACGCTACAGGGGATCATTAGCGCACGCTATGCGTGGTCAAATTGATTGAGACGTGCGGTAGGTGAGATCTGGCCGGGGGACCCCTGTCGGATCGTGTCGGGATGAACCTGGACGGCTTTCGGGAAAAGCCAAGTCAACGCCTTAGCGCACGCTACAGGCATATGCGTAGCGCACGCTAAGTGCTGACTTCAGTTAAGTCAGACAGCCGTTAGCGCACGCTACGAGCAGGGACTAGCGCGCGCTAATAGCCATTTATTATAAATAGGACAGCATCCTATTCGTGATTTCAGTTCTTTCTCCTCCCATAACCCGAACTCTTACACTTAGAACATAACTCCCTTCGTCCTAAACACTTCGTATCAACCTCCTAGTTCGAGATTGAAGATCGTATATCATTGGAGATTGGTGTTCAAGCCTTCGGTGTTGGATTGCTTCATTTTCCTCCGTGTTCTTCACTACTTTGAGGTAGGTGATTCTTCACCGATGTTAGTAATGTTCCTAAGGAAGTTTGAATCATGTTTGGATAGCAAGTATTTCGTTATAATCGGTCATCACATGTTAGAAGGATACTTTTGACGTATCGGCACTATATATCGCATTTAACCTTTGAACCATCTTATTATAAGGACTCCTAAGCATGTTCAAATCAATTTATGATCAGTAATCGGATATTACCCAGTTGCTACGTTGTACACGTTGGAATCATGTGTTTTGGAACGTAAGACGATCGGAACTTAGATTATTTCTTGAAGATCGTAGGTGGATTATGATATTGAAATGACTATCCGTATATTTGTATTTCATAATCATAAAACTTCCACAAACCTTATTAGCATGATATGCCCGAGGATAACTTGTATTATCACGGTAGAATTCATGAGTTCTTCACCATTCAACCCAGTTTTCGGTTTGCAGTATTCTGCCATGCAAGATTAGCGCACGCTAACATGTGTGAGTTAACGTGCATTATCGGGGTTCAGTTAACGCACGAAACGTATGTAGCATACGTTATGAGACCAGCCGAGTCAGACTGCCAGTCCGTGGCTAGCGCACGCTAGTCTTATACGATAGCGTACGCTAACAGTCCGGCTTAGCGCACGTTACGTAGAGTACGTAGCGCGCGCTAAGCAATCCAAACAGATTGTTTATTTTGAGCTTTTCGACCGTAGGCCGAATTGTTAGGCCATAGTTCGACTTGAGATGAATTGTATATCATTCCTTTTGTTAAGGTTCAAGCTTGCTACGTTGATCGAAGGAGGCGACTTTCGAGAGTGTTGAGATCATTGAAGTATATCGTTCTTGCCATCTTCGAGGCAAGTATCGTGATATGTTAATATCGGTATTTTTTGGAGCATGCGTATGATTATTCATGTTGTTGAACATGATGTTTACTTCTTTGATTTGCCATGATATTCGTTATATAGTGTTTATATGTTCATGTTGATGAACATAATGATTTGGCATATGTGTATGCATGAGTTGTGTTTGTATACATTGTACGATATATGCTGAGGGCGCTGGATCGGATGTCCACCTCGTGTTGGTCCGACGGGATCATCTTGGGATCTAGGCTGAGGGCGCTGGATCATTGGACGGGTTATTTCCACCTCGTGTTGGTCTGACGGGATCATCTTGGGATCTATGCTGAGGGCGCTGGATCGTTGGAATACCGATGCTGTGTAATGGAATCTTGTAGATTTGCATTGTCGGATTCCGGTAGCGGAAGTCCGTGTGGTGTATCTTGTTATGTATTGTTGATGCATATTCGAATTGTTTAATATGATACTTGTACTAGCATCTTTTTGCTAAACCCCTTCAGGTAGCCGAGGAGCAGGGAAACAGCCACAGTACCGACGTGACGACGAAGGGGTTCAGTGATGTTTATTGTTATTGGAGATTTGTTTTCTTGGTTTGGTTTCTGTACTCGAGTACGCGTGTCTTATTGATATTAATTCGATATGGTTGTATTAATTACTCGTTGAACCAGTTGTACGTTTTCACAAACTTGAATTTCCGCAGTATTGATGTCTTAGATTTACTTTCCTTTTTTAATTAGCCTTGTAAATCCTTACTTAAAGGGTTTACGGCGCTGTAATTATTCCGAATATCTCGGGGTGTTACAAAAATACCCTCGGGAGTTTTAATAGAAAACAAATTAGGATTATCAAATCCTTCTCTTTCCAAAATCAACAGGGTCACAGCCCAAAGGTTTTATTTTCGCAAATATAAAACCGACAACAATTCACAGGGCCAGAGCCCAACATCACGTGTCCTCAACGGACATAAAATCAACGAAACGTAATCACGCACGCGCATCGCCTAGGACCGGGACGCTACCACAGACATCCCGCCCGAGGCCTCGAAGGACCCTCCCGAGCTGGCTAGCGAAACAAATCACAACATATGCATCGCCTTGGGAACAGAGTCATATCATAGATTCCCGCACGAGGCCTCTAAGGACCCTCCCGCACTGGCTAGCTAAACAAATCACAACATATATCACAACCATAAGTTATCCCGGCATCGTGCTAACAAGCCACGAACCTCGGAGTCCCCGCAAGACATACCCGATGATAACCCCACAAGTTATCTCGGTATTGGGCTAACAAGCCACGAACCTCGGAGTCCCCGCAAGACATACCCGATTGGATAACCCATGACACATACATCACAACCAAATCACAACCATAAGTTATCCCGGCATCGTGCTAACAATCCACGAACCTCGGAGTCCCCGCAAGACATACCCGATGATAACCCCACAAGTTATCTCGGCATCGGGCTAACAAGCCACGAACCTCGGAGTCCCCGCAAGACATACCCGATTGGATAACCCTACGGTCTCGCCCGACCCATACTAGCAAGTATGGATCCCGGAGATTCAACAATCCTACCCGGAGGCACATCACGTATAACAAGCACACAACAATAATCGATTATGAGGCCAAACAACATTAAACATCGCAACCTCCTTTCAAAGGAGTAACAACTAACATCACATCATGTCAAAACCGCAATACATTGAAATGAAGCCATATATGTACACACACATTATCAAACACCACATAAACTCCAAACATATCCAAAAGATCCACGTAGTCACTTACAACCCACACAATTACAAAACACACGCGTTTTGAAAGAGAGCCTTTAACAAGGCTAATCGAATCTTTTGAAAACTCGTTTCAAACAATCAAACAAACATATAAAGACGATCACCAATTATCATATCCATAAAACAAGAATTATATGGACAAGGTACTTGCCTCAAAATCGGCACGCAAGTATCCCGACGAACACGGCTCAACCGGAAAGCTTCGAAATGCCCGATGCAATCGAAAAGAAGGACGACAACGAACGGAAGGGTTCAACTCGGTTTCTTCGCAAGAAACTCGACCCTAACAATATATAATCAATAAATCATAGATCATACGAGGAAGAATAAACGTAGAACGCCCGAAAACCCCTCTAAGACGTTTTACCGGACACCTTCAAGGCGTCGGTCAAGAACTCGACCAAAACAACGAATCGATACGATCCAACCATGGAATAACAAGGGAAATGATATAATACATCTAAATAATCATCAACCCATCACAATCCTAAGTTAAAACGGATTAAACGGACGAAAACAACCAAAACACCCAAATTCCCCAAAACTAGATTTCTAGGAAATCTGACCTGATTCGGTAGATCGGAGGACGTTATAGGACGGATGATTGATGATATGAACCTCAACACTTCACGGATTCATTGTCCAACAACATCTCTAGATGATTCACATACCCACAGCCGCGTACGGGAAGAAAATAATGAAAAATGGTCAAGAAAAAACGCTGTGCCTTAAATAGAATCAGCCGAGTTACGGACGTAATCGCCATGGCTTACGTCACGTATCGCCATGGCCGAACGCATCGCTGGAAATGCAAGCGTTACGTGCACGCCGGCGGGCCTTACGTGCGTAATCGGCCTTACGTCGTATCGCCGATCACTACCGCACGTTACTCGGCCAGGGCTGGCCTGGCCCGAGCATGCCCGGCCATGACTCGTCCGGGACCAACTCCGACGGCCCGAACGACCCCGAAACCCGAACCTGAGTACGAATCGAAGATACGGTTACGAAGTACTCGCAAAGACGAATCCGAGCACTAAGAGAACACACAATTCCGACCATCCGAAGGCTCGAAATTCGACAACGGAAAGTAATTACCCCAAACTTTGGGAAATTACGAAAATGGCCCAAAACGCCCGAAAATCACGATACGTGATCGAAACACCAAGCCAAAGCTCGCAACATGAATAATAACATTAAATGAACTTACGAGAAAGTCGAAACAACAGTTTCGGACGAGATTCGCAAGAATCGAACTCAATTGCGGAAAAACCGCTAAAAAGCACGGAACTCAACAAAATGACACCGAAACGAGCTCAGATGACAAAAAGTGCAGAATTAATCATTCTCGAAATGACGAAACGGTCATGAGCGAGTCGTCAAAACGGACTTCCGCCAAAAAAAAAGAAATTACCGGAAATCGAAATCACGGGTATTACAGCATCCGGCGCTGAGCAGTAGGGGCCGCGGCACAGATTAAGTGAGCCGCGGCCCACATGGCGGTTTTGGCTGAGCCTTCCACGTTTCTTCACCGTTTTGGAGCCTGTTCTAGACCTAATCACACGGACGCGTTTTGGAGGCTGAGGACGACTATAAATAAGCATTGAAGGGCTGAAGAATGGGGGGATCGATCAGGAAGAAACAAGAAGAAGACATCGCGGGATCGAAGAACATAAGGAGGAGATTTATGGGCGACGACAAGACCATGGATCCTTTACGGTTTTCCTTAATTTTTCCGCATCTGAATTTTTAGATCTGTTCGAGTATGATTGTGATTGTAGCCGATTACATGACGGTTTGATTTATTTATTATTATTATTTCAATTTACTCGTTATTCGTATTGAGTTGGATTTTTCTCATTGTTCTTAATGCTTTATAATTGTCTAGCCAACAGTTGAATTGTTTTGAATGTCTTTATGGATTCGGGAGATGAAATTTAGGCATAGTTCTTGTGAGACGAATCATAATTTTCGTGAGATAGGAATATACTCATGGGAATTGTGAAGCCTATTTATTGTGGGAATTCTTGAACTATTTTAGCTATTAATTATCTAATTCGAATAGGGATATATCGAGTTAATAATTCGTAGTATTTTCTATCGACCTTGGGAAAGGCTTTAGAATAATTTAGGAATTCCTGGCTTACAATCACTTGAATAAAAGTGAATTGAATTGAATAAAAATCATTACTGATTGTTTGAGATGAAAATCATAATCTTACACCCTTACTATTATTGTTTTTATTATTTTTCTATTTATTTTTCTGCAATTAGTTTAGTAATAAATTCCTTATAATTGTTCTTCAAATAAAATTACGAGTTGACTATATTTTGGTACTTAGTGAAATCAGTCCTCGAGGGAACGATATCTTACTTATCACTTTATTACTTGTTGACACCGTGCACTTGCGGCATAGTGTGAGGGATTTCCTCGCAACAAGTTTCTGGCGCCGTTGCCGGGGACTGATTTTTCGCTAATATCAATACCAAGCGACTCTAATTTTAATTTGAAGTTTTCTTTAGTCTCTTTATTTTTATTATGTTTTCCTTTGATTATCGTGACCCTTGGCATTTCATAAATCCCAATGTTCTTAATAATTTGCCTAATAGGGTCAGTCAGCCCCCTCCCCCAAAACAAAAGACCATGCTTGAACAATGTGTAGACGCTCTCAATAATCCTGATAGTACCCCTCTTGAGCGAGAATGTGCAAGTCGTGTTCTTGAGATTCACTACGGTTATTTTCCAGCTCATTGTAGTGAAGTTGAGGGGGAGGTTGAGAAGAAAAACATGCTAAGTTTTAGGGTCGATCCCCCAGCACCTGATAATTACGTAAAGTGTGATGAGCTTGTAGAAAAAGTTACCATTGATGATGTTTCCAAATAAATTTCATTAAATTGTCATCAAACTTCGAATAATAAGGTTATGTGCCAAAAATTTTATTAACGGTGCCGCGCATAATTTTTCCTAAATCCATAATGGGAGAGATTGACCCCATTACTTTTGATTTTATTGAGGCTGATTCTTTGAGTTTGAATGTGGTTGTTGATGATATGTCTTTATTATCTACCCATTCGAACTCTGCTTATTTTTTCATGCCTTATCATTATTATATTCTTCCACTATTTTTTGGTTGTCACCATAATTATTCTTACTCATTATTTTTGGCAACCAGACATGAACCAAATCCTCCCTTGTGGAATAAGAGGCTTATAGATTGCAAGAAGGGGGCATTTGGCAATCTTCCTAGAAAGAAGCCACGTTAATTTTTTTTTTGCCACGTCGTGCTTGTAACACCCCCAAGTTATTCAGGGAATATTACAGCGCCGTAAGCCCCACCGTGGGACCCACAAGGCTAAACATACGCGGAACTATAAATTTTGACCGAGGAGGTCTACATGCAATGGAATTAAGAACAATACAAAGGTATTCAAAACATAACCAATGTATTCACAAACATCACAACTCGAATCAATACTTTGGCAACACAGGCCGGAACATCAAGGAAAAGGGAAAACAATACTCGAGTAGTCAATAGCCAATTCAATACAACAATACTGAATGGGAAACTCCAAACATAAATGGAAGAAAGACACAGTATCACACTTGCCCACCATCTTCATGCCGACCCGATACCTGCCTGTCCGCTCTCCTGGACCTGAAATACATAAAACGTATTTCCCCCATAAAGGGGTTAGCCGTCGAATAGCTAGTGCAAGTATATCAAGTATGAAACACAATACTCCTCAACAATAAAGTAAAGGTAACCGTCAATTCATCAATTCAAGACTAGTATTCCGGAATAACTAAATCTCATAGCATCGCAACAATACATATATGAATACCGTGGAACCGCACCAGAGGCTACGGAACCCTCAGAGGACCCGTCGGTCCGTCCCGAAGTGGTTAATTCATATTATCCATGGAATCTCACCAGAGGATACGAAACCCTCAGAGGACCCGTCGGTCCGTCCCGGAGTGGATATAAATAAGCATGCCATTAATATTTCATACTTTCAAAGTCGAGAACGCACATTCATAAATATATACTTGCCTTTGAGACATCGACAGTTCGAACGGAAAATGGTATGAGTTCGGTAGGTCCAAGAACGCGCTTCCGGCACCTAAACGATTCGCAAGGAATATGATAATCAATTATCCATATTCAAATTACACGAAGAAACCCCCGAAACCCGTCTACGATCCATAAGGATATAAGGATAATCAACTAGAGGTTGGAAAATCGTCCAAAATCTCACAAGTCCGAAAACGGCACAATCCAAACCATAAAACCGTAGGAAAAGCATGCATATGGTATAGATACATCATAATCTCAAAGTTCTCAAGCTTCAAAGTGGGTAAATCGGACGAATCTACGAAAAACCCCAAAATTCCCAAAAGGTAGGGTTCTAAGGATTTTTACCTTGATTCGGACGTTAGGAGGAATTAGATGTTGAGAAATCCTTGTTCTCCAACCAAATATATTGTTGTTAGAAGGAAGATCGCTTCCAAACGCCTAAGATCGCCTCTCCCGAGTGATTCCCGTCGAAAAGGAGTGAAGTAGGTGAGAAATGACGAAATGGAAGTCAACTGTCATATTTATATCTGCCCAGTCTAGCGCACGCTACGCCTCCTTCATTAGCGTGCGCTAGCGAAGTTACCGGGTAGTCCAGTGGCTACTGCCATAAGATGTTAGCGCGCGCTACGAAACATCCTTTGCGTGCGCTAACTGCTGCCCTGCCAAAATCTCAGCTTACTGCCTGGGTCCGCTAGCGTGCGTTAATACTGAGCACTAGCGTGCGTTACACAACACATATAGCGTACGCTAGCCGTTGCCTAGCGTGCGCTACCTGCTAGTCCAGAAAGTCTGAAACTCCACTGCTTCTACTGACCAAAACATTAGCGTGCGCTACCATTATGCCTTAGCGTGCGCTACGTAACAGTTTTAGCGTGCGCTAGCCGAAGCATAGCGTGCGCTATATGATAGTCCAGAAACCTGACAAACTCACTGCCCCTGCCGACCCGGCCATTAGCGTGCGCTACGGACGGATGTTAGCGTGCGCTACTATCCATGGATAGCGCGCGCTAACAAACTCCTAGCGTGCGTTAATCCGCCAGTCCAGAGAGCAGTCCGAAGTACTGGTTCTGACCTGACTGATCCTCTTAGCGCGCGCTACGGCTCAGAGCTAGCGTGCGCTAATCAAGCAGAATTAGCGTGCGTTAGCCTAGGCCTAGCGTGCCCTATATCTCTGGCACAGAACATTTCCGCAAGGTCTAAACGACATGATCAAGTACCAAACGAGATACGAAACTCAATAACAATATCAACAACATCTCCAAGCATTTACAGAGCGACAAAATAAGGAGGACGACAGAGTTAAACAGTCAATAAAAGTACGGATATTACATTCTCCCCCTCTAAAAAGAAGTTTCGTCCCGAAACTTAAGAAATAAATAGTTCGGGGTATTCCACCCGCATCTTCTCTTCCGTCTCCCAAGTTGCCTCCTCGACTCCATGTCTCGACCATTGCACTTTAACCAGTGGAATGGTCTTATGCCGAAGTTGTTTCTCGCGACGCTCAAGGATCTTCACGGGTCTCTCCGGAAAGGTAATATCCTCGGCTACGTCAATGTCACTGTAGTCGATGATGTGGCTCGGATCCGGTACGTACTTTCTCAACTGAGATACATGAAAAACACTATGGACGTGACTCAAAGCTGGAGGCAACGCCAAGCGATAAGCTAAATCTCCAACTCTGTCCAAAATCTCGAAAGGTCCGATATACCTCGGACTAAGTTTCCCCTTTTTCCCGAAGCGGAAAACTCCACGGGTCGGCGACACCTTGAGTAAGACATGATCCCCCACTTCGAACTCCAAGGGTCGACGACGAGTATCAGCATAAGATTTCTGACGACTCTGGGCAGCCAGTAATCGGTCCCTGATAATAGAAATCTTTTCTTTAGTCTCCATCAACATATCCGGCTCCGTCCCAACTAGCTCAGAAGCCTCGTCCCAACATAATGGCGACCTACATCGCCTACCATAAAGTGACTCAAAGGGTGCCATTTTGATCGACGCATGCCAACTATTATTGTAAGCAAACTCGATCAACGGCAAGTGAAGCTCCCAATCATTACTCCAGTCTAAGGCACAAGCCCGTAACATATCTTCCAATGTCTGAATCGTCGTCTCTGTTTGTCCATCCGACTGAGGATGAAAAGAAGTGCTCAATCTCAACTCAGTACCCAAAGCCTGATGAACGGCCTGCCAAAAGTGCGATACGAAATGGCCGTCTCGATCAGAAACAATGGTCTTGGGGGCACCGTGTAATCTCACGATCTCAGCAATAAAGGTTCGAGCCAGTCTATCTGGTCCCCAAGTATCCTTAATACCCAAGAAGTGTGCAGACTTGGTCAGCCGATCGACAATTACCCAAATCATATTCATTCCGGCCCGAGTTCTCGGCATGCCAGCGATGAAATCCATAGAAATGTCTTCCCACTTCCACTCGGGAATGGGAAGCGGTTTCAACAACCCCGCTGGTCGTTGATGTTCGATCTTGACTTGTTGACACGTCAAGCACCGTAGTACAAACTCCGTAACATCCTTTTTCATGTTATTCCACCAAAAATTACGCTTCAAATCTTTGGACATCTTACTCGTCCCGGGGTGGATTGAGTAAGGCGTAGCATGCGCTTCCTGGAGAATTTTCTGCCTCAACTCTAAATCGTTCGGAACACAAAGCCTGCCCTGAAATCTCAGAATACTATCCTCGTGAACCATAAAGCCAGGAGCTTTTCCTTTAATTACATCTTCCTTCAGTTGAGAAATCATCGGGTCACTCCACTGCTTCCCTTTGATGTCATCAACTAAAGACGAAGTAATTTCGAGAGTACACAGCTGTCCCTGTACTCGTTGAAGCCAAACTTCTATCCCTTGCTCAATTAAGTCCTGACAAATTTTCGTCTGAGATGTAAGAACCTCGAGCATTTGAAGAGACGTCGATTTGCGGCTCAAAGCATCCGCAACGACATTGGCTTTCCCGGGGTGGTAAAGAATTTCCAAATCATAATCCTTTATCAACTCTAACCAACGTCTCTGTCTCATATTCAGCTCTTTCTGACTGAAAATATATTTCAGGCTCTTGTGATCTGTATAAATCCGGCACGATGAACCATACAGATAATGCCGCCAAATCTTGAGTGCGAAGACAATTGCGGCCAACTCTAAATCGTGAGTAGGATAATTCATCTCATAAGGCTTTAATTGTCGAGACGCAAAAGCTATCGTCTTATCATGCTGCATGAGCACACAGCCCAGGCCTTGACCCGAAGCGTCACTATAAACTGCAAAGCCCTCGCTACCATGTGGTAAGGTTAAAATCGGCGCTGAAGTCAAACGTTTCTTCAGTTCATCGAAGCTCTGTTGTCTCTCATCCGTCCAAACAAACTTTTCGGTCTTCTGGAGTAATTTCGTAAGCGGCCGAGCGAGTTTCGAGAACCCCTCGACAAACCGACGGTAATACCCAGCAAGGCCCAAAAAGCTACGAACTTCCTTAACATTTTTAGGCGGTGCCCAATCTAGCACTGCCTCTATCTTCTGCGGGTCTACACGAACTCCTTCGGCCGAAATCACATGACCGAGAAACATAACTTCTTCCAACCAAAACTCACATTTCGAGAATTTCGCGTAGAGATGCTCGATTCTCAAAATGTCTAATATCAAACGCAAGTGTCGGGCATGTTCGTCCTTATCTCGAGAATAGATCAAGATGTCATCAATAAAGACGACCACACACCTGTCGAGGTACTCGATGAATATTTTATTCATTAACTGCATGAAAACTGCCGGCGCATTAGTCAACCCAAAAGGCATAACTACAAATTCATAATGTCCATATCTCGTCCGAAACACTGTCTTCGGAATGTCGGACTCCCTCACCCTGAGTTGATAATACCCGGATCTTAAATCAATCTTCGAGAAAACCGCAGCTCCTTGCAATTGATCAAATAAATCGTCTATACGAGGTAGAGGGTACTTGTTCTTGATGGTTACTTTGTTCAGCTCGCGGTAGTCGATGCACAAACGTAGTGAACCATCCTTCTTTCTCACGAAAAGAACAGGCGCGCCCCAAGGCGAAGCGCTCGGTCTGATGTACCCTTTTTCCAGAAGTTCTCCCAATTGATTCTTCAATTATTGCATCTCGGAAGGTGCCATCCGGTAAGGTGCTTTAGAAATCGGAGCCGCATCTGGCTCCAAGTCCACAGTAAATTCTATCTCTCGATCTGGCGGTAATCCCGAGAGGTCATTCGGAAAAACATCGGGGTACTCACTAACAACCGGAATCGAAGAGAAATCGATTTCATTTCCTTCCGTTTTCAAGGCATAACACCAATAGCCCGCACAACCTTTATTCAAAAGTTTTACGGCCTTCATGGCACTGATAAGTAACTTGGATAGTCCCGACTTACGCGCCAAAAATGAGTACTCAGATCCGTCTTTAGTCATCATGGTGATAACCTTGGTACGGTAGTTCATAATCGCTTGATGACTATCAAGCCAATCCTCGCCGAGGATCACGTCCTCGCCTTCCATATCAACTACAATCAAATTCGATAACCAATCCATACCGGATATAATCACCGGAAAATCTCTAATATCCCGGTTCCCCACAATTCTATCCCCGCTAGGCAGTCTCACGATGAAGGGATCGCAAGCAGTCAGACAAGTTATATTCAAACGGCGTACACACTCCAAAGAAATAAAAGAATGTGTAGCACCCGAATCAAAAAGTACACGGATGGATGAGATAGGATATGAATGGTACTGAAGCCACCGCGTCCGGGTTCGTCTGCGACGCATCTCATAAACTCGTGGTTGCACCGAACCGACGCTAGAGTTTCCCCCTCCAAAGATCTGACTCCCCGGCCCCTGCAGAAATTCTGCCGAGGTTGACCACCGCGAAGCCCGAGTGTCCAAAGTCTGATTCGGCTCGGAACAATAAGCCGCTCTATGTCCCATCTGTCCGCACGTGTGACACTTCAATGGTGGAAAGTGGCATTCCAAATTAATGTGGCCTGAACGGCCACAATTATAGCAAGTCACCGCGCGATTAGTGGTACCCGAAGTAGGACGGTAACCCCTCTTTTCTTTATTAGAACGTGACGGCTGTCCGGCAGAACGGTTAGTCGTCTGTGACTTCTGAAAGTTGCCACTCTTAGAGTTAGAAAAATTCCCCGCTACTTTCTGCTTCTTCGATTCTTCCACGGTATCGTTGTCGGGGCTCAACATATCATGGGCTAAAGCTCTGTCCTGATACTCTTTCAGTGTGGTACAAGCAAATCCGGCCATGTACCGCCGTAAGTCCAGCTTCATCCGCATATCAAAATAACGGATCTTATCATGCTCGTTACGCACTTGATCCTTCACATGGATCAATTGTTGGTTGTACTCCACGATCGCCTGCGAAACGGGAATATCTTGTGGTTTAGCCTCGAAGAAGGCTCGGATTCGGCTCTCTGCACCGCCAAGGACAAAACTCGGCCTCCAAGAGCTCCTTAAATTCATCCCACGAGGCAATACGATCCTGTGGCTTGATGACTTTCCACCAAGTAGCGGCCTCCTTAGTGAGGAAATACTGAGCAATCGGTACTTTCCTCACCTCGGGGCAATCAACTGCCTCGAAAATCTTCTCCAATTCTGCTAGCCAATCCTCCCACTTAGCAGTGCATGGCACCGCCAAACTGTGGAGGGTGCATACGGATTACATTCTGAAGCAAGGCATCCGTGTTTGGATTCGTGTTATTCATCTGAACAGTTTGGGCCAAAATAGTCATTTGAGTAGCCAATTGTTGAAGTGCATTCGCCACTCCAACGTCCGCGTTGTTCCCGACTGCCGTCGATCGTCGTGGCCGACTCGGTGTCGGGATGCACCGAGTTCGACAAACTGGGGTTGGTCGATCCCGCAACTGAACTGATGGAAACGGCCGCGCCACGACCTCTTCCTCGTCCACGGCCACGGCCCCTACCAGCTGACATACTGAAGAACACACAAGTCACGTAAGCACAATTCAATCACGCGTCATCAAAGTGTCCGATTCTCAAGAATACCGATAAAAAGGAAGCAAAACGAATAAGGAAACACCAGAAGAATGAGAGGTCTTACAAGTACCGGTCGCACTGTGATGATGGCAGAGTAGTGATACTGCGGACAATTAACGACTCGATCGACCCAAAAGACCGACAGCCTAGGTATCCATAGACCTAAGCTCTGATACCATATTCTGTAACACCCCCAAGTTATTCAGGGATTATTACAGCGCCGTAAGCCCCACCGTGGGACCCACAAGGCTAAACATACGCGGAACTATAAATTTTGACCGAGGAGGTCTACATGCAATGGAATTAAGAACAATACAAAGGTATTCAAAACATAACCAATGTATTCACAAACATCACAACTCGAATCAATACTTCGGCAACACAGGCCGGAACATCAAGGAAAAGGGAAAACAATACTCGAGTATTCAATAGCCAATTCAATACAACAATACTGAATGGGAAACTCCAAACATAAATGGAAGAAAGACACAGTATCACACTTGCCCACCATCTTCATGCCGACCCGATACCTGCCTGTCCGCTCTCCTGGAACCTGAAATACATAAAACGTATTTCCCCCATAAAGGGGTTAGCCGTCGAATAGCTAATGCAAGTATATCAAGTATGAAACACAATACTCCTCAACAATAAAGTAAAGGTAACCGTCAATTCATCAATTCAAGAATAGTATTCCGGAATAACTAAATCTCATAGCATCGCAACAATACATATATGAATACCGTGGAACCACACCAGAGGCTACGGAACCCTCAGAGGACCCGTCGGTCCGTCCCGGAGTGGTTAATTCATATTATCCATGGAACCGCACCAGAGGCTACGAAACCCTCAGAGGACCCGTCGGTCCGTCCCGGAGTGGATATAAATAAGCATGCCATTAATATTTCATACTTTCAAAGTCGAGAACGCACATTCATAAATATATACTTGCCTTTGAGACATCGACAATTCGAACGGAAAATGGTATGAGTTCGGTAGGTCCAAGAACGTGCTTCCGGCACCTAAACGATTCGCAAGGAATATGATAATCAATTATCCATATTCAAATTACACGAAGAAACCCCCGAAACCCGTCTACGATCCATAAGGATATACGGATAATCAACTAGAGGTTGGAAAATCGTCCAAAATCTCACAAGTCCGAAAACGGCACAATCCAAACCATAAAACCGTAGGAAAAGCATGCATACGGTATAGATACATCATAATCTCAAAGTTCTCAAGCTTCAAAGCGGGTAAATCGGACGAATCTACGAAAAACCCCAAAATTCCCAAAAGGTAGGGTTCTAAGGATTTTTACCTTGATTCGGACGTTAGGAGGAATTAGATGTTGAGAAATCCTTGTTCTCCAACCAAATATATTGTTGTTAGAAGGAAGATCGCTTCCAAACGCCTAAGATCGCCTCTCCCGAGTGATTCCCGTCGAAAAGGAGTGAAGTAGGTGAGAAATGACGAAATGGAAGTCAACTGTCATATTTATATCTGCCCAGTCTAGCGCATGTTACGCCTCCTTCATTAGCGTGCGCTAGCGAAGTTACCGGGTAGTCCAGTGGCTACTGCCATAAGATGTTAGCGCGCGCTACGAAACATCCTTTGCGTGCGCTAGCTCACGCCTGCCAAAATCTCGACTTCGCTGGGTCCGCTGGCGTGCGTTATCGAGCACTAGCGTCGTTACACAACACATATAGCGTACGCTAGCCGCTGCCTAGCGTGCGCTACCTGCTAGTCCGAGAAAGTCGAAACTCCACTACTTCTCGACCAAAACATTAGCGTGCGCTACCATTATGCCTTAGCGTGCGCTCATGCTTGATTTTAGCGTGCGCTAGCCGAAGCATAGCGTGCGCTATATGATAGTCCAGAAACCTGACAAACTCACTGCCCCTGCCGACCCGGCCATTAGCGTGCGCTACGGACGGATGTTAGCGTGCGCTACTATCCATGGATAGCGCGCGCTAACAAACTCTTAGCGTGCGTTAATCCGCCAGTCCAGAGAGCAGTCCGAAGTACTGGTTCTGACCTGACTGATCCTCTTAGCGCGCGCTACGGCTCAGAGCTAGCGTGCGCTAATCAAGCAGAATTAGCGTGCGTTAGCCTAGGCCTAGCGTGCGCTATATCTCTGGCACAGAACATTTCCGCAAGGTCTAAATGACATGATCAAGAACCAAACGAGATACGAAACTCAATAACAATATCAACAACATCTCCAAGCATTTACAGAGCGACAAAATAAGGAGGAAGACAGAGTCAAACAGTCAATAAAAGTACGGATATTACAGTGCTCAAGACGTAAAATAGAGCGCTTGATGGGAGGCAACCCATCATTTTTACTTACTTTCTAGTTAGTTGTTTTTATTGGATTTTTTTTCGTTAATAATTTTCTTTTCTTTGTTTTGTTATTTCGTTTGGATTCGTGTATTCTCGTGGCCCTAATTTCTCTAATATTTTGTTTTACCCCAATGAGTTATTATTCTTCATATTCTAGTCTTTTTTTGACTTAAGGTTTAGAGTTGTTTCATTACTAGAGCCTAAGTTTGGGGGTCCCTCGTGATGTTGAGCATTATTTGAAGTATGGATTGACTGACGTTTCCACTCAAACATGTGCTGGCTTTCAAGAAGACATTTGGAATAAGATTCTCTTTTCCTTCTCTTTTATTTTCACATGAGTTTTATTGTTAATGATGTTATGCGTAGTGGAATAAATTGAAGCATGCGATATGTTCTTAATTTTTCTTGATTATAAATTGCGATTTCATCATTGCTTTATTTTTCTTGCATGCTGTTGATCATTTTTGCAAACATGAATTTTTTTTCGTGAATTTTTCGTGCTTCCGAGTGTAAAACTGATGTTACGATACTGATTTCTCTTGGAAGAAACGGTTGACTTTTGGTCGAGTTGCAGTCAGCAATATCTGCTTCTGTTGAGTATTCAATTAGGTCCGAAATTTTATCGTTTTTGTAGAAATTTTAGCAGATAAGAAAGGAGACATACGTGTTTTCAAATCACCGTTTATACGTTTGGTTAAACTTTTCGCGTAGCTAGTCGTCCAGTAATATGAGTCTTGTTGGCACTTGGATTGAGTTTAGAGTCGGACAGTTTTTCCAAAAAGTCGAGATATTAGTTGTTCTATGATGGGAAATCTAGTAACCGGGGGGGTATTCACGTGACCCGTTGTTTACTCTCGCGTAAAACGACGACCCTGAATAGATTAATAATTTAGAAATATCGCATTACCGATGATGGGAAGCCTAGTAACCGGGGGTATTCACGTGACCTGTTGTTTACTCTAGCGTAAAACAGCAACCTTGACATGCGAGAATTGCTATTCGAGTTTTTTCTCCGCTGTAGAGGGGGGCTTAGTAACTGGAAGCATCCATGTGCCCCATGAGTGTCTTTTACGTCAAACGGTTCCCCGATACATGAGAATGGAAATCCACCCTAGGATCATCCCGATGAAATATCCCGAGAGCCGAAACCTAGTGGTTAACTCGAATCATATTATTGATCATACATAAGGGAATGCTGTCCTAGGAGTAATTTTGATAATGAAACTCTTGAATTTTGCCACTAGACTGTGGGACTGGGCGAATTGGCTTGTTTAATCTAACTCTTCATATTAACGGTCGGTTAAATTCACGCTTGTTAATCTTTGAGCTTGATTTTCTTCATGAACGATTGATTAGGACTGAAATTGGTTACTTAGTGGAATCAGTGTCCTGTATGTGACTCGCTATTACGATACTTGTACTATTCTTTGAGATTTTCAGGGTAGTATTGATTAAGTTGAGCACTATGGACTTGCATGATTATTCATGATACATTTTGCTTAAAATTGATAATTTTTGCTTGAGGACAAGCAAAGGCTCATGTTTGGGGGTATTTGTTAGGCGTATTTTTATGCGCTTATTTATCATTATTTTATATCCATCTTGAGCCTAAATCTTCATAAATGAGCTTTTAATACACTATTCTTTTATGTTTTGTAGGAAATTGGAGTCCGAAAGCTCGAATGACGAAAAACGGGCGAAAACGGCAATTTTTGGCCAGGGGCCGCGGCACAAGGAGAGCGGGCCGCGGCACACGCAGGTGACCAGCAAGCGCCGAACCCACTGTACCCTGAGCCGCGGCACAGCCTAAGTGAGCCGCGGCCCAGGAGGAAAATATGCGCCCAGGCATCCGACGCTGAGCAGTAGGGGCCGCGGCACAGATTAAGTGAGCCGCGGCCCACATGGCGGTTTTGGCTGAGCCTTCCGCGTTTCTTCGCCGTTTTGGAGCCTGTTCTCGACCTAATCACACGGACGCATTTTTGAGGCTGAGGACGACTATAAATAAGCCTTGAAGGGCTGAAGAATGGGGGGGTCGATCAGGAAGAAATAGGAAGAAGACATCGCGGGATCGAAGATCACAAGGAGGAGATTTGTGGGCGACGACAAGACCACGGATCCTTTACGGTTTTCCTTAATTTTTCCGCATCTGAATTTTTAGATCTGTTCGAGTAGGATTGTGATTGTAGCCGATTACATGATGGTTTGATTTATTTATTATTATTTCAATTTACTCATTATTCGTATTGAGTTGGATTTTTCTCATTGTTCTTAATGCTTTTTAATTGTCTGGCCAACAGTTGAATTGTTTTGAATGTCTTTATGGATTCGGGAGATGAAATTTAGGCATAGTTCTTGTGAGACGAATCATAATTTTCGTGAGATAGGAATATACTCATGGGAATTGTGAAGCCTATTTATTGTGGGAATTCTTGAACTGTTTTAGCTATTAATTATCTAATTCGAATAGGGATATATCGAGTTAATAATTCGTAGTATTTTCTATCGACCTTGGGAAAGGCTTTAGAATAATTTAGGAATTCCTGGCTTACAATCAATTGAATAAAAGTGAATTGAATTGAATAAAAATCATTACTGATTGTTTGAGGTGAAAATCATAATCCTACACCCTTACTATTATTGTTTTTATTATTTTTCTATTTATTTTTCTGCAATTAGTTTAGTAATAAATTCCTTATAATTGTTCTTCAAATAAAATTACGAGTTGACTATATTTTGGTACTTAGTGAAATCAGTCCTCGAGGGAACGATATCTTACTTATCACTTTATTACTTGTTGACACCGTGCACTTGCGGCATAGTGTGAGGGATTTCCTCGCAACACATGAGAAAATAATTCATTTTAAAAATACGTCTCGAAATTTATTTTCTAAGATACTAAAGGTTTTCAAAAATAATTCAATGGGCTAGAATGCCCAAAAATTTCAGGTAATTACACGGAACATTATAGCGCCGTGGGTCCCGCGCCGGAACCCACCAGGCTAAAAACCATTTACAAAAACGCCAAAAAGGCCGATGACGGTCACAAAAGCCATTTACAAAATACTAAATACCGTCATAAGAATCTCGCCAAAACGATCAAGGCCATAATGCCAAAAACTCGGTTAAGGGAATCGGTTTTCGAAATAAAACTCAGTCGGTAAAATACCGAAAGCCATTACAAAAGAACTCACACAACGGATAAAAGAAATAAAGTCAAACATGCACAATCCAGCAACACTACTCCTCATATGAACGAAATATGAGGGTCAAATAACCACATATCAAGAAATCAAAATCCATAAGAGGATTCCGTCACTTAACAAATAATCAAACCACACCATTCACAAAAGACACGCGTTTTGAAAGCAAGCCTTTAACAAGGCTAAACCGAATCTTTTAAAAGTTCAATTCAAACGACCAAACAACCACATTTAGACGATCACTAATTATCGTATCCATAAAACAAGAATTATATGGACAAGGTACTTGCCTCAAAATCGGCACGCAAGTATCCCGACGAACACGGCTCAACTGGAAAGCTTCGAAACGCCCGATGCTTTCGAAAAGGAAAACGACAACGAACGGAAGGGTTCAACTTGGTTTCTTCGCAAGAAACTCGACCCTAACAACATATAATTAATAAATCAATGATCATACGAGGAGGAATAATCGTAGAACGTCCGAAAACCCCTCTAAGACATTGTTAGGCGTATTTTTATACGCTTATTTATCATTATTTTGTATTATTTTGGCGAGTAAATTTGCATAAATGAGCTTTTAATGCCTTATTCTTGTATGTTTGACAGGAGATTGGAGTCCGGAAGTTAAAACGAGACAAAACGTGCGAAAACGGTGAATTTTGGCCGTGGGCCACGGCACAAGGCAAGTAGGCCGCGGCACACGTAGAGGACCAGCAGGCACCAGAGTAGACTGTACTCTGAGCCGCGGCACAGACATGGTGAGCCGCGGCCCAGAGGAAAATTATAGCGCCCAGGTCTTAATCTGCGCCCCGTGTGCCGCGGCACAGATTAAGTGAGCCGCGGCACACAGGGCGGTATTGGCGTGCTCCGTGCGGGTTTGGGCCGTTTTGAAGCCAGTTCTCGACCTAATCACAAGGACGCGATTTGGAGGCTTCTGGGAGCTATAAATAAGGGTTGAAGGCCATAATTAAGGGGAGTTCTGAATTTTTGGAGAGCTTGGGGAAGATCGATAAATCTTGGAGGAGGAAAGCAGAAGATATCAAGAGCAGAGGGCGGAAGCCAGAAAAACGGAGGAATCCGAGCTCTTCATCTGCGTTTGATTTTCATGCTTTCATTCATTGTTTTTATATTTTCATTATTTAGCATGTCAGGCTAAAACCCTTGTTCTAGGATTTTGATGAAACTTAAGTTTTGACGGATTTGCTTTAGATTATCTATATAATTCCCTTTTCTATTGAGTTTTCCCAATCGTGCTTAATGCTTTCAATTATCTGGCCAATAGTTATATTGTTCTAATCATATAATTCGAATCGGGAGAGGAGAGTTGGTGAGGAACTATTGGTGAGAACCGTTTTATTCTGTGAGATAGGAATATACTCATAGAAACTACGTGGCCTTTTGGAGATTTTATGCTTTTTGCCTATTGACGAATTAATTCACCTAGGGATAGAGTGCGTTATTCGCCTTTAGAAAAATCTATTGACCTCGGGAGAGGCGGTAGAGTATTTTAGCAATCTTCGCCTTCAATAAATTGGGGAAATCATTAATCTCAGATAATCGAGAGTAAATTCGGATAAACCAAGGTGGATTCAGAATCCTAGACTTATTCATTATTTGATTTACTTTCTTCAAGCGATCGTTTTTACTGTTAGATCTTTTATTAGTTTTATTTAGTTATTAATTGCAACCCAAACTTCGATTGTTCAAATAAAATTAGAATACATAAAAATCGGTACTTAGTAATTCAGTCCTCGTGGGAACGATACTCACTCATCACTTTATTACTTGTAAACGATAACGTGCACTTGCGTTAACGAAATATCGCAACAAGTTTTTGGCGCCGTTGTCGGGGATTGAGTTTTACTAATATCGATTTCAGTATTTCTAGTCTTAGTTTGGACATTTTTTCTTATTTACTTATTTTCATGTATTTTATTTTATTTTATTTGTTCTTCCTTTCAGGATCTTTCGCGTAGTGCATGAGAAAATTCGGTAACGAAGGCCTACTACCTTTGGATACCGAACTCGAGCACACTCTTCGAAGAAACAAGAAGGAGAAACGACAGTTACCAGCGAAAGTCAATATGGCCGATAATATCAAAAATTACGGAGGAAATAATATTGTGCAGCAAGCTCAACCGGAAATGCCACTTCGAGATTATGCTATGCCGCAAATTAACGCAAACTTTTCGGGGATTTGGCGTCCCACTATCCAGGCGAACAATTTCGAAATCAAGCCTGCTATTATTCGGATGGTGCAAGCGAGCCAGTTCTGTGGATTGCCGAATGATGACCCCAACGCACACATTGCGTCTTTTCTCGAGATTTGTGATATGTTCAAAAACAATGGTGTCACCGACGATGCTATCCGTTTACGGCTTTTCCCTTTCTCTTTGAGGGATAAAGCGAAATTTTGGCTGAATTCTTTACCGCCGGGCTAGATCACGACATGGGCGGAATTAGCGCAAGCCTTCCTTGCTAAATTCTTCCCACCTTCAAAGACGGCGAGGTTACGGAATGAAATTACGACTTTTGGTCAATTTGATATGGAGTCGCTCCACGAGGAGTGGGAGCGATACAAAGATTTGCTAAGGAGATGCCCGCATCACGGCTTACCGGATTGGCTCCAGATTCAGACGTTCTATAATGGTTTGAGTGCTTCTACACGCACTCTCGTGGATGCAGCGACTGGAGGAGCCTTAATGGGAAAAACTATGGCCGAGGCACACTCGTTATTGGAAGCTATGGCCGCAAATGCATATCAATGGCCGTCCGAACGATTAAATCCGAAACGAGTCATGGAAATCTCAAACAATGATCTGATCTCCACCTTATCAGCTCAAGTCGCCGCCTTGACGCAACAACTTCAAGCCTTTTCGCATGCTCCTTCTCCCGTTACCATTGAGTCTTGCAATTGGTGTAACGGATCTCACCCTAGCGTGGAGTGCCAAGTCGGAAACCCATTCGAGCAACATCCGATGGAGCAAGCTCAATTCGTGGGAAACGGAAATCGACAAAATAATCCTTACCCCAGCACTTATAATCAAGGTTGGTGAAATCACCAAAATTTTTCATGGAGGAACGGGCAAACTTTAAAACCTCCACAAGCCCAATTTGCGCAGCCCACACAGCAGCCCCCTCAATCACCAAAGGTATCCTTGGAAGATTCTCTTGCTCAATTGGCGGCTAACACGAGCCAATTCATGACCCGCACCGAGACTACCCTCCAAAATCATTCTACCTCCATCTGAAATTTAGAAACACAAATGGGGCAGATCGTTAATCTATTGTCCTCTCGGTCTCAAGTTGCATTGCCCAGCGCTACCGAAATGAACTCCAAAGAAGACGTGCAGGCAATCGAACTACGAAGTGGAAAGGAGTTGAAAGAGCAGCCTGTCAATAACAAGGACAAGATCGAGCAAAGTGAGACGGAAAAGGACGAGGCACCCAAGCCAAAGGAAGTATAGACTACTCACCCCACTCCTCAAATTCCATTCCCACAGCGTTTCCAAAAGCAAAAACTAGACAAGCAATTTTCAAAGTTCCTCGACGTCTTCAAGAAATTGCACATAAACATTCCATTTGCCGACGCATTAGAACAAATGCCGAGTTATGTAAAATTCATGAAAGAAGTCTTGTCAAAAAAAAGAAAGCTCGAGGAATATGAGACGGTCGCATTGACGGAGGAGTGGAGTGCTATTTTACAAAAGAAGCTCCCACCTAAATTGAGAGATCCGGGAAGTTTTACCATCCCTTGCATCATTGGAAATTCGTCTTTTGAAAGAGCCCTATGCGATCTCGGAGCCAGCATAAACCTCATGCCTCTGTCTATTTTCAAAAAGCTGGGAATTGGAGAAGCGAAGCCGACGACGGTCTCCTTGCAATTAGCGGATCGATCTATTAAGTATCCGAGGGGAGTGATCGAGGACGTGTTAGTAAAAGTGGATAAATTCATCTTTCCAGCGGATTTCATTGTTCTCGACATGGAGGAAGATCAAGATATCCCGATTATCTTGGGACGACCATTTTTAGCGACCGGCCGAACCCTCATAGACGTGGAAAAAGGGGAATTAACTCTGCGGGTTCAAGACGAGCATGTCACGTTCCAAGTGTTCAAATCCTTTTCATGTCCGGGAGGTGTTGATAAGAGCTCACAAAGTGAAAGTGTGGAGGCCGTTGCGAAAGAAAGACACCGAAAAAATCGTCGGTCGAAAAACTCAGATTCTGTTTCAGATGGTCCAACTTTTAAGAAAGATGTAGAACGAGTCGCATTTCTCAAGCATGTGAACATGCCATCATCGCCATCTGACCAGCCACAATCGGAAAAGTCTGCTGCTGTCATAAGTTTGTTCGTGAAAGAGGAAAATAAGCCGGAAGTCAAACGGACGTCTAGCCAAAATGCCCAAAATTCGCACGTATCAACATTCACTTAAACACATCATATCACACGCATCAAATCGCTCAAAATCACGACAGTGATATACAATCCTTAGGATATGTTTAACAACATCGTTAAAACAACAATCGATTTATCAAAACTGGATGGAAAACGATATCAAGAACAAAACTCCAAAAAGTCAACTCTAGGGATTCAAGAAAATACCTAGATTCGGCGAAGAACAATGGATTAGATGATGTTAAAAATCATCTAGGATACTCCAAAACACCTTTGGATGGAAGAAAAATCAGCCCAGATGCGAACCCTAGTCGCTACGTCTCAAACTCATGGAGGAAGAAGAAGAAATGAAGAAAATGCAACTTAGACCGGGTGTCCAAGATTTATATCGACACAATTAGCGTGCGCTAATCATTAAGGTTAGCGTGCGCTATCACGGCACCAAACAAAACTCCTGACCAAAAATACACTGTTAGCGTGCGCTAACCCCAAGTGTTAGCGTGCGCTAACGAGAACTTCAGACCCAGTCCAGTAGCTCCTGGACTGCCCTGAACTACCAGGTAGCGTGCGCTATTCTCCCCTTAGCGTGCTACCAACGCACTCTCGCGCGCGCTAGCCGCAAAGCATCCCACAGAGACAACAACAGAACATATCAGAAAAATTACATGTCGTAAACCTTTCTCACAAGTATTTACCAGGCTAAGCACAATTTCCCATGTTATTTCGAAAATGCTAAAAAGACCAATGACGGTAATATTTTATAAAATGTCCTAAACACTTTTATACACGACCTTTAAATATCGACACAAGGTTTTATTTGAAAATACAAGGCTGGCTCGCCCAAATTCATGTCACTTTTCAAAAATCCACAATACGATCAAGTCTAAGAAAATTTCAAGCATGCACGCCGCATGTATTATTATTAATAGAAACACATTGGTTGTAAAGAACAATAATTAGCTAAGTACTAACGATTTCCGAACACACGCATATACGGCATTCAAAAATCACCAGTTCAACAAGCGCAACTCGGAAAAACTAATTCCAAGCATATGTCAAACTATCTCTTCAAGTTTAATAGTATAACTAATGAACACCGATTCGAATACACGTCGAAACCATCTATGTGAGTTTCTCAACAAACTCTGCCATCGATACCTTCCCCGGAACATATCAATGTTCAAAACATTCACATCACACTGCACCCCTCGGTGTCCAAACCATCAGTACGTTCGGCTCAACATACATTTAGTATATCGCAATTACCAAACACAGATTCCATCATACAACAAAAGACTAGAGGGTCAAGCCCTCTCACAATATACCACAGAGCAAATCTTGGATCTTTCGATCACCAACGATCCCACCAACGCTAGGAAGTTTAGCGATAGAAGGCTCGAAGACGACAAACGGTCAAGCCCAGAACGGCGCACATACTCCAGAGAGATAAAGGACTGCGCAATACTAGAATCAAAAGTACACAAACCGGATGGATCGAAAAAAAAACAACTCGACGATAAGTACGAGAGAGGCAATCACAGTTCAAGAAGTGGAATTACAATATGAGAAAACAAAAGGATCGAGTAAGGAAAACTTACGAGCACTGGATGTACTGAGATGCCGGCAGTGGTGTGACAATGTGCAAAACATAACGCAAATAGACCCAATTAACCGACAAGCCTAGGTATCCATAAACCTAGAGCTCTGATACCATTTTCTGTAACACCCCCAAGATATTCGAGGTGTATTACAGCGCCGTGGACCCCTACATGGGATCCACCTGGCTAACACAAGAAAACACCTCTCGACTAACCGTCTCGGTTAGCAAGGAAACAATTGTTAACAACAAGAACATAAAACAACACGTCCGGTACAACCGGCATAATAAACATCAACCGACAAATACAGTAACTCCAACGAAGACCAATCACAATACGAAAGGAAAAGCCTAAGTACTCGCGAGTACAATCTATAAGTTTACAATTTGGAAAACATCCACATCAAAAGAGACAGTAGAAAATAACAAGACTCAATTGCACATGTCAACAACCTTGGCCGACATCCTCGTACCATCCCGCAGCTCGTCTGGCTGAACATAACCTGAAATCCATAACAAGAATTTCCCCGACAACGGGTCCCCAAAGGGGTTAGCAATTACGCTAGTACAAGTATTCAAGGCAAACCAATCGCTTACACATTTCATAGTACATGCACCAATATCATTTCAAAAAGTCAAAACCAGACATGTCTTTTCCGGAAACAAACAGTCAAACAATTTGCCTTAGGAACAGAGTAATATCATAGATTCCCGCCCGAGACCGCTAAGGACCCTCCCGCGCTGGCTATATTATAAAATAAAACACGCACATGCATCGCCTTGGGAACAGAGTAATATCATAGATTCCCGCCCGAGGCCTCTAAGGACCCTCCCGCGCTGGCTAGCTAAACAAACTCATGAATCCAGGACTCAACCCTTTGGATTCCCTCCTTGATCCCGTCGGACCAACACGAGGTGAGCAAATCACACACAAAATACATTACCATTCCACGTTAAGCATAAAGGTTTCCAAAAATACTTGCCTTGAATTATTGACGACGCAACGAACGGAAAGGAAAGTCACCGACGAACGCTAGGAACCAACGAAACCGAAGCTAACGATTTGAAGAATACAATCACAACCATTTCTAAATGAATACGGAATTGGAATACACCCGAAAACCCGCCTACGATTCATGTATATTCGTATATAAACAATAACGATGGCGGACCACAACCAAACCCTCTCGATTCCATAAAAATCATGAAATATACCATGAATCCGTAGGAAAACTAAGAAAACCAACAAGATTGATCATATTCATCATGAATTAATCAACGAAACGGAACGAATCGGACAAAAACGTGAAAACCCCCAAATCAACCCAAAAGTAGGGTTCTAAAGATCTAACCTTGATTCGCTGGATCGAAGGATGTTATAGGATGATTGATCGGCGATATAAACTCAGAAACTTCATGGATTTGTTGTTTAACAACATGGCTTCATCTCCTCCAAAGCTCCAGCC
Organism: Orobanche coerulescens; assembly: GCA_033398695.1. Classification (NCBI taxonomy): domain Eukaryota; kingdom Viridiplantae; phylum Streptophyta; class Magnoliopsida; order Lamiales; family Orobanchaceae; genus Orobanche; species Orobanche coerulescens. The sequence continues at coordinate 12,107,272 of CM065809.1, forward strand.
GCGGACCGAAGAGAAAGGAAATGAGAAATGAATGAAAAAGTGGCTGGTCTGTCATATATATACTGGGTCGGAACTAGCGTGCGCTAGCCCTCCCGGACTAGCGTGTGCTATCGGCCAGTATCGGCCGAGCACTCTCGGCCATGGCCCGCATGACCCGGCACCACCGACCAATTCTGCCGACCATGACTGTCCGCCCGACTCCCGCTAGCGTGCGCTACGGCCGGAAGCCTGACCCAGGTAACGTACGCTCTGGACTAACAAACTCACCCAGGTAACGTACGCTAGTCGGCCGACAGCGTGCGCTACCCCTGCCGGTCAGCGTGCGCTACGACCGACAGTAGCGTGCGCTACCTGCCGATCCTGACCGAGTCCAGAACCTCAGAACCCCACTGCCCAGACCCGATAGCGTGCGTTAGGCCAGCCGATAGCGTGCGCTACACCTGCCGGTTAGCGCGCGTAGCCTTCCGGCCGTAGCGTGCGCTACGCCGGTTCCTGCCGCACCTGTCCGGACGGTGCCCGCAAATCATCCGGCCAGTCCCGCAACCGTCCGGCCAGTACCCGACCACCAGGGCTCGACGACCCGATTTCCGAAAACATACGGAACGAACACGACGAAAAGTTCGCGGACAACATCAACGGCCCGAAATGAAAACATAATACCATAATTAATCATACGCGACCAAGAAACGGGTCGAGACAACAATTACAGATACGGATACCCGTAACTTTCAAGAAATTACAAAATGGCCCAAAACGCCCGGAAATCACGATACGTGATCGAATAACCAAACCGAAGTTCACAATACGTCTAACAAAGTTAAACAGACTTGCGGGAAACTCGAAACAGCAGTTTCGGACGAGATTCGCAAGAATCGAACTCAAGTGCGGAAAAGTCGCTAAAAAGCACGGAACTCAACAAAACAACACCGAAACGAACTCGGATGACAAAAAGTGTAGAATTAATCATTCTCCGAATGACGAAACGGTCATGAGAGAGTCGTCAAAACGAACTCCGGCCGAAAAAATAAATTTACCGAAAATCGAAAATTGCGGATATTACATCTAGTAACCGGGGGTATTCGCGTGACCCGCCGTTTACTCTCGCGTAAAACGATGACCCTGATTAGACTAGTGGTTTAGAGATTTCGCTTGTGCCGATGATGGGGAGCCTAGTAACCGGGGGTATTCGCGTGACCCGCCGTTTACTCTCGCGTAAAACAGCGACCTTGAATCGGACATGCGGGAATAGCTATTCGAGTTGTTTCTCCGCTGTGGAGGGGAACTTAGTAACTAGAAACATCCATGTGCCCCATGAGTTTCTTCTACGTCAAACGGTTCCCCAATACATGAGAATGGAATTTCACCCTAGGATTGTCCCGATGAAGCATCCCGAGATCCGAACCTAGTGGTCAACTCGAATCATCTTATTATGCATATATAAGGGAATACTGTCCGAGGGTTATTTTTTTTATGAAACTCTTGAAATTTTTACCACTAGACTGTGGAACGGGGCGAGTTAGCTTGTTTATTTTAACCTTTCATATTGACGGTCGATTAAATTCACGTTTGTTAATCTTTGAGCTGGATTTTCTTCATGAACGAGTGATTAGGACTGAACTTGGTTACTTTGCGGAATCAGTGTTCTGAGTGTAGCTCGTTATTACGATACTCGTATTATTCAGAAAGAATTTCAGGGTAGTATTGATTAGGTTGAGCACCACGAGTTACACGATTATTCACGATATTCTTTTGTTGAAATTGTTTTATTTTTGCTTGAGGACAAGCAAAGGCTCAAGTTTGGGGGTATTTGTTATGTAATATCCGCATTTTTCTTTCCCGTGTATTTCTTTTTTTTCGATGTATTTCTCGGTCGTAGTGACCCTCGTATACCTTACAGTGTATCTTTCCCGTCATCTATTGATCTGATTCTCGTTATTGTTGTTCGGAACCGCTGTTTTGGGGTTGCCGTGAATTCATTCTATGTTTTGATGCGTATTGAGATGTTCCGTTTGATGTTTCGTCCATATTATGGTGTTTTGGACCGTTTATACTCTGTACCTAGCGCACGCTATTTTTTTTCTGCATAGCGCATGCTAGGAGTCCCTTTGTAGCGCACGCTACGTTTACTTCGTAGCGCGCGCTAGCGAATTAGCCCTGGGAGTAGCAGTGCTATTTTCCAGCCTTCTGGACTGGCGTATTAGCGTACGCTACGCATACTAGCGCACGCTAATGTCGGGGGGGCTAACGCACGCTGATGATACCCGGTAGCGTGCGCTAGCGTGGGTGTCCAGTACTGGACAGTTTATTACTGAATTCGGTCAGGTGCCAGTTAGCACACGCTACGCTTGTATGGTAGCGCACGCTAACGGGTCAGGTGAGTCCTGGACAGTTTGTCACTGGACTCGACTGATGTCCAGGTAGCGCATGCTATTGGTCGATAGCGCGCGCTACCGATAGGTTGTTAGCGCACGCTACATTTGGAGTAGCGCACGCTAACGGCCAGAAGTCTGGCTACTGGACTAGACGCTAACTGTTTGGCCTGTATTTTTTATCCCATTAGTGCACGCTAACCTTGAGGATTAGCGCGCGCTAACACTCCCTGGCTATATAAACCAGGGAGTTGACCGAGATAAACATAATTTCTCATTTCTTCCTCTCTCCGCGGCGAAGGCGATTCCGGGGTGATTTTCTTGGCGATTTCTCCCTCCAATCATCTCATCCCACATCTTTGTTGAGTTCTTGGAGTGTTATAACAACATCAACGCGAATCTATCATCCCAATCCGCGGTAAATCTCTTAGAACCCTACTTTTGGGCGATTTGGGGGTTTTCGGATTTTCTTCCGATCCGTTCTGTTTTGTTGGTGGATTCATGATGAATGTGATTAATCTTGTTGGTATAATTAGTTTTCCTACGGATTCATGGTATATTTTCATGGTTTTGCGAAATCGAGAGGGTTTGGCTGTGGTCCGCCCTCGTTGTTATTTTTGTACGAATATACATGAATCGTAGGCGGGTTTTCGGGTGTATTCCATTTTCGTAATCGTTTAGGAGTGGTTGTGATTGTGTTATTCGAATCGTTAGGTTCATCCGTCGGTTCCTCGCGGTCGTGTTTGATCCTTCATTTCCGTTCGTGTCACCGTGTATTTAATCGAGGCAAGTATCCTTATGAACTTACGATCTTGACATAGTAGTTTTGTATGAGAAATTGTGTGTGTGTGTATGCTCACTACGGGTTAGATCCGACGGGGTCTCGGTAGGGCTCCACGAAGCTGTGGAACCGCGAGCTTGCTTTTAACCACTGTGGGTTAGATCCGACGGGGTCTCGGCAGGGATCCACGAAGCTGTGGGTCCGCGGTTAATTGTGGCGCATTTTACAAATGTGATTTGATTATGGCATTTCCGGAAATGAGTGTTTTGGAACTATGATTTCTTGATTGCATGCATTACTATATGTGTAAGATGTAAATTGTTCATTTGGTTACTTGTACTAGCGTAATTGCTAACCCCTCTGGGGACCCGTTTTGGGGAAATTCGTTTTATGAATTTCAGGTCAGGTTCATCGAGACGAGCGGGCGCTGGACCAGTACACGGATGATGGCCGTGCGTGATGATTGTGCACGAGTGACGTCTTAGTGTCTTTTATCTTTTCATCTTTTGTGGTTTTTGAACTAATAGAAGTACTCGAGTACTTAAGAGTTCTTGTTAGTCCGGATTGTATTGTTGCCTATTATGTTTGTGTTGATTGATGATGTTATGTTTGACCGGTTGAACCGGGTGGATTATTCTGTTTTGCGTCTTTATGACGTGGTGTTATTTTATCGTTTCTGTGAGTCGATGTGTATGATGCTGTTCAGCCTGGTGGGTCCCATATAGGGATTCACGGCGCTGTAATATACCTCGAATATCTTGAGGGTGTTACAGAAAATGGTATCAGAGATCTAGGTTTATGGATACCTAGGCTTGTCGGTTTATTGGGTCTTCTGGTGTTTCGTTTTGCACATCATCGTCACGCTGCCATGATTCCGGTACTACCAGTGTCCGTAAGTTTTCCTTCCTCTGTCCATTATTTCCTTGTATCGTACCTTTGATTCTCGACTTGTGATTGTTCTTTTCTTGTACTTACCCTCGTATGGCTTTTGCTACTTATTTAACTGTAGTATGGATGCTGGAAGAGGTCGTGGTCGCGGTCGTGGTCGTGGACGCGGCCGGGGACGTGGGGCAGCCGGTGGGGCGGCCACGTCGCAGTCTTCGGGAGCCGGCAGTACCGGCGACCGCCACAGTCATGCTTCTTCTCAGGAGCGCGCTGAACTTGGTATTGCGGCTGTTATGCAGCAAATGGTGAACCAAATGGCGGCAATAGCTCAAAGCGGTTCGTAACCCGAATGTGCCCATGTTAATCGGGGCGGAGCGGACCGTTGGCTCCAAGATGTCATCAAGATGCATCCTCCTCAGTTTTCGGGAGCTTCAGACCCGATTGGCTGGGAAGGGTGGATCAAGGAGATATCTAAAGTCTTCACTGCTACCAACAGTCCCGAGGACCGTAAGGTCCCTATTGCCCAGTACTTTCTCACTGGGGACGCTACAGATTGGTGGGAGGTCGTTGGGCCCAAGGACCATGTTGCTTCGTGGACCGAATTCCAAGAATTGATGGAGACCGAATATTGCCCATGGCCGGTCAGACAGGCTCGAGTGCATGCCTTCTATGATGCTCAACCACGAGATATCCCCGTATCTCAAGCTATTGCCGATTTTAACAAGGAGTTGGGCTATGTGAAGACCCAAGTTGTCGAGGAGAGCGACAAAATTTTCCATTTTTCCAGGCGGATGAAGTCGTCGATTCGGGACTCGTATGTACTACCTTGAAAGATTACCAGAGCAGGGCCCTTGCTTACGATATGTCTGTGACGGCGAGTGAGGCGGCCCGCGAGAGTAAGAAGCAGAAGTCCGCCGGGAATTTTTCGGGCCACAAAGGTGGGGGTCAGCAGAATTTCACCGCTAACTTTTCCATGGTGGTGGCCCACTGACCTTGGGTTTCCCCGTAGGGCTGCCAGTGCCGCTTCTCGAGAGGTGAAGTGCTTTAACTACGGCCAGCAGGGCCACATCAGTCGTATTTGTCCGAACCCTTTGCTGACGTGTAATCAGTGTGGCCAGCCGGGTCACAAGGCGGCTTTCTGTGCTGAGAGGGAGAAAATCCTTGGTGCCCGGGCTTCCATTCCAGCGCCTAGGGAACCAAGTGTGAATCAGGGATCGTTTGCTCCTCAATCTCCACCGAGTGCTAGTCGGGGGAGAGGTCGGGGTCAGCCCTCTAAGGGGGGAGCTTCCAGTGTCGGCTCAGCCCACCCGCGTGTCTATGAGATGCGGAGAGCCGATGACCCAGCGGCCACCGTGGCGACAGGTACCGTTTATATTCTTTCTCATCCTGTCAGTGTGCTTTTCGATTCCGGTGCTACGCATTCGTTCATATCTTTGGATTGTGTGCGCCGTTTGAGTCTCGACTGTTTGATGCCTTGTGAACCCTTCATCGTTAAGCTTCCTAGCGGTGATAGGATCGTTGGTGATCAGGAGGTTCGAGACTATTCTATACTTATTTGTGAGAGAACTTGGCCCTCTAATCTTATTGTTGTGAGTATCGAGGGTGAGGATTTGATTCTTGGGGATAATTGGCTCGAGCGGCATGGTGTGATCATGAACTACCGCACGAGAATCATCACTCTGTTAGCCGAGGACGGCACCGAGCACTTTTTCGCGGGGCGAAAGAGGGGAAACCAGAAGTTAGTTATTAACGCCTTGAAGACGATGAGACTCCTGCGAAAGGGGTGTACTGGCTATTTGTGCTACGCCTTGAAGGCGGAAAGTGGTGGAGTCGAGCTTTTGTCGATTCCAATCGTCAGTGAGTTTCCTGATGTATTTCCTGATGAGTTACCGGGATTGCCACCGGATCGTGAGGTCGAATTTGCTATAGAGTTAGAGCCAGGCGCGGCTCCTATTTCGAAGGCGCCGTATCGCATGGCACATTCAGAGATGTCCGAGTTGAAGAAGCAGTTGAGCGAGCTTCTTGAGTCGGGGTATGTTCGACCGAGCGCCTCGCCTTGGGGCGCACCGGTCCTGTTTGTGCGGAATAAGGATGGTTCACTACGTTTGTGTATCGACTATCGCGAACTAAATAAGGTGACCATCAAGAACAAGTATCCTTTTCCGAGAATTGATGACTTGTTCGACCAGTTGCAGGGAGCTAACATATTCTCGAAGATTGATTTGAAATCGGGGTACTATCAGCTCCGGGTGAGAGAATCCGATGTGTCGAAAACAGCTTTTCGGACGAGATACGGACATTATGAGTTCGTAGTTATGCCTTTCGGGTTAACTAATGCGCCGGCGGTGTTCATGCAGTTGATGAACAAAGTTTTTATCGAGTATTTGGATAAGTGTGTCGTCGTCTTTATTGACGATATTCTTATTTATTCGAGGAATGAGGAAGAGCATGCCCATCATTTGCGGGTAGTATTAGATATTTTGAGGACCAAGCAACTCTATGCAAAGTTCTCGAAATGTGAGTTCTGGCTGAAGGAAGTGATGTTTTTAGGTCACGTGATTTCAGCCGAGGGGGTTCGTGTGGATCCGCAGAAGATTGAGGCAGTGTTGGATTGGGCACCGCCTAAAAATGTGAAGGAGCTCCGTAGTTTCTTGGGTTTGGCTGGCTACTACCGTAGGTTCGTCGAGGGTTTCTCGAAACTAGCTCGGCCACTTACGCAATTGCTCCGTAACCGAAGTTCGCGGAATGACGAGAGGCAGTTGAGTTTTGAGGAACTGAAGAAGCGTTTGACTTCAGCCCCGGTTTTGGCGTTGCCATGTGGCAACGAGGGTTTTGCCGTTTATAGCGATGCTTCGGGTCAGGGTCTTGGGTGCGTATTGATGCAGCACGGCAAGACCATTGCCTATGTGTCGAGACAGTTGAGGCCGTATGAGCTGAACTACCCAACTCATGATTTGGAGTTAGCGGCAGTCGTTTTTGCGCTAAAGATTTGGCGTCACTATCTTTTCGGCTCTGCATGTCAGATTTTTACCGATCATAAAAGTCTGAAATACATATTTACTCAGCGAGAGTTGAATATGAGGCAGAGGAGGTGGTTAGAGTTGATTAAGGATTATGACCACGAAATCCTTTATCATCCGGGCAAGGCGAACGTCGTGGCCGACGCCTTGAGTCGGAAACCGGTTGCGTTGCGAACGCTTGAGATCCTTACGTCTCAGTCTGAGCTTCGGCGGGCTTTGATCGAGATAGATGTTGAAGTTTTGTTGCCTGGAGCCGTCGGGCAACTTCGTTCTTTAGAGATTTCGTCGTCTTTGATCGATGAAATTAAGCTGAAGCAGTTAGAGGATCCGATGATTACTCAAATCCGAGAGAACATTATTAAAGGGAAGTCTCCTGGGTTTGTGATTCACGAGGATGGTGTTTTGAGATTCCAGAGTCGGCTTTGTGTGCCGAACGACTCAGAGTTGAGGCAGAGTATTTTACGGGAGGCCCATGCTACACCTTATTCCGTTCATCCTGGTTCGAGTAAGATGTACAAGGACCTGAGAAGGAATTTCTGGTGGAACGATATGAAGGAGGAGGTCGCATGCTTGTAGCGAGATGTTTGACTTGTCGCAGGTCAAAATCGAGCATCGCCGACCGGGTTAAGACATATCACTTCCGTTCCTAATGGAAATGGGAAGATATATCGATGGATTTCATTACGAGTTTGCCGAGATCGAGGTCGGGCATGAATATGGTATGGGTGATTATTGATCGTCTGACCAAGTCGGCACATTTTCTGGGCATCAAGGACACTTGGGGCCCGGAGAAGTTAGCTCGTGTGTTTATCGCGCAGATTGTGAGGCTTCACGGTACTCCGAAGTCTATTGTTTCGGATCGTGATGGCCGTTTTGTATCGCACTTCTGGCAGGCGGTGCATAAGGCATTGGGTACCCATTTGCGTTTGAGTACCTCTTTTCATCCCCAGTCAGATGGACAGTCGGAACGCACTATCCAGACGTTCGAGGATTTGTTGTGTGCTTGTGCTCTCAATTGGAGTAGTGACTGGGAGGAGCATTTGCCATTGATCGAATTCACGTACAACAATAGTTGGCACGCGTCGATTCGGATGGCACCGTATGAGGCACTTTATGGGCGGCGATGCTGATCACCGATTTGTTAGAATGAGGCGTCCAATTTGGTCGGGACCGAGCCGGATGTCGTTTTAGAGACGAGGCGGAAGATAGAATTAATTCGGGAACGGATGTTGACTGCCCAGAGTCGACAGAAGTCGTATGCCGACGTCCGTCGTCGACCTTTGGAATTCGAGGTGGAAGACCACGTTTTGCTAAAGGTGTCGCCGACGAAGGGAGTTTTTCGTTTCGGGAAGAAAGGGAAGTTGAGTCCGAGATTTATTGGACCCTTTGAGATTCTCGAGCGAGTCGGCGGGTTGGCATACCATTTGGCGTTACCTCCAGCCTTGAGTCATGTTCATAGCGTTTTTCATGTTTCCCAGCTGAGGAAATATGTCCCGGATCCTAGTCACGTCATCGATTATGGTGAGATTGATGTCGCCGAGGATATTACTTTTGAGGAGCGTCCTTTGAAGATTTTGGAGCATCGTGAGAAACAACTGAGGCATAAGACCATCCCTTTGGTCAAAGTACAGTGGTCGAGACACGGTGTCGAGGAGGCAACTTGGGAAACCGAGGATAGCATGCGTGCTAGGTACCCTGAGTTGTTTGTTTCTTAAGTTTCGGGACGAAACTTATTTTTAGAGGGGTAGAATGTAATATCCGCATTTTTCTTTCCCTTGTATTTCTTTTTTTCGGTGTATTTCTCGGTCGTAGTGACCCTCGTATACCTTACAGTGTATCTTTCCCGTCATCTATTGATCTGATTCTCGTTGTTGTTGTTCGGAACCGCTGTTTCGGGGTTGCCGTGAATTCATTCTATGTTTTGATGCGTATTGAGATGTTCCGTTTGATGTTTCGTCCATATTATGGTGTTTTGGACCGTTTATACTCTGTACCTAGCGCACGCTATTTTTTTTCTGTATAGCGCACGCTAGGAGTCCCTTTGTAGCGCACGCTACGTTTACTTCGTAGCGCGCGCTAGCGAATTAGCCCTGGGAGTAGCAGTGCTATTTTCCAGCCTTCTGGACTGCGTATTAGCGTACGCTACGCATACTAGCGCACGCTAATGTCGGGGGGCTAACGCACGCTGATGATACCCGGTAGCGTGCGCTAGCGTGGGTGTCTGGGGATCGGAAAGTTTATTATCAATTCGGTCGGAGTGCCGGCGAAGCGCACGCTACGCTTGTATGGTAGCGCACGCTAACGGGTCGTGAGTCTGGATGCTTTGTCACCGACTCGATCGATGTCCGAGTAGCGCACGCTATTGGTCGATAGCGCGCTACCGATAAGTTGTTAGCGCACGCTACATTTGAGTAGCGCACGCTATCGGCCGTAAGTCCGCTCTTGGACTAGACGCTAATCGCTTGCTCGTATTTTTATCCGTTAGCGCACGCTAACCTTGAGGATTAGCGCGCGCTAACACTCCCTGGCTATATAAACCAGGGAGTTGACCGAGATAAACATAATTTCTCATTTCTTCCTCTCTCCGCGGCGAAGGCGATTCCGGGGCGATTTTCTTGGCGATTTCTCCCTCCAATCATCTCATCCCACATCTTTGTTGAGTTCTTGGAGTGTTATAACAACATCAACGCGAATCTATCATCCCAATCCACGGTAAATCTCTTAGAACCCTACTTTTGGGCGATTTGGGGGTTTTGGGATTTTCTTCCGATCCGTTCCGTTTTGTTGGTGGATTCATGATGAATGTGATTAATCTTGTTGGTATAATTAGTTTTCCTACGGATTCATGGTATATTTTCATGGTTTTGCGAAATCAAGAGGGTTTGGTTGTGGTCCGCCCTCGTTGTTATTTTTGTACGAATATACATGAATCGTAGGCGGGTTTTCGGGTGTATTCCATTTCCGTAATCGTTTAGGAGTGGTTGTGATTGTGTTATTCGAATCGTTAGGTTCATCCGGCGGTTCCTCGCGGTCATGTTTGATCCTTCATTCCCGTTCGTGTCACCGTCTATTTAATCGAGGCAAGTATCCTTATGAACTTACGATCTTGACATAGTAGTTTTGTATGAGAAATTGTGTGTGTGTGTGTGTATGCTCACTACGGGTTAGATCCGACGGGGTCTCGGTAGGGCTCCACGAAGCTGTGGAACCGCGAGCTTGCTTTTAACCACTGTGGGTTAGATCCGACGGGGTCTCGGCAGGGATCCACGAAGCTGTGGGTCCGCGGTTAATTGTGGTGCATTTTACAAATGTGATTTGATTATGGCATTTCCGGAAATGAGTGTTTTGGAACTATGATTTCTTGATTGTATGCATTACTATATGTGTAAGATGTAAATTGTTCATTTGGTTACTTGTACTAGCGTAATTGCTAACCCCTCTGGGGACCCATTTTGGGGAAATTCGTTTTATGAATTTCAGGTCAGGTTCATCGAGACGAGCGGGCGCTGGACCAGTACACGGATGATGGCCGTGCGTGATGATTGTGCACGAGTGACGTCTTAGTGTCTTTTATCTTTTCATCTTTTGTGGTCTTTGAACTAATAGAAGTACTCGAGTACTTAAGAGTTCTTGTTAGTCCGGATTGTATTGTTGCCTATTATGTTTGTGTTGATTGATGATGTTATGTTTGACCGGTTGAACCGGATGGATTATTCTGTGTTGCCTATTATCGTTTCTGTGAGTCGATGTGTATGATGTTGTTCAGCCTGGTGGGTCCCATATAGGGATTCACGGCGCTGTAATATACCTCGAATATCTTGAGGGTGTTACATGTTAGGCGTATTTTTATATGCTTATTTATCATTATTTTGTATTATTTTGGCGAGTAAATTTGCATAAATGAGCTTTTAATGCATTATTCTTGTATGTTTGACAGGAGATTGGAGTCCGGAAGCTAAAACGAGGCAAAACGGGCGAAAACGGCGAATTTTGGCCGTGGGCCGCGGCACAAGGCAAGTGGGCCGCGGCACGCAGAGGACCAGCAGGCACCGTAGTAGATCAGACTCGGAGCCGCGGCACGTACATGGTGAGCCGCGCCGTGAGGAAAATTATAGCGCCCAGGTCTTAATCTGCGCCCCGTGTGCCGCGGCACAGATTAAGTGAGCCGCGGCACACAGGGCGGTTTTGGCGTGCTCAGCGCGGGTTTGGGCCGTTTTGAAGCCAGTTCTCGACCTAATCACAAGGACGCGATTTGGAGGCTTCTGGGAGCTATAAATAAGGGTTGAAGGCCATAATTAAGGGGAATTCTGAATTTTTGGAGAGCTTGGGGAAGATCGATAAATCTTGGAGGAGGAAAGCAGAAGAGATCAAGAGCAGAGGGCGGAAGCCAGAAGAACGGAGGAATCCGAGCTCTTCATCTGCGTTTGATTTTCATGCTTTCATTCATTGTTTTTGTATTTTCATTATTTAGCATGTCAGGCTAAAATTCTTGTTCTAGGATTTTGATGAAACTTAAGTTTTGACGGATTTGCTTTAGATTATCTATATAATTCCCTTTTCTATTGAGTTTTCCCAATCGTGTTTAATGCTTTCAATTATCTGGCTAATAGTTGTATTGTTCTAATCATACAATTCAAATCGGGAGAGAAGAGTTGGTGAGGAACTATTGGCGAGAACCGTTTTATTCTGTGAGATAGGAATATACTCATAGAAACTACGTGGCCTTTTGGAGATTTTATGCTTTTTGCCTATTGACTAATTAATTCACCTAGGGATAGAGTGCGTTATTCGCCTTTAGAAAAATCTATTGACCTCGGGAGAGGCGGTAGTGTATTTTAGCAATCTTCGCCTTCAATAAATTGGGGAAATCATTAATCTCAGATAATTGAGAGTAAATTCGGATAAACCAAGGTGGATTTAGAATCCTAGACTTATTCATTATTTGATTTTCTTTCTTCAAGCGATCGTTTTTACTGTTAGCTCTTTTATTAGTTTTATCTAGTTATTAATTGCAACCCAAATTTCGATTGTTCAAATAAAATTAGAATACATAATAATCGGTACTTAGTAATTCAGTCCTCGTGGGAACAATACTCACTCATCACTTTATTACTTGTAAACGATAACGTGCACTTGCGTTAACGAAATATCGCAACAGACATTCTACCGGACACCTTCAAGGCGTCGATCAAGAACTCGACCAAAACAACGAATCGATACGATCCAACCATGGAATAACAAGGGAAATGATATAATACATCTAAATAATCATCAATCCATCATAATCCTAAGTTAAATCGGATTAAACGGACGAAATCAACCAAAATACCCAAATTCCCCAAAACTAGATTTCAAGAAATCTAACCTTGATTCGATAGATCGGAGGAGGTTATGGGATGATTGATTGATGTTAGAAGCTCAAGAACTTCGTGGATTGGAAGAACAACATCATGTCTTCGACCTCTCCAAGCTTCCAGCCGCGGAAGGAAAAGAAACGAAATGGAAAACGGGTGAAGAAAACGTCTGACCGGCCATAAATACTGCCAAGCGACGCACGAGCAGGCACGCACGAGCGGCCGGTCGTGCGCCTGGTCGTGCGCGCCCACTGTCGGCCAACTGTCGGGACGCACGAGCACTGGGCACGAGCACTCTGTGACGGGTCGGGCGAAAGCGACCCGGATGACCCTAACATGAGTCTCTATGTGTCGGAAGGTTCCGGAAGGTTCTAGAATGATCAAGAAAGACCCAGAGATCTCTACATACTTGTAAATTCGTAGATGACTCTAGAAGCATGTAGAAATGTACTTCTTACACACTTTGTAGAATGCTCATGTAAATGCCCATGTAAATGTACTACAAGTATCTAGAGTGTTCTATCTAGAAAGTTCTATCTAGAGAGTTCCACTCCAGAACTCTCCTAGGCTGGTATAAAAGGGGGAGGAGCCTCATTTGCTCACTCATCCAGAAATCCTCAAGCATTCAAGCATTGTAAAGCTCTCTTGTACCCAAAGCATTCATACTTAATAAAATCCTTTTGTGCCATTGCCCCTTTTCTCGTTACTTTCAGGCTTACTTAGCAACTCGACTCAACTTAGTTGTTTAAGTGCCGCATGGTTTAGCTGCGCAAAACTCCCATCCCATGACAAGTGGTATCAGAGCCACGGTTTGCACACAACCGACTCATATCACACGAGAACAATGGCCAACACTCAGGATGTCCCTATTGATGCTACTCAAGAGCAGCAACGCGGTCGTGAGGAGCAACGAAGTAACAAGGTCCGAGGTAAGTCCAAGGGACCCTCTGCCGACGCCTTCGAACCTCGGATTGCCACTCTAGAAGCCTCGATGGCTAGCTTGGAGGAGAACCTTGATCAAGTCCATGACAGGTTCGACACTCTGGAGACGGAATACGCCGACATCGCCGGGCGTGTCAAGAAACTTATGATGGACGATCGGATATGTTGCGTGGGCAACTTATTGAATTCCAGAAGGAGATTCATGGTCTCCGTGGCTTTGTCCAAGAAGAGCTACGCTCTATTCGCTCGGAAGTGGAAGAAGTCCGGTCGGAATGGGCTAAACACAAGCGAGCCGCATCATTTAATTCCGCTGCCCCGTTCGCTTTTGATGCGCGCCGCTTGGATGTGCCGAAGCCCGAAACCTATGATGGCACTCAGAATGCCACTGTGGTCGATAACTTCTTATTCGGCTCGAACGTTACTTTGACGCTATGGGCGTAAAAGATGAGGAACAGAAGGTCAGCGGCGCACCAAATTACCTGCGTGGTGCCGCACAACTCTGGTGGCGTCGAAAGTATGGCGATATGGGCAAAGGGATCTGCACCATTGACACTTGGGCAGACTTCCAAAGAGAACTCCGAAAACAATTTGCCCCAAGCAATGCTGAACGAGATGCGAGAGCTCGCCTCCGAAGACTCAAGCAGACAGGTACGATTCGTGACTATATCAATGAATTTACAACTCTCATGCTTGAAGTAGAAATGTCCGATAGAGATGCACTTTTCTATTTCACCGATGGCCTTAACAATTGGGCCAAAACCGAGCTGGATAGACATGGTGTTCAGACCCTTGACGAAGCTATCGCCAAGGCTGAATCACTCACTGACTACTCTGGGCAAGGTAAAGATAAACGGCCCATTCATGGCAAAGGTGGGGGAGAAAATCGCAAGGAAGGACATGGCGGTAATCGCAAGAATTGGGGAACTAACCGACCCCCAAGTGGTAGGATCGGGCAACAAAAATTCCCAGGAAGGAAGGAGCAATCAAAGCCCAAAAGCCCTTGCTTCATATGCAATGGCAACCATTGGATACGCGACTGCCCTGAAAAGAAGACCCTAAACGCCCTTGCTACCCACTTAAAAATCAATGCCGATGATACCTCGGCCACTCCATTAGAAGAACCCCGACACAGCATGGGTTCTCTTCAATACATGTCCGCTCTTAAGGGACAAGCCCCGACGCCCGTTACTCCGAAGAAAGGGCTAATGTTTGCTCGCACCACTATTATCGGTCAAACCGTCAGCGCATTACTCGACACTGGATCATCTCATAACTTCATGTCCGAGGAAGAAGCCAAACGCCTAGGGCTCAAGACAGTTTATCGCGGAGGTGCGATGAAGGCAGTAAACTCACCTGCCAAGCCTATAGCTGGAATTGCTCATGACGTCCCACTCTCTCTTGGGACATGGTCCGGAAAGCTCGACTTCTCTGTCGTCCCCATAGATGACTTCAAGATGGTTCTAGGCATGGAATTCTTCGACAGATTCCAAGCCTTCCCTATGCCGGCCACAAACACACTCGCCATCTACGACGGGGACAAGGCATGCATGGTCCCTATTGAACGAGCCCATGTTGAGAAGAAACTAATCTCGGCCATGCAATTTAAGAAGGGGATGCGGAAGTACCCCAACTACTTGGTAACAATTCGGCAGCTCAATGACGAAGAAAAACTCGACTCATCGCGGACTGACCACCCGCAAATCTTGGAGAATATTCTTGAAGAATACAAGGATGTGATGCCTAAAGAGTTGCCTAAGAAACTTCCACCCAGGCGAGAGGTGGATCATTGTATCGAGTTGGAACCCGGTGCCAAACCCCCAGCTGCTGCTCCCTACCGCATGGCACCGCCCGAACTCGCGGAACTACGAAGGCAAATCAAGGACCTTCTAGAAACAGGATACATACGTCCCTCCAAGTCTCCCTACGGTGCACCCGTACTTTTCCAGAAGAAGAAGGATGGCACCCTTCGAATGTGCATCGACTACAGGGCACTCAATCGGATCACTATCAAGAACAAATACCCAATACCATTGATAGCTGATCTATTCGATCAACTTGGCAAGGCGCGGTACTTCACCAAACTTGACCTGCGCTCGGGGTACTATCAAGTGCGAATTGCTGAAGGAGATGAGGCCAAGACCACATGTGTGACTCGCTACGGTGCTTTTGAGTTCCTTGTCATGCCCTTCGGTCTCACGAACGCACCTGCAACCTTTTGCACCCTCATGAACAAGGTACTTCACCCTTTCCTTAACCAATTTGTTGTTGTTTACTTGGATGATATTGTGGTGTACAGCTCGACTCTTGAAGAACATATTCAACACCTTAAACAAGTCTTCCAAGTACTACGCGAGAACGAGCTCTATGTTATGAAGGAAAAATGTTCATTTGCCCAAGAAGAAGTCGAATTTCTCGGTCACAAGGTTAAAGGAGGCAAAATCATGATGGAAAATGCAAAGGTGAAAGCTATTCGGGATTGGCAACCCCCGACCAAGGTCCCAGAACTTCGGTCATTTCTCGGCTTGGTGAACTACTACCGCCGCTTTATAAGAGGATACTCGGCTAAAGCAGCCCCACTGACCGATCTACTCAAGAAAAACTAGGTATGGAATTGGTCCAGCAAGTGTCAGCAAGCTTTTGAAGAACTCAAACAAGCGGTGTCCGAAGAACCCGTACTGGCCTTGCCGGATCACACGAAAGCTTTTGAGGTACAAACTGACGCTTCTGATTTCGCTATTGGGGGAGTGCTCATGCAAGATGGACACCCCATTGCCTTTGAGAGCCGGAAACTCAACGAGACGGAAAGACGGTATACGGTGCAAGAAAAGGAAATGACTGCGGTCATACACTGCCTGCGAACATGGCGACACTACCTGCTTGGCTCACACTTTGTCATTATGACGGATAATGTTGCTACGAGTTATTTTCAGACGCAAAAGAAGTTAAGTCCAAAGCAAGCTCGATGGCAAGACTTCTTGGCGGAATTCGACTACCGACTCGAGTACAAGCCGGGGAAAGCTAATGTAGTCGCGGATGCCCTAAGCAGGAAGGCAGAACTGGCCACTATGAGTTCAAGTATGCCAAAGTCCGACCTCATCCAACGGATTAAAGAAGGAGTCCAACAAGACGCCCAACTGAAAGATCTTTTGGACAAAATAAGGCAAGGCAAAACAAGGCGATTTTGGGAGGAAGATGGTATCGTACGCACCATCGGCGATCGGATATTTGTGCCTAAGTGGGGAAAGCTTCGGAAGGAAATCATAAAGGAGTGCCATGATACTAAGTGGGCTGGTCACCCAGGAATCGAACGCACCACTACACTCGTGCAGGCCTCATACTATTGGCCGCAAATGAGGGACGAAATTGAAGCCTACGTGAAGACTTGTCTTGTGTGCCAGCAAGACAAGAATGAGCAGAATCTGCCGGCAGGATTGTTGGAGCCCCTGCCCATTGCATCAAGGCCCTGGGAGAGTGTGTCTATGGACTTCATCACAACTCTCCCGAAATCAGAAGGATTCGGAAGCATCATGGTGGTGGTGGACAGATACAGTAAGTATGCTACTTTCATTGCCACATCACCCGATTGCAATGCTAATGAAGCTGCCCGTCTATTCTTCAAACATATCATCAAACTTTGGGGGATTCCTTTAAGCATTGTGAGTGATCGAGACCCTCGATTCACTGGACGATTTTGGAGAGAACTATTCGAGCTATTGGGAACCGACCTCAAGTTCTCGACAAGTTTCCATCCCCAAACAGACGGACAGACCGAACGAATCAATGCTTTGCTGGAACTATATCTAAGACACTATGTGAGCGCCCATCAGAAGGACTGGCCAAGATTACTTGATGTGGCCCAGTTCTCTTACAATCTGCAGAAAAGCGAGGCAACGGGTAAGTCCCCTTTTGAAATCATTATGGGTTTTCAGCCACTAACCCCGAATGCTGTAGCCTCGACACATGAAGGGAAAAGTCCCGAAGCTCACCGCATTGCCCGAGAATGGCACGAGGAAAGAGACATTACGCGCGCCTACCTTGATAAGGCCGCCCGGAAGATGAAGAAGTGGGCTGATCCTAAAAGAAAAGACATTAAATTCCAAGAAGGTGATCAGGTCATGGTCAAGCTTTCTACCAACCAATTCAAGGCATTACGCAAAGTACACAAAGGTTTGGTAAGGAGGTACGAAGGACCATTCACTATAATCAAACGTATTGGAAATGTCTCTTATATGTTGCAAATCCCTCCGAAACTTAAAATACATCCGGTCTTCCACGCGAGCCAATTGAAACTCTACCATGCTGACTCGGAAGACCCGCACAGAGGAGAGTCAAAGCGTGCACCCACTGCCGTAATCACCTCATTCGACAAAGAGGTGGACTATATTGTGACCGAACGAGTTACCCGGAAGAGAGGCGTGCCTCCCGGAACGGAATACTTGGTAAAATGGAAAAACCTCCCTGATAGCGAAGCAACATGGGAACGAGAAGACGAACTCTGGCAATTTCAAGATCACATTAAGAGGTTCAAACAAGAGAACGCGCCGAGGACGTCGCTGAAATAGGTGGGGGAGGATGTGACGGGTCGGGCGAAAGCGACCCGGATGACCCTAACATGAGTCTCTATGTGTCGGAAGGTTCCCGAAGGTTCTAGAATGATCAAGAAAGACCCAGAGATCTCTACATACTTGTAAATTCGTAGATGACTCTAGAAGCATGTAGAAATGTACTTCTTACACACTTTGTAGAATGCTCATGTAAATGCCCATGTAAATGTACTACAAGTATCTAGAGTGTTCTATCTAGAAAGTTCTATCTAGAGAGTTCCACTCCAAAACTCTCCTAGGCTGGTATAAAAGGGGGAGGAGCCTCATTTGCTCACTCATCCAGAAATCCTCAAGCATTCAAGCATTGTAAATCTCTCTTGTACCCAAAGCATTCATACTTAATAAAATCCTTTTGTGCCATTGCCCCTTTTCTCGTTACTTTCAGGATTACTTAGCAACTCGACTCAGCTTAGTTGTTTAAGTGCCGCACGGGTTAGCTGCGCAAAACTCCCATCCCGTGACAACTCGCTCGTGCGTGTGCAGTCAGGGCCGCACGAGCACCGGATCGTGCGCGCAGCTCGTGTGCCACGCTCGTGCGTGCCTGGCCGGTCCCTGCCGCACGTGGCCGGCCAGTGCCTAGCCGCCAAGGCTCGACGACTCGAATTCCCGAAAACGCACGAAACGAACACGACGAAATGCTCTCGGACAACAAAATCGATCCAAAAAGAAATACCATGCAACAATTAATCGCATGCGACTATGAAAAGGGTCCGAAAATCACGATACGTGATTGGTAAATTTCCGCAATTTTCAATTTTTGGTAAATTTCTTTTTTCGGCCGGAGTCCGTTTTGACGACTTTCTCATGACCGTTTCGTCATTCTGAGAATGATTAATTCTACACTTTTTGACATCCGAGTTCGTTTCGGTGTCATTTTGTCGAGTTCCGTGCTTTTTAGCGACTTTTCCGCACTTGAGTTCGATTCTTGCGAATCTCGTTCGAAACTGCTGTTTCGAGTTTCCCGTAAGTCCGTTTAACTTTGTTAGACGTGTTGTGAACTTCGGTTTGGTTATTCGATCACGTATCGTGATTTTCGGGCGTTTTGGGCCATTTTGTAATTTACCCAAAGTTATGGGTATCCGTATCTGTAATTGTTGTCTCGACCCGTTTCTTGGTCGCGTATGAACAATTATTGCATTATGTTTTCATTTCGGGTCATTGATATTGTCCGCGAACTTTTCGTCGTGTTCGTTCCGTACGTTTTCGGAAATCGAGTCGTCGGGTCATGGCGGCTAAGCAGCTGGCCGGACGGTGGCGGGTCCTGGCCGGACGGTTACGGGCACTGGCCGGGCTGACGCGACAGGAATCGGCGTAGCGCGCGCTACTGCCGGAAGGCTGCGTGCGCTAACCGGCAGGAGTAGCGCACGTTATGCAGCCGGCCGACGCATGCTATCGGGTCTGGACAGTGGAGTCCTGGGGTTCTGGAATCGGTTAGGCTCGGCAGGTAGCGCACGCTACTGTCGGGCACTGCGCACGCTACGACCGGCAGGTAGCGCGCGTTACGGCCGGAAGGCTGCGCACGCTACCTGGCAGAGTCAGTAGGGCAGTGGAGTTCTGGATTGCGACCTGGGCCGATAGTGCACGCTAGCTCGGCAGACTAGCGTACGCTAGTCCGGCCCAGTATAAATGTGACAGAGCAGTCGCGTTTTCATTCATTTTTCACTTCCTTCCTTCTCTGTCCGCGGCTGGCGATTCGGAGGTGACGAAGCCATGTTGTTTAACAACAAATCCATGAAGTTCTTGAGTTCATAACATCAATCAATCATCCGTTATCATCCTTTGATTCAGCGAATCAAGGTAATCTTTCTTAGAACCCTAGTTTCTTGAATATTGGGGTTTTTGCGTTTTTGTCCGATTCATTCCGTATTGTTGATTAATTCATGATGGGTATGATTAATCTTGGTAGTATTATTGTGTTTAACATCATTTAATCTATTGTTCTTCGTCGAATCGAAGTATAATTCTTGATTTTCTTCGAATCAACTTTTTGGGGGATTTGTTCTCGATCTCGTTTTCCCATCCATTTTTGATGGATCAATTGTGGTTAAATGATCTTGTTAAACATATTCTATGGATTGTATATCCATATTTCAACTTGGAATTCCGTTTTCGTGTCTTGTCCGGACGAATCGTGTTCTTGGCCGTTTTGGGGAAAACACTTGAACTTTCGTCATTCGTTCTTTGAATTCAACGGCTTTGAGTCGTGTTATGGAATTCATTTCATTGTTGTTATTGTCCTTCGTAGTTTATGAACGCGAGTTGGTGATCGGTGGAGTCGGCGGGTTCGTAGTCGGTTCGTGTCAACCTACTTCGGTCGATTCTCCGCGTTGTTCTTATTCGAGGCAAGTACCTTGCCCATACTTTTTTTATTTTATGGATATGATGATTTGTGATCGTCTTGGTATGTTTGTTTGTTTGTTTGAAATGAGTTTTCAAAAGATTCGGCTAGCCTCGTTAAAGGCTCACTTTCAAACGCGTGTGTTTTGTAAATTGTGTGGGTTGTATGTGACTATGTGACTCCTATGGATATGTTTGGTGTTGATGATGCACTTGGTATTTGCGTGTGGACGTATATTGTTTCATTTCGGTGCATTGTGGTTTGACGTGGTGTTTTGCTAAGTGTTTGATGCTCTGGGTGAATTGTTTGGATATCCTTGGTGTGATATGTTATTTGTGCATGATTTCTTCGCTCACCGTGGGTTGGTTCGACGGGGCCACGATGGGAATTCCAATGGGGTGCGCCCTGGATTCACGAGGGGTGAATGTATTTTACTCACCTCGGGGGGTCCGACGGGATCACGGAGGGAATTCCAATGGGTTGAGTCCGGGATTCACGAGTAAAAACTTCACAGGATGGTGTATGTTTAGTGAATGTATTTTACTCACCTCGGGGGGTCCGACGGGATCACGGAGGGAATTCCAATGGGTTGAGTCCGTGATTCACGAGTAAAAACTTCACAGGTTGGTGTATATTTAGTGAATGTATTTTACTCACCGTGGGTTGGTTCGACGGGGCCACGACGGGATTTCCAATGGGTTGAGTCCGGGAATCACGAGTAAAAACTTCACGAGTTGGTATTGATTTTATGTCTGTCGAGGACACGTGACTTGGGTTTTGGCCCTGCGAATTGTTGTCGGTTTTCTATTTGCGAAAACAAAACCTTTGGGCTGTGACCCCTGTTGATTTTGGAAAGATAAGGATTTCATAATCCTAAATTGTTTTCTATTAAAACTCTCGATGGCATTCTAAACTGTTTTATAAATTATTTCCATTGATTTGTGATCTTTCGGTTTTGGAACGTTTTCTCAAATTCTTGCCTCGGGAAGTACTTTTCATTTCGATTGGATCTTTGAGTATTCCTGGTTATTGTTATTCGTGGAATGTGAATTGTATGGCTCGTATTTGCACTTTGTTCTTGCACTAGCAAAACAGTGGAGTTTTGCTAACCCCCGAGTATTCGGGGGGTGGATGTCTGTTTTTGCATTCAGGTTTTAGAGCATAACACAGGGTCGGCACGAAGGATGATGAAAGATGATCGATACTAATCACATGAGGAACCGTACATCGTGTATTGGTTCAGTTGTACTTTTTTTTCCGCTGTTATATTTTTCCCGTTGTACGGGTGTGGTTGTGTTTTGACCCCTGCGTGGGCATGAGTTGTAATCGAGTTGTATGTTTTTATTGAAAGGCCAAATCTGTCTACTGAGTCATTTTAGCCTTAAAGGCATTGTCGAGATGTTTCATGTTGTTACTAGCCTGGTAGATCCTTGAGGAAAGGTTCTACGGCGTGTAATATCCCTGAGCGGATTGGGGGTGTTACATAAATGGTATCGGAGCTTAGGTTGAGGAAAACCTAGGCTGTCGGGTCAAGTCGTGTTGTTTGAGTCTTGTTTCGTCGGATTTTATCTGACGAAGTCGTGTCGCGACGCGTCGTCTGAGTTTGTTGGTCGTGATTAGTATCGTGGGGCGATCATCATCTTCGTGCGACCTGTGGATGTAAGTCTCCCTTCTTTGTGTTGTGCCTCGTGTGACACGAGCTATTTTTATGATTTATTTGTTAAGCGACGGAATCCTTTTAAGGATTTTGATTTCTTGATATGCGGTTATTTGACCCTCATATTTCTTTCATATGAGGAGTAGTGTTGCTGGATTGTGCATGTTTGACTATTTCTTTTATCCGCTGCGTGAGTTCTTTTGTAATGGCTTTCAGTATTTTACCGACTGAGTTTTATTTCGAAAACCGATTCCTTTAACCGATCTTTGGCATTATGGCCTTGATCGTTTCGGTGAAACTCTTATGACGGTATTTAGTATTCTGTAAATGGCTTTTGTGAGTTTTTGAAATATTACCGTCATCGGCCTTTTTGGCGTTTTTGTAAATGGTTTTTAGCCTGGTGAGTTCCGGTGCGGGACCCACGGCGCTATAATGTTTCGTGTAATTACCTGATTTTTTTGGGCATTCTAGCCCATTGAATTACCTTTGAAAACCTTTAGTATCTTAGAAAATAAATTTCGAGACGTACTTTTAAAATGAATTATTTTATCGTGGTACATCCAAGGTGCCACAACATGTTTCAAAATTCTTCTACCTCGAGGACCAAAATGTTTTGAGATATTTTCGATGTTTTAGAAACACTTTTATTTAGACCCGAGGGTCGAATATTCTGAAAGTTTTTACTAAGAGAAAGTGTCCTCATTTTTACCAAACGCATGATGGTTTTCAAAGTCTCGATAACGATGTTTCACGTTTGTACTTATTTTTGAAAGGTGATACTCACGATCAACCGGCGTTCTTCTAAATTATTTTCAAAATGAGGTTTTCGTTTTTTTTTAAACCTCTCCATTCCCGTTTGAGGGCTGGGTATGTATGTATGATGTTCGCGTTGTCATTTTGATATTTGCTCCCGAGTATGATCAAATTGGCGGTGTGAGCGTTGAGTCGTTTTCCACACATTTGTTGTGTTAGCCCCCTGTGAGAGGCGGGATGTTGGTGTTTAATGTTGTCACCTCGTGGTGATTTCTGCGTTGTCGCGCATGTGCGAGCTGTTAGAGCTTGGTTTGGTATGACCGTGTGCATCGGTGATGGTTCCGTTATGTGTCGGTTGTTTAATGTCTTGTTACCTTTCTCCTGTTTTTGTGAATTTCGTGGACGAGGTCGGAGGTAATGCCCGTACTATTTTGACTTCTGTATTTTCTCTTTCTCCAGTCTATCGATTCGCTCATGTTCGTTGACACTTTATGAACTTGTTCTGTATTTCGGTTTCATCGTCCGAACGAGATGTGATCTTGTTGTGGGTCGGTCTGGTTATCGCCGTGACTTTTTCGGGTTCGGTTTGATTCTTGTGAACCTTGTTCGGGAGTGACATCATCTGGTTCTATTAGTTCTTTTATTCGAAGTGGATTGGATTTGGAACTCTTGTGTTTTCGACTTTGTCGACTCATTATGTTCGTTGACATTTCTGAGCTTGTCCTGCCCCTTACTTTTGTTGATCGAACGAGTGTGGTATTGTTTCGGAATAACTCGGTTGTCGTTGTGACTTTTCAATTGCTATTCCCTTTCCTGTGGATCTTATGGGAATGCATGTCTTGTATTTCTCACCAGATCATCCTGGGAGTTGTTGTTTGAATTTTATTATCCTTCGTGTTTCGGACATGATTGTTCGATTTTTGTTGTCTCGATCATTTGTTTGTTCGGTTTTTGTTCTCGTTTCGTGATTGTTGAGCATTCAGGCTCCTTTCTAATTCCCTTAAGTTCGGGAAATTAGTCTCGTTTTCGATCTTCCAACCCTTGGGCGGTGGAATTCCGTATTTGTTCAGCGATTGGCTCGCGTTTTGATTGATGTACCGTAGGGTTGGTCAATCGTATTGATTTTCATTCGTTGTGTTTTGTGATTGTTCGGATAATTGACTTGATTGTATTATCCATTTGATGACGCTTCTCACTTGTTGGTTTTATTATATCCCTAACGGCGACGTTGTGTTGGTCGTCGTCGAGCGTGTTTTCACACCGTATATTCCGTTGCGTTGTTTGTAACGTTTTGCCGTTGGGCGTTAGTTACGCATTTCTTGCGTATCTCGTTGAGTTTTCCTGGTGGGATATTGCTTCTCCCTATTTGTTTTAAGTTTCGGGACGAAACTTCTTTTAAGGAGGGTAGAATGTAATATCCGCAATTTTCAATTTTCGGTAAATTTCTTTTTTCGGCCGGAGTCCGTTTTGACGACTCGCTCATGATCGTTTCGTCATTCGGAGAATGATTAATTCTACACTTTTTGACATCCGAGTTCGTTTCGATGTCGTTTTGTCGAGTTCCGTGCTTTTTAGCGACTTTTCCGCACTTGAGTTCGATTCTTGCGAATCTCGTTCGAAACTGCTGTTTCGAGTTTCCCGTAAGTCCATTTAACTTTGTTAGACGTGTTGTGAACTTCGGTTTGGTTATTCGGTGATTTTCGGGTGTTTTGGGCCATTTTGTAATTTACCCAAAGTTATGGGTATCCGTATCTGTAATTGTTGTCTCGACCCGTTTCTTGGTCGCATATGATTAATTATTGCATTATGTTTTCATTTCGGGTCGTTGATGTTGTCCGCGAACTTTTCGTCGTGTTCGTTCCATACGTTTTCGGAAATCGAGTCGTCGGGTCATGCCGGCTGAGCAGCTGGCCGGACGGTGACGGGTCATGGCCGGACGATTCACGAGCCGGCGACGTGGCGGCGAGCGGCGTGGCGCGCTCTTGCCGGAAGGCTGCGTGCGCTAACCGGCCTGAGTAGCGCACGTTATGCGGCCCGGCCGACGCCACGCCTCTTGATGCAGGCGGTGGAGTCTGGGGTTACGGAATCGGTTAGGCTCGGCAGTAGCGCACGCTACTATCGAACGCTGCGCCTTCGCTACGGCCGTGAGTAGCGCTTCTGGCCGGAAAGGCTGCGCACGCTACTGCGAGTCGGTAGGGCGGTGGAGTTACGGATTGCGGCTGGCCGATAGCGCACGCTAGCTCGGCAGACTAGCGTACGCTAGTCCGGCCCAGTATAAATGTGACAGAGCAGTCGCGTTTTCATTCATTTTTCACTTCCTTCCTTCTCCGTCCGCGGCTGGCGATTCGGAGGTGACGAAGCCATGTTGTTTAACAACAAATCCATGAAGTTCTTGAGTTCATGACATCAATCAATCATCCGTTATCATCCTTTGATTCAGCGCATCAAGGTAATCTTTCTTAGAACCCTAGTTTCTTGAATATTGGGGTTTTTGCGTTTTTGTCCGATTCATTCCGTATTGTTGATTAATTCATGATGGGTATGATTAATCTTGGTAGTATTCTTGTGTTTAACATCATTTAATCCATTGTTCTTCGTCGAATCGAAGTATAATTCTTGATTTCCTTCGAATCGACTTTTTGGGGGATTTGTTCTCGATCTCGTTTTCCCATCCGTTTTTGATGGATCGATTGTGGTTAAATGATGTTGTTAAACATATTCTATGGATTGTATATCCATATTTCAACTTGGAATTCCGTTTTCGTGTCTTGTCGGGACGAATCGTGTTCTTGGCCGTTTTGGGGAAAACACTTGAACTTTCGTCATTCGTTCTTTGAATTCAACGGCTTTGAGTCATGTTATGGAATTCATTTCATTGTTGTTATTGTCCTTCGTAGTTTATGAACGCGAGTTGGCGATCGGTGGAGTCAGCGGGTTCGTAGTCGGTTCGTGTCAACCTACTTCGGTCGATTCTCCGTGTTGTTCTTATTCGAGGCAAGTACCTTGCCCATACTTTTCTTATTTTATGGATATGATGATTGGTGATCGTCGTGGTATGTTTGTTTGTTTGTTTGAAATGAGTTTTCAAAAGATTCGGCTAGCCTCGTTAAAGGCTCACTTTCAAACGTGTGTGTTTTGTAAATTGTGTGGTGTTGTTGCCCAAAATATTTATCCGAAGATTAATACTGCTGGAAGACGGACAACAAACAACAATTGCGGGAGCACTTCCGAGAGAAGATAAATAATACAAGATTTGCCGGGTTTGTTAGGCCCGGGCTTGAATGCTCTCGCGAGATGTTATTAATACGAATATTCGTAGATACAAGTATTAATAAGAGAAATCTAAATACAATGAGTGTAAAAAGACTCTGTTAATCCGGCTCTTGAGCGAAGCTCGGTGTTCTTCGTCCCTGCCGGTGATCTGCTCGAGGAGAAAGGCCGGGAGAAGTAAGACCGAAAGAAAGCTGTTGCCAAGAGTTGGAGATTATCCAAGTGCTTAATGTTTGCTTCTGTATTGTATGAAATCCGTAGGGAGTTGAAGGAAGTGTCCAAGTGCTGGGAGCCTTGCTTATATAGGGACAGCCGGGTCCTGTTCTTTAGTGGCCGATTGCCTGCCGGCCATTAAAATAATCTGCCGATCGCCTGCCGGCCAATACTTTAATGGGGCGATCTCTGGCATCAGGCTAAAGTCAAGGAAGATCTTGTTTGTCCGAATAAAGTCAATGCGATGCTGGTGCAGTGGGCGGTCGATAAGGAGCCATCACGTGTCCGAGTCGATCAACATGTGGCCCTACCGACAAGCTTTGGCGGCTTTGTCCGGGTGGAGAGAATCTCGCGGCGTGGTCAATGGCCCGAGATTCGCGGATCTTGTCCCGGTCCTTGCACGTGGTGCCAGTCTTGAGGCTCGGCCTTCGCCGACTAGATGTCCATCGGTGGTGATCGACATGAGCGGTCGTCTCTAGCTGATCATCCGAGGTCGCCATCGGCCAGTGGATGGAGGTCGCCAATGGTCGGTCACCAAGGGAAGGTCGCCAATGGTCGGTCACCAAGGGTCGATCGGCAGATGCCGATAGAGGGTCGCCAGATGTCGGTCGCCAGGAGTCGGTCGCCGAGTACCGAGAGACGATCGTATCTGAGGTCGATCGCTCGGCACCGGGACTTGTCCTGGGACCTTCGGTTGGCCAGTCTAGCATGTCCGCTGGGCTAAGGCTCGGTCGCCTGGTCGCTGGTCGGCAGACTTGCCTAGGTCGCTCGGCAGTGACTCGGTCGCCCGGCCTCGGAGGCGATCGCCGGTCGGAAGGTGTTAATTCTTGACACAACAATTGCCCCCCAGCTTGCTCCTATGTTGAAGACATGGGGCGAGGTGGTTCTTGCTGGCGATCGTATATGGATGAGGACGGGCGATCTGAACTGACTTAGAACTCGGACTTGGGCTATCATAGTCGATTGGCTTAGCTATCTTTCGGTCTTGTACCTACAAAAACAACATTGGCTGATCCCCCATGGAAACTTGGTGGTTTCGCTTGTTTGAGGAATCGTGCACAGTCGCGGAGATCGATGGACCGACTCCATGACAATGTCTTCGCGCATCAAGACATGATCAAGGAGTCGGTCCATTGAACTCCGCGATCGTGCACGGTTCCTCAAGATGGACGACCGTCCCCGAGGATTCGACAAAATTGAAGACCGCTCACTCAAGGAATTATTTTCATCCCCTTACTTCCACTAAGTGAATAAAAACAAGGGGCAATAAGAGTGCGGACTACCTACACGACGATCGTCGCTATTCAACCACATACGGAGATCGTCATTTTTTCAGATGTAGTGCAGCGATCGAACTTGTTGTAAAAAGTTGTCTTATGAGTTTATCAATTCATTTGGAACTACCCTCGCAACAATCTCTCCTCACACATTTGTACAAAGTCAAACAAAGACTCAAAAATAACCATTCATTCAAGTGATAAGTCAGAAATCCAAATGCTCATTTCATTACTTGAAAAATCAAAGTACACGGTCGCCCGAAGGCCTGAGTGCTACAAAAGAAAGCTACAAAACTACAAGTAAGCTAAAAACATCAAAAATGAAGCGCCTCAGGCCCCTGCCTGGCCTTCGCCATCAGCATTCGGCGCGGTCCCCTCATCCTCCGGAGCGTCGGGATGAGCAAGATTGGCTGGAGACGGATACCAGCTCAAATCCACGCCGATGTCCGCCAGGTCCAAGATCGGCAAGGAGAAAGCCGAATGGAGAGGATGCTCCAATGCATATGACTTGAACTTCTCAGCTAGAGGACCGACCTCCAAGCCTCCCTTCTTAGCCGCTCGGATCGAGTCGGCGAACGCCAAGTAATAGGCGAACTCGCTGACATACTCCAAGTTTTGGAAGGGATCGGCCTTGGTCGCCTCAACCTCTCCTCTCAGCTCGGCCATCGCCTGTTGCGATCCCTGGAGCTCGGTCTCCCTCGCAGCAATCTTTTCCTTCGCCTCCGTCAGCTCGCTGGTCAGCCGAGCGATCGTCACCTTCTGGCGATCGGCCTCCTCCTCAGCAACGTTCCACGCCTGGACGGCATTCTGCATCTGGTCCCGGAACCGGTCAACCGCCATGCGATATTTCTCCGTCTCCTTCTTCTCCAGCTCAAGCTCATGGCTCGCCCGCTTGGCTGCCTCCAGAGCGTCCTTCTCCATCGCCGCGATCTTGTCAGCAAACTCGGCGTTCTCTTTCCGAGCCGCCTCGAGATCCTCCTGAAGGCGAATAGTGGAGGGCCATCCCTCAAACTCCTGAGCAGCCTGGACGGCCATGGTCGCCGTCTGAAGAGAAAGGGCGACAACAGCATGCATCGAACTCGACGATCGCTGCCGAGCGATCGCATCCAGATCAGTCGTCCATGCCTTCGGCAGAGCAGACGCAGCTTTGCTAACATAGGGAGGAATGTCGCAGGAATGGCGAGGAGATCGACTCGCCAGGAAATCCACGACCATCGGTGGACAAGACGGATCTGCGCGACGGATCCTGCATCAAAACAACTAAGTTAATACAACTCCTATGCAGATGCAATTTTCGACACAAAAATGCTATCTACCTCTCAGCCTTCTCGGGATCCCGACCAAAAAACGGCTTCCCTCGAGGAGTCTCTGCATCCGCGATCGCCATCTCCCGCAGAAAAGCCGCAGAGGGCGGCTCGCTCTCCGGAGCAACGATGGTGATCGGAGGCGCGGCGATCGGCACTTCATCGCCCGGGGCAGGAAACGAAGTTTCTTCCGGCCTCGGCCTCTTGCGATTCGCCCGAAGCCCCTCCTCCGGAATTTCCTCCTCAACCACGACCTGCTCCACGCGAGGCTCCGGCTCCACGCGAGGCTCCGCCTCCGGAACTATGGGCAATGCAACGGGTGGAACCCGAGTCGACCTCTTCGCGCGAAGACGGCCTAGGACTCCTGGGTTCGACATAGCGATCTCCGCCGGAGGCTCCAAAAAGCGAGGGAAACGAACCTCTGCAATTAAAGACGATCGACTAACGGTCAGGCACTTTCCTCAAATAAGGCGATCGCCTAGAAATTGAAGGTCGCATAAAGTCATACCTGGCACCGCGAGATGTCTCGGGAAGCGGAATAGTCGAGCCGACAACCAGCGACTCTCCTTGTTGATCCGAGTGGCGTCTAGGTCGTCGTCCGACAAGCTCCTAATTCGCTCCCAAACAACGAGAAAGTCGAAAGACAGCTCCTCGATCGCCGGAATATGAAAGCCTGCAAAACAGAAATCAAATTAGATCAGTCCAAAACGCATCCAAATGAAGGGAGTCTAAACCCTTACCGGGATTCCTCTCCCGAAATTCAGTGGGGATCTCCAGTTTGCCTGTAGGATTGTCGCTCGCCGAAGCTCTCCACTTGCCAGCGACCCAGAACCACTTCGTCTGATCGCCCCGTATCTTATTCGGAACTCCATGAATCACCCGGCCAGATCGGCCTTGAATATGATAACCGCCGACCAACCCTCTATGAGCCATCAGTTTAAACAAATGGTTCATCTCCAACGGCGACGGGAGACGGTACAGGCGGTGACCGCCGAAAAGGGTGAGGGTGCAAATGATTTGGAGCCAGGCGTTCGGCGTCAGCTGAAGTGGCGCCACATTCCAAGCGGCCAACAGATGGGAGACCGCAAAAGATAAAGGGAAGCGCAGCCCGGCCTCCATAACGGCCTCACTCACTACGACCATACCCATCGGAGGCTGGTCGGCTCGTTCATTCTCCGCGGGCGCGAACATGTCCACATCTGAAGGAACATGGAATCTTGTCCTCCAGACGGCCAGATCTCTCCTGGTCGTCGAGCTCCGTATCTGGCCGAGCGACCACAGCGATCGCTGCGCGGCACGATACTGCGACCGCTTGGGAAGCACATAGGGATAAGCGACCGAATATCCCCTAAGTCGAATCTCGGAGTAGGACCGGCTAACCTCTCCATTATTTCGGAAAGGCCCTATAGGCCCGACCAAAATCACTATGTTGCTCCCGGTAAGCCACGATCGCGGATCTCTCTCGATCTGCGATCGTCTCTCCTCGGCCCGGCCGACTCCTAGCTACATCGGCCTCATTGAACAAAGCCTCAACTTCAGCCGGGTCGATTCGGCTCGAATAGCTTCACCGCCGTCTCAGTGGAAGACAAGAAGTTTCTCCCTGGCGGCCGATGTCCCGTGGCGTAACTAGTTCCCGCTCCAAACGATGATGAGGTTCCGCCATTTTCGAGAGATAGAAAAGAAGAAAAGGATTTTTCTTACCTAAAGTGAAATCGATCGACGATCGGCGCTAAGATCTTCGTAAAATTCGGCGGAAGTCCTTCTTTCTCCGAAATGTACGCGTGAGTGGAGCTGCAGCCCCGCGCCCCTTTTATAGGAGAAGGCAGGGACCCGATTGCAATAAGGGAAAACCTCAGGGGTCGGATCTCAAACGACGCGCTAGTTGACCCCCTCGAGACCCGCGTACGCGTCTTTTCGAGGACACGTCAGCCGAGGAGTCATTAATGACCGTTGGCGTCCTCCAATAGAAGCCCAACACGTGCGAGGAGACTTTTCCACTCCCATTGTTTTTTCCCGCGCAGTTCAGCGGCCAACCAGGTCGTCCGAATCCAGAGTATATCAGCTCAAAGACGATCGCCAGTTCAGTTAAACACGAAGTCGCCCGTCAAAAGTTCAGCGATCGCCAAGAGAGCCACCTCACCCCACGTTTCCAACGTATGAACGAGCTGGGGGGCAATTGTTGTGTCACGATTTATCCATCCCGACAGGCGATCGACTATAAGGCCGAGCGACCAAGTCAACATCAGTCAAACTATGGCTAGCTCGCCAAGTCGAAGATATCAAACCACCATCAGTTACCTAGCGATCGGCTCCCAAGGCGATCGCCCTTTGGCAGCTGGCGATCTACTCTAGTGGCCGGCTAAGGGCAATCGACCTACGCCCAGAGCAGAGACGATCGCCAGTCAAAAGTCATCAAAGACTGGATCTCAGAAAAGCACCCACGTGCAGATCCACCAAAGGCGCTGACAAGATCTTCTGCTGACAGACAAGATCTTTTGACCACAGCCTGTCACCTACCTCACCTACCAGCATGCGCGCCGAAAGTTGTCAGTGGGACCACCCGTGACAGCAACTCAGGACGCGTGTAAGCTCCCCATTGGACCGCATAGTTGGCGCCGGCCAACTCCTGCAGACTGTGAGGGGACAGGCCCATGTGCTAAAAGACGATCGCCCGATTATTATATTGCAGAGAAGGCGATCGCCCGGCATGTCCAAGCCCTATAAATAGAGAACCTCCTCCTACTGGAAAAAGGTTCCCAGTTCACTGAATATACGGTTCGGAATTCATTTGACTTACATTAAAAATACATTCCACCAAACATTCACATTCTCTCACATTCCGATACATTCACGGAAATACTGAAGAACATACATATCATCAAGCTCCCGGCTATCTCACCGGAATCCATCTCAGGACTTCTCTCTCCAAATCTCTCGTCCAGAAGACGATCGGCAGAAGCAGCAAGTCTCCACTAGACAGATTCCAAGGGATTCATAAGCCCAGAAGCCCAAGCATCCAGCTAAATACTCGCCGTGAGAGACGATCTGGTTCTTCCGGCAATCTACACGCTCACTAGCTAAGATAACAAGAATCTTTACACTCATTGTAATTGTATTCTTACATTAGTACTTGTATCCCCGAATATTGGTATTAATAATATCTCGCAAGAGCATTCAAGCCCGGGACTAAAAACCCCGGCAAATCTTGTGTTATTAATCTTTCTCTCGGAAGTGCTCTTGCATTTGTTTGCTATCCCATCCATTCCAGCAATATCTATCTCCGAATAATATTTTGGGTAGCAACATGTGGGTTGTAAGTGACTATGTGAATCCTATGGATATGTTTGGTGTTGATGATGCACTTGGTATTTGCATGTGGACGTATATTGTTTCGTTTCGGTGCATTGTGGTTTGACGTGGTGTTTTGCTAAGTGTTTGATGCTCTGGGTGAATTGTTTGGATATCCTTAGTGTGATATGTTATTTGTGCATGATTTCTTCGCTCACCGTGGGTTGGTTCGACGGGGCCACGACGGGAATTCCAATGGGTTGCGCCCTGGATTCACGAGTGGTGAATGTATTTTACTCACCTCGGGGGGTCCGACGGGATCACGGAGGGAATTCCAATGGGTTGAGTCCGGGATTCACGAGTAAAAACTTCACAGGTTGGTGTATGTTTAGTGAATGTATTTTACTCACCTAGGGGGGTCCGACGGGATCACGGAGGGAATTCCAATGGGTTGAGTCCGGGATTAATGAGTAAAAACTTCATAGGTTGGTGTATATTTAGTGAATGTATTTTACTCACCGTGGGTTGGTTTGACGGGGCCACGACGGGATTTCCAATGGGTTGAGTCCGGGAATCACGAGTAAAAACTTCACGAGTTGGTATTGATTTTATGTCCGTCGAGGACACGTGACTTGGGTTTTGGCCCTGCGAATTGTTGTCGGTTTTCTATTTGCGAAAACAAAACCTTTGGGCTGTGACCCCTGTTGATTTTGGAAAGATAAGGATTTGATAATCCTAAATTGTTTTCTATTAAAACTCTCGGTGGCATTCTAAACTGTTTTATAAATTATTTCCATTGATTTGTGATCTTTCGGTTTTGGAATGTTTTCTCAAATTCTTGCCTCGGGAAGTACTTTTCGTTTCGTTTGGATCTTTGAGGATTCCTGGTTATTGTTATTCGTGGAATGTGGATTGTATGGCTCGTATTTGCTAACCCCCGAGTATTCGGGGGGTGGATGTCTGTTTTTGCATTCAGGTTTTGGAGCATAACACAGGGTCGGCACGAAGGATGATGAAAGATGATCGATACTAATCACATGAGGAACCGTACATCGTGTATTGGTTCAGTTGTACTTTTTTTTCCGCTGCTATATTTTTCCCGTTGTACGGGTGTGGTTGTGTTTTGACCCCTGTGTGGGCATGAGTTGTAATCGAGTTGTATGTTTTTATTGAAAGGCCAAATCGGTCTACTGAGTCATTTTAACCTTAAAGGCATTGTCGAGATGTTTCATGTTGTTACTAGCCTGGTAGATCCTTGAGGAAAGGTTCTACGGCGTGTAATATCCCTGAGCGGATTGGGGGTGTTACAGTACGAGGACGAAGTGTGGAAGTTCGCTAGTCCAAGGCATGATGTTAGTAATGGTAAGCTACCCGGAAGCAGAATTCCAGCCACGAGGATTAACCCTAAACATAGAAAAAACCTTTTTTTTATCTGGTGCTCATTCAAAAGTGAAAATTTGGAACCGCGAACGGTAGGCAGGGTTCTGGTTAAGGATCCTTCGTGACTCAGTACTTGTCCTCGTGACAAGTACGAGGACGAAGTGTGGAAGTCCGCCAATCTAAGTCATGATGTTAGTAATGATAAGCTGCCCGGAAGAAGAATTCCAGCTACGAGGATTAACCTAAACATAGAAAAAACTTTTTTTTTAATCGGGTGCTCATTCAAAAGTGATAGTTTGGTACCTCGAACGGTAGCCAGGGTTCTGGTTTAGGATCCTTCATGACTCAGCGCGTGTCCTCGTGACAAGTACGAGGACGAAGTGTTGAAGTCCGCCAGTCCAAGGCATCAGCTATCGTTCGCGGTACCAAACTTTCACTTTTGATGATGCCTTCGACTGGCGGACTTCCACAATTCGTCCTCGTACTTGTCACGAGGACAAGTGCTGAGTCACGAAGGATCCTTAACCAGAACCCTGGCTACCGTTCGCGGTACCAAACTTTCACTTTTGAATGAGCACCAGATTAATTTTTTTTATATGTTTAGGGTTAATCCTCGTGACTGGAATTCTGCTTCCGGGCAGCTTATCATTACTAACATCATGCCTTGGACTGGCGGACTTCCACACTTCGTCCTCATACTTGTCACAAGGACAAATGTTGAGTCACGAAGGATCCTTAACCAGAACCTTGGCTACTGTCCGGGCAGCTTATTATTACTAACATCATGCCTTGGACTGGCGGACTTCCACACTTCATCCTCGTACTTGTCACGAGGACAAGTGCTGAGTCACGAAGGATCTTTAACCAGAACCGTGGCTACCGTTTGCGATTCCAAACTTTCACTTTTGAATGAGCACCAGATAAAAAAAAGATTTTTTCTATGTTTAGGGTTAATCCTCGTGGCTGGAATTCTGCTTTTGGGCAGCTTATCATTACTAACATCATGCTTTGGACTAGCAGACTTCCACACTTCGTCCTCGTACTTGTCACGAGGACAAATGCCCCTGGCTACCGTTCGCATTTCGTATAATTTAAGCTTTATATTATAATTATATTATAAACCCTAAACCTTAAACCCTAAACCCTAAACCCTCACTACCGTTCGTATAATACTTAACATCATCCCTTTTTTTATATTATAATTATATAATCCTTAATCATATAATTTAAGCTTATTCGTCCTCCGATATATATTACGGTGTTTTTTTCCAACAATCTTATCATATGATTGTTCAACATAGGAGGAACATTTATCGCGTTAAGCAGTGCGACTAGATTTTGCTCATCAGCAGCTTGTTCAGCAGTGACTATTCGAGGCAACTCAGCAGCTTGTTCAGCAATGACTATCCCAGGCACCTCAACAGCTTGTTCAGCAATGACCATCTCAGACACCTCTCCATTTGTCTAATTGTTTGTGTGATTATGTATTTCTTTTTGCTGTTGGTGTTGCTTAGCTTCAATTTGTGGGGATACTTGTTTAATTTTTGGAGTTTAGGAATAGAATAAAGTTTGATTATTTTGATTGGTTGTTGAATGAAATGTCATAATGTAGATAGCAAAATTTGCCTCCTGATCATATTCGGTTGGGAGGGGAAACAAGGCTCTATGCCAATTCACTTCATTATCTTGATTGCATTCCATGCAACCAATCTCAGTTTTGGTGATGTAATTCTCAGTTAATTCGATTAGGTATATGAAAATATAGGGATAGACAAGAAAATATTTGGGAAAAAAAGACAAGGAAATTGATAAAATTCTGAACTGAAAAATCAGCGTTTTGTCTATGACTTAATTATTATTTTTTATGTTCTTTCTCGTGTTTTTGTCATCATTTTGCTACTTGGGGGGATCAAGTGAAGATTGATCAATCTGGCAATCTAGTTTAGAATTTGATGGCTTTTAAGCATAAGAAATATAGTTCATTGTTTTCAAAAAAGCTTTCAGTTGGCCTTGGATTGACAAAGTCATGAACATTGATGGACTCTTAGTTTTGCATTATAGACCTCTTTTAATATACATTGCCTCTCTATAGGTTCTCTTATTTAAATATTAATGGCCTCTGTATAGTTTTTGATATACAAATATTCTATGGCCTCTCCGAGGTGGTCCAAAATTTCCAGTTTTCCAGTTCTCCGAGGTTCACCCTCTTGCCTCTCACTCCCACATATGGTCTTCGTAAGACTCACATTGTTTGGTAGATTTATTGCACAGATTTTTAATGCTTCCTACATCTCTTTTTCTGTTGAAAGTTCATTCCTTATTTTTGGCCTCTGTTTCATGAAATGAAAATTGGTTCTAAGTCAAGCATGCTTGTTTTCCCCTGTACTCTTTTTATTTCTTCATGGTAATCTGTGGTTATATTCGTAGATGGGTTTATTAGATTTTCTTGGAATTGCTTTGCTTATTACTGTGATATGTGTTACGATTTCTGGCAACTGATTGACAAATAAGTAAACAATAAGATGTTGATCCTTGGGAGCTCCAATCCAAGGATTAGTTCATCAGTTCTTTAAGATAGTCTAGTAGTATGAGCACAAAATCTAACTTTTTGTTGTTGTTGTTGTTGTGATCCATAAGAAATCCTTTCTTAAACATTGCTCCAGTTAATAATTACTCTATATAGTATATCATAAAAGATCTAAACTGCAAGGTAGCTTCTAAGATGTCTACTTTTAAAGCAGCTGGTCTCTCTTCATTGACTTTGTTGTTTTGTAGTTCCCCAACACCAAAGTTCCTACTAAGACTCAATTTTTAATTTTTAATGCTTATGGATTCCTTAGAAATCTTGTTTCAGTGCCCCCATTGCATACGATCAAACATCTGTCTGAGGCTTTGCCGCACTAAAGTAAGTGTTCCATTTTTACTGGAAATTGGATTCTCTCTATCTAGTGTGTCACTATTTCTCCGATTGAAAGATCCATCCTGTAATATAGCTGTAACTTCTTGTTTTTCAATCATTTTTGATAGGGGTGTAAGTGAGTCGAGTTGATTTTTGAGCTACTTGTGCCTGACTCGGAAAAAAATCGAAATCGACTCGAGTTTAATCGAGTCGAGCTCTTGCTACTCGAGTAGCTATCGAGTTTGAGTTTATAAATACTCGGCTCGAGAAGCTTGCGAGCCCAATCTAGCATACACAATATTACTATTTTACTATTAATTAATTTATATATGAAATGATATTTAAATACATAAAAAGTAGGATAACATAATGTAATCCTAAATTAAATCACTTTATGAAGACAAAATTAGGTAACAGGAACCTAGAAACAAATCCCTAAATCTCACTGTTGACCTCACACCATTGACCCAATTAATAATTACACACAAAAACATCTAAGAGATAATTTCATTCACCTAATCCCTCATCAAAAATTTAATTTATCTATTATTTTATCCTTTAGATACTACAAGTCAACTCTCATAAAAAATATCCTGAAAAGTCAATTGTGCATATAATTCTGGGACGGAGGTAGTATATATTCCTCTATAATTTTGAAATTAACTTCTTAATTATAATTTGTTATTTAAAAAAAAGTAATGCTATGATAAATATAAAAATTACTAACGTACCTAAGTTTATCAGCAATTATTAATTCATTAAAATATGACTATATTTAAATCTATAATAATATTTTTGAATTACGAAAAATATAATTTATATAAAAAATTTAATTAATATTTTAAAATATAAAATCTACCCTTCAATAATTTGAGTATACTAAATATTATGAATTTAAATTTATAGGGCATTCATCTAAGTCTGGTCTAAATAGACTTTTAAAAAATATTAGATCTGACTTGCTTGTTAAGTTGGTCGGGCAATAGTGTAACACCCCGAGATATTCAGAGTATATTACAGCACCGTGGACCCCTACACGGGACCCACCAGGCTACAATCAAGGAAAACTCCACTCGACTAACCATCTCGGTAGCGAGGACACACATTTAAATGATATGACATAAAAAGGTACGCCCGGAGTAACCGGCGAAATAAGCATCAACCGACAATTTAACAATTTAATAGTAGTACAATACGGAGTTTGAAATGAAAAGCCTAAGTACTCGCGAGTACAATTCTATAAGTTTGTAATTGTGAGAACAACCAAATCGGAATGGACAAAAGAAATAAAAAGACCCAAATGCACATGTCAACGACCCTGGCCAACATCCTCGTACTGTCCCGGTGCCCGCTCATCCGGATAATCATAACCTGAAATCCATAACAAGAATTTCCCCAAAACGGGTCCCCAAAGGGGTTAGCAATTACGCTAGTACAAGTAATCAAGGCAAACCAATCGCTTACACATTTCATAGTACATGCACCAATATCAATTTCAAAAGCCAAAACCAGACATGTCTTTTCCGGAAATAAACAGTCAAACAATTTACCTTGGGAACAGAGTCATGTCATAAATTCCCGCACGGGGCCTCGAAGGACCCTCCCGCACTGGCTATATATAAAACAAAACACGCACATGCATCGCCTTGGGAACAGAGTAATATCAAAGATTCCCGCACGAGGCCTCTAAGGACCCTCCCGCACTGGCTAGCTAAACAAACTCATGAATCGAGGACTCTGTTGGGATTCGGTGCCTAAAACGAAGGCCCAGCGGAAGCGGTAAAACGAAAATTAATTCGATCCGAATCCCTACGAGGATCGATCGAGCTACGTATATACAAATATATAAACGAAAAGCAAGAGTCGTAAGAAACTAACCCTCGAAGTCCGTTGATTAAATGGTAACCTTCTCTTGAGCTATTCCCCAAGCTCTTGAACGATCCAACGCCGAAAGCACCGCGTCTCTACTTGCCACGCGCCGGAGAAACGAACGGAATGACAACACCTTGCTATCCTCCGAGGATACGGCTAGAGCTAGGTGATGAAGCTATATATGTAAAGATTACTACACTCTAAGTGTTTTAATCTTACTCTCTCTTTATGTCTTGATATTTTTCTCTAAGAAAAACAAGAACAAGGTTGAAGAAGAAGATGACTAAAGAGAAAACAATTTTCTCTCTCTCTCTCAAACTCAATGATACGTAAATGCCAAGAAGTGTTGTAAGGATGAGAGATCAAAGTCTTCTATATATTCTTATTCAACCCACATGAAAACAAATACATATATCATGATTTGATTCCCCATATAATGTATATGATACTTGTCCCCTCAATCACATGAGATTCCAAAACCATGATGGGGACAAGTCAATACACACACATGGTAATAAGTGGGGGTTGGCCCATGCTAGAAAAGCAGTCGAGTTCGGTTCGTTTCGGACTCCGTGAGTCCAAACAGATAAACTCCTATTCGTTCCGATGTATGTATGTCGTTTAATTAATCCAATTAATTATTCATATCAAGTACTAAATTACATAATTAATTTCTCCAAGAAATAATTATATTCATGAATTAAATTAATCACCCAAGAATTTATTTAATTCATTAGGCCGTAAATCAATTTATCCAATAAATCGATTTAAACATCCAATGTTCCAAAATTAGATATCCAATATCTAATATTCATACTGAGAGAATTAGCTCGATACATTCCGTTGTCAATCCTAATGCGCGACTCGGTAGGTCCGTCTTAGTCGGAATGGGAGGAACCAAGAGTAGTAGCACCACCTAGCCGGCTGGTGGCCTACACTGCACTCGACCGAGAACGAATGATTGGGATCATTCAAGAACCATTCTCGTGAATACCAAGGTATACGTATAAACCCTTCTTTCAAATGTCCCGATCAAGTTATAGGGTCACGGTCGGTCAAACCATATACGTACTTGACGCTATGCATGCGTTAATGCAAATCGAGATCATCGAGTACCGTGTATCTAATACAACTAGCTCCAATGCTTTGGCCAAAGACTTATGATCTCATCTCGCCAATAACCGCATAGGACATATAACCCGCTCACTAACGGGAGAAAGAATTCTATCTTGGTATTCGGTAGGACTGCTACTTGCTGTCAAGATGCACGTCGAGGTTGACCCCGCCTTCCGGTTTACGTGGTCGAACTACTCTAATGAAAATCTTGACGTCACAAGCACATCCCTACTAAATCCTCAAGTCGAAGGTTCACGAATACCTATCACAACCTTTCGATTCCGTCATTGATGTCCCGAGTGAAATCCATGTGACGAATCGAGGGTGAGTCGGTTGAGTATACTAATCCAATTAGCATACCTATAACGTGTGCTCCCACTAACCATTAGTGTTCGACAGCACTCTCCATGTCAAAGAACACGTCATACAAGTCTTCACATAAACTTAACGCCCCAAGTTTCATCGACTTATGACGATTAAGTATTTGAGCTATAACCTTTCCAAAGGCCGACCCCTTATCCAATAAGGAGTGGAACGTTTGCTCTCAAATACATGGACTAGTTTCTATATGTTTATTTACGAGTTAGGAATGCCGGTAACTACCGGTAAATAAAGAAACATTCATTTGCCTTATATAAATGGTTTACATAATTACAAGTACAATGCCCTCACTCAACAACCTCGAGTGGCATTCGAGGGCATACTCTAACAATCTCCCACTTGCACTCAATGCCACACACTATGGTATCTAATACCCATGTTCTCCGATGACGCTCCAAGCTAGTCCGAGATAGTGGCTTGGTCGGTGGATCGACGACGTTGTCGGCCGAGTCTACTCTATGCGGACAATGTATCCCTTGCGAACAAATTCTCTTACGAGATGATACTTCCTCTCAATATGTTTGGTCTTTGTTGTGAAACCTCGGCTCCTTGGCACATCGTTCTGACTCGTCGTTGTCGCGATGCAGTAGACAGCATTTCGGACATGGTATCAATTGAAGTTCTCCTAGAAACTTCTTAATCCGTAACCCTTCCTTGGAAGCCTCCGAGGCCGCTTGATACTCGGCTGACAGTGGAATCGGCGTCGCGCTTTGCTTGGCACTACGCCAAGATATCTGCTCCTCCATTAAGAGTAAATATGTAGCGAAGTGGACATCGAGTCGTCCTTCGTCCTTGGAAGTCCGAATCGGTGAATCCCACCACATCCAAATCTCCACCGCCATACATAAGAACCATATCTCTCGTTCTTCTCAAGTACTTGAGAACGTTTTTTCTGACAGTCAATGTTCCCTACAGGTTTGCTCGAAACCTACTCACCACGCTTACGGCATGCGCAATGTCGAGTCTTGTACACAACATAGCATACATAAGGCTACCACGGCCGAAGCATATGGTATATTACTCATTTCCTTGCGTTGTTCCTCACTTTGAGGACACATCTTCAAGGTGAGTTTTATTCCATGTTGCATCGGTAGGAACCCTCTTTTAGAATCATCCATCTT
Source organism: Orobanche coerulescens (assembly GCA_033398695.1). Classification (NCBI taxonomy): domain Eukaryota; kingdom Viridiplantae; phylum Streptophyta; class Magnoliopsida; order Lamiales; family Orobanchaceae; genus Orobanche; species Orobanche coerulescens. The sequence goes on from CM065809.1 coordinate 12,148,096, forward strand.
AAATCGCTTTAAGATCTTATCTATATAGAGGGCTTGGGAAAGGCCTATTGTTCTCTTCGCTCTATCCCGGTAGAGTCGAATACCAAGAATATAGGTTGCTTCTCCCAAGTCTTTCATGGAGAAATTACTCGAAAGCCAAGCTTTCACGTAATCCATTCCCACATCATTTCCTATTAGTAGAATGTCATCTACATATAGTACTAAGAATGCGATCTTGCTCCCACTAACTTTCTTATATACACAAGGTTCCTCTTCATTTTGCACGAAGTCAAACTCTTTGACCGCCTCGTCAAAACGAAGGTTCCAACTACGCGACGCTTGCTTCAGTCCATAAATGGAACGCTGAAGCTTGCACACTTTCTGAATATCGACTTGACACAAAGCCTTTAGGTGCTCCATCTCGATTTCCTCCTCGAGGAATCCAGTAAGGAAAGCCGTCTTTACGTCCATTTGCCATATCTCATAATCGTGGTAGGCAGCTATAGCAAGCATCATGCGAATAGACTTGATCATGGCTACGGGCGAGAAGGTATCGTGGTAATCGATCCCTTCCTTCTGGGTATAACCCTTTGCCACAAGTCTGGCCTTATAGGCGTCAACCTTGCCATCACCATCAGTTTTTCTCTTGTAGATCCACTTATTCCCAATGGGCACTATGCCCTTGGGGCGGTCTACTAGAGTCCAGACCTGATTTACATGCATCGAGTCTATCTCAGCTTCCATAGCTTCACGCCATTTCGCGGAGTCTACATCCACCATCGCTTGGTCATGTAATATCCGGATTTATTACAGTGTATTTCATCTGTATTCAACCCTGTATTATTTTGGATTGGTGATTTTGATTATTGGAGTATGATTTTTCGTGCATTGATATCATTGTACATAAGTATAGAAACATGCAAAATTGCTCAAACAACCTAGTGATAGCGCACGCTAAGAATGTATCTTAACGCGCGCTATCGGGCCATTCTTAGCGCACGCTATGAAGGTATGAGTAACGTGCGCTAAGGACTCTATTATTGAGCGGGACAGCTAACTCGTGCGCCAGCGGGACATGGGTCCGGATAAGATTCCCGCTGACGCACCCGGACAAAATCTGAAGTCAACCATTATTAGCGCACGCTAAGGGATGCTTAGTAGCGTGCGCTAACTTATCAATAATGCAGAATTTATAAATGGACAGCATACACTTTGGCTTTCATTTCCTTCGTCTATGCTTCACCTTTGAGAGTCCAGAGAGCAAGTATATCCCTTCTAAACACTTAGAACATATATTGGTGATCATTGAATGATTGAGTATCACTTGTGAGTGATCGTTGAAGAGAAGTAACACCTTGGAGTGGCACATAACCAAACGGAGTCGGATTATACCTCGTGATTCAGTGTTTTCGGCATTCTAAGGTATGTTCAACCTATCACCAGTCTTAGATTTGGTTTTCCAATGGATACGATGATCATATTATCGAGGTATTGAATTTCATTAGTGAATCATCCAACAACATCATGTTTAGAAGATTGGAATGTCTACATATACGATACTAGTGATAGAACCTTGAAGTTGGGATCCTAGTACTTCAATTGATGAGAGTAATATTCTGAAGTTAACAATCCGTATGATTTATATTATCTTTGTGATCATGATTTGGAAGAGATGTTATAAGGACTTAAAGGAAGAATCATCTTAGGAAATATTCTTTCGTATAAGTCGGAATTGTTAGTTCACCTCCAGATGAAGTCTGAATATGTATAATGATAGTAGAATCTAATACATCAATCGGAGATCACCAACTTCGCATGAGAATTGAAATCTAGATGGATTATGGTGTCATGATGATTATACGTATATTTGCATCTCGGAGTTGATATTATTCTGGAGATCATTCGTAAGGGTTATGATCATAACATGAAGACAGATAACAAACATCAAATCACTGAAGAAATCGCTTACTTCATCACTATTTAAATCTGCTGCCCTCCAGTGAACTGCCATGCATTATTAGCGTGCGCTAATATACGAGATTTAACGTGCGCTATCGAGTACGTTTAGCGTACGCAACGTTTTGGACTTAGCGTGCGTTAAATCATCAGCCGAGTCAGTCGGCTGATCAGTGAGGCACTGACAACGCCGGGTTAGCGTACGCTAGGCGGTGTGTACTGCGTACGCTAACGAGTAGCATTAACGTACGCTACATATGATTCGTAGCGTGCGTTAATCATCCCCGGCATTGCATATTAAGGACTTCCTACCGTAATTGTTGAATTGTTAGACGTTCGTACGGCACGAAATAAATTCTGTACTATTTCTTTTGTTAAGGTTCGAGCTTAACACGTGGTTGATCGAAGGGGGCGACCTTCGAGTATTTTGATATTCGTGGAAGTTTATTCTTGTCAACGAACCGAGGCAAGTACCCTAATTAGAATTGTTTGTACTATGACAATTGTGATTGTATCGTGTAAATACGTTGTGTATATATATATGTCCACCATGTGTTGATCCGACGGGAATCATCATGGGAATCTATAGCTGTGTGCGCTGGATCGTTGGACAGGTAGTTCCACCATGTGTTGGTCCGACGGGATCATCATGGGAATCTATAGCTGTGTGCGCTGGATCGTTGGAATACCATCTGTATGTTGGAAATGTTATGATATGATATGTGTTGTGGATATTCTCGTTGGAGAAACTTGTTATGATATAATTGTTGATTATATCACTGTTTTTATGATTATTGTACTTGTACTAGCATCGTTGTGCTAACCCCTTCGGGGGTGAACATTTGTGTATGTTCAGGATCCAGGAGAGCGGGGAAACAACCACTGGAGAGGCATGATGACGAGGGTGCGGAGTGATGTTTTCGACCGGGTTTACTATCTGTTATCTATTGGTTATTTTCAATAAGTACTCGAGTACGCTGTCGATTTATAATGTTTGGATTTTGATGATGTAATATAACTCTTCATGGGACATTTGTAATTTCGATTTTGAACCAGTCGGTTAAATTTCATTTCAGTAATTTCATAAACTGGTATCTGTTATTGTCATTCCTTTTATTCAGCCTTGTAAATTCTTATGTAAAGGATTTACGGCGCTGTAATATTCCTGAATATATCGGGGGTGTTACAGAATATGGTATCAGAGCTAAGATTATGGATATCTTGGCCGTTGGGTTAAAATAGGGGTCATTTATGTCTTTTGAGGTAACCGGTCATGAACGACATCACTGCACTGCCTACGTCTTCATGCAAACAGTGGTTGTAAGTTCCTAAACTCTATCTTGTTCTTTACATGTTGTGTCTCTTTATACTTGAATATTAGAACGATGTTGTTTCCCGTGTATTAAATACTTGTGCTTACAGTATGTTGAGAGGCGGACGTGGACGTGGTCGCGGTCGTGGACGCGGACGAAGGAATCTTTGAAAGGAGGCGTCGCCTTCTAATCGGGCTAGTCATAGCTCGGGCGAGCCGCAATCCATCAATAACGACCGGAACTGGTGTGCCGAAATCCTTCGTCAAGTCGTGAACCGAGATGACTCGGTTCGCTCAGTCGTGGACCGAATGCAAATGGCGGCAGAATTCGAGGAGATGGACAACAAAGGATTCCAGAAATGGGAAATCGAGGTGACCGATGGTTACAAGAGGTGGCAAAGATGCAACCACCCAAATTTGACGGCTTTTCCGAGACTCCCACTTGGGACCATTGGTTGAAGGAACTGGAGAAAATTTTTGCTGGAATCAATTGCCCGGACGACAGGAGAGCTCCTATTGCCCAGTACTTTCTGATAAGGGAAGCATCCGAGTGGTGGGAAGCTATCCGACCTGCAGATCATGATGCCGATTGGACGGAATTTAAAATGATGATGGAAGCTCAGTATTGCCCTCGTCCTGTGAGGGAAGCCAAAATTCGGGAATTTTTCTCCGCTCAACCATCAGACGAACCCGTGTCCCAGACGATTAAGACTTTTAACCAACAGTTAGCATTTGTTCGACATCTGGTCAGAACAGATGCGGAAATGATGATTCATTTTGAAATGAGGATGAAACCAGATATCCAGAGGTACATGTCCGGTTTTGAATGTACCACTCTCACTTGATGCAGGATAAGGCATTGGCGTATGAAATAAAAGAAGCAGCAATGGAGAAGTTTATGGAGTCGAAGAAACAGAAAGTCTCTGGTACTTTTACAGAGCACAAGAGCAGTGGGCCCCGCAAGGCCCAGTCTTCCTTTTCTTTCAAGAAGCCTCCGCACCCATCTAAGAGCGGAAAGAATTACGGACCAATGTCAGCCACGACGGATACAGCTAGGAAGTGCTTTAACTGTGGTCGCCCAGGCCACCTTTGGCGTGATTGTTTACGCACTCCAGTTACATGTTTTGAGTGCGGACAGGAAGGACACCGTGCGACGTTTTGTAAGGACGCCACTAAGTACAATGGAACCCGTTCATCACAGCCAGTTCAGAAAGAAGCCAGTATTCCACAGACGCAGCAAAGTGTTCAGATGCCTCAGAATTTTGGCCGCGGGCGAGGCAGAGGACAATGGGACCGAAAGGGGACATCGAGTGCCGGATCTGCTCCCCCACGTCTGTACGAGATGAGGAGGACAGACGATCGGAGATCTTTGCTGTCGCATCGTCTTGTCCAGATCCTTTCCCAGCCAGTTAGCGTTTTATTCGATACAGGAGCTACACATTCTTTCATATCTTTGTCTTGTGTAAATCGTTTGAATATTTCCGGTTTTCATGCTTGTGAACCTTATGTTGTTGGTTTACCGAGTGGAGAGAGGATTGTCGGAAATTTAGAAACTAGAAATTTCCCTGTATCATTTGGGGGCAGAGAGTGGCTCTCAAATCTGATCGTGATAGAAATGCAAGGAGATGACCTGATACTCGGAGACGATTGGCTTAATCGGTATGGGGCAATTGTAGACTACCGAAGGAGGAAAATTTCACTGATCGCTGATGATGGCTCCGAAGTACTGTTCGAAGGATGGAAACCAGGAAGTTCAGGAAAATTGATCAAGGCAATGAAAGCTGTCAGATTGTTGAAACAGGGCTGCACCGGGTACTGGTGTTATGCAATGAAGAAAGAAGACGAAATGGTGGAACTTTCATCTATTCCTGTTGTGAACGAATTTCCAGATGTGTTTCCTGATGAATTACCTGGGCTACCTCCACGAAGGGATGTAGAATTTACTATTGAGCTGGAACCTGGAGCGACACCAATTTCTAAGGCGCCGTATCGTATGGCACCTACTGAGATGTACGAATTGAAGAAGCAGCTGGAGGAGTTACTGGACAAGGGTTATATTCAGCCAAGCGTTTCACCACAGGAGCGCCGATTCTTTTGTCCGAAAGAAGGATGGATCGCTCCGACTGTGTATTGACTACCGAGAGCTGAACAAGATGACGATTAAGAACAAATATCCGATACCACGGATTGATGATCTGTTTGACCAGCTGCAAGGGGCAACGGTATTTTCTAAAATCGATCTGAGATCAGGATACCATCAACTGAGGATTAAGGAGTCTGATGTTCCGAAATCAGCGTTCAGAACTCGCTACGGGCATTACGAGTTTGTAGTAATGCCGTTTGGTCTCACTAACGCACCTGCTGTTTTTATGCAATTGATGAACCGTGTGTTCATTGAATTTTTGGATAAATTTGTGGTCGTGTTTATTGACGACATCCTGGTATATTCTAAGAGTCCGGAAGAACATGCGCAGCATTTGCGGATTGTGTTGGAACTTTTGAGAAACGAGCAATTGTACGCCAAACTTTCTAAGTGTGAATTCTGGCTAAAGGAGGTAATGTTCCTCGGCCATGTAGTGTCAGCTGAAGGAGTCCGAGTAGATCCTCAAAAGATCGAAGCAATTATGGATTGGGAACCTCCAAAGAACGTGAAAGAGGTCCGAAGCTTCTTAGGACTTGCTGGATACTATCGTCGATTCGTGGAAGGGTTTTCTAAAGTCTCCCGCCCACTTACTCGACTTCTGCAGAAAACTCAAAAGTTTGAGTGGAATGAATTGTGTCAGATTAGTTTTGATGAACTGAAGAAAAGATTGACGACAGCACCGATTCTATCACTTCCACAGGGAACTGGAGGATTCATAGTTTACAGTGATGCTTCGAACCAAGGACTTGGGTGCGTGTTGATGCAGAATGATAAGGTGATCGCTTATGCATCGCGACAACTGAAACCTTATGAAGTGAATTACCCGACACATGATTTGGAATTAGCCGCAGTGATTTTTGCCTTGAAGATTTGGAGGCATTATCTGTACGGGACTCACTGTCAGATCTTTACGGATCATAAGAGTCTCAAGTACATATTCAGTCAGAAAGAGTTGAACATGCGGCAAAGAAGATGGTTGGAACTGATTAAGGACTATGACTTGGAGATTTTATATCATCCAGGCAAAGCGAATGTAGTGGCCGATGCACTTAGCCGCAAGCCTGTCTCTATTCGAGATCTTTGAGGCGACATCCCAACTTAGCCTTCAACGAGAGATGATTCGTGAGGGAATTGAGGTGTGGTTACAAAGAGTCCAAGGACAGTATGCGTGATGGAGATAACCGTCATTAACCGAAGAAATCAAATCTAGGCATGAGATGATCCTCGATGATTCGGTTACATGATGAAGTGATCCAAGGAAAGGCCCCGGATTCATAATTCATGACGATGGAGTTTTGAGATTTGAGAACCGACTCTGCGTTCCGATGTTGATGTTAAAGCAGAGGCGATTATGAAGGAAGCTCATAGTTCGCCTATTCTATCCACCCGGCACCGAGAAATGTATAAGGACTTGAAGCGGAATTTACGGTGGGGCAACATGAAGCAAGACGTAGCGGAATATGTTTCAAATGTTTGACTTGTCGGCGAGTTAAGATCGAGCATCAACGGCTCTTTGGAATGTTGAAGCCGCTCCGATTCTGAATGGAAATGGGAGGACATATCAATGGACTTTATCACTAATATGCGAAAACCGTGACAGAATGAACATGATTTGGGTGATAGTTGATCGTTTAACCAAATCGGCTCATTTTCTAGGCATTAAGGATACGTGGGGACCGAGAGAGGTTGGCACGAGTCTTTATTTCGGAGATAGTTCGATTGCATGGTACGCCGAAGACCATTGTTTGATCGAGACGGCCGTTTTGTGTCTCACTTTTGGAAGGCGATTCATAAGGCCTTGGGGACCGAATTGAACTTCGATCTGACTTATCACTCGCGATCGACGGACAATCGAGAGAACTATACAAACGGTGGAAGATATGCTAAGGGCACATGCCTTAGATTGGTCAAACGATTGGGAAGTTCATCTACCGTTGATTGAATTTACCTACAATAATAGTTGGCATGCTTCCATTAAGATGGCACCATTTGAGGCATTATACGGAAGGAGATGCAGATCGCCCCTATCTTTGGGACGATTCATCGGACTTGATCGAACAGAACTGAGTTGATCGAGCGGACTCGAGAGAAGATAGCCTTGATTCGTGAAAGGTTGTTGGCGCCCAGTCGCCAGAAATCCTATGCGGACGTCGCCGCCGCCCATTGGAGTTCGATCTTTGGAGATCACGTACTTTTGAAGGTTTCTCCTACTCGGGGAATCTTTCGTTTCGGAAGGAAAGGAAAGCTGAGCCCGAGATATATCGGACCATTTGAGATCCTCGAGAGAGTTGGGGAGTTGGCATACAGATTAGCATTGCCACCGTCATTGTGCCATGTTCATAACGTGTTCCACATATCCCAGTTGCGGAGATATATACCAGATCCCAGTCATATCATTGATTTCGGCGAGATCGAAGTCGAGCAGGATGGGACATTTGAAGAAAGACCAGTCAAGATACTCGAGAGTCGAGTCAAGCAACTGAGGAACAAGTCAATCGATTTGGTCAAAGTTCAGTGGTCACGTCATGGAACGGAAGAAGCCATTTGGGAAACGGAAGCTGATATGAAGTCTAGATATCCCGAGTTATTTTCGTCTTGAGTTTCGGGACGAAACTCCTTTTTAGTAGGGGAGTATGTAATATCCGGATTTATTACAGTGTATTTCATCTGTATTCAACCCTGTATTATTTTGGATTGGTGATTTTGATTATTGGAGTATGATTTTTCGTGCATTGATATCATTGTACATAAGTATAGAAACATGCAAAATTGCTCAAACAACCTAGTGATAGCGCACGCTAAGAATGTATCTTAACGCGCGCTATCGGGCCATTCTTAGCGCACGCTATGAAGGTATGAGTAACGTGCGCTAAGGACTCTATTATTGAGCGGGACAGCTAACTCGTGCGCCAGCGGGACATGGGTCCGGATAAGATTCCCGCTGACGCACCCGGACAAAATCTGAAGTCAACCATTATTAGCGCACGCTAAGGGATGCTTAGTAGCGTGCGCTAACTTATCAATAATGCAGAATTTATAAATGGACAGCATACACTTTGGCTTTCATTTCCTTCGTCTATGCTTCACCTTTGAGAGTCCAGAGTCAAAGTATATCCCTTCTAAACACTTAGAACATATATTGGTGATCATTGAATGATTGAGTATCACTTGTGAGTGATCGTTGAAGAGAAGTAACACCTTGGAGTGGCACATAACCAAACGGAGTCGGATTATACCTCGTGATTCAGTGTTTTCGGCATTCTAAGGTATGTTCAACCTATCACCAGTCTTAGATTTGGTTTTCCAATGGATACGATGATCATATTATCGAGGTATTGAATTTCATTAGTGAATCATCCAACAACATCATGTTTAGAAGATTGGAATGTCTACATATACGATACTAGTGATAGAACCTTGAAGTTGGGATCCTAGTACTTCAATTGATGAGAGTAATATTCTGAAGTTAACAATCCGTATGATTTATATTATCTTTGTGATCATGATTTGGAAGAGATGTTATAAGGACTTAAAGGAAGAATCATCTTAGGAAATATTCTTTCGTATCAGTCGGAATTGTTAGTTCACCTCCAGATGAAGTCTGAATATGTATAATGATAGTAGAATCTAATACATCAATCGGAGATCACCAACTTCGCATGAGAATTGAAATCTAGATGGATTATGGTGTCATGATGATTATACGTATATTTGCATCTCGAAGTTGATATTATTCTGGAGATCATTCGTAAGGGTTATGATCATAACATGAAGACAGATAACAAACATCAAATCACTGAAGAAATCGCTTACTTCATCACTATTTAAATCTGCTGCCCTCCAGTGAACTGCCATGCATTATTAGCGTGCGCTAATATACGAGATTTAACGTGCGCTATCGAGTACGTTTAGCGTACGCAACGTTTTGGACTTAGCGTGCGTTAAATCATCAGCCGAGTCACGGTCGATCGGTGAGGCAATCGACAACGCCGGTTAGCGACGCTAGGCGGTGTGTCGCAGACGCTAACGAGTAGCATTAACGCACGCTACATATGATTCGTGAAGGCGTGCGTTAATCCCGCATGCATTGCATATTAAGGACTTCCTACCGTAATAGTTGAATTGTTAGACGATCTTACGGCACGAAATAAATTCTGTACTATTTCTTTTGTTAAGGTTCGAGCTTAACACGTGGTTGATCGAAGGGGGCGACCTTCGAGTATTTTGATATTCGTGGAAGTTTATTCTTGTCAACGAACCGAGGCAAGTACCCTAATTAGAATTGTTTGTACTATGACAATTGTGATTGTATCGTGTAAATACGTTGTGTATATATATATGTCCACCATGTGTTGATCCGACGGGAATCATCATGGGAATCTATAGCTGTGTGCGCTGGATCGTTGGACAGGTAGTTCCACCATGTGTTGGTCCGACGGGATCATCATGGGAATCTATAGCTGTGTGCGCTGGATCGTTGGAATACCATCTGTATGTTGGAAATGTTATGATATGATATGTGTTGTGGATATTCTCGTTGGAGAAACTTGTTATGATATAATTGTTGATTATATCACTGTTTTTATGATTATTGTACTTGTACTAGCATCGTTGTGCTAACCCCTTCGGGGGTGAACATTTGTGTATGTTCAGGATCCAGGAGAGCGGGGAAACAACCACTGGAGAGGCATGATGACGAGGGTGCGGAGTGATGTTTTCGACTGGGTTTACTATCTGTTATCTATTGGTTATTTTCAATAAGTACTCGAGTACGCTGTCGATTTATAATGTTTGGATTTTGATGATGTAATATAACTCTTCATGGGACATTTGTAATTTCGATTTTGAACCAGTCGGTTAAATTTCATTTCAGTAATTTCATAAACTGGTATCTGTTATTGTCATTCCTTTTATTCAGCCTTGTAAATTCTTATGTAAAGGATTTACGGCGCTGTAATATTCCTGAATATATCGGGGGTGTTACAGGTCATAGGTCGTCGGGTCGGTCTCTTGGCTATCACTTGGAACCTCATGGAGACCCAGCTCCTCCAAGTGCACAAGCCCATACCTATCAGGTAAATGAGACACCCTACTAGACCTACGAGGTGGTTGTACTTGTGTTTCAGAAAGTTCGGTTCCAGTTTCTTGCACAGGTGTCTCTCGAGGTGTTTCATTGTATTCTTCTAAAGAAATACTTCTACCTGCTCCGCCTTCCTGAATGAACTCATCTTCCAGGAAGTGTGCTTGTAAAGCAACAACGATCCTTCGATCTTCGGGCATGTAGAATAGATATCCCATCGTCCCAGACGGGAATCCAATGAAACGTCCCTTCGCAGACCTAGCTTCCAACTTTTCCACCTTAGTCTTCTTGACATAAGCGGGACATCCCCAAATCCTAATATGATTAAGACTTGGTTTCCTTCCTTCCCACATCTCATGTGGAGTTTTAGGAACGGATTTAGAAGGACATCTGTTCAAGATATACGCGGCAAATGTATGCATACCCCACGGGTAAATAGGCAAGTCAAGATAGCCCAAGATGGAACGGACCATGTTCAACAGTGGTCCTTCCTTCTTTCTGACACACCATTTAACTGAGGAGTACCTGGAGGTGTTAGTTGTGAAACTATTCCATGTTCCTTAAGAAACTCATCAAACTCCGTACTCATATACTCGCCACCTCGGTCCGACCGAAGTGCTTTGATATGATTACCAGTTTGTTTCTCGACTAGGGCCTTGAATTGCTGGAATTTCTCAAAGGCCTCGGATTTATGTTTCATTAAGTATGCATAACCATACCTAGTATGATCATCTGTAAACGTAATGAAATATTGATATCCGTCACGTGCTGCTTCCAAAGCACCACATACGTCGGTATGGATTAATCCCGATTATCAGGCTCTTTCAAAAGTCCTGTGAAGGGGACTTAGTCATTTTGCCTTTAAGGCAAGATTCACAAGTAGGAAAGGGATCCGATCCCAATGGACCCATAAGTCCATCTTTTTCCATCTTGTAAACCTTGGTCTGACCAACATGACCAAGTCTAAGATGCCATTTCAAAACTTGGTGGTTTCATCCCTACCACGTTTTCTAGTCATAGTATTCACAACTACTTTGTTCTTGAGATTTAGATGATACAATCCATTCAACAATGTAGCAAGACCCACTAGTTTATTTCTAAAATAAATTTTGCAGAACCATCACCAATGAAAAATGAAAAGCCTTTTCGGTCCATGACCGAATGGATACAATGTTTTTGTGCCCTTGGGCAAAACAAGTACATCTTCTAAAGTCAAAACAAAGCCGGATTCTAAACCCAAAAGAAGTGATCCTATGTCGGTTGCCTCGACACTATGCCCGCTACCGACTGTGATCATGACTTCTCCAGCTCCAAGCTTCCTACTTTGTTCCAGATCTTGATTCACGGTACAAATATGAGAACTAGCACTTAATCCAAGATCCAGAAGTAGAAAATACAAGAATGAACAATTTGTTTCCAAAACTAAAAGTTCTCAGACGAAGTGCCATGAAGAATCGGACAGTCTCTAGCCCAGTGGCCCAGCTCACCGCACTTGAGACAAGCATCCTTCTTCTTCTTGTTCTTTGGAACCATCGGGGCCTTGCCCTTTCCCTTAAGGTCCTTAGCTTGTGTTCCAGTCCGCTTCTTGGTCTTTTTCTTCTTATTCTTAGACTACAGAAGTCCAAGAAATCACAAGTGCAGACTCCTTCATCCGTGGGGTCTTCATCTGAGACTGAGCGGTCACCAGTTTGTTCATTAGCCCAGCTAAATTACATGCAATCTCATTGCAGTTGAAGTTCATAACAAACTGTGAGAAGGAATCAGGGAGAGACTGTAGGATAAGGTCGGTATTGAGAGAAGTATCCATGTTAAAATCAATATCCACAAATCTATCGAACAAGGATATAATTATGAGGACTTGTTCCCCAACTTTCTCACCTTCCTTCATCCTTGCACCGAACAGCTTGCTTGGATATCTCATATCTAGCATTCACTTGTGCTCACCATAAAGCTCGGTTAAGTGAGATAGAATCGCCTAGCGTGTCATTTTCTCATGAGCTCTCTCAAGCTCATTAGACATGGAAGCCATCATATAAGCACGGACTTTCACGTCATCCTTAACCCACTTTTCGTGGTTTTCAATCTCTTCTGATTGGCTCGGTCCGCACAGAGGCGCCGGAATGTCCGTCTCCAAGACGTATCCCAATGCCTCTATACTTAGGACAATCATCAGATTGTGGAGCCAATCCACAAAGGGAGGTCCCATTCAGGTGTTCTTTTCGAGTAGAATTGCGAGTGGATTCATTGTCATATTGAGTTATGTCCATTAGGTATAACATTAATTAGTGACTTGTTATATTATGTTCGAGTATAGAATTAAGGTCTTTTCTATTCTTGTTACCCGGCTCCCACTATTTTTATCGGAATAACACACTCCCATGTGAAATCCTAAGTATCGTCGCTCTACTTCATAGTGGTGATCGAGTTCTTTATAAATCTTAATAGAGGGCAACCGAACAGGTTTCTAGTCTATTAATTTTCATAAAGTGGTGTCCAACACCAACCCATCTAATGGATGATTCGATCTTCTTTTTCCCCTTGTTCACTCCCCTCAACCTATACGGTTTCTATGGTTCGTGAACAAGTTAAGTTTATACCATCGACGCAAATCAGTTTCACAATTGAATCTTATCCGGCAACCTATCAGGTTTCTAGGGATAAAATTTGCTCCAACCGAAAGGCATCCAATGCGCTCCCGGTAATTTATCCGTCCTCCCCGAACGACTACCCCGATAACTCGGAAGCATAGCACATCCGGTTTGGATTTCAATTTCCCGAAAACTCGATGGAGGGAAGGAAAACCTTGAAACCTTATAAACTTAATAATTTATTGTGGGAGAATTTTCGCGATTTACGTTGCACTTTGCACATTAATCATATTAGCGCGTTTGTGGCATTCATACAATATGAAACAACCATTCACAACCTAGTTGCTACCAACATGTGGTTCATGGACCGTTCTAGAAAACAAAAACTTCGTAATCTAATTACAAGTCTTCGTCTTGAATCTTCGTCTTCTCGAAATGGATCTTCCTCCGGTCTTCGTCATTACATATAAATTTTACATTGAAAATTGCATCCTAGATACAAACATTTCTAGTAAAATAAATAGGCTCAAAACGGCCTTTACAACCCAATCGAATAAAACGAACGATTCAAATCTAAGTCCACGAACCACATCCCCATTCAAAAGCATTCATCCAATAAATACTATATAAATGGAAAGCGTAGAGATACATTGATCCAATCAACAATTCGAACCGATCCAATCGATTCACACAATCGGTAATATGATAACGTTCAAAATAATTGATCGACCATAAATATTCCAATTAATCAAATTTCCCTTATAAAATGAAATACCATAAATCATTTTAATCATATTAAATCCAATTTAACATGCGGAGATTAATTTTCAAGAATACACGAAAAATCGAGCCGGCGAAATTGGCTGCCATGGCCGAAGTCATCGCCGGCAGATGCGGCAGACATGCTGGCATGGCCGATCACGATCGGCACCGGCCGGGCACGGCCCGTGTCTCGACACGGTCGGGTCTGCCTGGCAAAGGCTGGGATCGCCGACACGGCCCGTGTCACCGTGACACGGCCGAGTCACCCCGGCAAAGAATCGCCTTTGTCCGAAAAAATCGTCCGACGACGATTCGAGCTCGATTTTCGATAGGATATCCAATATCAATATTTTTTAACATTCATATCTTCAATATAAATCATATTTCCAAGAAATTAAGATTTATATTTAGACATAAACTTACGAAAAATATAACTACAACGAACGTAAAAATATATATACCACGATTATGACTAAAATGATTCCAAATCATTCATCATCTAATCAAGCATTCCAAACGCTAATATCGTATATACGATCGCAAGACCTACGCTCCGATACCACTGTTGGGATTCGGTGCCTAAAACGAAGGCCCAGCGGAAGCGGTAAAACGAAAATTAATTCGATCCGAATCCCTACGAGGATCGATCGAGCTACGTATATACGAATATATAAACGAAAAGAAAGAGTCGTAAGAAACTAACCCTCGAAGTCCGTTGATTAAATGGTAACCTTCTCTTGAGCTATTCCCCAAGCTCTTGAACGATCCAACGCCGAAAGCACCGCGTCTCTACTTGCCACGCGCCGGAGAAACGAACGGAATGACAACACCTTGCTATCCTCCGAGGATACGGCTAGAGCTAGGTGATGAAGCTATATATGTAAAGATTACTACACTCTAAGTGTTTTAATCTTACTCTCTCTTTATGTCTTGATATTTTTCTCTAAGAAAAACAAGAACAAGGTTGAAGAAGAAGATGACTAAAGAGAAAACAATTTTCTCTATCTCTAAAACTCAATGATACGTAAATGCCAAGAAGTGTTGTAAGGATGAGAGATCAAAGTCTTCTATATATTCTTATTCAACCCACATGAAAACAAATACATATATCATGATTTGATTCCCCATATAATGTATATGATACTTGTCCCCTCAATCACATGAGATTCCAAAACCATGATGGGGACAAGTCAATACACACACATGGTAATAAGTGGGGGGTTGGCCCATGCTAGAAAACGGTCGAGTTCGGTTCGTTTCGGACTCCCGTGAGTCCAAACAGATAAACTCCTATTCCGTTCCGATGTATTTATGTCGTTTAATTAATCCAATTAATTAAACATATCAAATACAAAATAACATAATTAATTTCTCCAAGAAATAATTATATTCATGAATTAAATTAATCACCCAGTAATTTATTTAATTCATTAGGCCGTAAATCAATTTATCCAATAAATCGATTTAAACATCCAATGTTCCAAAATTAGATATCCAATATCTAATATTCATAATGAGAGAATTAGCTCGATTCATTCCGTTGTCAATCCTAATGCGCGACTCGGTAGGTCCGTCTCAGTCAGCAATGGGAGGAACCAAAGAGTAGTAGCACCACCTAGCCAGCCTGGTGGCCTACACTGTACCCCGACTGAGAACGAATGATTGGGATCATTCAAGAACCATTCTGTCGTGAATACCAGTATACGTATAAACCCTTCTTTCAAATGTCCCGATCAAGTTATAGGGTCACGGTCAGTCAAACCATATCTGTACTTGACGCTATGCATGCGTTAATGCAAATCGAGATCATCGAGCTGTCGTGTATCTAATACAACTAGCTCCAATGCTTTGGCCAAAGACTTATGATCTCATCTGCCAATAACCGCATAGGACATATAACCCGCTCACTAACGGGAGAAAGAATTCTATCTTGGTATTCAGTAGGACCTGCTACTTGCCTGTCAAGATGCACGTCGAGGTTGACCCCCGCCTTCCGGTTTTATTGGTCGAACTACTCTAATGAAAATCTTGACGTCACAAGCACATCCCTACTAAATCCTCAAGTCGAAGGTTCACGAATACCTATCACAACCTTTCGATTCCGTCATTGACTGTCCCGGAGTGAAATCCATGTGACGAATCGAGGGTGAGTCGGTTCGAGTATACTAATCCAATTAGCATACCTATAACGTGTGCTCCCACTAACCATTAGTGTTCGGCAGGCACTCTCCATGTCAAGGAACAAGTCATACAAGTCTTCACATAAACTTAACGCCCAGTCAAGTTTCATCGACTTGCGAACGATTAAGTATTTGAGCTATAACCTTTCCAAAGGCCGACCCCTTATCCAATAAGGAGTGGAACGTTTTGCTCTCAAATACATGGACTAGTTTCTATATGTTTATTTACGAGTTAGGAATGCCAGTAACTACCAGTAAATAAAGAAACATTCATTTGCCTTATATAAATGGTTTACATAATTACAAGTACAATGCCCTCACTCAACAACCTCTGAGTGGCATTCGAGGGCATACTCCTAACAGACTCAACCCTTTAGATTCCCTCCTTGATCCCGTCGAACCAACACGAGGTAAGCAAATCACACACAAAATACATTACCATTCCACGTTAAGCATAAAGGTTTCCAAAAATACTTGCCTTGAATAATTGACGACGCAACGAACGGAAAGGATAATCACCGACGAACGCTAGGAATCAACGGAACCGAACCTAACGATTCGAAGAACATAATTACAAACAACTCTAGACGAATACGGAAATGGAATACACCCGAAAACCCGCCTACGATTCATGTATATTCATACAAAAATAACAACGAGGGCGGATCACAACCAAACCCTCTCGATTCCGTAAAACCATGAAAATATACCATGAATCCGTAGGGAAACTAAGAATACCAACAAGATTAATCATAATCATCATGAATCCACCAACAAAACGGAACGGATAGGAAGAAAATCCCAAAACCCCCAAATCGCCCAAAAGTAGGGTTCTAAGAGATTTACCTTGGATTGATGATGAAGAACACAAGTAGGTGTTGTTAATCCACTTCAAAAACTCAAGGTAGAGGATGCCTGAAATAATCGAAGGGAAGAATCGCTTGGAAATCGCCCGGAGGAGCTCTGTGTCGCGGAGAGGAAACGAAATGAACTAAGCTGCTCATCTGGGTCAACTCCCTGGTTTATATAGCCAGGGAGTGTTAGCGCGTGCTAATCCTCAAGGTTAGCGTGCGCTAACGGGATAAAATTACAGGCCAAAATAGTTAGCGTCCAGTCCAGTAGCCCGACTTCTGGCCGTTAGCGTGCGCTACTCCAAATGTAGCGTGCGCTAATAACCTCTTGGTAGCGCGCGCTATCGACCGATAGCGTGCGCTACCTGGACATCAGCCGAGTCCAGAAGCAACTGCCAGTACACACCTGATCCGGTTAGCGTGCGCTATCGACTAAACATAGCGTGCGCTAAAGTGTATCAGTAGCGCGCGCTATCGACTAATAGCGTGCGCTACCTGGGCATTAGTAGAATCCAGTGGCAAACTGTCCAGTACTGGACATCCACACTAGCGCACGCTACCGGGCGTCTCAGCGTACGCTAACTCCCAACATTAGCGTGCGCTACTCCAAACATAGCATACGCTAATCCACCAGTCCAGAGGACTGGAATTAGTCCTGCCACTCCCAGGGCTTGCCCCCTAGCGCGCGCTACGAAGCAGTCGTAGCGTGCGCTACTAAGTGACCCCTAGCGTGCGCTATGCTGAAAATATAGCGTGCGCTAGGTACGAGATATAAACGGTTCAAAACACTGGAATATGAACAAAACGTTAAACGGAACATTTCAAGACACATCGAAACATAGAATGGATCCACGGCAACCCCGAAACAGCGGTTCCGTATAACAATAATGAGAATCAGATCAATAGATGATAGGAAAGATAACTGAGGATACACGAGGGTCACCGCGACCGAGAAATACACCGAAAAAGAAAATACAAGGGGAAAGAAAAATGCGGATATTACAAATAGACTCATGTTGAGTGGTTTGATCTATTCCACGCACCATTACATAAGTGGTGCAACTTTTATCAAATTTTAAATGTATTGTAAAAAAGTACATAATGTCATACTATGATATATAAAAAAAATGAAATGAAGAGTATTATTTTGTTTGCTGAACATTTATAATATTTGTATACGGTCTCCAAAAAAGATAAAATAATTGTTTAATTGATAATTTTGTATCAAAATTGTGTCAATTGTGTTTATTTCCACTCATCCGGTTTAATAATATCAATACGCTTTAAATTCCTTACTTGAATTTTTTAAAATCAGATTTATTATAAATAATCAATTTCTTGTTTGAGGAGAAAAGTAAAGACAGCAAATCAATTGTATTGATAACAATGAATAGAGAGGCCTTTATATAGGCATTACAAAGAGAGTCTTTCCATACATAGGATTCCTAGTTAAGGTAAGACATCTAACATGATCCAACTACTTATGGAAGAGTCCAGAACCTTCCATAACTCTTATCCCCCTACAACTAGTATTAGGTAAGACACCAATACGGGAAGGATTTCCCGTAACACTCCCCCTGTGTCGAACGCTAATACTAACATGGTGTACAACGTGTTGCCTCGGTAAAAAACCTTTCCAAGTCAAATAAAACCCCGTGGGAAAAACAAAGACTTTGGTGAGGAAAAAGGGCGCAACGCACCAACTACAAATGTCAGAATCATGTGAAGTATACTCCCCCTGAGGTATACATGACAGCTCATTCCATCGAGCTATCTTTTAGTTGAGCTCGGATAATCGACACATGCCGATGCTTCTCACATGTTTCTCAAATGTAGATTTCGGCAGAGACTTAGTGAACAAGTCTGCGATATTCTCATCGGAACTCACTTGTTTCACTTCGATATTTAGCAATTTCTGCTGCTGCTGATTATAAAAGAACTTCGGCGCAATATGATTGGTATTGTCACCCTTTATGAAACCTAACTTCATCTGCTCAATGCATGCCGCATTGTCCTCAAAGATGCAAGTAGGGGTTGCTGTAGTGGGATCTAATCCACACGTTCCTCGTATATGGTCTACGACTGACCGTAGCCAAATGCACTCCCTTACGGATTCGTGCATTGCAATTATCTCTGCATGGTTCGAGGAAGTAGCAACCAGGGTCTGCTTGGTAGATCGCCAAGATATTGCCGTATTCCCAATGGTGAACACATAACCAGTTTGGGAACGTCCTTTATGCGGGTCAAAGAGATAACCGGCATCAGCAAATCCAACTAACGTGTCGTAAGGATTCTCTGCATAAGGGGTAAGCTTGCTCACTTTAGCACTTCTGGTAGTCAAGCTATCATGCTTAGCTGCAATATCAGAGGAAGATCGACGGTCGGTATGCATCGTCTTAACCTCAACAATTCCTTTCGGAATATCGCTCTCTTTTCGTAGGGAAAGAACAATCCAAGGTAACTGGAGCCTTTCAAGTATCGAAAGATGTGTTTTACTCCATTCCAATGCCTTATCGTGGGAGCGGAGCTAAATCTCGCTAACAGATTCATAGAGAATGCGATGTCTGGACGAGTACATTGAGCCAGATACAACAACGCACCGATTGCGCTAAGGTACGGTGTTTCTGCTCCAAGGACCTCTTCATCCTCCTCTTTGGGACGAAACGGATCCTTGTTCATTTCCAGACTTCGACCAATCATGGGGGTAGCAAGAGGATGTGCCTTGTCCATGCTAAATCGCCTGAGCATTTTGTGGACATAGGCAGACTGATGAATGAGTATGCCATCATCTCGATGTTCTAGCTCTAAGCCCAAGAAGAATCTAGTCCTCCCCAGATCTTTCATCTCGAATTCGGATTTAAGGTAGCGGGCCGTTTCATTGACCTCATCTATGGTACCGATGACATTCATGTCATCTACATAGATGGCTACAATCACGAATCCTGCATCTGTTCTTTTCACGAATATGCATGGACAGATGTCACTGTTCTTGTATCCCTTCCCAACCAAGTATTCACTTAGGCGGTTGTACGACATCCTTCCGGATTGTTTCAACCCATACAGTGAACGACGCAATTTCACAGCGTACGCGCTCCGTGGTTTAGAGCTACTTGATTTGGGCCATGAAATCCCTTCGGGGACTTTCATATAGATATCCGTATCGAGATCCCCATAAAGATACGCTGTAACCACATCCATAAGCTGCATGTTCAGTTTTTCGGACACTACCAAACTGACTAAGTAGCGGAAAGTGATGATGTCCATAACAGGAGAATACGTCTCCTCGTAGTCAATGCCAGGGCGCTGCGAGAAGCCTTGGGCAACTAGTCTCGCTTTGTAATGCATCACCTCATCCTTATCATTGCGTTTACGAACAAAGACCCACTTATGTCCAACTGGTTTAACGCCCACGGGTATTGGCTCGATACGGCCAAATACCTCATGTTTAGCCATTGAGTCTAGTTCAGCCTGCATTGCATCTTTCCATTTCGGCCAATCGGCTCGTTGTTGACACTCAGCAACCGAGCGCGGCTCAGCGTCGTCGTCTTCAATAATTTCTTGAGCGACGGAGTAGGTAAAAGCATCGTCGACTAGCGTGGACGACCTGTCCAATAGTACGTATTCACTCATACATTGCATCGAGATTTCTTTATTTTCTGACATAAACGAAGTTTCCGACGCGTCCGTCGATTGTTCCATTGTTGATTCGAGGACATATCCGTAGTCAGAGATAATCTCGTGTGACGGAGTCACTGTGTCGATGATGAGAGGATTTTGTGCCTCCGTTCCTCTTCTCTTTTGAGGTTCGGTATCCTTTCTACCCACTAGCCTCCCCCTCTTTCGAGCAGGGATAAGAGCAGCCGTAGCAGCCGTCCCACCACTAAGGTTGACGCCGGGGGCATCATTCCTTTGGGCGGCTGAAACTTGCCCTATAACTGGGACTTCTAACCTTGCAGGAACATTCGCAATGGGAATGGTAGATCTTGTCACTTTCGCAGTATCAGTAAAGCTGTTGGGCATCGAATCCGCAACTTTCTGAAGACTGAGAATACATTGCACTTCTAGCTCTGATTGAGCTGTGTGGGGATCTTGATGAGGCAAGGAGGGAGCACACCAGACAATTTCCTGGCGTTCAACTGGAACCGTTCGATTCCTCTCTCCCCCTAACGACGGGAAGTTTGTCTCATCAAAGTGACAATCTGCAAATCTTGCAGTAAATAGATCTCCTGTAAAAGGTTCCAAATAGCGGATAATTTTAGGCGATTCATAGCCAACATATATACCTAATCGTCTTTGCGGACCCATTTTAGTACGCTGTGGAGGCGTAATTGGCACATATACCGCACAACCAAAAATGTGTAAGTGTGAAATATCAGGCTCATATCCAGTTACCAACTGGTACGCACTAAACGGTTGATTGGCAGTGGGTCGAAAGCGAATAAGTATAGCCGCATGCAAAATTGCATAACCCCAGGCAGAAATCGGCAAGTTGGTGCGCAATACCAATGCTCGGGCGATAAGCTGTAACCGCTTAATCATAGCCTCGGCAAGGCCATTCTGCGAATGAACGTGGGGACGGGATGTTCAACATCAATCCCAATCGACATGCAATAATCGTCAAAAGACTTTGACGTAAACTCTCCAGCATTGTCCAATCTTAATGACGAGATTTGTAAGTCGGGGTGGTTAGCCCGTAACTTGATGATTTGTGCTAGGAGTTTAGCAAATGCAGCATTTCTTGTGGATAGCAGAGCGACGTGTGACCATCGCGTCGATGCATCAACCAGAACCATAAAATATCTGAATGGTCCGCACTCTGGCTGAATAGGTCCACATATGTCCCCTTGAATTCTTTGTAAGAAGCGAATGTTTTGTGTTGAGTCTTTAGCAAAGGACGAAGAGGGTATCAACTTTGCTAGTGAACAGGCTTTGCAAAACGATTTATGGGCATTAGAAATTGACACGGAAGCCTCGGGATTTACAAGAGATGCACCGTCAACCTTATCAGGGCGTGCGATCTTTAGTCCCGGTGATACGGTATCAAGCTCACTCACATCAATGCCGATATCGAGTGGTGCTTCCAATCGTTTTCTGGACTTGAAAAACGGATGACCATGTGAGTTTTTCAAAATGCGAATCATCATGTCGCGTCCATGGTGACCGAGTCGGTCATGCCATAGTTGGTATGCTTCGGAATCACACAGTTCGTGACTCACAGCATAGGATTCAATAACCCTTATTGTAGTCTGGTATAAACCACTACTTAGACTCATAAGTTTCTCGAGAACGCGGCGTCTTCCGCATTCCGCGCAGTAACACACAAAAATTCTGTCCCATTCTCACAATGTGTATCAAGGTGATAACCGTTGGCACGGATGTCCCTAAAACTTAGCAAGGTTCGGTTTGCTCTTGGGGCATAGAGAGCATTTGTGACATTAATATGCGTACCATTAGGTAGCAAGAAATGAGCAGGTCCCCTCCCTTGAATTACTTGGGAGGAACCAATCATTGTTGTCACTGAGGATATGTATGGCACAATATCCTTGAATAATTGCCTATTCCGAAGAATAGTGTGGGTTGTTCCACTATCAGCAAGGCACTCAATTTCGCCACGAGACATCTACAATAAGACATGAAACTCGATTAGTCTTGTGATGAAAGACATAGCGAAAATTCATTAACATCGAGTTTGGGGAAATTCGACCAAGTTGGGTAGGATCAAAGTTAGCACAATCGCTGGAAATAATTTCCATGCAGCTTGACCTTTGTTCACTAAAACATAAATAACTTCTTCGTTAAGAAGGCTATGGACGAACGGTTAGTTGTTTTGGAAACTAGACTTCCGTATCTTTCTGTCCATAGGTTGTGCACTTTCTAGATCATTAAACTCAGATCTCAGTGCTCATTTCAATTTGCTATTTTGGTATTTCCCTATTGTTGAGTGATAGAGCAAGGTTGAAGCCTTTTTTCAAAGGCATTATTGTTGATACAATACTATGGAAATATGGCCATAGGAGCATTTAAATACTTTAAAACGCATCTTGGTTTTCGATTTATATCTCTACTAATGATCCTTTCGGTAACTCCAACTTGGTAGACTTGTAGAGAAAGTAGGAATGTCGGTACAGCTAAGGCTGTTTAAAAACCACTGATTCCATTTGAACTCTCAAAGCATAAACAAATACCAAGGAGGATGCGTCTAGTCTTGATCAAAAGTTTTGATGAAATCCACCAATGTATCAAATTTTTAACCAAGCAATTCATTGCTAGCAATTATTTTGTGATAAACCAAACATGCTTTCGAAGGGAAAAAATAAAATTCATCTTTGCACAATCACAGCAATTAAAAGAATTTTATTCATCATGGCCAAATTTATTACATTCATGAAAATCCAAAGTAGTTCTCGAAAACTAGAAACAAGACAAAACATAACCAAAGCGTAAAACTAGTCAAAGTCGGCAACATCCATATGTTGGTCTTTGTCCGCAATGGTCAGAGGAGGGATCTCAGTCTGGATCTCAGTATGGTTCACCTCCATATTCTCATTATCTTCTTCCATGTAATTCGACTCTTGAGTCAAATATTGTTTATAGTGCTTGTATTAAGCTTGGATGTTCTTTGGCGTTTTGCAATTGCGGTAAGTATGCTTCTTTGATCCGCAAGTATAGCAATTCCGGCCTTCCTTTGGAGTGGTTCCATTCCCGGCGGCAGGAGGCGGTCCACGTGGTTGGGTTCCACTGGGTCCCGTGGCCGAGCCACCTTGCCTCTTCCACACGTTGGAACGACGACCTCGTCTTTTCCCTTGCTTGCTCGAGTCATGCACCCGTGGTGCTTGCAAAAACTGAGTAGCGTTGCATTTTCTATTTTGTCGTGGTGCTTTCCTGTGGGTAGCCTGATTCACTTCCGGAATCGGCTTCGTACCAGCTGGGCGCGCATTGCTATTGAGAAAAATCTCATGGTGCCTTTCTTTTTTCGCGAGGTGGGAGATAAGGTCACTAAAGTTCTTAATTCTCCCTTCCTCATAGGCAACGCGCAGCTGATGAGCAATTACACTTGCTCCCATGGGAAACGTGTTAAGAGTCTTCTCGATCAAATCTTGATCAGACTTCTTGACACCACAAAAACCAAGATCAGCGCGAAGATCGAGGATAGCTTGATTATAGGCTTCCACATTCACATAATCCGAAAATTGGATTTGCTCCCACTGAAGTTGCAATTCGGGGAAGCGCTGATCATGCACATTATTAAATCGTTGTTTGAGTGTATCCCATAGTTCTTCGGGGGTTTGCAAATTCATATAACACTTTTTCAACAACGGATGTATATGTCTACGCAAGTACATCAGTGCATTAGCCTTGGTTTCCTCGCTTGGTTCTTGAGCGGTAGGCTCGTTAGAGGGAAAGATGGTGGTGGTAAATCTCTTACCGACGAACGCCAAGCGAACGTCTGAGACCCACCTATGGTACTCCTTACCAGCATGGTCAAGGATGTCGAACTCCGGATGAACATTGGAGCTTTGTGCCATCTACAAGATATAAACAAGAGGAAGTTAGTCTTGTTGGATTTTCAGTGACAATGTAAACGGTCACAATCGATGCTTTTAAAAGCGTGTAACATAACCGTTACTCGATTTACTTCCCTTAATTGTTGTTTAGTAAAGTCGACAAAAAACGGCGATATCAGATCGCACCCGATACGTGGTGTATGCAACAACCACAAGTATCGACTTTTCAACACCCCGTGACTCCCCCAGGACCGTCACACAGTTTTCTTCGACACGCAGAGATACCGACTTCTCTCGCGGTCTCATCCACCGCAAAGTAGCGTGGGAGATTAAGAACCCAAAACCCATGTCCCCAAAAGAAAAATTCCCAAAGGAGAGAATTGAAATAGGGACGAGTCAGATAATTACCTCGATTATAAAATTAGGCACGTGCTGAATCTGTGGTGTGCTTCGATCTACCGGTTGGTACTCGATGCGACGACATGAAACCGGAGGCGCAATTTTGGCGGCTTCCGAAGATAAGTTGATGTTCGGGTTTTGGTCCGAGAGTCGGAACAGGTCGGACTAGGCTGGGCGGCGGCGGCGGCGGCGGGCAGAGGCGCTGGCCCGGCAGCTCGGGCGGCGGCCAGGCTGGGCGGCTTGGGCGGATTCGGGCGGCGGAGGTCCGGCGGCGGAGGCGGCGGTGGTCCGGCGGCTCAAGCGCGATCAGGCTGGGCGGCTTGGGCATTCGGCGGCGATGCCCGGCGGCGGAGGCGGTGGCGGCTGTGCTGGGTGGCTTTGGGCAGATCTGGGCGGCGGCGGTCCGGCGGCGGAGGCGGCGGCGGCTGTTCTGGGCGGCTTTGGGCAGATCTGGGCGGCGGCGGTCCGGCGGCGGAGGCGGCGGCGGTCCGGCGTATGCTAAATTGGGTTCGTAGCGCACGCTACGTATGAACCTTAGCGCACGCTATACATTGTCAACATGATTAAGACAGGGTGGTAGGTGTGATCAGCCGCGGATCTTGGTCGGATTATGTCGGGATGAACCTGGACGGCTTTCGGGAAAAGCCAAGTCAACGCAGTAGCGCACGCTACTGATATGAGGATAGCGTACGCTAAATGCTGAGTACAGTGAAGTCAGTAAGCTTCGTATGACCGTTAGCGCACGCTACGGATAGGGACTAGTGCGCGCTAATAACCCTTTTCTATATATAGGACAGCACACTTTTTCATTTTTTCAGATCTTTTCACTTCCCTAATCCGAATTTTTAGACTTAGAAAGTTACTGCCTCCATCCTCAACCTATCCTATCATCATCCTAGCACGAGTTGGAAGATTGTAGATCATTGGAGATTGGTGTTCAAGCCGTCGGCGTTGGATTTCTTCAAGTTCCTCCTTGTTCTTCACTACTTTGAGGTAGGTGATTCTTCACCAACATTAAGTAAATGTTCTGAAGGACGTTTTGATCATGATTTGGGATTATCTAGTCAGTTAAATTCGTAGGTAGTCGAACATCATGTGTTAGAATGATATTTTCGATGTCTCGGTACTTATTCATCGTATAATCCGTTGAACCTATTAGTGTTTGAACTCGTAGCATATTCATGAAGCTTGAAACCTATTATGTCCAGTTTATGGAGATTATCAAGTTCTTATGTTTTTACATAATGGAATCATTCGTTTTGGGACATAGAATGATTGGAACTTAGGATACTTTCTTGAAGATCAAGATGAATTATGGTGTTGTGATGATTATACGTATCCTTGTATCTCGTAGTCGTTTAATCCGTAAAGATCTTTCACAAACCGTATGAGCATGATATGCACGGAGATGACATGTATTAACACTGTAGATTTCATGAGTTTCATCACCATTAGATCAAGTTTTCTGCCCGATAGTAAACTGCCATGCACGGTTAGCGCACGCTAAGTATGTATATTAACGTGCGCTATCGGGAATGAGTTAACGTACGCTACGGTTGATACGTAACGTACGTTATGTCATCAGTCGAGTCAGTCGGCTGATCAGAGAGAACTGTCAGTACATAGCTAGCGTATTCTAGACTTGATCATTTGCGTACGTTAACAGGCAGACTTGGCGCACGTTACGTAGAGTACGTAGCGTACGCTAAGTAGTTCAGGCAGATTACATATTTAGAGTTTTTGGCCGTAAACCGGATTGATAGGCATTCGTACGACTTGAGATGAATTCTATATCATTTCTTTTGTTAAGGTTCGAGCTTGCTACGTTGATCGAAGGAGGCGGCCTTTGAGTGTGTTGAGATCATTGGAGTGTTTAGTTCTTGCCATCTTCGAGGCAAGTATCGTAAATTGTTAAAATTGATATTTTGAGCATACATGTGGTTTATTCATGTTGTTGAACATGGAATTTATCTCGTTGAATTGTCATGATATTCGTTATCTAGTGTTTGTATGTTCATGTTGATGGACATAGCGATTTTGCATATATGTATGCATGAGTTGTGTTTGTGTATGTTGTACGATCTATGCTGAGGGCGCTGGATTGGATGTCCACCTCGTGTTGGTCCGACGGGATCATCTTGAGATCTAGGCTGAGGGCGCTGGATCATTGGACGGGTTTTTCCACCTCGTGTTGGTCCGACGGGATCATCTTGGGATCTATGCTGAGGGCGCTGGATCATTGGAATACCCATGCTGTGTTAATGGAATCTTGTGGATTCGCATTGTCGGATTCCGGTAGTGGAAGTCCGTGTGGTGTATCTTGTTATGTATTGTTGATGCATATTCGATTTGTTTAATATGATACTTCTACTAGCATCGTTTTGCTAACCCCTTCGGGGGTGGACATTTGTTTTGATGTTCAGGTAGCCGAGGAGCGGGGAAACAGCCACAGTACCGACGTGATGACGATGGGGCTCAGTGATGTTTGTTGTTTTTATGATTTGTCTTCTTGATTCATTTTCAGTACTCGAGTACGCGTGACTTATTAATATCATTTCGATATGGTTGTATTACTAAACTCATTGGATCAGTCGGAACCAGTTTGTAACTTGAATTTCTGTGGTATTGTTGGTTTATATTCACTTTTCTTTTAATTAGCCTTGTAAATCCTTACTTAAAGGGTTTACGGCGCTGTAATTATTCCGAATATCTCGGGGTGTTACAGAATATGGTATCAGAGCTAAGATTCATGGATATCTTGACAGTCGGGTATTAGTTAGGTCTGTTTACGTTATTTGATTTACGGGTCGTTCGTAACATCACTGTTCAGCCAAAGTCGTCATGTGGACCGTGGTTGTAAGTCTCCTAATCTCTTATACTACCGTTTTACTTAATTTTTGTTTTGTGAGTATTGAAGGGCTTTATTTTTGAAAATTTTGTCCTGGATATTGAGTAATCGTGTTTACAGTATGTTGAGGGGAGGACGTGGACGCGGACGCGGTCGTGGACGCGGACGTGGTAATGTGAGACTGGAGGATTCCGCAACTACCCCAGAATTATCGGCTAGTCGAACCTATTCTCATTCTGGAGGACAACAGGGATCAGCGAATGACGACGCGAATCCTAATATGCCGGGAGTGCTTCAACAGGTGGTGGCTCAGATAAACCAGTTCGCTCAGGTAGTTGACCGCATGCAGACGGCGATGGGACAGCAGCACCATGAGGATAACCGGGGAGACAGATGGCTTGCTGAGGTGGTCAAATTGCAACCGCCAAAATTTGACGGATCTGCTGAGGCACTTACTTGGGAACATTGGCTAAAGGAATTAGAGAAGATATTCGCGGGTATTAACTGTCCCGAGGACCGAAAAGTTCCTATTGCCCAGTATTTTCTGACTAGGGAGGCATTTGACTGGTGGGAAGCTATTCGACCCGAAAATCATAATGCTGACTGGACGGAATTCAAACTAATGATGGAAGCGCAATATTGTCCTCGTCCCGTTAGAGAGGCGAAAATCCGAGAGTTTTTCTCACCACAGAGTTCGGAAGCATCTGTGACAGACTTAATCAAAACTTTTAATCATCAGCTGACTTGTGTGCGACACTTGGTCAGAATGGAGGCAGAAAAGATTTTTCATTTCGATATGCGGATGAAGCCGGAGATTCAACAGTACATGTCCGGATTCGAGTGTACTACGTTGCGGCAGTATCAAGACAAAGCGCTGGCCTACGACATGAAAGAGGCGGCGGTAGAGAAATCGATGGAGGCAAAGAAGCAGAAAGTGACCGGAAATTTCTCGGAAAACAAGAGTGGTGGGCCCCGCAAGGGCCAGTCTTCATTTTATTCATCTAGGAAACCTCCACATCCTTCTCGAGGTGGAAAGAAGTTCCAGACAACATCAATAGTTTCGGACGCATCAAAGAAATGCTATAATTGTGGTCGAGCAGGGCATATTCGACGTGATTGCCCCGCATCTTCTGTGACTTGTTTCGATTGTGGGCAAGAAGGGCACCGTGCAGCTTTCTGTGTAGTTGCGACTAGATCATTTGGTACTCGCACTCCAGCGCCAGTTCCGAAGGAGATAAGTGTGAACGAGACGCAGCAGAGTGGATTTCAGCAGCAGAATGTTGGGAAGAGAGAGACATCCAGTGCTGGGTCTGTTCCTCCGCGCCTGTATGAGATGAGGAAATATGACGATCAGAACACTGCTGTTGCATCAGGTACGATTCAGATCCTTTTGCAACCAGTTAGTGTCTTATTCGATTCAGGAGCTACACATTCTTTCATATCATTGAACTATGTTAATCGTTTGAAAATCTCGTGTTTATTTGATTGTGAACCTTATTTTGTGGGTTTGCCGAGCGGAGAGAGAATTGTGGGGACCTTAGAAACTAGAGATTTTCCAATGTCTATAGGAGGGAGAGATTGGCCGTCGAATCTTATTGTAGTCGACATCCATGGTGACGATTTAATTCTCGGAGACGATTGGCTCAACCGTTATGGAGCTATTCTGAATTACCGAAAGAGAGTCATTTCTATCATTGCTGATGATGGATCTGAACACTTATTCAGAGGATGGAGACCGGGAAGCTCGGGAAAATTGATCAAAGCGATGAAAGCTGTGAAATTACTGAAGCAGGGATGTTATGGACTTTGGTGCTATGCCATGAGGAAAGAAGAATGAGTAGAGCTCTCGTCTATTCCAGTTGTGAATGAATTCTCAGATGTATTCCCTGACGAACTACCTTGGTTACCTCCACAGAGAGAAGTGGAGTTCACTATCGAATTAGAGCCTGGATCCGCTCCTATTTCCAGAGCACCATATCGCATAGCGCCAACCGAGATGTATGAACTAAAGAAGTAACTCGAGGAATTATTGTAGAAGGGTTACATTCAACCTAGCGTTTCTCCTTGGGGAGCACCCGTTCTCTTTGTCCGGAAGAAAGATGGATCCCTCCGATTATGTATTGATTACAGGGAGCTAAACAAGGTGACGATCAAGAACAAGTATCCTATACCTCGGATCGACGACTTGTTTGATCAACTGCAAGGGACAAGGGTATTCTCGAAGATTGACTTGCGATCAGGATATCATCAGTAGAGAATTAAGGAATTGGATATACCGAAATCTGCTTTCAGGTCCTGGTACGGGCACTATGAATTCGTGGTGATGCCATTCGGACTTACCAATGCTCCTGCGGTATTTATGCAATTGATGAATCGGGTATTCTTAGAATACCTAGATAAGTTCGTGGTCGTTTTCATTGATGACACCTTGATCTATTCGAAAGACACAGAGGAGCATGCCGATCATTTGCGTGTGGTTTTGAGCACCTTGAGAAAGGAACAGCATTATGCGAAGCCTTCCAAATGCGAGTTCTGGCTTAGGGAAGTAACCTTCCTTGGGCATGTGATATCAGCTGACGAAGTTCAGGTGGACCCGAAGAAAGTCGAAGCAATCTTGGAATGGGATGCTCCTAATAACGTGAAAGAAGTCCGAAGCTTCTTAGGACTTGCTGGATATTATCGCCGTTTTGTAGAGGGATTTTCCAAAATTGCTCGTCCGCTCACTCAGCTGTTACAGAAAACTCAAAAGTTCACGTGGGATGAGAAATGCAGTGGTTTTGATGAACTTAAGAAGAGACTGACGCGGCACCTATATTAGCATTACCGGATGGAACCGATGGATTCATGGTATACTGACGCTTCAAATCGAGTGCAGGATGTGTGTTGATACAAAAGGATAAAGTGATTGCCTATGCTTCTCGGCAATTAAAACCGTCTGAAGTTAATTACCCGACTCATGATCCGGAGTTAGCAAATCGTGGTCTTTGCCTTGAAAATTTGGCGACATTATTTATACGGCACTCATTGTCGATCTTCTGGATCATAAAAGACTCAAGTACATTTTCAGTCAGAAAGAATTAAACATGAGGCAGAGAAGGTGGCTGGAATTGATCAAGGATTACGACTTGGAAATTCTCTATCATCCGGGTAAAGCAAACGTAGTAGCCGATGCATTGAGCCGTAAACCTGTTTCTCTTCGAGTGTTGGATGCACTTACGTCCCAAACCAGCATTCAACGAGAACTTATCCGCGAATGGATTGAAGTATGGTCACCCGAAATCCAAGGGCAACTATATGTGATGGAACTGACTTCATCACTAGTCGAGGAAATCAAATCTAAGCAGTTGAACGATTCTCTGATCCTTCGGTTATGTGAAGAAGTAAAGAAAGGAAAGGCCCCAGGATTCGTGATACAAGATGATGGAGTTCTGAGATTTTAGAGTCGACTTTGCATTCCCGATGATGATGACTTGAGACAGTCAATTCTGAAGGAAGCTCACAGCGCGCCCTATTCTATTCACCCGGGCAGCAGTAAGATGTATAAGGATCTAAAACAAAACTTCTAGTGGGGGAATATGAAGAAGGACGTAGCAGAGTACGTTTCGAAGTGTTTGACGTGTCAGCAGGTTAAGATTGAACATCAGCGACCTGCCGGAATGTTAAAGCCGCTTCCGACCCCTGAGTGGAAGTGGGAGGATATCTCGATGGATTTCATCTCCAATATGCCAAGGACCAAGACGGGAATGAACATGATTTGGGTTATAGTTGATCGACTAACCAAGTCGGCTCATTTCCTAGAAATTAAGGACACATGGGGACTCGAGAAATTGGCACGAGTATTTATTGCAGAGATAGTCAGATTGCATGGGACACCGAAGGCCATTATTTCAGATCGAGATGGTCGCTTCGTGTCACACTTCTGGAAGGCAGTTCACAGGGCTTTGGGGACCGAGCTGAACTTTAGCACGGCTTATCATCCTCAAACGGACGGTCAGTCCGAAAGGACTATACAAACAGTAGAAGACATGCTTAGAGCTTGTGCCTTGGATTGGTCAACTAATTGGGAAGTTCATTTGCCGTTGATTGAATTCACCTACAACAATAGTTGGCATGCTTCTATTAAGATGGCACCATTTGAAGCTTTGTACGGGAGAAGATGCCGATCACCCCTGTGCTGGGATGATTCTTCGGACTTGATCGGGATGGAACCAGAATTGATAGTTCAGACTCAAGAGAAGATAGCTTTGATTCGGGAAAGACTGTTGACTGCCTAGAGTCGACAGAAGTCTTATTCAGACGTGCATCGTCGCCCCTAGAGTTCGACATTGGGGACCACGTAGTATTGAAAGTGTCTCCTACACGAGGAATTTTCCGTTTTGGGAGGAAAGGTAAGCTAAGTCCGAGATATATCGGGCCATTTGAGATCCTCGAGAGAGTTGGGGATTTAGCATACAGGTTGGCCTTACCGCCATCGCTGAGTCACGTTCACAAAGTGTTTCACGTATCCCAATTGCGAAAGTATCTACCAGATCCCAGTCATATCATTGAGTTCGATGAGATCGAGATAGCTAATGACGGCACCTTCGAAGAGAGACCAATCAAGATACTTGAGAGTCGGATCAAACAATTGAGGAATAAACCAATACCCTTGGTTAAAGTACAATGGTCACGACACGGAGTTGAAGAGGCCACTTGGGAAATGGAGGACAGTATGAAGACTAGATATCCGGAGTTGTTTTCATCTTAAGTTTCGGGACGAAACTTCTTTTTAGGGAGAGAGGATGTAATACCCGGGATTTCTGATGTGTAATTGAACCTTGTGATGTTGTATTTATTGCATTTTGATTGAGTATTATTCTCCGTATTTCTTGATCCGGTGTTGTTTGGGCGCACGATTCCATTCATGTGTTCTAGAGTGGTGATTTTTGTACAAGTAGCGCACGCTATCGGCTTAGCGTAGCGTACGCTAAATTGGGTTCGTAGCGCACGCTACGTATGAACCTTAGCGCACGCTATACGTAGTAAACATGATTAAGACAGGGTGGTAGGTGTGATCAGCCGCAGATCTTGGTCGGATTATGTCGGGATGAACCTGGACAGCTTTCGGGAAAAGCCAAGTCAACGCAGTAGCGCATGCTACTGATATGAGGATAGCGTACGCTAAATGCTGAGTAAAGTGAAGTCAGTAAACTTCGTATGACCATTAGCGCATGCTACGGATAGGGACTAGCGCGCGCTAATAACCCTTTTCTATATATAGGACAGCACACTTTTTCATTTTTTCAGATCTTTTCACTTCCCTAATCCGAATTTTCAGACTTAGAAAGTTACTTCCTCCATCCTCAACCTATCCTATCATCATCCTAGCACGAGTTGGAAGATTGTAGATCATTGGAGATTGGTGTTCAATCCGTCGGCGTTGGATTTCTTCAAGTTCCTCCTTGTTCTTCACTACTTTGAGGTAGGTGATTCTTCACCAATATTAAGTAAATGTTCTGAAGGACGTTTTGATCATGATTTGGGATTATCTAGTCAGTTAAATTCGTAGGTAGTCGAACAACATGTGTTAGAAGGATATTTTCGATGTCTCGGTACTTATTCATCGTATAATCCATTGAACCTATTAGTGTTTGAACTCCTAGCATATTCATGAAGCTTGAAACCGATTATGACCAGTTTATGGAGATTATCAAGTTCTTATGTTTTTACATAATGGAATCATTCATTTTGGGACATAGAATGATTGGAACTTATGATACTTTCTTGAAGATCAAGATGAATTATGGTGTTGTGATGATTATACGTATCCTTGTATCTCGTAGTCGTTTAATCCGTAAAGATCTTTCACAAACCGTATGAGCATGATATGCACGGAGATGACATGTATTAACACTGTAGATTTCATGAGTTTCATCACCATTAGATCAAGTTTTCTGCCCAATTGTAAACTGCCATGCACGGTTAGCGCACGCTAAGTATGTATATTAACGTGCGCTATCGGGAATGAGTTAACGTACGCTACGGTTGATACGTAACGTACGTTATGTCATCAGTCGAGTCAGTCGGCTGATCAGAGAGAACTGTCAGTACATAGCTAGCGTACGCTAGACTTGGTCATTTGCGTACGTTAACAGGCAGACTTAGCGCACGTTACGTAGAGTACGTAGCGTACGCTAAGTAGTTCAGGCAGATTACATATTTAGAGTTTTTGGCCGTAAACCGGATTGATAGGCATTCGTACGACTTGAGATGAATTCTATATCATTTCTTTTGTTAAGGTTCGAGCTTGCTACGTTGATCGAAGGAGGCGGCCTTTGAGTGTGTTGAGATCATTGGAGTGTTTAGTTCTTGCCATCTTCGAGGCAAGTATCGTAAATTGTTAAAATTGATATTTTGAGCATACATGTGGTTTATTCATGTTGTTGAACATGGAATTTATCTCGTTGAATTGTCATGATATTCGTTATCTAGTGTTTGTATGTTCATGTTGATGGACATAGCGATTTTGCATATATGTATGCATGAGTTGTGTTTGTGTATGTTGTACGATCTATGCTGAGGGCTGGATGGATGTCCACCTCGTGTTGGTCCGACGGATCATCTTGAGATCTAGGCCGAGGGCGCTGGATCATTGGGACGGGTTTTCCACCTCGTGTTGGTCCGACGGGATCATCTTGGGATCTATCGAGGCGCTGGATCATTGGAATACCCATGCTGTGTTAATGGAATCTTGTGGATTCGCATTGTCGGATTCCGGTAGTGGAAGTCCGTGTGGTGTATCTTGTTATGTATTGTTGATGCATATTCGATTTGTTTAATATGATACTTCTACTAGCATCGTTTTGCTAACCCCTTCGGGGGTGGACATTTGTTTTGATGTTCAGGTAGCCGAGGAGCGGGGAAACAGCCACAGTACCGACGTGATGACGATGGGGCTCAGTGATGTTTGTTGTTTTTATGATTTGTCTTCTTGATTCATTTTCAGTACTCGAGTACGCGTGACTTATTAATATCATTTCGATATGGTTGTATTACTAAACTCATTGGATCAGTCGGAACCAGTTTGTAACTTGAATTTCTGTGGTATTGTTGGTTTATATTCACTTTTCTTTTAATTAGCCTTGTAAATCCTTACTTAAAGGGTTTACGGCGCTGTAATTATTCCGAATATCTCGGGGTGTTACAGTGGGTGTAGCCGTGTTACCGTGTAGGGTTTTGGGAGTAGAGGAACGAGGGGGAAGTAATTTGAAATGGAAAATGAAAATTGGAAAGTGAGTAATGAATTAGGGTTATATATACATGTTTGCTAGGAATGTTAGGATTTTGTGAGATTGTTTAAACCTTGATATGTAATCTATATATATAATGCCTTGCTTAATAATGCTTTGCATTATTAAGAAATTTCATTGCATATTTGTTATTATTTGTTGCATCAAGCTGATCGCTAGTATATGCAACAATAATGCAATAAAAAAAATACATAAATGCATATAATTCTACTCATCTACAGCCGTTAGATCACTAATATCAATGGCCTACAAAAATTTCTAGATTTCGCGAATAATTAGTTTCCATATGATATATTTCCTATATATATATATATAGGTTACATATCAAGGTTTAAACAATCTCACAAAATCCTAACATTCCTAGCAAACATGTATATATAACCCTAATTCATTACTCACTTTCCACTTTCATTTTCCATTTCAAATTACTCCCCCCTCGTTCCTCTACTCCCAAAACCCTACACGGTAACACGGCTACACCCACCCACCCCACTCCCGTCGGATATCGCACCCACGCCTCGCCGCCGCTGACGACTCGCACCCACGCCTCGCTGCCATCGTTCGCGTACGTGAAATCGAAGGCCGTCAACCAGGTATTGATTATGGCGAAAGACTTTATTTATGCATTTTAATCATTTACGGTTATACTTACTTGCGATATAGAGTGTCTCTTGAAATCGTTATGTTTAAATTACTCTTGATTAATTAGTCGTTTCTCTTTTTAATGTTCTTACTGTTAACCCTGAATACTTTTGTGTATGTTGATCAATCAATAACTTATATATCTCCTGAAATGGTTATGTTTAAAGTACTGTTGATCAATTAGTGGTTTCTCTTTTTAATGTTCTTATTTGATCAATTACTACTGTTAACCTGAATAATTTTGTGTATATTGATCAATCAGTTACATATATATCTCCTGAAATGGTTATGTTTAGTGGTTCCTCCTTTTAATGTTCTTATTTGATTAATTACTACTGTTAACCCTGAATTATTTTGTGTATATTAATCAATCAATTACTGTCAATGCAGATGGATTCGGAAATGAAGAATGTTGAAATTAAACAGGAGGAAGGTTCCGAAATTAAACAGGAGGATTGTGTCGAAATTAAACAGGAAATCAAACAGGAGGATATCAAAATTAAACAGGAAGATGTCGGAAATATGCAGGATGATGTCAAAATTAAACAGGAAATTAAAAAAGAGGAAGACGGTGTCGAATATATGCAGGAGGAGGGTGCACAGGGTATTATACTTACCTATTGAGCTATATGATGCACTTTGTTATGACACTGATAAAGAGGTGCGTGAGACTGAGATAGTGATAGTCACTGCTGAACAAGCTGT
Organism: Orobanche coerulescens; assembly: GCA_033398695.1. Taxonomy (NCBI): domain Eukaryota; kingdom Viridiplantae; phylum Streptophyta; class Magnoliopsida; order Lamiales; family Orobanchaceae; genus Orobanche; species Orobanche coerulescens. Next base: position 12,184,335 of record CM065809.1, read on the forward strand.
CGATGAGCAAAATCTAGTCGCACTGCTTAACGCGATAAATGCTCCTGCTATGTTGAACAATCATATGATAAGATTGCTGGAGAAAAAGCACCGGGATATATATTGTAGGACGAATAGGCTTCCCATTGTCGACCCTCATAAGAACCAATTATATGTTTGCAGGCGAGAGCCGGTATTATTTTGAATTTTTCTGCACTGATATCTTGCGCTTTGAGTGTGCTTTTAGCTTTTGACTTCCTTGACTATAAGATATTGGTATATAACTAATTTTTGTTTTTTGAAAGCTGGGCTTATGATGGGGACGCTTCTTCACATGGTGGGGACACTTCCCCAAGACAGGGTAATCCAGCATGAACCAATATATTGTTTGGGACTGACTGCTCGGCGCCACAGAGATACGGTAGGACAGATGGTGAGATTGCTTGTAGAAAACGCAAATGGATGCGTTTTACTATTGGAAAATCCTCTTGGCTGGAATTCTGCTTCCGGGAAGCTTATAATTACTAACATTATGCCCTGGACTGGACTGGCAGACTTACACACTTCGTCCTCGTACTTGTCACGAGGACAAATAATAGTTTAGTTGATAATTTTGTATCAAAATTGTGTCAATTGTGTTTATTTCCACTCATCCGGTTTAATAATATCAATACGCTTTAAATTCCTTGAATTTTTTAAAATCAGATTTATTATAAATAATCGATTTCTAAATATTTAAAAGAATCGTTTCAAAAAAATATATAATAGAATCTAGAGACGTGCCTCTCTTCTTCTTCCCTCTGTCATTCTTCATCCTCCGTCCCAGTGAGTCGGTGACAATTTCACAAACACCTTACACCCGAGCTCACAATCCGGCCATGGCTGTAGAGGTTTGCGTTAAGTCTGCTGCAGGTGCTCCTCATCTTCTCGGAAACTGTAACTTCCTCTTTTTCATGCGTTTCTCATATCAATGGAAAAACGCAGATACTGCTCTTTTTTTTCCTCTCTCACGATTTGTTTTAAATTCGCAGGTCCTTTTGCCCAAAAGGTTTTGTTGACATTGGAAGAGAAGAAAATACCTTATATGATGCATTTGATCAATCTCGACGATGCATTTGAACAATCTCGACGTAAATTTTATTATATCTTGGTTTTTTATGGAATGTTTATGTGGCTTCCATAACATACATGAAAATGTGAAAGTGAATTTTGGTGTTCTATTGGTGTGTTCGGAAGGTTCTATATTGATTGGTTTAACACTGGATGTTCTACTTTGGTACAATGGAATATTCTTCCATAATTTAAACTAATTAAGTTTTGATTCAATCTTCCTATAATCTATTTTTTATTTTTTGTTAATGTGCTTGTTTTCAACTAATGCAGTCCTCAAAGAATTTATGCTTATTTTCAACTTATGTATTGATTGGTTTAACAGAATGTTCTACTTTGTTACAATGGAATAATTTAATCTGATGTAGTTTTCAATCGATTTTCCTTTGTTGATATAGCTTCTTGATTATTTTGGTGATTAAAGTTTGCAATGGTCTCGGGACAGATGAGCAAATCCTCTGATGCTCGCATGGACGACCTTGTTTGTGAAATTGCAAATGACTCGAACATGGAAAATGCAAGAAGAGAGTTGTTCGGTATATTGGATGCAATGACTGATATCAATGAAGATGAGAAGGTCGATGCTGCTCATCTCTTGGTGAAGAACTCTGATTGCCTCGAGATGTTTATGGGGATGACTGAGTCCAGCAGAGAACGCTATGTGTCGTCTGCTCCCCGGACACCTGAAAGTTTAGATTATTGCTTATATGGTAGTGGCAGCTTAAATTAACTTCTGTCATGGGAATACATTCATGTTATGATTGGGTCACGTGTTTTAAGTTGTCGTAGTGTTAATTTATGTATCAGAGCGTATTGCAAGACGCCTAAGTATTCTCATTCTCGTATTTTTAAATTATTCAGTTTGATGATAGCATTAACATATTTCATTACTTGATGTTTATATAACATTACAAAATTGTATACTCCTTTTTTAGATGACACACATATTTGGTTTGGAAATGTAATTCTCTAGGACCTTGGTTTTTCAATTTTACATTGTTACTACTCATTCCAGTTGTATTTAATTTATAGGCAAAAAAAAGTATCCATTACGAAAAGTGAATTCAATTGTTATAACCAAGTATTTTTTTAACATAAGATATATTTCGAGTATACCCATAAATAATTTTCATTACTTATAATGCCTTTACATAAAACGCCATTATCAGAAATAAATGGACTTAGCCTACTTTATACCCTATGGAATGACCTATTAGAGCATCTCCAACAGATGCTCTATCATAGCGCTCAGCCTCATTCTTGAGGGATTTCTGCTCCAACCACTTGCGCTATCTTCACGCTATTGTTGAGGAAGGAACAATACTGTGTTATATTTACCGCAATATTGTTCACGGCGCTATGTTTTTTTTGTTGTCCTTTATGTTTTAATTGTTTTATATTAATTTTATAATAATTTTTTTCTTTTGCAATTCTTTCTTTTTTTAGGGAATATAACTTTTTTTATATACAACTCTTTTATCAATGAAAGGAAATTATTGTAAAAAAATAAGATTAATAAGAAAATTACATTTAGATTGATAAAAATTATTGATGAATAAATAAATTCATTATTAGTTAGTGGAAATAAAATGCATTTATATTTGTACAAAATATTAACATTAGAAAAAGAATATAATAGAATATCCATTTTTACTGTATTTTTATGCAAACTGAGATGCATTACTAATTTCTGTATTTTTGTGTAAGTTGTTGGAGATGCATTGTTGATTTTCTGTATTTTTGTGTTTGAAGTTGCAGTATTTTTATGTAAACGGTTGAAAATGGTCTTAGTCGGATTTCAATAAGTGGGCCAAACGAAATATATATTCCGCCTTATTTCTTCTTTCCCACTAAAATATATGATTTCGTAATCCACCCCCCTTAGAATTTTAAGCATCGCCTAAAAAATTGGTTTGGAAAACTCCAAAGGACGGCAACTCTCGTGTTGATCTAAACATCTTGACAGCAATCATGGATACATTGGATTCCCACAACAAACAGCGTTTTAAGGACTCGCGTTTTGGGCAATTTGTGACTTTAATATGCACTTCCAAGGGAAACTCTACCTCCATCTATTGTTTAAGAAGACCGAGTCAAGGTTTTGTGACAAACTAGTGTTCCATATTGATAGAGTAAAGAGGAATTATTTAATGAATTGATATGAAGGATCAGATAGATAGAAAATCAGGAGATCTCTCCTGCCCAACCACAAAGCGCCGAATCAATAGACTAGGGTTTTCAATAATAATCCTCCAACGACTTACTTAGATATATATATATATATATATATATATATATATATATATATAGACATACCCACGCAGGGGCCTAATAATAAATAATGACTTAATAACTTAATAATAATATAATAAGTAGTCTAATAATAAAATAATCCTTATGACTCCAGATCTGCGCCCGCGGCCCGTCCTCCACTTGCAACCCGTGGCCCTCTACGGCGGGTGTAAACCCGATCCGTAACAACAACTCCCTCCTTCCAAACAGCCTTGTCCTCAAGGCAAAATCCAGGAAACTGTGCACGTAACTCTGGCTCATCTACCCAAGTAGCCTCGTCAATTCCTTTATTGCGCTATTGCACCAGAAACTGGTGAACTCGGTCATCCTCCTTCCAAATCATTCGATCACGGATAATCATCTCTAGTTCGAACTCGGGATCATCCCCAAGCAAGGTATCCGGTAAAGTGGTTTCAACCTCATGATTGCCGATCGCGGCTTTCAACTTTGACACATGGAACATGGGATGAATACGAGAGTGGTACGGTAGGCGCAAAGGATAAGCCGTGGCCCCTGTTCGTTCCGTCACCTCGAAGGGTCCATAAAACTTAGCGGCTAACTTTGCGCTTGATCGGCTAAGTAGCGATCGCTGCCCATATGGTCGTAGCTTTAGAAAAATGGCCTGCCCCACGCTTAAGGTAACATCGCGCCTGTGTGCATTCGCGGCTCCCACCATGCGCTGTAGAGCCTTCTCCAAGTTAGCCTTTAAATCTCGCAACACTTCATCCTTATATTGCAGCTCATCCGCCACTGCCCTAATTTGTATTTCTGCCGATAAAAATCCCCCCAAGGTCGGGGGTGGTCTGCCATAGACTGCCTCAAAAGGCATTATTCCTACCGCCGAATGAAAACTAGTGTTATAGCAATATTCGGCCCACGGAATCCATCGACCCCACTGCTTTGGACGTTCCGCGGTGAAACAGTGCAAGTTTGTCTCAATCCCCCTCTTTAAAACCTCTGCCTGTCCTTACGTTTCCGGATGATAAGAAGAACTCATGCGTAGTTTAGTTCCCATTGCACGAAATAACTCGATCCAGAATCTACTAAAAAATATAGGGTCCCGATCGAACACGATAGAGCTAGGAACCCCATGTAACCGTACCACCTCCCGAGCATAAACGGCCGTCACCTCTCGGGCCGTGAACGGATGTCAAAGGCCCAAAAATGCCCGTATTCGATAAAATCAATGCCCACATCTTCCCATACTCGCATTTTGTACTTATTACGTTGGCCGACCAAACACTCAACCACAAATTCAGTTACGCGTTTCACCATGCCCGACTGGGGCGAGGCATGAAACTCGCTCAAGAGACATGGAATGAACGCTGAATTAGCGGCTAACACTAAACGTCCTCGATAATATAGAACTCCTTGTATCAACGAGAACCCCCGATACTCTGTGGATCCCGTCCGTAAGGCCTCTACCATTGGCCCAAACTTCTCATCCTTCGCCAGCTCCTCACCCACTTCCATCCATCCGATCCCAATTGGCATAGAAATAGCCGCAAGATCGACCTCCTCAATACTTCGTGATAAGGCGCCAGCCGCCTTATTTGTTGTCCCAGTTTTATACTCAATGTTGAACTCATACTCCAGCAATTTTGCGACCCAAAAATGCTGAGCTGGGCTCGAAACTGATTGTTGCAACAAAAATTTCAAACTTCACTGATCCGTTCTGACTACAAACCTCTGACCGACTAGATAATGTAATACCCGAGATTTTCATTTCAGTTGCCTTGAATTGTTTGTCGTTGTTGTCGGTTATTTTGTTCCGTTAACGAAATTTTTGGAGTTTCTCTATGATTCGTATTGGTTTGAATCATTACCGGTGTGTTGGTGAGATCGAGGTATTGTCGAACGTCAAACCGGACTGTCGGAGTTGGCCACGGCCAAGTCATGGCCGTACGTTTTGGGGAAAAAACACACCTGGCCGAGTTACGGTCGTAATGGGCCGGCTGTTACGGCCGTAAGGCCTGTTACGTATGTAATACCTGTACGGTAACATACGTAATGCTGTCGGAAGTTTTGGGCAAAAGGTTCGGCCATGGACGGTTACGGCCGTAAGCCATGGCCGATTACGTACGTAAGGCGGTCGGCAGGCTGCCTATATAAGGCCAGCAGACGGGTTTACACCCATTTCCACACTTCGTTTCTTTCCCTTCCGCGGCCGGAGTCTTTGGTGGGCGTGGAGGCATGTTGTCAGGCGATGAATCCATGAAGTCCTGGAGTTCATATCATTGATTAGTCATCCTATAACATCCTTTGATCGAGCGGATTTCCTGAAAATCCTAATTTGGGAAAATTGGGGGTTTTGTTTGGTTTTGTCCGATTTAACCGTAATAACTTAGATTTGTGAGAGATTGATGATTATTTAAGATATATTATATCATTTCCATTGTTATTACATGGTTGAATTGTCTAGATTCGTCGTTTTGGCCGAGTTCTTAATCGACGCCTTGAGGGTGTCCGATAAAAGGTTTTAGAGGGGGATTCGGGCGTTATGCAATTATTATTCATCGTACGATTGTTGATTTATTATTTATATGACTTAGGAACGAAATCCTTGTGAAGAACTCGAGTCGGGACCCTCTCGTTCATTGTCTTCTTCGGGGTCGGAGCTTCCCGGTTGAACCGTATTCTTCAGAGTGTTCGGTAGCGGTTATTAAGGCAAGTATCTTGCTTTACGATTTATGTCTTGTGAATAAGGACTTCGTGTTAGGTTTATGATGATTTGGTTTGTCTTCGTGAATATATTTCGTGTGATATTATCCTCAATTGGATAAGGTCTTGGGATCGTGTTGGTTGTGATGATCATATGGTTCGAGTCGTGCGTGATTAATCATAGATGAGTGACCGCGATGATTATGATAATTGTGTGTTGATTTGATTACTTCCTTGAATATGTATTACAGTTCTTTGTTGAACGATTTGACGTGTTGATGATAAGGCGTGTTGCTCGTGGTGATGTGCTGAGTTGGTCAATATGAGTTATGTCGTGTCAATACGTGTAATCCAGGTAGGGTCTGACGAGGCCTCTGGAGTTCTGTACATGATGTGTACGAACAGTGATTGTGTGGTACAGGTGGGGTCTAATGAGGCCTCTGGAGTTCGGCACATGATGTGTACGAACAGCGATTGCGTGATCCAGGTAGGGTCCGACGAGGCCTCTGGAGTTCGGTACATGATATGTACGAACAATGTGTATGTTCCAGGTAGGGTCTGACGAGGCCTCTGGAGTTCGGTACATGATGTGTACGAACAGTGATTGTTTGGATAGCGTTTAAAAAAAATGGGTCACGGACTCATAATGATATCTTAACTAATATGTTTTGAAATGAGAATCGGGCTGAGGCCCTAATGTTTTCCAAAAGGTTTTGTAAATTGGGACTTGAGGTCCAAAAGAATTTATACTTTAAAAATCACCGAGGTAATGAGTTCCTTTTCAAATATTTCTTGTTCGAGTTCGAAATTCTAAATCTTCTCGGGAACATTTTGATAGTTGATTTCCATAGTAAATTCGTGGTTGCTATTTACTTGTTGTATTTCGTATCGTATTATACTTGCACTAGCAAAATAGTGGAATTTTGCTAACCCCCGAGTAATTGGGGGGTGGATGTATGTTTTATGTCCAGGTGCTTGCAGGTTCGGGGAGCAGTCTCGGGATTAGCAAAGGAAGTGACGGGCTACGATACTTATCGGGAGTTGGGAGTTTAGTCGAGTTGTATTGTATCGTCAGAGTCGTATTCCGCCTTCCGCTATTTTGTATCTTCACCCCTGCGTGGGCATTCCTTGTTAGAGTTGTACTTTTCTGTTTACGTGAGTCGTACGACCTCACCGGTCCATGTAGTTGTTTATAATTGACCTAAACGGTCCATATCATTGTATTATTTTCCCCGGTCGGGCAGACCCTTGGTCGTTTTGTGTTATTTAGCCTGGTAGATTCTTGTGGGAAGGATCTACAACGTGTAGTATTCCTATATAGTTTTGGGGTGTTACATTTATGGTATCGGAGCTTAGGTTGCGGAAACCTAGGCTGTCGGGTCAAGTCGGGTCGTGATTTGTCGAGTACTGTGTTGTCTTGTCATTCGAATTGTCGGGTGACAAGTCGAGTTGTGCGTAGTCTGTAACACCCCCAGATCCGACCGGGAATATTACAGCGTCGTGGGCCCCGAGATGGAACCCACAAGGCTGAAGGAAATTTTCGCAAACATTTGCAAAACGCCCAAGAGGCTAACAACGGTATTATCTATTAAAAACATTCGAAAATTTAAAAAACTAGTTTATCAAACCGTCGTAAAAACTCATTTGAAACCACAAGGCCCAAAATGCCAAGACTCAACAGTTTAAAAACATACGTTAAGCTATCGCTTACACGTACCGACAGAATAGTTTAGAAAACGATTGCCAAAGTAACCCAAGTTACCAGATATCAAAAGGCCATTTAAAATACTCACGCAGCGGATAAAGATAAACGATTAAAATACTCTAGCAGCGGAATACAACAAATGATCAGAAGCTCAATACACAAATACATGTCCTAGCCAGTATCCTCCGGGAAGCTCATCTCTCCACGACCGCTACAAGCTCGATATCTCAAGAACCTGAAAAGAAAGCCCACGACGGGGTCAGCCATAATATCCAACAATGATAACCATCACATCACATCAATAATTACATATCAATGGGAATACTAGGTAAGAACACGACCAATGTAATCTTACTGTCGTAACTTTACGAAAATCCACGATTCGTATCCTTAACAACACAATAAGATAATACCGAAATATCTGTACGGTATCTTCAACAATACCCAAGGTTCCCAAAACATCATCATAACTCACTGTTACGAAATATACTAACTCTGTCCAACCCAATCCATCGGGTAACCTCATCACATCTCAACATGATAATCGATTGTCCATCAAAAGACAGTTATCAAAGGGAAATACGGAACATACCTCGGGATACACAATACCACGACAATCATGTCAGTCTAATCCGAGATCATATCAATACAACATACGGACATGGTCCTAACGCAAGACCTACAAATGCATACTCATATGACAACGTCAATATGATCACAACAACAATAACAATGTATACTTATGGAAACCCATAATATACATATGCACAATAACAACAACACATATGGTAATCCAACGATCCAGCGCACACAGCTATATATTCCCATGATGATCCCGTCGGACCAACGCATGGTGGCATTACCTGTCCAACGATCCAGCGCACACAGCTATAGATTCCCATGATGATCCCATCGAACCAACGCATGGTGGCATTACCTGTCCAGCGATCCAGCGCACACAGCTATAGATTCCCATGATGATCCCGTCGGACCAACGCATGGTGGACATACGACAACAATGCACAACTGCACAAAACAAAAGTGCACAATACACGACAACAACAATGCACAATTGCATGACAACAATGATACATGAATGAATCATGACATGATCGACACAAATGACAGAAATGATTAAAATACTTGCTCCGAGTCCTTCGAGAGCAATCTCGATATTTAAACCATCACCAACCATTATTCTGAATATTCTCCGATCCAAAACATCACGGACGGTAGATAATTCACGTTTTCGTCAATACCATGATGTATCCTCGATAACAAGTATACCAACGACAATTGTAAATCATATACATTATGATTTAAATTCCCAAAACTCGAATACAACCTATAATTCCAAATCTCCTGTGATTACAATTATACATTGCTATACGAATTATAATCGAATGAAACTGAAACCATTCATTAAATATTATAAACTGAGCAAGTAATAACTTGCCTCGATACCGACGAAGCTGTTACCAATTCCATTGTCGTCATCTACAAGTCCCTCGGCCCCATCAATGCAATTCACGAACATTCTCGAACACGACCGCAACATACGGTTATAACCACCGATCAATAATCTCAACCTATTACAATAATCGATAAACAAGTTCGACAACAATCAACAATCGATAAAACCAAAATCATTGGGGCATTATATCGAACACTTTGTGGCCAAACTTCGATTGTTTATAACCAAACCTCAAAAATACCAACATCAAATCCCCAAGAAGTGTTTCAAACCAACAAAACATCTTCAATACGATCAATAATCTAATATGAATATTCGAATTCGTGATTACAACAACGATTAATCGAAAACCCCCAAATCCAACTCAATATTCAAAGTGTTCTTGAATAATCCTTCAATAATTCAATGAATAATACAAACATATCCATAATCATGCGTATATCACTTCATACAACATGATCTTAACATCCAAAACATCATATCTCAATACAAAATCGAAATCTAAGAGGTTGGATGAATATTACCTTTGAAGATCCAAGTACTTTAATCCGATGAAATCGCATTAGATCGATAATCCGAGCTTCACAACCGAATGAAAATGATGAAAAACGAATACTCAAGTGATTGATGATGAAGATCTTCCCCCTCAAGCCCTCTCTCTCGGATGAGTTGAAGAAAAATGGAAAAAATGAGTTGAATCTCACAAAAATCGCAATTATAGTGCTGACTGCACTGTGTGCCGCGGCCCGGCCGAAGTGTGCCGCGGCACAGGGCCAAAACTGCCCCCAGTGATCGGCAGCGTGCCGCGGCCCGGACGAGTGTGCCGCGACAGTGACTCGGCAGTGTGCCGCGGCCCTGCCGGCATGTGCCGCGGCACAAGGTACAGACGGGTTTGGCCGAAAATGCAACATGAGTGTGCCGCGGCCCGAACGGGTGTGCCGCGGCAGTGACTCGGCAGTGTGGCGCGGCCCCGTCGGCATGTGCCGCAGCACAAGGTACAGGCTGCTCGGCCAAAAACTGGAAAATGTGTGTGCCGCGGCGCACACTCCTTGTGCCGCGGCCCACACCCCACTTGGGTCCTAAAATGAAGAAAAATGACCCGGAAAGAGAATAAAAGCAATTGGAATCGATATTTGGGAACCAATAACACGAAATGGAAGTACGGAAACCCCAAAACGGTGTTTCCAAGCAATGATTACAAGGGTTCGCCCAACAAAACACAATTTGAACAATGAGGAGATTAGAAATGACATGAATTACAACCGGGTATTACATACACCCCCCCCTTAAAAGAGTTTGGTCCCCGAAACTAAGGGTCAAACAACTCGGGATAACTCTCCCGCATACTATCCTCGGTTTCCCAAGTAGCCTCTTCGACTCCGTGTCTAGACCACTGAATTTTGACCAAGACGATTGGTTTGTTCCTCAACTGTTTAACTCGACTCTCGAGTATCTTGACCGGTCTTTCTTCAAACGTCCCATCCTGAGCGACTTCGATCTCCCCGAAATCAATGACATGACTAGGTCCGGTATATACCTCCGTAACTGGGATACGTGGAACACGTTATGAACATGGCACAATGACGGCGGCAATGCCAATTTGTATGCCAACTCTCCAACTCTCTCAAGGATTTTAAATGGTCCGATATATCTCGGACTCAGCTTTCCTTTCCTTCCGAAACGAAAGATTCCTCGAGTAGGGGAAACCTTTAAAAGCACGAGGTCTCCCGTACTGAACTCCAAAGGGCGACGGCGTACGTCTGCATAAGATTTCTGGCGACTCTGGGCGGTCAACAGCCTTTCACGAATCAAGGCTATCTTCTCTCGAGTCTGTACGATCAACTCTGGTTCTGTCCCGACTAAGTCTGATGAATCATCCCAACATAGGGGCGATCTACATCTCCTCCTGTATAATGCCTCAAACGGTGCCATCTTAATGGAAGCATGCCAACTATTGTTGTAAGTAAATTCAATCAACGGTAGATGAATTTCCCAATCGTTTGACCAATCTAAGGCACAGGCCCTTAGCATGTCTTCCACCTTTTGAATGGTCCTTCAATTATTTTACCCATACTGTACAGATTCCACGCTGTACAACATAACTCGGATAAAATAATATTAAACAACAGTAATAGAAATTCCGGATATTACATACTACACCACTTAAAATAAGTTTCGTCCTCGAAACTTGCAATCCGTCATAAAAACAAACAAACCGTTCAACCAAAATATTTCGAATCCATCACGACAACGATCAATCATGATCATTCACGAATAACCGAAACAACATACTTACCAATACGCAGGTCGACGATCCCCTGAGATACTAGCAAGTGACTTCACTGTAAAGCTTCAACACGCTTACGATCATAATTCCATGAGTCTCAACAAATATATAACATCTTCGGAAGAAATAATCTATCCGTTTCAAATCCTGCCTGCCTGATTACACAATCAGGTCCAAATCTTGATACAAATCAATAATACACGATTAAATAAAATGGAATTTATGAAAATGCTTGTCCATATCCATACTCCTGTATACCAATTCGGCTCGTCACCAAATTCACTGATATTCCATCGGAAAACCACACGATGAAATTCCAAAATCTTAATATATAGACTCTAATAAAAACTCCTCCTCCACATACTACTCGCAACGTAAATCCTTAATCCATCCTGGATCACCTCAAATATGATATGACAAAATATTGAAACAATTCAACAAATCAAACACAGCGAAAGACTTCCCAAGAAGTTCCATTTGAACAAGTAAACCAAGAACCTCAAAAGGCGGAAATATAAACGATTGGTAAAGTGTTTTACAAATCTCCGGGGTTTTAGAAAACAGAAAAGATTTCTTTTGAAACATTAGGGTCTCATCCCGTATCTCGTTCCGCATTACAAGAAGTTTAAAGAGTAGGAAACTCTTTTTCGGACCTCAAGTCCTGAGTTGTAAAACTATTTCAAATTTAATTGGGTCTCGGCCCAAAAATCATTTTCCGTAAAACATTCGTGAAACGTTCATTTTGAAAAGTATATTTTCAAATGCTCAAAAGCAGTTCATATATCACAAAATGAACTAACATGACTACATGTTCTTCTCAACAATCCACAGTCCTTCTCCCGAATACACAATTCCGTTCCAAAACTTAACCGACATATTGATTTCCAACATCATAGTTTCTCAAATCACCAATCATGTCCCAATTCTGTCATCTCATTCTGTAACGCATAATATCTGTAACGCATATTATCTTTCTGAATCTCAAAACGTATCAACTTAGAACAGCAATAAATCTCAATGAAATCCAAAATCCAAATACTTGCAGATCGTGAAGCCGATGATTCCCCGTGATACTGGCACATGTCTCAACTAAAGAAAATACTCGACACAGATATTTTCAAAACACAAGTTTTGCAAACACAGTTCAACTCGAGAACGCAACACGACTCTATTAGAAGAAACACGTTAACACCATTTGGAAAAGTTTACAACAAACCCAGTACCACACTGGTAAATCACATAACGTACAAGCCCGAGTGAATGCAAAAACTCACGGCTATAGTATTAGTCAATCGACAACTCGAATGACGCAACAAAACACGACCCAACTCGACCAGACTTCCTAGGTTTTCATAACCTAAGCTCCAATACCATATTCTGTAACACCCCCAGATCCGACCGGGAATATTACAGCGTCGTGGGCCCCGAGATGGAACCCACAAGGCTGAAGGAAATTTTCGCAAACATTTGCAAAACGCCCAAGAGGCTAACGACGGTATTATCTATTAAAAACATTCGAAGATTTGTAAAACTCGTTTATCAAACCGTCGTAAAAACTCATTTGAAACCACAAGGCCCGAAATGCCAAGACTCAACAGTTTAAAAACATACGTTAAGCTATCGCTTACACGTACCGACAGAATAGTTTAGAAAATGATTGCCAAAGTAACCCAAGTTACCAGATATCAAAAGGCCATTTAAAATACTGACGCAGTGGATAAAGATAAACGATTAAAATACTCTAGCAGCGGAATACAACAAATGATCAGAAGCTCAATACACAAATACATGTCCTAGCCAGTATCCTCCGGGAAGCTCATCTCTCCACGACCGCTACAAGCTCGATATCTCAAGAACCTGAAAAGAAAGCCCACGACGGGGTCAGCCATAATATCCAACAATGATAACCATCACATCACATCAATAATTACATATCAATGGGAATACTAAGTAAGAACACGACCAATGTAATCTTACCGTCGTAACTTTACGAAAATCCACGATTCGTATCCTTAACAACACAATAAGATAATACCGAAATATCTGTACGGTATCTTCAACAATACCCAAGGTTCCCAAAACATCATCATAACTCACTGTTACGAAATATACTAACTCTGTCCAACCCAATCCATCGGGTAACCTCATCACATCTCAACATGATAATCGATTGTCCATCAAAAGACAGTTATCAATGGGAAATACGGTACATACCTCGGGATACACAATACCACGACAATCATGTCAGTCTAATCCGAGATCAGATCAATACAACATATGGACATGGTCCTAACGCAAGACCTACAAATGCATACTCATATGACAACGTTAATATGATCACAACAATAATAACAATGTATACTTATGGCAACCCATAATATACATATGCACAATAACAACAACACATATGGTAATCCAACGATCCAGCGCACACAGCTATAGATTCCCATGATGATCCCGTCGGACCAACGCATGGTGGCATTACCTGTCCAGCGATCCAGCGCACACAGCTATAGATTCCCATGATGATCCCGTCGGACCAACGCATGGTGGCATTACCTGTCCAGCGATCCAGCGCACACAGCTATAGATTCCCATGATGATCCCGTCGGACCAACGCATGGTGGACATACGACAACAATGCACAACTGCACAAAACAACAGTGCACAATACACGACAACAACAATGCACAATTGCATGACAACAACGATACACGAATGTATCATGACATGATCGACACAAATGACAGAAATGATTAAAATACTTGCTCCGAGTCCTTCGAGAGCAATCTCGATATTTAAACCATCACCAACCATTATTCTGAATATTCTCCGATCCAAAACATCACGGACGGTAGATAATTCACGTTTTCATCAATACCATGATGTATCATCGATAACATGTATACCAACGACAATTGTAAATCATATACATTATGATTTAAATTCCCAAAACTCGAATACAACCTATAATTCCAAATCTCCTGTGATTACAATTATACATTGCTATATGAATTATAAACGAATGAAACTGAAACCATTCATTAAATATTATAAACCGAGCAAGTAATAACTTGCCTCGATATCGACGAAGCTGTTACCAATTCCATTGTCGTCATCTACAAGTCCCTCGGCCCCAATCAATGCAATTCACGAACATTCTCGAACACGACCGCAACATACGGTTATAACCACAGATCAATAATCTCAACCTATTACAATAATCGATAAACAAGTTCGACAACAATCAACAATCGATAAAACCAAAATCATTGGGGCATTATATCGAACACTTTGTGGCCAAACTTCGATTATTTATAACCAAACCTCAAAAATACCAACATCAAATCCCCAAGAAGTGTTTCAAACCAACAAAACATCTTCAATACGGTCAATAACACAATATGAATATTCGAATTCGTGATTACAACAACGATTAATCGAAAACCCCCAAATCCAACTCAATATTCAAAGTGTTCTTGAATAATCCTTCAATAATCCAATGAATAATCAAACATATCCATAATCATGCGTATATCACTTCATACAACATGATCTTAACATCCAAAACATCATATCTCAATACAAAATCGAAATCTAAGAGGTTGGATGAATATTACCTTTGAAGATCCAAGTACTTTAATCCGATGAAATCGCGTTAGATCGACAATCCGAGCTTCACAACCGAATGAAAATGATGAAAAACGAATACTCAAGTGACTGATGATGAAGATCTTCCCCCTCAAGCCCTCTCTCTCAGATGAGTTGAAGAAAAATGGAAAAAATTAGTTGAATCTCACAAAAATCGCAATTATAGTCTTGTTGCCTTTGTGTCTTTCTTGGCCGCGGCAGAAGTGTGCCGCGGCACGTGGCCATCGCCCCGGTGATCGGCGTGCGGCCGGGACGAATGTGCCGCGCGGTGACTCAGCGATGTCTTTGCGGCCCTGCCGGCATGTGCCGCAGCACAAGGTACAGACGGGTTTGGCCGAAAATGCAACACGAGTGTGCCGCGGCCCGGACGGGTGTGCCGCGGCAGTGACTCGGCAGTGTGCCGCGGCCCCGTCGGCATGTTCCGTGGCACAAGGTATAGGCTGCTCGGCCAAAAACTGGAAAATGTGTGTGCCGCGGCGCACACTCCTTGGACCGCGGCCCACACCCCCTTGGGTCCTAAAATGAAGAAAAATGACCCGGGAAGAGAATAAAAGCAATATGAATCGATACTTGGGAACTAATAACATAAAATGGAAGTACGGAAACCCCAAAACGGTGGTTCCAAGCAATGATTACAAGGGTTCGCCCAACAAAACACAATTTGAACAATGAGGAGAATAGAAATGACATGAATTACAACCGGGTATTACATACACCCCCCTTAAAAGAGTTTCGTCCCCGAAACTAAGGGTCAAACAACTCGGGATAACTCTACCGCATACTATCCTCGGTTTCCCAAGTAGCCTCTTCGACTCCGTGTCTAGACCACTGAATTTTGACCAAGACGATTGGTTTGTTCCTCAACTGTTTAACTCGACTCTCGAGTATCTTGACCGGTCTTTCTTCAAACGTCCCATCCTGAGCGACTTCGAGCTCCCCGAAATCAATGACATGACTAGGGTACGGTATATACCTCCATAACTGGGATACGTGGAACACGTTATGAACATGGCACAATGACGGTGGCAATGCCAATCTGTATGCCAACTCTCCAACTCTCTCAAGGATTTCAAATGGTCTGATATATCTCGGACTCAGCTTTCCTTTCCTTCCGAAACGAAAGATTCCTCGAGTAGGGGAAACCTTTAAAAGCAAGTGGTCTCCCGTACTAAACTCCAAAGGGCCACGGCGTACGTCTGCATAAGATTTCTGGCGACTCTGGGCGGTCAACAGCCTTTCACGAATCAAGGCTATCTTCTCTCGAGTCTGTACGATCAACTCTGGTTCTGTCCCGATTAAGTTTGATGAATCATCCCAACATAGGGGCGATCTACATCTCCTCTCGTATAATGCCTCAAACGGTGCCATCTTAATGGAAGCATGCCAACTATTGTTGTAAGTAAATTCAATCAACGGTAGACGAATTCCCAATCGTTTGACCAATCTAAGGAACAAGCCCTTAGCATGTCTTCCACCGTTTGAATGGTCCTTCAATTATTTTACCCATACTGTACAAATTCCACGCTGTACAATATAACTCGGATAAAATAATATTAAACAACAGTAATAGAAATTCCGGATATTACACAGCGTGTCGGATACGTTGTCGGATGAGATTAGTATCGTGGGCGACCGTCATCTCCGTGCGGCCTCTGGACGTAAGTCTCCTCTTTTATGCTTAGTATCTGTATTTCATGATTTCCATTATGTGCGATAATTGTGGTGTATAATTTTATTTGCACGGTGTTGTGTAATGAAGTTGTATTTGATACTTGGATACACTGTATGTGTATAGAACTGGATGTATTGATGTTTTGCCCTTGAACCACCACGTGGGGTGGTATGGTGTGAAAGTTGTGAACCTTGATGGGTTTCATGGTAGAGTTCGTGAGAGACTCCGATGAATGGTTTTGTTGTATGTTTAAACGTGATGCCCATGAGATGTATGTGATTGAATTGGCGACCCTGTTTGCCATTTGGGCATGTGGTTTTAAGTTTGATCGTTATTGGATTGTTGTAATTGTGCCCGCTGCGAATAGGTTTGAAAACGTTTTTCTGAAGAACTCTACCGGTTTGAGTATTTTTGTGGAAATCATTTTTTTATATTTTTATATTTTGATGGTGCGGTTAAACAACGGTTTGTGTGGATTTTGAAGTCGGTCGAATTTTGACAAATGGTCATGTATTTTTCAAATGGCACCATCAGACGGTAATTGGAAAATATGTTTTAAAATACTTCGGGCATTGCGAAATATTACCGTGAAGTGTTGTCGTGATCGAAAGGATTTTGTGGAAAATTTCTGTTTTGCAAAACAACTTTGGTTTTCGGAATTTAAAATGTTATGTGTTTGTGTGTTGGGACTAAGTCGTTGCGGCAAGTCTGTTACGTTGTAATACTTGTCGGAGAATGTTGTATTGTTTTCTATATGTCGGAGTACATTGTTAGGAGTCGATCCTTAACCTTTGGAGCCGTGTCGGGGCTACCAGGATAATTCTGCTGTCTTGCAGCTAGTGATTACGGCCGTAAGATGTTTCCCATTACGGCCGTAAGCTCATAGATGTTATGGCCGTAAGCTCATGGATGTTACGGCCGTAAACAATGTGTTGTTACGGCCGTAAGCTTTTGACTGCCATGGGGTAACCTTGTCGTTATAGTTGTATCCGCACCATCTACTAATCATTTGATTGCAGTAGACATAGTCGTATGGACCGCCAGTGACGATCGTGAATTTTAACTATTTTATCGGTAGTGTCGGACTCGATTGGTTACCCTGTATAGGTATTGTTGGCGTGTTGTTGAACGTTACCATCCTTGCTAGAAATCTTGGTTGTACACTTAAGTGCTGTGACTGCATAATATGATTTGATCGTGCTATTCTATGTCATTATACCGATGTGGTAGTTAATCTGTGGAAATGTTGAGTGTGAGTACAAGAGGTTTTCCACCCGGGATTAGTTTGGCGAACCTTTGGGGGTCGATCCCGAGAGGCATGACCGTAGATTATCATGTGTGTTATTCTTTGTGATGGTTGGAGTGGTGACATGTGATTATCCTGTATGTCGTTAACGATGATAATGATATATGTATTGACAAGGCCATTTTGAGGATATCGTTTATCAAGAAGATTGACGTTTCAACGTGTTGTTTTGTAAATAACTTCAAGCAAAAAAGTTTTGATAATGGGTTTATGATTTTCGTTAAATGACGAGGTATTAAAAATGTTTTCAAAAATTTCATTTCAGCAAAATCTTTCAAACTCACAAATTTTAAATATTATCATTTGAACAAATACCTGGGGAAAAATTTTATTTTTAAAGAATGTTACAAGTGCCTGATCTCAATGACATGTATGTGGTCTTGACCGTGTTTACTTTGGTAAAAGTCATGCACCTCTGTTGGTGTAACCGTGCGAATTACTTACAAATTTAAGTCTATTATTGCAGTGTTAGTTCGTGTACTCGTGTGATGATTTGGAGGGAATACTTTATTGTGCTGCTTTTGTTGCCCTGTGTTGATTATGTGATATTTGTTTTGTTGTTCTGATCGGTGGCCGTTTAGCATGCTGAGAGGTAGAGGCCGAGAGCGTGGTCGTGGTAGAGGTTGGAATCAAGAGCATGAGAGGGCGACTCGCTCGCTGTCGAGTGCCAATCAGCTCAGTACAGATTGTCGGAATGATCAGTCACGTGATCTGGGGCAATCATCCAGAAGTAATGCTGATGTTGGCGCCGCCACCGTCCTTCGTCAGATGGTTGACCAACTGGCGCAGATGAATCAGAACGTGCACTGGGATGGGATCCCAGATGGGGATAACGGAGCTAGTAAGTGGTTACAAGATGTGATGAGAATGCACCCGCCCCGTTTCATAGGTTCTTCGAACTCTTTAGGCTGGGAGGACTGGCTCTTCCAGTTGGACAGAACATTTGATGCTGTAGCTTGTCCCGATGAAAGAAGAGTACCCATCGCCCAATACACCTTTCGCCGAGAGAAGGCCGCACTGGTGGGAGGCCGTAGCGCCTAGTGATCACACAGCTACATGGGCCGAATTCAAGATTTCCATGGAGGCCGAGTATTGTCCGCCGCCTGTTAAAGAGCGCAGGATTGTCGAGTTTTTCTCGGCTATGCCCCAAGACGTGTCGGTATCTCAGGCAATAGTCGATTACAATCGACAGCTATGTTATGTTCGGGATCAAGTGCGAAGTGAGGGAGATAAAGTTCGTTATTTCGACGTGCGTATGAAACCTTAGGCTCGGCAGTGTATGGCTCCTTTTATGTGTACAACATTGAAGGACTATCAGGATCGAGCCTTAGCATTTGAAATGACAATCTACCGAGTCTGTATCGGTAGCAAAGAAGCAGAATATTTCCGATGACGCATCGGGAAGTGAGGGAATCGGGATTCCTTAACCTCGACTCTCGTATCAGTCGAGTATGGGATCTTCTTGGTCAATTGTGAAATCTAAAAGACCTAATCCGGTGTCTTTGAGTTCTGGTAATGCTCCAAGGTGTTTCAACTGTAAAGTTCTGGGCCATGAACGTGCGCATTGTAAGAAACCGCCGGTGACTTGTTATAATTGTGGACGCGAGGGGTATCGAGTTCAGTACTGCGAGGTTGTTGCCAAGATGATAGGGGAGCGGAGTTCCATTCCTGCTTCTAGAGGACCCAATGTTGTCCAGCGATAGTGTTTTGTGCTTGTACTGCGGATTGTTTCTCGTGTGGAGTTATGTTATGTGACATTTTTTTTATGTTTGGATCTTGTTAACTGATACATTGTTCGAATAAGTTTCTGTATAGTTGTTGAACCTACGGAGACGTGACAGTGGACCACGGGGTCATGAATTTGGAATTTTATCCTGTGTCGTTGTGTTTTGTTTGGTATCACTGTGATGACCTTATTTCTAAGTTTCGGGACGAAACTTATTTTTAGAGGGGTAGAATGTAATACCCGAGATTTTTATTTCAGTGTGACTCACAAACTGGATATCATATCGATGGTACAAGGAAAAGAGATTCGAACTCTAGTATGATAGTTTGGTTATCCATAGATGATCGGTTGATTGATCAGATAAGAGAAATATGTTGCGTGATGTAGATTCATGCACATAATATGAGTTTGGAACTTTGGATTTTGTGAAACCGGGACATATGTGCTATGTGATTCCATTGGTAAGGTAGTAGCGTGATTTTTACCATAATGATTTTTGAATGATTTCTTTGAAAGTGTAGGTTTGGGAATGGTAAGCCCATGCTGGTTGTTTTGGATATTGAGTGGTCGTTCCCACTCCACTTATGATTAGATATGTTCGTCAGATTGTGATTGGTTGTTCGTATGCCGAGGAGTATGTTCACTAGTCGGGTATGTTTATTGGGATCCACTGTATGTGATTGGTGTGTCGTTTTGAGAACCTTATTCATTCGTATATCGGTTTCTGTGGTTCTGTGTTGACCGTGTTGGAGCTTACCGTGTGAAGGTATTCTCGATTATCGTTGGTCGTTCGTTTGTCATATTGGAGTTTATCACAATGATGATATTCTCGGTTAATTTATTGGTTGATCATTGCTATTGATCATCTGAGCGTTCAGATTTTGTGTCGATATTTCGGGATTCGTTGCCATTGTGTTGGGCAGTTGTTTCTCAGATGTATCGTGTATTATGAATTTGTATCAGGATTTGGACTTGATTGTGTAATTAGGCAAACAGGATTTGAAACGGATAGATTATTTCATTCGAAGATGATATATTTTCTTGAGACTCATGGAATGTGATTGTAAGCGTATTGAGGCTTTACAGTGAAGTCACTTGCTAGTATCCCAGGAGATCATCGACTTTGCGCCTTTATAAGTATGCTATTTTGGTTATTCGGTAATAATGATGACCGATCGTTGTCGTGATAGTTTCGGGATATTTTGGTTGAACGGTTTGTTTATTTTCTATGACGGATTGCAAGTTTCGAGAACGAAACTTATTTTAAGTGGTGTAGTATGTAATATCCGAAATTTCTACTACTATTGTTTAATGTTATTT
Organism: Orobanche coerulescens; assembly: GCA_033398695.1. Lineage (NCBI taxonomy): Eukaryota > Viridiplantae > Streptophyta > Magnoliopsida > Lamiales > Orobanchaceae > Orobanche > Orobanche coerulescens. The sequence continues at coordinate 12,205,518 of CM065809.1, forward strand.
TATCCGAGTTATGTTGTACAGCGTGGAATCTGTACAGTATGGATAAAATAGACGAAGGACTGAGATGTCAGTATTGGTATAATTGTCGTAATTGGTCGACAATTGTAATTGAGGATATAATGTGTTGAGTATATGTATTCAGTATGCCGTATGTTCGTATTATGTATGTTGAGACGTTGGATTAGAGTAGCTGAAAATGGCTAAGTGTAACATTATTAGCGCACGCTAATATACATGCCTAGCGCACGCTATCGTTCTGGTTTAGCGCACGCTATAGGAAAAAGATAACTCACGCTAGTACAGACCATATCAGAAGGAATCTATGTGTGGACCCGGTCACTTTCGGTGCATGTGCCGACAAATCAACGGATGTTTGTTGTGAAGGATTAGCGCACTTTAAGGTATATTGATAGCGCACGCTAATCAGAATGGACCAAAGGAATCTTGGCTGTGTCAGGTTACTTTCGGAGCTTCCCTCTTGTGAATAAGGACTTCGTGTTAGGTTTATGATGATTTGGTTTGTCTTCGTGAATATATTTCGTGTGATATTATCCTCATTTGGATAATGTCTTGGAATCATGTTGGTTGTGATGATCATGTAACACCCCCAAGGTATTCGAGGTGTATTACAGCGCCGTGGACCCCTACATGGAATCCACCAGGCTAACACAAGAGAACACCTCTCGACTAACCGTCTCGGTTAGCAAGGAGACAATTATTAACAACAAGAACATAAAACAACATGCCCGGTACAACCGGCATAATAAACATCAACCGACAAATATGGTAACTCCAACGAAGTCCAAACACAACCAGAAAGGAAAAGCCTAAGTACTCGCGAGTACAATCTATAAGTTTAGAAATATAGGAAACAACCATATCGAATTAGACAAAGGAAATAAGACGACCCAAATGCACATGTCAACGACCCTGGCCAACATCCTCGTACTGTCCCGGTGCTTGCTCGTCCGGATAATCATAACCTGAAATCCATAACAAGAATTTCCCCAAAACGGGTCCCCAAAGGGGTTAGCAATTACGCTAGTACAAGTAATCAAGGCAAACCAATCGCTTACACATTTCATAGTACATGCACCAATATCATTTTCAAAAGCCAAAACCAGACATGTCTTTTCCGGAAACAAACAGTCAAACAATTTGCCTAGGACTGGGACGAAGCCATGAATCCCACCCGAGGCCTCTAAGGACCCTCCCGAGCTGGCCATTTCATAAAACAAATCACGCACAGGCATCGCCTAGGACCGGGACGAAGCCACGAATCCCACCCGAGGCCTCTAAGGACCCTCCCGAGCTGGCTAGCGAAACAAACTCATGAATCCAGAGTGAAGTCATAGATTCCCCCGAGGCCCCGTCGGACCCTCCCATGGTGAGCAAAGCACACACAATATACATTACCATTTCATGTTAAGCATAAAGGTTTCCAAAAGAATACTTGCCTTGAATTAATGACGACGCGAAGAACGAAAGGAAAGTCACCGACGAACGCTAGGAACCAATGAAACCGAACCTAACGATTCGAAGAATACAATCACAACCATTTCTAAACGAATACGGAATTGGAATATACCCGAAAACCCGCCTACGATTCATGTATATTCGTATATAAACAACAACGAGGGCGGACCACAACCAAACCCTCTCGATTCCGTAAAAATCACGAAATATACCATGAATCCGTAGGGAAACTAAGAATACCAACAAGATTAATCATATTCATCATGAATCCATCAACAAAACGGAACGGATCGGAAGAAAATCCCAAAACCCCTAATTTATCGAAAAGTAGGGTTCTAAGAGATTTACCTTGGATTAGGATGAAAGATTCGTGTTGATGTTGTTATAATACTCCAAGAACTCAAGAAAGATGTTGGATGAGATGATTGGAGGAAGAAATCGCCAAGAAAATCGCCTTGGAATCGCCTTCGCCGCGGAGAGAGGAAGAAATGAGAAATTATGATTATCTCGGTCAACTCCCTGGTTTATATAGCCAGGGAGTGTTAGCGTGCGCTAATCCTCAAGGTTAGCGTGCGCTAACGGGGAAAAATTACAGGCCAAACTAGTTAGCGTCCAGTCCAGTAGCCAGACTTTTGGCCGTTAGCGTGCGCTACTCGAAACGTAGCGTGCGCTAATAACCTCTCGGTAGCGCGCGCTATCGACCAATAGCGTGCGCTACCTGGACATCAGTCGAGTCCAGTGGCAACTGCCCAGAACCCACCTGATACGTTAGCGTGCGCTACCATACAAGCGTAGCGTGCGCTAACTGATCCGTTAGCGTGCGCTACCATACAAGCGTAGCGTGCGCTAACTGGCACCTGACCGGGTTCAGTAGTAAACTGTCCAGTACTGGACACTCACGCTAGCGCACGCTACCGGGCATCATCAGCGTGCGCTAGCCTCTCGACATTAGCGTGCGCTAGCATATGTAGCGTACGCTAATACGCTAGTCCGTATACCGGAAAACAAAGCGACCTTTGCCACTCCCAGGGCTACTCGCTAGCGCGCGCTACGAAACAAACGTAGCGTGCGCTACTAAGGGACCCCTAGCGCGCGCTATGCAGAAAAAATAGCGTGCGCTAGGTATGAAATATGAACGGTTCAAAACACCGGAAGGTGAACGAAACATCCAACGGAACATCTCAACGGGCATCATAACATAGAATGGATCCACGGCAACCCCGAAACGGCGGTTCCGCAAGACAATAATGGGAATAAAATCCATAGATAATAGGAAAGATACACTGAAAGATACACGAGGGTCATTACTATCGGGAAATACGCCGAAAAAGAAAAGTACAAGGGAAAGAAAAATGCGGATATTACATTCTACCCCTCTAAAAACAAGTTTCGTCCCGAAACTTAAGAAACAAACAACTCAGGGTACCTAGCACGCATGCTATCCTCGGTCTCCCACGTTGTCTCCTCGACACCGTGTCTCGACCACTGCACCTTGACCAAAGGGATGGTCTTATGCCTCAGTCGTTTCTCCCGATGTTCCAAAATCTTCAAAGGGCGCTCCTCAAAAGTAATATCCTCGGCGACGTCAATCTCATCATAATCGATGATGTGACTAGGGTCCGGGACGTATTTCCTCAGCTGGGAAACATGAAAAACGCTATGAACATGACTCAGGGCCGGGGGCAACGCCAAACGGTATGCCAACCCACCGACTCGCTCGAGAATCTCGAAGGGTCCAATAAATCTCGGACTCAACTTCCCCTTTTTCCCGAAACGGAAAATTCCCCTTGTCGGCGACACCTTCAGCAAAACGTGGTCCCCCACCTCGAATTCTAAAGGTCGACGACGAACATCGGCATATGACTTCTGTCGACTCTGGGCAGTCAACATCCGTTCTCGAATTAATTCTATCTTCCGTCTCGTCTCTAAAACGACATCCGGTTCGGTCCCGACCAAATCGGACGCCTCATTCCAACAAATCGGCGATCGACATCGCCGCCCATAAAGTGCCTCATACGGTGCCATCCGAATCGACGCGTGCCAACTATTGTTGTACGTGAATTCGATCAATGGCAAATGCTCCTCCCAGTCGCTACTCCAATCGAGGGCACAAGCACGCAACATGTCCTCGAATGTCTGGATGGTGCGTTCCGACTGTCCATCTGACTGGGGATGAAAAGAGGTACTCAAATGCAAACGGGTACCTAACGCCTTATGCACCGCCTGCCAAAAATGCGATACGAAACGGCCATCACGATCCGAAACAATAGACTTCGGAGTACCGTGAAGTCTCACAATCTGCGCGATAAACACACGAGCTAACTTCTCCGGGCCCCAAGTGTCCTTGATGCCCAGAAAATGTGCCGACTTGGTCAGACGATCAACAATCACCCATACCATGTTCATACCCGACCTCGATCTCGGCAAACTCGTAACGAAATCCATCGATAAGTCTTCCCATTTCCATTCCGAGCGAAGTGACTGCAATAACTTGACCGGTCGTGATGCTCGATTTTGACACATTGGCAAGTCAAACATCTCGCTACAAGCGTGCGCCCTCCTCCTTCATATCATTCCACCAGAAGTTCCTCCTCAGGTCCTTGTACATCTTACTCGAACCAGGATGAACGGAATAGGGTGTGGAATGGGCCTCATGCAAAATACTCTGTCGCAACTCTGGATCGTTCGGCACACAAAGCCGACTCTGGAATCTCAAAACACCATCCTCGTGAATCACAAATCCAGGAGACTTTCCTTTAAGGACGTTCTCTCGGATTTGAGTAATCATCGGGTCCTCTGATTGTTTCAGCTTAATTTCATCGATCAAGGACGACGAAATCTCTAAAGCACAAAGTTGCCCGAGAGCTCCAGGCAACAAAACCTCAACATCTAACCCGATCAAAGCCCGCCGAAGCTCAGACTGAGGCGTAAGGACTTCAAGCATTCGCAACGCAATCGGTTTCCGACTCAAGGCGTCGGCCACGACGTTCGCCTTGCCCGGATGATAAAGGATTTCAAGGTCATAATCCTTAATCGGCTCTAACCACCTCCTCTGCCTCATATTCAACTCCCGCTGAGTAAATATGTATTTCAGACTTTTATGATCGGTAAAAATATGACATGTAGAGCCGAAAAGATAGTGACGCCAAATCTTGAGTGCAAAGACTACCGCCGCTAACTCCAAATCGTGAGTAGGGTAGTTAAGTTCATACGGCCTTAACTGTCTCGACGCATAGGCAATGGTCTTGCCGTGCTGCATCAATACGCACCCAAGACCCTGACCCGAAGCATCGCTATAAACGGCGAATCCCTCGTTGCCACATGGCAACGTCAAGACCGGGGCTGAAGTCAAACGCTTCTTCAGCTCCTCGAAACTCGACTGCCTCTCATCGGTCCAGACGAACTTCTCGGATTTATGGAGCAACTGAGTAAGTGGCCGAGCTAGTTTTGAGAAACCCTCGACGAACCTACGGTAGTAGCCAGCCAAACCCAAGAAACTACGGACCTCCTTCACATTTGTGGGCGATGCCCAATCCAATACTGCCTCAATTTTCTGCGGATCCACACGAACCCCTTCGGCTGAAATCACGTGACCCAAAAACATCACTTCCTTCAGCCAGAACTCACATTTCGAGAACTTCGCATATAGTTGCTCGGTCCTCAAAATGTCTAACACTATCCGCAAATGATGGGCATGCTCTTCCTCATTCCTCGAATAGATAAGAATATCGTCAATGTAGACGACGACACACTTATCCAAATACTCGATAAAGACTTTGTTCATCAACTGCATGAACACCGCCGGCGCATTAGTTAACCCGAAAGGCATAACTATGAATTCATAATGTCTGTATCTCGTCCGAAAAGCTGTTTTCGGCACGTCGGACTCTCTCACCCGAAGCTGATAGTACCCCGATTTCAAATCAATCTTCGAGAATACCGCAGCTCCCTGTAACTGATCGAACAAGTCATCAATCCTCGGCAAAGGATACTTGTTCTTGATGGTTACCTTGTTTAGTTCGCGATAGTCGATACACAAACGTAGTGAACCATCCTTCTTCCGCACAAACAGGACCGGTGCGCCCCAAGGCGAGGCACTCGGTCGAACATACCCCGTCTCAAGAAGCTCACTCAACTGCTTCTTCAACTCTGACATCTCTGAAGGTGCCATGCGATACGGCGCCTTCGAACCAGGAGCCGCACACGGCTCTAACTCTATAGCAAACTCGACCTCACGATCCGGTGGCAATCCCGGTAACTCATCAGGAAAAACATCAGGAAACTCATTAACGACTGGAATCGACGGAAGCTCGACTCCACCATTTTCCGTATTTAAGGCATAGCACCAATAACCAGTACACCCCTTTCGCAGGAGACTCATCGCCTTCAAGGCATTAATAACGAACTTCTGGTTTCCCCTCTTTCGCCCCGCGAACGAGTGCTCGGTGCCATCCTCGGCTAACATAGTGATGATTCTCATGCGGTAGTTCATGATTGTGCCATGCCGCTCGAGCCAATCATCCCCGAGAATTAGATCCTCACCCTCAATATCAACAACGATAAGATTAGAGAGCCAGGCTCTCTCACAAATAAACACAGAACAGTCTCGGACCTCTCGATCGCCAACGATCCTGTCACCGCTAGGAAGTTTAACGATGAAAGACTCGCAAGGCGACAAACAGTCGAGACTCAAACGGCGCACACACCCCAGCGATATGAGCAGATGTGTAGCACCGAGAATCGAAAAGCACACTGACGGGATGAGAATGGATATGAACGGTGCACATCGCCACGATGTTCTTGGGTCATCGGCCCTCCTCATCTCGTAGATACGCGGTGGCGCGAGCCGACAGGAAGCTCCTCCTCTAGCGGTCTGACCCCGACCCCTACCTCGACCGGCACTCGGAGGTGGCGGCGGAGCAAAAGAACCCTGATTCACACTTGGCTCCAAAGGTGCTGGAAAAGAAGCCTGAGCACCAGGAAGCTTTCTTACCCGCTCACAAAAGAAGGCCTTGTGGCCCGACTGACCACAAGTGTGACAAGTTAGAGGCGGATGAGGACACTCCCGGTTCCGATGGCCCGGCTCGCCGCAGTTAAAGCATTTGGCATCCCGAACAGAGGCACCGGTGCCGATAGCCCCCGAGAAAGCAGGCCGAATTACCTCCAGGAATATTCACAGACTGAGACTTCTGCTGGCCTCCACCTCTGTGACCCGAAAAATTTCCGGCGGATTTCTACTTCTTACTCTCCCGAACCGCCGCACTGGCTGTCACCGACATGTCGTAGGCAAGAGCTCGACTCTGATAATCCTTCAGGGTAGTACAGACAAGTCCAGACATATAGTCCCGAATGGACAGTTTCATCCTCCTGGAAAAATGGAAAATTTTGTCATTTGTCGGCGACAACTTGGGTCTTCACATAACCCAACTCCTTGTTGAAATCGGCAATAGCTTGGGATACGGGAATATCCGAGGTTGAGCATCGTAGAAAGCATGCACTCGAGCACATCGACCGGCCATGGACAATACTCGGTTTCCATCAACTCCTGAAACTCGGCCCACGAAGCAACATGATCTTTGGGACCAACGGCCTCCCACCAATCTGTAGCATCTCCCGTGAGAAAGTATTGAGCAATAGGGACCTTACGGTCCTCGGGACAGTTGGTAGCAGTGAAGACTTTGGATATCTCCTTGATCCACCCTTCCCAGCCGATCGGGTCCGAAGCTCCCGAGAACTGAGGAGGATGCATCTTGATGACATCCTGAAGCCAGCGATCCGCTCCGCCCCGATTAGCGTGGGCCTGATCGGGGTTCTGGACCACTTGAGCTATAGCCGCCATCTGGTTAACCATTTGCTGCATAACAGCCACAATACCAAGATCGGCGCGCTCCTGAGAAGAAGCATGACTGTGACGGTCACTGGTACTGCCGGCTCCCGAAGAATGCGACGTGGCCGCCCCACCGGCTGCCCCACGTCCTCGGCCGCGCCCACGACCACGACCACGACCACGACCACGGTTTCCTCCGCCATCCATACTGATGTTGAGAGATAACAGAAGTATATCGATGATGAATAAGGGGGAAAAGCAATTACGATTCAAAAGTAGAAATACAATGCAAGAAACAAAAGAGCCGAATAAGAAAACTTACGAGCACTGGAAGTACCGGGATGCTGCCAGCGGCGTGACAATGTGCAAAACAAAACACGACTAGACCCAAATAACCAACAAGCCTAGGTATCCATAAACCTAGAGCTCTGATACCATTTCTGTAACACCCCCAAGGTATTCGAGGTGTATTACAGCGCCGTGGACCCCTACATGGAATCCACCAGGCTAACACAAGAGAACACCTCTCGACTAACTGTCTCGGTTAGCAAGGAGACAATTATTAACAACAAGAACATAAAACAACATGCCCGGTACAACCGGCATAATAAACATCAACCGACAAATATGGTAACTCCAACGAAGTCCAAACACAACCAGAAAGGAAAAGCCTAAGTACTCGCGAGTACAATCTATAAGTTTAGAAATATAGGAAACAACCATATCGAATTAGACAAAGGAAATAAGACGACCCAAATGCACATGTCAACGACCCTGGCCAACATCCTCGTACTGTCCCGGTGCTCGCTCGTCCGGATAATCATAACCTGAAATCCATAACAAGAATTTCCCCAAAACGGGTCCCTAAAGGGGTTAGCAATTACGCTAGTACAAGTAATCAAGGCAAACCAATCGCTTACACATTTCATAGTACATGCACCAATATCATTTTCAAAAGCCAAAACCAGACATGTCTTTTCCTAAACCAACAGTCAAACAATTTGCCCAGGACCGGGACGAAGCCACGAATCCCACCCGAGGCCTCTAAGGACCCTCCCGAGCTGGCCATTTCATAAAACAAATCACGCACAGGCATCGCCTAGGACCGGGACGAAGCCACGAATCCCACCCGAGGCCTCTAAGGACCCTCCCGAGCTGGCTAGCGAAACAAACTCATGAGTCCAGAGTGAAGTCATAGATTCCCCCGAGGCCCCGTCGGACCCTCCCAGGGTGAGCAAAGCACACACAATATACATTACCATTTCATGTTAAGCATAAAGGTTTCCAAAAGAATACTTGCCTTGAATTAATGACGACGCGAAGAACGAAAGGAAAGTCACCGACGAACGCTAGGAACCAATGAAACCGAACCTAACGATTCGAAGAATACAATCACAACCATTTCTAAACGAATACGGAATTGGAATACACCCGAAAACCCGCCTACGATTCATGTATATTCGTATATAAACAATAACGAGGGCGGACCACAACCAAACCCTCTCGATTCCGTAAAAATCACGAAATATACCATGGATCCGTAGGGAAACTAAGAATACCAACAAGATTAATCATATTCATCATGAATCCATAAACAAAACGGAACGGATTGGAAGAAAATCCCAAAACCCCCAATTTATCGAAAAGTAGGGTTCTAAGAGATTTACCTTGGATTAGGATGAAAGATTCGTGTTGATGTTGTTATAATACTCCAAGAACTCAAGAAAGATGTTGGATGAGATGATTGGAGGAAGAAATCGCCAAGAAAATCGCCTTGGAATCGCCTTCGCCGCGCAGAGAGGAAGAAATGAGAAATTATGATTATCTCGGTCAACTCCCTGGTTTATATAGCCAGGGAGTGTTAGCGTGCGCTAATCCTCAAGGTTAGCGTGCGCTAACGGGGAAAAATTACAGGCCAAACTAGTTAGCGTCCAGTCCAGTAGCCAGACTTTTGGCCGTTAGCGCGCGCTACTCGAAACGTAGCGTGCGCTAATAACCTCTCGGTAGCGCGCGCTATCGACCAATAGCGTGCGCTACCTGGACATCAGTCGAGTCCAGTGGCAACTGCCCAGAACCCACCTGACACGTTAGCGTGCGCTACCATACAAGTGTAGCGTGCGCTAACTGATCCGTTAGCGTGCGCTACCCTACAAGCGTAGCGTGCGCTAACTGGCACCTGACCGGGTTCAGTAGTAAATTGTCCAGTACTGGACACTCACGCTAGCGCACGCTACCGGGCAACATCAGCTTGCGCTAGCCTCTCGACATTAGCGTGCGCTAGCATATGTAGCGTACGCTAATACGCTAGTCCAGAAGGCTGGAAAAACAGCACTGCCACTCCCAGGGCTACTCGCTAGCGCGCGCTACGAAACAAACGTAGCGTGCGCTACTAAGGGACCCCTAGCGCGCGCTATGCACAAAAAATAGCGTGCGCTAGGTATGAAATATGAACGGTTCAAAACACCGGAAGGTGAACGAAACATCCAACGGAACATCTCAACGGGCATCATAACAAAGAATGGATCCACGGCAACCCCGAAACGGCGGTTCCGCAAGACAATAATGGGAATAAAATCCATAGATAATAGGAAAGATACACTGAAAGATACACGAGGGTCATTACTATCGGGAAATACGCCGAAAAAGAAAAGTACAAGGGAAAGAAAAATGCGGATATTACAGATCATATGGTTCGAGTCGTGCGTGATTAATCATAGATGAGTGACCGCGATGATTATGATAATTGTGTGTTGATTTGATTTCTTCCTTGAATATGTATTACAATGCTTTGTTGAACGATTTGACGTGTTGATGATAAGGCGTGTTGCTCGTGGTGATGTCCTGAGTTGGTCAATATGAGTTATGTCGTGTCAATGCATGTAATCCAGGTAGGGTCTGACGAGGCCTCTGGAGTTCTATACATGATGTGTAAGAACAGTGATTGTGTGGTCTAGGTAGGGTCTGGCGAGGCCTCTGGAGTTCGGCACATGATGTGTACGAACAGCGATTGCGTGATCCAAGTAGGGTCCGACGAGGCCTCTGGAGTTCGGTACATGATATGTACGAACAATGATTGTTTGGATAGCGTTTAAAAAAAATGGGTCACGGACTCATAATGATATCTTAACTAATATGTTTTGAAATGAGAATCGGGATGAGGCCCTAATGTTTTCCAAAAGGTTTTGTAAATTGGGACTTGAGGTCCAAAAGAATTTATACTTTAAAAATCCCCGAGCTAATGAGTTCCTTTTCAAATATTTCTTGTTCGAGTTCGAAATTCTAGATCTTCTCGGGAACATTTTGATAGTTGATTTCCATAGTAAATTCGTGGTTGCTATTTGCTTGTTGTATTTCGTATCGTATTATACTTGCACTAGCAAAATAGTGGAATTTTGCTAACCCCCGAGTAATCAGGGGGTGGATGTATGTTTTATGTCCAGGTGCTTGCAGGTTCGGGGAGCAGTCTCGGGATTAGCACATGAAGTGACGGGCTACGATACTAATTGGGAGTTGGGAGTTTAGTCGAGTTGTATTGTATCGTCAGAGTCGTATTCCGCCTTCCGCTATTTTGTATCTTCACCCCTGCGTGGGCATTCCTTGTTAGAGTGGTACATTTCTGTTTACGTCAGTCGTACGACCTCACCGGTCCATGTAGTTGTTTATAATTGACCTTAACGGTCCGTATCATTGTATTGTTCCCCGGTCGGGGAGACCCTTGGTCGTTTTGTGTTATTTAGCCTGGTAGATTCTTGTGGGAAGGATCTACGGCGTGTAATATTCCTATATAGTTTTGGGGGTGTTACATTTATGGTATCAGAGCTTAGGTTGCGGAAACCTAGGCTGTCGGGTCAAGTCGGGTCGTGATTTGTCGAGTAATGTGTTGTCTTGTCATTTGAATTGTCGGGTGACAAGTCGAGTTGTGCGTAGTCACAGCGTGTCAGATACGTTGTCGGATGATATTAGTATCATGGGCGACCGTCATCTCCGTGCGGCCTGTGGACGTAAGTCTCCTCTTTTATGCTTAGTATCTGTGTTTCATGATTTCCGTTATGTGCGATAATTGTGGTGTATAATTTTATTTGCACGGTGTTGTGTAATGAAGTTGTATTTGATACTTGGAAACACTGTATGTGTATAGAACTGGATGTATTGATGTTTTGCCCTTGAACCACCACGTGGGGTGGTATGGTGTGAAAGTTGTGAACCTTGATGGGTTTCATGGTAGAGTTCGTGAGAGACTCCGATGAATGGTTTTGTTGTATGTTTAAACGTGATGCCCATGAGATGTATGTGATTGAATTGGCGACCCTGTTTGCCATTTGGGCATGTGGTTTTAAGTTTGATCGTTATTGGATTGTTGTAATTGTGCCCGCTGCGAATAGGTTTGAAAACGTTTTTACAAGAACTCTAGGTTTGAGTATTTTTGTGGAAATCATTTTTTTATATTTTTATATTTTGATGGTGCGGTTAAACAACGGTTTGTGTGGATTTTGAAGTCGGTCGAATTTTGACAAATGGTCATGTATTTTTCAAATGGCACCATCAGACGGTAATTGGAAAATGTGTTTTAAAATACTTCGGGCATTGCAAAATATTACCGTCAAGTGTTGTCGTGATCGAAAGGATTTTGGGGAAAATTTCTGTTTTGCAAAACAACTTTGGTTTTCGGAATTTAAAATGTTATGTGTTTGTGTGTTGGGACTAAGTCGTTGTGGCAAGTCTGTTACGTTGTAATACTTGTCGGAGAATGTTGCAGTGTTTTCTATATGTCGGAGTACATTGTTAGGAGTCGATCCTTAACCTTTGGAGCCGTGTCGGGGCTGCCAGGATAATTCTGCTGTCTTGCAGCTAGTGATTACGGCCGTAAGATGTTTCCCATTATGGCCGTAAGCTCATAGATGTTATGGCCGTAAGTTCATGGATGTTACGGCCGTAAACAACGTGTTGTTACGGCCGTAAGCTTTTGACTGCCATGGGGTAACCTTGTCGTTATATTTGTATCTGCACCATCTACTAATCATTTGATTGCAGTAGACATAGTCGTATGGACCGCCAGTGACGACCGTGAATTTTAACTATTTTATCGGTAGTGTCGCACTCGGTTGGTTACCCTGTATAGGTATTGTTGGCGTGTTGTTGAACGTTACCATCCTTGCTAGAAATCTTGGTTGTACACTTAAGTGTTGTGACTGCATAATATGATTTGATCGTGCTATTCTATGTCATTATACGGATGTGGTAGTTAATCTGTGGAAATGTTGAGTGCGAGTACAAGAGGTTTTCCACCCGGGATTAGTTTGGCGAACCTTTGGGGGTCGATCCCGAGAGGCATGACCGTGGATTATCATGTGTGTTATTCTTTGTGATGGTTGGAGTGGTGACATGTGATTATCCTGTATGTCGTTAACGATGATAATGATATATGTATTGACAAGGCCATTTTGAGGATATCGTTTATCAAGAAGATTGAAGTTTCAACGTGTTGTTTTGTAAATAACTTCAAGCAAAAAAATTTTGATAATGGGTTTATGGATTTGGTTAAATGACGAGGTATTAAAAATGTTTTCAAAAATTTCATTTCAGCAAAATCTTTCAAACTCACAAATTTTAAATATTATCATTTGAACAAATACCTCAGGAAAATTTTTATATTTAAAGAATGTTACAAGTGCCTGATCTCAATGACATGTATGTGGTCTTGACCGTGTTTACTTTGGTAAAACTCGTGCACCTTTGTTGGTGTAACCATTTGAATTACTTACAAATTTAAGTCTATTATTGCAGTGCTAGTTTGTGTACTCGTGTGATGATTTGGAGGGAATACTTTATTGTGCTGCTGTTTGTTGCCCTGTGTTGATTATGTGATATTTGTTATGTTGTTCTGATCGGTGGCCGTTTAGTATGCTGAGAGGTAGAGGCCGAGAGCGTGGTCGTGGTAGAGGTCGGAATCAACAGCATGAGAGGGCGACTCGCTCGCTGTCGAGTGCCAATCAGCTCAGTACAGATGGTCGGAATGATCAGTCGCGTGATCTGGGGCAATCATCCAGAAGTAATGCTGATGTTGGCGCCGCCACCGTCCTTCGTCAGATGGTTGACCAACTGGCGCAGATGAATCAGAACGTGCACTGGGATGGGATCCCAGATGGGGATAACAGAGCTAGTAAGTGGTTACAAGATGTGATGAGAATGCACCCGCCCCGTTTCATAGGTTCTTCGAACTCTTTAGGCTGGGAGGACTGGCTCTTTCAGTTGGACAGAACATTCGATGCTGTAGCTTGTCCCGATGAAAGAAGAGTACCCATCGCCCAATACCTGCTCGACAGAGAAGCTGCACACTGGTGGGAGGCCGTAGCGCCTAGTGATCACACAGCTACATGGGCCGAATTCAAGATTTCAATGGAGGCCGAGTATTGTCCGCCGCCTGTTAAAGAGCGCAGGATTGTCGAGTTTTCCTCGGCTATGCCCCAAGACGTGTCGGTATCTCAGGCAATAGTCGATTACAATCGACAGCTATGTTATATTCGGGATCAAGTGCGAAGTGAGGGAGATAAAGTTCGTTATTTAGACATGCGTATGAAACCTTAGGCTCGGCAGTGTATGGCTCCTTTTATGTGTACAACATTGAAGGACTATCAGGATCGAGCCTTAGCATTTGAAATGACAATCTACCGAGTCTGTATCGGTAGCGAAGAAGCAGAAGATTTCCGATGACGCATCGGGAAGTGAGGGAATCGGGATTCCTTAACCTCGACCCTCGTATCAGTCGAGTATGGGATCTTCTTGGTCAACTGTGAAATCTAAAAGACCTAATCCGGTGTCTTTGAGTTCTGGTAATGGTCCAAGGTGTTTCAACTGTAAAGTTCTGGGCTATGAACGTGCGCATTGTAAGAAACCGCCGGTGACTTGTTATAATTGTGGACGCGAGGGGTATCGAGTTCAGTACTGCGAGGTTGTTGCCAAGATGATAGGGGAGCGGAGTTCCATTCCTGCTTCTAGAGGACCCAATGTTGTCCAGCGATAGTGTTTTGTGCTCGTACTGCGGATTGTTTCTCGTGTGGAGTTATGTTATGTGACATTTTTTTTATGTTTGGATCTTGTTAACTGATACATTGTTCGAATAAGTTTCTGCATAGTTGTTGAACCTACGGAGACGTGACAGTGGACCACGGGGTCATGAATTTGGAATTTTATCCTGTGTCGTTGTGTTTTGTTTGGTATCACTGTGATGACCTTATTTCTAAGTTTCGGGACGAAACTTATTTTTAGAGGGGTAGAATGTAATACCCGAGATTTTTATTTCAGTGTGACTCACAAACTGGATATCATATCGATGGTACGAGGAAAAGAGATTCGAACTCTAGTATGATAGTTTGGTTATCCAAAGATGATCGGTTGATTGATCAGATAAGAGAAATATGTTGCATGATGTAGATTCATGCACATAATATGAGTTTGGAACTTTGGATTTTGTGAAACCGGGACATATGTGCTATGTGATTCCATCGGTAAGGTAGTAGCGTGATTTTTACCATAATGATTTTTGAATGATTTCTTTGTAAGTGTAGGTTTGGGAATGGTAAGCCCATGCTGGTTGTTTTGGATATTGAGTGGTCGTTCCCACTCCACTTATGATTATATATGTTCGTCGGTTTGTGATTGGTTGTTCGTATGCCGAGGAGTATGTTCACTAGTCGGGTATGTTTATTGAGATCCACTGTATGTGATTGGTGTGTCGTTTTGAGAACCTTATTCGTTCGTATATCGGTTTCTGTGGTTCTGTGTTGACCGTGTTGGAGCTTACCGTGTGAAGTTATTCTCGATTATCGTTGATCGTTCATTTGTCATATTGGAGTTTATCATGATGATGATATTCTCGGTTAATTTATTGGTTGATCATTGCTAGTGATCATCTGAGCGTTCAGATTTTGTGTCGATATTTCGGGATTCGTTGCCATTGTTTTGGGCAGTTGTTTCTCAGATGTATCGTGTATTATTAATTTGTATCAGGATTTGGACTTGATTGTGTAATCAGGCAGACAGGATTTGAAACAGATAGATTATTTCATTCGAAGATGATATATTTTCTTGAGACTCATGGAATGTGATTGTAAGCGTATTGAGGCTTTACAAGGAAGTCACTTGCTAGTATCCCAGGAGATCGTCGACTTTGCACCTTTGTAAGTATGCTATTTTGGTTATTCGGTAATAATGATGATCGATCGTTGTCGTGATAGTTTCGGGATATTTTGGTTGGACGGTTTGTTTATTTTCTATGATGGATTGCAAGTTTCGAGGACGAAACTTATTTTAAGTGGTGTAGTATGTAATATCCGAATTTTCTACTACTATTGTTTAATGTTATTTTATCCATGTTATGTTGTACAGCGTGGAATCTGTACAGTATGGATAAACTAGACGAAGGACTAAGATGTCAGTGTTGGTATGATTGTCTTATTTGGTCGACAATTGTAATTGAGGATATAATGTGTTGAGTATATGTATTCAGTATGCCGTATGTTCGTATTCTGTATGTTGAGACGTTGGATTAGAGTAGCTGAAAATGGCTAAGTGTAACATTATTAGCGCACGCTAATATACATGCCTAGCGCACGCTATCGTTCTGGTTTAGCGCACGCTATAGGCAAAAGATAACACACGCTAGTACAGACCATATCAGAAGGAATCTATGTGTGGACCCGGTCACTTTCGGCGCATGTGCCGACAAGTCAACGGATGTTTGTTGTGAAGGATTAGCGCACACTAAGGTATATTGATAGCGCACGCTAATCAGAACGGACCAAAGGAATCTTGGCTGTGTCAGGTTACTTTCGGCATGTGGGGACACGGGGGTAGGTGCAGACTGTAGCAAGTCAACTATGAGTAGCGCTCGCTATGGTGGGAGGTTTGCGTACGCTAAATACAGGTCTTTACGTACGCTATTGCATGGGCATTACGTACGTAAATCATTTCATGCAGTAAGGCAGTAGCCTCTGGACTTCGATAGTGCACGCTAACAAAGAATGTTAGCGCATGCTAAACTGGTAACGTACGTTAAATGAAGAGGTTAGCGTACGTTAATAATGTACAGTGTATACATATGAGTAGTTGGCTGTCATTCCTCATTTCGTCCATTCTCTTCTTGCAACCGATAGAGAGAACCTTGGGAGGACTTTTGGAGTTCCTAAATACTGAGGGATGATCCTCTTTAACAAGATTAAAGATGGAAATCATGGATTAAAGCTTTGTTCTTTTAATCATTGGCGATTCTTGGAAATGGATTTAAACTTGGGATTCAATCCATTCCTTCAAAAAGGTAATCACTCTTCATCTTTGGATTTCGTTTTGGATTGAATGTTGATGTTCTTGAGTTGATGATTATTGCATAAACAAGTTGATAAGCATGATTATGAGATGGATTACCGGAGTATGATGATATTAATGTGATTCGTATGGTTTGAATCGTATTGATTCATCTTCTTGAGATTAGTTGGTTAATTCTTCTCCCCAGTTTCGAATGTTGATGTTATTGTTGATAATTACTCCCTGTAATGATAGATTATGGAAGTGTTGTTACGTTCTTAATGTTTCATGATGTTGATATTGAGGAAGATGATATATGGATATAGAACTTGGATTATAAGTTGAATGATTACTTATATGTTAAAGGATATCGGATTTCGTTGTTTTGATAGCTATGAACATGGTTTAGAATCACTTAGTGTTCTTGATAATCGCCATATGTTGATCGGTATATGAAAAACATGCATCTGTACAGCATTAGCGCATGCTAAACTTACTGCCTAGCGCGCGCTAACGGGAGCAACTTAGCGCACGCTACGTTAACTGATTAACGTGCGCTAAGAAGGCAGAAAGTGCAGTATTTTCGTGTTGTGGTTCTGAATTCGTGATCGTTTAAGTTGGTTTGATCAGACTTGTGGTTAACCGAGATATTGTTGAGCCGTTGGGTTTGTGAATTGGTTTTATCAATTGTTGATTGTTGTCGAACTTGTTGTTTATCGATTATTGTAATAGGTTGAGATTATTGATCGATGTTTATAACCGTATGTTGCGGTCGTGTTCGAGTATGTTCGTGAATTGCGTTGTTCAGGGCCGAGGAGCTCGTAGACGAAGACAATGAGATTAGTGACGGCTTCATCATCGTCGTATTGGTATCAAGGCAAGTTATTACTTGCTCAGTTTATAATATTTAATGAATGGTTTCAGTTTCATTCGTTTATAATTCGTATAGCAATGTTTATAATCTTAATCACAGGAGATTTGGGATTATAAGTTGTATTCGAGTTTTGGGAATTAAATCATAAGGTATATGATTTACATTTATTGTTGGTATACTTGGTATCGAGGATACATTGTAGTATAGACGAAGATATGAATTATTTATCGTCCGTGGTATTTTGTACCGTCGAGTATTGAGGATAATTGTTCGTGATGGTTTGGACATCGAGATTGCTCTCGAAGGACTCCGGACAAATGCTCTAATCATTTTTGTCATTTTGTGTCGATCATGTTGTCATACATTTGTGTATCGTTGTTGTCATGCATTTGTGCACGGTTGTTGTCGTGCATTGTGTACTGTTGTTTTTTGCAGTTGTGCATTGTTGTCATATGTCCACCATGCGTTGGCCCGACGGGATCAACATGGGATATCTATAGTTGTGTGCGCTGGATCGCTGGACAGGTAATGCCACCATGGGTTGCTACGACGGGATCATCATGGGGATCTATAGCTGTGTGCGCTGGATCGTTGGATTACCATATGTGATGTTGTTATTGTGCATATGTATATTATGGGTTTGCCATAAGTATACAGTGTTGTTATTGATGTGAGCATATTGACGTTGTCATATGAGTATGCATTTGTAGGTCTTGTGTTAGGACCATGTTCGTATGTTGTGTTGATCTGATCTTAGATTAGATTGACGTGATTTCATCATGGCATTTCATATCCTGAGGTATGTTCCGTATTTCTTTTGGTATTTGTCTTTGATGGACAATCGATTATCGTGTTGAGATGTGAATGGGTTGGACAGAGTTAGTAGATTTAGTACAGTGAGTTATGATACTGTTTTGAGAATCTTGGGTATTGTTGAGATACAATACAGATATTTCGGTATGAGCGTATTGTGTTGTCGAAAGGATACGAGATGTGAAGTTTGGTAAATATTATCATGAATTGGTAAAGTTATGGCGGTAAGATTACATTGGTCGTATTCTTACTTAGTATTTTCATTGATATGTAATTATTGACGAGATGTGATGGTTAACATTGTTGGATATTATGGCTGACCCCGTTGTGGGATTTCTTTTTAGGTTCATGGATTATCAAGCTTGTAGCGGTCGTGGAGAGATGAGCTTCCCGGAGGATACTGGCTAGGACATGTATTTATGTTTTGAGTTCCTGTTCAGTTCTTGTATTCCGCTGCTAGAGTATTTTAATTGTTTGTCTTTTTCCGCTGCGTGAGTATTTTAAATGGCCTTTTGGTATCTGGTAACTTAGGTTACTTTGGAAATCGTTTTCTAAATTTGTTCTGTCGGTACGTGTAAGCGATATCTTAACGTATGTTTTTAAATCGTTGAGTTTTGGCATTTCGGGCCTTGTGGTTTCAAATGAGATTTTTACGACGGTTTTGTTAAACGGGTTTTGTAAAGTTTTGAAATGTTTTTAAAGGATGTACCGTCGTTAGCCTCTTGGTTGTTTGTTAACGTTTGCGAAAATATCCTTCAGCCTTGTGGGTTCCATCTCGGGGCCCACGGCGCTGTAATATTCCCGGTCGGCTCTGGGGGTGTTACAATAATATCTCGATTCACATCATTCCCCCGTTCCTCAAAAGGATTTGTCCTCGAATCTGAAATTTCAAAAGGACTTAAGTCAGCGACATTGAAAGTAGTGGAAACATTATACTCACCAGGTAGATCTACTTTATAGGCATTGTCGTTAATCCGCTCTAAGATCTGGAACGGTCCATCTCCCCTTGGCATTAGCTTCGATTTTCTTTGAATGGGAAATCGTTCTTTCCTTAAATGAACTCAAACCCAATCACCTGGTTCAAAGAGTACTTGTTTGCGTCCCTTGTTCTTTATTCTTGCATTGTGTTCGTTGCGGCATGTAATTACTTCACCATCTCCGCCTTTTTCTTGCCATCAAGGTTGCTCGTGTCATCTATTGGAATAGGCAACAAGTCTAAAGGAGTTATTGGATTAAAACCATACACGATTTCAAATGGCGAAAATGTCATAGTAGAATGTACGGTTCAATTATAGGCAAACTCGATAAATGGTAAAGATGTTTCCCAATTTTTCAAATTTTTGTTAACAATAGTTCGCAACAATTGACCAAGCGTTCGGTTAACAACCTCGGTTTGACCATCAGTTTGGGGATGACATGTTGTAGAATAAAGCAATTTCGTCCCCAATTTTGCCCATAAGACTCTTCAAAAATGACTCAAAAATTTGGTATCTCTATCGGATACGATGCTTTTGGGCATACCATGCAAACGAACAATTTCTTTGAAAAATAGATTAGCAATATGTGTGGCGTCGTCCATTTTATGACATGCAATGAAGTGTTCCATTTTGCTAAATCTATCAACTACAACAAAAATGGAGTCACAACCGGATTTCGCCCTGGGTAATCCTAATACAAAGTCCATAGAAAGATCAACCCAAGGTCCGGAAGGTACCGGAAGTGGCATATACAAACCATGTGGTAACACTCGTGATTTTGCTTTCCTACAAACAATGCATGAATTTACAACTTTAAAAACACCATGTTTCATTTTTGGCCAAAAGAAATGTTCATGCAATATTTCGTAAGTTTTAGAAATCCCAAAATGTCCCATTAGACCTCCACTATGTGCTTCTTTTACCAATAATTCTCGTGTTGAACAAAAAGGAATGCAAAGTTTATTTTCATGGAACAAGAATCCATTATCCCGATAAAATTTTTCTACTCCTTTTTTTCTCGCAAGCGACATAAATATCATGAAAATCTTTATCCCCCTCATATGCTTCTTTCAATAAATCAAATCCCAAAAGTTTACAAGAAAGTGTATTGAGTAATACATACCTTCTTGACAAAGCGTCGGCGATAATGTTTTCCTTACCTTGTTTGTATTTGATGATGTAAGGAAAGGATTCAATTTCTTCTAACCACTTGGCATGTCTCTTGCTCAATTTACCCTGTCCTTTGAGATGCTTTAAGGATTCATGATCAGTATGAATCACGAACTCCTTAGGCCATAGGTAGTGTTGCCACGTACGTAGGGCTCGAACCAAAGCATACAATTCCTTATCATAGGTCGGGTAATTCAATGTAGCTCCTCCAAGTTTCTCACTAAAATAGGCTATCGGCCTTTTTCCCTGCATTAATACTGCTCCTATTCCTACTCCTGAAGCATCACACTCAATTTCAAAAGTGTTAGAAAAATCAGGTAATGCTAAGACAGGTGCGGTACACAATTTATCTTTCAGAGTGTTAAATGCTTTTTCTTGTTCATTTCCCCAATTAAACTTAGCATGTTTCTTGACAAGTTCACTTAATGGGGCTGCAATTGTGCTAAAATCTTTTACGAAGCATCGGTAAAACCCCGCTAGGCCATGAAAACTTCTTATCTCGGACGCGTTCATCGGTCTAGGCCATTCTCGAATAGCCTTAACCTTTTCTTCATCAACTTTTATGCCGTCAGCACTAACGATATCCAAGAAAAATAACTTCATTCATGCAAAAAGTACATTTCTTAAGACTAGCATATAATTGTTCCCTTCTCAAGGTAATTAAAGCTAATCTTAAATGTTCAACATGTTATTCACCATTTTTGCTGTAAATGAGTATATCATCAAAGTATACAACAACGAATTTTCCGATGTATGCACGTAAAACATGATTCATTAATCTCATAAAAGTACTTGGTGCGTTCGTTAGTCCAAAGGGCATTACCAACCATTCGTATAATCCGTTTTTAGTTTTGAAAGCCGTTTTCCATTCATCTCCTTCTTTCATACGAATTTGGTGATATCCTTTCATTAGGTCAATTTTAGTGAAAACACATGAACCATGTAATTCATCTAACATATCATCTAACCTTAGAATAGGGTGTCGTTACTTAACCGTGATATTGTTTACCGCTCAGCAATCGGTGCACATTCTCCACGTTCCATCTTTCTTTGGCACGACGATCACAGGAACGGCACAAGGACTTAGACTCTCCCGGATATACCCAAGACTTAACAACTCCTCGACCTGTCTTTGGATTTCATTGGTCTCTTCGGGGTTGTGTCGGTATGCCGGTCTATTTGGAATGACCGCTCCGGGCACAAAGTCTATTTGATGTTCAATCCCTCGGATTGGTTGCAACTCTGCAGGTAGTTCTTCAGGAAAAACATCAACAAATTCCTGCAATAAAGATTCAATAGAAATCGGAATTATCCGGTTCCCGGGGTTAGTAGTAGCGCAAACTTTTCGGAAAATAATCAAGTACATGGGTGCATTTTCCTTGATATCCTCTTCAAGTTCCTTTGCACTTACAAGCATGCATTTTCTTTCAAATTTTTTTTTTCTTTCTTTTTTTCATTTTTTTTCATTTTTTCATTTTTTTTCATTTTTTTCATTTTTCTCGCTTTTTTCATTTTTTTTCATTTTTCTCGCTTTTTTCATTTTTTTCATTTTTCTTTCCTTTTCTTTTCTCGATTTTCCTTACTTCCTTTTCAAGACGAAGTTGATCTTCTTGTATTTGTACCTTAGTCATGGGAGCTAAGGTAATTTTCTTTCCGTCCTTCTCGAATGAGTAACGATTTTTCCTTCCGCTCAAAGTAGCATCTCGATCAAAATGCCATGGTCTTCCCAACAAGATATGACAAGCATGCATCCGAACGACATCACATAGGATTTCATATTGATACCTTCCGATGGTGAGAGCCACAAGTACATGTTTATTAACTCGAACTTCCCCACAATCATTTAGCCAATGTAAACGATACGGTTTAGGGTGTCTTCTTGTTGGAAGATCGAGTTCTTCCACTAGCATAGCGCTACTGACATTAGTGCAACTCCCGTTATCTATTATCACACTACAATTTTTATTTTTAGTAAAACAACGTGTGTGAAATAGATTTTCTCTTTGTTCGTTAACTTCCTCCTCTTTTGCTTGAGAACTTAACACCCTCCGAACAACAAGTGCGGGTGCATACTCATACGTCTCATCATCACTCTCCACCTCTCTTGTCTCTTCTTCTTCTTCTTCTTTTTCGCTTTCCGTTTCAATCTCCCCATCCCGAAGTACCATCACCCGTTTGTTGGTGCATTCGGATGCTATATGTCCACGACCCTTCTCTTTTATCAAAATTTTTAAATTTGTCTGAACTTACTTGAGATTGTTGTTTCCAAGGAGTAGAGTATCCCGTGGAATAGTTGTTGTTGCTCCCTCTTCGTAAGCTCCACTCGATTTTTACTGCCGCATATACCATGTCCTCGAATTCAACAAAGTGTTGTTTGTCAACTTCTTTAGCTATATCGGCTCTCATCCCGCGTAAAAACCGCGCCATGGTGGCCTCTCTCGATTCCCGAACATTGGCCCAGATCATCAACATCTCCATTTCCTTTCGAAAATCTTCAATGTTTCTCGAGCCTTGTTTTAAAGATTGTAAGCGAGAAAAGAGTTCCTTAAGATAGTAATTAGGAACAAATCTTTTCCGCATAACAACCTCCAATTCTTCCCAACCGCTAACCGGTCTCTCCCGACTCCTCATTCTCTCCGTCACAAGTTGGTCCCACTAAATGCTTGCATATTCTGAAAATTCGGTTATTGCTAACCTCATTTTCTTCTCATCGGAATAGTTGTGGCAATCGTAAATGGTCTCCAACTTCCTTTCCCAATTGAGATATGTGTCCGGATCACTTCTTCCTTCGGAAGATGGGATTTTCATTTTGATGTTTCCCATATTCCGATCCTCCTCGTCTCGGACATATCTTCCTCGCCTTCCTTCATACTATCTCCTTCCTCCTCGTCCTCCTCGCCCTCCTCGATGTACAAACCTCGGAGTTTCCTCCTCGGAATTCATCGAATCTTCATCATCATAGCCTCTAAATCGAATCGATTCCGGTCTCCTTCGTACGGGCTCCTCTTCTCTACCCTTCGTGAAAGTAGCAATTGTTTCCTCTTGTTTATCTAGTCTTCCGACTATTTGAGCAAGTTGTTGTATAATATTTTGAAGGATAAGATTTTGCTCGTTTCCTTCAGTTCCTAACTTTTTTTTTTCCTTTTTTTCCTTTTTTTTCCTTTCCTTTTTTCTTTTTTTTTTTCTTTTCCCTTTTTTTTGTATTTTTTTCTTTTTTATTATTTTTTTTTTATTTTTTTTCTTTTTTTTTCTTTTTTTTTTTACAAGAAAATTTCCTCACGTGTATCGCTCGGTCGCTCACACTCACGTATCTCTCGTTTGGCTTTTTTTTCCTTAATTCCTCAAACTTTTTTTTTTGCCTTTTTCCACACAACTTACAAGGTGATTTTAGGTGATTCAAATCAAGTTTCTTCTTGAAAGAACTCAAATCCCACGATCCCCCCAAAGATTGCGAATGACGATAAGAAAAAAAATGGAAGGATGGGGGCAAAAGATTTTGGAATATTTTAGAATATGGAACGGAACGAAAAGTATGATAATTATTTGATAAGATCGACCAAAATTCGTTTTTCTCTTCTTCCTTGATTTTTATTTTAGTAATGAAATGAATGGATTGATATTTGATATTCGATCCGCAAGCTTAAAATCACCAGACGCCCGAAGGCTAAGGAACAAGTTCTTCCCGTGGCCTCGGCTTGAAGAGTTATCAAAAACAATCAAAACCTTCACCACTTATATTTTTTTTTCTTTTTATTTTTGGTTTTTTTTTTTTTTTTTTGTGAAGAAGATGGAAGATTTAGAAGATGAAGGAAATGATAGGATGGTAAGATAGGAAGATTATGGTAATGAAGGAAAATAGATTATAGCACTTAGTTTTGGAATAACCGAGCTCCAATACCAACTGATGCGACCCCCACACGACACGCTATGCTTGTAATATCCGCAATTTCGATTTCCGGTAATTTCTTTTTTTCCAACGGAAGTCCATTTTGACGACTCGCTCATGACCGTTTCGTCATTCCGAGAATGATTAATTCTACACTTTTGTCATCCGAGTTCGTTTCGGTGTCGTTTTGTTGAGTTTCGCGCATTTTGGCGACTTTTCCGCACTTGAGTTCGATTCTTGCGAATCTCGTTCGAAACTGCTGTTTCGAGTTTCCCGTAAGTCCGTTTAACTTTGTTAGACGTGTTGTGAATTTCGGTTTGGTTATTCGATCACATATCGTGATTTTCGGATGCTTTGGGCCATTTTCGTAATTTCCCAAAGTTTGGGGTAATTACTTCCGTTGTCGAATTTCGAGCCTTCGGGTGGTCGGAATCGTGTGTTCTTTTAGTGCTCGAATTCTCCTTTGCGAGTATTTCGTAACTGTATCTTCGATTCGTATTCAGGTTCGGGTTTCGGGGTCGTTCGGGCCGTCGGAGTTGGCCCCGGCCGAGTCATGGCCGGGCAATCTGGGCCCAGGCCGGCACTGGCCGAGTTACGGCCGGTAGTGCTCGGCAGCTGTATCGTGAGCCGCGGAACATGCCGGCAGGGCCACGGCACACTGCCGGGTCACTGCCGCGGCACACTCGTCCGGGCCGCGGCACACCCGTGTGGCACTTATCGGCCAAAACCTTCTGTATCTTGTGCCACGGAACATGCCGATAGGGCCGCGGCACAATGCCGAGTCATTGCCGCGGCACACTTCGACAGGGCCGCGGCACACAGAGCGGTATGCCGATCACTGGGCGCGATTTTTGGCCCTGTGCCGCGACACACTTCGGCTGGGCCGCGGCACACATAGCAGTCAACCTATCACTGCGTTTTTTCCAGCGAAATTCACTCATTTTCTCATTCCTCTTCTCTTCTTCACGTCGGGGCGATTTTCCAAGGCGAGGGTTCATCAGATTTTCATCCAAACACCGTTTGGGAAGTATAACTTAGCATCATATCATCACCACAACACCAAATCATCTATTGTTCGGCTTTGAATCAAGGTAAGATCTCCTATAACCCTAGTATGAATTTGGGGAGGGTTTGGTGGTGATCTTGTCTTTTAATCCGATTTAACCGATGTTGTTGTTAGATTTCGATAGTATACTCGTGACCCTTGGTTCCCTTGTTATTGGATGGGATGAAATCCCGTTAATTCACCGTTGACCGATTTCAATTCCCTATGCACTCTTGATGTTCGATGAATTGTCCCAACGGGTAGAACTAGGAGGAATTTCTTCGTATTCATGATCTTGAGATTGATTGTATATCATTATTGTGTTAGGGTCGGATTTGAGAGGATTGTTCGGACCGAAACCTATTCCTTCGTCGTCTCCTTCGCGTCGTATTACCAAGGCAAGTACCTCGATATACGAATTGTAACTGCGTGAACTCATTGTTGTCGAAGTGTATGAGTTTTATACGGATGTATATATATATATATATATATATATATATATATATATATATGTATGTGTATATATATATATATATATATTTATATGTATTTATATATAATTATATGTTAAATATATGTATGTATATACATATATTGATTTATATGCTTATGTCGGTGATCGACGAGTGATGAATGCTAACGCTAGTTGACGTACTCAACCTGGATTGATGGACGAACTATAGTTATTCATATAATATAGTAAGGTTATATATATATCTATATATCTATATATATAAATATATATATATTTTCGGTTGAGTTGCAATATAGAGACATAGGTGCGGCGGCGGTTAGCTATGCCTGAAGACTTATGGTGATTGGGTTTTGATTTATAACATGTGTGTTATTGTTTATTGTGTGGTTGTGGACCGATGGATAAATTGTGTGAATTAGTGCACTGAGTGAATAATTGTTGTAACGTTTGTCCGTGTGCTTGATGTTTGAAATAATGTGGATACTTGTTGTGAGAAACGTCATATCCGGGAACCTCTGAGGGCGGGGCGTGCACTCCGGCCTGGTGTACGCTGCAATGTGCGGCTCCAT
Organism: Orobanche coerulescens; assembly: GCA_033398695.1. Classification (NCBI taxonomy): domain Eukaryota; kingdom Viridiplantae; phylum Streptophyta; class Magnoliopsida; order Lamiales; family Orobanchaceae; genus Orobanche; species Orobanche coerulescens. The sequence goes on from CM065809.1 coordinate 12,231,930, forward strand.
ATGGGTGGTGAACGCCGGTGTTACATAATGCGTGTGTTAAGGGGCGGCTCTTGCGGGAGTGATCGCCCGCGCAGTGGCATGTTCAATGAGCGGCCGACATAGTGGAGTGAACGCCGGTGCACAGGTGCGCAAGGGAGGCACCTGGCAGGCTTATTGGTTACGGGTATTTGAGTGATAGCTAAGACCCCGTTACCGAACGATGTACGTATCTCAAATTCTTTCAACTCACTTTTAAATGTTTGTCTTGATATAGACCGCGATCCGTGTTTTTGAAAGCTTGTTTCAACTTGTTTTTTTTTAAAGCGTTGGTATCAGGGTTAATTAACCAAGGAGGTTTGATGAAATCTCTGAGGGTTAATTAATCGGGGGTCTTGAGCAGGATATGTCGAATGAGAGTTTGTGCCTTTGATTGAATTGTGGTGCTATTTTGTGTTTTGGGTCGAGGACCCTGTGGAATGTTGAGATGATTGATTTCGTGATGATGTTATTTGGATTGGGTTGAGAACCCTGTGAGTTGTTGTAATGATTTCGTTTGTGACAGTGTTCTATAAATTGGGTCGAGGACCCCGAATAAGTTGACTTGGTTTTCGTGTAATTGTTTTCCATATGTTAGGTCAAGGACCCGAGAGCTTTTGAGATTATTTCCAAAAGTATTCCCATTCGATTTTAAAAACCCCAAGACGGTCCGAGTCAATAATAACGTTTGCAAACTATCTTATCAAAATATTTTTCCTTTTACAAAAAGGATTTTCCTGACTCCTTGGGCTCGTTTAAAGTTTCATTAATGTTATGTTCCGTAAAGAGAATATGACTATGTGATTATCTTTCACTTGTGTATGTGAGTGTTACTCTGTGTTGACTGTGGGAATATATGGTTTGGGTTAATGCTTCACGGCGGTTGGAGATGGAAGACGACGATGCTAATCACACCAGAGTCAGAGTCGTTTCTTTTGTTTCATTTTGGTCGGTATTTCTCTGTCGTTCGAGTATTCACCCTTGCATGGGTGTAGTTATCATTTATTAAATTGAGTTGTCATTCTTTTCTGTGTTCAAGTTTATTGTTGTCATTGTAATATGAATGTCGTTAGTTTCTGAATTGGTTTATGACCTTGTCGGTCTGCTTTGTATTTAATTTTGGCCCCGGTCGGTATGACCTTGTCGGTCCTCGAATCTGAAATTTCAAAAGGACTTAAGTCAGCGACATTGAAAGTAGTGGAAACATTATACTCACCAGGTAGATCTACTTTATAGGCATTGTCGTTAATCCGCTCTAAGATCTGGAACGGTCCATCTCCCCTTGGCATTAGCTTCGATTTTCTTTGAATGGGAAATCGTTCTTTCCTCAAATGAACTCAAACCCAATCAACTGGTTCAAAGAGTACTTGTTTGCGTCCCTTGTTCTTTATTCTTGCATTGTGTTCGTTGCGCTTCTCAATTTGTTAACGAACTTTGGCATGTAATTACTTCACCATCTCCGCCTTTTTCTTGCCATCAAGGTTGCCCCTGTCATCTATTGGAATAGGCAACAAGTCTAAAGGAGTTATTGGATTAAAACCATACACGATTTCAAATGGCGAAAATGTCATAGTAGAATGCACGGTTCGATTATAGGCAAACTCGATAAATGGTAAAGATGTTTCCCAATTTTTCAAATTTTTGTTAACAATAGTTCGCAACAATTGACCAAGCGTTCGGTTAACAACCTCGGTTTGACCATCAGTTCGGGGATGACATGTTGTAGAATAAAGCAATTTCGTCCCCAATTTTGCCCATAAGACTCTTCAAAAATGACTCAAAAATTTGGTATCTCTATCGTATACGATGCTTTTGGGCATACCATGCAAACGAACAATTTCTTTGAAAAATAGATTAGCAATATGTGTGGCGTCGTCCATTTTATGACATGCAATGAAGTGGTCCATTTTGCTAAATCTATCAACTACAACAAAAATGGAGTCACAACCGGATTTCGCCCTGGGTAATCTTAATACAAAGTCCATAGAAAGATCAACCCAAGGTCCGGAATGTACCGGAAGTGGCATATACAAACCATGCGGTAACACTCGTGATTTTTCTTTCCTACAAACAATGCATGAATTTACAACTTTAAAAACACCATGTTTCATTTTTGGCCAAAAGAAATGTTCATGCAATATTTCGTAAGTTTTAGCAATCCCAAAATGTCCCATTAGACCTCCACTATGTGCTTCTTTTACCAATAATTCCCGTGTTGAACAAAAAGGAATGCAAAGTTTATTTTCATGGAACAAGAATCCATTATCCCGATAAAATTTTTCTACTCCTTTTTTTCTCGCAAGCGACATAAATATCATGAAAATCTTTATCCCCCTCATATGCTTCTTTCAATAAATCAAATCCCAAAAGTTTACAAGAAAGTGTATTGAGTAATACATACCTTCTTGACAAAGCGTCGGCGATAATGTTTTCCTTACCTTGTTTGTATTTGATGATGTAAGGAAAGGATTCAATATCTTCTAACCACTTGGCATGTCTCTTGCTCAATTTACCCTGTCCTTTGAGATGCTTTAAGGATTCATGATCAGTATGAATCACGAACTCCTTAGGCCATAGGTAGTGTTGCCACGTACGTAGGGCTCGAACCAAAGCATACAATTCCATATCATAGGTCGGGTAATTCAATGTAGGTCCTCCAAGTTTCTCACTAAAATAGGCTATCGGCCTTTTTCCCTGCATTAATACTACTCCTATTCCTACTCCTGAAGCATCACACTCAATTTCAAAAGTGTTAGAAAAATCAGGTAATGCTAAGACAGGTGCGGTGCACAATTTATCTTTCAGAGTGTTAAATGCTTTTTCTTGTTCATTTCCCCAATTAAACTTAGCATGTTTCTTGACAAGTTCACTTAATGGGGCTGCAATTGTGCTAAAATCTTTTACGAAGCATCGGTAAAACCCCGCTAGGACATGAAAACTTCTTACCTCGGACGCGTTCATCGGTCTAGGCCATTCTCGAATAGCCTTAACCTTTTCTTCATCAACTTTTATGCCGTCAGCACTAACGACATATCCAAGAAAAATAACTTCATTCATGCAAAAAGTACATTTCTTAAGACTAGCATATAATTGTTCCCTTCTCAAGGTAATTAAAGCTAATCTTAAATGTTCAACATGTTCTTCAACATTTTTGCTGTAAATGAGTATATCATCAAAGTATACAACAACGAATTTTTCGATGTATGCATGTAAAACATGATTCATTAATCTCATAAAAGTACTTGGTGCGTTCGTTAGTCCAAAGGGCATTACCAACCATTCGTATAATCCGTATTTAGTTTTGAAAGCCGTTTTCCATTCATCTCCTTCTTTCATACGAATTTGGTGATATCCTTTCATTAGGTCAATTTTAGTGAAAACACATGAACCATGTAATTCATCTAACATATCATCTAACCTTGGAATAGGGTGTCGTTACTTAACCGTGATATTATTTACCGCTCGGCAATCGGTGCACATTCTCCACGTTCCATCTTTCTTTGGCACGACGATCACAGGAACGGCACAAGGACTTAGACTCTCCCGGATATACCCAAGACTTAACAACTCCTCGACCTGTCTTTGGATTTCATTGGTCTCTTCGGGGTTGTGTCGGTATGCCGGTCTATTTGGAATGACCGCTCCGGGCACAAAGTCTATTTGATGTTCAATCCCTCGGATTGGTTGCAACTCTGCAGGTAGTTCTTCAGGAAAAACATCAACAAATTCCTGCAATAAAGATTCAATAGAAATCCGAATTATCCGGTTCCCGGGGTTAGTAGTAGCGCAAACTTTTCGGAAAATAATCAAGTACATGGGTGCATTTTCCTTGATATCCTCTTCAAGTTCCTTTGCACTTACAAGCATGCATTTTCTTTCAAATTTTCTTTTTCTTTCTTTTTTTCATTTTTTTTCATTTTTTCATTTTTCTCATTTTTTTTCATTTTTTTCATTTTTCTCGCTTTTTTCATTTTTTTTTCATTTTTCTCACTTTTTTCATTTTTTTCATTTTTTCTTTCCTTTTCTTTTCTCGATTTTCCTTCAACTTCCTTTTCAAGACGAAGTTGATCTTCTTATATTTGTACCTTAGTCATGGGAGCTAAGGTAATTTTCTTTCCGTCCTTCTCGAATGAGTAACGATTTTTCCTTCCGCTCAAAGTAGCATCTCGATCAAAATGCCATGGTCTTCCCAACAAGATATGACAAGCATGCATCCGAACGACATCACATAGGATTTCATCTTGATACCTTCCGATGGTGAGAGCCACAAGTACATGTTTATTAACTCGAACTTCTCCACAATCATTTAGCCAATGTAAACGATACGGTTTAGGGTGTCTTCTTGTTGGAAGATCGAGTTCTTCCACTAGCATAGCGCTACTGACATTAGTGCAACTCCCGTTATCTATTATCACACTACAATTTTTATTTTTAGTAAAACAACGTGTGTGAAATAGATTTTCTCTTTGTTCGTTAACTTCCTCCTCTTTTGCTTGAGAACTTAACACCCTTCGAACAACAAGTGCGGGTGCATACTCATACGTCTTATCATCACTCTCCACCTCTCTTGTCTCTTCTTCTTCTTCTTTTTCGCTTTCCATTTCAATCTCCCCATCCCGAAGTACCATCACCCGTTTGTTGGTGCAATCTGATGCTATATGTCCACGACCCTTCTCTTTTATCAAAATTTTTAAATTTGTCTGAACTTACTTGAGATTGTTGTTTCCAAGGAGTAGAGTATCCCGTGGAATAGTTGTTGTTGCTCCCTCTTCGTAAGCTCCACTCGATTTTTACCGCCGCATATACCATGTCCTCGAATTGAACACTACGCCATAGATGGCCTACGACAACTCCTACAAAATGTTGCAAGAACCAAAAAAATCGTTGCTGTAGACAAGAAAATCAAAACGGCAACACTTTTTTGGTATTGCACTTTTCACCGCTGCCGTAGGTCCCTATAGCAACACTTATGTCACCTACTGCAACACCACTCCTTTTGTTACCATAAGACTGCAAGGCATCGTTACCTATAGTCTACAGCAACATTAAACAAGTGTTGCAGCAGAGGCCAATTTTCTGTAAAAGTAGGGGGCACTACTAAATTTATTTATTTTTTTAAATAATTTTTTTAATAATTTGTAATTATTTTTTTAATATATTATTTTTTTTAAAAAATATATTATATTCCCGCCCCGCCCGCCCAAACCCGCTCGCCACCCACCCCCACACGACCCGCACATAATATGTATAAATGTGCATTTTCGCTACTCACGAGATTTGAACCTGTGACCTCAATGAGATGGAGGTGGGTATCAAACCAGTGAGCCAAAGTCATTTGTTGTTCTAATATTGATTTATATTATATAAGTGTACAATAAACCATATATATATATATATGTATATAAATATAAATATATATATATATATATATATATTATATGTATATGTTTGTTAATATTTTCAGAATTATTTTCAAAATATATTAATATTTAACAAAATATTTTAATATATAATGTAATATAATTTTTAATATTAATATATAACAAAATATATTAATATTCAATATATTCCACATTTGATATAATATAATTCATAAAATAATATGTATATATTATAATTTTTAATATATAATGTAATATAATTTTTAATATTAATATATAACAAAATATATTAATATTCAATATATTCCACATTTGATATAATATAATTCATAAAATAATATGTATGTATTATAATTTTTAATATATAATGTAATATAATTTTTAATATTAATATATAACAAAATATATTAATATTCAATATATTGCACATTTAATATAATATAATTCATAAAATAATATGTATGTATTATAATTTTTAATATACAATGTAATATTATTTTTAATATTAATATATAACAAAATATATTAATATTCAATATATTCCACATTTGATATAATATAATTCATAAAATAATATGTTTATATTATAATTTTTAATATAAAATGTAATATAATTTGTATTATTAATATATAACAAAATATATTAATATTCAATATATTCCACATTTGATATAATATAATTCATAAAATAATATATATGTATTATAATTTTTAATATATAATGTAATATAATTTTTAATATTAATAAATAACAAAATATATTAATATTAAATATATTCCACATTTGATATAATATAATTCATAAAATAATATGTATATATTATAATTTTTAATATTAATATATAACAAAATATATTAATATTCAATATATTCCACATTTGATATAATATAATTCATAAAATAATATGTATGTATTATAATTCTTAATATTAATATATAACAAAATATATTAATATTCAATATATTGCACATTTAATATAATATAATTCATAAAATAATATGTATGTATTATAATTTTTAATATATAATGTAATATAATTTTTAATATTAATATATAACAAAATATATTAATATTCAATATATTCCACATTTGATATAATATAATTCATAAAATAATATGTATATATTATAATTTTTTATATAAAATGTAATATAATTTTTAATATTAATATATAACAAAATATATTAATATTCAATATATTCCACATTTGATATAATATAATTCATAAAATAATATGTATGTATTATAATTTTTAATATATAATGTAATATAATTTTTAATAATATAACAAAATATCTTAATATTCAATATATTCCACATTTGATATAATATAATTCATAAAATAATATGTATGTATTATAATTTTTAATTTTATAATTTTATAAATATTATAGTTTTTTTAATTTGTTCATATCAAATCTGATTAAAAAGTATTACTTCTGAATAAATGTCATACTCCACTTCAATCAAAATTAATTAGTTCTCAAGTAAAAGATTATTTAATTTTAATTTTACATCTACGGCAACACTGTGTCATAAAATGTTATAGCATGTAACACTTTGCTACTAAGGCAACACTTTGTAAACATATACAGCAACATCAAAAAAGCAATGTTGCAGCAGGTAAAATTTTTAGAGCTACTACAATATTTTTGAGCGCAACACTAACAAAATCCGTTGCCGTAGGTCATCTATGGCGTAGTGGAACAAAGTGTTGTTTGTCAACTTCTTTAGCTATATCGGCTCTCATCCCGCGTAAAAACCGCGCCATGGTGGCCTCTCTCGATTCCTGAACATTGGCCCAGATCATCAACATCTCCATTTCCTTTCGAAAATCTTCAATGTTTCTCGAGCCTTGTTTTAAAGATTGTAAGCGAGAAAAGAGTTCCTTAAGATAGTAATTAGGAACAAATCTTTTCCGCATAACAACCTCCAATTCTTCCCAACCGCTAACCGGTCTCTCCCGACTCCTCCTTCTCTCCGTCACAAGTTGGTCCCACCAAATGCTTGCATATTCTGAAAATTCGGTTATTGCTAACCTCATTTTCTTCTCATCGGAATAGTTGTGGCAATCGTAAATGGTCTCCAACTTCCTTTCCCAATTGAGATATGTGTCCGGATCACTTCTTCCTTCGGAAGATGGGATTTTCATTTTGATGTTTCCCATATTCCGATCCTCCTCGTCTCGGACATATCTTCCTCGCCTTCCTTCATACTATCTCCTTCCTCCTCGTCCTCCTCGATGTACAAACCTCGGAGTTTCCTCCTCGGAATTCATCGAATCTTCATCATCATAGCCTCTAAATCGAATCGATTCCGGTCTCCTTCGTAGGGGCTCCTCTTCTCTACCCTTCGTGAGAGTAGCAATTGTTTCCTCTTGTTTATCTAGTCTTCCGACTATTTGAGCAAGTTGTTGTACAATATTTTGAAGGATAAGATTTTGCTCGTTTCCTTCAGTTCCTGACATTTTTTTCCTTTTTTTCCTTTTTTTTCCTTTCCTTTTTTCTTTTTTTTTTCTTTTTCCTTTTTTTTGTATTTTTTTTCCTTTTTTTTCTTTTTTTTTTCTTTTTCTTTTCTTTTTTTTTCTTTTTTTTTTACAAGAAAAATTCCTCACGTGTATCGCTCGGTCGCTCACACTCGCGTATCTCTCGTTTGGCTTTTTTTTTCCTTAATTCCTCAAACTTTTTATTTTTGCCTTTTTCCACACAACTTACAAGGTGATTTTAGGTGATTCAAATCAAGTTTCTTCTTGAAAGAACTCAAATCCCACGATCCCCCCAAAGATTGCGAATGACGATAAGAAAAAAAATGGAAGGATGGGAGCAAAAGATTTTGGAATAGTTTAGAATATGGAACGGAACGAAAAGTATGATAATTGTTTGATAAGATCGACCAAAATTCGTTCTTCTCTTCTTCCTTGATTTTTTTTTTAGTAATGAAATGAATGGATTGATATTTGATATTCGATCCGCAAGCTTAAAATCACCAGACGCCCGAAGGCTAAGGAACAAGTTCTTCCCCTGGCCTCGGCTTGAAGAGTTATCAAAAACAATCAAAACCTTCACCACTTATATTTTTTTCTTTTTTTTTTTTTTTTTTTTTTATGTGTGAAGAAGATGGAAGATTTAGAAGATGAAGGAAATGATAGAATGGTAAGATAGGAAGATTATGGTAATGAAGGAAAATAGATTATAGCACTTAGTTTTGGAATAACCGAGCTCCAATACCAACTGATGCGACCCCCACACGACACGCTATGCTTGTAATATCCGCAATTTCGATTTCCGGTAATTTCTTTTTTTTCCGGCGGAAGTCCGTTTTGACGACTCGCTCATGACCGTTTCGTCATTCCGAGAATGATTAATTCTACACTTTTTGTCATCCGAGTTCATTTCGGTGTCGTTTTGTTGAGTTTCGCGCTTTTTGGCGACTTTTCCGCACTTGAGTTCGATTCTTGCGAATCTCGTTCGAAACTGCTGTTTCGAGTTTCCCGTAAGTCTGTTTAACTTTGTTAGACGTGTTGTGAATTTCGGTTTGGTTATTCGATCACGTATCGTGATTTTCGGACGTTTTGGGCCATTTTCGTAATTTCCCAAAGTTTGGGGTAATTACTTCCGTTGTCGAATTTCGAGCCTTCGGGTGGTCGGAATCGTGTGTTCTTTTAGTTCTCGAATTCGCCTTTGCGAGTATTTCGTAACCGTATCTTCGATTCGTATTCAGGTTCGGGTTTCGGGGTCGTTCGGGCCGTCGGAGTTGGCCCCGGCCGAGTCATGGCCGGGCAATCTGGGCCCAGGCCGGCACTGGCCGAGTTACGGCCGGTAGTGCTCGGCAGCTGTACCGTGAGCCGCGGCATATGCCGGCAGGGCCGCGGCACACTGCCGGGTCACTGCCGCGGCACACTGCCGGGTCACTGCCGCGGCACACTCGTCCGGGCCGCGGCACACCCGTGTGGCACTTATCGGCCAAAACCTTCTGTACCTTGTTCCGCGGCACATGCCGACAGGGCTGCGGCACAATGCCGAGTCATTGCCGCGGCACACTTCGACAGGGCCGCGGCACACAGAGCGGTATGCCGATCACTGGGCGCGATTTTTGGCCCTGTGCCGCGGCACACTTCGGCTGGGCCGCGGCACACATAGCAGTCAACCTTTAACTGCGTTTTTTCCAGCGAAATTCACTCATTTTCTCATTCCTCTTCTCTTCTTCACGTCGGGGCGATTTTCCAAGGCGAGGGTTCATCAGATTTTCATCCAAACACCGTTTGGGAAGTATAACTTAGCATCATATCATCACCACAACACCAAATCATCTATTGTTCGGCTTTGAATCAAGGTAAGATCTCCTATAACCCTAGTATGAATTTAGGGAGGGTTTGGTGGTGATCTTGTCTTTTAATCCGATTTAACCGATGTTGTTGTTAGATTTCGATAGTATACTCGTGACCCTTGGTTCCCTTGTTATTGGATGGGATGAAATCCCGTTAATTCACCGTTGACCGATTTCAATTCCCTATGCACTCTTGATGTTCGATGAATTGTCCCAACGGGTAGAACTAGGAGGAATTTCTTCGTATTCATGATCTTGAGATTGATTGTATATCATTATTGTGTTAGGGTCGGATTTGAGAGGATTGTTCGGACCGAAACCTATTCCTTCGTCGTCTCCTTCGCGTCGTATTACCAAGGCAAGTACCCCGATATACGAATTGTAACTGCGTGAAATCATTGTTGTCGAAGTGTATGAGTTTTATACGGATGTATATATGTGTATATACATATATATATATATATATATATATATATATATATATATATATATATATGTATGTGTATATATATATTTATATGTATTTATATATAATTATATGTTAAATATATGTATGTATATACATATATTGATTTATATGCTTATGTCGGTGATCGACGAGTGATGAATGCTAACGCTAGTTGACGTACTCAACCTGGATTGATGGACGAACTATAGTTATTCATATAATATAGTAAGGTTATATATATATCTATATATCTATATATATAAATATATATATTTTCGGTTGAGTTGCAATATAGAGACATAGGTGCGGCGGCGGTTAGCTATGCCTGAAGACTTATGGTGATTGGGTTTTGATTTATAACATGTGTGTTATTGTTTATTGTGTGGTTGTGGACCGATGGATAAATTGTGTGAATTAGTGCACTGAGTGAATAATTGTTGTAACGTTTGTCCGTGTGCTTGATGTTTGAAATAATGTGGATACTTGTTGTGAGAAACGTCATATCCGGGAACCTCTGAGGGCGGGGCGTGCACTCCGGCCTGGTGTACGCTGCAATGTGCGGCTCCATATGGGTGGTGAACGCCGGTGTTACATAATGCGTGTGTCAAGGGGCGGCTCTTGCGGGAGTGATCGCCCGCGCAGTGGCATGTTCAATGAGCGGCCGACATAGTGGAGTGAACGCCGGTGCACAGGTGCGCAAGGGAGGCGCCTGGCAGGCTTATTGGTTACGGGTATTTGAGTGATAGCTAAGACCCCATTACCGAACGATGTACGTATCTCAAATTCTTTCAACTCACTTTTAAATGTTTGTCTTGATATAGACCGCGATCCGTGTTTTTGAAAGCTTGTTTCAACTTGTTTTTTTTTAAAGCGTTGGTATCAGGGTTAATTAACCAAGGAGGTTTGACGAAATCTCTGAGGGTTAATTAATCGGGGGTCTTGAGCAGGATATGTCGAATGAGAGTTTGTGCCTTTGATTGAATTGTGGTGCTATTTTGTGTTTTGGGTCGAGGACCCTGTGGAATGTTGAGATGATTGATTCCGTGATGATGTTATTTGGATTGGGTTGAGAACCCTGTGAGTTGTTGTAATGATTTCGTTTGTGACAGTGTTCTATAAATTGGGTCGAGGACCCCGAATAAGTTGACTTGGTTTTCGTGTAATTGTTTTCCATATGTTGGGTCAAGGACCCGAGAGCTTTTGAGATTATTTCCAAAAGTATTCCCATTCGATTTTAGAAACCCCAAGACGGCCCGAGTCAATAATAACGTTTGCAAACTATCTTATCAAAATATTTTTCCTTTTACAAAAGGGATTTTCCTGACTCCTTGGGCTCATTTAAAGTTTCATTAATGTTATGTTCCGTAAAGAGAATATGACTATGTGATTATCTTTCACTTGTGTATGTGAGTGTTACTCTGTGCTGACTGTGGGAATATATGGTTTGGGTTAAGGCTTCACGGCGGTTGAATTTTGTGTTGTTACTGTTCGTATATCTTGTATATTATGTACTTGCACTAGCAAAATTCCAGTTTGCTAACCCCCGAGTTTTCGGGGGGTGGGTGCCTGTTATGCGCTCAGGTTTTGGCAGCTCGGGAGCAGTCACGGGATTGGCTTGGAAGGAGATGGAAGACGACGATGCTAATCACACCAGAGTCAGAGTCGTTTCTTTTGTTTCATTTTGGTCGGTATTTCTCTGTCGTTCGAGTATTCACCCTAGCATGGGTGTAGTTATCATTTATTAAATTGAGTTGTCATTATTTTCTGTGTTCAAGTTTATTGTTGTCATTGTAATATGAATGTCGTTAGTTTCTGAATTGGTTTATGACCTTGTCGGTCTGCTTTGTATTTAATTTTGGCCCCGGTCGGTCAATCATTGAGTAGTCTTTTGGAGTTTAGCCTGGTAGATCCTTGCAATAAGGGTCTACAGCGTGTGACATTCCCGGTCATATTCTGGGGGTGTTACAATGCTAACCGACACCGCTAGATGAATTCGTTCCCAGGATGTTTCCAAAATAAGCAAAATGGGGCTTTACTTCCAAACCTCTACGTGACACGCCGTAGCAACTCGGAAGGGGTGGAATATAAATACTAACAAGATTGTACTTGATAAGTATATAAATCACATAAGGTATGTTTTGGAGACACACTCAACAAAACAAGAAAGCACTCACAAAGGGTTGTTAATACAAATACCCTCAAATTTCATAAAATCTTTGGTGTCCTCTTACAATGAAACTTCAAGGCTATTTATAGCCAAACTCTTACACCTAACTCTAGTGTGAACAAGGAAACAACTAAAAAACCTACAAAATAGAAAAATAAACATTCAAAGATCCTAAAATCTGATACAAAGTCAGTCAACACATGTGTTGTGTCAAGAATTAACACCTTCCGACCGGCGATCGCCTCCGAGGCCGAGCGACCGACTTACTGCCGAGCAACCAAGGCAAGTCTGCCGACCATCGACCAGGCGACCGAGCCTTAACCCAGTGGACGAGCTGCATCGACCAACCGAAGGCCCCAGGACCAGTCCCGGTGCCGAGCGATCAACCTCAGATACGATCGCCTCTCGGTACTCGGCGACCGACCCCTGGCGATCTACTAATGGACGATCTCCTCTCGGTACTCGGCGACCGACCCTTGGCGACCGACCGTCTCTCGGCACCTGGCGACCTACCCTTGGTGACCGACCATTGGTGACCTCCATCCACTGGCCGATGGCGACCTCGGATGATCAGCTAGAGACGACCGCTCATGTCGATCACCACCGATGGCCATCCAGTCGGCGAAGGCCGAGCCTCAAGACTGGCACCACGTGCAAGGACCGAGACAAGATCCGCGAATCTCGGGCCATTGACCACAGTCTGGCAGATTCTCTCCACCAGCCGATAGGCCGCCGAAAGCTTGTCAGCAGGGCCACATGTTGACTGACTCCGGACACGTGATGGCTCCTTATTGGACCGCCCAGCTGGCACCAGCCACTCATTGGACTTTATTCGGATAGCCAGCCTCTTCCTTGGACTTTAGCCCGACAGCCCAGGAGATCGGCACATTATTATATTGGCCGGCAGGCGGTCGGCAGATTATTTTAATGGCCGGCAGGCGATCGGCCACTACAGGACAGGACCCGGCTGCCTCTATATAAGCATGGCTCCCAGCTCTTGTCCAAAGCATCGAACCTTTACCACAAAAAAGGCTTCAGCTTCCTTCAACTCCCTACGGATTTCATACAATACAGAAGCAAACATCAAGCACTTGGCAAATCTCCAACTCTTGGCAACAGCTATCATTCGGTCTTACTTCTCCCGGCCTATCTCCTCGAGCAGATCACCGACAGGGACGAAGAACACCGAGCTTCGCTCAAGAGCCGGATTAACAGAGTCTTTTTACACTCATTGTATTTAGATTTCTCTCATTAATACTTGTATCCACGAATATTCGTATTAATAACATCTCGCGAGAGCATTCAAGCCCGGGCCTAACAAACCCGGCAAATCTTGTATTATTTATCTTCTCTCGGAAGTGCTCCCGCAATTGTTGTTTGTTGTCCGTCTTCCAGCAGTATTAATCTTCGGATAAATATTTTGGGCAACAACAATTGGCGCTAGAGGAAGGGGATCCAACCCTCGAATTCTTATACCTACCATCCCGAAGAACACTCACTGTTCTCGGGGCAGATACCTGAAGTGACACTCACTGCACTTCAAAGAAATCCTTCAGAAATCATGTCTTCCGCCTCCGCGTCGAAAAGAGCGTGACCACCGGCGGACTGTTCCCCTGGTCCCAAGCCGCAGCCGATGGTGGAAGGTAGCCGCCGCGGCCAGAGGCGCTCGACCCCGTCCCGGGAAGGCGGCCCGAGCCTCTCGCTCGATCAGTTCCGAACCAATGAACAGATCGAAGAGGCCATAGCCGTCCTTCAGGAGCGACAGAGTGCACTCGACGCGCCTCCAGCTATCACCCCCTCGGTCTCCCGCCAGAAGATCAAGCGGAAGCTTAAGGCACTACTGGCCGAGCAAGCGCCAGGAGGCTCTCGCCCGCAAGAAGAGGCGCTCGGCAGCCGGGGCACGTCTGTCTTCGATCGCCTGGGCAGTGACCCGACCTGGCGACCGGGGCAGTCCAGCCCCAGCTACGAGATGACGGAGTTGGTGTCCGTCACCAGGAGCTCGGCCTACCCGACTCCCACAAGGCGATCCAGCCGCCTGGCTCCCGCTCGCCAAATTCCCGAGGTCGGCAGCAGCGGGGTCTGGAGATCGGCACACGATCGCCTCGGCCCCCGCTCCCAAAGCCGATCCGCAAGCAGCCGAGCCGCGGCGATCGCCGCGATGCAACGTCAGATCGACGACGTGAAGGCGCTCCTGCAATCCGGAGCAAGCGCCGTGAGGACGATCGCCCCGCCTAGCGAGCCGCTCGCGATCGACATCGAGCTCGCCCCGGTGCAGCACAAGATCGCCCCTCCTCAGACACCCGTGTACCAGGGGCGATCGGACCCCCAAATACACCTGAGCAGGTTCAACATCTACATGACCGGGTGTGGGGCATCGGACGCGACCCGTTGCCGAATGTTCCCTCTGACACTAGACGACCTCGCCCACCGGTGGTACACCTCATTGCCACCTCGGTCCATTGGCTCCTTTAACGAGCTGGCGCACGTCTTCACAGAATACTTCGCCACCAGGGTCGCCCGGCCAGAAGGTCGCCATCGCATGATGCAAATCAGGCAAGGAGAAGAAGAGTCCGACTCGGACTACATCGACCGGGTAGACGTGATCATCCTCAACGGCGAGCCCGTAAGCGATGAGACCGCCCTCTACGCGGTCCTAGGAGGTTTTCAGGGCTTCTCGCCTATGTTCAGGCATCTCACGAAGACCCTACCGACGACCTACGCAGCCTTCCGGGCTAGAGCCGCAGATTTCCTGTCCAGGCAAAGGCTTCTTCTCAGCCTAGGAGTAGATCGATCGGCGCCCGTACGACGACCTCCAGTCTACCAGCGCGATCGCTACTACCCAGCAGAGCCGGAGGACTCGACCCCCGCCTACAGTCCAACATTCTAAATAAGGGACTGACTCCCGCCGATCGCCGATATCGACCAACGAATAAAGCGATCGGCTGCCAAGCGACGATCGCCAGTCTTCCGGCCAGATCGCAGCATCATCAGCAACCCGGCGGACACGATCGCCATCTACAGTCCAGCATATAACATGACGGACTAAGGCATAAGATCGCCTCCGCCGCGCGTCATTAAAGCCATGGCCCTGGCAGTCGATGGAACCGGCTGCTTCGGTCATGCAAGGTCCCTTTCGGCCGAGATCGCCCGCCCTTCGTTTAAATACGAGGCCGGCATAGTCTGAGGGCTCTCCAACATTAATCAGTGGACACATGCCACAACCCCGTCTCAACGTACACCGTCGAGGTCGGCCATCTCCATGGCTGGCCGAGGTGGAAGCAGAGCTAACAAGCCGCGGGCGTGGAGTTGATTCATCCGACGCTGCCCCGCGCAAGGACTCCTCTAGACCGAGACCGCACGCCCTTCGTTTAAATACAAGGCGAGGCGCAGCCTAACAGAGGACCCTCATAATAAAGTGAGTCACGAGACACTCATTGTCTTCGTGCACCAAGACACGGTCATGGAGTCGGTCCATCGATCTCCGCGACTGTGCACGATTCCTCAAAACAAGCGAAACCACCAAGTTTCCGAGGGGGATCGGCCAATGTTGTTTTTGCAGGTACAAGACCGAAAGATAGCTAAGCCAATCGACCATGATAGCCCAAGTCCGAGTCCTAAGTCAGCTCAGAACGCCCGTCCTCATCCATACACGATCGCCAGCAAGAACCACCTCGCCCCATGTCTTCAACATAGGAGCAAGCTGGGGGGCAATTGTTGTGTCAAGAATTAACACCTTCCGACCGGCGATCGCCTCCGAGGCCGAGCGACCGACTTACTGCCGAGCGACCAAGGCAAGTCTGCCGACCATCGACCAGGCGACCGAGCCTTAACCCAGTGGACGAGCTGCGTCGACCGACCGAAGACCCCAGGACCAGTCCCGGTGCCGAGCGATCAACCTCAGATACGATCGCCTCTCGGTACTCGGCGACCGACCCCTGGCGATCTACTAATGGACGATCTCCTCTCGGTACTCGGCGACCGACCCTTGGCGACCGACCGTCTCTCGGCACCTGGCGACCTACCCTTGGTGACCGACCATTGGCGACCTCCATCCACTGGCCGATGGCGACCTCGGATGATCAGCTAGAGACGACCGCTCATGTCGATCACCACCGATGGCCATCCAGTCGGCGAAGGCCGAGCCTCAAGACTGGCACCACGTGCAAGGACCGAGACAAGATCCGCGAATCTCGGGCCATTGACCACAGTCTGGCAGATTCTCTCCACCAGCCGACAGGCCGCCGAAAGCTTGTCAGCAGGGCCACATGTTGACTGACTCCGGACACATGATGGCTCCTTATTGGACCGCCCAGCTGGCACCAGCCACTGCATTGGACTTTATTCGGACAGCCAGCCTCTTCCTTGGACTTTAGCCCGACAGCCCAGGAGATCGGCACATTATTATATTGGCCGGCAGGCGGTCGGCAGATTATTTTAATGGCCGGCAGGCGATCGGCCACTACAGGACAGGACCCGGCTGCCTCTATATAAGCATGGCTCCCAGCACTTGTCCAAAGCATCGAACCTTTACCACAAAAAAGGCTTCAACTTCCTTCAACTCCCTACGGATTTCATACAATACAGAAGCAAACATCAAGCACTTGGCAAATCTCCAACTCTTGGCAACAGCTATCATTCGGTCTTACTTCTCCCGGCCTATCTCCTCGAGCAGATCACCGGCATGGACGAAGAACACCGAGCTTCGCTCAAGAGCCGGATTAACAGAGTCTTTTTACACTCATTGTATTTAGATTTCTCTCATTAATACTTGTATCCAAGAATATTCGTATTAATAACATCTCGCGAGAGCATTCAAGCCCGGGCCTAACAAACCCGGCAAATCTTGTATTATTTATCTTCTCTCGGAAGTGCTCCCGCAATTGTTGTTTGTTGTCCGTCTTCCAGCAGTATTAATCTTCGGATAAATATTTTGGGCAACAACAACATGTTTAGGGGACAAAATATCAAAGACCAAGATTTTAAGGTGTGAAAAGAAGGACAACAAGTCACCATAAATCCGATGTTGTCTGTTTTGTCATTTCTGAGCTCCAATGTTTCCGAATTTGGTCTTATGGTCTTAACAGGATTTGTAGCTCTGTTTCTTAGATTTCCATAGAAATATGAATCACCTGAATCGGATTTCGGACGAGTAAGTTATGGCCAAAATACGAGACTGCTGCGTGTTAGTCTTACGCGCGGGAATTTGCATCCTTGTTTGTTTGTTCGTATTTTCCGATCGTCTTCGACTTTACTATTACACGAATCGATTATATACAACTCAAAATATATAAATACAACTCAAGAAATACAATTCAAATTAAAATACACCAAGATAAAATAAACGAAAAACTTATTGTTCGACAACTTCGACACTACTCACGAATTTGTTGTCTTTGATAACATAGTTATTTTTAAACATATCAATGACGAGTGTCGATAAATTATTTTCGAACTTATTTTATCGATACCTCGTTATTGGTCCAGTTGGCATGCTCAAGTCCTCATCCGGTTTCTTCATAATATCTCGATTCACACCATATGTTCATCTTAATTGACTGAATTTGGAGATGGAAGATTGTTTGTAATGGCTTCTTCAATAGCTGAATCAAGATAGTCTTTAGTTTCTTGCATCGAGTTCTCAGCTTCTGCTAGTTCTTGATGATGCTATATTACATGCACACGGAAAAAAAATCAAGAAAATTTTTTAACAATAAATTACAAAATAAAGTAGGAGGAATGAAGATTCGAACTTTTGTGTTTGTGCATGTGATTTTGGCCGGTTTATATAGGCATGTATTAGGTTAAATCATAAATTTTTCTTGCGACCTTTTCAACTTCGTCTCAATCCATAACCGACTTCGTTTCCCCGAGTAGGAGAAACCTTCAATGGGCGACGACGCACGTCTGCGTAAGATTTCTGGCGACTTTGGGCGGTTAACAGCCTTTCACGAATCAATGATATCTTCTCTCGAGTCTGTACGATCAACTCTGGTTCTGTCCCGATCAAGTCTGATGAATCATACCAACATAGGGGCGATCTACATCTCCTCCCGTATAATGCCTCAAATGGTGCCATCTTAATGGAAGCATGCCAACTATTATTGTAGGTAAATTCAATCAATGGTAGGTGAACTTCCCAATCAGTTGACCAATCTAAGGCACAAGCTCTCAGCATATCTTCCACTGTTTGAATAGACCTCTCTGACTGTCCATCAGTCTGTGGGTGATAAGCTGTGCTGAAGTTCAATTCGGTCCCCAAGGCTTTATGAACTGCTTTCCAAAAGTGAGACACAAAACGGCCGTCTCGATCAGAAACGATGGTTTTCGGCGTACCATGAAATCGAACTATCTCCGAAATAAATACTCGCGCCAATTTCTCTGGTCCCCATGTGTCCTTAATGCCTAGGAAATGAGCTGATTTGGTTAAATGATCAACTATCACCCAAATCATGTTCATTCCCGTCTTGGTCCTCGGCATACTAGTGATAAAGTCCATCGATATGTCCTCCCACTTCCATTCAGGAATCGGGAGCGGCTTCAACATTCCGGCAGGACGTTAATGCTCGATCTTAACCTGCTGACAAGTCAAGCATTTCGAAACATAGTCCGCTACATCTTTCTTCATGTTGCCCCACCATAAATTTTGCTTCAAGTCTTTATACATCTTACTGGTGCCCGGGTGGATAGAATAGGGCGAACTGTGAGCTTCCCTCATAATCGTCTGTTTCAGAACATCGATATCAGGAACGCAGAGTCGGTTCTGGAATCTCAAAACTCCGTCATCATGAATTAGGAGTCCGGGGGCCTTTCCCTTGATTACTTCGTCACGCAACCGAATCATCAGAGGATCATCCGCCTGTCTAGATTTGATTTCTTCGGTTAATGACGAAGTTAATTCCATTACGCACAGTTGTCCTTGGACTCTTTGTAACCATACTTCAATTTCTTATCGAATCATCTCTCGTTGAAGGCTAAGTTGGGAGGTCAGCGTCTCTAGCATCTGAATAGAAACAGGTTTGCGGCTGAGTGCATCGGCTACTACATTCACTTTGCCTGGATGATACAAAATCTCCAAGTCATAGTCCTTAATCAGCTCTAACCATCTTCTTTGCCGCATGTTCAACTCTTTCTGACTGAAGATGTATTTGAGACTCTTGTGATCCGTAAAGATCTGACAATGAGTCCCGTACAGGTAATGTCTCCAGATCTTCAAAGCAAAAACTACTGCTGCCAGCTCCAAATCATGTGTTGGGTAGTTCACTTCATAAGGTTTCAGCTGTCGTGAAGCATAAGCGATCACCTTATCATTCTGCATCAATACACATCCGAGTCCTTGGTTCGAAGCATCACTGTAAACTATGAATCCTCCAGTCCCTTGTGGAAGTGATAAAATTGGTGCTGTCGTCAATCTCTTCTTCAATTCATCAAAACTAGTCTGACACGACTCGTTCCACTCAAACTTTTTAGTTTTCTGCAGGAGTCGAGTAAGTGGGCGGGAGATTTTGGAAAACCCTTCCACGAACCGACGATAATACCCAGCGAGTCCGAAGAAACTTCGGACTTCTTTCACGTTCTTTGGAGGTTTCCAATCCAGAATTGCTTCGATTTTCTGCGGATCTACTCGGACTCCTTCCGCTGATACCACATGACCGAGGAACATTACTTCCTTTAGCCAGAATTCACACTTAGAAAGTTTGGCGTACAGTTGCTCGCTTCTCAAAAGTTCTAATACAATCCGCAAATGCTGTGCATGCTCTTTCGGATTCTTAGAATACACCAGGATGTCATCGATGAACACGACTACAAATTTATCCAAATATTCGATGAACACTCGGTTCATCAACTGCATGAATATAACAGGTGCATTAGCGAGACCAAATGGCATCACTACAAACTCATAGTGCCCGTAGCGAGTTCTGATTGCTGACTTTGGAACATCAGATTCCTTAATCCTCAGCTGATGGTATCCTGATCTCAGATCGATTTTAGAAAATACTGTTGCCCCTTGCAACTGGTCAAACAGATCATCAATCCGTGGCAACGGATACTTGTTCTTAATCGTCATCTTGTTCAGCTCTCGATAGTCAATACACAGTCGGAGAGATCCATCCTTCTTTCGGACAAAAAGAACTGGCGCTCCCCAGGGTGAAACGCTTGGCTGAATATAGCCCTTGTCCAGTAACTCCTCCATCTGCTTATTCAGTTCATACATCTCAGTAGGTGGCATACGATACGGCGCCTTAGAAATTGGTGTAGCTCCGGGTTCCAGCTCAATGGTAAATTCTACATCCCTTCGTGGAGGTAGTCCAGGTAACTCGTCAGGAAATACATCTGGAAATTCATTCACAACAGGAATGGATGAAAGTTTCATAATTTCATCTTATTTCTTCATTGCATAGCACCAATACCCTGTACAGCCTTGTTTCAACAATTTGACAGCTTTCATTGCTTTTATCAACTTTCCTGAGCTTCCTGGTTTCCATCCTTCAAACAATACTTCGGAGCCATCATCAGCGATCAGCGAAATATTCCTCCTTCGGTAATTTACAATTGCTCCATATCGATTAAGCCAATCGTCTCCGAGTATTAGGTCATCTCCTTGCATTTCTATCACAATTAGATTTGAGAGCCACTCCCTACCCCCAAATAATACAGGAAAATCTCTAGTCTCTAAGTTCCCAACAATCCTCTCTCCACTCGGTAAACCAACAACATAAGGTTCACAAGTATGAAAACCAGAAATATTCAAACGATTTACACAAGACAAACATATAAAAGAATGTGTAGCTCCTGTATCGAATAAAACGCTAACTGGCTGGGAAAGAATTTGGACAGTACCTGATGCGACAGCAGCATCCTGATCGTCTGTCCTCCTCATCTCATACAGACGTTGGGGAACAGATCCGGCACTCGATGTCCCCTTTCGGTCCCATTGTCCTCTGCCTCGTCCGCGGCCAAAATTTTGAGGCATCTGAACACTTTGTTGCGTCTGTTGGATACTAGCTTCCTTCTGAACTGGCTGTGATGAACGGGTTCCATTGTACTTAGTGGCGTCCTTACAAAACATCGCACGGTGCCCTTCCTGTCCGCACTCAAAACATGTAACTGGAGTGCGCAAACAATCACGCCAGAGGTGGCCTGGGCAACCACAGTTAAAGCACTTCCTAGCTGTATCCGTCGTGGCTGACATTGTTCCGTAATTCTTTCCGATCTTAGATGGGTGCGGAGGTTTCTTGAAAGAAAAAGAAGACTGGGCCTTGCGGGGCCCACTGCTCTTGTGCTCTGTTAAAGTACCAGAGACTTTCTGTTTCTTCGACTCCATAAACTTCTCCATTGCTGCTTCTTTTATTTCATACGCCAACGGCTTATCCTGGTATTGGCGGAGAGTGGTACATTCAAAACCGGACATGTACCTCTGGATTTCTGGTTTCATCCTCATCTCAAAATGAATCATCATCTCCGCATCTGTTCTGACCAGATGTCGAACAAATGCTAATCTGGTTAAACGCCTTAATCGTCCTGGGATACGGGTTCGTCGATGGTTGAGCGGAGAAAAATTCCCGAATTTTGGCTTCCCTCACGGGACGAGGGCAATCGAGCTTCCATCATCACTTTAAATTGGCCCAATCGGCATCATGATCTGCAGTCGGATAGCTTCCCACCACTCGGATGCTTCCCTACCGTAAAGTACTGGGCAATAGGAGCTCTCTGTCGTCCGGCAATTAATTCCAAAGAATATTTTCTCCAGTTCCTTCAACCAATGGTCCCAAGTGGGAGTCTCGGAAAAGCCGTCAAATTTGGGTGGTTGCATCTTTGCCACCTCTTGTAACCATCGGTCACCTCGATTTCCCATTTCTGGAATTCTTTGTTGTCCATCTCCCTACTGAATTCCTGCCGCCACTTGCATTCGGTCCACGACCTGAGCGAACTGAGTCATCTGGTTCAGGACTTGACGAAGGATTTCTGGTACACCAGGTTCCGGATCGTTATTGATGGATTGCTGCGGCTCGCCTGAGCTATGACTAGCCTGATTAGAAGGCGACACCTCCCTTTCAGCATTCCTTCATCCGCGTCCACGACCGCGACCACGTCCACGTCCGCCTCTCAACATACTGTAAGCACAAGTACTTAATATACAGGAAACAACATCGTTCTAATGTTCAATTATAAAAAGTACAACATGTAAAGAACGAGATAGAGTTTAGGAACTTACAACCACCGTTCGCATGAGGACGTAGGCAGTACAGTGATGTCATTCACGGCCGGTTACCTCGAAAGACATAAATGACCCCTATTTTAACCCAACGGCCAAGATATCCATAATCTTAGCTCTGATACCATATTCTGTAACACCCCCGATATATTCAGGAGTATTACAGTGCCGTAAATCCTTTACATAAGAATTTACAAGGCTGATTAAAGGAAAATACAATAGCTGATACCGATTCATGAAATTTCTGAAATAAAATACAACCGTCTGGTTCAAAACCGAGAATACAAATATCCAATGAAGAGTTATTATTACATCACTAAAATCCAAACATTATAAACGGACGACGTACTCGAGTACTTATTGAAATAACCAACAAACAACAGACAGTAAACCCGGCCGGAACATCACTCTGCACCCTCGTCGTCATGCATCTCCAGTGGTTGTTTCCCCGCTCTCCTGGATCCTGAACATACACAAATGTTCACCCCCGAAGGGGTTAGCACAACGATGCTAGTACAAGTACAATAATCATACGACAATGATATAATCAACAATTATATCGTAACGAGTTTCTCCAACGAGAAATAATCACAATACATATCATATCATAACAGTTTCAACATACTGTTGGTATTCCAACGATCCAGCGCACACAGCTATAGATTCCCATGATGATCCCGTCGGACCAACACATGGTGGAACTACCTGTCCAACGATCCAGCGCACACAGCTATAGATTCCCATGATAATTCCCGTCGGATCAACGCATGATGGACATATATTCACAATATATTTACACGATACAATCACATCATAATTGTCATAATATAAACAATTCTAATTAGAGTACTTGCCTCGGTTCGTTGACAAGAATAAACTTCCACGAATATCAAAATACTCGAAGGTCGTCCCCCTTCGATCAATCACGTGTTAAGCTCGAACCTTAATAAAAGAAATATCATAGAATTCATTTCATGTCGTACGAACGTCTAACAATTCAACAATTACGGTAGGAAGTCCTTAATATGCAATCTGTCTGGATAGCTTAACGCATGCTACGCATCCTATGTAGCGTACGTTAATGCTACTCGTTAGCGCACGCAATACACACAGCCTAGCGTACGCTAACCATGCACGGCCAAGATTTCACCTTTAGTCACCGATCGATCGCTTTGATGACTTAGCGCATGCTAAGTTGCAAATGTGGCGTACGCTAAACATACACAATAGCGCACGTTAATTCAGGTAGCTTAGCGCACGCTAAGAGTGCATGGCAGTTCACTGGAGGGCAGCAGATTATACAAATGGTGATGAAGTAAGCGAATTCCTCAGTGATTTGATGTTTGTTATCCGACTTCATGTTATGTTCATAACCTTTATGAATGATCTCAAGGATAATAACAACTTCGAGGTGCAAGTATACGTATAATCATCATAACACTATAATCCGTCTTGATTACAATTCTCATGCGAAGTTGGTGATCTCCGGTTGATGTATTAGATTCTACTATCATTACACATATTCAGACTTCATCTTGAGGTGAACTATCAATTCCAACTTATACGAAAGAATATTTCCTAAGATGATTCTTCCTTTAAGTTCTTATAATATCACCTCCAATTCATGATTACAAAGATAACATAAATCATATGGATTGTTAACTTCAGAATGTTTCTCTCATCATTTGAAGTACTAGGATTCCTACTTCAAGGTTCCAACAATAATATCGTAATTGTAGACATTCCAATCTTCTAAACATGATGTTGTTGAATAATTCACTAATGCAATTCAATATCTCGTTAACATGATCATCTTATCCCTTGGAATCCAAATCTAAGACTGGTGATAGGTTGAACATACCTTAATATGCCGAAATCACTGAACCACAAGGTAGAATCCGACTCCGGTTGGTTATGTGCCACTCCAAAGTGTTACTTCTCTTCAATGATCACTCACAAGTGATAACCAATATTCAAGGATCACTAATATATGTTCTAAGTGTGTTAGAGGGATGATTAAAGTTCTCTGGCCTCTCAAAAATGAAGAATGGGCGAGAGAAATGAAAGCCAAAACGGGTTGTTGTCCCATTTATAAAATTCTGCATTATTAGCTAATTAGCGCACGCTACAATACATGCTTAGCGCGCGCTAATGAGCGTTGACTCCAAATCTGTCCAGGTTCGTCCGCGGGAACCTTATCCGGACCCATGTCCCGGCTGGCGCATGTGCTAGCCACCTACCTCAATAATTCAGTGTCTAGCGCACGCAACTCCTATACGTAGCGTGCGCTAGTAATAGCCGATAGCGCGCGTTAAATTACATTCTTAGCGTGCGCTATCACGAGTTTGCATGAGAAAATTTGCATGATGTTATACTTAAGTACGAAGATGCCAATACAAGAAATATCATACTCCAATAATCAAGACCACAAATCCGAATAATACAGGATCTGAATACAGGTAAAATACACAGTAATAAATCCGGATATTACAGATATGTTCTTGGATTGGTTTTGGCGTATGCATCTATATATGTATGTATACAGTGAACACGTGGTAATCTGTAATAAAAAGGTAGAATTGGAGTAAGTTAAAAAACATAGATCCGTTGTAGCTCATGAAATAGCACACCAGTGGTTTGGCAATATTGTGACAATGGAATACATATGCGCCTTAGAATACTTTTTGTAATCATTATCAGTTCGAATCTTTTCAATGCAGCCTATATCTGTTACTGATGAAGAGGTTATCAAGATGATACTCTTTCCAGTGGTAAATGAGGCATGTCGTGTTTTGGATGATGGAACAAACTGGAAATCAATATTAATCCTATGAGTGATTTATGAATTTACTGCATCTCATATCGTATCAAAAACTTTAGGTATCTCATGCATGTCGGTTCAACTTGAGACCAAAGTTTTCAACTAATGAGTGAAAACTGAAAAGAATAATAGGAAAGAGCTTTGCTTCTAATGCCCTAGCTATTGACAGAATGACAGGTAGGCTGAAGAATTTTGTAATAGGAGTACCCAAAATTAGACAGAGGTCTTATTTCATAATTCTTGTTAACGTGTAAGTGATCATTGTCTATAGGCCAAAGTTGCACATCTGCATATATGTCATAGTGCGATTGATGTATTTAGTCCAATGAGGCTTGAACTGGTTCATGGCAATATCGAGCCAAGGTTTCATGTTCCCATTGAAATGAACGACAACAACATTGTTAATCTCATCCATGCTTATACTTGGATTATACCCAGGACCAGGAACATGCCATTTTTTGTCCACTAATTTTGTTCTTGAGTAAAAAGTAATTAGTCCAGGTGGCATCCGAAATTGACACACAGTCACACACACGGGCAGAAAAGGCCAACTCCATTTGTTAAGAGATTTCAGCGGACGCTGTTGCTGTAGTTCATTTCCATGATTAAAGTACCGTAAAATTTTCCCGAAGAAAGTTTTTCCAAAGGTGAGACCTTTTTTTTTCGAGCGGTAAAAGTGAATACATCTTTTAGCTTCATTTTTTTTTCGGGTTTTCTTTTGATTCTGTAATGTGATACTACTAATTGGTTATGCCCTATTACAGGTAAAATTAATGGAAAAGGATACTATATCTATGAGAAAGGACACAAACCAAAACCCGACTTTTCAGTACTCCCACTCATAGACGAATCTAGGAAGCTTATAATATTATGCCTGGTGGGAAGGTGTGTAACAGGTTCTACTGCTTTTTTTCTTTCTTTTTCTTTCATCTTTTGAAATTCATGATGCATGCAAGTGTTTAGTTCTGTTAAACTCTTTGATCCTGCTTTTATTTCCTAAATACATATGCGCTTTAGAATACTTTTCGTAATCATTATCAATTGGAATCTTTTCAATGCAGCCTATATCTGTTACTTATGAAGAAGTTATCAAGATGATACTCTTTCCAGTAGTAAACGAGGCATGTCGTGTTTTGGATGATGGAGTTGTTATCCGAGCATCTGATCTTGATGTAGCTTCTCTTCTCGGGCTGAGTTTTGCATCTTGTAGGTCAGTACTTTTCTTGATCTTGGATGCTCTCTCAGATTAGATAAAGATTGAGATATCAAGATAAATATCCAAACGATAGTTAACCTTGTTATCGAGTCTTCTGTTTTTGTAAGAAGAAATATTTTTGGTTTCTATTATTGTTTCCGCTAGGATACACAATGGAATGGAGAGATTAAGACTGAATAGTGATGTGTGTTGATTGTTAAAGCCAGTTGACAGTTGAGGCTGTACATAGAGGGATGCTTACTGGATAAAGAAACACTTCCATGATTTGCTTGTAGATCTTTATTCTAATTACATCTGGCGTTGTGAGGCCAGATATATAATATGGCACTTGATTATGTCAAGAATACCGAGTATATAAATATATCTGGAGCAGAGGCTCACTGAGGACATCTACCTTTTGTTGCAGAAGTGGTATTGTTTTCTGGGCTGACACCATCAGGGCAAGTCGTATATATAGATGTCTCCAAATGTTGACTCAAGTATATGGTCATTTCTTTAGGCCATTAAGATTTTTGGAAGAAAGAGCAAGAAAATGCATCCGATTGGTAAATATATTTTTAAATGCTTACCATTAGAAATTTTACTTTATGTTCGTTCGCGGCTGATGATTTAGCATATGCGCGTTGCCCTTTTTGCAAGAACTCATAGGAAACATGTGTGTTGCATAAGGTTCGTACATGTTTACTAGATGAGTTAGGATTAATTGTAAAAGAATACTTTCTCAGGTTTAGTCTAGGTTCTAATTATGAAAAAACATGTTCTCTTTCAAAATTTCAAATGCCCCATTAAAGTTTGTTTTTGCTGTACAAAATGCACCCTGAATAGGGAGTATTTTCTAGAGGCAATACAAACCTTAGGGAGGTGTCTGTAACCTCACGGAGTATTATTGCAATATGTCTCTCCTAATATACCTCCGTAAATGTCTATACTAATTATTTTTTTTCCTTCAGGTTTGTGTTCGTTTCTTGTATCCCATCCCCTATTTTTTTGCCTGTTTCTGCCAACATTGCCTTCAATATATTTTTCAATTTCACAAATTAAACACAAACTTATCAAGTTCATTGTAAACTCTTATTATTTTACATTTTCATAGCATAATATAGTCAGCAAATGGAGCCGAAGATATTTCCACTTGACGCAATAACTCCAGATACAAGAAACTGGACTGCAAAGGTTTCTGTCCTCAATAAAACAGACCCTCGAACCTCGGTGCATCCCGCTGCTATAAAATTTCAGAAGATGCTCCTAGCAGATGACAAGGTAAACACCTCCCTACGAATACGATTACATCTCATTCTTATTAGTATTTTTCACATATCTTCATCCCACATGACACAGGGAAATAAGGTCGAAGGAATGTTATATCGAGGGGACATTGACCTGCTCAAAAATAGTTTGCATCCTCATCAGATCTACCTTATATCAAACGCAATAGTGCGGCCAGTGAAACCGAGATTCGAAAATCCTTTGACCAATAACAAATATCTATGGATAATTGGTGCGCGGACAGCTGTCTTAGCAGTTGAGGAAGATTCATCCATCTCGTCCGAACTCTCTTCATACAATACGACAAATTCTGCGATTTTATACGCACAAGAAAATTAATAAGTCAGTTCTCCCAATAATCTCCCTGTTCTTATCAGATTCATTCATTTCTCAGTACGTACTTTGATCTCACTTGTCTGTTGACAGTTTAGGTTCAAAATACATAATAGTTTTTGAAATCAGCATCATATCCTTTTTTAAAACAAATATTGCGATAATGTTGTGTGTTTAGGAGTCTAACTAGATGTAACAATACCGCGGACAAAAACACATAATATTCATTTTCTAAGACTTTCTACTGGTTTTATGTTCTGTTCGTTTTTATTTACCTTGACAATTTTTAGTGGTTTGATTTTAGCTTGTTTGGTCACAATTTAGGTTCAAAATACATAACAGTTTTTAAACTCAGCTTCGTACCCTTTTTCAAAACAGCTATTGCGATAATGTTATGTGTTTAGGTTTATTGAATAGAAACAGGGTCTACCTAGGTGTAACAAGCTCGTTTATATTGATATTAACAATTTTTATTGGTTTGATCTTTGAATGAACGTGCAATGTTTATTGCTTCCTATTGATCTTAACAATCTTTACTGGTGCCTGGGATTGCTCTTTCTGACGCATGTTCTCGAAAAGATTTACAATTTAGTCAGCATTGTGCACGTTATTTATTTCCTGCTGCTGTATCAAAGATTACCTGCTCGCTATCTTTCTTGTTCTATTTTTGAATGAACGTTAAGTGTTTATTGCTTCCTATTTTGAGTTTATAATCAATTCCTATCAACTATACCTCTACTGCAGGTACTGTCGCAATTATAATTGATAGCCACCCTCTAAGAATGGTGTCCTCAAGAGGAAAACAAAACACGCTCCGAGAATATGCAGCAGTAGATGAAATGTACGAAATTGTTGCACTATTTCATGATTCCCATCCTCTATTTTCTTCACTGCTTATAGCCTCTTCTTATATTAATATATCTCATATTTATTACCCTCAAATACAAACCAACTTGCATATTTGCACACTTGGATTGCCTAATTAAATGATGATTTTGGTTTTGAATTTTTTTTAGAGGATTGGTTTCATATTCAGGTTCAAATCGATCAAATCTTCGAGTAAAGTGCTTGCACTAATGTCTTAGCTGCCCTATTTTGGAGATTTATTTTGAAGAGGATAAATGTTTTATTTCTTATTGGCCAAATGATAAAACCTTTTTTTATAAGTCTACTCTAGCGCCATACCAAATATTGTATTCATAGTTTAACTTGAATAAAAGCAGTTATACGGCAGGGCTACTTGATGACAATGTTTGGTTTTACAGTTCTACATTTCCGGCGTACTCGCACGTGTTTATTCAAATTTCTCGCTGAAAATATTCTTGTTCTATTTTTTAATGAGCATGCCTGGATATTGATTTGATCCTTTTTGTTTCCAAGAATGTTAAACAAGCTTTTCATTATCTTCCACAAATGCCCTTAAAATTTCAGCACCGCCAAAAAAGAAACAAAAACACTCCCTACGACTGTCTGCAATACCGAAACAATCACCTCAGAAACAATCACCTCATCCTCAACAGGTATATCTAATGTCTGCATTTTTTGCAAGATTGCAGCCTCATCTGCTTGTTTGTCTATATAATGAGATCTGATTCAGATTATTGAAATTCTTTTCCCGACTTGGTTGTGGTTGTTACCAAACTTGTTGACATAGTTTTTGTATAGCATATCTGTAAATTCCTTTTCTCATGTTATTTCCTTTTTATTGAAAGATATAAAATATGTCTACTTCATATAATATTTTTGTTTATTGTCTATGGTATTTCGTTGTCCAGTTTCCAACAAACAAATAATAATAGTTAATACATGATCAAAAATACAAATTGCACACCCGATGCACATTATACATATTTCATGATTTATTTGCAATTTTCAGGCTAATAAAATACACATGATATTTTTCTTCCCAACATAACATTCACTTCCGGACACTCTTTGCCTAACCAAATAAACTGAGTACAACATATATTTTTGAGGACCAAAAAATAAAAAATTCTTCAAATGTGCAAAATATCATTACAGAAAAAAACTATCAAAACTGCAACTCTATTCGTTAAATTATATCATTATATTTTCCTACTTTTCAGGCCGGCACCTGAAACTGAATATGCTTAGTCTTTTGCCTTCTTTTCACTCTCCACTAACATCGTTATTAATAACATTATTAACTCTTTCTTATTTTGAATAGGATCCCACAATGGAATTAAATATGTAGCATGGCAACCAATATGTAAAGAACTAACCAAAATTATTATAGTCAGTTCCGAGTAAAAAAAATAAATATGTAGCATGACAACCAATATGTAAATAACTAACCAAAATTATCATAGCGGTTTCCGAGTAAAAAAAACTTTCCAATTTAAATACATACAATGTGGTCTAAATCATATATGGGCAATCCCGTGCAGTATACAAACTGCTTTAGCATTCATGAAAACCATAACTGCGCGCCATTTGAAGACAATGCGAAATTTTAAAAAATAACTCAACCAAACAAAGGCATACAATATGTCTACTTAATATAATATTTTTACTCTGTCGTATATGATATTTGATTGTCCAGTTTCCAAAAAACAATAATAGTAGATACATAATCCAAATTACATATTGCAAACACTATGCACATTATACACATTTCATTGCCCTCACAAACCTATTTCTTCTTCCCAACATAACTTTCAATTCCGGACGCTCTTTACCTAGCCAAATAAATTGAGTACAACATATATTTTATGAACAAAAAAAAAAGGATTCTGCATGTGTGAAAAATATCATTGTAGAAAGAGCTACCAAAACTGCAACTATTATATATTCCATAAATGAATAAATAAATCATATATAAATTTATACTACCAATTTATTTAAAAGTTAATATCTTGCATAACTAACTAATATGTAATTAAAAAGCAGTCTAGATTCAAAAAAATCTCGTTATAAAATAATAAAATGAATATGTAACATGGCAACCAATATGTAAAGAACAAAACCAAAATTATTATAACCATATCCAAGTAAAAAAGCTCGAATCTAAACAAATAACTCCAATATTAATAGAATTCCAACTCAAATACATACAATATGGTCTGAATCATACATGGGCAATCCCGTGCATTGCACGGGACCAAAAAACTAGTATATATATATATATATATATATATATATATGTCAAAGTTTTGTATTATAAAAATTAATATATATTTATTGCAATTTCTGAGTATTTATGGGTCTGAAATGTAAATGATATGGAAAACTAGATCCGAATGGTCAAAACTCAAAATCGAACCATAAAGCCAGATCATAACCAATACACAGGCCTAACCGAAGCCGGTTTCTTATTGTTAGAAGCCCAGATTTATTGGGCCTGTCGAACCCCTTTAAACATTGAAGAGACTTCCACCCACAGGTTACTCTCCGCTGTGGCACTCCCTCTTTCCACCGCTAAAACCCTAACCCTGCGCCGGATCTCTACTCCTCCCCCTCCCCCTCCCCACCCCCCACCCCCTCTCCCCGCAAATCCTTACCGTACAAATATGGCAAGCACAACAGAACCCACGAATCTGAACAAAGAGGAAGAAGAGGAAGACTCGAAGTCGGCAGTCGATGATGAGGATACTGGGGATCAGATAGCCCCTGTAACACCCCCAAATCCCATTGGGTTATTACAGTGCCGTGGACCCCACACCCGGAGATCCACCAGGCGAAACATGACTAAAATACATTAAATTAACCAACAAGGAGATCACAGTCCCTACTATGATATCCGACACAATATTCCGATAAGGAATTTCAACGACAACGATGGGCCTACATGGCCAAAAATAAAATACAACAACATCCACGAGCGTCTGCTCGGGTAATACATAATGACAATGACCGACAAACTGGAGAACACTCCAACTGACTGACAAACATGACAACTCGGACTAGTATCGCTCGAATGCCTCGTCGCCATCATCATGCCCCTGTGTCTCAACTCTCTCCTTGCAAGCACCTAAAACATGAAAACATGTTCCGCCCCCACGGGGTCAGTCATCCAGATAATGAACATCAAATACATGTATAACATGATATGCATCTAAAGGCAGAATGAAAACGGTACAATGATAATAATAATACGAGATGCTCACAAACCAAGGTAAGAATCGAGCATTCGTGAAATACTATGCCCACGGCATACTATTAATACCTGTTCGACAGGTTAGTGTAACACCCCCGATATATTCAGGAATATTACAGCGCCGTAAATCCTTTACATAAGAATTTACAAGGCTAAATAAAGGAAATGACAATAACATATACCAATTTATGAAATTTCTGAAATAAAATACAACCGTCTGGTTCAAAACAGAGAATACAAAAATCCAATGAAGTGTTATTATTATTACATCATTAAAATCCAAACATTATAAACTGACGACGTACTCGAGTACTTATTGAAATAACCAACAATCAACAGACAGTAAACCCGGCCGGAACATCACTCTGCACCCTCGTCGTCATGCTTCTCCAGTGGTTATTTCCCCGCTCTCCTGGATCCTGAACATACACAAATGTTCACCCCCGAAGAGGTTAGCACAACGATGCTAGTACAAGTACAATAATCATACAACAGTGATATAATCAACAATTATATCATAACAAGTTTCTCCAACACAAGGAGTGTGCGCCGCGGCACACACATTTTCTAGACCTGGCCGAGCAGACTGTACCTTGTGCCGCGGCACATGCCGACAGGGCCGCGGCACACTGCCGAGTCACTGCCGCGGCACACCTGTCCGGGCCGCGGCACAGTCGTGTTGCATCTTCAGCCAAAAACCGACTGTACCCGGTGCCGCGAAGCACGCTAGACGGGCCGCGGCACACTGCCGAGCACTGGGAGCAATTTTTGGGCCTGTGCCGCGGCACACATCGGCTGAGCCGCGGCACACAATGCGGTCAACTGCATAATTATGCTTTTTGAGCGAGATGCAGCTCATTTCCTCCATTTTCTTCAACCCACACGAGAGAGAGCTTGAGGAGAGAACTTTGCATCATCTATCACTTGAGTATTGAATTTTTATCATTTTCATTCGGTGGGGAAGCTCGGATCATCGATCTATCGCGTATTCTTCGGATCATAGTGCTTGGATCTTCAAGAGGTAATTTCTTCAACATCTTGGATTTCGATTTTGTGTTGGGTAATGATGTTTTGGATGTTAGAATCATGGTGTATGAAGTGATATACGCATGATTATGGGCATGTTTGATTATTCATCGGATTATTGAAAGATTATTCAAGAACACTTCGAATATTGTGTTGGATTTTGGGGTTTTCGTAGATTCGTCCGGTTTATCCGATTTGAAGCTTGAGAACCTTGAGATTATGATGTATCTATTCCGTATGCGTGTTTTTCTTACGATTTTACAGGTTGGATTGTGCCGTTTTCGGACTTGTGGGAATTTGGGCGATTTTCCGACCTTTAGTTGTTTACCCATGTATTCTCATGAATCGTAGATGAGTTTCGGGAGTTCTTCGTGTAATTTGAGTATGGATAATTAATTATCATATTCCTTGCGAATCGTTTAGGTGCTGGAAGCGCGTTCTTGGACCTACCGAACTCATACCTTCCTCCGTTCGATTTCTCTATGTCTCAAAGGCAAGTATATATTTATGATTATCGTTCTCGACTTTGAAAGTGAGAAATATTGATGGTATGATATGAACGAACCGTTTCTACGGCATTCATAGAAATATTAATGGCATGATATGAACGAACTGTTTCTACGGCATTCATATATGTATTGATGGCATGATATGAACGAACCGTTTCTACGGCATTCATACATGTATTGACGGATGATATGAACGAACCGTTTCTACGGCATTCATATACGTCTTGATGTGATGCTATGAGATTTAGTTATTCCGGAATACTAGTTCTGAATTGTTGAATTGTGTGTTACTTTTACTTTATTGTCGAGGAGTATTGTGTTTCATACTTGATATTCTTGCACTAGCTATTCGACGGCTAACCCCTTTATGGGGGAAATACATTTTATGTATTTCAGGTTCCAGGAGAGCGGACAGGCAGGTATCGGGTCGGCATGAAGATGGTGGGCAAGTGTGATACTGTGTCTTTCTTCCAGTTATGTTTTGAGTTTTTCATTCAGTGTTGTTGTACTGGATTGGTTATTAAATACTCGAGTATTGTTTTCCATTCTCCTTGATGTTCCGGCCTGTGTTTGCCAAGGTATTGATTCGTGTTGTGACGTCTTTGAATACATTGGTTATGTTTTGAATACCCTGTGTATTGTTTTTCATTCTATTGTGTGTAGACCTTCTCGGTCAAAATTTATAGTTCCGCGTATGTTTAGCCTTGTGGGTCCCACGGTGGGGCTTACGGCGCTGTAATATTCCCTGAATAACTTGGGGGTGTTACACCCGGGTGGATAGAATAGGGCCAACTGTGAGCTTCCTTCATGATTGTTTGTTTCAGAACATCGATATCGGATACGCAGAGTCGGTTCTGAAATCTCAAAACTCCATCATCATGGATTACGAATCCGGGGGCCTTCCCCTTGATCTCATCATCATGTAACCAAATCATCAGAGGATCATCTGCCTGTCTAGATTTGATTTCTTCGGTTAATGACGAAGTTATTTCCATCACGCACAGTTGTCCTTAGACTCTTTGTAACCACACTTCAATTCCTTCTCGAATCATCTCTCGTTGAAGGCTAAGTTGGGAGGTCAGAGTCTCCAGCATCTGAATAGAAACAGGCTTGCGGCTGAGTGCATCGGCCACTACATTCGCTTTGCCTGGATGATACAAAATCTCTAAGTCATAGTCCTTAATCAGTTCTAACCATCTTCTTTGCCGCATGTTCAATTCTTTCTGACTGAAGATGTATTTGAGACTCTTGTGATCCGTAAAGATCTGACAGTGAGTCCCGTACAGATAATGCCTCCAGATCTTCAAAGAAAAAACTACTTCCGTTAGCTCCAAATCATGTGTTGGGTAATTCACTTCATAAGGTTTCAGTTGTCGTGAAGCATAAGCAATCACCTTATCATTCTGCATCAATATGCACCCGAGTCCTTGGTTCGAAGCATCACTGTAAACTATAAATCCTCCAGTTCCCTGTGGAAGTGATAGAATCGGTGCCGTCGTCAATCTCTTCTTCAATTCATCAAAACTAGTCTGACACGACTCGTTCCACTCAAACTTTTGAGTTTTCTGCAGGAGTCGAGTAAGTGGGCGGGAAATTTTGGAAAATCCTTCCACGAACCGACGATAATACCCAGCAAGTCCTAAGAAACTTTGGACTTCTTTCACATTCTTTGGAGGCTTCTAATCCAAAACCGATTCGATCTTCTGCGGATCTACTCGGACTCCTTCCGCTGATATCACATGACCGAGGAACATTACTTCCTTTAGCCAGAATTCACACTTAGAGAGTTTGGCGTACAGTTGCTCGCTTCTCAAGAGTCCTAATACAATCCGCAAATGCTGTGCATGGTCTTCCGGGTTCTTAGAATACACCAGAATGTCATCAATGAACACGACCACAAATTTATCCAAATATTCGATAAACACTCGGTTCATCAACCGCATGAATACAGCAGTGCATTAGTGAGACCAAATGGCATCACTACAAACTCATAGTGTCCGTAGCGAGTTCTGAATGCTGACTTCAGAACATCAGATTCTTTAATCCTCAGCTGATGATACCCTGATCTCAGATCGATTTTAGAAAATACTGTTGCTCCTTGCAACTGGTCGAACATATCATCAATCCGTGGCAACGGATACTTGTTCTTAATCGTCATCTTGTTCAGCTCTCGATAGTCAATACACAGTCGAAGTGATCCATCCTTCATTCGGACAAAAAGGACTGGTGCTCCCCAGGATGAAACGCTTGGCTGAATATAGCCTTTGTCCAGTAACTCCTCCAG
Source organism: Orobanche coerulescens (assembly GCA_033398695.1). Lineage (NCBI taxonomy): Eukaryota > Viridiplantae > Streptophyta > Magnoliopsida > Lamiales > Orobanchaceae > Orobanche > Orobanche coerulescens. The sequence continues at coordinate 12,268,053 of CM065809.1, forward strand.
CTGCTTCTTTAGTTCATACATTTCAGTAGGTGCCATACGATATGGTGCCTTAGAAATTGGTGTAGCTCCGGGTTCCAGCTCAATGGTAAATTCTACATCCCTTCGCGGAGGTAGTCCAGGTAACTCGTCAGGGAATACATCTGGAAATTCATTCACAACAGGAATGGATGAAAGTTCCATAATTTCGTCTTCTTTCTTCATTGCATAGCACCAATACCCAGACATACCGCTTCAACAATTTGTGACTTTCATTGCTTTGATCAACTTTCCTGAGCTTCCTGGTTTCCATCCTTCAAACAGTACTTCGGAGCCATCGTCGGCGATTAGCGAAATATTCCTCCTTCGGTAGTTTACAATAGCTCCATATCGATTAAGCCAATCATCTCCGAGTTGTAATATCCGCAATTTTCGATTTTCGGTAAATTTCTTTTTTCGGCCGGAGTCCATTTTGACGACTTGCTCATGACCTTTTCGTCATTCGAGAATGATTAATTCTGCACTTTTTGTCATCCGAGTTCGTTTCGGTATCGTTTTGTTGAGTTCCGAGCTTTTTACCGACTTTTTCGCACTTGAGTTCGATTCTTGCGAATCTCGTCCGAAACTGTTGTTTCGAGTTTCTCGTAAGTTCATTTAATGTTATTATTCATGTTGCGAGCTTTGGTTTGGTGTTTCGATCGCGTATCGTGATTTTCGGACGTTTTGGGCCATTTTCGTAATTTCCCAAAGTTTTGGGTAATTACTTCCGTTGTCGAATTCCGAGCCTTCGGGTGGTCGGAATTGTGTGTTCTCTTAGCTCTTAGATTCGTCTTTGCGAGTACGTCGTAACGGTATCATCGATTCGTATTCAGGTTCGGTTTCGGGGTCGTTCGCCGGAGTTGGCCCCGCCGAGTCATGGCCGGCAACTGGGCCTGTGCCGCATCGCCGAGTCACGGCCGGCAGCGTTTCGGCAACTTCGCCGAGCAGCCGCATCAGGCCGCGGCACATGCCGAGAGGGCCGCGGCACACTCTGTGGCATTTTCGCCAAACTGATCAGACTGGTGCCGCGGCACACGCCGGCCGCTGCACACCGCCGACCACCGGGAGCCATTTTTGGGCTCGTGCCGCGGCACACTTCCCGCCGGGCCATGCACACTGTGCAGCCTATTTAAGGTCCTGCACACGGGTTTTTGGCCATTTTTCTCCTTCTTTTCCTTCTCTTCCGCGGCTGAGGATGATCTTACCATGGAGCCATGTTGTTTAACAACAAATCCATGAAGTTCTTGAGTTCATATCATCAATCAATCATCCGTTATCATCCTTTGATCCAGCGAATCAAGGTAATCTTCCTTAGAACCCTAATTTCGTGAATTTGGGGTTTTTTGCGTTTTTGTCCGATTCGTTCCGTATTATTGATTAATTCATGATGGATAGGATTAATCTTGGTAGTATTCTTGTGTTTAACATCATTTAATCCATTGTTCTTCGTCGAATCGAAGTATATTTCTTGATTTCCTTCAAATTGACTTTTTGGGGGGATTTGTCCTCGATCTCGTTTTTCATCCATTTTTGATGGATCGATTATGGTTAAATGATGTTTTTAAACATATTCTATGGATTGTATATGCATATTTCAACTTGGAATTCCGTTTTCGGGTTTTGACGGAACGAATCGTGTTCTTGGCCGTTTTGGGGAAAACGCTTGAACTTTCGTCATTCGTTCTTTGAATTCAACGGCCTTAAGACATGTTAGGGAATTCATTTCATTATTGTTATTGTCATTCGTAGTTTATGAACGCGAGTTGGCGATCGGTGGAGTCGGCGGGTTCGCAGTCAGTTCGTGTCAACTTACTCCGGTCGATTCTCCGCGTTGTTCATATTCGAGGCAAGTACCTTGTCCATACAATTCTTGTTTTGTGAATATGATAATTAGTGATCGTCTTGGTGTGTTTGTTTATTTGTTTGAAATGAGTTTTCAAAAGATTCGGCTAGCCTCGTTAAAGGCTCACTTTCAAAACGCGTGTGTTTTGTAAATTGTGTGGGTTGTAAGTGACTACGTGAATCCTTTGGATATGTTTAGTGTTGATGTTGCGCTTGATAATGCGTGCGTACGTATATTGTTTCTTTCTGTCGTGTTATGGTTGACGTGCGTGTTGTTATTTATCCGTGTGGTCGTGGACTGACGGATGAATTATGTGAATTGGTGTATTGATTTGATAATTGTGACGTTTGTCCGTGTGCTTGATGATTGAAATAATGTGGATACTTGTGAGAAACGTCATATCCGGGAACCTCTGAGGGCGGGGCGTGCACTCCGGCCTGGTGTACGCTGCAATGTGCGGCTCCATATGGGTGGTGAACGCCGGTGTTACATAATGCGTGTGTCAAGGGGCGGCTCTTGCGGGAGTGACCGCCGGCGCAGTGACATGTTCAAGGAGCGGCCGACATAGTGGAGTGAACGCCGGTGCACAGGTGCGCAATGGAGGCGCCTGGCAGGCTTATTGGTTATGGGTATTCGAGTGATAGCTAAGACCCCGTTACCGAACGATGTTCGTATCTCAAATTCTTTCAACTCACTTTTAAATGTTTGTCTTGATATAGACCATGACTCGTGTTTTTGAAAGCTTGTTTCAAATGTTTTTTAAAGCGTTGGTATCAGGATTAATTAACCAAGGAGGTTTGACGAAATCTCCGAGGGTTAATTAATCGGGGGTCTTGAGCAGGATATGTCGAATGAGAGTTTGTGCCTTTGATTGTATTGTGGTGCCATTCTGTGTTTTGGGTCGAGGACCCCGTGTGATGTTGAGATGTTTGATCTCGTGTTGATATTATTTGGATTGGGTCGAGAACCCCGTGGGAAATATTTGTGAAGACTCGTTTGTGTTGATTGAGTGGCTTTCTTGAAAATTGCTTTCCGCCTACTGGTCGAGGACCCTGTTGATTTTGGAATGAGAAGGATTTGATAATCCTAAATTGTTTTCTATTAAAACTCTCGATGGCATCTTTAAAACTGTTTTATAAATTGTTTCCCTTTATTCGTGATCTTTCAGTTTTGGAAATGTTTACCAAACTCTTGCCTCGGGAAGTACTTTTTGTTACGTTTGGATCTTTGAGGATTCCTGGTTATTGTTATTCTTGGAATGTGAATTATATGGCTCGTATTTGCACTTTGTTCTTGCACTAGCAAAACAGTGGAGTTTTGCTAACCCCCGATTATTCGGGGGGTGGATATCTGTTTTGCATTCGGGTTTGGGAGCATAACACGGGGTCGGCACGAAGGATGATGAAAGATGAACGATACTAATCACACGAGGATCCGTATGATGTCATTGGTTTAGTTATAGTTTATTTTCCGCTGCAGATTCTTTCCCGTTGTACGGGAGTGTGTCGTATTCGACCCTGCGTGGGCATGTAATGAGTTTGAGTTGTATGTATTTATTGAAAGACCAAATCGGTCTACTTAGTCATTTTAGCCTTAAAGGCATTGTCGAGATGTTCTATGTTGTTACCAGCTTGGTAGATCCTTGTGGAAAGGTTCTACGGCGTGTAATATCCCTGAGCGGATTGGGGGTGTTACACGAGTATCAGGCCGTCTCCCTGCATTTCTATCACAATCAGATTTGAGAGCCACTCTCTACCTCCAAATGATACAGGGAAATTTCTGGTTTCTAAGTTCCCGACAATCCTCTCTCCACTCGGTAAACCAACAACATAAGGTTCACAAGCATGAAAACCGGAAATATTTAAACGATTTACACAAGATAAAGGTATAAAAGAATGCGTAGCTCCTGTATCGAATAAAACGCTAATCGGCCGGGAAAGGATCTAGACAGCACTGATGCGACAAAGCAGATCACGATCGTCTGTCCTCCTCATCTCATACATACGTGGGGGAACATATCCGGCACTCGATGTCCCCTTTCGGTCCCATTGTCCTCTGCCTCGTCCGCGGCCAAAATTTTGAGGCATCTGAACACTTTGCTGCGTTTGTTGGATACTAGCTTCCTTCTGAACTGGCTGCGATGAACGAGTTCCATTGTATTTGGTGGCGTCCTTGCAAAACGTCGCACGGTGCCCTTCCTGTCCGCAGTCAAAACATATAACTGGAGTGCGCAAACAATCACGCGAAAGGTGGCGTGGGAGACCACAGTTAAAGCACTTCCTAGCTGTATCCATCGTGGCTGACATTGTTCCGTAATTCTTTCCGCTCTTAGATGGGTGCGGAGGTTTCTTGAAAGAAAAAGAAGATTGGGCCTTGCAGGGCCCACTGTTCTTGTGCTCTGTAAAAGCACCAGAGACTTTTTGTTTCTTCGACTCCATAAACTTCTCCATTGCCGCTTCCTTTATTTCGTATGCCAACGCCTTATCCTGGTATTCGCGTAGAGTGGTACATTTAAAACCGGACATGTACCTCTGGATTTCTGGTTTCATCCTCATTTCAAAATGAATCATCATCTCCGCATCTGTTCTGACCAGATGTCGGACAAATGCTAACTGCTGGTTAAACGTCTTAATCGTCTGGGATACGGGTTCGTCTGATGGCTGAGCGGAGAAAAACTCCCGAATTTTGGCTTACCTCACAGGACGAGGGCAGTACTGAGCTTCTATTATCATTTTAAATTCTGTCCAATCAGCATCATGATCTGCAGGTCGGATAGCTTCCCACCACTCGGATGCCTCCCCAATTAGAAAGTACTGGGCGATAGGAGCTCTCCTGTCGTCTGGGAAATTAATTCCAGCAAAAATTTTCTCCAATTCCTTCAACCAATGATCCCAAGTGGGAGTCTCGGAAAAGCCGTCAAATTTGGGCAGTTGCATTTTCGCTACCTCTTGCAACCATCGGTCACCTCGATTTCCCATTTATGGGATCTTTTGCTGTCCATCTCCCTGCTGGAGTCCCACCGTCATCTGCATTCGGTCCACGACACGAGCGAACTGAGTCATCTGATTCACCACTTGGCGAAGGATTTCTGGTACAGCTGGTTCTGGTTCATTATTGATGGATTGTTGCGGCTCGCCTGAGCTATGACTAGCCTGATTAGAAGGTGACACCTGCCTTTCAGCATTCATTCGTCCGCGTCCACGACCGCGACCACGTCCACGTCCGCCTCTCAACATACTGTAAGCACAAGTACTTAATATACAGGAAACAACATTGTTCTAATGTTCAAGTATAAAAAAGTACAACATGTAAAGAACGAGATAGAGTTTAGGAACTTACAACCACCGTTCGCATGAAGACGTAGGCAGTACAGTGATGTTATTCACGGCCGGTTATCTCAAAAGGCGTAAATGACCCCTATTTTGACCCAATGGCCAAGATATCCATAATCTTAGCTCTGATACCATATTCTGTAACACTCCCGATATATTCAGGAATATTACAGCGCCGTAAATCCTTTACATAAGAATTTACAAGGCTAAATAAAGGAAATGACAATAACAGATACCAATTTATGAAAATTCTGAAATAAAATACAACCGTCTGGTTCAAAACAGAGAATACAAAAATCTAATGAAGAGTTATTATTATTACATCATTAAAATCCAAACATTATAAACTGACTACGTACTCGAGTACTTATTGAAATAACCAACAATCAACAGACAGTAAACCCGGCCGGAACATCACTCTGCACCCTCGTCGTCATGCATCTCCAGTGGTTTTTTCCCCGCTCTCCTGGATCCTGAACATACACAAATATTCACCCCCGAGGGGGTTAGCACAACGATGCTAGTACAAGTACAATAATCATACAACAGTGATATAATCAACAATTTATCATAACAAGTTTCTACAACGAGAAATATTCACAACACATATCATATCATAACAGTTTCAACATACTGATGGTATTCCAACGATCCAGCGCACACAGCTATAGATTCCCATGATGATCCCGTCGGACCAAAGCATGGTGGAACTACCTATCCAACGATCCAGCACACACAGCTATAGATTCCCATGATGATTCCCGTCGGATCAAAACATTGTGGACATTTAATCACAACACATAATACACAATACAATCACAATATACTTGTCATAATATAGACAATTCTAATTAGAGTACTTGCCTCGGTTCGTTGACAAGAATAAACTTCCACGAATATCAAAATACTCGAAGGTCGTCCCCTTCGATCAATCACGTGTTAAGCTCGAACCTTAACAAAAGAAATAGCATAGAATTCATTTCATGCCGAACGAACGTCTAACAATTCAACAATTACGGTAGAAAGTCCTTAATATGCAATCTGTCTGGATAGCTTAACGCACGCTACGAATCCTATGTAGCGTACGTTAATGCTACTCGTTAGCGCACGCAGTACACACAGCCTAGCGTACGCTAATCAGGCGTGGTCGTTTCACCGATCACCGATCGACTCAGCTGATGACTTAACGCACGCTAAGTCTCAATCGTGGCATACGCTAAACGTACTCGATAGCGCACGTTAATTCACGAAGCTTAGCGCACGCTAAGAGTGCATGGCAGTTCACTGGAGGGCAGCAAATTATACAAATGGTGATAAAGTAAGCGAATTCCTCAGTAATTAATGTTTGTTATCCGGCTTCATGTTATGTTCATAACCTTTATGAATGATCTCATGGATAATAACAACTTCGAGGTGTAAGTATACGTATAATCATCATAACACCATAATCCGTCTTGATTACAATTCTCATGCGAAGTTGGTGATCTCCGGTTGATGTATTAGATTCTACTATCATTATACATATTCAGACTTCAACTTGAGGTGAACTAACAATTCCAACTTATACGAAAGAATATTTCTTAAGATGATTCTTCATTTAAGTTCTTATAACCGAAATAATATCACCTCCAATTCATGAACACAAAGATAACATAAATCATACGGATTGTTAACTTCAGAATGTTTCTCTCATCATTTGAAGTATTAGGATTCCGACTTCAAGGTTCCAACAATAATATCGTAATCGTAGACATTCCAATCTTCTAAACATGATGTTGTTGAATAATTCACTAATGAAATTCAATATCTCATTAACATGATCACCTTATTCTCCATAACACGAATCTAGGGTTAAAGATAGAATCAACATACCTTAATATGACGAAATCACTGAACTACGAGGTAGAATCCGACTCCGGTTGGTTATGTGCCACTCCAAGGTGTTACTTCTCTTCAATGATCACTCACAAGTGATAACCAATATTCAAGGATCACTAAGATGTGTTCAAAGTGTGTTAGAAGGATGATTATAGCTCTCTGGCCTCTCAAGAATGAAGAATGGACGAAGGAAATGTAAGCCAAAACGGGTGGTTGCCTCATTTATAATATCCTGCACTTTAGCTAATTAGCGCACGCTACAATACATACTTAGCGCGCGCTAATAAGCGTTGACTCCAAATTTGTCCAGGTTCGTCCGCGAGAATATTATCCCGGACCCATGTCCCGGCTGGCGCATGTGCTAGCCACCTACCTCAATAATTCAGTGTCTAGCGCACGCAACTCCTACATACGTAGCGTGCGCTAGTAATAGCCGATAGCGCGCGTTAAGCTACATTCTTAGCATGCGCTATCACGAGTTTGCATGATAAAATTTGCATGTTGTTATACTCAAGTACAAGGATGCCAATGCAAGAAATATCATACTCCAATAATCAAAACCACAAATACGAATAATACAGGATGTGAATACAGATGAAATACACAGTAATAAATCCGGATATTACATACTCTCCTACTAAAAAGGAGTTTCGTCCCGAAACTCAAGAAGAAAATAATTCGGGATATCTGGACTTCATACCATTTTCCGTTTCCCATGTGGCTTCTTCCACTCCGTGGCGTGACCATTGAACTTTGACCAAAACGATTGGTTTGTTCCTCAACTGCTTAACTCAACTCTCGAGTATCTTGACCGGTCTTTCTTCAAACGTCCCATCTTGAGCAACTTCGATCTCGCCGAAATCAATGATATGACTAGGATCTGGTATATATCTCCGTAACTGGGATACGTGGAACACGTTATGAACATGGCTCAATGACGGCGGAAATGCTAATCGGTATGCCAACTCTCCAACTCTCTCAAGGATCTCAAATGGTCCGATATATCTCGGACTCAGCTTTCCTTTCCTTCTGAAATGAAGTATTCCCCGAGTAGGAGAAACCTTTAAAAGTACGTGGTCTCCCGTACTGAACTCCAAAGGGTGACGGCGTACGTCTGCGTAAGATTTCTGGCGACTCTGGGCGGTCAACAGTCTATCACGAATTAAAGCTATCTTCTCTCGAGTCTGCACGATCAACTCTGGTTCTGTACCGATTAAGTCTGATGAATCGTCCCAGCATAGGGGCGATCTGCATCTTCTCCCGTATAATGCCTCAAATGGTGCCATCTTAATGGAAGCATGCCAACTATTGTTGTAGGTAAATTCAATCAACGGTAGATGAACTTCCTAATCAGTTGACCAATCTAAAGCACAAGCCCTCAGCATATCTTACACCGTTTGAATAGTCCTCTCGGATTGTCCATCAGTCTGTGGATGATAAGCTGTGCTGAAGTTCAATTCGGTTCCCAAGGCCTTATGAACTGCTTTCCAAAAGTGAGACACAAAACGACCGTCTCGATCAGAAACAATGATTTTCGGCGTACCATGCAATCGAACTATCTCCGAAATAAATACTCGCGCCAACCTCTCTGGTCCCCACGTGTCCTTAATGCCTAAAAAATGAGCTGATTTGGTTAGACGATCAACTATCACCCAAATCATGTTCATTCCGGTCTTGGTTCTCGGCATACTAGTGATAAAGTCCATCGATATGTCCTCCCACTTCCACTCAGGAATCAGGAGCGGCTTCAACATCCCGGCAGGCCGTTGATGCTCGATTTTAACCTGCTGACAAGTCAAGCATTTCGAAACATATTCCGCTACATCTTTCTTCATGTTGCCCCACCAGGAATTCTGCTTCAAGTCCTTATACATCTTACTGGTGCCCGGTGTAATACCCAGTTGAAATTCATGTCATTTCAAATCTCTTCATTTTGCGAATTGTGTTTTGTTGGGCGAACCCTTGTAATCATTGCTTGGAACCACCGTTTTGGGGTTTCCGTACTTCCATTTCGTGTTATTGTTTCCCAGATATTGAGTCCTATTGCTTTTATTCTATTCCCGGGTCATTTTTCATCATTTTAGGACCCGAGGGGGGTGTGGGCCGCGGCACAAGGAGTATGCGCCGCGGCACACACATTTTCTAGACCTGGCCGAGCAGACTGTACCTTGTGCCGCGGCACATGCCGGCAGGGCCGCGGCACACCGCTGAGTCATCGCCCGCACACACTGTCGGGCCGCAGCACGATCGTGTTGCATCTTGACCCAACCATTGTACCCGGTGCCGCTAAGCACGCTAGACGGGCCGCGGCACCGCGAGCACTGGAGCAATTTTGGGCTGTCTTGCGGCACACATCGGCTGAGCCGCGGCACACAATGCGGTCAACTGCATAATTATGCTTTTTGAGCGAGATGCAGCTCATTTCCTCCATTTTCTTCAACCCACACGAGAGAGAGCTTGAGGAGAGAACTTTGCATCATCTATCACTTGAGTATTGAATTTTTATCATTTTCATTCGGTGGGGAAGCTCGGATCATCGATCTATCGCGTATTCTTCGGATCATAGTGCTTGGATCTTCAAGAGGTAATTTCTTCAACATCTTGGATTTCGATTTTGTGTTGGGTAATGATGTTTTGGATGTTAGAATCATGGTGTATGAAGTGATATACGCATGATTATGGGCATGTTTGATTATTCATCGGATTATTGAAAGATTATTCAAGAACACTTCGAATATTGTGTTGGATTTTGGGGTTTTCGTAGATTCGTCCAGTTTATCCGATTTGAAGCTTGAGAACCTTGAGATTATGATGTATATATTCCGTATGCGTGTTTTTCTTACGATTTTACAGGTTGGATTGTGCCGTTTTCGGACTTGTGGGAATTTGGGCGATTTTCCGACCTTTAGTTGTTTACCCATGTATTCTCATGAATCGTAGATGAGTTTCGGGAGTTCTTCGTGTAATTTGAGTATGGATAATTAATTATCATATTCCTTGCGAATCGTTTAGGTGCTGGAAGCGCGTTCTTGGACCTACCGAACTCATACCTTCCTCCGTTCGATTTCTCGATGTCTCAAAGGCAAGTATATATTTATGATTGTACGTTCTCGACTTTGAAAGTGAGAAATATTGATGGTATGATATGAACGAACCGTTTCTACGGCATTCATAGAAATATTAATGGCATGATATGAACGAACTGTTTCTACGGCATTCATATATGTATTGATGGCATGATATGAACGAACCGTTTCTACGGCATTCATACATGTATTGACGGATGATATGAACGAACCGTTTCTACGGCATTCATATACGTCTTGATGTGATGCTATGAGATTTAGTTATTCCGGAATACTAGTTCTGAATTGATGAATTGACGGTTACTTTTACTTTATTGTCGAGGAGTATTGTGTTTCATACTTGATATTCTTGCACTAGCTATTCGACGGCTAACCCCTTTATGGGGGAAATACATTTTATGTATTTCAGGTTCCAGGAGAGCGGACAGGCAGGTATCGGGTCGGCATGAAGATGGTGGGCAAGTGTGATACTGTGTCTTTCTTCCAGTTATGTTTTGAGTTTTTCATTCAGTGTTGTTGTACTGGATTGGTTATTGAATACTCGAGTATTGTTTTCCATTCTCCTTGATGTTCCGGCCTGTGTTTGCCAAGGTATTGATTCGTGTTGTGACGTCTTTGAATACATTGGTTATGTTTTGAATACCCTGTGTATTGTTTTTCATTCTATTGTGTGTAGACCTTCTCGGTCAAAATTTATAGTTCCGCGTATGTTTAGCCTTGTGGGTCCCACGGTGGGGCTTACGGCGCTGTAATATTCCCTGAATAACTTGGGGGTGTTACACCCGGGTGGATAGAATAGGGCCAACTGTGAGCTTCCTTCATGATTGTTTGTTTCAGAACATCGATATCGGATACGCAGTCGGTTACGAAATCTCAAAACTCCATCATCATGGATTACGAATCCGGGGCCTTCCTTGATCTCATCATCATGTAACCAAATCATCGAGAGGATCATCTCACTGTCTAGATTTGATTTCTTGATTAATGACGGTTATTTCCATCACGCACGCTTGTCCTTAGACTCTTTGTAACCACACTTCAATTCCTTCTCGAATCATCTCTCGTTGAAGGCTAAGTTGGGAGGTCAGAGTCTCCAGCATCTGAATAGAAACAGGCTTGCGGCTGAGTGCATCGGCCACTACATTCGCTTTGCCTGGATGATACAAAATCTCTAAGTCATAGTCCTTAATCAGTTCTAACCATCTTCTTTGCCGCATGTTTAATTCTTTCTGACTGAAGATGTATTTGAGACTCTTGTGATCCGTAAAGATCTGACAGTGAGTCCCGTACAGATAATGCCTCCAGATCTTCAAAGAAAAAACTACTTCCATTAGCTCCAAATCATGTGTTGGGTAATTCACTTCATAAGGTTTCAGTTGTCGTGAAGCATAAGCAATCACCTTATCATTCTGCATCAATACGCACCCGAGTCCTTGGTTCGAAGCATCACTGTAAACTATAAATCCTCCAGTTCCCTGTGGAAGTGATAGAATCGGTGCCGTCGTCAATCTCTTCTTCAATTCATCAAAACTAGTCTGACACGACTCGTTCCACTCAAACTTTTGAGTTTTCTGCAGGAGTCGAGTAAGTGGGCGGGAAATTTTGGAAAATCCTTCCACGAACCGACGATAATACCCAGCAAGTCCTAAGAAACTTTGGACTTCTTTCACATTCTTTGGAGGCTTCTAATCCAAAACCGATTCGATCTTCTGCGGATCTACTCGGACTCCTTCCGCTGATATCACATGACCGAGGAACATTACTTCCTTTAGCCAGAATTCACACTTAGAGAGTTTGGCGTACAGTTGCTCGCTTCTCAAGAGTCCTAATACAATCCGCAAATGCTGTGCATGGTCTTCCGGGTTCTTAGAATACACCAGAATGTCATCAATGAACACGACCACAAATTTATCCAAATATTCGATAAACACTCGGTTCATCAACTGCATGAATACAGCAGGTGCATTAGTGAGACCAAATGGCATCACTACAAACTCATAGTGTCCGTAGCGAGTTCTGAATGCTGACTTCAGAACATCAGATTCTTTAATCCTCAGCTGATGATACCCTGATCTCAGATCGATTTTAGAAAATACTGTTGCTCCTTGCAACTGGTCGAACATATCATCAATCCGTGGCAACGGATACTTGTTCTTAATCGTCATCTTGTTCAGCTCTCGATAGTCAATACACAGTCGAAGTGATCCATCCTTCATTCGGACAAAAAGGACTGGTGCTCCCCAGGGTGAAACGCTTGGCTGAATATAGCCTTTGTCCAGTAACTCCTCCAGCTGCTTCTTTAGTTCATACATTTCAGTAGGTGCCATACGATATGGTGCCTTAGAAATTGGTGTAGCTCCGGGTTCCAGCTCAATGGTAAATTCTACATCCCTTCGCGGAGGTAGTCCAGGTAACTCGTCAGGGAATACATCTGGAAATTCATTCACAACAGGAATGGATGAAAGTTCCATAATTTCGTCTTCTTTCTTCATTGCATAGCACCAATACCCGGTACAGCCCTGCTTCAACAATTTGACAGCTTTCATTGCTTTGATCAACTTTCCTGAGCTTCCTGGTTTCCATCCTTCAAACAGTACTTCGGAGCCATCGTCGGCGATTAGCGAAATATTCCTCCTTCGGTAGTTTACAATAGCTCCATATCGATTAAGCCAATCATCTCCGAGTTGTAATATCCGCAATTTTCGATTTTCGGTAAATTTCTTTTTTCGGCCGGAGTCCATTTTGACGACTTGCTCATGACCTTTTCGTCATTCGAGAATGATTAATTCTGCACTTTTTGTCATCCGAGTTCGTTTCGGTATCGTTTTGTTGAGTTCCGAGCTTTTTACCGACTTTTCCGCACTTGAGTTCGATTCTTGCGAATCTCGTCCGAAACTGTTGTTTCGAGTTTCTCGTAAGTTCATTTAATGTTATTATTCATGTTGCGAGCTTTGGTTTGGTGTTTCGATCGCGTATCGTGATTTTCGGACGTTTTGGGCCATTTTCGTAATTTCCCAAAGTTTTGGGTAATTACTTAGTTGTCGAATTCCGAGCCTTCGGGTGGTCGGAATTGTGTGTTCTCTTAGCTCTTAGATTCGTCTTTGCGAGTACGTAAATTCAGTATCATCGATTCGTATTCGTGTTCGGGTTTCGGGTCGTTCGGGCCGTCGGAGTTAGCCGGCCGAGTCATGGCCGGCAATCAGGCCCTGTGCCGCCTCGCCGAGTCACGGCCGCGGTGCTCGGCAACTTCTGGCCCGGCAGCCGTCAGTGGCCGCGGCACATGCCGTAGGGGCGGCACACTCTGTGGCATTTTCGCCAAACTGATCTGACGGTGCGCGGCACACGCCGGCCAGCGGCACCGCTGCCACCAGGAGCCATTTTTGGGCTCGTGCGCGGCACACTCCCATGGGCCGCACCACACTGCGGCTATTTAAGGTCCTGCACACGGGTTTTTGGCCATTTTTCTCCTTCTTTTCCTTCTCTTCCGCGGCTGAGGATGATCTTACCATGGAGCCATGTTGTTTAACAACAAATCCATGAAGTTCTTGAGTTCATATCATCAATCAATCATCCGTTATCATCCTTTGATCCAGCGAATCAAGGTAATCTTCCATAGAACACTAATTTCGTGAATTTGGGGTTTTTTGCGTTTTTGTCCGATTCGTTCCGTATTATTGATTAATTCATGATGGATAGGATTAATCTTGGTAGTATTCTTGTGTTTAACATCATTTAATCCATTGTTCTTCGTCAAATCGAAGTATATTTCTTGATTTCCTTCAAATTGACTTTTTGGGGGGATTTGTCCTCGATCTCGTTTTTCATCCATTTTTGATGGATCGATTATGGTTAAATGATGTTTTTAAACATATTCTATGGATTGTATATGCATATTTCAACTTGGAATTCAGTTTTCGGGTTTTGACGGAACGAATCGTGTTCTTGGCCGTTTTGGGGAAAACGCTTGAACTTTCGTCATTCGTTCTTTGAATTCAACGGCCTTAAGACATGTTAGGGAATTCATTTCATTATTGTTATTGTCATTCGTAGTTTATGAACGCGAGTTGGCGATCGGTGGAGTCGGCGGGTTCGCAGTCGATTCGTGTCAACTTACTCCGGTCGATTCTCCGCGTTGTTCATATTCGAGGCAAGTACCTTGTCCATACAATTCTTGTTTTGTGAATATGATAATTAGTGATCGTCTTGGTGTGTTTGTTTATTTGTTTGAAATGAGTTTTCAAAAGATTCGCTAGCCTCGTTAAAGGCTCACTTTCAAAACGCGTGTGTTTTGTAAATTGTGTGGGTTGTAAGTGACTACGTGAATCCTTTGGATATGTTTAGTGTTGATGTTGCGCTTGATAATGCGTGGGTACGTATATTGTTTCTTTCTGTCGTGTTATGGTTGACGTGCGTGTTGTTATTTATCCGTGTGGTCGTGGACTGACGGATGAATTATGTGAATTGGTGTATTGATTTGATAATTGTGACGTTTGTCCGTGTGCTTGATGATTGAAATAATGTGGATACTTGTGAGAAACGTCATATCCGGAACCTCTCGAGGCGGGCGTGCACTCCGGCACAGTGTCTGTTGCAATGTGCGGCTCCATATGGGTGGTGAACGCGGTGTTACATAATGCGTGTGTCAAGGCGGCTCTTGCGGGAGTGACCACGGCGCAGTGACATGTTCAAGGAGCGGCCGACATAGTGGAGTGAACGCCGGTGCACAGTGCGCAATGGAGGCGCCTGGCAGCTTATTGGTTATGGGTATTCGAGTGATAGCTAAGACCGTTCTGAACGATGTTCGTATCTCAAATTCTTTCAACTCACTTTTAAATGTTTGTCTTGATATAGACCATGACTCGTGTTTTTGAAAGCTTGTTTCAAATGTTTTTAAAGCGTTGATATCAGGATTAATTAACCAAGGAGGTTTGACGAAATCTCCGAGGGTTAATTAATCGGGGGTCTTGAGCAGGATATGTCGAATGAGAGTTTGTGCCTTTGATTGTATTGTGGTGCCATTCTGTGTTTTGGGTCGAGGACCCCGTGTGATGTTGAGATGTTTGATCTCGTGATGATATTATTTGGATTGGGTCGAGAACCCCGTGGGAAATATTTGTGAAGACTCGTTTGTGTTGATTGAGTGGCTTTCTTGAAAATTGCTTTCCGCCTACTGGTCGAGGACCCTGTTGATTTTGGAATGAGAAGGATTTGATAATCCTAAATTGTTTTCTATTAAAACTCTCGATGGCATCTTTAAAACTGTTTTATAAATTGTTTCCCTTTATTCGTGATCTTTCAGTTTTGGAAATGTTTACCAAACTCTTGCCTCGGGAAGTACTTTTTGTTACGTTTGGATCTTTGAGGATTCCTGGTTATTGTTATTCTTGGAATGTGAATTATATGGCTCGTATTTGCACTTTGTTCTTGCACTAGCAAAACAGTGGAGTTTTGCTAACCCCCGAGTATTCGGGGGGTGGATATCTGTTTTTGCATTCAGGTTTGGGAGCATAACACAGGGTCGGCACGAAGGATGATGAAAGATGAACGATACTAATCACACGAGGATCCGTATGATGTCATTGGTTTAGTTATAGTTTATTTTCCGCTGCAGTATTCTTTCCCGTTGTACGGGAGTGTGTCGTATTCGACCCCTGCGTGGGCATGTAATGAGTTTGAGTTGTATGTATTTATTGAAAGACCAAATCGGTCTACTTAGTCATTTTAGCCTTAAAGGCATTGTCGAGATGTTCTATGTTGTTACCAGCTTGGTAGATCCTTGTGGAAAGGTTCTACGGCGTGTAATATCCCTGAGCGGATTGGGGGTGTTACACGAGTATCAGGCCGTCTCCTTGCATTTCTATCACAATCAGATTTGAGAGCCACTCTCTACCTCCAAATGATACAGGGAAATTTCTGGTTTCTAAGTTCCCGACAATCCTCTCTCCACTCGGTAAACCAACAACATAAGGTTCACAAGCATGAAAACCGGAAATATTTAAACGATTTACACAAGATAAAGATATAAAAGAATGCGTAGCTCCTGTATCGAATAAAACGCTAACTGGCTGGGAAAGGATCTAGACAGTACCTGATGCGACAGCAGCATCCTGATCGTCTGTCCTCCTCATCTCATACATACGTGGGGGAACATATCCGGCACTCGATGTCCCCTTTCGGTCCCATTGTCCTCTGCCTCGTCCGCGGCCAAAATTTTGAGGCATCTGAACACTTTGCTGCGTTTGTTGGATACTAGCTTCCTTCTGAACTGGCTGCGATGAACGAGTTCCATTGTATTTGGTGGCGTCCTTGCAAAACGTCGCACGGTGCCCTTCCTGTCCGCAGTCAAAACATATAACTGGAGTGCGCAAACAATCACGCGAAAGGTGGCGTGGGAGACCACAGTTAAAGCACTTCCTAGCTGTATCCATCGTGGCTGACATTGTTCCGTAATTCTTTCCGCTCTTAGATGGGTGCGGAGGTTTCTTGAAAGAAAAAGAAGATTGGGCCTTGCAGGGCCCACTGTTCTTGTGCTCTGTAAAAGCACCAGAGACTTTTTGTTTCTTCGACTCCATAAACTTCTCCATTGCCGCTTCCTTTATTTCGTATGCCAACGCCTTATCCTGGTATTCGCGTAGAGTGGTACATTTAAAACCGGACATGTACCTCTGGATTTCTGGTTTCATCCTCATTTCAAAATGAATCATCATCTCCGCATCTGTTCTGACCAGATGTCGGACAAATGCTAACTGCTGGTTAAACGTCTTAATAAATGCAGGATACGGGTTCGTCTGATGGCTGAGCGGAGAAAAACTCCCTAATTTTGGCTTACCTCACAGGACGAGGGCAGTACTGAGCTTCTATTATCATTTTAAATTCTGTCCAATCAGCATCATGATCTGCAGGTCGGATAGCTTCCCACCACTCGGATGCCTCCCCAATTAGAAAGTACTGGGCGATAGGAGCTCTCCTGTCGTCTGGGAAATTAATTCCAGCAAAAATTTTCTCCAATTCCTTCAACCAATGATCCCAAGTGGGAGTCTCGGAAAAGCCGTCAAATTTGGGCAGTTGCATTTTCGCTACCTCTTGCAACCATCGGTCACCTCGATTTCCCATTTATGGGATCTTTTGCTGTCCATCTCCCTGCTGGAGTCCCACCGTCATCTGCATTCGGTCCACGACACGAGCGAACTGAGTCATCTGATTCACCACTTGGCGAAGGATTTCTGGTACAGCTGGTTCTGGTTCATTATTGATGGATTGTTGCGGCTCGCCTGAGCTATGACTAGCCTGATTAGAAGGTGACACCTGCCTTTCAGCATTCATTCGTCCGCGTCCACGACCGCGACCACGTCCACGTCCGCCTCTCAACATACTGTAAGCACAAGTACTTAATATACAGGAAACAACATTGTTCTAATGTTCAAGTATAAAAAAGTACAACATGTAAAGAACGAGATAGAGTTTAGGAACTTACAACCACCGTTCGCATGAAGACGTAGGCAGTACAGTGATGTTATTCACGGCCGGTTATCTCAAAAGGCGTAAATGACCCCTATTTTGACCCAATGGCCAAGATATCCATAATCTTAGCTCTGATACCATATTCTGTAACACTCCCGATATATTCAGGAATATTACAGCGCCGTAAATCCTTTACATAAGAATTTACAAGGCTAAATAAAGGAAATGACAATAACAGATACCAATTTATGAAAATTCTGAAATAAAATACAACCGTCTGGTTCAAAACAGAGAATATAAAAATCTAATGAAGAGTTATTATTATTACATCATTAAAATCCAAACATTATAAACTGACTACGTACTCGAGTACTTATTGAAATAACCAACAATCAACAGACAGTAAACCCGGCCGGAACATCACTCTGCACCCTCGTCGTCATGCATCTCCAGTGGTTTTTTCCCCGCTCTCCTGGATCCTGAACATACACAAATATTCACCCCCGAGGGGGTTAGCACAACGATGCTAGTACAAGTACAATAATCATACAACAGTGATATAATCAACAATTTATCATAACAAGTTTCTACAACGAGAAATATTCACAACACATATCATATCATAACAGTTTCAACATACTGATGGTATTCCAACGATCCAGCGCACACAGCTATAGATTCCCATGATGATCCCGTCGGACCAAAGCATGGTGGAACTACCTATCCAACGATCCAGCACACACAGCTATAGATTCCCATGATGATTCCCGTCGGATCAAAACATTGTGGACATTTAATCACAACACATAATACACAATACAATCACAATATACTTGTCATAATATAGACAATTCTAATTAGAGTACTTGCCTCGGTTCGTTGACAAGAATAAACTTCCACGAATATCAAAATACTCGAAGGTCGTCCCCTTCGATCAATCACGTGTTAAGCTCGAACCTTAACAAAAGAAATAGCATAGAATTCATTTCATGCCGAACGAACGTCTAACAATTCAACAATTACGGTAGAAAGTCCTTAATATGCAATCTGCGGATAGCTTAACGCACGCTACGAATCCTATGTAGCGTGCGTTAATGCTACTCGTTAGCGCACGCAGCACACACACCTGGCGTACGCTAATCAGCGTGGTCGATTGCCTCACCGATCAGCCGGGATCGGTGATGACTTAACGCACGCTAAGTCTCAATCGTGGCATACGCTAACGTGCTCGATAGCGCACGCGTTAATTCCGAAGCTTAGCGCACGCTAAGAGTGCATGGCGATTCACCGGAGGGCAACAAATTATACAAATGGTGATAAAGTAAGCGAATTCCTCAGTAATTAATGTTTGTTATCCGGCTTCATGTTATGTTCATAACCTTTATGAATGATCTCATGGATAATAACAACTTCGAGGTGTAAGTATACGTATAATCATCATAACACCATAATCCGTCTTGATTACAATTCTCATGCGAAGTTGGTGATCTCCGGTTGATGTATTAGATTCTACTATCATTATACATATTCAGACTTCAACTTGAGGTGAACTAACAATTCCAACTTATACGAAAGAATATTTCTTAAGATGATTCTTCATTTAAGTTCTTATAACCGAAATAATATCACCTCCAATTCATGAACACAAAGATAACATAAATCATACGGATTGTTAACTTCAGAATGTTTCTCTCATCATTTGAAGTATTAGGATTCCGACTTCAAGGTTCCAACAATAATATCGTAATCGTAGACATTCCAATCTTCTAAACATGATGTTGTTGAATAATTCACTAATGAAATTCAATATCTCATTAACATGATCACCTTATTCTCCATAACACGAATCTAGGGTTAAAGATAGAATCAACATACCTTAATATGACGAAATCACTGAACTACGAGGTAGAATCCGACTCCGGTTGGTTATGTGCCACTCCAAGGTGTTACTTCTCTTCAATGATCACTCACAAGTGATAACCAATATTCAAGGATCACTAAGATGTGTTCAAAGTGTGTTAGAAGGATGATTATAGCTCTCTGGCCTCTCAAGAATGAAGAATGGACGAAGGAAATGTAAGCCAAAACGGGTGGTTGCCTCATTTATAATATCCTGCACTTTAGCTAATTAGCGCACGCTACAATACATACTTAGCGCGCGCTAATAAGCGTTGACTCCAAATTTGTCCAGGTTCGTCCGCGAGAATATTATCCCGGACCCATGTCCCGGCTGGCGCATGTGCTAGCCACCTACCTCAATAATTCAGTGTCTAGCGCACGCAACTCCTACATACGTAGCGTGCGCTAGTAATAGCCGATAGCGCGCGTTAAGCTACATTCTTAGCATGCGCTATCACGAGTTTGCATGATAAAATTTGCATGTTGTTATACTCAAGTACAAGGATGCCAATGCAAGAAATATCATACTCCAATAATCAAAACCACAAATACGAATAATACAGGATGTGAATACAGATGAAATACACAGTAATAAATCCGGATATTATAGTTAGAACATAAGTGCCCAACGGCGAATCATAATCCCAGAATACCGCAATGAATTACACGACATGAACCAAACCAGAACTGAATTAAATATGAATCACAATGCCGGAAGGCTCTAATGAAATTATCAAGACAATCACAAAGGCCTGAAAGCCACTCAGCTGAAGCTGTCAAATATCACAATCATATTGTTGCTACCCAAAATATTATCCGGAGATAGATATTGCTGGAATGGATGGGATAGCAAACAAATGCAAGAGCACTTCCGTGAGAAAGATAAATAACACAAGACTTGCCGGGGTTGTTAGTCCCGGGCTTGAATGCTCTCGCGAGATATTATTAATACTAATATTCGGGGATACAAGTACTAATGTAAGAATACAATTACAATGAGTGTAAAGATTCTTGTTATCTTAGCTAGTGAGCGTGTAGATTGCCTAAGAACCCAGTTTGATGCTCTGTGAGTTCTTGTAACAAAGGAGATGAACAGTCGCGGCGGTGAGAGATCGACGGTCTCTCACGGCGAGTATTTAGCTGGATGCTTGGGCTCCGGGGCTTATGAATCCCTTGGAATCTGTCTAGTGGAGACTTGCTGCTTCTGCCGATCGTGTTCTGGACGAGAGATTCGGAGAGAGAAGTCTGAGATGGATTAGGTGAGATAGCCGGAGCTTGATGATATGTATGTTCTCATCGTATTTGTTGTGGGTGAAATGAATTACGGACGTAAGTCAAATGAATTCGAACCTTTTCCGATAGGAGGAGGTTCTCTATTTATAGGGCTTGGATACACCGGCGATCGCCTTTTACGCATTATAATAATCGGGCGATCGTCTTTTAGCACATGGGCTGTCCTCAAAGTCTGCAGGAGTTCTTTGGCGATCAGATGCGGTCGATGGGAACTTACACGCGTCTGAGTTCTTTGTCACGGCGGTCCCACTGACAACTTTCGGCGCGCCTGCCGGTAGGTGAGGTAGGTGACAGGCTGTGGTCAAAGGTCTTGTCTGTCAGCAAAAGATCTTATCTGCTAGCGAAGATCTTGTCAGCGCCTTTGGTGGATCTGCATGTGGGTGCTTTTCTGAGATCCAGTCCTTGATGACTTTGACGGGCGATCGTCTCTGCTCGGGGCGTAGGTCGATTGCCCTTAGCCGGTCACTATAGTAGATCGCCAGCTGCCAAAGGGCGATCGCCTTGGGAGTCGATCGCTAGGTACCTGATGGTGGTCTGATATCTTCGACTTGGCGAGCTAGCCATAGTTTGACTGGAGTTGACTTGGTCGCTCGGCCTTATAGTCGATCGCCTGTCGGGATGGATAAATCGTGACACAACAATTGCCCCCCAGCTCGCTCATACGTTGGAAACGTGGGGTGAGGTGGCTCTCTTGGCGATCGCTGAACTTTTGACGAGCGACTTTGCGTTTTATTGAACTGGCGATCATCTTTGAGCTGATATATCCTGAGTTCGGACGACCTGGTTGGCCGCTAAACTGTGCGGGAAAAAGCAAAAGGACGTTGAAAAGTCTCCGCGCACGTGCCGGGTTTCTATTGTAGGATGCCAACGGTCATTAATGACTCCTCGGCTGACGCGTCCTTGAAAAGACGCGTACGCGGGTCTCGAGGGGGTCAATTTAATGCGTCGTTTGAGATCCGACCCCTGAGGTTTCCCTTATTGCAAACGAGTCCCTGCCTTCTCCTATAAAAGGGCGCGGTGCTGCAGTTTCATACTCACGCGTACTTATTGGAGAAAGAAGGACTTGCTGTCGAATTTTCTGAAGATTTTAGTGCCGATCGTCGTTCGATTTCACTTTCGGGTAAGAAAAATCCTTTTCTCCTTTTGTATCTCTGAGAATGGCCGGAACCTCATCATCACTTGGAGCGGGTACCAGTTCTGCCGCTGGGACATCGACTGTCCGGGGAGAAACTTCTTCCGTCTTCCACACAGACGGCGATCAAGCTATTCGGGGGAATCGACCTGCTGAAGTCGAGGCTTTATTCAATGAGGCCGATGTTGCTAAGGAGTCGGCCGAAGAGAGACGATCGCATATCGAGAGAGATCGCGATTAGGGCTTCTTGGGAGCAACATAGCGCTTTGGTCGGGCTATAAGGCCTTTCTTGAAATAATGGAGAAGTTGGCCGGTCTACTCCGAGATTCGATTTCGGGGATACTCGGTCGCCTACCCTATGTGCTTCCCAAACGGTCGCAGATGCCGTCTTTGCAATGATCGTTGTGGTCGCTTGGCCAAATACGGAGTTCGACGACCCGGAAAGATTTGGCCGTCTGGAGGACAAGATTCCATGTTCCTTCAGATGTGGACATGTTCGCGCCGGTGGAGAATGAACGAGCCGACCAGCCTCCGATGGGTATGGTCGCCGTGAATGAGGCGATTATGGAGGCCGGGTTGCGCTTCCCTCTATCCTTTGCTGTCTCCCATCTGTTGGCCGCTTGGAATGTGGCGCCACTTCAGCTGACGCCGAACGCCTGGCTCCAAATTAACTGCACTCTTACCCTTTTCGGCGGTCACCGCCTGTACCGCCTCCCATCGCCATTGGAGATGAACCATTTGTTCAAACTGACGGCTCATAAAGGGTTGGTTGGCGGTTACCATATTCAGGGCCGATCTGGTCGGGTGATTCATGGAGTCCCGAATAAGATGCGGGCGATCGACAGAGCAAGTGGTTCAGGTCGCGGCAAGTGGAGAGATTCGGCGGCGACAACCTACGGGCGAGCCGGAGATCCCACCGAGTTTCGGAGAGGAATCCCAGTGGGGTTTAGACTCTCCCTTCGTTTGGATGCGTTTTGGACTGATCTAATTTGATTTCGGTTTTGCAGGTTTTCATATTCCGGCGATCGAGGAGCTGCCTTTTGACTTTCTCGTTGTCTGGGAGCGGATAAGGAGCTTGTCGGACGACGACCTTGACGCCACTCGGATCAACAAGGAGAGTCGTTGGTTGTCGGCTCGACTATTCCGTTTCCCGAGACATCTCGCGGTGCCAGGTATGAGTTTCTGCGACCTTCACTTTCTAGGCGATCGCCTTATTTGAGGACAGTATCTGATTGTTGATCGATGGTCTTAACTGCAGAGGTTCGTTTTCCTCGCTTTTTGGAGCCTCCGACGGAGATCGCCATGTCGAACCCAGGAGTTCTAGGCCATCTTCGCCATAAGAGGTCGACTCGAGCCCCACCCGTTGCGTTGCCTATAGTTCCGGAGGCGGAGCCTCGCGTGGAGCCGGTCGTGGCTGAGGAGGAAGTTCCGGAGGAGGGGCTTCGAGTGAATCGCAAGAGGCCGAGGCCGGAAGAAACTTCGGTTCCTGCCCTGGGTGATGAAGTGCCGATCGCCGCGCCTCCGATCACCATCGTTGCTCCGGAGAGTGAGCCGCCCTCTGCGGCTTTTATGCGGGAGACGGCGATCGCGGATGCTGAGACCCCTCGAGGGAAACCGTTTTTCGGTCGGGATCCCGAGAAGGCTGAGAGGTAGATAGCATTTTTGTGTTGAAAATTGCAACTGCGTAGGAGTTGTGTTGACTTAGTTGTTTTGATGCAGGATCCGTCGCGCAGATCCGTCTTGCCCGCCGATGGTCGTGGATTTCCTAGCGAGCCGATCTCCTCGCCATTCCTGCGACATTCCTCCATACCTTAGCAAGGCTGCTTCTGCTCTGCCGAAGGCATGGACGACTGATCTGGATGCGATCGCTCGACAGCGATTGGCGAGTTCGATGCACGTTGTTCTCGCCCTTTCTCTTCAGACGGCGACCATGGCTGTCCAGGCTGCTCAGGAGTTTAAGGGGCGGCCCTCCACTATTCGCCTGCAGGCGGATCTCGAGGCGGCTCGGAAAGAGAACGCCGAGTTTGCTGACAAGATCGCGGCGATGGAGAAGGACTCTCTGGAGGCGGCCAAGCGGGCGAGTCATGAGCTTGAGCTGGAGAAGAAGGAAACTGAGCAATATCGTCTGGCGGTTGACCGATTTCGGGACCAGATGCAGAATGCCGTCCAGGCGCAGAAGGTTGCTGAAGAGGAGGCCGATCGCCAGAAGGTGACGATCGCTCGGTGACCGAGCCGACGGAGGCGAGGAAAAAGTTGCTGCGAGGGAGGCCGAGCTCCGTGGGTCATGCAGCGATGGCCGAGCTGAAAGGAGAGGTAGAGGCGACCAGGGCCGATCCCTTTCAAAACTTGGAGTTTGTCAGCGAGTTCGCCTATTATTTGGCGTTCGCTGACTCGATCCGAGCAGCTAAGAAAGGAGGTTTGGAGGTCGGGCCTCTAGCTGAGAACTTCAAGTCATATGCGTTGGAGCATCCTCTCCATCCATCTTTGTCCTTGCCGATCTTGGATCTTGCGGACATCAGCGTGGATTTGAGCTGGTATCCGTCTCCGGCCAATCTTGCTCATCCCGATGCTCCGGAAGATGAGGGGACCGTGCCGAATGCTGATGGCGAAGGCCAGGCGGGGGCCTGAGGCGCTTCATTTTTGACGTTTTTAGCTTATTTCCTTGTAGTTTTGTAGCTTTCTTTTGTAGCATTTGGGCCTTCGGGCGACCATGTACTCAGATTTTTCAAGTAATGCAATGAACGTTTGAATTGCAGACTTATCACTTGAATGAATGGTTATTTTTGAGTCTTTGTTTGACTTTGTACAAATGTGTGAGGAGAGATCGTTGCGAGGGTAGTTCCAAATGAATTGATAAACTCATAAAGATAACTTTACAACAAATTCGATCGCTGCACAACTTGCTGAAAATGACGACCTCCGTATGTTGTTGAATAGGAACGATCGTCGCATAGGTAGTCCGCACTCTTATTGCCCCTTGTTTTTATTCACTTAGCAGAAGTAAGGGGATGAAAATAATTCGTTGAGTGAGCGGTCTTCAACTTTGTCGAATCCTCGGGGACGGTCGTCCATTTTGAGGAACCGTGCACGATTGCGGAGTTCGATGGACCGACTCCTTGATCATGTCTTGATGCGCGAAGACATTGAGTGTCTCGTGACTCACTTTATTATGAGGGTCCTCTGTTAGGCTGCGCCTCGCCTCGTATTTAAACGAAGGGCGTGCGGTCTCGGTCTAGAGGAGTCCTTGCGCGGGGCAGCGTCGGATGATTCAACTCCACGCCCGCGGCTTGTTTAGCTCTGCTTCCACCTCGGCCCACCATGAAGATGGCGAACCTCGACGGTGTACGTTGAGACGGGGGTTGTGGCACGCCGCATTGTCCGGGTTCACCATTTTAGATGATGAACCTTTAGGGCGAGCGATCGTGTCCACTGATTAATTTTGGAGGGCCCTCAGACTACGCCAGCCTCGTATTTAAACGAAGGGTGGGCGATCTTGGCCCAAAGGGACCTTGCATGGCCTAAGCAGTCGGTTCCATCGACCGCCAGGACCATGGCTACACTCTTCCACCTTGGATCGTCATGTGGATACCGACCTTCGACGGTGTACGTTGTGTAACACCCCCAAATCCGCTCAGGGATATTACACGCCGTAGACCCTCTCCTCGAGGATCTACCAGGCTGATAACTAAAATCAAACATCTAAACCTCGCCTTTAAGGCTAAAATGACCCAGTAGACCGATTTAGTCTTTCAACAATTACATACAACTCATGCCCACGCAGGGGTCAAAATACAACCACACCCGCACAACGGGAAAATATACTGCAGCGGAAAAGAAAATACAACTAGACCAATACGACAGCAGCGGATCCTCGTGTGATTAGTATCGTTCATCTTTCATCATCCTTCGTGCCGACCCTCTGCTATGCTCCAAAACCTGAATGCAAAAATAGACATCCACCCCCCGAATACTCGGGGGTTAGCAAAACTCCACTGTTTTGCTAGTGCAAGTACAAGTGCAAAAATACGAGCCATACAATACAAGTTCCAAGAACAATAATAATCAGGAATCCTCGAAGATCCAAACGTAAAGAAAAGTACTTCCCGAGGCAAGAGTTTGGTAAAACATTCCAAAACCGAAAGATCACAAATCAAGGGAAAACAATTTATAAAACAGTTTAAAATGCCATCGAGAGTTTTAATAGAAAACAATTTAGGATTTCCGAATCCTTCTCTTTCAAAAAATCAACAGGGTCACAGCTCAAAGGTTTTGTTTTCGCAAATAGAAAACAGACAACAATTCACAGGGCCCGAGCCCAACATCACGTGTCCTCGACGGACATAAAAATCAACACAACGTAAGCACGCACGCGCATCGCCTAGGACCGGGACGAAGCCACAAATCCCACTCGAGGCCTCGAAGGACCCTCCCGAGCTGGCTAGCGAAACAAATCACACACATCTCATGGTTGGATCAATCGCTTGTTGCATCCTGGCCACATGATCGCATGCCATGTGCCACCGTAGATTATCTCAGGCTCTCACGGTTGGATCAATCACTTGTTGCATCCTGACCACATGATCACGTGCCATGTGTCACCGTAGACCTTCAACCATATCCACACATTCACACAAATAACATATCATATCAAGGATATTCAAACAATTCGCCCAGAGGCATCAAACACTTAGAAAAACACCACGTCAATCCAAAACGCACCGAAATGAAATAATATACGTCCACACACAATACCAAGTGCAACATGAACACCAAGCATATACATAGAATTCACATAGTTATTCACGAACCACACCAATCACAAAACACACACGGTTTTGAAAGAGGGCCTTTAACGAGGCTAACCAAATCTTTTGAAAACTCATTTCAAACAAATAAACAAATCAAGGCGATCACCAATCATCATATTCACGAAACAAGAAAAGTATGGACAAGGTACTTGCCTCGAATGACCACAACGCGGAGAATCGGCCGAAGTAGGTTGGCACGAACCGACTACGAACTCGCCGACTCCACCGAACGACAATCCACAACAATGAACTACGAACGAAAACAATAACAACGAAAATGAATTCCAAAGTACGACCCAAAGCCGCTGAATTCAAAGAACAAATGACGAAGGTTCAAGGATTTCCCCCAAAACGGCCAAGAACACGATTCGTCCCGTCAAAACCCGAAAACGGAATTCCAAGTTGAAATATGGATATACAATCCATAGAATATGTTTAACAACATCATTTAACCATAATCGATCCATCGAAAATGGATGAAAAACGAGATCGGGGACAAATCACCCAAAAGTCAATTCGAAGGAAATCAAGAATTATACTTCGATTCGACGAAGAACAATGGATTAAATGATGTTAAACACAAGAATACTATCAAGATTAATCATACCCATCATGAATTAATCAACAACACGGAATCGGACAAAAATGCAAAAATACCCAAATTCACGAAAATAGGGTTCTAAGGAAGATTACCTTGATTCGCTGGATCAAAGGATGATAACGGACGATTGATTGATGTTATGAACTCAAGGACTTCATGGATTTGTTTTTAAACAACATGGCTTCATCACCCATGAATCGCCATCCGCGGAAGGAGAAGGACGGAAGTGAAAAACGAAATGAAATCATTTGCTCGACCACATTTATCTTGGGCCGGACTAGCGCGCGCTAGGCCGAGCTAGCGTGGCTTCTATCGGCCCGTGCCGCGACCCGAGCCTTACGGACTAGATCGCTCGGCCAGTAGCGTGCGCAGCCTTCCGGCCAGAAGGCGTGCGCTACTGCCGTGGCCGTACGCGGCCGTCGGCGCGATGGCGTGCGCTACCTGCCGAACATGACCGATTCGAGAACCTCCAGACTCCACTGTCCGGCCCGATAGCGTCGTTGGTCGACCAAGCTAGCGTGCGCTACACTGCAGTTAGCGCGCAGCCCTTCCGGCCGTGGCGTGCGCTTACGCGGTTCTGCCGCACCGTCCGGCCGGTGCCGCATCGTCGGCGATCCATGGCCGTCCGGCGATCCTGCCCGCCGAGGGCTCGGCGACCGATTACAGCGCCGCAGGCGAACACGGCGAAAAGTTCCCCGACGACATCAACGACCCGAAATGAAAACATAATACCATATTCAATCATACGCGACCAAGAAACGGGTCGAGACGACAATTACAGATACGGATACCCGTAACTTTCAAGAAATTACAAAATGGCCCAAAACGCCCGGAAATCACGATACGTGATCGCATAATCAAACGGAAGTTCACAACACGTCTAACAAAGTTAAACGGACTTACGGGAAACTCAAGCAGCTTTGAGCGAGATTCGCAAGAACCGAACTCAAGTGCGGAAAAGTCGTTAAAAAGCACGGAACTCAACAAAACGACTCCGAAACGAACTCGGATGTCAAAAAGTGTAGAATTAATCATTCTCAGAATGACGAAACGGTCATGAGCGAGTCGTCAAAACAGACTTCGGCCGAAAAAAGAAATTTACCGAAAATCGAAAATTGCGGATATTACATTCTACCCTCCTTAAAAGAAGTTTCGTCCCGAAACTTAAAACAAGTAGGGGGAAGAAATATTCCGCCAGGAAAAACTCAATGAGACACACAAGAATGCGTAACTAACGCCCAACGGCGAAATGTTACAAACAACGCAAAGGAATATACGGCGTGAAAACACGCTCCACGGCGACCAACACAACGCCGCCGTTAGGAATGCAATAAAACCAACAGATGACAAGCGTCATCAATCGGATAATATAGTCAAGTCAATTATCCGAACAATCACAAAACACAATGAACGAAAATCAATAAGATTGACCGACCCAACTGTACATCAATCAAAACACGAGTCAATCGCTGAACAAATACGGAATTCCACCGCCCAAGGGTTGGAAGATCGAAAACGAGACTAATTTCCCGAACTTGAGGGAATTAGGAAGGAGCCTGAATGCTCAACAATCACAAAACGAGAACAAAAACCGAACAAACAAACGATCGAGACAACAAAAATCGAACAATCATGTCTGAAACACGAAGGATAATAAAATTCAAACAACAACTCCCAGGATGACTTGGTGAGAACTACAAGACATGCATTTCCATAAGATCCACAGGAAAAGGAATAGCGATTGAAAAGTCACAACGACAAACGAGTTATTCCGAAACAATACCACACTCGTTCGATCAACAAAAGCAAGGGGCAGGACAAGCTCACAAATGTCAACAAACATAAATGAGTCGACAAAGTAGAATATACAGAAGTTCAAAATCCGATCCACTTCGAATAAAAGAACTAGTAGAACCAAATGATGTCACTTCCGAACAAGGTTCACAAGAATCGAACCGAACTCGGAAAAGTCACAGCGATACCAGATCGACCCACAACAAGATCACAGCTCGTTCGAACGATGAAACCGAAATACAGAACAAGTTCATAAAGTGTCAACGAACATGAGTGTATCGATAGACTGGAGAAAGAGAAAATATATAAGCCAAAAATAATACGGGTATTATATTCGACCTCTTCTAAAAGAAGTGTCGTCCCCGAAACTCACAACAGCGAAATCAAGGAGACGACACAACAGGCAATCAACAGAAACATCCTTCAAAGGCCTCTCAAAGCCGATTCTGATATCTGTGCTGAAGCGCGAACTCCGAAAGCCTCGGTAGCCAATTCGCAAAACTGAATTCGGTGTCCCTCGAGTCCACACTCGAAATGTGTTACTGACGAGAAGGACAAAATGCACGTACATTCCCCCGACACATCACGGTTGAAATGCCTCAGCTCGGCATACCGAAAATACAAATGCTAGGTACAATGGAACATAGCATCACAAAACAACAAACCAGAGATGCCAACTCAGCGCAACAAAGAATCATAACACATATCATACACAACGATTACCATCGTAAAGTAATACACACAAACACTACAACAACGACGGTATCGTTCGGCGACCTCAACGACCCGAACGATAACCAGCACATAATTACAAACATCATGAAACAATCACACATGTACACCAACGTACAAACCCAAGTTTCAACATCTCACACTCGTGTGACACACGCAATCCACCACGAGGCGACAACCATTAAATACCAGTTCACACCTCTCACAGAGGGCTAGTGTAACAAATACGTGGCAACGCCTCAACGTTCATGCCACCAACTCGATCATATTCGGGAGTTAATATCATAGCGACAAAGCCAACATCATGCATACATACCCAGCCCTCAAACGGGAATGGATAGGTTAAAAAAACGAAAACCTCATTTGGAAAATAATTTAGAAAAACACCGGTCGATCTTGAGTATCACATTTCCAAAAAAAGGTAAAAACGTGAAACATCATTATCGAGACTTTGGAAAACCATTTCGCATTTGATAAAAATGAGGACACTTTCTTTTAGTGAAAAGCTTTCAGAATATTCGACCTTCGGGTCTAAGTAAAAGTGTTTATAAAACATTGAAAATATCTCAAAACATTTTTGGTCCTCGAGGTAGAAGAATTTTGAAACATGTTGTGGCACCTTGGAAGTACCACGAGAAAATAATTCATTTTAAAAGTACGTCTCGAAATTTATTTTCTAAGATACTCAAGGTTTTCAAAAATAATTCAATGGGCTAGAATGCCCAAAAATTTCAGATAATTACACAAAACTTTATAGCGCCGTGGATCCCGCGTCGGAACCCACCAGGCTAAAAACTATTTACAAAAACGCCCAAAAGGCCGATGACGGTAATATTTCAAAAACTCACAGAAGCCATTTAGAAAATAATAAATACCGTCATAAGAATTTCGCCAAAATGATCAAGACCATAATATCAAAAACTCGGTTAATGGAATTGATTTTCGAAATAAAACTCAGTCGGTGAAATACCGAAAGCCATTACAAAAGAACTCACGCAACGGATAAAAGAAATAAAGTCAAACATGCACAATCCAGCAACACTACTCCACACATAAATGAAATATGAGGGTCAAATAACCACATATCAAGAAATCAAAATCCATAAGAGGATTCCGTCACTTAGCAAATAAATCATAAAAATAGCTCGTGTCACACGAGGCACAACACAAAGAAGGGAGACTTACAGCCACAGGTCGCACGAAGATGATGATCGCCCCACGATACTAATCACGACCAACAAACTCAGACGACGCGTCGCGACACGACTCAGTCAGATAAAATCCGACGAGACAAAAACTCGATAGACACCACTGACCCGACAGCCTAGGTTTCCACAACCTAAGCTCTGATACCATTCTGTAACACCCCCAAATCCGCTCAGGGATATTACACGCCGTAGACCCTCTCCTCGAGGATCTACCAGGCTGATAACTAAAATCAAACATCTAAACCTCGCCTTTAAGGCTAAAATGACCCAGTAGACCGATTTAGTCTTTCAACAATTACATACAACTCATGCCCACGCAGGGGTCAAAATACAACCACACCCGCACAACGGGAAAATATACTGCAGTGGAAAAGAAAATACAACTAGACCAATACGACAGCAGCGGATCCTCGTGTGATTAGTATCGTTCATCTTTCATCATCCTTCGTGCCGACCCTGTGCTA
This sequence comes from Orobanche coerulescens, assembly GCA_033398695.1. Taxonomy (NCBI): domain Eukaryota; kingdom Viridiplantae; phylum Streptophyta; class Magnoliopsida; order Lamiales; family Orobanchaceae; genus Orobanche; species Orobanche coerulescens. The sequence continues at coordinate 12,299,599 of CM065809.1, forward strand.
TGCTCCAAAACCTGAATGCAAAAATAGACATCCACCCCCCGAATACTCGGGGGTTAGCAAAACTCCACTGTTTTGCTAGTGCAAGTACAAGTGCAAAAATACGAGCCATACAATACAAGTTCCAAGAACAATAATAATCAGGAATCCTCGAAGATCCAAACGTAAAGAAAGGTACTTCCCGAGGCAAGAGTTTGGTAAAACATTCCAAAACCGAAAGATCACAAATCAAGGGAAAACAATTTATAAAACAGTTTAAAATGCCATCGAGAGTTTTAATAGAAAACAATTTAGGATTTCCGAATCCTTCTCTTTCCAAAAATCAACAGGGGTCACAGCCCAAAGGTTTTGTTTTCGCAAATAGAAAACAGACAACAATTCACAGGGCCCGAGCCCAACATCACGTGTCCTCGACGGACATAAAAATCAACACAACGTAATCACGCACGCGCATCGCCTAGGACCGGGACGAAGCCACAAATCCCACTCGAGGCCTCGAAGGACCCTCCCGAGCTGGCTAGCGAAACAAATCACACACATCTCACGGTTGGATCAATCGCTTGTTGCATCCTGGCCACATGATCGCATGCCATGTGCCACCGTAGATTATCTCAGGCTCTCACGGTTGGATCAATCACTTGTTGCATCCTGACCATATGATCACGTGCCATGTGTCACCGTAGACCTTCAACCATATCCACACATTCACACAAATAACATATCATATCAAGGATATTCAAACAATTCGCCCAGAGGCATCAAACACTTAGAAAAACACCACGTCAATCCACAACGCACCGAAATGAAATAATATACGTCCACACACAATACCAAGTGCAACATGAACACCAAGCATATACATAGAATTCACATAGTTATTCACGAACCACACCAATCACAAAACACACACGGTTTTGAAAGAGGGCCTTTAACGAGGCTAACCAAATCTTTTGAAAACTCATTTCAAACAAACAAACAAATCAAGGCGATCACCAATCATCATATTCACGAAACAAGAAAAGTATGGACAAGGTACTTGCCTCGAATGACCACAACGCGGAGAATCGGCCGAAGTAGGTTGGCACGAACCGACTACGAACTCGCCGACTCCACCGAACGACAATCCACAACAATGAACTACGAACGAAAACAATAACAACGAAAATGAATTCCAAAGTACGACCCATAGCCGCTGAATTCAATGAACAAATGACGAAGGTTCAAGGATTTCCCCCAAAACAGCCAAGAACACGATTCGTCCCGTCAAAACCCGAAAACGGAATTCCAAGTTGAAATATGGATATACAATCCATAGAATATGTTTAACAACATCATTTAACCATAATCGATCCATCGAAAATGGATGAAAAACGAGATCGGGGACAAATCACCCAAAAGTCAATTCGAAGGAAATCAAGAATTATACTTCGATTCGACGAAGAACAATGGATTAAATGATGTTAAACACAAGAATACTATCAAGATTAATCATACCCATCATGAATTAATCAACAACACGGAACGAATCGGACAAAAATGCAAAAATCCCCAAATTCACGAAAATAGGGTTCTAAGGAAGATTACCTTGATTCGCTGGATCAAAGGATGATAACGGACGATTGATTGATGTTATGAACTCAAGGACTTCATGGATTTGTTTTTAAACAACATGGCTTCATCACCCATGAATCGCCATCCGCGGAAGGAGAAGGACGGAAGTGAAAAACGAAATGAAATCTGACTGCTCAGCCACATTTATACTGGGCCGGACTAGCGCTATTGCCACGGGACGGAGTTCCGGCCCGTGCGGCGTCCCAGGGGCCCTCTCACCCCGGGACCAGCCTATCCCACATAGCATGCCAACTGGTTTCGCCCTGCCATGGGCTCATCAGGGAGACGGCATTAGTCCCCGACCAGTTGTGCCCTACCAGCAACGATCCCCTTCATAGTCAAGTCCTTGACTAGCGACAAGCTCTCCGGACTAAACCGGGTCGGCATGCCTGACTCGGCCAGACCGATGCATCCGGGTAAACAACGCCTTAACGCTAATGTCGCCCCCTTTACCCCACTTGTGGCAAGCTAACCAGAAGGCACGCCTCATTTGGACGGTCAACACAGACACGACATATCGGGTCGTGACATCCTCCCCCACTCAAATCGCAGCACGCCCTCGTGCTGGGGAAGAATGTTTCTTTCCGCACACTGTATTGTCCCACGCACACAAAACGATCGTGGCCATTCACATACGGCACCATACCCTTGATGGACAGACTCTTCACTCGCGCGCCTCGCGCTAGCCCGCAGTGCGCCACGCACATACCGCATCACCAATCGACATCAACCTTCACCCTACGCGCTTCCTGGCATTAGTACCTCGGTTGAACGGCATTCCCTCGCCGCTGCATTTTTCCCGCATGTCGAGGTTCCCACAATGGCCCACGATGATCCACGCTCTTACACCCCGGTCACCGAAAGGTGGAGCTACCAAAAGTGCGCAATACAAGTGTGTCCACATTCCGGACCGTCTGATCTCACAAGCCTAGGACCACCTCTCATTCCGGCATAGAATCGGTTCATGTTCTCCGCCTAGAAGCCTTGTCAGGAGCCGCACTTTGTCCGTGCCCCTTTGCACCGGCGAGCACTCCCCGCCCTCATCGGTTTCGGCAGAACTTGACCACACCCGAACCATGCCGTACTAAGAGAGGTTTCGGCTCCGATACCATTTGTCACGGGACGGGAGTTCCGAAGCCCGTGCGGCGTCCCAGGGGCCCTCTCACCCCGGGACCAGCCTATCCCACATAGCATGCCAACTGGTTTCGCCCTGCCATGGGCTCATCAGGGAGACGGCATTAGTCCCAGGCCGGTTGTGCCCTACCAAAGAACGATCCCCTTCATAGTCAAGTCCTTGACTAGCGACAAGCTCTCCGGACTAAACCGGGTCGGCATGCCCGACTCGGCGGACCGATGCATCCGGTAAACAACGCCTTAACGCTAATGTCGCCCCCTTTACCCCACTTGTGGCAAGCTAACCGAAGGCACGCCTCATTTGACGGTCAACACGTATACGACATATCGGGTCGTGACAAGGCCGCTAAGTCGGCCGAGCTAAGGCGCTATCGCCTGTGCCGACCCAAGAGCCTTCTCGGACTAGATCGCCGCCAGAAGCGTGCGCAGCCTTTTCCGGCCGTAGCGTCGCTACTGCCGGCCGTAGCGTCGCAGCTGGCCCGGCGATAGCGTGCGCTACTCGCCAACATGACCGATTCTGTAACCTCCTGGACTCCACTGTCCGGCCCGAGCAAGGCGTTGTCGACCAAGCTAGCGTGCGCTACACTGCCGGCATGCGCAGCCTTCCGGCCAGAAGGCGTGCGCTTACGCCGGTTCTCGCGCACTCCGGCCGGTGCCTGCAATCGTCCGGCCACCCCGCAACCGTCCGACTCCCCGCAACCGCTGTGGCTCGACGAATCGACATCAAAACGCACTTAACGAACAAGATGAAAAGTTCCTGACGACATCAACGACCGAAATGAAAACATAATACCATATTCAATCATACGCGACCAAGAAACGGGTCGAGACGACAATTACAGATACGGATACCCGAAACTTTCAAGAAATTACAAAATGGCCCAAAACGCCCGGAAATCACGATACGTGATCGAATAATCAAACGGAAGTTCACAACACGTCTAACAAAGTTAAACGGACTTACGGGAAACTCGAAACAGCAGTTTCGAACGAGATTCGCAAGAACCGAACTCAAGTGCGGAAAAGTCGTTAAAAAGCACGGAACTCAACAAAACGACTCCGAAACGAACTCAGATGTCAAAAAGTGTAGAATTAATCATTCTCATAATGACGAAACGGTCATGAGCGAGTCGTCAAAACAGACTTCGGCCGAAAAAAGAAATTTACCGAAAATCGAAAATTGCGGATATTACACGTTGTGCGGGGGAGGCGATCTCGTGCCTTAGTCCATCATGTTAGACGGTGAACTGTAGATGGCGATCGAGTCCTCCAGTTTCTTTAAATAAGGAGGGAGATCGAGGAGACTTCCGAGATCTCCTTCTCTTGATTGAAGCATGTAGAGACGGTCGCCGAGGTTAGTCCAGGGGTCGGCTCGTATGAGCTCTCCAGCCTGTTTTGTTCGACTCGGACGATCGTGTCTAGAGATTGGTAGGGGCTTTGGCTAGGCCAATAAGCTGTCCAACTTGCCTTCCTCGAACAATCTCCAGAGCTGTTTGAGGAGGTCGCGCCATTAGTTGGTGCTGTGGCCGGGACTCTTATGGTAGGCACAATATTCATTGTTGTCCAGGTGACCGTGGTCCCTTATTGCCTTTGGCTTTTTGAGCTCTTCGTGCCCCTTGATGGCATAGAAAATATGTGCCGGAGTTCGGTTGAACGTATGGAGGAGATGGGCTTCCATGTCCTCGAAAGCCTTGAGATCTCCGGGTGGCTTGGCGATCGCCTTCTTTGCTTTGGCGATCGCTATCTTCTGGACAGGAGGTGGCGTTTCCTCGCCTAGGTGGAGGGTGAGTAGCCTTTGCCTGGCCAGAAAGTTGGCAGCTTTAGCGCGGAAGATCGCGTAAGTTGGGGGAATATCCTTGGAGAGATGTCTAAACATGGGAGAGTGTCCGTGGAATCCCCCCATGACCGAATAGAGAGCGAGCTCGTCACTGATGGGTTCGCCGGTGAGGATGATTTCGTCTACCCGGTCGATGTAATCTGTGTCTGACTCGTCTTTCCCCTGCTTGATTTTTATCACGCGGTGGGGGCCTTCTGGTCTGGCGACCTTGCTGGCGAAGTATGACGTGAAGTCATTCGCCAGTTTCTTAAAGGAGGTGATTGATCGTGGTGGTAGTGAGACGTACCACCTATGGGCCAGCTCGCCCAATGTTAACGGGAAGATCCGGCACTTGGTTGCGTCAGATGCCCCACACCCACCATGTAAATTCGGAATTTACTCGGGTGGTTTCGGTCCGATCTCCTCATACAGAGGTGTTTTGGGAGGAGCGATCGTTGGTTGTATGGGGCAGCTCGATGTGGACCGCGAGTGGCCTTGGCTGCCCGGTGATCTTTTTGGCCGGTGCTTGCCCCGGTTCAAGAGTGCTTTCATCTCGTCGAGCCGGGCGTTGTATGGCGGCCATCGCCGTGGCTCGATCCGCTAGCGGCTCGGCGCTCGGAGCGGAGCCGAGGCGATTGAGTACCGATCTCGCGATCGGGCGGAGTCGATGGCCGACTGCGTTCGGGTGAGGCGGGTAGGCCGAACTCCCCGTGACGGATTCGGATTCCGTCTTTTCAAGGTTGGAAACAGAATGCCCTTGCCGCCAGATGGGTCGCGCCCAAGCGATCGAATATGGATCCGTCCGGCCGTGTGAGAGCCTTTCCTCGCGAATCGGGCTTTTTGACGATCGCTCGTTCAAGAGCTCCGCCAATTTCCGCTTTCCCATGCGGCGGATGATCGAGGGAGTTATTGCAGCGACGCACATGCTCCTTCGCTCCTCTAGGATGGCCATAGCCTCCTCGATCCGCTCTCGCTTGGAACCGGCCGAGTGAGAGGTTGGGGCCATCCTCAAAGTGCGGATCGAGAGTCTCGCGTTGCCGCGCTTCCCCGTCGCTTACCGGGTTCGGATTGAGCTGGGATATGGTGTCCGGCGGTTCGGAGAGCGGCTTTCTTCGATGTACCAACGGATGTCATGATTCTGAAGGTTTTCTTTGAAGTGCAGTGAGTGTCACTTCAAGTATATGCCCCGAGAACAGTGAGTGTTCTTCGGGACGGTAGGAATAAAAATGAGAGGGTTCGAGCCCCTTCTTCTAGCGCCAATTGTTGCTACCCAAAATATTATCCGGAGATAGATATTACTGGAATGGATGGGATAGCAAACAAATGCAAGAGCACTTCCGTGAGAAAGATAAATAACACAAGACTTGCCGGGGTTGTTAGTCCCGGGCTTGAATGCTCTCGCGAGATATTATTAATACTAATATTCGGGGATACAAGTACTAATGTAAGAATACAATTACAATAAGTGTAAAGATTCTTGTTATCTTAGCTAGTGAGCATGTAGATTGCCGGAAGAACCAGATTTGATGCTCTGTGAGTTCTTGTAACAAAGGAGATGAACAGTCGCGGCGGTGAGAGATCGACGGTCTCTCACGGCGAGTATTTAGCTGGATGCTTGGGCTCTGGGGCTTATGAATCCCTTGGAATCTGTCTAGTGGAGACTTGCTGCTTCTGCCGATCGTGTTCTGGATGAGAGATTCGGAGAGAGAAGTCCTGAGATGGATTCCGGTGAGATAGCCGGGAGCTTGATGATATGTATGTTCTACTGTATTTCTGTTGTGGGTGAAATGAATTCTGGACGTAAGTCAAATGAATTCGGAACCTTTTTCCAGTAGGAGGAGGTTCTCTATCTATTGGGCTTGGATACGCCAGGCAATCGCCTTTTCTGCATTATAATAATCGGGCGATCGTCTTTTAGCACATGGGCCTGTCCCTTCAAAGTCTGCAGGAGTTGCTGGCAGTCAACTGTACGGTCCAATGGGGAACTTACACGCGTCCTGAGTTGCTGTCACGGGCGGTCCCACTGACAACTTTCGGCGCGCCTGCCGGTAGGTGAGGTAGGTGACAGGCTGTGGTCAAAGGTCTTGTCTGTCAGCAAAAGATCTTATCTGCTAGCGAAGATCTTGTCAGCGCCTTTGGTGGATCTGCACGTGGGTGCTTTTCTGAGATCCAGTCCTTGATGACTTTGACGGGCGATCGTCTCTGCTCGGGGCGTAGGTCGATTGCCCTTAGCCGGTCACTAGAGTAGATCGCCAGCTGCCAAAGGGCGATCGCCTTGGGAGTCGATCGCTAGGTACCTGATGGTGGTCTGAATCTTCGACTTGGCGAGCTAGCCATAGTTTGACTGGAGTTGACTTGGTCGCTCGGCCTTATAGTCGATCGCCTGTCGGGATGGATAAATCGTGACACAACACATATGAAACTGGAACAGCCCGAAGCTATAGTTAAAGAGGGCTAAAAAGGTCATAACCACGACCGTGACCTACTGAGCTGTAGGTGTTGGGAAGCCAACCGCGAAGGTTCAAGCCCCAAGTTTACCCATAAGATCATAAACACGACCGTGACCTACTGAGTTGTAGGTGTTGGGAAGCCAACCGCGAAGGTTCATGTAACACCCCCTAACCTAGCAGCTGAACCGCAAAGGGGTCTGTGCTACTAAGTTGGGGAGTCTCACGCTTTTAAACTTTGAAAATCAATAAAAAGTAGATTTGGTAATGCGAGTACTCAAGGAAATAATGCAAACCGGTATTATTTATTCAAAACATTACACAACCTTAAGTTTAATACATAGCAAAACCATAACAGAGTAATCTTATTAAAAACAAAACATAGTCGTCCAGCATAGGGGCGAAATAGCTGGGAATGGCATATGGACAAGTCTCCACCACAACATCAAGAAGATAGTCAACTCCTAAACATGAGCATCATCACCTGTATCATAAGAATCTAATGAGCTAATGGCTCAGTAAGATGAGACTTCTGTAATAGCAAAGTATCACGTAGCACATTTATCAATGAATAACTACTATATATATATAGTCATGTTCTTGTAAAATCCTTTCTTCGGGTACCCTTGAAGTGTGGTACTCGACTGATAGTGATAGGCCATGGTTTTCGGAACCGGTTCATATAATTGGCCAATAAAAGATGTATACGGGGTTCCCATACTGGTTTTTCAACCAATGGTATTAGCCGTATTCAACTTTTTCATTCGATGTGGTTTTCCTTGACCGACTTTCACCGCAAGTATTTGCCACCATGTTTTGGGTCCGCCGGTCCCCCGCGTCCCGTGCCTACCCGCCATCAATCAAGTACCATACTTCTGTTCTTAAACATTCTTTCACATACACATGTTATGCATGATCGTTCAATAACATCACATATGCAAATATCAATCAATATATGATCCTTATGATCCTGCAATGAATAGCATCATCTTACCTCAAGTCCTGTGCCTGTTGATGTGAAAAGATCAGTTTCTATAGATGTATGTGCTTATATCATTGAAGAAAATCAAACCTCTTTGGGGACTTTTATCAATCACCTTTGAAAAACTGTCGATTTGAGCTATCTGTTTGATCGGGATTTTTGTGGCTTTTATAATTTTTGGAAGGAAAATATGTTTCGGGCGTTTTAAAGTAGAGTTTCACAGCTTCAAAGTGATATATGATATGTACAAAACCACGTCCGGGAACATGTATAAATAAGGGCTCAAAGTCGGTTGAAAATCAACCTTACCCGACAAATGGAACCCTTATCCGGACAAATGGCCGAGAAGCTTCGTCGGTCGTGACCGACCTTATCCTGACAGATGGATGACTTATCCGGATACCGCCGAGAAGCTTCGTCGGTCGTGATCGACCTTATCCTGACAAATGACACTTATCCGGATAGTGGTCGAGAAGCTTCGTCGGTCGTGGATCGACCTTATCCTGACAATGGATGACCTTATCCGGATAGTGGCCTAGAAGCTTCATCGGCCATGACCGCAGCTTGTCGATCGGCGTGTCCGGCGGTGACCGCAAATGTCCATCAACTTGGCTCACCGGTTCGACCCTTCCCGATGTCCAAATTTGATTTTACGAATTGCTCCACTGCCCGAGTTAAATCTTCGATATGCTCTAACCAATTTTCGATAATATTAAAATAATAATTTAATATTATTTTTGCGAGATAAGTGTTCGAAATGAAAATTTTATCGTATCAATTAATTAAAATTTTCAAATTACTTTCATAAATTCTAAAATAATCCTTATAATTTATTTTGAAATCTTTACTTTTTAAATCTTTCATTTTATGTTGGAAACATATCGATCCAAGTATTGGACAACTTGTAATTATTGAAATCCATGACCATTAGCAAAATAAATAGCACTTCAAGTCTTTGAATTTTCTAGGGTATTACAATTATTATTTTATAATCATTTAGCACATCGATCTCCTTACTGAGAAACTGAGCTCCTCACTGCAACAAAATATCTCACAATGACCTTTTATCATGTTAGAGGAGATAATTTACATGTCGTATAAAACGTAATGCAAAGGGACATAGCAGTTATTCATGCTCATGAAATGTCTACTTGTATGCCATGCTTTCATAATGCATATTATATAAATGCATTTAGGTATTAAATGGTTATTGGCTTAGGGGATAACCGAGCATTACAGTCCTCCCCTCCTTATAAAATTTCATCCTCGAAATTGACATACCGAACAATTCTGGATATTTGCTTTGCATTTCCTCCTCTCTTTCCCATGTAGCCTCTTCAAAGGCATGATTCCTCCACAAAATCTTTACCAAATGAATTTCCTTGTTCCTTAGTTTCTTTATTTTCTTATCAAGAACCTGTACCGGCTTCTCTTCATAGGACAAGTCTGGGGATAATTCCAACGGCTCATAATTTAACACATGTGAGGGGTTGGAAATGTACCTCTTTAACATGGACACATGGAATACGTTGTGTACGCCAGATAGCGAAGGAGGTAAGGCTATTCTATAAGCTCTGTCACCAACTCTCTCAAGGATTTCAAATGGGCCAACATATCTCGGGCTAAGTTTTCCTTTCTTCCCAAATCTCATTATGCTTTTCATCGGGGATACCCTCTAGAAGACGTAGTCTCCAACTGCGAATTCCAAATCTCTTCTTCGATTATCTGCATAACTCTTCTGTCTACTTTGTGCAATTTTCATTCGTTCTCTTATCTTTTCTACCGCCATAGCAGTCTGTTGTATCATTTCTGGGCCCAGTAGACTTCTTTCTCCAACTTCATCCCAAAGGTACGAGATCTACATTTTCTCCCATATAGTGCTTCATAAGGTGCCATCCCAATTGTAGATTGGTAACTGTTGTTGTAGGTGAACTCTACCAATGGAAGCTTTGTATCCCAATTGCCCTTGAAATCTAGTATGCATGCTCTCAACATATCTTCGAGTATTTGAATAAGTCTTTCTGACTGCCCATCAATTTGTGGATGAAATGCGGTGCTGAAAGCAAGCTTCGTACCCATTGCATTATGTAAACTTTTCCAAAATGCAGATGTGAATTTAGGGTCCCTGTCAGATACTATAGATATTGGCACCCCATGTAGCCGGACTATCTCTTTAATATATTCCTGACCGTATCGATCCATATTATATGTGGATTTTACTGGCAAGAAATGAGCAGACTTGGTCAATCTATCAACAATCACCCATATGGAATTATACCCACTTTGAGTCCTTGGTAGCCCAAGCACAAAATCCATTGTAATGTGTTCCCATTTCCATTCCTAATTAGTAAAGGCTTCAATAATCCCGCTGGTCTCGATGTTCGCTTTGATCTCACGACAAGTTAGACATTGTGCGACGAATTTTGCGATATCTTTCTTCATGTTAGGCCACCAATAATATTGTTGCAAGTCTTTATACATTTTTGTGCTACCTGGATGTATTGAATAAGGACTGGAATGAGCTTCCTTCAGAATTTCCCCTATGATGGTTGTGTCAGCTGGCACACACAGTCTCCCTTTATATCGTAATATTTTATCACCAGAGACTGCGAAGTTTGGTAATTTGCCTTCATCAACTTTTTCCCTTAATTTGCCAATGTACTGATCCGCCTTCTGGGTTTCTTTGATTATATCTTGAAGTGTAGGTTTCAATATGAGTGCTGATAACGAACAAATCTTTCTTTTGGGCACAATTTCCAGTTCTAACTTTTGCAAGTCTAATAATAATGGCTTCTGTGTGATTAGAAAGGAAGACATAGACTTTCTACTTAATGCATCTGCAACCACATTTGCTTTACTAGGATGATAATTGATTTCATAATCATAGTCTTTCACCAATTCTAACCATCTCCGCTGTCGCATATTCAGCTCCTTCTGTGTGAAAAAGTACTTCAAACTCTTATGGTCTGTATAGATTTCGCACTTTTCACCATATAGGTAATGCCTCCAAATTTTTAGTGCAAAGACAACAGCAGCCAGTTCTAGTTCATGTGTTGGATAATTCTTCTCATACTCTTTTAATTGCCTAGAGGCATAGGCTATTACCTTTCCGTGTTGCATTAATACAGCACCCAAACCATTCTTAGAAGCATCAGTGTAAACTACAAAGCCACCTGTTCCCTTAGGAGTGGCAAGGATAGGAGCCGTAGTTAATCTACGCTTCAATTCCTGGAAACTCCCCTCGCAAGCATCAGTCCAAATAAACTTTGTATTCTTCCTTGTTAACAATGTTAATGGGGTTGCAATCTTCGAGAATCCTTGTACGAATCGTCGGTAGTAGCCGGCTAGTCCTAAGAAACTTCGAACCTCAGATACATTCGTTGGTGTTGGCCAGTTACTCACCGCTTCTATTTTGTTTGGATCAATCAAATGCCATCCTGGATACTACATGCCCTAAAAATACCACTTGTTCTATCCAATTCACATTTCTTGAATTTAGCATATAACCGTTTTTCTTGAGAATTTGAAGCACACCGAGGTGTTCTTTATGCTCATCTCTATCATGAGAATAGATAAGGATGTCATCAATAAACACCACCACAAATTTATCAAGGAACTCTTTGAATATCCGGTTCATCAGATCCATAAATGCTGCTGGAGCATTTGTCAAACCAAAAGGCATCACTAAAAATTCATAGTGACCATATCGCGTTCTAAATGTTGTCTTTTGGATATCTTCTTCTTTGACCTTCAGTTGATGATATCCGGAACGTAAATCAATCTTTGAGAATACCGATGCTCCTTGCAACTGATCAAATAAATCATCTATCCTTGGAAGAGGATATTTGTTCTTGATGGTCACCTTATTCAATTCCCTATAGTCAATGCATAATCGCAATGAGCCATCTTTCTTTTTCACAAATAAGACAGGAGCTCCCCAAGGTGAAAAACTAGGACGAATGAATCCCTTATCGAGTAATTCTTATAGCTGGGTTTTTAATTCTTTCAATTCTGTTGGTGCCATTCTGTATAGGGCTTTAGAAATAGGGGTAGTCCCTGGCATTACATCGATTGCAAACTCAATTTCACGATCTGGGGGCAATCCTGGTAGATCATCTGGAAACACCTCAGGAAATTCTCTAACCACATCTACATCTTCAGGCTTCAATTTCATTTCAAGGGAGGTGTCCAAAACATTAGCCAAATAGCCAGTACACCCCTTATTTAACATCTTCCTAGCTTTCAAAGGCGCTTATAATTGGCAAAGAGCACGAATATGAATTACCTTTAAAAATAAACCCTCCTCCATTTACTGGTTGAAAGGCCACAACCTTCTTATTACAATCAACATTTGCACAATATTTAGATAGCCAGTCCATACCAAGGATAACATCAAAATTAGATATTGGTAGGACAACAAGGTCGGCGTAGAGTATCCTCCCGCCAATTCGAATCAGACATGTGCCCTCAACATTTGGTCAGAATCCATATTTTCTCCAAACGGGGCAGCCACATTATAACCAACTTTCAAGAGTTCTGGTTTAATGCCCGATTTTCTCATAAATGCAAATGATGCAAATGAATGTGTAGATCCTGGGTCTATCAATGTAAGTGCAGAATTCTGAGATCGAATGGTACTGAGACTACGGAAGCATCTCGCATCGGCTTCTTCTCGAGTCATTGCAAAGACCCTTCCCGAACTTTATTCTCCGTGTTTGGGCAATCTCGCCATATGTCCGTGCTTCTTGCATCTGAAACAATTATTGGACCCAACAAAACATTCTCCAAAGTGATTTTTCCCACATTTAGTACACTTGGGCTTCTCGGTTGTATTTGGAGCATCTCTCACGTAGGATGCTTCGATTGGCTTTGCTGGTTTTTGCTCCGATTTCTTCCAATGTGCTGAATTTTTGAAGCAAATGCTTGCCTCTTCGCCGATAAGACCTTTGTATCTCCTTTTCGTCTACCTTCACAAAGAACGCTTTGTCAACTATTTCTCTGAACTCAGTTGATGTAGACATCCTCACATCTCTTCTAATTTCAGGTCGGAGGCCTCTTATGAAATGATCCACCTTCTCAGCATTATCCCTAGCAATATAGGGAACATACCTACAGCCTTCTTCAAATTTCCGAATATATTCACAAACAGACATATCCCCTTGTTTCAGCTCCAAAAACTCTTTGACCTTGAGAGACCGTGTATCCCTGGTGAAGTATTTATCATAGAATATTGTTGGAAAGTAAAACGCAGCGGAAGCGAAGTTTGGGAAAATATGATTATAGCGTTTTACGCATCTACGAGCATTAGATCTATTTAGGCATGCTAATTAATTAATTACTAAGATTAACAAGCAATTTAAATATTATTTATTATTTTCTAATTAAATATGTTGATTAATTAAAATATCCTAATCTAGATCCAAGATCATAGGATATTACCTTTTGAAGCGGTTGGTTATTTCCTTCTTGATCGCCTTGTATCTCTACCTTCAGATCTTCTAGAGTATGATCCGCCTTGAACCGGACGTTGTGTGGGCAACGAGCTACCGGAACTTGCTTGGACACCTTATGGATCGGCCGAATTCACCTTGCCTCACAACTCTCGATTTTATTTTCTTCAAGTAATTCTGATATGTAGCAAGAATTAAAGTGTTATCTCAATTGTGGAATCAAAGACACAAGTCAAAATCCACAATTAAACACTTAGAAGAAAAATCGAAATTTCTTGTGTGTATGAAGCATAAAATCGGCCAACACATAATGTCCTATTTATAGGCTCTTGGACTACTACTAGGGATCTAAAGGAGGATTATGGAAGGACTCCCAATTAATTCATCTTACCTTATTAGGACTCTTCCTAATATATGATGAATCAATTAATATCAACTTAGTCCACTAAAAGGTTGATATTGCACTTCCTACCAAAATCCCAAATTACGAAATTGAGCTCCTTATTAAATATATTATTTCCCGTGTTTAAGATATCGAATGTCCATTAATTAATTATACGCTACTGACAGCTTTAATTAATTAATATCTTATCCAAGAGTAGTACCACTCGAATCTTATTATTATATCGGAATTAAATCCACCTGCAGGGTTTAATATAATAATCATTATCGAGCTCCTCAAGGGGACATCATCAACCCGCACGAGTCGGGACACGATTTCTAGTAATAATAATAATTGTCGTATAAACAATATTATTGCCCAAGATACGAGGCTTATTGAGTCGATCATTTTGACTCTCACCTATGGTAAATCAAAGCAATAATTATTATAAATACAGAATTAAATATTATATACTTAGAATTAAGAAATAATATTTATCCGAGATTTACGTTCTTCTTACAGTCAGTATAGAAGACACTATCTCACCTCGATCCTGTTCAACGTATACAAATACGCTAATGTATGCTAATAGTCAAGACCAACTATTCTCAAGCATACACTACAACCCTTTATATAATTTGTCTAATAATTATATAGGTTGTGAACTATTATATTATTTTATAAGGCACCGATAATGTGATCTTCCATGTGACACCAACACACCACATTATCTACAATATAAAATAATTAGACATTTCATTTGCATAACCATAACGTGAATTAATATGCAAAACATGTGATTAAATATAATTAATATCCTCATAGGTAGTTGTTGTGTCAAGAATTAACACCTTCCGACCGGCGATCGCCTAGGAGGACGGGCGACCGACTTACTGCCGAGCGGCCAAGGCAGACCTGCCGATCAGCGGCCAGGCGGCCGAGCCTTAACCCAGTGGACGAGCTACATCGACCGACCGAAGGTCTCAGGACCAGTCCCGGTGCCGAGCGATCGACATCAAAGACGATCGCCTCTCGGCACTCGGCGACCGACTCCTGGCGACCGACAAGCGGACGACCATCCCTCGGCACCTGCCGACCGACCCTTGGTGACCGACCGAATGCCGACCCTCAGCAACTGGCCGATGGCGACCTCTGATGACCAGCTAGAGACGATCGCCTCATGTCGATCAGGGCCGATGGCCATCCAATCGGCAAAGGTCGAGCCTCAAGACTGGCACCACGTGCAAGGGCCGAGACAAGATCCGCGAATCTCGGGCCATTGACCTGACTGGCGAATCTCTCCACCACCGACAAGCCGCCGAAAGCCGCGCAGGGCCGCATGTTGACCGCTCCGACACGTTCGCCCCTTATCGTCCGCCACCGCCTGCTGGAGCTTTGGACTTTAGGCAGACAGCCAGCATCTTCCTTGGACTTTAGCCCAACAGCCCAGGAGATCGGCACATTATTATATTGGCCGGCAGGCGATCGGCACATTATTATAATGGCCCGAAGGCGATCGCCCGCCAGAGGACAGGACCCGGCTGTCCCTATATAAACAAGGCTCCCTGCACTTGGACACTCCTTCGACTTCCTTCGGATTTCACACAATACAGAGACAATATACAGCACTTGGCTAATCTCCAACTCTTGGCAACAGCTATCATTCGGTCTTACTTCTCCCGGCCTATCTCATCCAGCAGATTATCGGAAGGGACGAAGAACACCGAGCTTCGCTCAAGAGCTGGATTAACAGAGTCTTTTTACACTCATTGTATTTAGATTTCTCTCATTAATACTTGTATCCACGAATATTTGTATTAATAACATCTCGCGAGAGCATTCAAGCCCGGGCCTAACAAACCCGGCAAATCTTGTATTATTTATCTTCTCTCGGAAGTGCTCCCGCAATTGTTGTTTGTTGTCCGTCTTCCAGCAGCATTAATCTTCGGATAAATATTTTGGGCAACAACAATTGGCGCTAGAAGGAGGGCATCCAACCCTCGAATTTTTATACCTACCGTCCCGAAGAACACTCACTGTTCTCGGGGCAGATACTTGAAGTGACACTCACTGCACTTCAAAGAAATCCTTCAGAAATCATGTCTTCCGCCTCGCGTCGAAGAAAGCCGCCGACCACCTGGCCAGACTTCTGCCTGGCCCGGCCCGAGCCGCAGCCCGATGGTGGAAGGTAGCCGCCATGATCGAGACGCCGATCCCGTCCCGGGACGGCGGCCCGAGCCTCTCGCTCGATCGGTTCGAACCAATGAACAGATCGAAGAGGCCATAGCCGTCCTTCAGAGCGACGGAGTACTCTTGACGCGCCTCCTGCTATCACCCCCTCGGTCTCCCGCCGAAGTCCAAGCGAAGCTCAAGGCATTGCCGGCCAAGCGAGCGCCAGGAGGCTCGCCCGCAAGAAGAGGCGCCGGCACCTGGGCACCTCTGTCTTCGATCGCCCGGGCGGTGATCCGACTCAGCGGCCGGGCGCCCGGCCCGGCTACGAGACGACGGAGTTTGAATCCGTCACAGACCTCGGCCTACCCGGCTCCCGAAGGCAATCCAGCCTACTGCTCCCGCCTCGTCACAAATTCCCGAGGTCGGGCGGCGGAGTCCGAGGTCGGTACACGATCGCCTCGGCCCCGCCTCCCAAAGCCGATCCGCAGCGGAAGCCGCGGCGATGGCCGCATTGCAACGTCGGCTCGGCGACGTGAAGGCGCCTCGCAATCCGGCAGGCGCCATGAAGACGATCGCCGAGCCGAGCGAGCCGCTCGCGATCGACATCGAGCTCGCCCCCGTGCAGCACAAGATCGTTCCTCCTCAGACACCCGTGTACGAGGGGCGATCGGACCCCCAAACACACCTGCACAAGTTCAACATCTACATGACCGGGTGTGGGGCATCTGACGCGACCAGGTGCCGAATGTTCCCTCTGACACTGGACGACATCGCCCACCGGTGGTACACCTCATTGCCACCTCGGTCCATTGGCTCCTTTAACGAGCTGGCGCACGTCTTCACGGAATACTTCGCCACCAGGGTCGTCCGGCCAGAAGGTCGTTTTCGCATGATGCAAATCAAGCAAGGAGAAGAAGAGTCCGACTCGGACTACATCGACCGGGTAGACGTGATCATCCTCAACGGCGAGCCCGTAAGCGATGAGACCGCCCTCTACGCGGTCCTAGGAGGTTTTCAGTGCTTCTCGCCTATGTTCAGGCATCTCACGAAGACCCTACCGACGACCTACGCAGCCTTCCGGGCTAGAGCCGCAGATTTCCTGTCCAGGCAAAGGTTTCTTCTTAGCCTAGGAGTAGAGCGATCGGCGCCCGCGCGACGACCTCCAGTCTCCCAGCCCGATCGCTACTATCCAGCAGTGCCGGAGGACTCGCTCACCGCATACAGTCCAACATTCTAAATAAGGGACTAACTCCCGCCGATCGCCGATATCGACCTACGAATAAAGCGATCGGTTGCCGAGTGACGATCGCCAGCCTTCCGGCCCGATCGCCGATCATCACGCTACATCATCAGCAACCCGGTGGACACGATCGCCATCTACAGTGCAGCATATAACACGACGGACTAAGGCATAAGATCGCCTCCACCGCACATCATAAAGCCATGGCCCTGGCAGTCGATGGAACCGGCTGCTTCGGCCATGCAAGGTCCCTTTCGGCCGAGATCGCCCGCCCTTCGTTTAAATACGAGGCCGGCGTAGTCTGAGGGCTCTCCAACATTAATCAGTGGACCCATGCCACAACCCCGTCTCAACGTGCACCGTCGAGGTCGGCCATCTCCATGGCTGGCCGAGGTGGAAGCAGAGCTAACAAGCCGCGGGCGTGGAGTTGATTCATCCGACGCTGCCCCGCGCAAGGACTCCTCTAGACCAAGACCGCATGCCCTTCGTTTAAATACGAGGCGAGGCGCAGCCTAACAGAGGACCCTCATAATAAAGTGAGTCACGAGACACTCAATGTCTTCGCGCACCAAGACACGGTCACGGAGTCGGTCCATCGATCTCCGCGACTGTGCACGATTCCTCAAACAAAGCGAAACCACCAAGTTTCCGTGGGGGATCGGCCAATGTTGTTTTTGCAGGTACAAGACCGAAAGATAGCTAAGCCAATCGACTATGATAGCCCAAGTCCGAATCCTAAGTCAGCTCAGATCGCCCGTCCTCATCCAGGCACGATCGCCAGCAAGAACCACCTCGCCCCATGTCCTCAACATAGGAGCAAGCTGGGGGGCAATTGTTGTGTCAAGAATTAACACCTTCCGACCGGCGATCGCCTAGGAGGACGGGCGACCGACTTACTGCCGAGCGGCCAAGGCAGACTTGCCGATCAGCGACCAGGCAGCCGAGCCTTAACCCAGTGGACGAGCTACATCGACCGACCGAAGGTCTCAGGACCAGTCCTGGTGCCGAGCGATCGACATCAAAGACGATCGCCTCTCGGCACTCGGCGACCGACTCCTGGCGACCGACAAGCGGACGACCATCCCTCGGCACCTGCCGACCGACCCTTGGTGACCGACCGAATGCCGAACCTCAGCAACTGGCCGATGGCGACCTCTGATGACCAGCTAGAGACGATCGCCTCATGTCGATCAGGGCCGATGGCCATCCAATCGGCAAAGGTCGAGCCTCAAGACTGGCACCACGTGCAAGGGCCGAGACAAGATCCTTGAATCTCGGGCCATTGACCACAGCCTGGCAGAATCTCTCCACCAGCCGACAAGCCGCCGAAAGCTGTCAGTAGGGCCGCATGTTGGCCGCTCCGACACGCTCGCCCCTTATCGTCCGCCACCGGTCACTGGAGCTTTGGACTTTGTGCGCATACCAACATCTTTCTTGGACTTTAGCCCGACAGCCCAGGAGATCGGCACATTATTATATTGGCCGGCAGGCGATCGGCACATTATTATAATGGCCCGAAGGCGATCGCCCGCCAGAGGACAGGACCCGGCTGTCCCTATATAAACAAGGCTCCCTGCACTTGGACACTCCTTCGACTTCCTTCGGATTTCACACAATACAGAGACAATATACAGCACTTGGCTAATCTCCAACTCTTGGCAACAGCTATCATTCGGTCTTACTTCTCCCGGCCTATCTCATCCAGCAGATTATCGGAAGGGACGAAGAAAACCGAGCTTTGCTCAAGAGCCGGATTAACAGAGTCTTTTTACACTCATTGTATTTAGATTTCTCTCATTAATACTTGTATCCACGAATATTTGTATTAATAACATCTCGCGAGAGCATTCAAGCCCGGGCCTAACAAACTCGGCAAATCTTGTATTATTTATCTTCTCTCGGAAGTGCTCCCGCAATTGTTGTTTGTTGTCCGTCTTCCAGCAGTATTAATCTTCGGATAAATATTTTGGGCAACAACAATTTGGCGCCGTCGAGGAGTCATTAATGACCGTTGGCGTCCTCCAATAGAAGCCCGACACGTGGGCGGAGACTTTTCAACGCCCGTTGCTTTTTCCCGCGCAGTTTAGCGGCCAACCAGGTCGTCCGAACCCAGAGTATATCAGCTCAAAGACGATCGCCAGTTCAGCTAAACACGAAGTCGCTCGTCAAAAGTTCAGTGATCGCCAAGAGAGCCACCTCACCCCACGTTTCCAACGTATGAGCGAGCTGGGGGGCAATTGTTGTGTCACGATTTATTCATCCCGACAGGCGATCGACTATAAGGCCGAGCGACCAAGTCAACTCCAGTCAAACTATGGCTAGCTCGCCATGTCGAAGATATCAGACCACCATCAGATACCTGGCGATCGACTCCCAAGGCGATCGCCCTTTGGCAGCTGGCGATCTACTCTAGTGACCGGCTAAGGGCAATCGACCTACGCCCCGAGCAGAGACGATCGCCCGTCAAAACCATCAAGGACTGGATCTCAGAACAGCACCCACGTGCGGATCCACCAAAGGCGCTGACAAGATCTTCACCAGCAGATAAGATCTTTTGCTGACAGACAAGACCTTTGACCACAGCCTGTCACCTACCTCACCTACCAGCATGCGCGCCGAAAGTTGTCAGTGGAACCACCCGTGACAGCAACTCAGGACGCGTGTAAGCTCCCCATTGGACCGCGCAGTTGACTGCCAGCAACTCCTGCAGACTTTGAGGGGACAGGCCCATGTGCTAAAAGACGATCGCCCGATTATTATATTGCAGAAAAGGCGATCGCCCGGCGTATCCAAGCCCTATAAATAGAGAACCTCCTCCTACTGGAAAAAGGTTCCCAATTCACTCAACCTACGGTTCGAAATTCATTCCACCAAAGGTTCCGTATTCATTCTGACTTACGCTCAGAACTCATTCTCTCACATTCCGATACATTCACGGAAATACTGAAGAACATACATATCATCAAGCTCCCGGCTATCTCACCGGAATCCATCTCAGGACTTCTCTCTCTAAATCTCTCGTCCAGAAGACGATCGGCAGAAGCAGCAAGTCTCCACTAGACTGTAACACCCCCAGAATACGTCCGGAAATGTTACACGCCGTAGGCCCTTCTCACAAGGATCTACCAGGCTAAACTCCACTAGACTACACAATGATCGACCGACCGGGGTCAATCTAAATACAATTCAGACCGACAAGGTCATTAAACAATTCAGAAACTAATAAATTTAATATCTCCATGACAAAGAATAAACTTTCACACAAAAAGGGATGACAACTCCATTTAATAAAGGAAAAACCTACACCCGTGCAAGGGTGAGTACTCAACCAAATGGAAAATACCGACCCTGATGGAATAAATGCAAAAGACTCTGACTCTTGTGTGATTAGCATCGTCGTCTTCCATCTCCTTCCAAGCTAATCCCGTGACTGCTCCCGAGCTGCCAAAACCTGAGCGCATAACAGGCACCCACCCCCCGAAAACTCGGGGGTTAGCAAACTGGAATTTTGCTAGTGCAAGTACATAATATACAAGATATACGAACAATAACAACACAAAATTCAACCATCGTGAAGCCTTAACACAAACCATACATTCCCAAAGTCAACACAGTATAGCACTCGTATACACAAGGTGAAAAATAATCACATAGTTATATTCTCTATATGGAACATATCGCCAATCAAACTTTGGACGAGCCCAAGGAGTCAAAAGATTAAGTTCGAAAATCCATTTTTATAAAAGGAAAAGTATTTTGATAAGATAGATTAAAAAAATATTATTAATGACTCGGGCCGTCTTGGGATTTTGGAAATTGAATGGGAATACCTTTAGAAAATAATTTCAAAAGCTCTCGGGTCCTCGACCCAATTTATAGAACACTGTCACAAACGAAATCATTACAACATCTCACGGGGTTCTCAAACCAATCCAAATAACATCATCACGAGATCAATCATCTCAACATTTCACAGGGTCCTCGACCCAAATCACAGAATAGCACCACAATACAATCGAAGGCACAAGCTCTCATTCGACATATCCTGCTCAAGACCCCCGATTAATTAACCCTCGGAGATTTCGTCAAACCTCCTTGGTTAATTAACCCTGATACCAACGCTTCAAAAACAAGTTGAAACAAACTTTTCAAAAACACGAATCGCGGTCTATATCAAGACAAACGTTTAAGAGAGAGTTTGAAAGATTTTAGATACGAACATCGTTCGGTAACGGGGTCTTAGCGACCTCAAAAATACCCGTAACCAATAAGCCTGCCAGGCGCCTCCCTTGCGCACCTGTGTACCGGCGTTCACTTCCATCATGTTGGCCGCTCATTGAACATGTCACCGCACCGGCGTCACTCCCGCAAGAGCCGCCCCTTGCGCGCGCATTAGGTGACATCGGCGTTCACCACCCATATGGAGCCGCACATTGCAAGATACACTGTGCCGAGTGCACGCCCGCCTCGAGGTTCCCTTGATACGACGTTTCTCACAACAAATATCCACATTATCACAAACATCAAGCACATGGACAAACGTCACAACAATTTTCAACTCGGTACATCAAGTTACACAATTTTCTCCGCCAGTCCATAACCACAGAAATAAACAATAACACGCACGTTATCAATCAAACTCAATCACAATAAGCCTTCAAGCATAACCAACCAACACCGCACATATATCCCTATATTGCGACTCAACTGAATATATATATATATATATATATAAGCTTACTATATTATAAGAGTAAATATAGTTTACCCATCAATCCAAGTCGAGTACGTCATCTAGTGTTAGTATTCATCACTCGTCATTCACCAATATAGGCGCTTATATCAATATATGTATATACATACATATATTTAACATATAAATATATATACATATATAAAACTAGACATATATATACATACACACATATATATATATATACACACATTTATACATCCGTATAAATTCATACACTTCGACAACAATAATTTCACGCAGTTACAATTCGTATATCAAGGTACTTGCCTTGGAAATCTCTCACGAATACTTCAGAAAATGCGGTTGATTGGAGAAATCCGGAACTCCAATGAAAACGGCGATCGGAAAGGCTCAACACTAGATTTTTGTGGGGAAATCGTCCCTAGTATCCTATCATCAAATAAACAACAAATCACACGAGGAAAACATCGCAAAACGACCAATTTTCTCTCTCATGAATTTTCCGGACACCTTGAAGGCGTCAAACGAAAGTTCATATAAACGATTTAATCGGAAATGGTAAAATCATGGAAAGATGATGAAAATGATAGAATACTACTTAATCTATAATTATCCATCGTAAATATGAGTTAAAACGATCAAATCGGACAAAATCAACTAAAACCCCCAAAACTAGATTTCTAGAAAATCGACTGATTCGGTAGATCGGAGGGTGTTATAGGATGGATGATTGATGATATGAACTCCAAAACTTCATGGATTGATTGTCCAACAACATCTCTCCATGATTTACCAAGATCCACCGCTAAGAGAAGAAAAGAATGAGAAAATGGTCAAGAAAACGCCGCCAGCCTTAAATAGCCGACAGACTCGACCGTGTCCGCTCGACACGGCCGTGGCGCGCACTGCCGGGCAGGGACTCGACCGTGTCTGCTAGACACGGCCGCGCCGCCGAGGGGCCTACCGATAGTGACTGTCCGCGGCGCTCGGCATTGACTCGACCGTGTCCCGAACACGGCCGCCTTCGCGCTGCCCGCTTATCCTAAGAGTTCGGCCGGCCGTGCTGCACGACACGGTCGGGTCTGAGGCGAGACTTCCGCTTATCCGGACGAGTACGGCACGGGCCGTGTCGGACGACACGGCCGAAGTTCGGCCGGCAGCGATCGCCAATAACGAGCGGGTGAGCTAAAACGACCATAACTCTCTCGTCCTGACTCGATTGACTCACCGCTTGAACCATTGGAAAGCTAATTCGATGCTCTATAATATTGCAAGATTTAGAATTTTTGGAGTTACCAAAAATTAATGGTGATCTAACAAAGTCGAACTCATAAGAGGAAAGTTGAAACAATGAACAATAATGATACACAACTCGAAGTTTTTCCGAACGGTGAACACGGTGAATGAACATGATTGATGAATGATTATAATTGAGTGAAAATACACTGAGTGACAATTACAGACTGATAATTACTGAATGAAAACGAATGAATTACAACCGGGTATTACACGGATGACAAAAAGTCCAGAATTAATCATTCTCGAAATGACGAAACGGTCATGAGCGAGTCGTCAAAACGGACTCCGGCTGAAAAAGAAATTTACCGAAAAATCGGAAATTGCGGATATTACATTCTACCCTCCTTAAAAGAAGTTTCGTCCCGAAACTTAAATCAAGTAGGGAGAAGCAATATCCCGCCAGGAAAACTCAACGAGATACACAGGAACCGAAAAAAAATTCGTGCCCAACGGCGAAACGTTACAAGCAACGCAAAGGAATATACGGTGTGAAAACACGCCCCACGACGACTAACGCAACGCCACCGACCATGTTTCAAACAATAACGAGCAATTAACGATGCATCACATACCACATCACATGCACACATTTAATCGAAGAAACGCACGCTACAACAAGTCGCACCCGACTAAAACGGCTATGCGATAGAAACAAGTACGGGTAACACATTCCCACATACAAAAAACATATAACGACCCCGAAACAAAGAACAACAAGAGATGGAAAAGTAAAGCAAAGAAACAAAATACGATCAAGTCACGATTGTTTGAAACGACAGAACGTGTAAGACGTAGTACAAAATCTTCATTCTCCCATGCTAGGATCTTCAGAAGGAAACATAGGGTTTCGGGACACTTCCCGATCACTAGCTCTGCTCTCTCTCAGGGCGGCATTCTTTGCCAATTCGGAAACTGTCTCACAGTGTTTCTCCCGATGACATTCACACCCACACCGGTAACAAGTCAAAAGTGGAGAGGGACAATTTGCACGAACATGTCCCTGACAGTTACAGTTAAAACATCTTCTCTTCTTATCGCGAGTCACCGATGCTGGTTTGGGATTTCCAGCGTTCACTCCCGACCGCGAAGATGACGCTTTCGAACGACGAGTGGGCATGGGAGCCTTAGTCTCCTCACCGCCCGAAATTTTCCCGATACCCTCGGTCTCTTTGCTTCGCTCGTGGGCTCGACATCGAGGAGATTTCATAGGATATCGTTTGATCTCGATACTCCTTCACTGTAGCATGGATAGTTGTCGTACGAACCACCTTGTCGTTTCCACTTCCGTCATCACACTTACGTCCGCCAAGGCTCGACATACTAATACAGATAGTACCATTCAGCATTATCAAATAATCGATAAAGATACCACCCTTATCAACACAAGGTTTAGTTAACATCTATAGAATAACGGTAATATCGTAAAGCATAGAGTTTTATGAAGTTAACTCCGGTCCTTCGACTAGGATGATCATTATATATATGTGCTTAATGAAAACAAATTTTTGAAAAAGAGAGAGCGAGTCATGTTACGCCCAAAGCTTGTAAATACTGTCCTTTAATTCAGAAGAGGAAGTTTATACAACGACTCTAAAATTTATTTTCGAGTGATGTATAAAAGAAAATTGGAAATGAATTGTAACTAATTTGAAGTATTTCAAAAGTGTTGAGTCCCAAATACCACAATTTTGAAAATATACCCTCTCCTACCAAAACGTTTATTTTGAAAGAATTTTCCACCGAGATACGTGACGAATTGACATGACGACATTAAATCATGGCTTTCCACAACGTTAGAAAATTTCAAAGCACCACTTTAAAATATTCGTGATACTACGCCGTGGGCCCTGCATCGAACCCACCAGCTAAAAATCATTTAAAAAAAATGTTCAAAATGCCAAAAAGGCCGATGTCGGTAATATTCTCAAATACTCACAAAAGTCATTTATAAAATATCAAATACCATCATAAGAATACAATCAAAACGTGCAAAATCAAAATATCAAAACTCGGTTTGCAAGACACCAAGAGCCATCTCAAAATATTCACGCAGCGGATAAATTTAACATTCATAAATTTATTCTAATAAAGTGCAAGAACAAATAAATATGCTCGACTTCAAGCATATTACATAACCATTTTTACTCGGACCGCATACGCATGTTATATCTTAAAACAATAATATCACCGACAAGTTCCAATTCCTAGTTCACATTAAACATATTAGCACAATATAATCAAATACGTATATAAGGGGACTTACGATCGGGAGGCTTACCATCACGGATTGCCTAAGATGATGTCGGAACCACGATACTAATCACAACTCTGATGCGCGCGACTTACACCGGACATGGACTTGACCCAACGGCCTAGGTTTTTCGCAAACCTAAGCTCCGATACCATAAATGTAACACCCCCAGAATACGTCCGGAAATGTTACACGCCATAGGCCCTTCTCACAAGGATCTACCAGGCTAAACTCCACTAGACTACACAATGATCGACCGACCGGGGTCAATCTAAATACAACGCAGACCGACAAGGTCATTAAACAATTCAGAAACTAATAAATTTAATATCTACATGACAAAGAATAAACTTTCACACAAAAAGGGATGACAACTCCATTTAATAAAGGAAAAACCTACACCCGTGCAAGGGTGAGTACTCAACCAAATGGAAAATACCGACCCCGATGGAATAAATGCAAAAGACTCTGACTCTTGTGTGATTAGCATCGCTGCCTTCCATCTCCTTCCAAGCTAATCCCGTGATCGCTCCCGAGCCGCCAAAACCTGAGCGCATAACAGCACCCACCCCGAAAACTCGGGGTTAGCAACCGGAATTTTGCTAGTGCAAGTACATAATATACAAGATATACGAACAATAACAACACAAAATTCAACCATCGTGAAGCCTTAACACAAACCATACATTCCCAAAGTCAACACAGTATAGCACTCGTATACACAAGGTGAAAAATAATCACATAGTTATATTCTCTATATGGAACATATCGCCAATCAAACTTTGGACGAGCCCAAGGAGTCAAAAGATTAAGTTCGAAAATCCATTTTTATAAAAGGAAAAGTATTTTGATAAGATAGATTAAAAAAATATTATTAATGACTCAGCCGTCTTGGGATTTTGGAAATTGAATGGGAATACCTTTAGAAAATAATTTCAAAAGCTCTGTCCTCGACCCAATTTATAGAACACTTGTCACAAACGAAATCATTACAACATCT
Organism: Orobanche coerulescens; assembly: GCA_033398695.1. Lineage (NCBI taxonomy): Eukaryota > Viridiplantae > Streptophyta > Magnoliopsida > Lamiales > Orobanchaceae > Orobanche > Orobanche coerulescens. Next base: position 12,326,097 of record CM065809.1, read on the forward strand.
CACGGGGTTCTCAAACCAATCCAAATAACATCATCACGAGATCAATCATCTCAACATTTCACAGGTCCTCGACCCAAATCACGAATAGCACCACAATACAATCGAAGGCACAAGCTCTCATTCGACATATCCCGCTCAAGACCCCGATTAATTAACCCTGAGATTTCACAAACCTCCTTGGTTAATTAACCCCGATACCAACGCTTCAAAAACAAGTTGAAACAAACTTTTCAAAAACACGAATCGCGGTCTATATCAAGACAAACGTTTAAGAGAGAGTTTGAAAGATTTTAGATACGAACATCGTTCGATAACGGGTCTTAGCGATCTCACAAATACCCGTAACCAATAAGCCTGCCAGCGCCCCTTGCGCACTGTACCGGCGTTCACTTCCATCATGTTGGCCGCTCATTGAACATGTCACCGCACCGCGTCACTCCCGCAAGAGCCGCCTTGCGCGCGCATTAGGTGACATCGACGTTCACCACCCATATGGAGCCGCACATTGCAAGATACACTGTGCCGAGTGCACGCCCCGCCCTCAAAGGTTCCCGGATACGACGTTTCTAACAACAAATATCCACATTATCACAAACATCAAGCACATGGACAAACGTCACAACAATTTTCAACTCGGTACATCAAGTTACACAATTTTCTCCGCCAGTCCATAACCACATAAATAAACAATAACACGCACGTTATCAATCAAACTCAATCACAATAAGCCTTCAAGCATAACCAACCAACACCGCACATATATCCCTATATTGCGACTCAACTGAATATATATATATATATATATATATATATATATATATATATATATAACCTTACTATATTTTAAGAGTAAATATAGTTTACCCATCAATCCAAGTCGAGTACGTCATCTAGTGTTAGTATTCATCACTCGTCATTCACCAATATAGGCGCTTATATCAATATATGTATATACATACATATATTTAACATATAAATATATATACATATATAAAACTAGACATATATATACATACACACATATATATATATATATACACACATTTATACATCCGTATAAATTCATACACTTCGACAACAATAATTTCACGCAGTTACAATTCGTATATCAAGGTACTTGCCTTGGAAATCTCTCACGAATACTTCAGAAAATGCGGTTGATTGGAGAAATCCGGAACTCCAATGAAAACGGCGATCGGAAAGGCTCAACACTAGATTTTTGTGGGGAAATCGTCCCTAGTATCCTATCATCAAATAAACAACAAATCACACGAGGAAAACATCGCAAAACGACCAATTTTCTCTCTGCGGCATTTTCCCGGACACCTTGAAGGCGTCAAACGAAAGTTCATATAAACGACGAATTGGAAATGGTAAAACCGTGGAAAGATGATGAAAATGATAGAATACTACTTAATCTATAATTATCCATCAGAAATATGAGTTAAAACGATCAAATCGGACAAAATCAACTAAAACCCCCAAAACTAGATTTCTAGAAAATCTGACCTGATTCGGTAGATCGGAGGGTGTTATAGGATGGATGATTGATGATATGAACTCCAAAACTTCATGGATTGATTGTCCAACAACATCTCTCCATGATTTACCAAGATCCAGCCGCGGAAGAGAAGAAAAGAATGAGAAAATGGCTGAAGAAAAACGCTGTCAGGCCTTAAATAGGCTAACAGACTCGACCGTGTCCGCCTGACACGGTCGTGGCGCGCGCACTGCCGGGCAGGGACTCGACCGTGTCCTGCTAGACACGGTCGCGCGCCGAGGGGCCTACCGATAGTGACTCGTCCGCGGCGCAGATTGACTCGACCGTGTCCCCGAACACGGCCGGCCTCTGGCGCCGCTCCGCTTATCCGGAAGAGTTCGGCTCGGCCGTGCCAGACGACACGGTCGGGTCCTGAGGCAGAGACTTCCGGCTTATCCGGACGAGTACGGCACGGCCCGTGTCGGACGACATGGCCGAGTTCGGCCGGCAGTGATCGGCCAATAACGAGCGGGTGAGCTAAAACGACCATAACTCTCTCGTCCGGACTCCGATTGACTCACCGTTTGAACCATTGGAAAGCTAATTCGATGCTCTATAATATTGCAAAGATTTAGAATTTTTGGAGTTACCAAAAATTAATGGTGATCTAACAAAGTCGAACTCATAAGAGGAAAGTTGAAACAATGAACAATAATGATACACAACTCGAAGTTTTTCCGAACGGTGAACACGGTGAATGAACATGATTGATGAATGATTATAATTGAGTGAAAATACACTGAGTGACAATTACAGACTGATAATTACTGAATGAAAACGAATGAATTACAATCGGGTATTACACGGATGACAAAAAGTCCATAATTAATCATTCTCGAAATGACGAAACGGTCATGAGCGAGTCGTCAAAACGGACTCCGGCTGAAAAAGAAATTTACCGAAAAATCGGAAATTGCGGATATTACATTCTACCCTCCTTAAAAGAAGTTTCGTCCCGAAACTTAAATCAAGTAGGGAGAAGCAATATCCCGCCAGGAAAACTCAACGAGATACACAGGAACCGAAAAAAAATTCGTGCCCAGCGGCGAAACGTTACAAGCAACGCAAAGGAATATACGGTGTGAAAACACGCCCCACGACGACTAACGCAACGCCACCGACCATGTTTCAAACAATAACGAGCAATTAACGATGCATCACATACCACATCATATGCACACATTTAATCGAAGAAACGTACGCTACAACAAGTCGCACCCGACTAAAACGGCTATGCGATAGAAACAAGTACGGGTAACACATTCCCACATACTAAAAAGATATTACGACCCCGAAACTTAGAACAACAAGAGTTGGAAACATAAAGCAATGAAACGAAATACGATCGAAGTCACGATTGTTTGAAACAGCAACGTTTAAGACGTAGTACAAAATCTTCATTCTCCCATGCTAGGATCTTCAGAAGGAAACATAGGGTTTCGGGACACTTCCCGATCACTAGCTCTGCTCTCTCTCAGGGCGGCATTCTTTGCCAATTCGGAAATTGTCTCACAGTGTTTCTCCCGATGACCTTCACACCCACACCGGTAACAAGTCAAGAGTGGAGAGGGACAATTTGCACGAACATGTCCCTGACAGTTACAGTTGAAACATCTTCTCTTCTTACCGCGAGTCACCGATGCTGGTTTGGGATTTCCAGCGTTCACTCCCGACCGCGAAGATGACGCTTTCGAACAACGTGAGGGCTTGGGAGCCTTAGTCTCCTCACCGCCCGTAAATTTTCCCGATACCCTGGTCTCTTTGCTTCGCTCGTGGGCTCGACATCGAGGAGATTTCATAGGATATCGTTTGATCTCGATACTCCTTCACCGTAGCATGGATAGTTGTCGACGAACCACCTTGTCGTTTCCACTTCCGTCATCACACTTACGTCCGCCAAGGCTCGACATACTAATACGTATAGTACCATTCAAGATTATCAAATAATCAACAGATAAAGATACCACCCTTATCAACACAAGGTTTAGTTAACATCTATAGAATAACGGTAATATCGTAAAGCATAGAGTTTTATGAAGTTAACTCCGGTCCTTCGACTAGGATGATCATTATATATATGTGCTTAATGAAAACAAATTTTTGAAAAAGAGAGCGAGTCATGTTACGCCCAAAGCTTGTAAATACTGTCCTTTAATTCAGAAGAGGAAGTTTATACAACGACTCTAAAATTTATTTTCGAGTGATGTATAAAAGAAAATTGGAAATGAATTGTAACTAATTTGAAGTATTTCAAAAGTGTTGAGTCCCAAATACCACAATTTTGAAAATCTACCCTCTCCTACCAAAACGTTTATTTTGAAAGAATTTTCCACCGAGATACGTGACGAATTGACATGACGACATTAAATCATGGCTTTCCACAACGTTAGAAAATTTCAAAGCACCACTTTAAAATATTCGTGATACTACTAGCCGCCGTGGGCCCTGCATCGAACCCACCATGATAAAAATCATTTAAAAAAATGTTCACAATGCCAAAAAGGCCGATGTCGGTAATATTCTCAAATACTCACAAAAGTCATTTATAAAATATCAAATACCATCATAAGAATACAATCAAAACGTGCAAAATCAAAATATCAAAACTCGGTTTGCAAGACACCAAGAGCCATCTCAAAATATTCACGCATCGGATAAATTTAACATTCATAAATTTATTCTAATAAAGTGCAAGAACAAATAAATATGCTCGACTTCCGAAGCATATTACATAACCATTTTTACTCGGACCGCATACGCATGTTATATCTTAAAACAATAATATCACCGACAAGTTCCAATTCCTAGTTCACATTAAACATATTAGCACAATATAATCAAATACGTATATAAGGGGACTTACGATTGGGAGGCTTACCATCACGGATTGCCGGAAGATGATGTCGGAACCACGATACTAATCACAACTCTGATGCGCGCGACTTACACCGGACATGGACTTGACCCAACGGCCTAGGTTTTTCGCAAACCTAAGCTCCGATACCATAAATGTAACACCCCCAGAATACGTCCGGAAATGTTACACGCCGTAGGCCCTTCTCACAAGGATCTACCAGGCTAAACTCCACTAGACTACACAATGATCGACCGACCGGGGTCAATCTAAATACAACGCAGACCGACAAGGTCATTAAACAATTCAGAAACTAATAAATTTAATATCTCCATGACAAAGAATAAACTTTCACACAAAAAGGGATGACAACTCCATTTAATAAAGGAAAACCTACACCCGTGCAAGGGTGAGTACTCAACCAAATGGAAAATACCGACCCCGATGGAATAAATGCAAAAGACTCTGACTCTTGTGTGATTAGCATCGTCGTCTTCCATCTCCTTCCAAGCTAATCCCGTGATCGCTCCCGAGCCGCCAAAACCTGAGCGCATAACAGCACTCCACCCCGAAAACTCGGGGTTAGCAACCGGAATTTTGCTAGTGCAAGTACATAATATACAAGATATACGAACAATAACAACACAAAATTCAACCATCGTGAAGCCTTAACACAAACCATACATTCCCAAAGTCAACACAAGATAGCACTCGTATACACAAGGTGAAAAATAATCACATAGTTATATTCTCTATATGGAACATATCGCTCGCCAATCAAACTTTGACGAGCCCAAGGAGTCAAAAGATTAAGTTCGAAAATCCATTTTTATAAAAGGAAAAGTATTTTGATAAGATAGAGTAAAAATATTATTAATGACTCGGGCCGTCTTGGGATTTTGGAAATTGAATGGGAATACCTTTAGAAAATAATTTCAAAAGCTCTCGGGTCCTCGACCCAATTTATAGAACACTGTCACAAACGAAATCATTACAACATCTCACGGGGTTCTCAAACCAATCCAAATAACATCATCACGAGATCAATCATCTCAACATTTCACAGGTCCTCGACCCAAATCACGAGAATAGCACCACAATACAATCGAAGGCACAAGCTCTCATTCGACATATCCTGCTCAAGACCCCGATTAATTAACCCTGAGATTTCACAAACCTCCTTGGTTAATTAACCCCGATACCAACGCTTCAAAAACAAGTTGAAACAAACTTTTCAAAAACACGAATCGCGGTCTATATCAAGACAAACGTTTAAGAGAGAGTTTGAAAGATTTTAGATACGAACATCGTTCGCAACGGGTCTTAGCGATCTCACAAATACCCGTAACCAATAAGCTCGCCAGCGCCTCCCTTGCGCACTGTACCGGCGTTCACTTCCATCATGTTGGCCGCTCATTGAACATGTCACCGCACCGCGTCACTCCCGCAAGAGCCGCCTTGCGCGCGCATTAGGTGACATCGGCGTTCACCACCCATATGGAGCCGCACATTGCAAAGATACACCGTGCCGGAGTGCACGCCCGCCTCGAGGTTCCCGGATACGACGTTTCTCACAACAAATATCCACATTATCACAAACATCAAGCACATGGACAAACGTCACAACAATTTTCAACTCGGTACATCAAGTTACACAATTTTCTCCGCCACCATAACCACGAAATAAACAATAACACGCACGTTATCAATCAAACTCAATCACAATAAGCCTTCAAGCATAACCAACCAACACCGCACATATATCCCTATATTGCGACTCAACTGAATATATATATATATATATATATAACCTTACTATATTATAAGAGTAAATATAGTTTACCCATCAATCCAAGTCGAGTACGTCATCTAGTGTTAGTATTCATCACTCGTCATTCACCAATATAGGCGCTTATATCAATATATGTATATACATACATATATTTAACATATAAATATATATACATATATAAAACTAGACATATATATACATACACATATATATATATATATACACACATTTATACATCCGTATAAATTCATACACTTCGACAACAATAATTTCACGCAGTTACAATTCGTATATCAAGGTACTTGCCTTGGAAATCTCTCACGAATACTTCAGAAAATGCGGTTGATTGGAGAAATCCGGAACTCCAATGAAAACGGCGATCGGAAAGGCTCAACACTAGATTTTTGTGGGGAAATCGTCCCTAGTATCCTATCATCAAATAAACAACAAATCACACGAGGAAAACATCGCAAAACGACCAATTTTCTCTGCGGCATTTTCCTGACACCTTGAAGGCGTCAAACGAAAGTTCATATAAACGATTTAATCGGAAATGGTAAAACCGTGGAAAGATGATGAAAATGATAGAATACTACTTAATCTATAATTATCCATCAGAAATATGAGTTAAAACGATCAAATCGGACAAAATCAACTAAAACCCCCAAAACTAGATTTCTAGAAAATCTGACCTGATTCGGTAGATCGGAGGGTGTTATAGGATGGATGATTGATGATATGAACTCCAAAACTTCATGGATTGATTGTCCAACAACATCTCTCCATGATTTACCAAGCTCCAAATGTGGAAGAGAAGAAAAGAATGAGAAAATGGTCAAGAAAACGCCGCTGTGCCTTAAATAAAGTGCAGACTCGACCGTGTCCGCCCGACACGGCCGTGGCGCGCAGCGGCAGGACTCGACCGTGTCTGCTAGACACGGTCGCGCCGCCCAGGGGCCTACCGACAGTCACCTGTCCGCGGCGCTCGGCACTGACACGACCGTGTCCTGGAACACGGTCGGGCCTCTGGCGCTCCTCCGCTTATCCGGAAGAGTTCGGCTCGGCCGTGCCAGACGACACGGTCGGGTCCTGAGGCAGAGACTTCCGGCTTATCCGGACGAGTACGGCACGGGCCGTGTCGGACGACACGGCCGAGTTCGGCCGGCAGTGATCGGCCAATAACGAGCGGGTGAGCTAAAACGACCATAACTCTCTCGTCCGGACTCCGATTGACTCACCGTTTGAACCATTGGAAAGCTAATTCGATGCTCTATAATATTGCAAAGATTTAGAATTTTTGAAGTTACCAAAAATTAATGGTGATCTAACAAAGTCGAACTCATAAGAGGAAAGTTGAAACAATGAACAATAATGATACACAACTCGAAGTTTTTCCGAACGGTGAACACGGTGAATGAACATGATTGATGAATGATTATAATTGAGTGAAAATACACTGAGTGACAATTACAGACTGATAATTACTGAATGAAAACGAATGAATTACAACCGGGTATTACACGGATGACAAAAAGTCCAGAATTAATCATTCTCGAAATGACGAAACGGTCATGAGCGAGTCGTCAAAACGGACTCCGGCTGAAAAAGAAATTTACCGAAAAATCGGAAATTGCGGATGTTGACGACTGATTTGGTCAACGTCACGTGTGCTGATCTGGACGAATGGATCGAAGACACGTAGAAAACAATAAATAAAGGGATGATATTTGATCACTAAGTTTTATTAATGACCTCTCGATTGTATAGAGCGAGTAATATTGTATGCTTCTATTCGATTTGCTTGTTAATTACAAGTCTTTTTTATTCTTTTTCAAGATCTCTCCTATCTCTCTTTTTTCTCTCTCTCTTTTTCTCCTTTTTCTCTTTTTTTTCTAAGTCCTCTTTTTGTGCCTGCTTCTGGCATATATATAGGTGTTTCCCGCCATTCATGAGAGGACAACAGGGCGATTGGGATGAATATGCTGATGACATGTGTCGTGATGAAGGTGACTCCTTTGACACGTGTCGTCTTCTTAAGTGTGCTTTGTGTAAGGATATGACAACTCTCACTTACCGTCCTGTCTGCCTGTTCTTCGGGCCTTCGATATTTATCTGTTATGACCGACAATGAGGTCGGCCCTTCAGCCTCCTGCTACTCTGGTCGGCCTTATTCGTGATTATGGAGTGTTTTCATATAGGGCCTGCTCGGCCTTTCTGGTCCGAATTCCGGGTCGGCTCTAAGGTCTCTGCCCGGTCCGGTTCTTTGTGCGAACCCGAGAAACGATCAAGTTTATGACCGGTCTGGCTCCGGGATCGGCTCGGCCGTTCGGATGCCCGAGACGCTTAGGTGGACGCCAAGGCGGATCGACTACCAATAAGGGCCCCCGAGTCCAGGGTCGTGCCGGGTTGGCCGGTGCTGGAATCGTCTCAGATTGAGGTCGGTCCGATTTGGAGGTGGATAAGATCCTTTGAAGGGTCATATCTCTGAGAGTCGCGTCGATTTGACTTCGGGATCTCCAAGAGTCACAGCGAGGGGGACGCGTGGCGGGATGTAATTCGTCGCGGTGTTTCATGCGTTCTTAATTTTCGCGATGATTATGAATCGCCGCTTTAGTAATTAATGCCCCTGTCTCCTCCTATAAATATAGAGTGTCTTCTTCTTTATTGCTTCCTTCGCCATTTTTACTGCAGAGAGAGATCTTTTTCCGGCAATTTTTCTTCTTTTCGGGTTTCGCAGACTTTCCCGGTAAGCTTGCTGTTCCTCCTCTTTTTTCTTATTTTACGATGTCGGAGCGGAGGAATACGGCGGAGGAGGCGGTTGTGTCCCCAGACCGCACGGGAGTGGCAGATTTGTCGATAGGTGATGCTCCCGTTGACTGGAGCGACGAGAATGGAGGCGAGGTCGCAAGGTCGCCGGATTCTGGGGATGCAATTTCTGGAGACGTGGAGGTGGCGACGTCGTTGACGGCGGGTGGCGAGATCGGGGGCTGGGTTCGGCCTCGGCCGTCTCCTTTTGTCGAGGCGGAATGGGATTCGGTCTCGATATGCAGCATGGTCACCGATGGGCAGTTGGAGGCTTGGCGGGGGCGATTTAAGATACCCGCGGTGGTGCGGATGTTTGTTCCGAACCCAAAGGAGAGACCCCACACCCCTCCTGTTGGATGTACGGCGGTGTACTACCGCTCTCTGTTGTCTGGGCTAAGGTTCCCTCTGCCGTTGGTTCTTTCCCGGTGGTTGAGGCAGTGGGGCCTTTGCATTGCCCAAATTCATCCGAATTCTTGGGCCCGGATGGTGGGTCTTTTAATTCTTTTTAGTCAGCATGGGTGGCCCGAGCCCAGTTTTGAAGAGATTAATGCCTCTTTTTATGGAGGTCGGTCGGCCGATCCGGTTCCTACTGTTTTATTTGACCGGCACGCAATGTATAAGGAATTGGTGGAGGTGCCGAGACCATACATAGCCGGAAAGATCGGTGGTTCTATGTGGGGGACCGTGAGCTCGGTTGATGAGTGGGAACTGGCGTGATGGATGCCGAGCTCCGGTCCCCAAGACTTTGTTGCCAAAATGAGTAAGTGTTGTGTTCTTTCTTCTTTGTGCCTTTTTTGTCTGACGCTCATAATTTGTTGTTTGTGCAGAACGTATTCCGGCTTCAGAGACCTCTTCCTTGTTCGACGACCGGGTTGAACAGCTCTTGGATCTTCCCGTTGATCGGAGGAAGTCATACCTTTTGATTACTGAGGACAATCTTTGGGCTGCGGGGCTTCGATCCACTAACCCGAACAGAATGTCTTCATTAGGTAGCTTTTTTTTTTTTTTTTTTTTTTTTTTATATTTCTTCTTCATCCAGGCCCCAAGGGTAGGAGCTCGACTGGACGGAAAGAGACGCCTGCGCAGCGGGTGGCGAGGCTGGCTGCAGAGCCCGCCGAGCGTAGGGAGCGTGCGGGCAAACGGAAGAGAGTAGAGGTCGAGCCTGAGGATAACATAACCAGGGCCAAGGGTTTCCCCCTTCCCGAGATCGTTGTGCCTGCTCTGAGCCTTGCCCGGACAGGACGGGCAAAGGGTAAGGAGCCCCTAATTGATTTGGAGGGCCACTATCTCCCGATGAATAAGGATCGGGAAGAACCTTGTGCCCGGATGAAAGGGCGGAGGCCGCGCTGGTTCCTCGACTACGTCCAGGCAGCCACTCCCACCGCCGAACTGCTCGATCGTGTCCCCCCCTCGGTGGTTGAGTCCAGCCGTGTCCCCCTTTTGGGCTGGACGCCAAAGATGGAGATGGTGACCAACGATATGGATCCGGCCGAGCAGATCCATTTTGGAAACGCTATTCTGGGCCGGACGTTGTGCACCTATGTGAAGGCCGCTGGGGAGCTGACTGCCTCAGCTGGGAAACATAAAAAGGCAGAGGCCGATCTGAAGGCCTTACAGGAGGAACACCATCTCTGCCCTTCGCTTATCAAATCTTTGGAGGAAGAGATGGCTTCTCTGAAGGGTAAGATGGAGCTTCTGGAGAGCCGGGCCTTTAAGGCCGAGATATGGAAAGGGAAGGCTGACGAGATGGCCACGGCGGCTGGGAAGGCGCAAAAACAGTGCCTGGACATCAGGGCCGAGTACGAGGCTCACTTGCAAAGCGCTAAGGCCCAGCTTGAGCAACTGACTGAGCGGGTTCGGACTTGCGAGTCTGCGGGTTACGACAGGGGCCTTGCTGACGGAGCGGCTGCTTTTCAAAAGACGCCCGAGTACGAGGAGTTGATCAACCTTAACTACGTCTCCACTTGTTATGAGATGTTGGATCTCATGAAGGAAGGGAAGACCGTTGAGGAAGTCGAGGCCTACATAAAGTCTCAGGAGGCCGACCTGAAGGTTGAAGCTCTCGGGGATGATGAGTCGAAGGCCGCCGAAGCTGTCGAAGATCCGGAGGAGACCTTGTCTGGCGGAGGTGGGGGGCAGTCTTCTCAGGCGGCCGATCAGGAGGACAAGGCCGAGTAGACTTTTTGTTTTATTCCCTGTATGGCCTGCGTGCCACTTTTCCTTGATTTTTGTATGGAACTTATTTCGAGTGAATACGATCTTTTTATGGCTTTTGTTGCTTTTTTTTTTGTGTTTGGGCCCTATTGGTCAGACCGCCGTTTTTTCTGCCGGATGGGCCGGTCTTATAAGGTGCCGAGGCGAGCTCGGACTTTTAGTGCCGGGTGGACCGGTCTTATAAGGTGCCGAGGCGAGCTCGGACTTTCAGTGTCGGGTGAACCGGTCTTGTAAAGTGCCGAGGCGAGCTCGAACTTTCAGTGCCGGGTGGACCGGTCTTATAAGGTGCCGAGGCGAGCTCGGACTTTCAGTGCCGGGTGGACCGGTCTTATAAGGTGCCGAGGCAAGCTCGGACTTTCAGTGCCGGGTGGACCGGTCTTATAAGGTGCCGAGGCGAGCTCGGACTTTCAGTGCCGGGTGGACCGGTCTTATAAGGTGCCGAGGCAAGCTCGGACTTTCAGTGCCGGGTGAACCGGTCTTGCAAGGTGCCGAGGCGAGCTCGGACTTTCAGTGCCGGGTGAACCGGTCTTGTAAGGTGCCGAGGCGAGCTCGGACTTTCAGTGCCGGGTGAACCGGTCTTGTAAGGTGCCGAGGCGAGCTCGGACTTTCAGTGCCGGGTGAACCGGTCTTGTAAGGTGCCGAGGCGAGCTCGGACTTTCAGTGCCGGGTGAACCGGTCTTGTAAGGTGCCGAGGCGAGCTCGGACTTTCAGTGCCGGGTGGACCGGTCTTATAAGGTGCCGAGGCGAGCTCGGACTTTCAGTGCCGGGTGGACCGGTCTTATAAGGTGCCGAGGCAAGCTCGGACTTTCAGTGCCGGGTGGACCGGTCTTATAAGGTGCCGAGGCGAGCTCGGACTTTCAGTGCCGGGTGGACCGGTCTTATAAGGTGCCGAGGCAAGCTCGGACTTTCAGCGCCGGGTGAACCGGTCTTGTAAGGTGCCGAGACGAACTCGGTCTTATAGTGCCGGAGGAGCCGGTCATTCGAGGTGCCGAGGCGAACTCGGTCTTATAGTGCCGGAGGAGCCGGTCATTCGAGGTGCCGAGGCGAACTCGGTCTTATAGTGCCGGAGGAGCCGGTCATTCGAGGTGCCGAGGCGAACTCGGTCTTATAGTGCCGGAGGAGCCGGTCATTCGAGGTGCCGAGGCGAACTCGGTCTTATAGTGCCGGAGGAGCCGGTCATTCGAGGTGCCGAGGCAAACATAAAATCAAATTTTATTGACTGTACCTTCACGGCATTCAACAAATGAATTGATCCTTGGTCATTTACATATTCTAGCTAGCAACCTCCGTTCTGACGGGCTTCGTTACTTGGATTCAGGAGGTCCCGTATCGGGCCCCAGTGCTCATTTTAACAATGAGGTCATTAGCCTGGAAACTTTGATAATCCTCGGATGTTTTGTAGAATACGTTCCGCCTTTTTGGGCGACGAGGTCCAAGTTCTCAGGGTCATATTGACCTTGTTCTTTGAAACGAATTTCGACCGGGGTCATCGTAGAACGCCTGGGATTCTTCTTGGGTCGGCCGTCGCAGTACGGTCAGTGACTCGGTCGGCCGGGCCCCTCTTTTCTTACAGATTACTCCCCGGCTCATTTTAGTTTCACTGGTATTTTCCACTTATCGCGGCTTTTTCATCACTTGGAGTTTTGAGTTTCGCCGGTGGCCTCCTAACGACCGCTGGTCGGGTGGTTATGGGGAGAACTCTTTTATGGATTACTTTTGCTTTGACTTCCAATTCCCTGGTAAGGGCCGCCGCTGCTTTTCTAACACATGGCTCAATACTTGGAGATGTTTTCGGTAGCTGGCCCATTACCGTCCGGATTACCAGGACCCTCGCGGGTGGATGGGCATTCCGAAGGAGTTTTCAGATGTTGCAGTGTATGTTGACTGCAACTTTAATTTGAAGGACACGAGGACTCTTTGAGACCTTCCCTGGAATTTTGAGCGACGCTCAATATCCTCCAAATTATGACCTCTAAGGGGTCAGCCGAGTCGAGCAGGAGCCCGTGATCACGATCGCTCCTGTGCTTTCAACTTCATATTACGATGATTTCTATGCTTTCGACTCGTAGTTACGATGATTCCTATGCTTTCATCTTACCATCCCTTAGAGGGTATGGTTATTTCCGGATGAACGCAAGGTGTGTCAAAGTGCCCCGCCAGCAGACTGCCTTTCAAAACATCTGCGGGCTGATTGTAGTTTGGCGCAAAGTCGTGTCCGTCCCGTGCATACTAAGAATAATCCGATACGTCCATGCATGATAGAGAACTCCTTAGTGTGTACACCTCATAATGGTGTCCTCTATTGCATAACGGGCCCTTTGGACGGGCCTGACGGTAATTCGTCTCTTGTGGTTAGAGATGGAGAATCCTATACTTAACAAGGAATATTTCCAAGAAAAGCATAGGATTGGCTTGCAATATGAACGGGAAAAGCGTAGGTTGTGGCGGTTAACCACAAGGTCGCTTGCAATATGAACGAGAAAAGCATAGGTTGTGGTTGTTAACCACAAGGTCGGAGGTTCGACCCCCCCTTCCTCTAGCGCCATTCTGTTGACGACTGATTTGGTCAACGTCACGTGTGCTGATCTGGACGAATGGATCGAAGACACGTAGAAAACAATAAATAAAGGGATGATATTTGATCACTAAGTTTTATTAATGACCTCTCGATTGTATAGAGCCGGGCAGAATATTGTATGCCGGTCTATTCGATTTGCTTGTTAATTACAAGTCTTTTTTTATTCTTTTTCAGTATCTCTCCTATCTCTCTTTTTTCTCTCTCTCTTTTTCTCCTTTTTCTCTTTTTTTTCGGAAGTCCTCTTTTTGTGCCTGCTTCTGGCATATATATAGGTGTTTCCCGCCATTCATGAGAGGACAACAGGGCGATTGGGATGAATATGCTGATGACATGTGTCGTGATGAAGGTGACTCCTTTGACACGTGTCGTCTTCTTAAGTGTGCTTTGTGTAAGGATATGACAACTCTCACTTACCGTCCTGTCTGCCTGTTCTTCGGGCCTTCGATATTTATCTGTTATGACCGACAATGAGGTCGGCCCTTCAGCCTCCTGCTACTCTGGTCGGCCTTATTCGTGATTATGGAGTGTTTTCATATAGGGCCTGCTCGGCCTTTCTGGTCCGGATTCCGGGTCGGCTCTAAGGTCTCTGCCCGGTCCGGTTCTTTGTGCGAACCCGAGAAACGATCAAGTTTATGACCGGTCTGGCTCCGGGATCGGCTCGGCCGTTCGGATGCCCGAGGCGCTTAGGTGGACGCCAAGGCGGATCGACTACCAACAGCGGATATTACATAGACAGATTCCAAGGGATTCATAAGCCCAAGAGCCCAAGCATCCAGCTAAATACTCGCCGTGAGAGACGGTCGATCTCTCACCGCCGCGACTGTTCATCTCCTTTGTTACAAGAACTCACAGAGCATCAAATCTGGTTCTTCCGGCAATCTACACGCTCACTAGCTAAGATAACAAGAATCTTTACACTCATTGTAATTGTATTCTTACATTAGTACTTGTATCCCCGAATATTGGTATTAATAATATCTCGCGAGAGCATTCAAGCCCGGGACGAACAACCCCGGCAAATCTTGTGTTATTTATCTTTCTCACGGAAGTGCTCTTGCATTTGTTTGCTATCCCATCCATTCCAGCAATATCTATCTCCGGATAATATTTTGGGTAGCAACACCGTGATTTTATGTTATGGTATAAATCAAGTTTTTCTTGGAAATATGATTTATATTAATATTATATAGATCAGGAATAACAAGATTTTAGAAATCTGCCCGAAAACGAGTTGTATGCAATCATTGGACGATATATCATACAGCTGCCGAGTCGTGGCCGAGCGTGTTGTGACGGGTCGGGCGAAAGCGACCCGGATGACCCTAACAGGAGTCTCTATGTGTCGGAAGGTTCCGGAAGATTCTAGAATGATCAAGAAAGACCCAGAGATCTCTACATACTTGTAAATTCGTAGATGACTCTAGAAGCATGTAGAAAAGTACTTCTTACACACTTTGTAGAATGCTCATGTAAAATGCCCATGTAAATGTACTACAAGTATCTAGAGTGTTCTATCTAGAAAATTCTATCTAGAGAGTTCCACTCCAGAACTCTCCTAGGTTGGTATAAAAGGAGGAGGAGCCTCATTTGCTCACTCCATCCAGAAATCCTCAAGCACTCAAGCATTGTAAAGCTCTCTTGTACTCAAGCATTCATACTTAATAAAATCCTTTTGTGCCATTGCCCCTTTTCTCGTTACTTTCAAGCTTACTTAGCAACTCGACTCAGCTTAGTTGTTTAAGTGCCGCACGGGTTAGCTGCGCAAAACTCCCATCCCGTGACAAGTGGTATCGGAGCCACGGTTTACACACAACCGACTCATATCACACGAGAACAATGGCCAACACTCAGGATGTCCCTATTGATGCTACTCAAGAGCAAAGAACGCGGTCGTGAGGAGCAACGAGGTAACAAGGTCCGAGGCAAGTCCAAGGGACCCTCTGCCGACGCCTTCGAACCTCGGATTGCCACACTGGAAGCCTCGATGGCTAGCTTGGAGGAGAACCTTGATCAAGTCCATGACAGGTTCGACACTCTGGAGACGGAATACGCCGACATCGCTGGCGTGCTGAAGAAACTTATGATGGACCAGTCGGATATGTTGCGCGGGCAACTTATCGAATTCCAGAAGGAGATTCATGGTCTCCGTGGCTTTGTCCAAGAAGAGCTACGCTCTATTCGCTCGGAAGTGGAAGAAGTCCGGTCGGAATGGGCTAAACACAAGCGAGCCGCATCATTTAATTCCGCTGCCCCGTTCGCTTTTGATGCGCGCCGCTTGGATGTGCCGAAGCCCGAAACCTATGATGGCACTCGGAATGCCACTGTGGTCGATAACTTCTTATTCGGCCTAGAACGATACTTTGACGCTATGGGCGTAAAAGATGAGGAACAGAAGGTCAGCGGCGCACCAAATTACCTGTGTGGTGCCGCACAACTCTGGTGGCGCCGAAAGTATGGCGATATGGGCAAAGGGATCTGCACCATTGACACTTGGGCAGACTTCCAAAGAGAACTCCGAAAACAATTTGCCCCAAGCAATGCCGAACGAGATGCGAGAGCTCACCTCCGAAGACTCAAGCAGACAGGTACGATTCGTGACTATATCAATGAATTTACAACTCTCATGCTTGAAGTTGAAATGTCCGATAGAGATGCACTTTTCTATTTCACCGATGGCCTTAACAATTGGGCCAAAACCGAGCTGGATAGACATGGTGTTCAGACCCTTGACGAAGCTATCGCCAAGGCTGAATCACTCACTGACTACTCTGGGCAAGGTAAAGATAAACGGCCCATTCATGGCAAAGGTGGGGGAGAAAATCGCAAGGAAGGACATGGCGGTAATCGCAAGAATTGGGGAACTAACCGACCCCCAAGTGGCAGGATCGGGCAACAAAAATTCCCAGGAAGGAAGGAGCAATCAAAGCCCAAAAGCCCTTGCTTCATATGCAATGGCAACCATTGGATACGCGACTGCCCTGAAAAGAAGACCCTAAACGCCCTTGCTGCCCACTTAAAAATCAATGCCGATGATACCTCGGCCACTCCATTAGAAGAACCCCGACACAGCATGGGTTCTCTTCAGTACATGTCCGCTCTTAAGGGACAAGCCCCGACGCCCGTTACTCCGAAGAAAGGGCTAATGTTTGCTCGCACCACTATTAACGGTCAAACCGTTAGCGCATTACTCGACACTGGAGCATCTCATAACTTCATGTCCGAGGAAGAAGCCAAACGTCTAGGGCTCAAGACAGTTTATCGCGGAGGTGCGATGAAGGCAGTAAACTCACCTGCCAAGCCTATAGCCGGAATTGCTCATGACGTCCCACTCTCTCTTGGGACATGGTCCGGAAAGCTCGACTTCTCTGTCGTCCCCATAGACGACTTCAAGATGGTTCTAGGCATGGAATTCTTCGACAGGTTCCAAGCCTTCCCTATGCCGGCCACAAACACACTCGCCATCTACGACGGGGACAAGGCATGCATGGTCCCTATTGAACGAGCCCATGTTGAGAAGAAACTAATCTCGGCCATGCAATTTAAGAAGGGGATGCGGAAGTACCCCAACTACTTGGTAACAATTCGGCAGCTCAATGACGAAGAAAAACTCGACTCATCGCGGACTGACCACCCGCAAATCTTGAAGAATATTCTTGAAGAATACAAGGATGTGATGCCTAAAGAGTTGCCTAAGAAACTTCCACCCAGGCGAGAGGTGGATCATTGTATCGAGTTGGAGCCCGGTGCCAAACCCCCAGCTGCTACTCCCTACCGCATGGCACCGCCCGAACTCGCGGAACTGCGAAGACAAATCAAGGACCTTCTAGAAACAGGATACATACGTCCCTCCAAGGCTCCCTACGGTGCACCCGTACTGTTCCAGAAGAAGAAGGATGGCACCCTTCGAATGTGCATCGACTACAGGGCACTCAATCAGATCACTATCAAGAACAAATACCCAATACCATTGATAGCTGATCTATTCGATCAACTTGGCAAGGCGCGGTACTTCACCAAACTTGACCTGCGCTTGGGATACTATCAAGTGCGAATTGCTGAAGGAGATGAGGCCAAGACCACATGTGTGACTCGCTACGGTGCTTTTGAGTTCCTTGTCATGCCCTTCGGTCTCACGAATGCACCTGCAACCTTTTGCACCCTCATGAACAAGGTACTTCACCCTTTCCTTGACCAATTTGTTGTTGTTTACTTGGATGATATTGTGGTGTACAGCTCGACTCTTGAAGAACATATTCAACACCTTAAACAAGTCTTCCAAGTACTACGCGAGAACGAGCTCTATGTTAAGAAGGAAAAATGTTCATTTGCCCAAGAAGAAGTCGAATTCCTCGGTCACAAGGTTAAAGGAGGCAAAATCATGATGGAAAATGCAAAGGTGAAAGCTATTCGGGATTGGCAACCCCCGACCAAGGTCCCAGAACTTCGGTCATTTCTCGGCTTGGTGAACTACTACCGCCGCTTTATAAGAGGATACTCGGCTAAAGCAGCCCCACTGACCGATCTACTTAAGAAAAACCAAGTATGGCATTGGTCCAGCAAGTGTCGGCAGGCCTTTGAAGAACTCAAACAAGCGGTGTCCGAAGAACCCGTACTGGCCTTGCCGGATCACACAAAAGCTTTTGAGGTACAAACTGACGCCTCTGATTTCGCTATTGGGGGAGTGCTCATGCAAGATGGACACCCCATTGCCTTTGAGAGCCGGAAACTCAACGAGACGGAAAGACGGTATACGGTGCAAGAAAAGGAAATGACTGCGGTCATACACTGCCTGCGAACATGGCGACATTACTTGCTTGGCTCACACTTTGTGATCATGACGGACAATGTTGCTACGAGTTATTTCCAGACGCAAAAGAAGTTAAGTCCCAAGCAAGCTCGATGGCAAGACTTCTTGGCGGAATTCGACTATCGACTCGAGTATAAGCCGGGGAAAGCTAATGTAGTCGCGGATGCCCTAAGCAGGAAGGCGTAATCGCCACTATGAGTTCAAGTATGCCAAAGTCCGACCTCATCCAACGGATTAAGGAAGGAGTCCAACAAGACGCCCAACTGAAAGATCTTTTGGACAAAATAAGGCAAGGCAAAACAAGGCGATTTTGGGAAGAAGATGGTATCGTACGCACCATCGGCGATCGGATATTTGTGCCTAAGTGGGGAAAGCTTCGGAAGGAAATCATAAAGGAGTGCCATGATACTAAGTGGGCTGGTCACCCAGGAATCGAACGCACCACTGCACTCGTGCAGGCCTCATACTATTGGCCGCAAATGAGGGACGAGATTGAAGCCTACGTAAAGACTTGTCTTGTGTGCCAGCAAGACAAGAATGAGCAGAATCTGCCGGCAGGATTGTTGGAGCCCCTGCCCATTGCATCAAGGCCCTGGGAGAGTGTGTCTATGGACTTCATCACAACTCTCCCGAAATCAGAAGGATTCGGAAGCATCATGGTGGTGGTGGACCGATACAGTAAGTATGCTACTTTCATTGCCACATCACCCGATTGCAATGCTAATGAAGCTGCCCGTCTATTCTTCAAACATATCATCAAACTTTGGGGATTCCTTAAGCATTGTGAGTGATCGAGACCCTCGATTCACTCGGACGATTTTGGAGAGAACTATTCGAGCTATTGGGAACCGACCTCAAGTTCTCGACAAGTTTCCATCCCCAAACAGACAGACCGAACGAATCAATGCTTTGTGGAACTATATCTAAGGCACTATGTAGCGCCATCAAGGACTGCCAAGATTACTTGATGTGGCCGGTTCTCTTACAATCTGAAAAGCGAGGCAACAGTAAGTCCCTTTCGAAATCATTATGGGTTTTCACCACTAACCCCAAATGCTGTAGCCTCGACACATGAAGGGAAAAGCCCCGCAGCTCACCGCATTGCCCGAGAATGGCATGAGGAATCAGACATTACGCGCGCCTACCTTGACAAGGCCGCCCGGAAGATGAAAAAGTGGGCTGATCCTAAAAGAAGAGACATTAAATTCCAAGAAGGTGATCAGGTCATGGTCAAACTTTCTACCAACCAATTCAAGGCATTGCGCAAAGTACACAAAGGATTGGTGAGGAGGTACGAAGGACCATTTACAATAATCAAACGTGTTGGAAATGTCTCTTATATGTTGCAACTCCCTCCGAAACTTAAAATACATCCGGTCTTCCACGCGAGCCAATTGAAACTCTACCATGCCGACTCGGAAGACCCGCACCGAGGGGAGTCAACTCGTGCACCTACTGCCGTAATCACCTCATTCGACAAGGAAGTGGACTATATTGTGACCAAACGAATTACTCGGAAGAGAGGTGTGCCTCCCGGCACGGAATACTTGGTAAAATGGAAAAACCTCCGTGATAGCGAAGCAACATGGGAACGAGAAGACGAACTCTGGCAATTTCAAGATCACATAAAGAGGTTCAAACAAGAGAACGCGCCGAGGACGTCGCTGAAATAGGTGGGGGAGGATGTGACGGGTCGGGCGAAAGCGACCCGGATGACCCTAACAGGAGTCTCTATGTGTCGGAAGGTTCCGGAAGATTCTAGAATGATCAAGAAAGACCCAGAGATCTCTACATACTTGTAAATTCGTAGATGACTCTAGAAGCATGTAGAAAAGTACTTCTTACACACTTTGTAGAATGCTCATGTAAAATGCCCATGTAAATGTACTACAAGTATCTAGAGTGTTCTATCTAGAAAATTCTATCTAGAGAGTTCCACTCCAGAACTCTCCTAGGTTGGTATAAAAGGAGGAGGAGCCTCATTTGCTCACTTCATCCAGAAATCCTCAAGCACTCAAGCATTGTAAAGCTCTCTTGTACTCAAGCATTCATACTTAATAAAATCCTTTTGTGCCATTGCCCCTTTTCTCGTTACTTTCAGGCTTACTTAGCAACTCGACTCAGCTTAGTTGTTTAAGTGCCGCACGGGTTAGCTGCGCAAAACTCCCATCCCGTGACAGTGTGCTGTCTGCGGCCGAGCGCTTCCTGTCTGCGGCCGAGCACGTGCTGTATGCGGCCTAGAGCTTGCTGTACACGGCCGACCGCGGGCTGTATGCGGCCGACCGCGTGCTGTATGCGGCCGAGCACATGCTGTATGGGCCGAGCGCTTCCTGTATGCGGCCAGGAGCGTCCTGTAGGATGCCGAGGGGTGTCCTGTAGGTGGCCGAGCGCTTGCTGTATGCGGCCGAGTGCGTGCTGTTGGCGGCCAAGAGTGTCCTGTATGCTGCCGAGCTGGGTGCCTGGTGCTGCTTGGCAGCTTCCAGGCTGTCGGGCACTGGGTCTCGTTTTTCAGTATATTTTCGATAATTGATTTTCTCAGTATTAAAAATCATTAATTTGGAATTTTTGATGTGGGAAAATTCAAACAAAATTTTTTAAGGATTCATTACGGACGATAATTAAATTGTCGATTATTGTTGAATTGATTGGATCAATTCTATTTATTGTTGATTATATATATTGATTAGATCAATGTAATCTACATGCAATTCATTTATTTAGTATTTATTGGATGAATGTTTTTGAATGGAGATGTGGTTCATGGACCTAGTTTTGAATCGTTCGGTTTTATTCGATTGGGTTGTAAAGGCCATTTTGAGCCTATTTATTTTACTACAATTATTTGTATCTAGGATGCAATTTTTCAATGTAAAATTTATATGTAATGACGAAGACCGGAGAAAGATCCAATCGACAAGACAAAGATTCAAGACCGAAGACTTGTAATTAGATTACGGAGTTTTTGATTCTAGGAACGGTCCATGAACTACATGTGTAACACCCCCGAGATATTGAGATTATATTACAGTGTCGTGGACCCCTACATGGGACCCACCAGGCAAAATAAAAATTACCACTCGCCTAACCATCTCGGTTAGCGAGAAAACACGCATCAACAAGACCAAAATTTAAGTAACACGCCCGGTACCACCGGCGAAATAAGCATCACCGACAAACATAAATAACTTCCAAATATACAAACCACTGTAACACCTCCAAGATATTCAGGGTATATTACAGTGCTGTGGATCCCTATATGGGACCCACCAGGCTGTAACACCCCAATTCCACTTTGGGAAATTACACGCCGCAGGACACACAAGGGTCCCACCAGGCTGACGACACACAAGTTAAGATACAATCCAATACACAATCACCACGACATAACAGTCTAACACATTGTTGTTGCCCAAAATATCTATCCGAAGATTAAATACTGCTGGAGACGGACAACAAACAACAATTGCGGGAGCACTTCCGAGAGAAGGTAAATAATACAAGATTTGCCGGGTTTGTTAGGCCCGGGCTTGAATGCTCTCGCGAGATGATATTAATACAAATATTCGTGGATACAAGTATTAATGAGAGAAATCTAAATACAATGAGTGTAAAAAGACTCTGTTAATCCGGCTCTTGAGCGAAGTTCGGTGTTCTTTGTCCCCGCCGATCGTCTGCCTGATGAGAGAGGCCGGGAGAAGTAAGACCGAATGATAGTTGTTGCCAAGAGTTGGAGATAGCCAAGTGCTGTGTATTTTGCTTCTGTATTGCGTGTATAATGCGAGAATGTCCGAGAGAGTTTACAAATGCAGGGGGCCTTGTATATATAGTGGCAGCCGGGTCCTGTCCCCTAGCGGGCGATCGCCTTCCGGCCATTATAATAATGTGCCGATCGTCCGCCGGCCAATATTATAATGGGGCGATCACCCGGGCTGTCGGGCAAAAGTCCAAGGAAGATGCTGGCAGTCTGCCTAAAGTCCAAAGCTCCAGCAGGCAGCCAGCTGGGCGGACCAATAAGGGGCCAGAACGTGTCCGGAGTCAGTCAACATGCAGCCCTACTGACAGCTTTTGGCGGCTTGTCGGCTGGTGGAGAGATTCTGCCAGGCTGTGGTCAATGGCCCGTGATTCGCGGATCTTGTTTTGGCCCTTGCACGTGGTGCCAGTCTTGAGCCTCGGTCTTTGCCGACTGGATGGCCATCGGTGCTGATCGACATGAGGCGGTCGTCTCTAGCTGATCATCCGAGGTCGCCATCGGCCAGGTGCTGAGGGTCGGCATTCGGTCGGTTGCCAAGGGTTGGTCGGCAGATGCCGAGAGGGGACCACCTGCTTGTCGGTCGCCAGGAGTCGGTCACTAAGGGTCGGTCGGCAAGTGCCGAGGGAAGGTCGTCCGCTTGTCGGTCGCCAGGAGTCGGTCGCCGAGTACCGAGAGGCGATCGTATCTGAGGTCGATCGCTCGGCACCGGGACTCGTCCTGGTGTTAGGAATATGCCCTCGAATGCCACTCAGGGGATGAGAGAGTAAGGGCATTATACTTGTAATTATGGAATAATTAATAAAAAGGCAATAGGATTCATTCACTGTTTATTGTATTTCAATTGCATTGTTGACTTGGTAAACATTGAAGTGAAGTCCATGTAAATAAATCGAACATTCCATTCTCGTTATGGGATAAGAGAAAATGTATTGGAAGTGTTTAAAGTTTATTTACGTAAATTGTTCGCAAGTCAATAAACTTAAAATGGGCATTAAGTTCTAATATGACTTGTATAACTGATGCTAGGACGTGTGCACGTCTTGATAGCATAGTTATAAGTATATTGGTGGGGCCAGTATACTCGAACACGACTCATACTCGATTCAGTCACACGGTATTCACTCTCGGAGAGTCGATGACGAATCGAAAGGTTGTGATAGTATACGTGGACCTTTGACTTGAGGGTTCAGTAGAAGATGTGCCTGTGACGTTTAGTTTGTCATTAGAGTAGTTAGACTCATTTGCTAAATTGCTGAGTCGACCTCGAAGTGCGGACTATACGGGCAGGTAGCAGTCTTTACTGTACGCCAAGAAAGGATTCTATCTCCTGTTAGTGAGCAGGCCAATGTCCTATACGGTTAATGGCAAATAAAGATCATAAGTCTTTGGCCAAAGCATTCTGATATAGTCGTATTAGATACACTATTAATCAGTCGGTCTTGATTTACATTAACACATGTATAGAGTTTAGTCAACAGTAGGGTTTGACTTTACCGTGACCCGAAGACTTGACCGGGATATCTGATGAAGGGTCTATACATATATAGTATTCACGACATAATGGTTCTGGAATGATCCCTTCATTCGTTCTCAGTCGGGGTTTACAGTGCGGCCCGCTAGGCTGGCTAAGTGCTGCCCGCACTCATTGGTTCCTCCCAATGCCGGCTGAGACGGACCTACGGAGTCGCGCATCAGGAGCGTTGACGGATAAATGTGAATTTATTATCTCTCTATTAATATTAGATATTGGATATCTAATTATGATTTATTGGATAAATCAAATATCGGTCTTATGAATTTAAATTAAGTTAGCGGGTAATTAATTTAATTCATAAATTATATTTCTTAGAGAAATATATATTTGTATTTGATATAATTAATTAATTAGATTAGTTAATTAATATAAATACATTGATGATTAAAAGGAGTGTATTTAACGGAGTCGTTTGACGAACGTCCGGTACACGAGCCGAGTGGCTCGGCTCGTTTTCTAGGAAACTTCCTTGTGGCCACCCACTCCTCATGGCATGGCATGATCTTGCATGTCTGTGGGAACTCACTTAGAGTTGAGATTCTCACATAATTGTGAATGATAGTTGTAAAGGAATAATTATTCCTTTATAATATATATATCATTACATTATATATGATGAGATGAGATAACTACAAAAAACACATACTCATTCATTAGAGTAAGCTGCCAGCCGTGAGTGTAAAGTGAGGGAGGAGAAAAATTTTCCTTCTTCATTTTGTTCATCTTTGAGGTGAAAAGAAGTAAGAAAAATTGAGAGAAAAAAAAAATTCCTACGAGTTCCCTAGCCGTGTTCTTGGAGAACGGAGTCTCGTCGAAATTTTTCCGGGCAACTTCCGACGCGTGTGAAGTAGAGGCTTCGAACTTTCGGTGCTTGGAACAAAGGGATTTCGTGTTCGGGACGAGGTTCGTGATCGTCATCCAATTTTACGAAGAATTATTTCAAAGGCTTCAAGGGTATGATCTTTATCTTCGTATTTATTTTTCGTATATACGTTACTTGATCGATCCTGTTTGGGATTCGTTTTTATTTCCGCTGCGTATTTCGTTTTATTTTCTAATCCCAACGGGTATCGGAGCGAGGTCAATGTTTCCGTATATACGATTATTTGTGCATTTTGAATGCTTTTGGATGATGATTATGATTTAGAATCATGTTTGGAATAATCGTAGATTTTAAATTGTTCGTTGTAGCATCACGTTTTGGAAACGGGCGAAAAACGAAGAAACGGTGCCGGCAGCGGTGCCGGCAAGATCGCCTGGCCGCCGTGTTGCCGATCATGATCGGCCATGATCGGCCATGTCTCGCCACGGCCGAGAATGATCGGCCACTGCCGAGCATGGCTCGGCCAGCACTCGGTTTTTGGCCCGATTTTGAATCGGGCAGCGGCCGGGCCTAAAATCGGATTGTCCGACTCGCTTTTAAGTTTATATTTTGTTTTAATTATTTCCCAAAATTTAAATTGGATTTTAATTTGACTAAATTAATATTTGGAATATTTTTGAGTTAAGGAAATAAATTAAACGAGAATATTATTTTTGGCGGATTACTTGAGCAATTAAAATGATGATTATTAGTATTAATTTGATTAATACCATTAAAATTGAATAGATTAATTTTATATTGATTGGATTAATATATTAATTGATTATTTAATTTTAATGCCACTTTATATTAATTGGATTAATATAGTAGAAATTGAATAGATTAATTTTATAGATTAATTAGATTAATTTATATTAAAATTAATTGTTTAATTTCGTTGCCATTACATGTTGTATGGAATCCTTATGTGATGGTGATATAGCTCGTGGACTTAGTTTTTGATTTGTTCGATTCGATTGGGTTGTAAAGGCCGTTTTGAGCCTATTTATTTTTACTAGAAAATTTGTATAGGATGCATTTTTTCAATGATCTAAGTATTATTTTGGGTATGACGAAGACCGAAGACAACCGACCGAGAAGACGAAGAATCGAAGACTGTATTTTTTTATTTATTGGGTCATTCGCTTGGCCCAGTACTTAGGAATTAGGTCCATGAGCTATATGTTGGTAGTAACTAGGTTACTATTTTCTGTTTTTCATTTTGAATGATTGACAAACATACAAACGTGCGTATAAATGAATTAATGTGCAAAGTGTAAAATTAATCGCGAAATTCTCCCGACAACAAACAGACTAAGTTTGAAAAAGGTTACGAGGTTTCCTACCCTCCATCAAACTCGTAGAAAATTGATACCCGAGCTGATGTGCTATGCTTCCGAGTTATCGGGGTAGTACATTTGGTAGAGGTTGAAAAATTCTTGAGTGCATTAGATGCCTTCGGTTGGTGATAAATTTCGCCCCTAGAAACCTGATAGGTTGCCGGGTGAGATTCAATAGTCAAACCGATAGACGTTGATGGTCAACAACTTAGATAGTCTGGATTGCCAAGAAACCTGATAGGTTGAGGGCATAAAGACTAGGGGTAAAAGAAGATCAAATCATCCGTTAGACGGGTTGGTGTTAGACACCACTTTACAGAAATTAATTGGCAAGAAACCTGATAGGTTGCGTCTGTTAAAATTTGTAAAGAACTTGATCACCACTAAGAAGTCGATCTAACCATGATTTCCGGATTATAACATGGGAGTGTATAATTCCGATAAAATTAGTGGGAGCCGAGACAAGAATTATACAAATCCCTTAAGTTCTATACTCGGTCATAATTAAACAAGTCACTAATTTAATCTTGTCTAAATCTTTGCAGAAAACGAAATTGAATCTCTCTAAAATGGCTAAAAACCCACTTGCAATACTACTTGAAAAGAATCTCCTAACTGGCCCTAACTTTGTTGACTGGTTGCGGAATCTGATGATTGTACTCAGTATGGAGTCTTTGGGATACGTCTTGGAGGCGGACATTCCACCGACTCCAATCCGGACTAGGGGTAATCAGGAAGACATTGACGTCCATGAAAAATGGGTCAAGGATGATGTGCTAGTCCATGGTTTTATGATGGGCTCAATGACTAATGAGCTGCAGAGAGCGCACGAGAAAATGACTTCTGCTAGGCAGATTCTCGCACACTTGACCGAACTTTATGGAGAGCACAGTAGGACTGCTAGATATGAGATATCAAAGCAGTTGTTCAGTGCTAGGATGAAAGAAGGGGAGAAAGTGGGAGACCACGTCCTCAAGATGATCTCTATGATTGAGAGGCTCGAGGTGCTCAACTTTAATATGGATTTATCCCTTCAAATTGATCTCATCCTTCAATCTCTACCTGACTCTTTCACGCAGTTTGTAATGAATTTCAACTGTAATGAAATTACATGCACATTAGCTGGGCTAATGAATAAACTGGTGACGGCGCAGTCTAACATGAAGACTAAACCGAGAGAGGCTGCTCTTGTGATTTCTTCTGGGCCTAAGAGGTCCAAGAACAAGAAGAAAAAGACCTACGAGCAGTACAAACCCAAGAAAGGGGTGCAAAAAGGAAAGGGCAAGGCCCGAAAGGTTCAAAAGGTAGGCGGTCCAAAACCTACGGACAAATGCCTTGAATGCGGTGAGCTGGGCCACTGGCGAAGGACTTGTCCCAAGATTAATGGCGCATCAGGTACGGAAATTTTTGTTTTTGAAACTAATTGTTCCGCTACTGTATATTCTGCTTCATGGATTCTGGATTCAGGTGCCACTTCTCACATTTGTACTATGAATCAGGATCTGGAACGAAGTAGAAAACTTGAAGTCGGGAAATAATGATCACCGTTGGAAGCGGACAAAGTGTCGAGGCAACCGATATTGGATCAATCCTTCTGGGTTTAGAATACGGTTTTATTTTGTCTTTAGATGTAGTACTTGTTTTGCCGAAGGGCATAAAAACATTGTATCCATTCCAGTCTTGGACCGGAAAGGATTTTGTTTCTTCATTGGCAATGGCGGTTGTAAAATTTATTTTCGAAATAAATTGGTTGGAACAATACATTGTTGAATGGTTTATATCATCCGAACATGCAAAATAAAACAAAGTGAACACTATAACTAGGAAACGTGGTAGGCAAGATACTAATCAAGCTCTTAAATGGCACCTTAGACTTAGTCATGTTGGTCGACCAAGGTTCGAAAATGGAGAAAGATGGACTTTTAAGTCCATTGGGTGTAGAACCCTATCCAACTTGTGAATCTTGCCTTAGAGGCAAAATGACTAAGTTCCCCTTCACAGGACTTTTGAAAGGGTTTGTCGATAAACTTGGATTGGTGCATACCGATGTTTGTGGTGCTTTAGAAGTAGCCCGAGACGGATATCAATATTTCATAACGTTCACGGATGATCATACTAGGTATGGGATTGTGTACTTAATGAAACATAAATCAAGCCTTTGCTAAATTCAAAGAATTTAAGGCCCTAGTTGAAAAACAAACCGGATGTCATATCAAAGCACTTGGTCGGACCGAGGTGGCGAATATATGAGCACCGAGTTTGATGAGTTCCTTAAGGAACATGGAATAGTTTCACAATTCACGACTCCAGAACCCCACGGTTAAATGGTGTTTCGAAAGGAGAAATCGGACTTTGTTGGACATGGTTCGCTCCATGTTAAATTACACCGATTTACCTATTTACCCGTGGGGTATGCCTTACTAACCGCCGCCTATATCCTAAATAGATGTCCTTCCAAATCTGTCCTATCACTCCGCATGAGATGTGGAAGGGTAAGAAACCAAGCCTTAATCACATAAGGATTTGGGGATGTCCAAATTTATGTCAAAAGGCTAAGGTGGACAAACTGAAGCGAGGTCCATAAAAGGACGTTTCATAGGATACCCAGAGGACTCGATGGGTTATCTATTCTACATGCCGAGAAGACCATAGTGGTCGTTGTGGCATTACAAGCGCACTTCCTTGAGGATGAATTCATTCGGGAGGGTGGCTCGGGTAGAAATATCTCTTTGGAAGAGCATAATGAAACTCCTAAGGAGACATCGATCGGGGATCAAGAACCGAACCTATTGTAACACAACCTCCACTTCGAAGGTCTGATAGGGTATCTCACTTACTCGAGAGGTATGGCTATACACATGTCGAGGAACCGGGTCTCGACACACCCGATAGCAAATGAAAACGACCTGTCACCTATGACCAAGCGATAGTGGATGTAGACTCGATAAATGGCAAGAAGCAATGGAAGCCGAGATAGACTCGATGCATACCAATCAGTCTGACTCTAGTAGATCTTCCAACCGGCATGAGGACTATTGGAAATAAATGGATCTATAAGAGAAAGACGATGGGGATGGCAAGGTTGATGCCTATAAGGCCGGGCTTGTGGCAAAGGGTTATACCCAAAGGGAAGGAATCGATTATCATGATACCTTCTCGCCCGTAGCTATGATAAAGTCGATTCGCATGATGCTTGCCATTCTTGCCTATTATGATTATGAAATGGCAAATGGATGTCA
Source organism: Orobanche coerulescens (assembly GCA_033398695.1). NCBI lineage: Eukaryota > Viridiplantae > Streptophyta > Magnoliopsida > Lamiales > Orobanchaceae > Orobanche > Orobanche coerulescens. The sequence continues at coordinate 12,355,413 of CM065809.1, forward strand.
AAACACTTTTCTAAATGGATACCTCGAGGAGGAAATCTATATGGAATGACTAAAGGTTTTGTGTCCAAAGCTAATATTCATAAAGTGTGTAAGCCGCAACGAGCCATTTATGGTCTCAAGCAAGCTTCTCGGAGTTGGAACCTTCGATTTGACGAAGCGATTAAGGACTTTGACTTGAGCGAAATGAGGAGGAACCGTGTGTTTACAAAAAGATCAGTGGGAGCAACATTGCGTTCTTAGTACTATATGTAGATGATATTCTACTTATAGGAAATAACATAGCAATGCTCAGCACCGTGAAAGCTTGGCTTTCTAAAACGTTCTCCATGAAAGACTTGGGAGAAGCTTCCTATATTCTAGGGATCCGTCTTTACAGAGATAGACCACGAAGAATGATAGGACTTTCCCAAGCCCTTTATATCGATAAAATCCTGAGAAGATTCAAGATGGATGAATCTAAAAGAGGGTTCCTTCCGATGCGACATGGAATTCATCTCACCACGAAAATGTGTCCTCAAAGTGAGGAAGACAAGAGAGAGATGAGTAAGGTACCCTATGCCTCGGCAGTGGGTAGCCTCATGTACGCTATGTTGTGTACGAGACCAGACTTAGCCTACGCTGTGAGTATGGTATGTCGATTTCAAGCAAACCCGGGAAGGGAACATTGGACTGCCGTAAAGAACATTCTTAAGTACTTAAGAAGAACTAGAGATTTAGTTCTTACTTATGGTGGTGGAGAACTGAAGGTGATTGGATTCACCGATTCTGATTTTCAAGGAGACAATGACGACTCTAAGTCGACATCTGGGTATTTATTTACTCTCAATGGAGGAGCAGTATCTTGGAGAAGCTCCAAGCAAACCGCTACTACAGATTCCACCTGCCAAGCAGAGTATCAAGCTGCCTCAGAGGCTAGCAAAGAAGCATTTTGGATGCAGAAGTTTATACAAGAACTTCAAGTGGTGCCTAACGCGGAATTGCCTATATCACTATTCTGTGATAATGATGGAGCTGTCGCCCAAGCCAAGGAGCCGAGGGCTCACCACAACACCAAGCATATAGAGAGAAAGTACCACATCGTTCGAGAGATGGTGGAAAAAGGATATGTTTCATTGGAAAGAGTAGACTCGTAAGACAATGACTCGACCCACCGACTAAGCCATTATCTCGGGCCGTCTTAGAAAGACATCAAGAACATGGGTATTGGATACCATGATGTGTGGCATTGAGTGCAAGTGGGAGATTGTTAGGAATATGCCCTCGAATGCCACTCGGGGATGAGAGAGTAAGGGCATTATACTTGTAATTATGGAATAATTAATAAAAAGGCAATATGATTCATTCACTGTTTATTGTATTTCAATTGCATTCTTGACTTGGTAAACATTGAAGTGAAGTCCATGTAAATAAATCGAACATTCCATTCTCGTTATGGGATAAGAGAAAATGTACTAGAAGTGTTTAAAGTTTATTTACGTAAATTGTTCGCAAGTCAATAAACTTAAAATGGGCATTAAGTTTTAATATGACTTGTATAACTGATGCTAGGACGTGTGCACGTCTTGATAGCATAGTTATAAGTATATTGGTGGGGCCAGTATACTCGAACACGACTCATACTCGATTCAGTCACACGGTATTCACTCTCGGAGAGTCGATGAAGAATCGAAAGGTTGTGATAGTATACGTGGACCTTTGACTTGAGGGTTCAGTAGAAGATGTGTCTGTGACGTTTAGTTTGTCATTAGAGTAGTTAGACTCATTTGCTAAATTGCTGAGTCGACCTCGAAGTGCGGACTATACGGGCAGGTAGCAGTCTTTACCGTACGCCAAGAAAGGATTCTATCTCCTGTTAGTGAGCAGCGAATGTCCTATACGGTTAATGGCAAATAAAGATCATAAGTCTTTGGCCAAAGCATTACGATATAGTCGTATTAGATACACTATTAATCAGTCGGTCTTGATTTGCATTAACACATATATAGAGTTTAGTCAACAGTAGGGTTTGACTTTACCGTGACCCGAAGACTTGACCGGGACATCTGATGAAGGGTCTATACATATATAGTATTCACGACATAATGGTTCTGGAATGATCCCTTCATTCGTTCTCAGTCGGGGTTTACAGTGCGGCCCGCTAGGCTGGCTAAGTGCTGCCCGCACTCATTGGTTCCTCCCAATGCCGGCTGAGACGGACCTACGGAGTCGCGCATCAGGAGCATTGACGGATAAATGTGAATTTATTTTCTCCCTATTAATATTAGATATTGGATATCTAATTATGATTTATTGGATAAATCAAATATCGGTCTTATGAATTTAAATTAAGTTACCGGGTAATTAATTTAATTCATAAATTATATTTCTTAGAGAAATATATATTTGTATTTGATATAATTAATTAATTAGATTAATTAATTAATATAAATACATTGATGATTAAAAAGAGTGTATTTAACGGAGTCGTTTGACGAACGTCCGGTACACGAGCCGAGTGGCTCGGCTCGTTTTCTAGGAAACTTCCTTGTGGCCACCCACTCCTCATGGCATGGCATGATCTTGCATGTGTGTGGGAACTCACTTAGAGTTGAGATTCTCACATAATTGTGAATGATAGTTGTAAAGGAATAATTATTCCTTTATAATATATATATCATTACATTATATATGATGAGATGAGATAACTACAAAAAACACATACTCATTCATTAGAGTAAGCTGCCAGCCGTGAGTGTAAAGTGAGGGAGGAGAAAAATTTTCCTTCTTCATTTTGTTCATCTTTGAGGTGAAAAGAAGTAAGAAAAATTGAGAGAAAAAAAAATTCCTACGAGTTCCCTAGCCGTGTTCTTGGAGAACGGAGTCTCGTCGAAATTTTTCCGAGCAACTTCCGACGCGTGTGAAGTAGAGGCTTCGAACTTTCGGTGCTTGGAACAAAGGGATTTCGTGTTCGGGATGAGGTTCGTGATCGTCATCCAATTTTACGAAGAATTATTTCAAAGGCTTCAAGGGTATGATCTTTATCTTCGTATTTATTTTTCGTATATACGTTACTTGATCGATCCTGTTTGGGATTCGTTTTTATTTCCGCTGCGTATTTCGTTTTATTTTCGGAATCCCAACACCTGGGACCTTCGGTTGGCCGATATAGCTTGTCCGCTGGGTTAAGGCTTTTCCGCCTAGTCGCTGGTCGGCAGATCTGCCTTGGCCGCTCGGCAGTGACTCGGTCGCCCGAGCTCCGAGGCGATCGCCGGTCGGAAAGTGTTAATTCTTGACACAACAATTGCCCCCCAGCTTGCTCCTATGTTGAAGACATGGGGCGAGGTGGTTATTGCTGGCGATCGTGTATGGATGAGGACGGGCGATCTGAGCTGACTTAGGATTCGGACTTGGGTTATCATGGTCGATTGGCTAGCTATCTTTCGGTCTTGTACCTGCAAAAACAACATTGGCCGATCCCCCTTGGAAACTTGGTGGTTTCGCTTGTTTGAGGAATCGTGCACAGTCGCGGAGATCGATGGACCGAATCTGTAACACCCCCAAAACCGTATGGGAATATTACACGCCGTAAACCCTTTCCGCAAGGATCTACCAGGCTAAACGTCCATAAACAACCAAACGCTTGCCCGTCCAGGGTCAAACAATATAATAATACAGACCGTCAAGGTCACTTACACATAAACACACAGACCGATGAGGTCACACAACTCTATCAACAGGACTGACTAACAAACATTACCCACACAGGGGTCGAAATACAATACAACGGAAGACTGAATCAACTCTAATAATACAACTAAACTCTACCAACTCTCAACTCTTGATTAGTATCGCAGCTCGTCATCCCTTGTGCCAATCCCGTGATCGCTCCCGAACTCCGCATGTACCGGACGCAGAGCAGACATCCACCCCGAATACTCGGGGTTAGTAAACTCCACCGTTTTACTAGTGCAAGTATCAAACCATACGAAATGTAACAAGCAAATAGCAACTACGAATTTAATACGGAAATCCATTATCAAAATGTTCCCGAGAAGTTTTAGAATTTCGAACTCAAGTAAGAGATATTTGAAAAGGAACACATCATCTCGGGGATTTTTAAAGCAGAAAATCTTTTGGACCTCGAGTCCCAATTTACAAAACCTTTCGAAAATCTTAGGGTCTTAACCCAAATCTCAAAATTGTATTTCAACAATTTACAGTACGAAAACATTTCCATAAATCTCATGGGGCTCGGCCCATGATTCTTTTCTTAAAACTTTCTTACAAAAAGTTTGATTTACAAAACATAGTTCGTGACACCGTGATCCCCATTAGTATCGGCCCCCAGAGGCCACACGCCATCCCCAGGTGGAAGAGAAACAATCACATTCGTTCAATAAAACCATTTACATCATTCGCATCAAAATCATACGCACATAACGGAATGTAATACATGTACTTGCCTTGGATAATACGACGCGAAGGAAACGACAAAGGAACGGTTACGGTCCGAACAATCCTCTCAAATCCGACCCTAACACAATAGTGATATAAAACCAATTTCAACACCCTGAATACGAAGAAATTCATCCTAGTTCTACCCGTTGGGACAATTCATCGGACACCACGCGTGCATAAGGAAAAGAAATCGGTCAACGGTGGAATAACGGGATTTCATCCCAACCAATAATAGGAAAACCAAGGGTTACGAGTATACTATCAAAATCTAACAACAACATCGGTAAATTCGAATTAAAACACAAGATCACCACCAAACCCTCCCAAAAACATACTAGGGTTGAAGGAGTTCTTACCTCTTGAAGATTCAAGCCCTATAATCCGAAGAACACGTGCTAAATCCACAATCCGAGCTACACGATCGAAGGAGGATGAAGAAAATAAAACACTCAAATGATTTGTGAAGGAAAAACCCTCCCTCAAGCTCTCTCTCTCGGTTGTAGGTGAAGAAAAGGGAAAAAAATGAGTTGGAAAGCCCAAAAAACGAATTTATAGGGCTGACAGACTCGACCGTGTCCGTCTGACACGGTCGTGGCGCGCGGCTGGCCGGCAGGGACTCGACCGTGTCCTGCATGACACGGTCGTGGCGCGAAGGGGCCTACCGATAGTGACCCGTCCGCGGCGCTCGGCATTGACTCGACCGTGTCCTGGAACACGGTCGGGCCTCTGGGCAGTCGGTTCCGGCTTATCCGGAAGAGTTCGGCTCGGCCGTGCCAGACGACACGGTCGGGTCCTGAGGCAGAGACTTCTGGCTTATCCGGACGAGTACGGCACGGGACTTGTCGGACGACACGGCCGAGTCCGGTCCGCAGTGATCGGCCAAAAGCTGAAAAATGAGCGGGTGAACGAAAACAATCATAACTCTCTCGTCCGGACTCCGATTGACTCACCGTTTGAACCATTGGAAAGCTAATTCGATGCTCTATAATATTGCAAGGATTTAGAATTTTTGGAGTTACCAAAAATTAATGGTGATCTAACGAAGTCGAATTCATATGAGGAAAGTTGAAACAATGAACAATAATGATACACAACTCGAAGTTTTTCCGAACGGTGAACATGGTGAATGAACATGATTGATGAATGATTATAATTGAGTGAAATACACTGAGTGACAATTACAGACTGATAATTACTGAATGAAAATAAATGAATTACAACCGGGTATTACATTATCTCCCCCTAAAAATAAGTTTCGTCCCGAAACTTACAACACGAATAACTCGGGGTATCTCGACCTCATACTCTCCTCCGTTTCCCACGTGGCTTCCTCGGATCCATGCCTCGACCACTGCACTTTGACCAAAGGAATGGTTTTGTGCCTGAGTTGCTTCACACGACGCTCTAAGATCTGAATCGGCCTCTCCTCGAAGGTAATGTCGGGCCCCAACTCGATCTCTCCAAAATCAATAATATGGCTAGGGTCCGATACGTACTTCCTAAGCTGGGAAACATGAAATACGTTATGCACGTGGCTCAGGGACGGCGGCAAGCCTAACCGATACGCAAGCTCTCCAACTCTATCTAAAATCTCAAACGGCCCGATATATCTCGGACTAAGTTTACCCTTCCGACCGAAGCGGTAAACTCCCCGTGTCGGCGACACCTTAAGCAAGACGTGATCTCCCACCTCAAACTCCAACGGTCGGCGACGTGTATCGGCATAAGACTTCTGCCGACTCTGAGCCGTCAACAATCTACCACGAATTAGGGTAACCTTCTCCCTCGTCTCAACTATCATGTCGGGCTCGGTACCGATTAGCTCAGACGTATCATCCCAACACAACGGCGATCTACACCTCCTCCCATACAACGCTTCGAATGGTGCCATTTTGATCGAGGCATGCCAACTATTGTTGTACGTGAACTCGATCAACGGCAAGTGTGTCTCCCAATCATCCTTCCAATCTAAAGCACAGGCTCGTAACATATCCTCTAGCGTCGTCAGATTGGCCCGCTCGATCAGTCCGTCTGTCTGAGGGTGGTAGGATGTACTAAGTCTCAACTCGGTTACCAAAGCTCTATGAACGGCCTGCCAAAAATGTGATATGAACCGGCCATCACGATCCGAAACAATACTCTTAGGGGTCCCATGCAATCTCACTATTTCCGCAACAAACACTCGTGCAAGCCTCTCCGGCCCCCAAGTGTCCTTAATACTTAGAAAATGAGCTGATTTGGTTAGTCGATCAACAACGACCCAAATCATGTTCATTCCCGTCCGAGTCTTAGGCATACCGGTAATGAAATCCATAGAGATATCTCCCATTTCCACTCCGGAATAGGAAGTGGTCGTAACAGTCCCGCGGGTCGCTGATGCTCGATCTTAACCTGCTGACAGGTCAGACACCTCGACACAAACTCACTAACGTCTGTCTTCAAATTACTCCACCAGTAGTTGCTCCTCATATCCTTGTACATTTTACTCGTACCAGGATGTATGGAGTAAGGCATGGTATGAGCTTCACTCAAGATCTTCTGTCTCAGCTCAATATCATTCGGTACGCATAGTCTGCCGCGAAATCTCAGAACGCCATCATCGTGAACCACAAATCCAGGGGCTTTCCCTTTCCTCACATCCTCCCTCAACTGGACCAAACACGGATCATCATACTGTTTCGCCTTGATATCATCAGTCAAGGACGAAGTGATCTCTATGTAACACCCCCAATCCACTCAGGGATATTACACGCCGTAGACCCTCTCCTCGAGGATCTACGAGGCTGGTAACAACATTCAACATCTCGACAATGCCTTCAAGGCAAAAATGACTCAGTAGACCGATTTGGTCTTTCAATAAATACATATAACTCGAATACAACTCATGCCCACGCAGGGGTCAAAAATACAACCACACCCGTACAACGGGAAAGATATAGCAGCGGAAAATAAAGTACAACTATACCAATACGACATCAACGAGTCCTCGTGTGATTAATATCGTTCATCTTTCATCATCCTTCATGCCGACCCTGTGCTCCGCTCCAAAACCTGAATGCAATACAGACATCCACCCCCCGAATACTCGGGGGTTAGCAAAACTCCACTGTTTTGCTAGTGCAAGTATAAAATACGAAAACGAGCCATACATATCATACTCCACGGAACATGTTAATCATAAACATACTTCCCGAGGTAAATCACTTAATCAAAACGGTTAAATCGAAAGATAGGGGTAAACCCGATATACATCTTGTGAAAACATTTTACGATCTCGGGAGTTTTGAAAACACTTGGGATTTTAAGAATTCTCAAACCTTTCAAAACATTTAGGGACACAAACCCAAAAGTCATTCTCCAAAATTCAAGTTCCTAGAATAATACGCAGGTCCATAACCCATTTCACAAAACACGGGGTCCGTGACCCAAATCACAAATCACATGTTCCTAAGGATTATTCGTGTCCCGTGCTAACAAGCCACGAACCTCAGATGCTCCCGAAGAACAAACCCGAGTGAATAACCCAATAGGAAAAACATATCAAATCACATGTCTCCACGACACGAATATCACAACCAAACCACAACCATATGTTATCCCGGCATCGCGCTAACAAGCCACGAACCTCGGAGTCCCCGCAAGACATACCCGATGATAACCCTACAAGTTATCCCGGCATCGGCTAGCAAGCCCCGAACCTCGGAGTCCCCGCAAGACATACCCGTATTGGATAACCTTACGGTTTCGCCCGACCCATACTAGCAAGTATGGATCCCGGAGATTCAACAATCCTACCCGGAGGCACATCACATACATCAAGCACACAACAATAATCACTTATCAATCCAAACAACATTAAGCATCACAAACTCCTTTCAAGGAGTAACAACTAATATCACACACATTACGTTCTTACCGAACAAGTACATAATAACAATACGTAATCCCCGACAAAGGATTACGGTCTATCAAACTCACTCGAATTGATCATATTATCTTTCAACATACAAAACCAACACACATATTCCGAGAATACATATTCACGAAGTATACGAATTATCGTTGAAAGACAACATTTATCGAGAACATACCAATCCCTTTTTACGTTCATTAAATATTGGATTTCGCATAAAATCATTTATCAAGAATTATATCAACGAAACATGAAATGTATGGGCAAGATACTTGCCTCAAAATCGGTACGCAAGTATTCCGACGAACACGGCTCAACCGGAAAGCTTCGAAACGCCCAATGACAGACTCGACCGTGTCCGCCTGACACGGTCGTGGCGCGCAGTGGCCGGCAGGGACTCGACCGTGTCCTGCTAGACACGGTCGCGCCGCCGAGGGGCCTACCGATAGCGACCTGTCCGCGGCGCTCGGCATTGACTCGACCGTGTCCTGGAACACGGTCGGCCTCAAGCGCCGCCTCCGCTTATCCGAAGAGTTCGGCTCGGCCGTGCTGCACGACACGGCCGGGTCCTCGAGGCGAGACTTCCGCTTATCCGGACGAGTACGGCACGGGCCGTGTCGGACGACACGGCCGAAGTTCGGGCCGCGTGATCGCCAATAACGAGCGGGTGAGCTAAAACGACCATAACTCTCTCGTCCGACTCATTGACTCACCGCTCGAACCATTGGAAAGCTAACTCGATGCTCTATAATATTGCAAGATTCAGAATTTTTGGAGTTACCAAAAATTAATGGTGATCTAACAAAGTCGAACTCATACTTAGAAAAGTCGTTTAGTAATCCTGAATTCAACAAAACGACACCGAAACCCGAACCTGAATACGAACCGAAGATACGGTTACGAAGTACTCACAAATACGAATCTAAGAGCTAGTAGAACACACGATTCCGACCACCCGAAGGCTCGAAATTCGACAACGGAAGGTAATTACCCCAAACTTTGGGAAATTACGAAAATGGCCCAAATGCCCGAAAATCACCATACGACAACGAATAATCAAACCGAAGCTCACAACACGTATAACAACGTTAAATGAACTTACGAAAAACCCCAAACGACAATTTCGAACGAGATTCGCAAGAACCGAACTCAAGCGCGGAAAAGTCGCTAAAAAGCACGGAACTCAACAAAGCAGCACCGAAACAAACTCGGATGACAAAAGTGCAGAATTAAATATTCTCCGAATGACGAAACGGTCATGAGAGAGTCGTCAAAACAGACTCCGACCAACAAAAAAGAAATTTACCGAAAATCGAAAATTGCGGATATTACATTCTACCCTCCTTAAAAGAAGTTTCGTCCCGAAACTTAAAACAAGTAGGGAGGAGAAATATTCCGCCAGGCAAAACTCAACAAGATACACAAGAATGCATAACTAACGCCCAACGGCGAAATGTTACAAACAACGCAAAGGAATATACGACGTGAAAACACGCTCCACGGCGACCAACACAACGTCGCCGTTAGGGTTATAATAAAACCAACAAATGACAAGCGTTATCAAACGGATAATATAGCCAAGTCAATTATCCGACAATCACAAAACACAACGAACGAAAATCAATATGATTGACCATCCCAACGGTACATCAATCAAAACGCGAGCCAACCGCTGAACAAATACGGAATCCCACCGCCCAAGGGTTGGAAGATCGAAAACGAGACTAATTTCCCGAACTTAAGGGAATTAGGAAGGAGCCTGAATGCTCAACAATCACGAAACGAGAACAAAAACCGAACAAGCAAACGATCGAGACAACAAGGATCGAACAATCATGTCCGAAACACGAAGGATAATAAAATTCAAACAACAACTCCCAGGATGATCTGGTGAGAACTACAAGACATGCATTCCCATAAGATCCACAGAAAGGGAATAGCGATTGCAAAGTCACAAATGACAAACGAGTTATTCCAAAACAATACCACACTCGTTCGATCAACAAAAGCAAGGGCGAGGACAAGCTCGAAATGTCAACGAACATAATGAGTCGACAGTCGAAAACACAAGAGTTCCAAGTCCGATCCACTTCGAATAAAAGAACTATTAGAACCCGATGATGTCACTCCCGAACAAGGTTCACAAGAATCGAACTGAACCCAAAAAGTCACATCGATAACCAGATCGACCCACAAAAAGATCACAGTTCGTTCGAACGATGAAACCAAAATACAGAACAAGTTCATAAAGTATCAACGAACACGACGAGTCGATAGACCTGAGAAAGAGGAAATGCAGAAGTCAAAACGATACAGGCATTACATTCGACCTCTTATAAAAGAAATGTCGTTCCCGCAACTCACAACAACTGGAGTAAGGTGACAACACAAAAAGCAAACGACAGAAATATCTCCCATGGGCCTTTCAGATCCGATCCTCATATCTTTACTGAAGTTCGCGCCCCGAAAGACTCGGAACCCAACTCGCAAAACTGGATCCTGTGTCTCTCGGGTCCACACTTGAAAAGCGTTACTGACGAGAAGGACAATTGGCACGTACATGCTCCCGGCACAATACGTTCGAAATGCCTCGGCTCGGCATATCGAAAATACAGATGCTAGATACAATGGAACATAACACCGCCAAAACAACATACCGGAGATGCCAACTCAGCATAATAAAGAATCATAACACATATCATATACAATGATTACCATCGTAAAGTAATACACACACAAACACTACAACAACGACAGTATCGTTCGGCGACCTCAACGGCCCGAACGATAACCAGCACATAGTTTCAACCATCATGAAACAATCACATATGTACACAAACGTACAAACTCAAGCTTCAACAGCTCACACCCGTGCGACAACACGCAAATCACCACGAGGCGACAAACAGTAAATACCAGTTCACACCTCTCATAGAGGGCTAGTACAACAAATGCGCGGCAACGCCTCGACGTTCATGCCACCAATTCGATCACAATTCGGGGTTAACACCGTAACGAAAGTTCGAAAACCATACACGCATTTCCGGGCCGCAAACAGGAATGATAGGTTTTAAAAACAAAAACCACCTTTTGAAAACAGTTTGGAAACAACAGTTGATCTTGAGTATCATTTTACAAAAAGTAGTACAAACACCATTATCGAGACTTTGAAAATCATCTTGCGTTTGAACAAAAATGAGGACACCTTTCCTTTAGTGAAAAACTTTCAAAAATATTCGACCCTTGGGTCTAAGCAATCGCATTTGAAAATATCTCAAAAATATTTTTGGTCCTCAACCGAAAATTTTTGAAATGTATTGCGGCATTAGAAAACACCTTGAAAACACCGCAAGAAAATAATTCGCTTTAAAAGTACGTCTCGAATTTTAATTTTCTAAGATACTCAAGGTTTTCAAAATAATTCAATGGGCTAGAATGCCCAAAAATTTCACGTAATTACAAGGAACAATATAGCGCCGTGGGTCCCGCCGAACCCACCGTGCTAAAAACCAATTACAAAAATACCCAAAAAGGCCGATGACGGTAATATTTCAAAAACTTACGAAAGCCATTTACAAAATACTAAATACCGTCATAAGAATTTTGCCAAAGCGATCAAGGCCATAATGTCAAAAACTCGGTTAAGGGAATCGGTTTTCGAAATAAAACTCGGTCGGTAAAATACCGAAAGTTATTGCAAAAGAACTCACGCAGCGGATAAAAGAAATACGGTTCAACATACACAATCGAGCAACACTACTCCTCATATGAACGAAATATGAGAGTCAAATAACCACATATCACAAAATCAAAATCCATAAGAGGATTCCGTCACTTAACCGATAATCATAAAAATGGCTCGTGTCACACGAGGTACAACACAAAGAAGGGAGACTTACATTCACAGGTCGCACGAAGATGATGATCGCCCACGATACTAATCACGACCAACAAACTCAGACGACGCGTCGCGACACGACTTAGTCAGACAAAATCCGACGAGACAAAAACTCAATAGACACCACTAACCCGACAGCCTAGGTTTCCACAACCTAAGCTCTGATACCATTCTGTAACACCCCCAATCCACTCAGGGATATTACACGCCGTAGACCCTCTCCTCGAGGATCTACCAGGCTGGTAACAACATTCAACATCTCGACAATGCCTTCAAGGCAAAAATGACTCAGTAGACCGATTTGGTCTTTCAATAAATACATATAACTCGAATACAACTCATGCCCACGCAGGGGTCAAAAATACAACCACACCCGTACAACGGGAAAGATATAGCAGCGGAAAATAAAGTACAACTATACCAATACGACATCAACGGGTCCTCGTGTGATTAGTATCGTTCATCTTTCATCATCCTTCATGCCGACCCTGTGCTCCGCTCCAAAACCTGAATGCAATACAGACATCCACCCCCCGAATACTCGGGGGTTAGCAAAACTCCACTGTTTTTCTAGTGCAAGTATAAAATACGAAAACGAGCCATACATTGTAACACCCCCAGAATACGACCGGGAATGTCACACGCCGTAGACCCTTATCACAAGGATCTACCAGGCTAAGCTCCAAAAGACTACTCAATGGTTGACCGACCGGGGTCAAAATTAAATGCAAAGCAGACCGACAAGGTCATTAACCAATTCAGAAAATAACGACATTCACATTACAATGACAATAATAAACTTGAACACCGAAAAGAATGACAACTCAGTTTAATAAATGAAAACTACACCCATGCAAGGGTGAATACTCGAACGACAGAGAAATACCGACCAACTGAAACAAAGGAAAAGACTCGACTGCGCGTGATTAGTATCATTGTCCTCCATCTCCTTCCAAGCCGATCTCGTGATCGCTCCCGAGCCGCCAAAACTCGAGCGCATAACAGCACCCACCCCGAAACTCTGGGGTTAGCAACCGGAATTTTGCTAGTGCAAGTACATAATATACAAGATATACGAATAATAACAACACAAATCTCAACAATGTGAAGCCTTAACATAAACCACACATTCCCATAGTCCACACAGAATAGTATCACATACACAAAGTGAAAGATAATCACATAGTCATATTCTCTGTACGGAACCTAACGCCAATGAAACTTTAAACGAGCCCAATGAGTCAGAAAAATCCCTTTTTATACAAGGAAAAATATTTTGATAAGAAAGTTTGAAAACATCATTATTGACTCAGGCTATCATGGGATTTTGAAAATCAAACGGAATACTTTTAGAAAATACTTCAAAAACTCTCGGATCCTCGACCCAGATGTGGAAAACAATTTACAAGAAAACCATTACAACGTTATTCGGGGTCCTCGACCCAATGCACAGAATAATCATCACAAAGACAATCAAAGGCACACCTCTCATTCGACAATTCCTGCTCAAGACCCTTGATTAATTAACCCTGAGATTTCACAAACATCCTTGGTTAATTAACCCCAATACCAACGTCTTAAAAACAATTTGAAACAAGCTTTCAAAAACACGAATCACAGTCTATATCGAGACCAAGATTTTAAAAGAGTTGAAAGAACTTTGAAATACGAGGATTGTTCTGAACGGGTCTTAGCTATCACTCGAATATCCGTTACCAATAAGCCCGCCAGCGCCTCCTTGCACACTGTGCACCGGCGTTCACTCCACTATGTTGGCCGCCTTGAACATGTCACCGCGCCGGCGATCACTCCCGACAGAGCCGCCTTGCACGCGCATTAGGTAACACCGGTGTTCACCAAACATATGGAGCCGCACATTGCAACAGACACCGTGCCGGAGTACACACCCCGCCTCGCAGGTTCCGGATACGACGTCTCTCACAACAAGTATTCACATTATTACAAACATCAAGTACACAATCAATCAATTCAACAATTATCAAATCAATACACCAATTCACACAATTTATCCGACCGTCCATAACCACACAATAAACAATAACACGTACATTATCAATCAAGATCCAACACAATAAGCCTTCGGCACAACCAACCAACGCTACACATATATCCTTGTATTGCGACTCAACCGAATATATATATATATATATATATATATATATATATATATATATATATATATATAGATATATAGATATATATATATGTATATATACATATAACCTTACTATATTATATGAATAACTATAGTTCATCCATCAATCCAAGTTGAGTACGCCAACTAGTGTTAGCATTCACCACTCGTCGTTCACCGACATAGGCATATATATCAATATACGTATATACATACATATATTTAACATATAAATATATATAAATCTATATATATATACACACACATATATATATATATACATATCCGTATAAATACATGCACTTCGACAACGATGATTTCACGCAGTTACAATTCGTATATCAAGGTACTTGCCTTGGTAATCTCTCGCGGATACTCCGAAAGTACGGTCAGTTGGCAAAATCCGGAACTCCAACGAAAACAACGATCGGAAGGGCTCAACACCAGATTTTTGTAGGGAAATCGTCCCTAATGTCCTATCATCGAATAAACAATCAATCATACGAGGAAAAACATCACAAAACGACCAAATTCCTCTATGCGGCATTTCCCCGGACACTTTGAAGGCGTCAAACGGAAGTTCATATAATCGATTTAATCGGAAATGGTAAAACCGTGGAAAGATGATGAAAATGATAGAATACAACTTAATCTACAATTATCCATCGAATTTAAGTTCATAAGGCTCAAACGGACGAAATCTACCAAGATCCCCAAATTTCCCAAAGTTTGGATTTTAGGAAAAACTAACCTTGATTCGGTCGATTGAAGGATGTTATGGATTGATCTATCAATGATATGGACTCGGGATCTTCGTGGTTTTGTTGTTCAACAACATGCCTTATCGCTCTCATAACCTCTCGCCGCGGAAGGAAGAGAATGAAATGAAAAAGGTGTTGAAACAGGTCGCTTTGGTCAAATATATATCGGGTAATCGACTAGCGCGGCGCTAGGTTGTCCGGTAGCGTGCGCTTATCGGCCGCCCTCGCCGAGAAGCGTGCGCAAGTCATCGGCAGCGGCGGCGCAATCGCCCGCCCAGACCTATCGACTAATCGTCCGGCCAGTAGCGTGGCGAGCCGAGAGCGCGGCGCTAGCTCGCCGAAAGTTAGCGCAAGGCACTGTCCGCCAGAAGCGTGCGCTTACTCGCCGGTCGGCCAAGTCCGCACTTACCGCTAGATCGCTCGGGCCGATTAGCGCAGGCGTTACCTCCCGGCAGTGGCGTGCGCTACTCGCGGTTTAGCGCGCAATCGTCTGGCCAGAAGGCACGCTAGGCCGGTCTCGCGCAATCGTCTGGCAGCTCAAAGATCCGTGCCGCCTTCTCCCGCAACCGTCTCGGCCAGCCCGCATTGCCGTGGCCCGACGACTCGATTCCTAAAAACGCACGGAACGAACACGACGAAACGCTCGCGGACAACAACACCGATCCGAAATGAAATTAACATACAACAAATCACCACCTATGGCCATAAACACAAAATCGATTGTCGAGAAAAATAATACCGACGCTCGGAAACCGAGAAATTTCCGGTCTAAGAAAAAGAAAAATTCGAATAAATCAAAATAAAAATCTCGGATATTACATTCTACCCCCCTTAAAATAAGTTTCGTCCCGAAACTTAAAATAGAGAGCGGTGGAACAATCAAGGAAATAACTACTTGCTCAAATTTCAAATCATCACGAGCAAAGCGCGAGTGCAAGGTTCCAGAAATACGATGAACTGACCTAGCAAGTACAAGGCAATGGTCGAAAGGTGCGCAGATGAACTACCAACAACGAAAGTCGTCCCATACCGAAAATACTAAGAAGAGTACGGTTAATACATTCCCCCATACTAAGAGGACATTATGATCCCGAAACTTAGAACAACAAGAGTTGGAAACGTAAAGCAATGAAACGAAATACGATCGAAGTCACGATTGTTTGAAACAGCAACGATTAAGACATAGTACAAAATCTTCATTCTCCCATGCTAGGATCTTCAGAAGGAAACATAGGATTTCGGGACACTTCCCGGTCCCTAGTTCTGTTCTCTCTAGGCGGCATTCTTTGCCAATTCGGAAACCTGCCTCACAATGTTTCTCCCGATGACCTTCACACCCACACCTAACAAGTCAAGAGTGGAAAGGGACAATTTGCACGATCATGTCCCCGACGATTGCGGTTGAAGCACCTTATCTTCTTACCGAGAATCACCGATGTTGGCTTGGGATCCCAGCGCCACTCCCGACCGCAAAGACGACGCGTCCGAACGACGCGGGGTTTGGGAGCCTTAGACTCTTCATCGCCCAAAATTTCCCGGATGTCCTCGGTCTCTTCGTTTCGCTCGTGGGCTCGACCATTAAGGACATTTCATAGGATATCGTTTGATCTTGATACTCCTTCACTGTAGCAAGAATAGTTGTCGTACGAACCACCTTGTCGCTTCCACTTCCGTCATCACACTTACGTCCGCCAAGGCCCGACATACTAATACGTATAGTACCGTTCAAATATCAATAATCAGTTGCACAGTATACCACAATTATCAACATAAGGTTTAATTAACATCTATAGAATAACGTAAAGCGTTAAGTTTTATGAAGTCAATTTCGAGTACTCCGACGATGACGATCATTATATGTATGCACTTAATGAAAATAAATTTTTGGAAAAGAGGGCTAGTCACGTTGCGCCCAAGACTCATAAATACTGTCTTTTATTTCGGAAGAGGAAGTTTATATAACGACTCTAAAAATTATTTTCGAGTAATGTAAAAAAAATTCAAAATTGAATTGTAACTAATTTGAAATATTTCAAAAGTGTTAGATTCCCAAATACCACAATTTTGAAAATCTTTCCTCTTCTACCAAAATGTTTATTCGAAAGGATTTTCCACCGAGATACGTGACCATTTAACATGACAACATTAAATCATGGTTTTTCACAATGTTAGAAAATTTCAAAGCACCACTTTAAAATATTCGTGATACTACAGCGTCGTGGGCCCCGTGCCGGAACCCACCAGGCTAAAAATCATTTTTAAAAAAATGTTCAAATTGCCAAAAAGGCCGATGTTGGTAATATTCTCGAATACTCACTAAGTCATTTATAAAAATATCAAATACCGTCATAAGAATACTATCAAAACGTGCAAGAACAAAATATCAAAACTCGGCTTACAAGATACCAAAAGCTATTTCAAAATACTCACGCGGCGGATAAAATTAACACTCATAAATTTATTCTTATAAAGTGCAGAAACAGATAAATATGCTCGACTTCCGAAGCATATTACATAACCATTTTTGCTCGGACCGCATACGCATGTTATATCCTAAAACAATAATATCACCAACAAGTTCCAATCCTTAGTTCACATTAAACACGTTAGCACAATATAATCAAATATGTATATAAGGGGACTTACGATCGGGAGGCTTACCATCACAGATTGCCGGAAGATGATGTCGGAACCACGATACTAATCACAACTCTGATGCGCGCGACTTACACAAGACATGGACTTGACCCAACGGCCTAGGTTTTTCGCAAACCTAAGCTCTGATACCATAAATGTAACACCCTGCAACGACGGAATGTCACACGCCGTAGACCCTTATCACAAGGATCTACCAGGCTAAGCTCCAAAAGACTACTCAATGGTTGACCGACCGGGGTCAAAATTAAATGCAAAGGCATCGACAAGGTCATTAACCAATTCGTAAAATAACGACATTCACATTACAATGACAATAATAAACTTGAACACCGAAAAGAATGACAACTCGTTTAATAAATGAAAACTACACCCATGTAAGGGTGAATACTCGAACGACAGAGAAATACCGACCAATCAAACAAAGGAAAAGACTCGACTCGCGTGATTAGTATCATTGTCCTCCATCTCCTTCCAAGCCGATCTCGGATCGCTCCCGAGCCGCCAAAACTCGAGCGCATAACAGCACCCACCCCGAAAACTCGGGGTTAGCAACCGGAATTTTGCTAGTGCAAGTACATAATATACAAGATATACGAATAATAACAACACAAATCTCAACAAATGTGAAGCCTTAACATAAACCACACATTCCCATAGTCCACACAGAATAGTATCACATACACAAAGTGAAAGATAATCACATAGTCATATTCTCTGTACGGAACCTAACGCCAATGAAACTTTAAACGAGCCCAATGAGTCGAAAAATCCCTTTATACAAGGAAAAATATTTTGATAAGAAAGTTTGAAAACATCATTATTGACTCAGCTATCATGGGATTTTGAAAATCAAACGGAATACTTTTAGAAAATACTTCAAAACTCTCGGATCCTCGACCCAAAGATGTGGAAAACAATTTACAAGAAAACCATTACAACGTTATTCGGGTCCTCGACCCAATGCACGAATAATCATCACAAAGACAATCAAAGGCACGACCTCTCATTCGACAATTCTGCTCAAGACCCTTGATTAATTAACCCTGAGATTTCACAAACATCCTTGGTTAATTAACCCCAATACCAACGTCTTAAAAACAATTTGAAACAAGCTTTCAAAACACGAATCACAGTCTATATCGAGACCAAGATTTTAAAAGAGTTGAAAGAACTTTGAAATACGAGGATTGTTCGCAACGGGTCTTAGCTATCACTCGAATATCCGTTACCAATAAGCCGCCAGCGCCTCCTTACACACTGTGCACCGGCGTTCACTCCACTATGTTGGCCGCCCCTTGAACATGTCACCGCGCCGCGATCACTCCCGACAGAGCGCCTTGCACGCGCATTAGGTAACACCGTGTTCACCAAACATATGGAGCCGCACATTGCGCAGACACCGTGCCGGAGTACACACCCCGCCCTCAGAGGTTCCCGGATACGACGTCTCTCACAACAAGTATTCACATTATTACAAACATCAAGTACACAATCAATCAATTCAACAATTATCAAATCAATACACCAATTCACACAATTTATCCGACAGTCCATAACCATACAATAAACAATAACACGTACATTATCAATCAAGATCCAACACAATAAGCCTTCGGCACAACCAACCAACGCTACACATATATCCTTGTATTGCGACTCAACCGAATATATATATATATAGATATATAGATATATATATGTATATATACATATAACCTTACTATATTATATGAATAACTATAGTTCATCCATCAATCCAAGTTGAGTACGCCAACTAGTGTTAGCATTCACCACTCGTCGTTCACCGACATAGGCATATATATCAATATACGTATATACATACATATATTTAACATATAAATATATATAAATCTATATATATATACACACACATATATATATATACATATCCGTATAAATACATGCACTTCGACAACGATGATTTCACGCAGTTACAATTCGTATATCAAGGTACTTGCCTTGGTAATCTCTCGCGGATACTCCGAAAGTACGGTCAGTTGGCAAAATCCGGAACTCCAACGAAAACAACGATCGGAAGGGCTCAACACCAGATTTTTGTAGGGAAATCGTCCCTAATGTCCTATCATCGAATAAACAATCAATCATACGAGGAAAAACATCACAAAACGACCAAATTCCTCTATGCGGCATTTCCCCGGACACTTTGAAGGCGTCAAACGGAAGTTCATATAATCGACGAATCGGAAATGGTAAAACCGTGGAAAGATGATGAAAATGATAGAATACAACTTAATCTACAATTATCCATCGCAATTTAAGTTCATAAGGCTCAAACGGACGAAATCTACCAAGATCCCCAAATTTCCCAAAGTTTGGATTTTAGGAAAAACTAACCTTGATTCGGTCGATTGAAGGATGTTATGGATTGATCTATCAATGATATGGACTCAGGATCTTCGTGGTTTTGTTGTTCAACAACATGCCTTATCGCTCTCATAACCTCTGGCCGCGGAAGGAAGAGAATTTAATGAAAATAGGTGTTGAAACAGGTGCTCGGTCAAATATATATCGGGTAATCGACTAGCGTCGCTAGGTTGTCCGGTAGCGTGCGCTATCGGCCCCGCCGATAGCGTGCGCAAGTCATCGGCGCAGCTGCGTGCGCAATCGCCCGCCTGTGACCCATCGACTAATCGTCTGCCAGTAGCGTGGCGCTGCCGAGCCGGAGCGCGGCGCTAGCTCGCCGAGTTAGCGCGCAATGTCCGGCCAGAAGGCGTGCGCTACTCGCCGGTCCGCCAAGTCCGCACTTACCGCTTAGATCGCACAGGCCGATTAGCGTGCGTTACCTCCGGCGATGGCGTGCGCTACTCTCGCGGTTTAGCGCGCAGAATCGTCCGGCCGTAGCGTACGCTAGGCCGGTCCCTCGCCGCAATCGTCTGCCGTGCCAAAGATCCGTGCAGTTCCTCCCGCAACCGTCCGGCCGGCGCCCATTGCCGTGGCACGACGACTCGATTCCTAAAAACGCACGGAACGAACACGGCGAAACGCCATGACAACAACACCGATCCGAAATGAAATTAACATACAACAAATCACCACCTATGGCCATAAACACAAAATCGATTGTCGAGAAAAATAATACCGACGCTCGGAAACCGAGAAATTTCCGGTCTAAGAAAAAGAAAAATTCGAATAAATCAAAATAAAAATCTCGGATATTACATACATATCATACTCCACGGAACATGTTAATCATAAACATACTTCCCGAGGTAAATCACTTAATCAAAACGGTTAAATCGAAAGATAGGGGTAAACCCGATATACATCTTGTGAAAACATTTTACGATCTCGGGAGTTTTGAAAACACTTGGGATTTTAAGAATTCTCAAACCTTTCAAAACATTTAGGGACACAGCCCAAAAGTCATTCTCCAAAATTCAAGTTCCAGAATAACACGCAGGTCCATAACCCATTTCACAAAACACGGGGTCCGTGACCCAAATCACAAATCACATGTTCCTAAGGATTATTCGTGTCCCGTGCTAACAAGCCACGAACCTCAGATGCTCCCGAAGAACAAACCCGAGTGAATAACCCAATAGGAAAAACATATCAAATCACATGTCTCCACGACACGAATATCACAACCAAACCACAACCATATGTTATCCCGGCATCGCGCTAACAAGCCACGAACCTCGGAGTCCCCGCAAGACATACCCGATGATAACCCTACAAGTTATCCCGGCATCGGCTAGCAAGCCCCGAACCTCGGAGTCCCCGCAAGACATACCCGTATTGGATAACCTTACGGTTTCGCCCGACCCATACTAGCAAGTATGGATCCTGAGATTCAACAATCCTACCCGAGGCACATCACATACATCAAGCACACAACAATAATCACTTATCAATCCAAACAACATTAAGCATCACAAACTCCTTTCAAGGAGTAACAACTAATATCACACACATTACGTTCTTACCGAACAAGTACATAATAACAATACGTAATCCCCGACAAAGGATTACGGTCTATCAAACTCACTCGAATTGATCATATTATCTTTCAACATACAAAACCAACACACATATTCCGAGAATACATATTCACGAAGTATACGAATTATCGTTGAAAGACAACATTTATCGAGAACATACCAATCCCTTTTTACGTTCATTAAATATTGGATTTCGCATAAAATCATTTATCAAGAATTATATCAACGAAACATGAAATGTATGGGCAAGATACTTGCCTCAAAATCGGTACGCAAGTATTCCGACGAACACGGCTCAACCGGAAAGCTTCGAAACGCCCAATGCTATCGAAACGGAAGACGACGACGAACGAAAGGGTTCAACACGGTTTCTTCGCAAGAAACACGACCCTAACAACATATAATCAATAAATCATCGATCATACGAGGAAGAATAATCGTAGAACGCCCGAAAACTCCTCTATGACATTTTACCGGACACCTTCAAGGCGTCGATCAAGAACTCGACCAAAATAACGAATCGATACGATCCAACCATGGAATAACAAGGAAAATGATATAATACATCTAAATAATCATCAATCCATCCCAATCCTAAGTTAAAACGGATTAAACGGACAAATCGAACAAAATCCCCAAAACTATATTTTAGGAAAACTTGCCTTGATTCGGTCGATCGGAGCAAGTTATGGAAGGATTAATCGATGTTATGAACTTCAAAACTTCATGGATTTAACCCCTAACAACATCCCTCCATGATCATCAAAGCTCCAGCCGCGGAAGAGGAAGAAACGAGTGAGAAAAATGAAGAAAAACCCGATCATTGGCCTTAAATAGCCGACAGACTCGACCGTGTCCGCCTCGACACGGTCGTGGCGCGCAGTGGCGGCAGGGACTCGACCGTGTCCCGCTAGACACGGTCGCGCCGCCGAGGGGCCTACCGAGCGACTGTCCGCGGCGCTCGGCATTGACTCGACCGTGTCTGGAACACGGTCGGGCCTCTGGCGCCGCTCCGCTTATCCTAAGAGTTCGGCTCGGCCGTGCTGCACGACACGGCCGGGTCCCGAGGCGAGACTTCCGCTTATCCGGACGAGTGCAGCACGGGCCGTGTCGGACGACACGGCCGAGTTCGGCCGGCGGATCGCCAATAACGAGCGGGTGAGCTAAAACGACCATAACTCTCTCTCGTCCGACTCGATTGACTCACCGTTTGAACCATTGGAAAGCTAACTCGATGCTCTATAATATTGCAAAGATTCAGAATTTTTGGAGTTACCAAAAATTAATGGTGATCTAACAAAGTTGAACTCATACTTAGAAAAGTCGTTTAGTAATCCTGAATTCAACAAAACGACACCGAAACCCGAACCTGAATACGAACCGAAGATACGGTTACGAAGTACTCACAAAGACGAATCTAAGAGCTAGTAGAACACACGATTCCGACCACCCGAAGGCTCGAAATTCGACAACGGAAGGTAATTACCCCAAACTTTGGGAAATTACGAAAATGGCCCAAATGCCCGAAAATCACCATACGACAACGAATAATCAAACCGAAGCTCACAACACGTATAACAACGTTAAATGAACTTACGAAAAACCCCAAACGACAATTTCGAACGAGATTCGCAAGAACCGAACTCAAGCGCGGAAAAGTCGCTAAAAAGCACGGAACTCAACAAAGCAGCACCGAAACGAACTCGGATGACAAAAGTGCAGAATTAAATATTCTCCGAATGACGAAACGGTCATGAGAGAGTCGTCAAAACAGACTCCGACCAAAAAAAAAGAAATTTACCGAAAATCGAAAATTGCGGATATTACACTCTAATGCACATAACTGGCCCTGAACTCTCTGAACCCAAACCTCAATATTCTGACAAATAAGATCTCGCTGGATCCTACTCTGCGGTGTAAGTACTTCTAACATCTGCAACGCCATCGGATTACGGCTCAACGCATCCGCCACTACGTTAGCCTTACCCGGATGGTAAAGTATCTCGAGGTCGTAATCTTTAATTAGCTCCAACCACCTACGCTGTCTCATATTTAACTCCCTCTGACTGAAGATATACTTCAAACTCTTGTGATCGGTAAAAATCTTACACGACGACCCATAGAGATAATGCCTCCAGATCTTTAAGGCGAAAACGACCGCAGCTAACTCCAAATCATGCGTGGGGTAATTCACCTCATAAGGTTTCAACTGGCGGGACGCATACGCAATCACTCTGTCTCTCTGCATCAAAACACATCCTAGACCAAGGCCCGAAGCATCACTGTACACTACGAAATCCTCGTTCCCCTGAGGCAACGCTAACACGGGTGCGGTAGTCAAACGTCTCTTTAACTCGTCAAAACTGCCCCGCTGTCTCGCCCACTCGAACTTCTGAGTTTTCTGGAGCAACTGAGTGAGTGGTCTAGCGATCTTAGAAAATCCCTCAACGAATCTACGGTAATAGCCGGCAAGACCCAGAAAACTTCTCACCTCCTTCACATTCTTAGGCGGCTCTCAAGCCATCACTGCCTCTATCTTCTGCGGATCTACCCGAACTCCCTCTGCTGAAATCACATGCCCGAGGAACGTCACTTCCTCGAGCCAAAACTCATACTTAGAGAACTTCGCGTACAACTGCTCAGTCCTCAAAGTGTCTAATACAATCCGGAGATGTAAGGCGTGCTCCTCCCGATTCCGTGAATAGATAAGAATATCGTCGATAAAAACGACTACGAATTTGTCTAGATACTCAATGAAAACTTTGTTCATCAACTGCATGAACACTGCTGGGGCATTGGTTAGCCCGAAAGGCATAACCACAAACTCGTAATGGCCATATCTCGTCCGAAAGGCAGCTTTCGGAATATCGACGTCCCGAATCCTCAACTGGTAGTAGCCCGATCGCAAATCAATCTTCGAAAAGACTGTCGCCCCCTGAAGCTGATCAAACAAATCGTCAATACTGGGCAAAGGGTATTTATTTTTTATGGTCAACTTGTTTAATTCTCGAAAATCGATGCATAAACGAAGCGACCCATCCTTCTTCTTAACAAAGAGTACAGGCGCACCCCAAGGCGATGCGCTCGGTCGAATATACCCTTTATCTAACAATTCTCCCAACTGATTCTTCAACTCTAACATCTCCGACGGTGCCAAGGGCGTAACGTACGTAATTGCAACAAATTAGCGTACGTAATGCTACACAGGTAGCGTACGCTATGGCTATAAACTTAGCCAAAATTCCAAACTCACCAAGCAACAACCAAACGACGAAACCAAACCGACGATCAGTAAAAATATTTAGATCCCGAAATATTCTAATACAATATACATTGTATCGGTCCAAACAACAACACTTGTACAATTTCAAATGAATACGTACAACTCAACAGTAACAGGAAAGAAAGAAAAAAGAAAAAAATTACCCCCGGATATTACATTCATCCCCAAATATCAGATGGGTTTTCAGCCGCCACAAAATATCAGATGGGTATTCAGCCCCAAAATATCAGATGGGTTTTCAACCTGGTTAACTCTTCACCTTTTCAATTACATGGCCAATTTTAGTCATTTATTTCTCACTCACCGGAAATCGGTTTTGTAATATCCGTAGATTTTATTATTATTATTATTATTAATATTATTATTATTATTATTTTTGTTGTTAAATTATTTACAGATTTAATTTTAATTGAGAACCTATTTATTAGTCCAACCCCATTATATATTAATTGGTCTATTAGATTTCAACCCAATATCTTTACTTTGGGCCAGCCCAACACCACCATGTCCTTCTAGTTTCTCATTCTCTGAACTGATACATTTTCAGTTTTTTTATCCAGACTTCAGTTACCATCTTTAATCCAAAATAACTCTGAGAACTTATGACACAAATAATTAACACAAATAAATGAGTGCCCTTTCCAATCATTCCAGTACAGTATAAAAAAAGGGGAAATCATTCCTACAATTCACAATCTGCATATCAATCACACTCCAGTAAAAGGTAAAAAAAAATTAAAACCTTTAATTTTCTTCTGTCAAATTCATCATTTTCATCTTTCATTTTTGTTCATAAAATCATATCTGCCAAAAAAAAAAAAGAGATAAACAGTATCGGCGATTCACTGTCGCCGCCGCATCGTTGCAATTCCGCGGCCATCAACCCATCAAACCCGAGCTGGCTTCAATTTCTCCAGGCGACGAACAAATCGCCGAAAACCTCCACGATCCATCGCCCTTGTCGCCCTTGTAATTATCAGAAAAGTTTATGATTCTGCATACTCTTCTATATGAAAATATTATTCAGTAATACCATTCCATGGTACTTCGCCAGCTTCAACAGGTACATATTTTAATTCAGAAATTCAGATATGCATATATCTTGAATTATTCTCATTTTTGTAAATTGTGGATATGCTTGATTACTCAGTTAATATTATTGTTCGATATTATTTGTATATTGGTCAATGCATTTACACAATATAGAATAATCCATGTGAGTAGATGGCTCGCACGAGATTAACAGCTAGGAAATCAACTTCATGTTCATTGGTATTGAGAAGCACGAGAGTTCGGACTTTTAGAGAATACCAAAGGCCAGACCATCACGACGTAGGCGATCATATTAACACTATGGCGAGAAAGTTCGTGCGTGTTAGGCGGGATGGAGTTTCCGACTACCTTGCCGTTGTGAAGCTTATGGAGACTCTTCCCCCTGCTTGGAGCCTCCGAGCTAGGACACTACTATTAAATTTGGTGGACTTTACCTCGACCTCAGATACGCCAGTGATCGACTTTGTGGAGTTCTCGGCCGAGCTACATCGAATGTGGCTCCGAGAACGCTGTGGTCTGGATGATGTTTCCGACAGTGATGAAGAGGAAGAAGAAGATCCAAGCGAAGATGCCAGTGTGGCTTCGGCATCTTCGGCATGAATTCAAACAAAGTTATAATCTATATTGGAGAATAAAATACGACTATTTAGTATTAATTGTCGTAGACTGGGCATCCCGGTATTTTTAATAATCTTATTTATGAGTACAACATTGTACTTTATTTTCCATTTAAAATAATTATACAAATAATAGTGGGATTATATTTCGCATGTATTTATTTTTTTTTCTTTTCAGTCACGAATATGGCTTATATTCATAAAAATTTTGCAAATATATATATAGACGTAGAATCTTACCAGTAATCGCAATTTTGAACATTAGGAAAATGTTTCCAAGGTGGCCATGCACTGGGAGAGGAGGAAACGAAGGTGCTATGAATGGAGGGCGTAGAGAACGAGAAAACAACGCTGAGATACCTGCTGTAAACCAATACCAAGTGGTGGAACAATTGGTGCCGGACCCCGGCATTCACTGGAAAGGAAGAACCTACTTTCGTGGAAGAATGGATTCGATCGTTAGAACGAACTTTTAGGCTGGTCGGATGCACAGATGCACAACCAGTAATCTGTGCTGAATATCAGCTTACGGAAGGAGCCGACCGTTGGTATGAGAGCTACTGGAGGACTCGGCCAGAAGAGGAGCGTGCAGCCCTAACTTGGAACGAGTTCAAATTTATAATCAGAGAACAGTATTACTCGAGGCATTATCGTGAACAAAAACAGCGGGAATTTTGGGATCTCAAGCAAGAAGGAATGTCTGTGACTGAGTACGAACGGAAATTTACCGACATGAGCCAATTTGCGACACGTTTTGTGTCCACTGACATGGAAAAATCTCGCAAGTTCCTGGATGGTCTCCGACCAGGAATAAGGCATATTCTCAAGAGCCACGGTGATCTATCTTATGCAGAAACTGTCAAGAGAGCTCAAGAGATTTCCTCGAGTCAGGATATGGACCGTAAACAGGTTGAGAGCTCTGGTAAGAGGAAGTGGCAAGGCCATAACCAAGGTAAGACTGGAAGTCAGAATGCCAGTCAAGGTCAGAGTAAGCAAGGCGAAATTGAAGGAAAAGCGAAGCCCAACGTCAAGGCCGAGAAACCTTCATGTACAAATTGTGGAAAGAACCATGGAGGAGGCCTGGCGGGTCAGGGAAAATGCTATCGATGCAAGCAATCAGGGCATACATCTTATGATTGCCCAGTCGGAAAAGAAGGTCAGACTTCCGGGGGTAAGGCACGAGTGTTTGCCATGAGCCTAAAAGATGCTGAAGGGAACCCAGATACAATGACAGGTATCTTGACAG
Source organism: Orobanche coerulescens (assembly GCA_033398695.1). Classification (NCBI taxonomy): domain Eukaryota; kingdom Viridiplantae; phylum Streptophyta; class Magnoliopsida; order Lamiales; family Orobanchaceae; genus Orobanche; species Orobanche coerulescens. The sequence goes on from CM065809.1 coordinate 12,383,417, forward strand.
TATTTAATATACCTGCATTAGTACTTTTTGATACTTTTTGATACTGGAAGTAAATACATTAGAATAAAAGAACCATTAGAGGTTAGTGTACCATCTGGTAAAATAATATGTGCTGATTCTATGGTTAGAAATACACCTATAGATATGAATGAGAATAACTTGGATACGGATCTATACGTGATTGAAAGACTTCGGCATAATCCTAGGGATGAATTGGTTGAAAAAGTACCGAGCTATCATTAAATGTTATGAGAGAGAAATAACCCTAGTCTTGCCTGGGGATAAGGAGACTACATTTTTCGGAGTAAAGACTTGTACCTCACATAGGTTTATATCTGCCATGAAAGCAATTAAGTTGCTAAAAAGAGGCAAATGTCAAGGATACCTGGTGAACATAGTTGGTACAGAAAGACAAGAATTGTCAGTCTCAGATGTATCAATTGTGAAGGAATTTCCAGATGTGTTTCCTGAAGATTTACCAGGAATTCCACCTGATAGACAAGTAGAGTTCACAATTGACCTGATACCTGGAGTAGCACCGGTATCAAAGGCTCCTTATCGGATGGCGCCAAAAGAATTGCAGGAATTGAAGGTTCAACTGCAAGAGTTGCTGGACTTAAATTTCATTCGTCCAAGTGTTTCCCCATGGGGAGCACCGGTTCTTTTTGTCAAGAAGAAAGACGGTACATTAAGGATGTGTATCGATTATCGTGAGTTAAATCGACTCACAATTAAAAATAAGTATCCGTTGCCAAGGATCGAGGATTTATTTGACCAACTTAGAGGAGCAGGAATTTTATCTAAGATCGACCTGAGATCGGGATATCATCAATTGAAAATAAAGGAGGATGATATTTCTAAGATGGCCTTTCGGACAAGATATGGACACTACGAATTTGTAGTAATGCCCTTTGGACTAAGTAATGCCCCAGCCGTATTTATGGATTTGATGAATCGAGTATTTCACCAATACTTGGATAAATTTGTTATTGTATTCATTGATGATATTTTGGTGTATTCTAAAGATGAGAAACAGCATGAGGAACATTTAAGAATAGTATTGGAGACTCTTCGCAATGAGAAATTATACGCGAAGTTTAAGAAATGCGAGTTTTGGATTGACCAAGTAGTATTTCTCAGTCATGTGGTGACCGCTCAGGGGATTGAAGTCGACCCAGTCAAGATCGAAGCAATAAACAGTTGGGAAGCACCTACGAATGCAAATGAAGTTCGAAGTTTCCTAGGTTTAGCCGGTTACTACCGGAGATTTATCGAGGGCTTCTCAAAGATAGCAACACCTATGACGAAGTTGACTCGAAAAGGGGAGAAATTCTTATGGAATTATAAGTGTGAAGCGAGTTTCCAAGAATTAAAGAAAAGGTTGACGACAGCACCTGTGTTAACGATTCCAGACCCTACCAAGGACTTTGTAATATACAGTGATGCGTCGAAGCAAGGTCTTAGATGTGTTCTGATGCAACATGGCAAGGTGGTTGCATACGCCTCCAGACACCTTAAACAACATGAGTTAAACTACCCTACTCATGATCTAGAATTAGCCGATGTAGTTCATGCGCTAAAGATTTGGAGGCATTACTTGTATGGAGGAAGGTGTGAAATTTTTACCGATCATAAAAGTTTGAAGTATTTGTTTACTCAGAAGGAGCTAAACATGAGGCAAAGAAGGTGGCTTGAGTTGGTGAAAGATTATGATTGCACGATCCAGTATCATCCAGGCAAGGCCAACGTAGTTGCAGATGCCTTAAGTCGCAAGACGAGAGGAGAATTGTGCAATATGATCACTACTCAAGAGCAACTCATTCAAGATTTTTCGAGATTGAATATTGAAGTTGTTAGACCAAAGGGAACAACATCAATTTTATCAGCTCTAGTGGTTCAACCAACCTTACGGGAAAGAATTAAGAGAGCTCAATCCCAGGATGAGATATTAAGTAGAATGAAAGAGTTGGCCATATCTACAGACAATAAGGGTTTTGGAATAGCAAGTGATGGTACCTTGATGTACGAAGGGAGAATTTGTGTGCCCAGAGATGAAAGTAAGATAAAGGAAATTTTAATCGAAGCTCACGGTACGCCATATACTGCCCACCCAGGCAGTACGAAAATGTACCAAGATCTCAAGAAAATGTTTTGATGGAAAGGAATGAAGAATGATATAGGGAAATTTGTGGAGAGTTGTTTGACTTGTCAACAAGTCAAGGCCGAACATCAACGACCATCAGGATTACTCAAACCACTTGAAATTCCAGAATGGAAGTGGGAACATATAGCCATGGATTTCGTAGTCGGTCTACCCACAACTGTTAAAGGAAATACTGCAGGTTGGGTGATTGTTGACAGAATGACAAAATCTGCTCATTTTCTGCCAGTCAAGATGACGTTTAAGATGAATCAGTTCGCAAAAATGTATATCAAGGAGATAGTGAGATTACATGGAATTCCGGTATCAATAGTGTCAGATAGAGACCCTCGTTTCACTTCAAGATTTTTGGAAAAGTTTGCATGAAGCTATGGGAACAAAGTTAAATTTCAGCACTGCTTACCATCCTCAAACAGATGGTCAAACGGAGCGAACGAATCAAATCCTTGAAGATATGCTGAGAGCATGCATACTGGATGCAAATGGTGATTGGGAATCACTGCTACCTTTGGTTGAATTTGCCTACAATAATAGTTATCAAGCCACAATTGGGATGGCACCATATGAAGCTCTATGTGGAAGAAAATGCAGATCTCCATTGTATTGGGATGAAGTTGGAGAAAGAAAAGTATTGGGACCTGAGTTAGTTGAGGAAATAGTCAGAAAAATTAAGATGATCCGAGAGAGAATTAAAATTGCTCAGGACCGACAAAAGTCATATGCTGATAAGCGTAGAAAGGAGTTACATTTTGATGTGGGAGATAAAGTATTTTTAAAGGTGGCTCCAATAAAAGGAATTTTTCGTTTTGGAAAGAGAGGAAAACTTCGACCGAGATTTGTCGGGCCATTCGAAGTTCTTGAACGAATTGGAAATTTAGCATATCGTCTCGCTTTACCACCCGAATTTGCTTCAGTACACAATGTATTCCATGTCTCTATGCTCAGAAAATACGCGCACGATCCGAGTCATGTAATCAGCTACGCGAATTTGAACGTTAACAGAGATTTAACGTATGAGGAGCTACTGAGTGCAATACTCGAGAAGAAAATTCACAAATTGAGAAACAAAGATATCACATTGATTAAAGTGCAGTGGAATCGTCATGAAAAAGACGAAGCTACTTGGGAACGCGAGGAAGAGTTTCGAGCTCGTTATCCTGATTTCTATAATCAAGGTATGATACTAATTTTCGAGGACGAAAATTTTTCAACGAGGGTAGAATGTAATATCCGTAAATTTTATTATTATTATTATTAATATTATTATTATTATTTTTGTTGTTAAATTATTTACAGATTTAATTTTAATTGAGAACCCATTTATTAGTCCAACCCAATTATATATTAATTGGTCTATTAGATTTCAACCCAATATCTTTACTTTGGGCCAGCCCAACACCACCATATCCTTCTAGATTCTCATTCTCTGAACTGATACGTTTTCAGTTTTTTTATCCAGACTTCAGTTACCATCTTTAATCCAAAATAACTCTGAGAACTTATGACACAAATAATTAACACAAATAACTGAGTGCCCTTTCCAATCATTCCAGTACAGTATAAAAAAAAAGGGGGAAATTATTCCTACAATTCACAATCTGCATATCAATCACACTCCAGTAAAAGCTAAAAAAAAAAAAAATCAAAACCTTTAATTTTCTTCTGTCAAATTCATCATTTTCATCTTTCATTTTTGTTCATAACATCAAATCTGCCAAAAAAAAAGAGATAAACAGCAGCGGCGATTCACTGTCGCCGCCGCATCGCCGCAATTCCGCGACCATCAACCCATCAAACCCGAGCTGGCTTCAATTTCTCCAGGCGACGAACAAATCGCCGAAAACCTCCACGATCCATCGCCCTTGTCGCCGCTCGAGGTCTGTCCGTCCGCGGTCGCGACTCTCCGCATCCCGCCGATGCGGTTTTCGCCTGCCACCGCCGCCGCCAGAGGTGCAAGACCGAATTTTTTTTGGGTCCGCGTCGAGTCTGATCGCACAGCCCTTCGGTGTGTGTGGTTTGGGACGTGCGCGTCCGTATGTGTGTGTGTGTGTGAGAGTTTTTATAAAAAAAAAAAAGGAAAAGAAAAGAAAAAGCTGAAGAATGAGAGAAGGAGAGCGGGGCAGGGAGGAAAGTTGAGAGGGGCGGCGGGTGAAGATATGGGATGGGTTGACCTAAGTGTTGGATTTTATATCCAATACTTTCATCCAAAATTCAATTTAGCCCCTATGTTCTTTTATTTTTGATTTTACCCCTATTCAATTTTTAATATCTCAAAATACATCTTTTTAAATCAAATTCAAATATTTTAATTTAGTTTGTATTATTAAATTTTCATACTTTAATGATAATATTAAATTATTTTATTGTAGATAACGACGAGAACTTTCGGGCCTAAGATTTCGCGAGTCGAGCATCTATATTTAGTCAAGCGCTGCATTTGAGGTGGGATTTTTATTTCCACTTATTTTCTACAAAATTACATGTCTCGTATGTATATTACATGTTATTTGACATATATTATTTATGATGTGATTTATCATGTCATACAGACAGAACAGAAAAATTGTACTTCCAGTACACAGAACATTTAGCCTTCGGGCTCAGATCGCCTCCGGGCTCCGAGTACTCCGTGTAGAAATACACGTAAAAACAGAACAGAAATATTTATATGTTCAATTATTCGTGATATATTCATATGTGACATGTATAGCCTCACTAAGCTCAAGCTTACCCCGAATTTTTAAAATGTTTTCAGGTTAAAGGAGCGGGCGTGGTACTGGTGGAAGATGGTATCAATATAAGCATCAACTCTTAATATTATTAATTATATTTTAATTTACGAAGAATCTTTCAATTTGTAATTTGAATGCTTTGCGAACGTTAACAATTGCCTTATTTTCATTAAATGATTAATGTTTGGTATAATTTTACGTAATTAGATGTAGTATAAATTCTGTACTTAATATTTTGGTTGCATTTTAAATTGGAGTCTTCGTTAATTCCTTACATTTATTTAATCACTAAAGTTTACCTTGAAATTTTAAAAGTAAAAAAAAAATATAGTTCTTCTTCTAATTGATATTTATGTGACACTATATTATTATTTAGCTTCCGCACGTTATTATTTTATTTAAAGGAAAATTTTTAAATTAAGATAATAAAAGTTGTAAAAAAAATTATACATGTTTTCAAGTTTTAATTATAATTAATATTAGGATGTTACAGGTTTTGAGAAAAATAAAATTCTACGTTCATCTTCTCGGAACGTAGATTCTCAATTTATTATTTAATTTCTAGGAATTAAATATTTTATCATTATTAAATTAGTTTAAATTGAGTTAGAACTCATTTTTTTCTAAAACCAATTTCCAACACTACTCAACATGAGTCTATTGCCGGACCAAGTTAATACGCAAGTCAGATCTAATATTTTTTAAAGTCTATTTAGACCAGACTTAGATGAATGCCCTATAAATTTAAGTTCATAATATTTAGTATACTAAAATTATTTGAAGGGTGTTGGAACAAAATCGGTGTTGGCACCGTTGTGCGGAAGCGTAAATATAAAGGTGCGGAAATAAACGACACACGGATTTATAGAGGTTCGGCTGTAATCGAGCCTACGTCCTCTGTCGGTATCTTTTTTCTATAGGATTAAGATCAAAACCTTTGCACCTCTCTTCTATCGGTCGAGGGATAACGATTACAATCACGTCTTCTATTGGTTCGTGATAAACCACTCGTACTTGTCTTGGTGTTGGTCCAAGTTAAACCGTTTTCCTTTTCTATCAGACAAGGAATCAACCGCTCTAGCTTTCTATGGGTACTAGATAAACCTCACTTAGATATCGATTGAGATTCTAACAATGATGGATCCTTGATCCTAATAACACCCAATCCAATCGTATCTTTTCTTTTTCCTCTCGTGTATGTGTTGAATGTACACTACACCATATATGGGTTTCAGCAACACCTGAAAAACAGTGTTCAAAAGTCCAAAAAGTGTTGCTGAAGGTAGAAAAACAAGCTATGGCTACACTTTGACTAAATTCGAAAGTGTTATAAAAACGGCCGCAACCATAGGGGTCTAAGGTAACACTTTTCTTTTTTTTGGTAACATGTTAAAAAGTGTAGCAATAGACCCCTATGCCAACACTTTTATTGTCTCTGGCTACACTAGATTTTGTGTTGCTGTAGACTTAAGGCCACACTTTTATATATTTAGTGACACAAAGATTTGTATAGCCGTAGACCTATGCCAACACTCATGAGGTCTAATGTAACATTAAATTGTGAAACATTTTGACATCTTTACCAACAACTTTAACACTATGGCTACACTTATATATGAACAGTTCTAACTTATGCCAACACAATTTTAATCTTTGCCAACACAATTTTTATATTTTGCCAACAGAAAGAATTATAAATTATAGTCTATGGCTACATTTTTGCAGATTTTTACCAACATTTTTCAGGCTAAAAAGCAAAATGTTATATTGGAAAATAAATATTACCATAAAACAGTCAATACCATTAAAACAATGTCAACCATAACAACATCCAAAATACATGACTGCTAATATTCAATCCATAATAGCTAAGAACAAGTTACGATCGCAATCCACAAATATAACAAAACTACTTGAGTCACTTAGCTAGCATAATATAAAATGATGAGATCAGTCAAGGAGTGACATTGTCACCGCCATAGGACTCCTCGACTGTTTCTGAGAGTCATCAATCTTTATGTTCAAATCTGGATTCTTCTCGGCCAACATTTTCATCATTTCTCGAACTTTTTGGTCAAGTTTTTCATCCATCTCTTGTTGAAGTTGAGCCCTGATCTTAGCAGTTAGGTCCGCCACGTACTGATCAGCAACTTGAACGGATGGTGATGCTGAAGACTTCGATTTTGGTTGCTCTGTAATATACTCTTCTTGACTATATATATACACTCACTGGTAAGAAGAATGAGAATATGTCACATTATGTTAAGAAGGAGATAGTTGAATTTCACAAGGAAGAGATGATAAAGTATAGGGTAAGATAAACTGCAAAATCAATGTTAAACTTTTTCTGCATAAGGTAGCATAGACTCCCTGAGCATTTACATAAGGTATCATAAACTGCTTAGTATACTGAAGAATACATATTACTCGAAACTTACAGGCAATATGAATGGGTAAAAATAAAACTGAAATCCTGAAACCTGATAACCAAGTTGAGCAGCTAGAACAAGTGTTGGGCCCCAAAATATTCACATCTGTTTTTACTTGAACATTTATATCCTTTGATTTTGATATGCCAAAGGAGTCATTGTGGTATACCTCCTCTGTTATAGACTCAGTTTATAGAACCGAGAGGGTAGTATTATGTTTAAAAATCAAATATAAGCTGACCAGAAAATCCTCAAATTTCACCCTCCAAAATATTGAAAATAAAAAGTAGAATTTACTTAAATAAGACACTAGAGAGAGAGGGAACCTGTTGAATATGATCAAAGACGTTGGGATAGTACTTAAATAGATGGCACTTCGTTGTGAATATGTACTCTTGAGTTTTCGCCTTGGTACTATTCTAATCTTTTTCACTGCCAAAATCAAGTGTATAACGCGGTTATCTCAATTGCATACCCAGCTTAACTGTGTTGAACAGTTCTACTACATCCACCCCATTAAATTAAATTAAAAAAAAAAAGCGACATCAGAAATAATATAACATCATACCTCCAACCAGAATCGTCCCCACATCTTTCTATACTTTCAATGACCCTGCTTGTTCTGTACCCTTTTTCCAACTTGGCATTGGTTTCACACCTCGAGGTAGTAACAAGAACGTATGCAGTCTGTTAAGTGAAAGAAAAAGACAAGGACATTATGTTAATGCTTAAACATTTATCTCAGAGATGTTCAAGTATTAGTGTGTATGTGGATGATGGTAAGAAAAAGGGTGCAGTTGATAGTGCTAGAACTAAGAAATGTTCAATCATTTATGAGATTCCATTAAATATTGGTGGCAGTCCCGAACATAATGAAGACAGTGAATTGGGGTCTGATGATGGCAGTGACTATGATATTTTTGATAAAGATGATATGGTTGAAACAGATGATAGCTTGGATGATGATGAACTGGGATCTGATGATGATGAGTATAAAGAGGCCAGGAAGAATATCAGAGAAGAGGAATTAGTGGTACGTGAAATTGTTGATGAAGACAACATAGTTGAAAACGTGGTGCGATATGAGGTACATAATGAGGTGCAAAATGTGCTACTAAATGAGTCATGTGAAGAAGCATTTTCAGATTATGTTGATTCAGATGGCTACATGGATTCAGATTCCATAGATGAAGATGGAGAATTTGTGAGAAAGAAGACCATTAGATATATTTATGATCCCAAGTGTGATCATAAGAAATTAAATTTGCAACTTGGTATGAGATTTGCTGATGGATTTTAGTGTAAGGAAGCAATCAGATTGTGGGCAATTTATGAAGGTCATCCAATTCGCTTTAGAAGGGTTAGTAAAACACAGCTTCAGGCTCGATGTACTTTGCCTTGCATTTGGAGATGCTACGGTAGTATAATCAAGGCAGAAAAATCATTTGCAATCAAAACGCTTGTAGGAAAATACACATGTACTTTTGATATCCACAACAAACTTGCAGATTATAAGTGGATTTCCAAGCAATATCTTAATGTGTTTGGAATGATACCTCATTTCAATATTGTTGACTTAGAGTTAGATATAAATGACAAGTTTGCAATTCAACCTTCAAGAGCCAGGTTATACAGAGCCCAGTCAAAAGCTCTTCAACTACTGAGAGGGTCTGTGAAGCAACATTATCATAAGTTGAGGTCTTATATTGCTGAATTGGTGAGGGCTGAGATGGCAGGTTTGAGCTTCTACTTGATGCTTCAGTATTCAAGGGTCTTTACATAGGATTTAGTGCTTTGAAGAAAGAGTTTATGAAAGGTCTTTACTAGTTCGGAAGAGAACACAAACAAACTCATTTTGCCTAAAATAATCTATATACGAACACTATATATACTTATCTAGACAACACTCAGGCTGGCCTAGTCTATCATCGCATTCATTGACCTCATGTTGATTTGATCCGGAGGCCAAATATGTTGCGATAAGTAGTAATTTCTTAGGTAGATTTAAAGATCTGTCGTTGCAATCGCTACCTCAATCAATAAAAAAATGAATCTGTCATAATGAGTCAGGCTCACTTGTATGATTATGAGAAAATACTTTTTTTCTTAAAATTTAAGTACTATGCATGGACTACAACAATAAAAAATGAAGAGAGGGTAAGGTTATAGAAGCTGGAACAGTACCGTATGAAACCAAGAACAAAAAATCTACGAGAAAACAATAAACTAATATTTTCAACTCGAAAAATTGAGAACAAATTATTGTAAATAATCTGAATTTTATAATTTTACACAATCATTTTATACTAAATGACTTCAATATAGTGTGAGCTATTCACGTGGGCCATATGTTTATTTTTTCAATCAAGAAAAAGAACCAGTTCATTTCTCAGCAAGGAACATCTTCATCAAAAAGCTCACTCTCTAGCACAAGCTAAACCTAAATACAATCACAAATTACTATAGAACAATTCTTCGAGATTTACGACAAAAACAATGGTGCTACGCCTAATATCCTCTTGAAAATAATACGAGATTTACGACAAACAAACTTATATATATTTCTTAAACCTAATCATGGTCGAGACGATAAAAAGACACCGTAGCACATATGCTTACAATGAATAAGTTGGTACAAAATAAATAAACTTGAGAAGTTAGCCACATGTACAACAGAGCAACTAAGCTTACGAAAAAGAGGCAGATACTGTACAACTGCAGTACAATGCCGAACATATGAAATTCTGGAAAACATTATGGTTGTCACATCATCCGAACAACAATCAAAAGGCAGCTGCAAGATAATACGGTCAGATAATATCAGAATCAGTCTTCAGATAACAATTAAATAAACAAACATAACCAACTCAACCTAAATCTGAAGACATCATATTGCAAGACAGTAATGACAGGATACACCGCTGAACTCAACTAAACACGCCCAATATGAATCATAGATGATTATGCAATATCAGGATTGACATTTGACGCTTTCTTCTGAAACAACTCAAACAGAAAAAGCACACGTAGAAAAGTAAGAATTCCTACGCAAGAGTCCAAAAAAAAAAGAATAAAGAAGTGAGAGAGAGAGAGAGAGGGAGGGAGGGGGGAGGGGGAGGGGGAGGGGGAGGGAGAGGGAGAGAGAGGGAGAGGGGGGATGGAGGGAGGGAGGGAGAGGGGGAGAGAGAGAGAGAGAGAGAGAGAGAGAGAGAGAGAGAGCACGTGACCTCATCCATGGTGAGACCAAACGCGCTTCAGTCTCCATTTGATGGTGAACACAAAAGATGCCCATTTCTCCCTACACATAAATTTCGATGATGGAAGATGACACTTTAGGAGTGCCCTGTTCCCTTGGTTCTCTAAGGGTGAAGAGGACATGCTTCCTTTGGAGATACGAAAGGTATGAAACAGTTGAACAGGATTGAAGGAATGTGGGACAGGATTTTGCAGGTGGCTACCCGCTGCACCAATTCTCTAGACAAGGTGTGAAGAGCAAGCCATGGATCACAAAATGTAGGATTAGAGGAATAATGCATTTATGAGTTTTTCAATAGCACAAATGAATAAAAGCTTGGTAAAAATCACCAAACACCTACACAGAACAACTCTTAATAAGTAACAACGAACCAAAAGGATTTTGAAAAACCAAGAAAAATAAACAACAAGAGCAACTAAATAAAGGAAAAATACAAAACCATAAATAAATTACAACAAATACCACCCACGAAAGAAATATAATTCAAGAAAGAATTTCGAAATTGTCTTCTTTACCAAAGCATGGTGTTTTCCGTACTTACAGATATCGTGGCAAGAACCGGTTGAGGCTCTGAGATAAATGGGAACTCTACGTTTGGTAGTGGCTTTTTCATCGCTCGGATTTCCAGCAGAGTTTGAGTCCATTTTCTTAAAGTATTCATTCTTTTCGGGAGTTATTAGTGAATTGACACTTTCTTGGACCATGAAAATGGACTTGGAAAGAAAAACAGAAAACCCAAAATTTCTACACAAAAATTCGACAGAATTAAAGAACGATTATGTGCATCGGTTTAAGTGGATGTGAACTATAAGAATCAATTAGTAATTCACTTACATAAAAAAATTATATCCAGCCATATGCTCATATGTTCCTCTTTCTAGTTATACTCTCCTCTACACAGATTAAGACAGGACATTACAGTGATTCGGAAATGTAATACGGATAGAATTATGATTTTTTTTTCTAAGTAGTTTACGAATTAATCAGAAAAATTAAAAACTCAGAACACTAAATTTCTAAGAAATTCAGCACATTTCACCTCACCAACATCATTTCATCATTAATCCCATTGATCAACACCATAAAAATCCATTGAAAGAGGAGACTCTGCCCGAGATAGATAGCATACATAGAGATCCATTTACGTGAACCGGAATTCTTCCCCGACCTGTAGCCACTAAGCCACCAACCATCCCGATAACAAATCCCGTCACCACCTTACTCACCAGATAGATGAAGAGAAGATATCGTGTGGAAGAACACGTTGATGACAAAAACAAGGCGAAGCGGTGAGAAGATAGAGGAAAAGAAATACGTTTTCAGGAAGAAAAGAAAATGAAGCTAGGCGCAAAAGAGGACGTTTTCAGCGAGGAAAAAAAGAGGAGGAAACACGTGATCATTTGACCCTTCACTCTTTAAGTAGGAAGTAGGATATATATTATATAAGGATAGGATATATAAATATATATATATATATATATAACTAATATTTATTTTACTTATATTTATTTTTCCTACTTATATATATATATATATATATATATATATATAGAAGATATACGATATGAAATGTATTTGTCGGTTGGCTGGTCAACGGTTGAGCTGTGAGAGAGTTGAGAGAAAGAGTTGGGAGTGAATAATTGAAATTTGACCCACTGAATTGAAATATTTGGACAAAGATTGAGCTCGCCTATTTAATTGACTAATGTTCAGACAATCATTGAGCTCGCCTATTTTTTATTGATTTTTAAAGATCAAGTGCTACACATTATTTAAAGACCAATGGCTACACCGACTTCAACGTTACCGTAGATACTGAATAACGTCTACCGTAACAGTGATTTATAGCAATGCTAACACCGAAAAAAAGTGTAGGCGTAGATCACTTTCAAGGCATATATGGTTACACTTTTGCATGTAACATTGAAAAAAGCGTTTTTAAAGCCCATATATGGCGTAGTGGTATAAGCACTCAAACTATCAATATAAGCTCAATATCACGATAACAATAGAATGTAAATGAATATCAGATCAATCTCTTGATTGCTTGAAGTCGTTGTGGTGAAACAATACCATAGGAATGGTATTTATAGCCTTCTTCATCAAACTAGCCGTTAGCTCCCTGTGTCTTCATTACGTACGCTATCGATATTACTTACGTTAACCTGTACTGGTTACATACGTTATCAATACAACAGATCAGTCCAGTAGCATTCATTTTATGTGTTACGTACGTTAGTATATTGTCCATTACGTACGTTAACATTTGTCTCCGTTGCTTGCTGACCTATGCCATGACGTCATCTCCAACGTCCTTCTTGTTTGAATTCAGAAACTTCACATTACGTACATTAAACAACTTTGCTTACGTACGTTAAGCTCCACATGTTACGTACGCTATGATACACATGTTACGTACGTTAAGCATGTATTTTCCAGCTTTTTGTGACTCCGTCTTCTTCGTCGCTTTGCTTCGCCTCTTTGTTGTTTTGTTTTGTTTATCGACTTAATCATCAAAACTCTATTAATAAATGTATGAAATAAAATATTCCAACAATCTCCCCCTTTTTGATGATTACAAAACAATACACTTTGAATGGGATTAAACCTGCAAAAATAAAATATATTTATATTTTTACGAACCAAAGTTTTCGGATTTGATCGTTTCGTTAGTTCTCCCATCTTTTCTTTTGTTTTTCTGTCCTTTTCAACTCCTTCGTTATCAATTTTGATTTTTCAACTTTTCTCTCCCCTTATTGTTTTTCACAGCAGAAAGTGTAAATAATACGAATAATAAATACTAATTAATGTATATAATAAAATATGCATGAGATGGGAATAACTCCCCCTGAAAATAATATCTCCCCTTTTTAAAAAATATTACTCCCCCTGAGTAAAATACCAATTGTTAAAAATTAATTTTGGGGATCCAACCTATAGTTGTTGTTTTTTGATATATGGACGATGTTAGGAATAACGGTTCCTTTTGGAATCCAAATCTTTTGTATTTTAATCGTCCGTCTTGGGCTTTTGCAATTCGAAATATGGTGCCCAATTTTTAAGTATTTTTCGCATCGGGGTATTTTTAAATTTACGGATTCGTTTTTGAAATTTTGTTTGAATCCTATCCCCTGTTTATTCAACGTGTATTTTTGAACACAAAGCATTTGTTCAAATTTATCATTTCCACACGAAAATTTTTTTGTCAAAATTTTAAGTTCATCTTGAACTTTTAAAAGATCATTCTTTAAAATATTTTCTTTTTCAACGCAATGAGAATGATCGGTCTCGATAAATTTTCCGTTTTCAAGAATTTTGGAATTTACAATTTCTAATGATTTATTTTTAGATTTAAGGAATTTAATCTCGGATAGAGCATTTTGAAAATCGGTATGCAGTAATTCAAATGCTTCAAATAATTCATCGTGGGACGATGTACTAACCTGGATTTTGATGTCGCTATAGTCGAATGAACTCCGGGCCATGAGAGCGAGATTATTTTGATTGATAAAATCATCATCTTCGTCTTCATCGCTCCATGTTGCAACAAGAATCTCCTTCTTGAATTTTACTCGGCAATTTTTCGCAAAGTGGCCTGGTTTACCACATAATCGACAAGAAATGTCGAATTTCTTAGATTTGCCCGAGATGTCTTTCTTTCTCCGGTTTAATAAGGTTTGAAACTTATTAATATTTTTGGCTTAGTATGCCGATTCTTCGTCACTTTCATCAACCGGGATTTCTTCTCTTTTTGACATCTTAGCCTTCAAGGCTATCGATCTTTCCTTCGGTTTCGGCTTTGCATTTCGAGATTTAAGGGCAATCTCGTAATTTATTAGTGAACCAACGAGGGAACTAAAATCAAGATTATTGAGATCTTTCGATTCCATAATCGTCGTCACCGTTCCGTCCCATTCAACAGGTAGTGATCTTAAGATTTTCTTGACTTTCTCACAACTTGATAATGGTTTTCCGAACGAAGCTAGTCCATTTGTGATGACTGTAAATCGGTTGAGCATGTTGGTGATGGACTCGTCACCCTTCATCATGAATAACTCGTAGTCATGGAGAAGTATATTGATCTTCGTCTCCTTGACTTGAGTTTTCCCTTCGTGTGTGATTTCAAGAATTTTCCATATCTCTTTAGCACTTTTACACGATGAGATACGATTGACCGCTTCTGGATTTAAGGCACAATATAGAAGTTGAGTAGCCTTACAATTTAGATGGTCGTTTTTTCAATCCTCGTCGTTATATTCTTTGAAACTCTTAAGAGATCCGTCGGGTTTGATTGGAACTTTAGGGCCAAGACAGATGATCTTCCAAATCTCGATGTCATATGCTCGGATGAATATTGACATCTTTTTCTTCCACGTCATATAATTTGAACCATCAAAGAATGGTGGTCGGTTCAAAGCAAGACCTTCGAGTGGAGCAAATTGGAACGCCATTCCTCGGATGTTAAGCCGCTTATTGGAGGTACCGCTCCGATACCAATTGTTGGAATAAAATCGGTGTTAGCGCCGTTGTGCGGAAGTGTAAATATAAAGGTGTGGAAATAAACGACACACGGATTTATAGAGGTTCGGCTATAATCGAGCCTACGTCCTCTCTCGGTATCTTTTTCTATATGATTAAGATCAAAACCTCTGCACCTCTCTTCTATCGGTCGAGGGATAACCGTTACAATCACGTCTTCTATTGGTCCGTGATAAACCACTCGTACTTGTCTTTGTGTCGGTCCAAGTTAAACCGTTTTCCTTTTCTATCAGTCAAGGAATCAACCACTCTAGCTTTCTATGGGTACTAGATAAACCTCACTTAGATATCGATTGCGATTCTAACAATGCCGGATCCTTGATCCTAATAACAAGGAATCCAATTGTATCTTTTCTTTTTCCTCTCGTGTATGTGTTGAATGTATAAGCACTCAAACTATCAATATAAGCTCAATATCACAACAACAATATAATGTAAATGAATATCAGATCAATGTCTTGATTGCTTGAAGTTGTTGTGGTGAAACAATACCATAGGAATGGTATTTATAGCCTTCTTCATCAAACTAGCCGTTAGCTCCCCGTGCCTTCATTACGTACGCTATCACTTCAATATTACGTAGGCTATCGATATTATGTACGTTAACCTCTACTGGTTACGTACGTTATCAATACAGCAGATTAGTCCAGTAGCATTCGTTTTATGTGTTACGTACGTTAGTATATTGTCCATTACGTACATTAACATTTGTCAACATATCTGTTGCTTACTGACCTATGCCATGACGTCATCTCCAACGTCCTTCTTGTTTGAATTCAGAAACTTCACATTACGTACGTTAAACAACTTTGCTTACGTACGTTAAGCTCCACATGTTACGTACGTTAAACATGTATTTTCCAGCTTTTTGCGACTCCGTCTTCTTCGTCGCTTTGCTTCGCCTCTTTGTTGTTTTGTTTTGTTTATCGACTTAATCATCAAAACTCTATTAATGAATGTATAGAATAAAATATTCCAACAAAGGGTAGATTTTATATTTTAAAATATTAATTAAATTTTTTATATAAATTATATTTTTCGTAATTCAAAAAAATTATTATAGATTTAAATATAGTCATATTTTATTGAATTAATGATAAACTTAGGTACATTAGTAATTTTTATATTTATCATAACATTACTTTTTTTTAAATAACAAATTATAATTAAGAAGTTAATTTCAATATTGGGAAAATCAAGACTTGATGTTTACCATGTAAAAAAAATATAAAAAATTGACTCACCAATTGAAGATTGAAAATTCAATGGAGGTTATAAATAATAAATAAATTAAAGTGCAAGATTAATGAGAATGGAAAAACTAATTACATTTATTCTACAAATTCAATCAAATCATGACATGTGTACTCACATATATCCAACGAACGAGACTTAAGCAAAACTAATGTAGAACCGACATCCAAGCAAAACTAATGTAGAATCAACACCTAAGCAAGTCAAACTTCCCATTAGCATATAGAGGAATATATACTACTACTTCCGTCCCAGAATTATATGCACAGCTGACTTTTCAGGATATTTTTTATGAGAGTTGACTTGTAGTATTTAATGGGTAAAATAATAGATAAAATAATTTTTTGATGAGGGGTTTAGGTGAATGAAACTTATCTCTTAGATAGGGCTGTCGAACGGTTCGGTTCCGGTTAATCGGACCGAAATTTTTGGTTAATCGGAACCATAATAGCCCAAAAATGAGAACCGAAAACCGGACCATATAAAATTTCGGTTAACCGAAACTGGACCGATTATTTTCGGTTCCGATTCGGTTAACCCGAAAAAAACTGTTTTTCTTTTTTATTTTTTAATTCGAGAAAACCTGTTTTAATTGAAAATATACTATTTAATAAACTGTTTTAATTCGAAAAAACTATTTAATGAAATTATACTATTTAATTCGAAAAAATTGTTTTAATTGAAAATATACTATTTAATAAACTGTTTTAATTCGAAAAAACTATTTAATGAAAATATACTATTTAGTTCGAAAAAATTATTTTAATTGAAAACCTGTTTGAGACGAGAGAGAGAGAGAAATTGAAAATAGGGATTTAGTCATTTAGGATTTTAATTTTTAAAATTATAAATTATAAAATATATTAATATTTAATAAATATATAATATATTATTACAAAATTGGTTTTCGGTTCGGTTCCGATTCTAACCGAAAACCGAAAAATTTAGAAATACGGAACCGAAAACCGAACCAAAAACCGAATATACTGTTCCGGTTAACCGGAACCGCTTCGGTTCCGGTTCGGTTCCGGTTATAATCGAGAACCGGGAACCATTTAGACACCCCTACTCTTAGATGTTTTTGTGTGTAATTATTAGTGGAATGATGTGTAATTTAGAGATCTTTGTAGGGGATGCATAGTGGTAAAGTAGAAAATCCTCAATTCCCTTTTTATGTAATTATCCAAATCTTACGGGTTAACTTTGTTGTTGGTGATGAGTATATAATTTTGTTGTTTGAGGAATTTAACTTCTCTAGTAGCATCAACTTATGCTCTTTGTTTACGTAACTTTATGATGGAGCTTTGAGGAAGCATTCTCATATTTATGGGTAGAGACAATATGTTTGCCATTATGAGAATTGTGGGAAATTAATATATTATCTCGGCTAAATGGCTAAAATAGGACCTCAAGTTTACCAGTTTTAACACTTGAGGACGTAAATTTTCGAAGGTATCAAATTGGGACTTACATTTTGATCCGTTAGACCACGTTAGGACCTCCGTTAATTTTTGTCCATTAAGTCCTAACGGAGTGCTTATTTGGCAGTTAAATGACACGTGGCAGATGCTTATTGGCTGGTCAATATATGACGTAAAATTGTAATTAAAAATAGTAAAAAATATAAAAGTCTAAAAAATATAAAAAATCTAAAAAATTTGGAAAAAATCTGAAGAATTAAAAAAAAATCGGAACTCAGGTAATTTTTTTAAATTCTGGAATATTAATATTAAAAAATCGAGTTTTTATTTAAAATTCGAAAATTAAAAATTAAAGAAAATTCTAGATCTTATTTATAGATTATTTAATAAAAATTGAAACTGAAATATTATTTTCCACAAAATAAATAAAAAACCTGATCGGTTATCTTCTTCGGTGAAGTTGACTTCAAGTAATTAATCTTTAATCTGTTTTTTTTTTATTTTTAGATTTTTTTCAAAAAAAATAAAACAACTTTTTTTATGAAAAGTAAAAAAAATAAAAAATTTTACTAGCAGGTTTTTTTATAAATAAAATAAAATAATTCAGATTTTTTATTTATTTTATGGAAAATAAAGTTCAAGTTTTTATTTTTTATTAAAATAATTTATTAATAAGATCCATAATTTTTTAATTTTTTATTTCCAAATTTTAACTAAAAAATTCCAATTATTTAATATTAATTATATTCATAATTTAAAAAAATTTCCTGAAGTTACGATTTTTTTACTTAAGTTTTCCAGATTTTTTAGATTTTTTTGATTTTTTATCGTGGGAGAATTTTCGCGATTAACGTTACACTTTGCACATTAATCGTTTAAGCGCGTTTGTGGCATTCATACAATATGAAACAACCATACACAACCTAGTTGCTACCAACATGTGGTTCATGGACCGTTCCTAGAAAACAAAAAAAAACTCCGTAATCTAATTACAAGTCTTCGTCTTGAATCTTCGTCTTCTCGAAATGGATCTTCCTCCGGTCTTCGTCATTACATATAAATTTTACATTGAAAATTGCATCCTAGATACAAATTTTTCTAGTAAAATAAATAGGCTCAATACGGCCTTTACAACCCAATCGAATAAAACGAACGATTCAAAAACTAAGTCCACGAAGCACATCACCATTCAAAAGTATTCATCCAATAAATACTAAATAAATGGAAAGCGTAGAGATACATTGATCCAATCAACAATACGAACCGATCAAATCGATTCACACAATCGGTAATATGAAAACGTTCAAAATAATTCGGTCGATCACAAGTATTCCAATAATTAATTTTCCCTTATAAAATGAAATACCATAAATCATTTTAATCATATTAAATCTAATTTAAAATGAGAGAAATTATTTTTAGGAATACACGAAGCAAACAAGCCCGAAACGGGTCCGAAATAGGACGAACCGCGGCCGAAAACGCCACCAGGCAGCATGCAGGGCTGCCTAGCGGCCCTGGGCCGCGGCCCCGTCTGATGCTGCCCGGGCCGGCTGCAACACAGGCCGCGGCCCCCTGCTCCCGGACCCCTCCCGGAACGTCCAACGGCATTTCGGGGCTAGTTTTTCGACCGGATATCCAATATCTATATTCTCCAACATTCATATCTTCAATATAAATCATATTTCCAAGAAATTAAGATTTATATTTAGACATAAACTTACAAAAAATATAACTACAACGAACGTAAAAACATATACCACGATTATGACTAAAATGATTCCAAATCATTCACCATCTAATCAAGCATTCCAAATGCCAATATCGTATATACGATCGCAAGACCTACGCTCTGATACCACTGTTGGGATTCGGTGCCTAAATCGAAGGCTCAGCGGAAGCGGTAAAACGAAAATTAATTCGATCTGAATCCCTACGAGGATCGATCGAGCTACGTATATACGAACATATAAACGAAAAGCAAGAATCGTAAGAAACTAACCCTCGAAGTCCGTTGATTAAATGGTAACCTTCTCTTGAGCTATTCCCCAAGTTTTAGTTTGATTTCTACGAGTTCAATCCGCTCCAAGCCCTTGAACGATCCAACGCCGAAAACACCGCGTCTCTACTTGCCACGCGCCCGAAAGACGATCGGAACAACAACACTCGATTAACCTCTAAGGTTACGGCTAAAATCAAATGATGAAGCTTTTTATTATTACACTCTAAGTGTATAATATATATCTCTCAATTAATTTCCCTCCAAGGAAAATGTGAATGAAAATGAAGAACACAAAGTTTTCTCTTCCCTCTCCACTTGATGAATCTGTCGTGAGGTGCCAAGGAGAAGAGAAAGAGAGTTATTTATTTTGGTCTTCAAAATCATTCACAAGATAATGTCTCCCACAAAATCTCTTTTTCCCTTAAAATAAGAGATATGAAATCTCATATGTCAAAAGTCTTCCAATAAGAAAATAAGACTATGATCAAGGTAAGAAATCAAGGTGGGGGCCGGCCTCTAGAAGAAATCGGACGAGTTCGGTTCGTTTCGGACTCCCGAGAGTCCAAACAGATAAACTCCGATTCCGTTCCGATGTATTTATATCGATTAATTAATCCAATCAATTAATCATATCAAATACATGATAACATAATTAATTTCTCCAAGAAATAATTATATTCACGAATTAAATTAATCACCCAGTAATTTATTTAATCCATTAGGCCGTAAATCAATTTATCTAATAAATCGATTTAGACATCCTATGTCCCAAATTAGATATCCAATATCTAATAATCATAATGAGAGATTAAGCTCGATTCATTCCGTCGTCAATCCTAATGCGCGACTCGGTAGGTCCGTCTCAGTCATCAATGGGAGGAACCAAAGAGTAGTAGCACCACCTAGCCAGCCTGGTGGCCTACACTGCTTCTGAGAGAACGAATGATTGGGATCATTCAAGAACCATTCTGTCGTGAATACCAGTATACGTATAAACCCTTTTTTCTAATGTCCCGATCAAGTTATAGGGTCACGATCAGTCAAACCCCATATGTACTTGACGCTATGCATGCGTTAATGCAAATCGAGATCATCGAGCTCTCGTGTATCTAATACAGCTAGCTCCAATGCTTTGGCCAAAGACTTATGATCTCATCTACCAATAACCGCATAGGACATATAACTCGTTCACTAACACGAGAAAAAAATTCTATCTTGGTATTCAGTAGGACCTGCTACTTGCCCATCAAGATGCACGTCGAGGTTGACCCCCGCCTTCCGGTTTATAGGGTCGAACTACTCTAATGAAAATCTTGACGTCACAAGCACATCCCTACTAAATCCTCAAGTCGAAGGTTCACGAATACCTATCACAACCTTTCGATTCTATCATTGATTGTCCCGGAGTGAAATCCGTGTGATGAATCGAGGGTGAGTCGGTTCGAGTATACTAATCCAATTAGCATACCTATAACGTGTGCTCCCACTAACCATTAGTGTTCGACAGACACTCTCCTTGTCAAAGAACACGTCATACAAGTCTTCACATAAACTTAACGCCCAGTCTGTAATACCCGTAATTTCGATTTCCGGTAATTTCTTTTTTTTGGATAAAGTCCGTTGTGACGACTCGCTCATGACCGTTTCGTCATTCTGAGAATGATTAATTCTGCACTTTTTGTCATCCGAGCTCGTTTCGGTGTCGTTTTGTTGAGTTCCGTGCTTTTTGGCGACTTTTCCGCACTTGAGTTCGGTTCTTGCGAATCTCGTCCGAAACTGCTGTTTCGAGTTTCCCGTAAGTCCGTTTAACTTTGTTAGACGTGTTGTGAACTTCGGTTTGGTTATTCGATCACGTATCGTGATTTTCGGGCGTTTTGGGCCATTTTCGTAATTTCCCAAAGTTTGGGGTAATTACTTTCCGTTGTCGAATTTCGAGCCTTCGGGTGGTCGGAATCGTGTGTTCTCTTAGTGCTCGAATTCGTCTTTGCGAGTACTTCGTAACCGTATCTTCGATTCGTATTCAGGTTCGGGTTTCGGGGTCGTTCGGGTGGTCGGAGTTGGCCCCGGCCGAGTCTTGGCCGGCGATGCAGGCCCAGGCCGGCCGAAGTTCTGGCCCGGTAGTGCTCGGCGATTACGTCGTAAAGTGGTTACGTCGTAAGGCCACTGGCCGTGCTTGTAACGCGTTTCCGGCATTTCTAAGCGGCGAGTTCGGCCATGGCGATTCGTCGTAAGCCATGGCCGATTCGTCGTAAAGGCGGCCGGCGATCGGCTATTTAAGGCCGTGACGTTTTCTTCAGCCATTTCTCACTCGTTTTTCTTCTCTTCCGCGGCTGGGGGTGTGTTGATCATGGAGAGATGTTGTTGGACAATAAATCCATGAAGTCTTAGAGTTCATATCATCAATCAATCATCCCATAACCTCTTCCGATCTACCGAATCAAGGTTAGATTTCTAAAAATCTAGTTTTGGGGAATTTGGGTATTTTGGTTGTTTTCGTCCGATTAATCCGATTTAACTTAGGATTATGATGGATTGATGAATATTTAGATGTATTATATCATTCCCCTTGTTATTCCATGTTTGGATCGTATCGATTCGTTGTTTTGGTCGAGTTCTTGATCGACGCCTTGAAGGTGTCCGGTAAAATGTCATAGAGGGGTTTTCGGGCGTTCTACGATTATTCTTCCTCGTATGATCGATGATTTATTGATTATATGTTGTTAGGGTCGAATTCTTGTGAAGAACTCGAGTCGGAACCCTTCCGTTCGTTGTCTTCTTCGGGGTCCGAGCTTGCCGGTCGAATCGTGTTCTTCGGAGTATTCGGTAGCGGTTATTAAGGCAAGTATTTTACTATACGGATTGTGTCTTGTGAATAGGGACGTCGTATTATGGTTGTGATGCATTGGTTTACTTTCGTGTATATGTTTCGCATGAATTGATTATTACGAACAATTGATGGTAACGATAATACCTTCACTTAGTTAACATCGTGGAATTGTGTTGGATGTGCAAATCATCTAAGTTTGTGTCGGGTGTGGTTGGTCATTGTCGAGTTGTGGTGATGATCATGATATTTATGTTGTTTTGGTTTACATACTTGATTGTACATTTCGGTGTAATGTGGAATGGCTTGACATTTGATGATTATGAGTTGTGTCGTGTCGATGTGTGTGTGTGTTCCAGGTAGGGTCTGACGAGGCCTCTGGAGTTCGGTACATGATGTGTACAAACCAGGTGTGTGTTCCAGGTAGGGTCTGACGAGGCCTCTTGAGTTCGGTACATGATGTGTACGAACAAGGTGTGTGATCCAGGTAAGGTCTGACGAGGCCTCTGGAGTTCAGTACATGATGTGTACGAACGATGTTTGTGGCCGGGTAGGGTCCGTCGAGGCCTCCGGAGTTCGGTACATGATGTGTACGAACAGTGTGTGTAGTCCGGGTAAGGTCCGTCGAGGCCTCCGGAGTTCGGTACATGATGTGTACGAACAATGATCGTGTAGCAGTGATTGTTTGGATAACATTCTAAATATGGATCTCGGACTCATAATGATATATTATCTAGTGTGCTTTGAAACGCGAATCGGACTAAGGCCCTAATGTTTACGAAAAGGTTTTGTAAATTGGGACTCGAGGTCCAAAAGAATTTCTGCTTTAAAAATCCCCGAGATGATGTGTTCCTTTTCAAATATCTCTTACTTGCGTTCGAAATTCTAAAACTTCTCGGGAACATTTTGATAATTTATTTCCGTATTAAATACGTAGTTGCTATTTACTTGTTGCATTTCGTATCGTTTTATACTTGCACTAGTAAAACAGTGGAGTTTTACTAACCCCCGAGTAATCGAGGGGTGGATGTCTGTTCTGCGTCCAGGTACATGCAGGTTCATGGGAGCAGTTACAGGATTGGCACAAGGGGATGACGAGCTGCGATACTAATCAAGAGTCGAGAGTTGGTAGAGTTTAGTTGTATTGTTAGAGTGGATTCAGTCTTCCGCTGTATTGTATTTCGACCCCTGTGTGGGTAATGTTGTTAGTCAGTCCTGTTGATAGAGTTGTGTGACCTCATCGGTCTGTGTGTTTATGTGTAAGTGACTTTAACGGTCTGTATTATTATATTGTTTGACCCTGGCCGGGCAAGCATTTGGTTGTTTATGGACGTTTAGCCTGGTAGATCCTTGCGGAAAGGGTCTACGGCGTGTAATATTCCCATACGGTTTTGGGGGTGTTACATTTATGGTATCGGAGACAAGTTGCAGAAACCTAGGCTGTCGGGTCGAGTCGAATCGTAATTTGTCGAGTAATGTGTTGTCTTGTCGTTCGAGTCGTCAGGTGAAAGTTGAGTTGTGCGTAGTCACAACGCGTTGGATATGTTGTCGGATGAGATTAGTATCGTGGGCAACCGTCATCTCTGTGCGGCCTGTGGACGTAAGTCTCCTCTTTTATGCATAATATATGTGTTCATGATTTCATTTATGTGTGATATTTGTGGTGCATAATTTTATTTACGCGGTGTTGTGCAATGAAGTTGTATTCGATACTTGGATACGCCGTATGTGTATAGAACTGGATGTATTGATGTTTGGCCCTTGAACCACCATGTGGGTTGGTATGGTGTGAAAGTTGTGAACCTTGATGGGTTTTACGGTAGAGTTTGTGAGAAACTCCGATGAATGATTTTGCTGTGTGTTTAAACTTGATACCACGAGATGCATTTGATTGAATTGGCGACTCTGGTTGCCATTTGAGTATGTGGTTTTAAATTCGACTGTTTTTGGAATGTTGTAAATTTTGTCCGCTATGGGTAAGTTTGAGAATGTTTTCTGAAGGACTTTACAGTTTGAGAATTTTTTTGTAAAAATCGATTTTTGGAAAATATTTTGGTGGTGCGGTCAAACCACGGTTTATATGGATTTTTAAAATTTGTTAAACTTTGAAAAATGGGCCGTGTATTTTCAAATGACACAATCAGACGGTATTTGAAAAATGTGTTTTGAAGTACTTCGGACATTGTAAAATATTACCGTCGTCTTGGTTATGAACTAAAGGATTTTGGAAATTTTTTTATTTTGCAGAACGATTTTTGGTTTTCGGAATTTTGAACTTCATATGTCCACGTGTTGGGGGAAGTGGTTGTGATAAGTTTGTGGTGTTGTTGTGCTCGCCGGAGAATGTTTCAGTGTTTTCTAAATGTTAAGATACATGGTTTTGATTGGACGATCGGGGTATTAAAAATGTTTTCAAAAATTTCATTTCACCAAATTTTTCAAACTTGAGAATTTTAAAATTTTATCATTTGAATAATACCCCGGAAATATTTTATTTTTGTTGCTAGTGTTTTATCCCTACGATACGTGTGTGGTTTTGACTGTGTTTGATTTGGTAAAATCCAAACATCTCTGTTGATGTGACAGTGTGAATTATCTTTGAATGAAGTTCTTAAATTACAGTGTTAGTTCGTGCACTTGTGTGATGACTTGGAGTTGATGTTTTATCGTGCTGCTATTTATCGTCCTATGTTGACGTTGGGATGTTTGGTTGGTTGTGTTATTCTGAAAGTTTTTCACTAAGAGAAAGTGTCCTCATTTTTATCAAATGCGAAATGGTTCTCCAAAGTCTCGATAACGATGTTTCACATTTGTATTTTTTTTGAAAGGTGATACTCAAGATCAACCGGTGTTTTTCTAAATTATTTTCAAAAGGAGGTTTTCGTTTTTAAAACCTATCCATTCCCGTTTGAGGGCTGGGTATGTATGTATGATGTTCGCATTGTCATTATGATGTTTGCTCCCGAGTATGATCGAATTGGTGGCATAAACGTCGAGGCGTTGCCACGCATTTGTTGTACTAACCCTCTGTGAGAGGTGTGAACTGGTGTTTACTGTTTATCGCCTCGTGGTGATTTGCGTGTTGTCGCACGAGTGTGAGATGTTGAATCTTGGGTTTGTATGTTTGTGTACATGTGTGATTGTTTCATAATGTTTGTAATTATGTGCTGGTTATCGTTCGGGCCGTTGAGGTCGCCGAACGATACCGTCGTGGTTGTAAGTGTTTGTGTGTGTTTTACTTTACGATGGTAATCGTTGTATATGATATGGGTTATGATTCTTTGTTGTGCTGAGTTGGCATCTCCGCTATATTGTTTTGCGACGTTATGCCCCATTGTATCTAGCATTTGTATTTTCGGTATGCCGAGCCGAGGTGTTTCAACCGTGATGTGCCGGGGCATGCACGTGTAAATTGTCCTTCTCGTCAGTAACGCATTTCAAGTGCGGACTCGAGGGACAGCGAATTCGTGCGAATTGGCTACCGAGACTTTCGGAGTTCGCGCTTCAGCACAGATATCAGGATCGGCTCTGAGAGACCCATGGGAGATTTTCCTGTCGGTTGCTTTTTGTGTTGTTACCTTGTTTTCGTTGTTGTGAGTTGCGGGGACGACATTTCTTTTATAAGAGGTCGGATGTAATACCCGTACTATATTTGACTTCTGCAGTTTCTCCTTCTAAATTCTATCGACTTGCACTTGTTCGTCGATACTTTTTTAACTTGTTTGATGTCTCGGTTGTCATCGTTCGAACTGGTTGTGACCTTGTTTCAGATCGATCTGTTTATCATCGCGACTTTTCCGAGTTCGGTTCGATTCTTGTGAACCTTGTTTGGAAGTAACATCTTTCACTTTCTACCAGTTCTTTTAATGTCTGGAGTTGAAGTGGGGACTTCAGAGTCATTGTTCGGCTGTTGTCATTCGATCATTGTTGTTCGATCGTTGTTACTCGATCATTGTTTTTTTTCGATCGTTGTTGTTCGATCATTGTTATTTGATCGTTGTTGTTCGATCATTGTTATATTGTTCGGTCGTTGTGGTTCGATCATTGATTGTTCAGATTTTGTTGACCCCGTTTCGTGATTGTTGAGCGTTCGGACTCCTTCCTAATTTCCTTATGTTCGGGAAATTAGTCTCGTTTCGATCTTCCAACCCTTGGGCGGTGGAATTCCGTATTTGTTCAGCGATTGGCTCGCGTGTTGATTGATGTACCGTTAGGTTGGTCAATCGTGTTAATTTCCGTTCGTTGTGTTTTTCGATTGTTCAGATAATCGACTTTATTGTATTATCTGTTTGATGACGCTTGTCACTTGTTGGTTTTATTGTGTCTCTATCGGTGGCGTTGTGTTGGTCGTCGTGGAGCGTGTTTTCACGTCGTATGTCTCTTTGCGTTTCTTGCAACGTTTTGCCGTCGGGCGTGATTTTTCGGTTTTTGTGTATCTCGTCGAGTTTTCCTGGAGGGGATATTGCTTCTCCCTACTTGTTTTAAGTTTCGGGACGAAACTTCTTTTAAGGAGGGTAGAATGTAATACCCGTAATTTCGATTTCCGGTAATTTCTTTTTTTCGGAGAAAGTCCGTTGTCATGACTTTCTCATGACCGTTTCGTCATTCCGAGAATGATTAATTCTGCACTTTTTGTCATCCGAGCTCGTTTCGGTGTCGTTTTGTTGAGTTCCGTGCTTTTTGGCGACTTTTCCGCACTTGAGTTTGATTCTTGCGAATCTCGTCCGAAACTGCTGTTTCGAGTTTCCTGTAAGTCCATTTAACTTTGTTAGACGTGTTATGAACTTCGGTTTGGTTATTCGATCACGTATCGTGATTTTCGGGCATTTTGGGCCATTTTCGTAATTTTCCAAAGTTTGGGGTAATTACTTTCCGTTGTCGAATTTTGTGCCTTCGGGTGGTCGGAATCGTGTGTTCTCTTAGTGCTCGAATTCGTCTTTGCGAGTACTTCGTAACCGTATCTTCGATTCATATTCAGGTTCGGGTTTCGGGGTCGTTCGGGCCGTCGGAGTTGGCCCCGGCCGAGTCTTGGCCGGGCGATGCAGGCCGGCTTTGGCCGAGTTACGGCCGGTAGTGCTCGGCGATTCGTCGTAAGGCGATTCTGACGTAAGGCCACTGGCCGTAACGTACATAACGTTTAGGCATTTCTAGCGGCGAAGTTCGGCCATGGCGATTACGTACGTAAGCCATGGCGATTACGTCGTAAGGCGGCCGTGATCGGCTATTTAAGGCCAGCAGACGTTTTCTTCAGCCATTTCTCACTTGTTTTTCTTCTCTTCCTCGGCTGGGGGTGTGTTGATCATGGAGAGATGTTGTTGGAAAATAAATCCATGAAGTCTTGGAGTTCATATCATCAATCAATCATCCCATAACCTCTTCCGATCTACCGAATCAAGGTTAGATTTCTAAAAATCTAGTTTTGGGGAATTTGGGTATTTTCGTTGTTTTCGTCCGATTAATCCGATTTAACTTAGGATTATGATGGATTGATGAATATTTAGATGTATTATATCATTTCCCTTGTTATTCCATGGTTGGATCGTATCGATTCGTTTTTTTGGTCGAGTTCTTAATCGACGCCTTGAAGGTGTCCGGTAAAATATCATAGAGGGGTTTTCGGGCGTTCTACGATTATTCTTCCTCGTATGATCGATGATTTATTGATTATATGTTGTTAGGGTCGAATTCTTGTGAAGAACTCGAGTCGGAACCCTTCCGTTCGTTGTCTTCTTCGGGGTCCGAGCTTGCCGGTCGAATCGTGTTCTTCGGAGTATTTGGTAGCGGTTATTAAGGCAAGTATTTTACTATACGGATTATGTCTTGTGAATAGGGACGTCGTATTATAGTTATGATGCATTGGTTTACTTTCGTGTATATGTTTCGCATGAATTGATTATTACGAACAATTGATGGTAACGATAATACCTTCACTTAGTTAACATCGTGGAATTGTGTTGGATGTGCAAATCATCTAAGTTTGTGTCGGGCGTGGTTGGTCATTGTCGAGTTGTGGTGATGATCATGATATTTGTGTTGTTTTACATACTTGATTGTACATTTCGGTGTAATGTGGAATGGCTTGACATTTGATGATTATGAGTTGTGTCGTGTCGATGTGTGTGTGTGTTCCAGGTAGGGTCTTACGAGGCCTCTGGAGTTCAGTACATGATGTGTACGAACCAGGTGTGTGTTCCAGATAGGGTCTGACGAGGCCTCTGGAGTTCGGTACATGATGTGTACGAACAAGGTGTGTGATCCAGGTAGGGTCTGACGAGGCCTCTGGAGTTCGGTACATGATGTGTACGAACGATGTTTGTGTCCGGGTAGGGTCCGTCGAGGCCTCCGGAGTTCGGTACATGATGTGTACGAACAGTGTATGTGGTCCGGGTAAGGTCCGTCGAGGCCTCCGGAGTTCGATACATGATGTGTACGAACAATGATCGTGTAGCAGTGATTGTTTGGATAACATTCTAAATATGGATCTCGGACTCATAATGATATATTATCTAGTGTGCTTTGAAACGAGAATCGGGCTAAGGCCCTAATGTTTACGAAAAGGTTTTGTAAATTGGGACTCGAGGTCCAAAAGAATTTCTGCTTTAAAAATCCCCGAGATGATGTGTTCCTTTTCAAATATCTCTTACTTGCGTTCGAAATTCTAAAACTTCTCGGGAACATTTTGATAATTTATTTCCGTATTAAATACGTAGATGCTATTTACTTGTTGCATTTCGTATCGTTTTTGTAATATCCGCAAATTCGATTTCCGATAATTTTCTTTTTTTTGGCGGAAGTCCGTTTTGACGACTCGCTTGGGACCGTTTCGTCATCCTGAGAATTATTAATTCTACACTTTTTGACATCGGAGTTCGTTTCGGTGTCGTTTTGTTGAGTTCCGTGCTTTTAGCGACTTTTCCGCCCTTGAGTTCGATTCTTGCAAATCGCGTTCTAAACTGCTGATTCGAGTTTCCCGTAAGTCCGTTTAACTTTGTTAGACGCGTTGTGAACTTCGGTTTGATTATTCGATCACGTATCGAGATTTTCGAGCGTTTTGGGCCATTTTGTAATTTACCCAAAGTTATGGGTATCCGTATCTGTATTTGTTGTCTCGACCCTTTTCTTGGTCGCATATGATTAATTATTGCTTTATGCTTTCATTTCGGGTTGTTGATATTGTCCGCGAACTTTTCGTCGTATTCATTTCCGTACGTTTTCGGAAATCGAGTCGTCAAGCCCTAGTGGTCGCAACGGCCGGACGATTGCGGGGCCAGTCGACGGTTTCGGGCGCCGGACGGATTGCGGGTTACGGCGAGCGATGTCGAGCATCGGCGAGCACAATGCCGAGTCACTGTCGCGGCACACCCGTCCGGGCCGCGGCACACTCGTGTTCAATTGTTGGCCGACCCGTCTGTACCTTGTGCCGCGGCACATGCCGACGGGGCCGCGGCACACTGCCGAGTCACTGCCGCGGCACACTTGGCCGGGCCGCGGCACACTGCCGAGCCCTGGGAGCAGTTTTTGGGCCTGTGCCGCGGCACACTCGGCCTGGGCCGCGGCACACTCGACAGTCAGCCCTATAATTGCTTCTGCTGAGCGAATTCAGCTCATTTCTCCATTTTTTCTTCTACCTGCGAGAGAGAGAGAGAGAGCTTGGGGGGAGGAAATTTTCATCATCCATCATTTGAGTGTTTGATTTTCTTCATCCCCTTTCGATTGTGAAGCCCGGATCATCGATCTATCGCGTATTCTTCGAATCATAGTGCTTGGATCTTCAAGAGATAATTTCTTCAACATCTTGGATTTCGATTTTGTATTGGGTAATGATGTTTTGAGTGTTAAGAGCATGTTGTATGTGTAACTCCCCCAATCCACTCAGGGATATTACACGCCGTAGACCCCTTTCCACAAGGAGCTACCAGGCGGGAGACTACAAATCAAAACCCACATGCGGTCAACTTGACCAAAACATAATACCGTAGACCGATTAGGTCTCTCAAAACACAGCATAACCGTACATCTGATGAAACTAAAATACAACTCGAGCACATAGTACATAAAATGTCAATCCCCTCAAGGATGACAAGAACTCAAACCGACATATCACTGACAGACGACAGACTACAACTGTGACTAGTATCGCTGCATTGCATCATCCTCCGAGCCAATCCTGTGGTTGCTCACTCTCCAGTCAGAACACCTGTAATAAATAACAAAATCCCCAACGAGGGGTTAGCGATGGAATCGCTAGCAAGTAACCAAGCTATACAATTATACATCAAGAATACAACCGTTATGAAAATAATATTTCGACAAGGTAGTAACACGATCCCCGAGTCTAAAGTCTTTTGAAAATTTATTCCTTTAAAACAAACCATGGGGATTACTCCAGAAATCACTGTAAGAGATTATTTAGAGACTTCGGGGGTCTCAGTGTAAAATCCTGAAATATGAATGTTTTTCCTTTTCAAAAGGTTTTCTTTCAAAATCATACAAATGATTTTATTCTCAACTCAAACCTCAAGACCAAAACCATATTCACCAATATAATCGGGATTCAAGATTCAAACATAAACAATTCAGAGATATCAAATCAACAGTCAAAACGTCTCCGTGGCCCCGAAGGGTCCCACCCGGATTAGCTCATCAAGAATAAACTCAAACACACCCATAAGTTATCTTGACATCGCACTCGCAAGTGACGATTCTAGGAGCCCTCTCCAGACCTACCCGATTAGATAACCTTATGGTCAAATCGTAACATCTGTCCGTACTCGCAAGCACGCGCCTCCGTAGGCCTCGACGGACCCTACCCGGATAACATCATTCAAGTACGCCCATAAGTTATCATGACATCGCACTCGCAAGTGCCGATTCTCGGAGCCCTCCCCAGACCTACCCGAATTGATAACCTTATGGTCACAACGTATGTCTGGCCGTACTCGCAAGCACGCACCTCCGGAGGCCTCGACGGGACCCCTACCCGGATAACATCTCAACTCTCTACTATACACAATAACAAAGGTATAATATTCACCACAACCGCAACCACGTAACACATAGGTTAACGCATCATAACTTCAACAAGAGCACAACATTCACAGCACACCATCATTCAGGAAAAAGGCCAACGAGCAAATAATACAAGTATTACGCGATTCCACAATTCTTCGGTTAACTACTCATTTCTAGTATTTATTTTAAGCACAAAATAACATGAAGAGGTAGTTATCATTCTTCTTGAAACTAAAGTTTACGTTCGTAATTACCTTCATAAAATCACATCTTCATTTAAAGTAAGTTACGGTTAAATATATCGTCACTAACGAGTCCACGTTAAATTCACGACACATCACATTCTCAAAGTATAAAGAATATAGACGAGATAGTCGCCTCAAGTCCAACGCACGCGGAGCAATGGGAAAGCTCGACTTAATGACCGCTACCGAACACTCCGAAGAACACGATTCAACCGGGAAGCTCGGACCCCGAAGAAGACAACGAATGGGAGGGTTCCGACTCGAGTTCTTCACAAGGATTTCGTCCCTAAGTCATACCAATGATAAATCAACAATCGTACGGTGGATAATAATCATTCAACGCCCAATTCCCCCCTCTAAGACCTTTTGTCGGACACCTTCAAGGCGTCGACTAAGAACTCGACCAAAACAACGAATCGATACGATCCAACCATGGAATAACAAGGTAAATAATATGATACATCTAAATAATCATCAATCCATCACAATCCTAAGTTAAATCGGATTAAACGGATGAAAACAACCAAAATACCCAGATTCCCCAAAACTAGGTTTCTAGAAAATCTGACCTGATTCGCTCGATCAAAAGATGTTATAGGATGGATAATCGATGATATGAACTATAGGATTTCATGGATTCATTGCCTGACAACATATATCCACGCATACCAAACCTCCAGCCGCGGAAGGGAAGAAACGAGTGAGAAAATGGGTGTAAAACCCGTCTGCTAAGCCTTATATAGGCAGCCTGCCGGCCACTTTACGTACGTAACCGGCCATGGCTTACGTACGTAACCGGCCATGGCCGACTCACTGCCTATAAATGCCGGCAGCGTTACGTACGTAACTGGCCAAGGCTTACGTACGTAACCATCCTTACGTACGTAACTGCGAGCACTACCGGCCGTAACTCGGCTAGTGCCGGCCTGGGCCCAGACTGCCCGGCCATGACTCGGCCGGGGCCAACTCCGACGGCCCGAACAACCCCGAAACCCAAACCTGAATACGAATCGAAGATACAGTTACGAAGTACTCGCAAAGACGAATCCAAGCGCTAAGAGAACACACGATTCCGACCACCCGAAGGCTCAAAATTTGACAACGAAAAGTAATTACCCCAAACTTTGGGAAATTATGAAAATGGCCCAAAACGTCCGAAAATCACGATACGTGATCGAATAATCAAACCAAAGCTCGCAACATGAAAAATAACATCAAATGAACTTACAAGAAACTCGAAACAACAGTTTCGGACGAGATTCGCAAGAATCGAACTCAAGTGCGGAAAAGCCGCTTAAGAACACGGAACTCAACAAAACGATACCGAAACGAACTCGGATGACCAAACACGAAGAACAAAACATTATTAAAATGTCAAAACGGTCGCAAGTGAGTTCTGGAAACTAGAAAAATGCCAAAAACGAAAATTACCGAAAAAGAAAATCACGGGTATTACATTCGACCCCTTTAAAAAAAAGTTTCGTCCCGAAACTTAAAAAAAAGTGAAGTCACAAACAACAAAGCATGGCCGACAAAATCTCAATGGTATCGACGAACCGATCCCGATACCGATGCCGAAACACGATTCTGGGAAACCTCATGGAATAATTCACAATACTGAACTCTGTGGCCCTCGAGTCCACAATTATAACAAGTAATCCATTGCGAAGGACAATTAGCTTGCACATGACCCACAACGTTGCAATTTAAACACCTCCCAGTCTTACTAGGAGTCAAAGAAGACGACTTGGAACTCTTGGTTCCACCAAACAAAGAAAATGAAGGTTTCACCGAAGGACTACGCGAAACTCGACGAGAAGAAGTTCCGACTCCCACACTATCCGAAAAATCTCCAGACATCCTCTGCCTCTTCGTCTCATGCAAAGGCCCAATAGATAACGATGCCATCTCGTACGCCATAGCTCGATTCTGATACTCTCTCAAAGTAGCACAAGTGAAACCCGACATGTACTGTCGAATCTCTGGTTTCATCCGCATATCAAAATGACGGATTTTGTCTTCCTCGGTCCTCACCTGCCCCTTCACGTAAGCGAGCTGTCGACTATAATCGATAATAGCCTGCGACACGGGTACATCCTGCGGATCGGCTAGATAAAAATCTCGGATCCTCTGCTCTCGGATCGGCTCCGGATAGAACTCTGCTTCCATCGACTTTTTGAACTCATCCCAAGTAACGGCACGATCCTGAGGCACAACGGCCTCCCACCAATTAGCAGCGTCACTATCGAGAAGAAACTGAGCGATAGGAATCCTCCGTTCCTCTGGACAACCAACCGCCTTGAAAATCTTTTCCAATTGAAAAAGCCAACCATCCCACCCCAAAGTATCACTCACGCCCGCAAAACGGGGAGGACGCATACGAACCACTTCTCTAAGCCACTGAGTCGATCCGGCGTTCTCGGTCACGGTAGTGTTACGCTGAACCGCCTGGGTCAAATGAGTCATCTGGTGTGCCACTTGCTGAAGTATGGTAGCAACACCAATACTAACGCCATCACCGGCAGCATGATCCTGATCGCGTGACTGATTGCCACGACCCCGTCCTCTGGCCCTCGACATACTAAACTGAACAACCATTCGTTAAAAATGAGACATAACAACACATAACATCAATCACAAAAGAGAGTCCATACAAGACACACTGCGAAGCACATAAATATTCTTGCTAGTAAGAGTTACCATAGAGTGTTCACACAATAAACTCATATCTGATAATTCTCATAGATTTGGAAAAGAATATTTCCGACAACAACATTTATCAAGTCATCACACACTAGAATCAAGCACATGAGTAAACCAATCGAAACATTCAACACATGCCCGAGGTATCAAGCGCAGCTATCACCGCATACACGACAATATCATCAAATTTCGAACCATTCTCAGCTGTTATCACTATTTTTGAAACAAAATCAAACTCTCATAAAATAGTCATAAAACTTCACACTAAAGTTGACCAAGCTCATCGATTTACCAATAACCAAGAACATCCCAATTCAGTTGAACTTTTGAAATTCTCAAGTCAAAATTTTTGAGTTAAAGCACTGAATTTCCCGAAGTTTATCAAAGTTCAAACCTTTTAACAAGAGTCACGAAAAATGGTTTAATGACCACAAATTCGAATACCATCAACATGAGAAATGATATTAGTCAACACATGTATCTCTCAAACATAAGTGCCGAACATACATAAAAAAATGAAATTTCCTTCTCAAACAACAAAATGTTTGTAATTGTCGCTTCTTCGTGAAACGGATCAAGGATTTCTTATTTTGAAATTTTTGAAAATGTGTGAAAAATATTTTAGAAGACTTGTCGTTCCTCATAGAGTGGAAAGGACTCAGTCTGGAAATTTTTTTTTTTTGAAATCATCAGCATCCCATTCCGTTTCGAAGCGAAACTTTCGAATCTTAGCAAAAATTTCCCAAAATCCTTTCAATCATAAAAAAAATGACAGTAATAATTTACAATGTCCAAATCACTTTAAAACGCTTACTTCAGATACCGTCTGAAGGTGTCAATTGAAAATACAAGACTATCTTGTCAAAGTTTAACTATTTTCAAAATCCATGCAAAACTATTGATTGACCGCACCATCGAAATATTTTCAAAAATCGGTTCTTTACACACATACTCAGGCTCATAAATACAATCAAGAAAATCGTTTTCAAACCTACACGCATCGGATATAATTACAACTATTTAAAACCAATCGAACCTGAAACTACCTGCCCAATCGGCAAACGAGATTATAAATCCAACCAAATATAATTCGCGAACACCAAGTTCAAACATACGTCAAAACTCCCCATCTGAATTCCACATGAACTCTACCGACAATACATTCTCTGGAACACGTCAAAATTCACAGTTTTCATATTTTATTGCACCACCGATGCCCAACCGTCAATACATTCAGTTCAATATACATACGATATAACACAAGTATCAAACACGGATTTCACCTTACAGCATTACACAAACAAATTACGAACCACAATCACCGCACATACAGGAAATCATGAAATACCAATACCTCACATAAAGGAGGAGACTTACGTCCACATGCCGCACGGAGATGATGGCTGCACTACGATACTAATCACAGCGAATCACAATTGATCACAACGGATCACAATGATCACGCTTGTTCACAATTGCTCACCCGGGTGACACGACAAGACACGACTCCGACAAGACACGACTCGACAAGACCCAACTAGACCCAACTGCCTAGGTTTTCGCAAACCTAAGCTCCGATACCAATTATGTAACACCCCCAATCCACTCAGGGATATTACACGCCGTAGACCCCTTTCCACAAGGAGCTACCAGGCGGGAGACTACAAATCAAAACCCACATGCGGTCAACTTGACCAAAACATAATACCGTAGACCGATTAGGTCTCTCAAAACACAACATAACCATACATCTGATGAAACTAAAATACAACTCGATCACATAGTACATAAAATGTCCATCCCCTCAAGGATGACAAGAACTCAAACCGACATATCACTGACAGACGACAGACTACAACTGTGACTAGTATCGCTGCATTGCATCATCCTCCGAGCCAATCCTGTGGTTGCTCACTCTCCAGTCAGAACACCTGTAATAAATAACAAAATCCCCAACGAGGGGTTAGCGATGGAATCGCTAGCAAGTAACCAAGCTATGCAATTATACATCAAGAATACAACCGTTATGAAAATAACATTTCGACAAGGTAGTAACACGATCCCCGAGTCTAAAGTCGTTTGAAAATTTATTCCTTTAAAACAAACCATGGGGATTACTCCAGAAATCACTGTAAGAGATTATTTAGAGACTTCGGGGGTCTCAGTGTAAAATCCTGAAATATGAATGTTTTTCTTTTTCAAAAGGTTTTATTTCAAAATCATACAAATGATTTTATTCTCAACTCAAACCTCAAGACCAAAACCATATTCACCAATATAATCGGGATTCAAGATTCAAACATAAACAATTCAGAGATATCAAATCAACAGTCAAAACGTCTCCGTGGCCCCGAAGGGTCCCACCCGGATTAGCTCATCAAGAATAAACTCAAACACACCCATAAGTTATCTTGACATCGCACTCGCAAGTGACGATTCTCGGAGCCCTCTCCAGACCTACC
This sequence comes from Orobanche coerulescens, assembly GCA_033398695.1. Lineage (NCBI taxonomy): Eukaryota > Viridiplantae > Streptophyta > Magnoliopsida > Lamiales > Orobanchaceae > Orobanche > Orobanche coerulescens. Next base: position 12,420,457 of record CM065809.1, read on the forward strand.
CGATTAGATAACCTTATGGTCAAATCGTAACATCTGGCCGTACTCGCAAGCATGCGCCTCCGGAGGCCTCGACGGACCCTACCCGGATAACTTCATTCAAGTACGCCCATAAGTTATCATGACATCGCACTCGCAAGTGCCGATTCTCGGAGCCCTCTCCAGACCTACCCGAATTGATAACCTTATGGTCACAACGTACGTCTGGCCATACTCGCAAGCACGCGCCTCCGGAGGCCTCGACGGGACCCCTACCCGGATAACATCTCAACTCTCTACTATACACAATAACAAAGGTATAATATTCACCACAACCGCAACCACGTAACACATAGGATAACGCATCATAACTTCAACAAGAGCGTAACATTCACAGAACACCATCATTCAGGAAAAAGGCCAACGAGCAAATAATACAACGCGATTCCACAATTCTTCGGTTAACTACTCATTTCTAGTATTTATTTTAAGCACAAAATAACATGAAGAGGTAGTTATCATTCTTCTTGAAACTAAAGTTTACGTTCGTAATTACCTTCATAAAATCACATCTTCATTTAAAGTAAGTTACGGTTAAATATATCGTCACTAACGAGTCCACGTTAAATTCACGACACATCACATTCTCAAAGTATAAAGAATATAGACGAGATACTCGCCTCAAGTCCAACGCACGCGGAGCAATGGGAAAGCTCGACTTAATGACCGCTACCGAACACTCCGAAGAACACGATTCAACCGGGAAGCTCGGACCCCGAAGAAGACAACGAACGGGAGGGTTCCGACTCGAGTTCTTCACAAGGATTTCGTCCCTAAGTCATACCAATGATAAATCAACAATCGTACGGTGGATAATAATCATTCAACGCCCAATTCCCCCCTCTAAGACCTTTTGTCGGACACCTTCAAGGCGTCGACTAAGAACTCGACCAAAACAACGAATCGATACGATCCAACCATGAACAAGGTAAATAATATAATACATCTAAATAATCATCAATCCATCACAATCCTAAGTTAAATCGGATTAAACGGATGAAAACAACCAAAATACCCAAATTCCCCAAAACTAGGTTTCTAGAAAATCTGACCTGATTCGCTCGATCAAAGGATGTTATAGGATGGATAATCGATGATATGAACTATATGATTTCATGGATTCATTGCCTGACAACATATATCCACGCATACCAAACCTCCAGCCGCGGAAGGGAAGAAACGAGTAAGAAAATGGGTGTAAAACCCGTCTGCTAAGCCTTATATAGGCAGCCTGCCGGCCACTTTACGTACGTAACCGGCCATGGCTTACGTACGTAACCGGCCATGGCCGACTCACTGCCTATAAATGCCGGCAGCGTTACGTACATAACTGTCCAAGGCTTACGTACGTAACCGGCCTTACGTACGTAACTGCCGAGCACTACCGACCGTAACTCGGCTAGTGCCGGCCTGGGCCCAGACTGCCCGGCCATGACTCGGCCGGGGCCAACTCCGACGGCCCGAACGACCCCGAAACCCGAACCTGAATACGAATCGAAGATACGGTTACGAAGTACTCGCAAAGACGAATCCAAGCGCTAAGAGAACACACGATTCCGACCACCCGAAGGCTCAAAATTTGACAACGGAAAGTAATTACCCCAAACTTTGGGAAATTACGAAAATGGCCCAAAATGTCCGAAAATCACGATACGTGATCGAATAACCAAACCAAAGCTCGCAACATGAAAAATAACATCAAATGAACTTACAAGAAACTCGAAACAATAGTTTCGGACGAGATTCGCAAGAATCGAACTCAAGTGCGGAAAAGCCGCTTAAGAACATGGAACTCAACAAAACGATACTGAAACGAACTCGGATGACCAAACACGAAGAACAAAACATTATTAAAATGTCAAAACGGTCGCAAGTGAGTTCTGGAAACTAGAAAAATGCCAAAAACGAAAAATTACCGAAAAAGAAAATCACGGGTATTACAGTATGAAGTGATATACGCATGATTATGGGCATGTTTGATTATTCCTTGGATTATTGAAGGATTATTCAAGAACACTTTGAATATTGTGTTGGATTTTGGGGTTTTTCGTAGATTCGTCCGATTTATCCGATTTGAAGCTTGAGAACCTTGAGATTATGATGTATTTATACCGTATGCATGCTTTTCCTACGATTTTACAGATTGGATTGTGCCGTTTTGGGACTTGTGGGAGTTTGGGCGATTTTCCAACCTCTAGTTGTTTATCCGTGTATTTTCATGAATCGTAGACGGGTTTCGGGAATTTCTTCGTGTAGTTTGAGTATGGATAATTGATTATCATTTCCTTGCGAATCGTTTAGGTGCCGGAAGCGCGTTCTTGGACCTACCGAACTCATACCCTTTTTCCGTTCGATTTCTCGATGTCTCAAAGGCAAGTATATATTTATGATTGTACGTTCTTGACTTTGAAAGTAAGATATATTGATGGCATGATATGAACGAACCACTCTGGGGCGGGCCGATAGGTCCCCTAACGGTTCCGTAGCCTCTGGTGCGGTTCCACGGTATTCATACATGTATTGATGACGAATGATATGAACGAACCACTTTGGGGTGGGCCGACAGGTCCCCTAAGGGTTCCGTAACCTCTGGTGCGGTTCCACGGTATTCATATATCTATTGATGCGATGCTATGAGATTTAGTTATTCCGGAATACTAGTCTTGAATTAATGAATTGACGGTTACATTTACTTTATTGTCGAGAAGTATTGTAGTTCATACTTGATATACTTGCACTAGCTATTCGACGGCTAACCCCTTTATGGGGGAAATACTTTTCATGTATTTCGAGTTCGGGAGAGCGGACGAGTGTATCGAATCGGCATGAAGATGATGGGCAAGTGTGATACTGTATCTTTCCTCCGGTTGTGTTTCGTGTTTCTCCATTCAGTGTTGTTGTACTGGAATGGTTATTGAATACTCGAGTATTGTTTTTTTTAGTTTTCCTTGATGTTCCGGCTTGTGTTGCCGAAGTATTGATTTGTGAGGTGATGTATGTGGTTTCATTGGTTATGGTTTTGAATACCATTTGTATTGTCCTTCTTTTCATTGTATCTAGACCTTCTCGGTCAAGTTTTACAGTTCCGTGCATGAATATCCTTGTGGGTCCCACGGCGGGGCTCACGGCGCTGTAATATACCCTGAATAACTTGGGGGTGTTACAGAATATGGTATCGGAGCTTAGGTTTATGGATACCTAGGCTGTCGGTCTTTTGGGTCGATTGAGTCGTCATTTGCCCACAGTATCACTACTCTGCCATCATCACAGTGCGACCGGTACTTGTAAGTCCTCTCACTCTTCTTGTATTATTCTTAATCGTTTCGTTTTTAGTTTGGTATTCTTGGGAATTGGTCACTTCGAGAATGTGAGATTTGGATTATACTTACGCACGTGTGTGCCCTTCAGAATGTTGGATGTAAGGAGGAGTAGTCGTGGCCGTGGTCACAGACGTGAACTCTTCCTTGAGATTTTGTCAAATTGCTAATTGCGATATTAGTGTGTATCGATATTGTGTTGAGACCTTGCTTGGGAGTCTCATGCTAATATCACGGGAGATCATCGACTTCACGTACCTGTAAGTATACTATTTTGGTTATTCACTGGTGGCGGTGTCTGATTGCTTTCGTGATGAGTTGGGAAATTTTGGATTGATCTGTTGTTTGTGACAAGATTGCAAGTTTCGAGGACGAAACTTATTTTCAGGCGATCTCCCGACTTTTAGTACGTAATATCCAGATTTCAGTATAAATTTTTCGTGCGATTTTATCTGAGATATACTGGATAGATTGGTGTCTATACAGTATGGATAAAATAATTGGAAGACTGAGATAGTTGTATTAGTATAATTGCCGTAGTTGGTCAACAATTGCATTTGAAGATATCGTGTGTCATGTTATCGTACTTTTGATATTGGGTATATCATATGAGAATATTATCAGGTTGTATATATGTATTCAATATGTCGTGTATATATATCTAGTATATCAAGACGACGGATAAGAATAGCGGAAAATGGCTAAGTACAGCCACGTTAGCGCACGCTACAAGGTATGTCTAGCGCACGCTAAGATATATACTTAGCGTACGCCACGGTGCATACTTAGCGCACGCTAAGATATTCGAGTTACGTACGCTAAGGAGGACCCCTAACGTACGCAAGGTATTCTGGATAAAGTCCGGAAGGTGGCCGACAGGTAGGCCCAGACTGTTTATTATCGGCGATTGGCGCACGCTAATGCATGTTGGTAGCGCACACTAATTTCAAATCGTCAACAGGGAATCTTGGCTTTATTGGCTACTTTCGGAGTGTAGGACCCGGGCATCTTCTGGGAAGGTACAGGTTGTCGGGTCAACAACGATTAGCGCGCGCTAAGGTCGAGGAATAGCGCACGCTACTGAGCCTTTCACTGTATCAAGTCAACGCCTGTTTGTGTATGCTAATGCATGGGCATTACGTACGTTAGATGAATTTCGAAGCAATGCAATAGCTTCTGGACTGCCCGATAGCGCACGCTATCAAGGAAGGATAGCGTACGCTAGATCTGTAGCGCACGCTAAATATAAGGTCTAGCACGCGCTAGTGATGTGTTTTATAAAGAGGATAGACGAGTGCTGAGAGGCATTTTGTCTATTCTCCTTCCTTCAGTCAATAGAGAGAGCCTTGGGAAGTACTTGAAGTTCCTAAACATTGAAAGATAATCCTCTTAAACAAGATTAAGATGGAGAGCTCGGATTTAAGTATTGTTCTTGAAGTTTTGATGATTCTTGGAATGGAGTTCAATTATTCTTCTTCGTGGTTCGTCCATACAAGGTAATCCTCGTATCCCTTTGATAGTGGTTCATTTCTTTTTAAAGGATTACTACTTGGGAGGGAGCATGTTGGGATCATCATGTGATAATGTTATATGAGATTTATTGGAATTGTAATAAGAGATTTCGGATGTTGATATGATTATTGACATCTTCTTCATATGATGATAATGGTTTTGTTGCGATTCTTGAGGTTGTATGAATGGCATGATGAAGAAAATGGTAACATGGAGATATATATACCTCGGATATGTTGTTCTGAACGTGATTTCGGATATTTCATGTTTTTGAAGAACTCCTGAATTATACGAGGTGATGAAAATTTATAAGTGTTGATGTTTTGAAAATGAACATGGAATATTCATATCTAGAGATAAATTATGTGTTTGAAATAATATTCGCATGGGAATACGAATGTGATTATGAGTTTGATGAGCCTATTATTCATCTCTGAATTTGGAAGCCCATACGTCTGGAGCAAATATTCAAGTCGAATGATTGGATTGTTTGATAACCTTTTTAATATGATTTTCTATTATTTTGAACCAATCGGATGGTTCGAATTAATGATAGTCATAGGTAAATTTTAACGATGGATTTACGAGAAGAGAACCTTGTCAATTCGTATTTAAGAGTTGAGTTTGGAATCGAACATTTAGACCCTTATTATTGGTCCGAATTGGTTGATGATATGATCATCGTATTTCGGCTCGTATTGTGGACATGGATTCGTGAGGGTCTGAGTTGGATAGTTGAGACTGTGTTTAATCGAGATATTGTGGAATCGATGAGTTGTGGCCTTGTTGTATTGATATTGATCGTCATCGAACCTGTTGATTATTAATCCTTCGTTTTACAATTAGATATGATGTTTGATCATGGATTATGACTATTTTGTTGAGGTTGAGGTTGAAGAGTTCGTAATCATCTTGGTCGGAACGGAGGAACTCGTAGAGGAAAGCAACTGAATTGGTAACAGTTCGTGGCATTGATATCGAGGCAAATTTTATACTTGTACTAGTCAATGAGATTAATGTTATCATATATGTGTATGAATGTGTGTATCATTTCGAGACTTGGTCTCTTTATGATTTTGTTGACATCAAGGGATTGTTTGATACAATATCCTTCGGCAAATTATGCCAAATATTATTGTTGTTCGTAAATGGCCGATTTAAGGCATTGCGATACTTGTTGGTAATATATTTGTCGATAGCCGGTTCGCGGTATCGACATATCGATTGTTATTGTTGATTGATGTTCCTTTGAGATATTGTTGTCGATAGCCGGTTCGCGGTATTGACGTATCGATTGTTATTATTGATTGATGTTCCATCAAGATATTTTTGTGAATCGTCGTTATTGATATCAGTGTTTTTCTATTGATGTCGTTTTGGCCAATTGAAGGCATTGACGTATTCGATTATCATCTTCGTTCTCGGTAACCGATTAAAGGTGTCGAGACATCCGTTGTATAATTGTTATCGGTTAACCGTTCTAAAGGTAATCGATGTATTGAATTGGGACTATCAAAGATAATTCCCATCCGTTGTCAAAAAGATAGTTCCCATCCGTTGAGTCGTTATCGATTGGTCGTTCTAAGACAATCGAGGTATTGAATTGGAATCGCCGAGGATAGTGTCCATCCGTGAGTTATTATTGTCGTGTTGGCCGACTCAAGGCAGCACACTATTATTCTTGTGAACTCGGTAATTTTGTGATCGTCGAAGGTTGAGGATTTCCCGGATGGTTGTGTTGTGATTGTTGTTCGTGTTAATCGGTCCTTAGAGATTTTGATCCTAGGATGGTTGTTTTGAATATTGTTGGTCGTGTCGATCTTTCATTATTCGTGTGCCGTCGTTCACTTGGTGAGTCGTATGATCCGTATTGGATGTGTTATCCTTTGAATTTTCGTTGTCATGCTGTAGCGTGACATATCCGGAATCATATATGTGTGCCGATCGGGTATGTGTAGGATTTTTAGCCAGGCACACGGTGGTCATGCGTGGATGTTTCCGCATTGGGCCGTGCACACGAGACGTAGTTCGTGAGGCTAATTAGGTACATTGTCACACGTTTATTCTGGATTCCATATACGGGGTGGACATGTGTGTAATATCCGTGTTTTCTATTTTTGGTAATTTCTACTTTCGGTGTATATTCGTTTCGGACAACTCGCTTGGCACTGTTTTGGAATTCTGAATCTATTTAGTTCTTGGAGTTTCCCCGTTGGGATGAGTCTCCATGATGTTTTTACGTAATTTCATCTTGAGTTATATTTTATCGCATGAGTATTCGACTCTCGTTAAACTCGTTCGATTTCGTCATTTTCCTATTTCCATGAGTTCGTATGGTTGAGTAGAGCATGTTGTGAGTTTCCGATTGTTAATCCGACATTGTATCGTGATTTCGGATGTTTGGGCCATTTTTGTAATTTCCTAGAAGTTTAGGGAATTTGTTCCTTGTTCGATTTTGGTTGTGTACCTCGGATCGTTTTGGGGTTTCCGTACTTCCATTTCGTGTTATTGTTGCCCAAATATCGATTCCTATTGCTTTTATTCTCTTCCCGGATCATTTTTCATCATTTTGGGACCCAAGGGGGGTCTGGGCCGCGGCACAAGGATTGTGCGCCGCGGCACACACAATGTCCAGTTTCTGGCCGAGCAGTCTGTACCGTGTGCCGCGGCACATGCCGGCAGGGCCGCGGCACACTTCCGAGTCACTGCCGCGGCACACTCGTGTTGCACTTATCGGCCAAACCTTCTGTACCTTGTGCCGCGGCACATGCCGACGGGGCCGCGGCACAATGTCGAGTCACTGCCGCGGCACACTTCGGCTGGGCCGCGGCACACTGAACGGTCTGCCGATCACTGGGCGCAATTTTTGGCCCTGTGCCGCGGCACACTTCGGCTGGGCCGCGGCACACATAGCAGTCAACCTATAACTGCGTTTTTTTTCAGCGAAATTCATTCATTTTCTCATTCCTCTTCTCTTCTTCACGTCGGGGCGATTTTCCAAGGCGAGGGTTCATCAGATTTGCATCCAAACACCGTTTGGGAAGTATAACTTAGCATCATATCATCACCACAACACCAAATCATCTATTGTTCGGCTTTGAATCAAGGTAAGATCTCCTATAACCCTAGTTTGAATTTGGGGAGGGTTTGGTGGTAATCTTGCCTTTTAATCCGATTTAGCCGTAATTGTTGTTAGATTTCGATAGTTTACTCGTGATCCTTGATTCCCTTGTTATTGGTTGGGATGAAATCCCGTTATTACACCATTGACCGATTTCAATTCCCTATGCACTCTTGATGTTCGATGAATTGTCCCAACGGGTAGAACTAGGAAGAATTTATTCGTATTCATGATGTTGAGATTGGTTGTATATCATTATTGTGTTAGGGTCGGATTTGAGAGGATTGTTCGGACCGTAACCTATTCCTTCGTCGTTTCCTTCGCGTCGTATTATCCAAGGCAAGTACATGTATTATATTTCATTATGTGTGTACGATTTTGATGCGAATGATGTAAACTGGTTTATTGAACAATTGTGATGGTTACTCTTCCACCTGGGGATGGCATGGGGCCTCTGGGGGGCCGATACTAATGGGTACGGACACGGAAGTGGACTTGGGTGCGTGCGTTGATGTTCTTCCACCTGGGGACGGTTCGACGGGACCTCTGGGGGCCGATACTAATGGGTACGGCCGCGGAAGTGGTTTCTCACTTGGGGACGGTCCGAAGGGACCTCTGGGGGCCGATACTAATGGGTACGGTCGCGAGTTACCAAACGTGGATAATTGTGATGTGGAAAGCTTGATGATATATTGTTTTGGTGTAAATGTGATATTCCGGAATATTGATTTTTAAAATGATTTTTCCTTATGATTTGTTTGCGTTGAATCGTGTATGTATGTAATGTTGTGTAATTGTGTACTTGCACTAGCTATTCGAATGCTAACCCCTTAAATGGGGGAAATGCGTCTTATGCATTTCAGGTACCGGGAGAGCTGAGGAGTAGGCACGGGACGCGCACACAAAGGATGGGTTGGCATGATGATGTGGCTCGAGTCTGTATTTTTATGTTTTGGGCATTGCATTTGTCGAGTATTGGAGTTAGTCTGTTTATTTTTCAACTTGGTTCAAGTCCCCTGCGTGGGCGATGAATTGGTATTTAACATATACTTCATGTACTCCGTTAAAATGTTTTGGCCGGGGCCACGGCCTTATTTACTTTTGAATGCACCTTTTGGGATATCTTTGTGGTTTACGAGTCACGAGTTAGCCTGGTAGGCCTCACGGGGGCTCTACGGCGTGTAACGTCCCATTTGTGAATTGGGGTGTTACATTTATGGTATCAGAGCTTTGGTTTTGAATACCTAGGCTGTCGGTAAATTTTTGGGTCTGTCAGTTGCGTCATTAGAGTCAGTCGTTGAGCTTAATATCATCATGCTACCGTCTTTTCGTGCGACCCGTGGCTGTAAGTCTCCTCGAACTCTTATATTTATGTAACTCGTTTATTGCGTTGTTCGGAATTATGAATTGTGATACCAACTTTGTCAATTGTGAATCTTTCTGATCTTGTTCTTTTCATTCTTCCTTTAGTATGTTGAGAGGTCGTGGTAGACCAGCTAGGGGACGCGGCTGAGGCCGTGGTCGGGGTGCTGATAATGAAGAGGGCTTACTTTCTCAGTCCTCTGCGGACTCAGCCTCTCACTCAGTGCCGTCGGGTAATAGTGCCGACGCCGGGGCTACTGCCGTACTTCAACAGTTAGTAGCCCAGCTTGCTCAGATAGCTCAGGGTGGACGCCATAATCTGCCCCCGACACCTGAAGAGGAAGCTAGTAAGTGGCTTCAGACGGTGACTAAGATGCACCCTCCTCGTTTCTCTGGATCTTCTGACTCCCTCGGTTGGGAGAATTGGCTCTTTCAGTTGTCCAGGACCTTTGATGCCATAGCTTGTCCTGAAGACAGGAGGGTACATATTGCCCAGTACCTCCTGGATAAGGAAGCTGCGGAATGGTGGGAGGTCGTTGCGCCCCGAGACCGTCGAGCTACTTGGGAAGAGTTCAGGACTGCTATGGAAGCAGAATATTGTCCACCGCCAGTTAAGGAGCGCAGAATTGTGGAGTTCTTCACCGCTACACCTCAGGATGTGCCTATCTCTCAGGCCATCATTACTTACAATCAGCAGTTGGGTTTCGTGAAAGATCAGGTGAGGACGGAGGCCGATAAAATCCGTTACTTCAATATGTGCATGAAGCCGCATATCAGGCAGAGCATGGCACCGCTCATGTGTGCCACTTTGAAGGAATACCAGGATCGCGCTCTAGCGATCAAGATGGCCGTCCCGGAATCTGAGACTGTTTCGGAAGCTAAGAAGCAGAAGACTACGGGCGGGTTCTCGGCCGGTAAGGGTGGTCAGTTTTCGAGGTCTCGTTCTGCCCCTACACCGGGGAAGAGGCCGTTTCATCAGGCCGGTGGATCTCAGGGTAACCGTTCAGTCCAGTCTGTTGCACCTGGCGGGAGAGTTTGTTTTAACTGCAGTCAGCCCGATCACGTTGTGAAGGATTGCCCATTCCCGTTAGTTACTTGCTTTACTTACGGACAGACCGGGCATCGGGCAGCTCATTGTGAGAGGGCCACCAGGGCCGTTAGAGTTCCGACTACCACTGCCGATCAGAGGTATCACAGCACTCCAGCTACTCATGTTCCGCAGGGTTCGGGTCGTGGTAGAGGTCGGGGTCAGCCGGATCGCCGTGCAGCATCGAGTTCGGGTTCAGTTCACCCCCGATTGTATCATATGAGGCGCACAGAGGAGGCAGACGTTCCAGTGGCGTCAGGTACCACTCAGATCCTTACTCATCCAGTTTTAGTGCTTTTTGATTCGGGTGCAACCCATTCCTTTATTGCTTCGGATTGTGTGAGTCGTATTGGTTTTGACTGCTTGTTTGAGTGTGAGCCGTTTGTAGTGGGTACGCCCAGCGGGGATCGTATGGTTGGGGACCAGGAGGTTAGGGATTGCCCAGTGAGGATCGGGAGCCGAGATTGGCCCTCGAATCTCATTGTTATAGACCTTAAGGGTGAGGATTTGATCCTCGGGGACGATTGGTTGAATCGTCACGGTGCTATTATGAACTATCGGACTCGAACCATATCGATAGTGGCCGAGGACGGCACTGAGCATACTCTCGTCGGTTGTAAGCCGGGTAGATCGGGAAGTGTGATTAGCGCCTTGAAGGCGATGAAACTTCTGAACTAGGGTTGTGTCGGCTACTGGTGTTTCGCCTTACAGGCGGAGGGTGGTGGGGTTGACATATCGTCGATTCCAGTTGTTAGCGAGTATCCCGACGTATTTATGGATGACTTGTCGGGATTACCACCACATCGAGAGGTGGAGTTTCCTATTGATCTTGAGCCGAATGCGGCCCCTATTTCTCGAGCACCGTACCGTATGGCACCGTCGGAGATGCTGGAGTTGAAGAATCAGTTGGGAGATTTGTTAGATAAAGGTTATATTCGACCGAGCGCATCGCCTTGGGGTGCGCCTGTACTTTTTGTTAAGAAAAAGGATGGATCGCTTCGTTTATGCATCGATTATCGAGAATTAAACAAGTTGACCATCAAAAATAAATACCCTTTGCCCCGGATTGACGACTTGTTTGATCAGCTTCGGGCGTCGATCTTCGAAGATTGACTTGCGATCGGGCTACTACCAGTTGAGGATTCGGGACAGCGATATACCGAAAGCTGCCTTTCGGACGAGATATGGCCATTACGAGTTCGTGGTTATGCCTTTCGGGCTAACCAATGCCCCAGCAGTGTTCATGCAGTTGATGAACAAAGTTTTTATTGAGTATCTGGACAAATTCGTAGTCATCTTTATCGATGACATTCTGATCTATTCACGGAGTCGGTAGGAGCACGCCTTACATCTCCGGATTGTTTTAGACATTTTGCGAGCTGAGCAGTTGTATGCGAAGTTCTCTAAGTGTGAGTTTTGGCTCGAGGAAGTGATGTTCCTCAGGCATGTGATTTCAACAGAGGGAGTTCGGGTAGATCCGCAGAAGATAGAGGCAGTGATGGCTTGGGAGCCGCCTAAGAATGTGAAGGAGGTGAGGAGTTTTCTGGGTCTCGCCGGCTATTACCGTAGATTTATTGAGGGATTTTCTAAGATCGCTAGACCACTCACTCAGTTGCTCCAGAAAACTCAGAAGTTCGAGTGGACTGCAGACAGACAGGACAGTTTTGACGAGTTGAAGAGACGACTAACTACCGCACCCGTGTTAGCGTTGCCTCAGGGGAACGAAGATTTCGTGGTATATAGTGATGCTTCAGGCCTCAGACTTGGATGCGTTTTGATGCAGAGAGATAGGGTTATTGCTTATGCGTCCCACCAGTTGAAACCGTATGAGGCGAATTACCCCACGCACGATTTGGAGTTAGGTGCGGTCGTCTTCGCCTTAAAGATCTGGAGGCATTATCTCTATGGGTCGTCGTGTAGGATTTTTACGGATCACAAGAACATGAAGTATATCTTCAGTCATAAAGAGTTGAATATGAGACAACGTAGGTGGTTGGAGCTAATTAAAGATTACGACCTCGAGATACTTTACCATCCGGGTAAGGCTAACGTAGTGGCTGATGCGTTGAGCCGGAAGCCCATGACGTTACGGATGTTAGAGGTACTTACACCACAGAGTAGGATCCAGCGAGATTTTATCTGTCAGAATAACGAGGTTTGGGTTCAGAGAGTTCAGGGTCAGTTATGTACGTTGGAGATCACTTCGTCCTTGACTGATGATATCAAGGCAAAACAGTATGATGATCCGTTTTTAGTCCAGCTGAGGGAGGATGTGAGGAAGGGGAAAGCCCCTGGATTTGTGGTTCAGGATGATGGCATTCTGAGATTTCGCGGCAGATTATGTGTACCGAATGACATTGAGTTGAGACAGAAGATTTTGAGTGAGGCTCATACTACGCCTTATTCCATACATCCTGGTATGAGCAAAATGTACAAGGATGTGAGGAGTAACTATTGGTGGAGTAATTTGAGATCGGACGTTAGCGAGTTTGTGGCAAAGTGTTTGACCTGCCAGCAGGTTAAGATTGAGCATCAGCGGCCCGCGGGGTTGCTACGACCACTTCCCATTCCGGAATGGAAGTGGGAAGACATCTCTATGGATTTCATTACCGGGATGCCTAGGACTCGGACTGGAATGAACATGATTTGGGTTATTGTTGATCGACTAACCAAATCAGCTCATTTCCTGGGTATTAAGGACTTGGGGACCGGAGAGGCTGGCGCGAGTGTTTATTGCAGAGATCGTGAGATTGCATGGGACTCCTAGGAGTATTGTTTCAGATCGAGATGACCGGTTTGTATCACATTTTTGGCAGGCGGTTCATCGAGCTTTGGGGACTGAGTTCAGACTCAGTACGTCTTACCACCCTCAGACTGACGGACAGTCAGAACGGACGATCCAGACGTTGGAGGATATGTTGAGAGCCTGTGCCTTAGATTGGAAGGATGATTGGGAGTCGCACTTGCTGCTGATCGAGTTCACATACAATAGTTGGCATGCCTCGATCAAAATGGCACCATTTGAGGCATTGTATGGGAGGAGGTGCAGATCTCCGTTGTGTTGGGATGATGCGTCCGAGCTGATTAGTACCGAGCCCGATATGGTAGTTGAGTCGAGAGAGAAGATTGCCCTGGTTCGCGATAGATTGGTGACGGCCCAGAGCCGGCAGAAGTCTTTTGCCGATACACGTCGCCGACCGTTGGAATTTGAGGTGGGAGACCATGTATTGCTTAAGGTGTCGCCGACACGGGGAGTCTACCGTTTTGGTTGGAAGGGTAAACTTAGTCCGAGATTTATTGGGCCGTTCGAGATTCTAGAGAGAGTTGGAGAGCTTGCATATCTGTTAGGTTTGCCGCCGTCCCTGAGCCACGTGCATAACGTATTTCATGTTTCCCATCTTAGGAAGTACGTACCGGACCCTAGCCATATTATTGATTTTGGAGAGATTGAGTTGGGGCCCGACATTACCTTCGAGGAGAGGCCGATTCAGATCTTAGAGCGTCGGGTGAAGCAACTCAGGCACAAAACCATTCCTTTGGTTAAAGTGCAATGGTCAAGGCATGGGTCCGAGGAAGCCACGTGGGAGACGGAAGAGAGTATGAGATCGAGATACCCCGAGTTATTCGTGTTGTAAGTTTCGGGACGAAACTTATTTTTAGGGGGAGATAATGTAATATCCGTGTTTTCTATTTTTGGTAATTTCTACTTTCGGTGTATATTCGTTTCGGACAACTCGCTTGGCACTGTTTTGGATTCTGAATCTATTTAGTTCTTGGAGTTTCCCCGTTGGGATGAGTCTCGATGATGTTTTTACGTAATTTCATCTTGAGTTATATTTTATCGCATGAGTATTCGACTCTCGTTAAACTCGTTCGATTTCATCATTTTCCTATTTCCATAAGTTCGTATGGTTGAGTAGAGCATGTTGTGAGTTTCGGATTGTTAATCCGACATTGTATCGTGATTTTCGGATGTTTGGGCCATTTTTGTAATTTCCTAGAAGTTTAGGGAATTTGTTCCTTGTTCGATTTTGGTTGTGTACCTCGGATCGTTTTGGGGTTTCCGTACTTCCATTTCGTGTTATTGTTGCCCAAATATCGATTCATATTGCTTTTATTCTCTTCCCGAATCATTTTTCATCATTTTGGGACCCAAGGGGGGGTGTGGGCCGCGTCACAAGGATTGTGCGCCGCGGCACACACAATGTCCAGTTTCTGGCCGAGCAGTCTGTACCGTGTGCCGCGGCACATGCCGGCAGGGTCGTGGCACACTGCCGAGTCACTGCCGCGGCACACTCGTCCGGGCCGCGGCACACTCATGTTGCACTTATCGGACAAACCTTCTGTACCTTGTGCCGCGGCATATGCCGATGGGGCCGCGGCACAATGCCGAGTCATTGCCGCGGCACACTTCGGCTGGGCCGCGGCACACTGAGCGGTCTGCCGATCACTGGGCGCAATTTTTGGCCCTGTGCCGCGGCACACTTCGGCTGAGCCGCGGCACACATAGCAGTCAACCTATAACTGCGTTTTTTTTCAGCGAAATTCATTCATTTTCTCATTCCTCTTCTCTTCTTCACGTCGGGGCGATTTTCCAAGGCGAGGGTTCATCAGATTTGCATCCAAACACCGTTTGGGAAGTATAACTTAGCATCATATCATCACCACAACACCAAATCATCTATTGTTCGGCTTTGAATCAAGGTAAGATCTCCTATAACCCTAGTATGAATTTGGGGAGGGTTTGGTGGTAATCTTGCCTTTTAATCCGATTTAGCCGTAATTGTTGTTAGATTTCGATAGTTTACTCGTGATCCTTGATTCCCTTGTTATTGGTTGGGATGAAATCCCGTTATTACACCGTTGACCGATTTCAATTCCCTATGCACTCTTGATGTTCGATGAATTGTCCCAACGGGTAGAACTAGGATGAATTTCTTTGTATTCATGATGTCGAGATTGGTTGTATATTATTATTGTGTTAGGGTCGGATTTGAGAGGATTGTTCGGACCGTAACCTATTCCTTCGTCGTTTCCTTCGCGTCATATTATCCAAGGCAAGTACATGTATTATATTTCATTATGTGTGTACGGTTTTGATGCGAATGATGTAAACTGGTTTATTGAACAATTGTGATGGTTACTCTTCCACCTGGGGATGGCATGGGGCCTCTGGGGGGCCGATACTAATGGGTACGGCCACGGAAGTGGACTTGGGTGCGTACGTTGATGTTCTTCCACCTGGGGACGGTTCGACGGGACCTCTGGGGGCCGATACTAATGGGTACGGCCGCGGAAGTGGTTTCTCACCTGGGGACGGTCCGACGGGACCTCTGGGGGCCGATACTAATGGGTACGGTCGCGAGTTACCAAACATGGATAATTTTGATGTGGAAAGCTTGATGATATATTGTTTTGGTGTAAATGTGATATTCCGGAATATTTATTTTTAAAATGATTTTTCCTTATGATTTGTTTGCGTTGAATCGTGTATGTATGTAATGTTATGTAATTGTGTACTTGCACTAGCTATTCGAATGCTAACCCCTTAAATGGGGGAAATGTGTCTTATGCATTTCAGGTACCGGGAGAGCTGAGGAGTAGGCACGGGACGCGCACACAAAGGATGGGCTGGCATGATGATGTGGCTCGAGTCTGTATTTTTATATTTTGGGCATTGCATTTGTCGAGTATTGGAGTTAGTCTGTTTATTTTTCAACTTGGTTTAAGTCCCCTGCGTGGGCGATGAATTGGTATTTAACATATACTTCATGTACTCCGTTAAAATGTTTTGGCCGGGGCCACGGCCTTATTTACTTTTGAATGCACCTTTTGGGATATCTTTGTGGTTTACGAGTCACGAGTTAGCCTGGTAGGCCTCACGGGGGCTCTACGGCGTGTAACGTCCCATTTGTGAATTGGGGTGTTACAATGTGCACGGACACATTTCCGGATCAGGCGTACTGTGATGTCCCTCTTGAGACTTATCGTTTGGTCGTTCGTAGTCCATGTTGTATTGGATATGTCCGACGATCTATGACTGGTTGTTCATACGCCGAGGGGTATGTCCGACAGTCAGGTTTGTTTCCTTGAGATCTGTATTGTGATGATTTACAGCTTCGGGTTGTTCGGCTTTCAGGCCATTGTGATGTATTGGTATTTCTGTTGGAGCCTTCAGACATTGTGATTCGTTCTTATTTCAGCGTTGGCTTGGATTACCTTCGGGTAATGTATTGTTGTGTTGCTTGTAACGTTTCGCCGTTGGGCGTAAGTTATGCGTTTCTTATGTATCTCGTTGAGTTTTCCTGGCGGGTTATTGCTTCTCCCTAGTTTTTTTAAGTTTCGGGACGAAACTTCTTTTAAGGAGGGTAGAATGTAATATCCGCAAATTCGATTTCCGGTAATTTTCTTTTTTTTGGCGGAAGTCCATTTTGATGACTCGCTTTGGACCGTTTCGTCATCCTGAGAATGATTAATTCTACACTTTTTGACATCCGAGTTCGTTTCGGCATCGTTTTGTTGAGTTCCGTGCTTTTAGCGACTTTTCCGCACTTGAGTTCGATTCTTGCAAATCTCGTTCTAAACTGCTGATTCGAGTTTCCCGTAAGTCCGTTTAACTTTGTTAGACGCGTTGTGAACTTCGGTTTGATTATTCGATCATGTATCGTGATTTTCGGGCGTTTTGGGCCATTTTGTAATTTACCCAAAGTTATGGGTATCCGTATCTGTATTTGTTGTCTCGACCCTTTTCTTGGTCGCGTCTGATTAATTATTGCTTTATGCTTTCATTTCGGGTCTTTGATGTTGTCCGCGAACTTTTCGTCGTATTCATTTCCGTACGTTTTCGGAAATCGAGTCGTCAAGCCACGTGGTCGCACCGACCGGACGGTTCTGCGGATCGGTCGGACGATCATGGATCGGCGGACGGATTGCGGGTTCTGGCCGAACGATTTCGGGCACTGGCCGAGCAGGTACAATGCCGAGTCACTGCCGCGGCACACCCGTCCGGGCCGCGACACACTCGTGTTCAATTGTTGGCCGATCCGTCTGTACCTTGTGCCGCGGCACATGCCGACGGGGCCGCGGCACACTGCCGAGTCACTGCCGCGGCACACTTGGCCGGGCCGCGGCACACTGCCGAGCCCTGGGAGCAGTTTTTGGGCCTATGCCGCGGCACACTCAGCCTGGGCCGCGGCACACTCGACAGTCAGCCCTATAATTGCTTCTGCTGAGCGAGTTCAGCTCATTTCTCCACTTTTTCTTCTACCTGCGAGAGAGAGAGCTTGAGGGGAGGAATTTTTCATCATCCATCATTTGAGTGTTTGATTTTCTTCATCCCCTTTCGATTGTGAAGCCCGGATCATCGATCTATCGCGTATTCTTCGAATCATAGTGCTTGGATCTTCAAGAGGTAATTTCTTCAACATCTTGGATTTCGATTTTGTATTGGGTAATGATGTTTTGGGTGTTAATAGCATGTTGTATGAAGTGATATACGCATGATTATGGGCATGTTTGATTATTCCTTGGATTATTGAAGGATTATTCAAGAACACTTTGAATATTGTGTTGGATTTTGGGGTTTTACGTAGATTCGTCCGATTTATCCGATTTGAAGCTTGAGAACCTTGAGATTATGATGTATCTATACCGTATGCATGCTTTTCCTACGATTTTACGGATTGGATTGTGCCGTTTTGGGACTTGTGGGAGTTTGGGCGATTTTCCAACCTCTAGTTGTTTATCCGTGTATTTTCATGAATCGTAGACGGGTTTCGGGAATTTCTTCGTGTAGTTTGAGTATGGATAATTGATTATCATTTCCTTGCGAATCGTTTAGGTGCCGGAAGCGCGTTCTTGGACCTACCGAACTCATACCCTTTTTCCGTTCGATTTCTCGATGTCTCAAAGGCAAGTATATATTTATGATTGTACGTTCTCGACTTTGAAAGTAAGATATATTGATGGCATGATATGAACGAACCACTTTGGGGCGGGCCGATAGATCCCCTAAGGGTTCCGTAGCCTCTGGTGCGGTTCCACGATATTCATACATGTATTGATGATGGATGATATGAACGAACCACTTTGGGGCGGGCCGACAGGTCCCCTAAGGGTTCCGTAACCTCTGGTGCGGTTCCACGGTATTCATATATCTATTGATGCGATGCTATGAGATTTAGTTATTCCGGAATACTAGTCTTGAATTAATGAATTGACGGTTACATTTACTTTATTGTCGAGAAGTATTGTAGTTCATACTTGATATACTTGCACTAGCTATTCGACGGCTAACCCCTTTATGGGGGAAATACTTTTCATGTATTTCAGGTTCCAGGAGAGCGGACAGGCAGGTATCGGATCGGCATGAAGATGATGGGCAAGTGTGATACTGTGTCTTTCCTCCGGTTGTGTTTCGTGTTTCTCCATTCAGTGTTGTTGTACTTGAATGGTTATTGAATACTCGAGTATTGTTTTTTTAGTTTTCCTTGATGTTCCGGCCTGTGTTGCCGAAGTATTGATTTGTGAGGTGATGTATATGGTTTCATTGGTTATGGTTTTGAATACCATTTGTATTGTCCTTATTTTCATTGTATCTAGACCTTCTCGGTCAAGTTTTACAGTTCCGTGCATGAATAGCCTTGTGGGTCCCACGGTGGGGCTACAGCGCTGTAATATACCCTGAATAACTTGGGGGTGTTACAGTTTTATACTTGCACTAGTAAAACAGTGGAGTTTTACTAACCCCCGAGTAATCGGGGGGTGGATGTCTGTTCTGCGTCCAGGTACATGCAGGTTCAGGGGAGCAGTCACAGGATTGGCACAAGGGGATGACGAGCTGCGATACTAATCAAGAGTCGAGAGTTGGTAGAGTTTAGTTATATTGTTAGAGTTGATTCAGTCTTCCGCTGTATTGTATTTCGACCCCTGTGTGGGTAATGTTGTTAGTCAGACCTGTTGATAGAGTTGTGTGACCTCATCGGTCTGTGTGTTTATGTGTAAGTGACCTTAACGATCTGTATTATTATATTGTTTGACCCTGGACGGGCAAGCATTTGGTTGTTTATGGACGTTTAGCCTAGTAGATCCTTGCGGAAAGGGTCTACGGCGTGTAATATTCCCATACGGTTTTGGGGGTGTTACACAGTCAAGTTTCATCGACTTGCGAACGATTAAGTATTTGAGCTATAAACCTTTCCAGTGCCGACCCCCTTATCCAATAAGGAGTGGAACGTTTTGCTCTCAAATACAAGGACTAGTTTCTATATGTATATTTACGAGTTATGAATGCCAGTAACTACCAGTAAATAAGGAAAACATCCATTGCCTTATATTGATGATTTACATAATAACAAGTACAATGCCCTCACTCAACATCCTCTGAGTGGCATTCGAGGGCATACTCCTAACATTAAGCATGTTGAGACTTGTAATTATCAAACTAATCATTCAATTCACGAGGAACGTCGGTTCCAATCATTTCAGTGAGCTATCATTCATTTCATTATTATTTCATCTCGGTGAGTCATTCTTGACCCTTGTCGGATTGTTATTTATTAATATTCACCATGGTCACTTTTGTCCTTGTGACCTTCTGGGATCATATTGCGTGGCCGGGTGGTTATGTGTGGAATTTTTAGTCGGGCACACGATAGTCATGTGATACGGGTTCACCGACACAATAGACTGTGCACACGAAAACGTGCCTCCGTGAGACTAACTAGGTACAAGTGCGGGTGTGTCCGGACACTCGTCTTGTGCACTTGCACGTCCCATTATGGGCGTACTATGATTCCCCTCTTCAGCTTGATTTCGTAATTAAGATATATAATGATTGTGTTTGTTCAACTCTTGAGGATTGTTGTTCTTTGTAACTGACCTCGATGGGATGTTGTTTTTAGGTCATGGCAAGGCAAAAGCACGTGAAGAGAATGTTGACGGAGAGGAGTCCCAGTGATACTAGTAGGGGGCCCCACTCCTTTCAGTCGTTCATTTTTCTTCATTTGTATTTTCCGCTGCAGATTCCGTTTATATGTTCATTTTATTCAGTGATGTGTATTTCATCTTCATTTTATATATATATATATATATATATATATATATGTAATCTGTATTCTTGGGTGTATTGTACTTGAAACTCCTCAACAGAGTAATTGATAATATAATGTGGTTCGGTACTACAGTTATATTATTTAATTCATTAATTTTCATTTGCCTGGTGGGTCCCAATCGGAGGTCCACGGCACTGTAATAGCCGCCTAGTTTGGGGTGTTACAAAGGCTCTGTGCTCTTCCAATTGCAGCTTGGCTATCGCAATGGATCATAACACTGGGCACATGCTTTTTCCCGCATGGAATATCCTCAAGAAAGTTACGGAGACATTCAGCTTCTTCTCTAGCTTTATCTAGAGCTATAAATTCCGATTCCATGGTGGATCGGGCTATACAAGTCTGCTTGCTTGATTTCCAAGATATGGCTCCACCCCTAAAAGTAAATACATACCCACTTGTAGAGTGAGAGTCTTTCGTGTCTGAAATAAAATTAGCATCAATATATCCTTCCAAAACTACAGGATAATTACTATAAAATAGCCCATAACTTGGGGTGTACTTTAAGTATCTTAAAACCCTAGTCAGTGCATTCCATTTCTCTTTACTCGGATTACTCGTGAACCTGCTCAACTTGTTTACAGCAAATGCCAAGTCTGGTCGTGTACAATTTGTAATGTACATCAGGCTTCCGATTACTCTTGAATATTCGACTTGAGCCACTGGATCACCTCTATTCTTACTTAAGTGAATAGTGGTATCAACGGGTATTTTAACAGGTGGGCTGTCAAAAGCGTTAAACTTCTTGAGCACATTCTCAACATAATGAGATTGTGATAAGAAGATACCTTCTGACGTTCTGATAATTTTAATTCCAAGAACTAAATCATCTAAACCCAAATCCTTCATGTCGAAGTTTCTACTTAAAATCCTTTCACTACTACAAAAACAATATTTACTGACACTTAGTTTCTGACACTTTATCAAAAGTGTCAGTAACTTCTGACATTTGACTCAATTTTTGTTTTTAACATAATTGTGTCATAAGATACTGACACTTAAGTATCAGTAACTTGAGTATCAGAATTTACTGACACTTAAATATCAATAATAATAAAAAAAAAATGTACATCTCAAAGATCGAACCTGAGACGCGGTGATGACATCACTGAACAGAAACCAATTTATCTATATGGATCATTTACCTTGTTTCACAATATTAAATAGAATAACCATAACAATGAATATTAATTAGTAAATCAATATTAAAAACCCGTAACACTTTACCCTACGTTCTTCATCTTGTTCTGCAGCCTCACCCTTCTCCCGTAACACTTTACCCTAAGTTCTTCATCACAGCCTCGCCCTTCTCCCGTAACAATTTACCCTAAGTTCTCTGTGTTTCATCTTCTTCCTTGACATTTGCAGCGCCAATTCCGACTTCCCCCCATAACCCCAAATTTTGATTCTCTTACTTCTATCAGAATCAAATTCAATCCCTTTACCAAAACCCTATGTGTTTAGTGAAGCAAAAACGATGCCGTTGGTCAGAGTGGAGGTGAGGAATGAGTACGCTGGGAGCACCGTAATTGTACAGAGAGATGAACAAGGAAGATCCGAAGGAGGTTCTGGAAGGAATTGCCGTCGCCGGCCTCGTCGGTGTCTTATGTCATCTTGGGGATCTCGCTGAGTAATTTTCTATTATTATATTATTTTCCCCTGAACTTTCTTTGTTTAATTCGCTAGACCAACTCTTTAGATGCTTGGAGTTTTATTAATCCAATTTAATATGTTAAAATTTTGGGAAGTTTTTGTAGTTTAGAACACGAATTGGTTTAATGTGGAAACTTAGTTACCTTATTGAATGATGGCTAGTATCTATAGTCTGGTGCGAGAAGTTGTTTGCATTTCGATAATGAATATATACAGTAACTTTAATGTTGTAGTGTGCTAGTATTTTTTTATGAATAGGGAAAACTTCAACTTGATGAGCAAAAGGTCTTGAAGTGAGAGAAATTTAGGTGCTAGAAGGTCAAAGATTGTTTAGAGATATCTAGGTCCAAGAGGTCAAGGATTGTTAGGAGGAATCTAGGTGCTAAGATGTCAAAGATTGGATACTGTTGTGCATTTAGTTGCATCTGCATTTTTACATATAAAATCGAAGGTCTGGAGTTAACCACATATGCTGCTTTAAAATTGTAGATGATAAATGTGTGCAGTGTGCTATCTTTTATCATCTTCATAATCAAGAATTTGCTCTTTGCATCTTGTAGATTTGCAGCAGAAGTTTTTCACGACTTGCAGGAAGAAGTGAGGAATGTAAATTTTCTACCGGGTAGAAAAAAGTGAGGAATGAATCTTAACAAAATCTCTGCGGAATTGAGCAGGGGTTATTTTGATGTGTTGCCCTTTTCTTTTTCCTTTTTTTGCTCCTTCAGCTGGCCTGACTCGGACGTATAATTTTATCCTTTATTTTTTTATTTTTTCCGTTTATGTGCATTTTGGACCTCCGGGTTCCTCGATCGAGCAGTTTTTTCTTTCAATTCATTTTTCTCTCATATCTTTTCTTTTTCTTTCTGCGATTTCAGAAGAAATTGTTGAGTCTTCTTCCGTTTGCCTGTCAGACAAATTTTGTAAATGTTGGTGGTGTGCGTGTAATGGTGTCAAAATAGAAGTTCTGTTGAAAATATAGACAGGTTATCCATTACTTTTCGATATAAATTGTGCTGCTTTCTCGCTGTTTACACACTTCTTCGGGCTTCTGAATATGGTCGTGTATGTACTGTGAGTTTGTTGGTGTTTCAGGGCTCGTCATTCTAAAAATATATTGCCTCGAAAAAGGTGACATTCGCTGAGGATGGTTCTGTTTTTCTGAGTGGACCAGGTACCATGTTCCCCGGTCTTGGTTTAAGCTATCAGGAAACATTCTGGTAATTTTTGAAGAAAAAGGTGGAGATCCTTCTCAGATAAGATTTGCAACACGAATATTCTCGAGCATTTGTGCCCACTTGTCAGAAAATCACCCTACCTTTGAAACTGAATCTGCATCAAAAGATAAAGATGCAAATTATAAAACTAAATCTACTGTATAGTTGAAGTATCCCCCAATTACTCGCATTTCCAGCCTTAAATTTGCCAGCTTTGGAACACACTTTTAGACCATGATATATTAAAATTAGCAGGATTAAAGTCATTATATTGACACTATTCTGCTATTATAATTTGGTAAACTAGTGTCCATCAACTTTATGTCCCGCCAAGTTGGAGGTTGCCGGATGGAAGTATGTTGGCTATATCAAGTTCATACTACAATTCTTAGTTTCAGTGTATACAAGGACAAGTGGCATTGGGATACAGTACTTTCTGTTGAAATTCTCATTGTACGGTCCCCCCCCCCCATGAAAATAATTCTTCTTATTCTATTAATTTTTTCTTATCTTGATTTATGTCATCACAGAGCCACACGGATTGCATTGTTTTCAAACTATTTGGAAAAGAAGCTAGCAATTTTCCCCTTGTTTTAAGGGCATAGGTACTATATGACTTCCATTTGTCTGCTAATATATACATCTCTATTACAACCGTTTTTTTGTAAGTGTGCTTCTCCCTTCACAATCATCCTCTTCATCTTTCTTGCTAACATCTTAACTACGTGAATTTTGACCTTCCAGATTTTCGATTGGTTATCACACAGTCCTACTGACATAGAGAGCTACATTAGGCCGGGTTGTGTCATTCTGACTATATATCTTCGTCTATCTGAGGCTACATGGGAGGAGGTACGGATTCTTATAGTACTGTGCAAACATGATGATAGAATTGTGACTTTGCGCCATTATTGAACTATTTTTTTGTCAAAATCTTTAAATGTTTCTTTTCTTTTTTTCCTTGTTAGCTTTATTATGACCTGAGCTCCAACCTAAATAGGCTTCTAAATGTCCCTGACGAAGTTAATTTTTGGAGTATTGGATGGATCTATGCCAGAGTGCAGAATCAGATGGCATTTATCTATAATAGTTTCCTCCTACTGTGTTTCTCCAATAACCTTTTGTCATATGTTACATACTCAAAGGTATAATTTTGTTTGAGGATATGTTATTGGACCTATTTGGCAATGCAGGTCAGGTAGTTGCCAACACCTCTGTGCCTTGTGGAACTGGTAACTATAGCACCATTCTAAGTGTCAAACCTATTGCTGTCACATCGTCTGCACGAGCTGAATTTGTTGTCAAAGGCATTAATTTATCGCGACCTTCTATATTAAAATTTTCTACTTTTATATTAAAATTTCAGTAGTTAATTAAACACACTTTGGTGTTTCTGACTAGGGGCCGTTTGCTTCATGGTACTTGAACGTGAATCATAATGTTATTCTCATACGCTTGTAAGGTCCTTTTGAGGCAAAATTTTGCTTATCTCTCCCTCTCTTCTACAGTAGTTCTTCACTCTGTTGTCTATTAATCTTCTTCTAGGGTCGTACAATTCTTGCTGGATATCTTTACTGTAATTTAAGTGAGAGACTCATTGCAAATGGCCGTTTGATAGAGGTCAGTTTTGATTTAAGTGTTTACAATACTCATCATAGGCCTTCATCTCTATTGCTTTGTTACTTACAACTTTTTTTTCCTTATTTAGGCTCTTCTTTCATTTGTGAATCAAGCGCATAAATTACATTACGATCTTTTCCATGCAAAATTGACAAAACATAAGATGAACAACTCAGTTGCTAAGGAAGTATTTGAGTCAATACCATTGGACTTAAAAGATGGTTATCCAAGTCCCTGGAAAGTTTTACAATGTTTTCTCGAGAGCCTTTTAAAGGTTTGACCTCCATCTTATCATCCTTTTATTTATGGAATTAAATTAAATTTATTTTTACGGGGGCTCATGCAGTTTGTTTCAATTTTAAATATTATATCTGCGTGCAGGTCCGACTCATCTATGAAATGATGGGAGATAGAAGATGGTCTGAAGCCTATTTCAAATCCGGGAAGGACATATCCCATTTACATGACGTTCCTTTGTTTACATTTGCTTTCTCTTACCGCTGCATTCTGTTGCCACCAATGTAGACTACAATTTGAAGTTTCTATGTGTAATACCCGTAATTTCGATTTCCGGTAATTTCTTTTTTTCGGCGGAAGTCCATTTTGACGACTCGCTCATGACCGTTCGTCATTCTGAGAATGATTAATTCTACACTTTTTGACATCCGAGTTCGTTTCGGTGTCGTTTTGTTGAGTTCCATGATTTTTAGTGACTTTTCCGCACTTGAGTTCGATTCTTGCGAATCTCATTCAAAACTGTTGTTTTGTGTTTCCCGTAAGTCCGTTTAACTTTGTTAGACGTGTTGTGAACTTCAGTTTGGTTATTCGATCACGTATCGTGATTTTCGGGCATTTTGGGCCATTTTGTAATTTACCCAAAGTTATGGGTATCCGTATCTGTATTTGTTGTCTCGATCCTTTTCTTGGTCGCGTATGATTAATTATTGCATTATGTTTTCATTTCGGGTCGATGATGTTGTCCGCGAGCTTTTCGTCGTGTTCGTTCCGTACGTTTTCGGAAATCGAGTCGTCGGATCATGACGGCTGAGCACTGGCCGGACAGGTGCGGCAGGCACGGTCGGAAGTGCTGGGCACTGGCCGGGCAGGCACGGCAGGAACCGGCGTAGCGCACGCTATGGCCGGAAGGCTGCGCGCGCTAACCGGCAGGTGTAGCGCACGCTATCGGCCGGCCCAGCGTACGCTGTCGGGCTGGGCAGAGGGGTTACTGGAGTACTGGACTCGGGGACGATCGGCAGGTAGCGCACGCTACTGTCGGGCATTGCGCACGCTACGACCGGCAGGTAGCGCACGCTACTGTCGGGCATTACGCACGCTACGACCGGCAGGTAGCGCGCGCTACGGCCGGAAGGCTGCGCACGCTACCTGGCCGAGTCAGTAGGGCAGTGGGGTTCTGGATTGCGGCCCGGGCCGATAGCGCACGCTAGCTCGGCAGCCTAGTGCACGCTAGGCTGCACCAGTATAAATGTGGCAGAGCAGTCACATTTTCACTCGTTTTTCATTTCCCTTCTTTGCGATCCGCGGCTGGAGCTTCGTAGGAGGCGAAGCCATGTTGTTGAACAACAAATCCATGAAGTTCTTGAGTTCATATCATTGATTGATCATCCTATATCATCCTTTGATCCAGAGAATCAAGGTAATCTCTTCTTAGAACCCTAGTTTGTTGAATTTTGGGGTTTTTGCGTTTTTGTCCGATTCGTTCCGTATTATTGAATAATCCATGATGGGTATGATTAATCTTAGTAGTATTCTTGTGTTTAACATCATTTAATCCATTGTTCTTCGTCGAATCAAAGTATATTTCTGGATTTCCTTCGAATCGACTTTTTGGGGAATTTGTTCTTGATTTCGTTTTCCATCCGTTTTTGATGGATCGATTGTTTTTAAATGATGTTGTTAAACATATCCTATGGATTGTATATCCATATTTCAGTTTGGAATTCCATTTTCGTGTTTTGACGGGACGAATCGTGTTCTTTGCCGTTTTGGGGGAAACACTTGAACTTTCGTCAATTGTTCTTTGAATTCAACGGCCTTAAGTCGTGCTATGGAATTCATTTCATTGTTGTTATTGTCCTTCTAAGTTTATTATCGCGAGTTGGCTTTCGGTGGAGTCGGCGGGTTCGTAGTCGGTTCGTGCCAACCTACTTCGGTCGATTCTCCGCGTTGTTCTTATTCGAGGCAAGTACCTTGTCCATACATTTATTGTTTCATGGATATGATGATTGGTAATCGTCTTGGTATGTTTTTTGTTTGTTTGAAATGAGTTTTCAAAAGATTCGGCTAGCCTCGTTAAAGGCTCACTTTCAAAACACGTGTGTTTTGTAAATTGTGTGGGTTGTAAGTGACTACGTGAATCCTTTGGATATGTTTGGTGTTGATGTTGCGCTTGATAATGCGTGTGTATGTATATTATCTCTTTTCGGGGCGTTATGGTTTGACGTGGTGTTTTGCTAAGTGTTTGATGCCTCTGGGTGAATTATTTGGATATCCTTGGTGTGATATGTTATTTGTGCATGATTGTTTCGCTAGCCAGCTTGGGAGGGTCCTTCGAGGCCTCGGGTGGGATTTGTGGCTTCGTCCCGGTCTTAGGCGATGCCTGTGCGTGTATGTTTAGTGAATGTATTTTACTCACCTCGGGAGGGTCCGACGGGGCCTCGGGAGAATCTATGACTTCACTCTGGGTTCACGAGTAAAAACTTCACAGGTTGGTGTGTATGTTTAGTGAATGTATTTTACTCACCTCGGGAGGGTCCGATGGGGCCTCGGGGGAATCTATGACTTCACTCTGGGTTCACGAGTAAAAACTTCATGAGTGCGTGTGTATGTTTAGTGAATGTATTTTACTCACCTCGGGAGGGTCCGACGGGGCCTCGGGGGAATCTATGACTTCACTCTGGGTTCACGAGTAAAAACTTCACGAGTGCGTGTGTATGTTTAGTAAATGTACTTTACTCACCTCGGGAGGGTCCGACGGGGCCTCGGGGGAATCTATGACTTCACTCTGGGTTCACGAGTAAAAACTTCACGAGTGCGTGTGTATGTTTAGTGAATGTATTTTACTCACCTCGGGAGGGTCCGATGGGGCCACAGAGGGAATTCCAATGTCTTCACCCTGGATTCACGAGTAAAAACTTCACGAGTGCGTGTGTATGTTTTGTGAATGTGTTTGCTCACCTCGGGAGGGTTCGATGGGGCCACGGAGGGAGTCCAATGGTTTCGCCATGGATTCACGAGTGAAACTTCACGGGTGAGTGTGTATTTTATGTCCGTCGAGGACGCATGACGTGGGATTTAACCTTGTGTATTGTGGTTGGTTTCATTTGTGAAAACAAAACCTTTGGGATGTGACCCTGTTGATTTTTGGAAAGATAAGGATTCAGTAATCCCAAATTGTTTTCTATTAAATCTCTCGATGGCATTTTAAACTGCTTTATAAATTGTTTCCCTTGATTTATGATCTTCCGGTTTTGGAATGTTTTACCCAAACTCTTGCCTCGGGAAGTACTTTTCGTTACGTTTGGATCTTTGAGGATTCCTGGTTATTATTGTTCTTGGAACTTGTATTGTATGGCTCGTATTTGCCCTTTGTTCTTGCACTAGCAAAACAGTGGAGTTTTGCTAATCCCGAGTATTCGGGGGGTGGATGTCTGTTTTTGCATTCAGGTTTGGGAGCATAACACAGGGTCGGCACGAAGGATGATGAAAGATAAACGATACTAATCACACGAGGATCCGTATGATATCATTGGTTTAGATGTATTTTATTTCCGCTGCTGTATTCTTTCCCATTGTACGGGAGTGTGTTGTATTCGACCCCTTGCGTGGGCATGTAATGTGTTTGAGTTGTATGTATTTATCGAAAGACCAAATCGGTCTACTGAGTCATTTTTAGCCTTAAAGGCATTGTTGAGTTGTTCGATGTTGTTACCAGTCTGGTAGATCCTTGAGGAAATGTTCTACGGCGTGTAATATCCCTGAGCGGATTGGGGGTGTTACACTATGTATGAGTCTTTTTGTCAGGTCTGGCAGCACACTCGACTGATTTACCGAACCAGCTTAAATCCATTTCCAAGGCCCAGCTGCAAAACTTGGTTGAAGTGTTTTGTTAGTAGTTAAGTTGAATGCTTGATTAGTATACTTGATTGAGGTGTTCTATTGGTATAGTTTAGAATTTCCCAGACTTGGCAGTTTAGTAGTTTGATTGTATTTTGATGGCTCTCGATGCTTGGTTTTGTATTCTGCTGCTTTTTTAAGTGAATTGCATTTGGGATGTTTTATAAGTGAAATGTCTGTTTGAAAATTTTAATTTATTTTCATGTAATTAAACAAAAAAATGTAATTGAGATAATAATACATTTTTTTCACAAATCTGAACATATACTGACACTAAAATAGTGTCAGTAATTATTTTTACTGACACTTTATAATAGTGTCAGTAATGCTAAAGCCAGAACATACTGACACTAATGTTTAGTGTCAGTAAAAAATTAATTACTGACACTATTTTAGTGTGAGCGAAACAAAATACTGACGCTATTTTAGTGTCAGTATTTATTGACTCTTGTATTACTGACACTAAAAATTAGTGTCAGTATTTTCTGGCTTAAGCATTACTGACACTATTATGAAGTGTCAGTAAAACTAATTACTGACACTATTTTAGTATCAGTAAAGGGGATATTTGTACTAGTGTTTTTGTATTCACGATTACTTCATTGCTGCTACCCATGATCAACATATCGTCTACATATTGACAGACTATGACAAATGACTCCGGTGTGCCTTTAATATACACACATTTGTCACATTCGTTGATCTTGAATCCATTTTCCAACATAGTTGTGTCAAACTTCATATGCCATTGTTTAGGAGCTTGTTTTAGTCCATATAATGACTTCAACAGTTTACACACCTTCTTTTCCTGACCAGGCGCACTGAAACTTTCAGGTTGTTCCATATAAATTTCTTCTTCTAGTTCAGCATTCAAGAATGCAGTTTTCACATCAATTTGATGAATTTCGAGATTGTGCAATGCAGCAATAGCAATAAGCACTCGAATGGAAGTTATTCTGGTTACTGGTGAATATGTATCGAAGAAATCATAACCTTCTTATTGTTTAAACTAGGGTTGTAAACAAATCAAATAATTTTGATCCGATTCGTGTTTCGATTCGAAATTTGGTGATTCGAATTCGAAATTTTATGATTCGAATTCAAATACAAATAGTTTTTCTGATTCGATAAATAATCAAATACTTATAAGTATTTACGATATTCGATTCGATATTCGTAAAGATTCGATTAAATATTTAAATATACAATATAACTAAAAATATATTTTGTATATAGTATATTTTCTTAATACAATTTGGAATTATACTCTTATATCTTTAAATACATGTCAAATGTATTAGAGTTTTGGCTCATATTGAAGTCAACTTCAAATTAAGGTGACATTGTTTATCATAAATATATATTGCAATAACTTTAATCTCGATGAGTCATTCTTCATCTCCTTTATTTATAGATTCGAGTATTCGATTCGAATTCGTGAAATTATTCAAGTATTCAAATTCAAATCAAAATTAATATTCGAACACGATTCGTATTCGTATTCGAATTCGTAAATTAATTTATTGATTTGATTCGATTACAATAATATTCGCTTCGATTCGATTCGTTTACAACCCTAGTTTAAACCCTTTGGCAATAAGCCGGGCCTTAAACTTGTCTATCGACCAGTCATCTTTTTATTTCCTCTTTAGGATCCATTTACATCCTAAAGGCTTACATCCTGGCGGAAAATCAACTAGTTCCCAAGTAAAATTTTGCATGATGGAATCCATTTCACTATAAATAGCTTCCTCCAAAAAGGAGCATCAGGACTAGCATAAGCTTCCTGTATAGTCTTTGGATCATCGTCAACTGCATAAGTTTCAAAGTCAGGACCAAATAATTTAGCCTTTCGAGCTCTCCTGCTCTGTCTTGGCTCTTCATTTATAGGATTTGAACTACTTGCAATATCAAGAGTTCTTTTATTTGAGCTTGTCACAATCCTCTCTTTACAAGGATAAATATTTTCGAAGAAAATGGTATTTCTTGACTCAATAACAGTTCCTTCATGCATATATATCAGGAATTTCAGATTTATGAATTAGAAATCGATATGCACTACTGTTGTATGCATAACCTATGAATATGAAATCAACTGTCTTAGGAACAATTCTTACTTGTCTTGGTTCAGGTACTTCAACCTTTGTCAAACATCCCCACATTCTAAGATATTTGAAAGAAGGCTTGCGCCATTTCCATAACTCATACGGAGTTTTGTCTTTCCCTTTGTGTGGCACTTTATTCAGAATGTTGTTAGCTGTAAGAATAGCTTCCCCCCACATGTTATGCGGCAACCCTGAGCTTATTAATAAAGCATTCATCATTTCTTTCAGGGTTCGATTTTTCTTTTTGGCAACTCCATTTGACTGAGGAGCATAAGAAGCAGTCGTTTGATGAATTATGCCTGAATCGGCACATAATTGTTCAAACGGTGCTACATACTCACCTCATTTGTCACTTCGGGTTGCTTTTATTTTATAGTTCAGTTGATTTTCAACTTCATTTTTATACATCTTAAATGCCTCGATTGCTTCAGCTTTGCTTCTCAAAAGAAACACATAGCAATATCTTGTGCAATCATCTATAAAAGTGATGAAGTATTTTTTACCTCCTCTAGTTTGCATAAATTTTAAGTTGCACACATTAGTATGAATTAATTCTAGAGGAGTAGTATTCCATTCCACTGAATGAAAAGGCAATTTGGCCATTTTTGCTTCAACACATACTTCGCATTTCTTATTAAGTTCAACATGGGTTTTTTGAATCAATTCTAGATTAATTAGTCTTTTAATCGATTTTAGACCAACATGTCTCAATCTAGAATGCCATAAATCTGAACACTCGAGCAAGTAAACAGAAGAAGGAGCATTATTATTATTGCTTTTATTCTTGCCTTCACGGCTTACAGGCATTACATTCATTTTGAATAATACCCTGTCAAGATAACCTCGACCAAGGAACATTCCGAACTTGCTCATAATAAATTTTTCAGACTCAAAAACTAGTCTAAACCCATGACTAACTAGTAGAGAGTCTGAAACTAAATTTTTCCGGACGTCTGGGACATGCAGCACATCCTTAAGAAGAAGCTCCTTTCTAGAGGTCAGCTTTAAGACCACGTTCCCCACACCTGTAATCACAGAAGAAGCAGAGTTTGCCATATGCAATTTCCTACCATCAGTAATAGTGTAGGAAGAGAACATGTCTTTTTCAGAACAAACATGATGAGTAGTCCCATTATCAATGTACCAGGCACGGTGATTCTCCACCATATTGGTTTCAATCACCATGGCTGAGACCTCCTTGTCCAGCTCCTCAACCGTAGCTGACAGCTCCATATCTGGTATGTCAACATCGCCATGTTCAACCACATTGGCAACTCGCTTGCCTTTGTTTCGCTGACCAGTTGAACTTATTGGCAAGTGACAATCCTTTGCCTTATGGTTTGGCTTACCACAGTTGTGGCAATTTTCAGTAAATTTCTTTGTGTTAAACGGATTTTTCCTTTTGTCCTGAACATGGTTCAGTTTTCTCTTTTTGCTAGAGGACCCATGTTCAAGCAAATTTACTTTGGCCTCCATAGGGCCTATCTTGAACTTAGAATCAGACTTTCGGTTGTCTTCCTCAATTTTGAGTCGAACAACCAAGTCCTCTAAGCTCATTTCCTTTCGTTTGTGTTTCAGGTAATTTTTGAAGTCCTTCCAACTAGGAGACAACTTCTCAATTACCGTTCCCACGACAAACGGTTCAGGAAAGATCATTCCTTTAGCATTAATTTCATGCACAATCAATTGAAATTGTTGAACTTGTTCGATAACAGTTTTGTAGTCCGTCATCTGAAAATCCAGGGTAGATCACGAATTTCTTGGCACCAGCATCATCGGTTTTATACTTTTTCTCCAAAGAATTCCATATCTCTTTGGAAGTCTTGATTTGACTGTACACGTTGTACAGAGAATCAATTAGCCCATTCAAAATTGTACTACGGCACATAAAGTCGCCGTTACACCACTGATCGTAAGCAAAACTCTTCGTACGATCATTTTCTATCTCACTGACCACAGGAGGATTATCCTTGAGGTAAACAGCAAGCCCCAAGGTAGTGAGATAAAACAACATCTTTTGCTGCCATCTCTTAAAATCAACACCCGAGAACTTCTCGGGTTTCTCAGCCTGTAATGCAATGGTAGGTGCAGCAGCTTTGCCAGCGGCAGCAGCAGCATCAGCATCGGTTGCCATTGGAAATTACAGAAAAATAAAAATTGTCTGATGATTGTTGGTTCTGTGAATTTCCAACAATGTAATTACAATAAGAATTACAAAGAAAGGCGACCTAATACACTCTTAATAAATTAAAAGCTGAATTGAAAATTACAACTTTAGCAGACGCGAGTAGAGCTCTTTCCGTAAGACAAATTTGCCCCCGTATAAGAGCAGACAGCTCAGCAATATGTCCCCAAGATACAACTGCTACACGTTTCTGAGATAGGTGCTCTCCAAAACTCAAAACTCCGGCGAACGTTAAGTGCTGGAAACTGGGCAGGAAAAACAAGAAAGAAATATGCTGCAATGTGTGGTATGTTGTATTCGTTCTGTTGTATGTTACGAAATGAAATGCATAAGATACCCTTTTATAGGGTCCAATTCCACTCCATCAGGTGGGGAGTTACTACAAATTAACATTACAAAAAAAACAGTATTTACCGACGCCATTTACCGACGCCAGTAAAGGCGTTGGTATTTTTTGGCATTTAACGACGCCGTTACCGACACCCGTGAATTTGGACAATTACCGACGGCTTTAACGACGCTATAGCGCGGGTGTCTTCCCGCAAAATTTGCCGACGCCAGTACCGACGTCGGAAGTCGTCGGAGAGATACCGACGGCACTTTTGCCGTCGTTAAATGGCATGACTTACATGAATTAACGATGCCACTCCCGGCGTCGGTATTTGTTATATTTAACAACGCCATTACCGACGGCCCGTTGGCGTTGGTAAATTTTAATACATTCTCAACTCTGCCTATTCTCAGTTCGACCTAAAATCACCATTCACCTCCCGCACCCAAAACCCCTCTCTCCCGCACCTCTCGCAAAACGCCTTCTCCCCGTGTAAAACGCCTCTCTCCCGTGAAAGATTTCCGACGGAGATATCTCGAGATTTCGCCTCCGCGCACCTCCGCATAAAATACCCCGATCGGCGACCTAAAATCCCCAATTCGGGTAACATCTCTCTATTCTTGATCTTCTTGAGGAATTCAGAAATTTATATTTTTGATTTAACATGTGACTCAAGGATCAAATTGTTCCGAAAGGTCGACCTATTTAGGATTGATGTCGATGTAATTTCTTGAGTTTAAAATTTGTTGAATCCTTGTACTATATTTCTCTCAATATTACCTAGAATTGCCCAATTTATTTCAATTCGAGTATTCGATCCTATGGATTAGTTTTCTTGTAGCTTCAGACAAGAATAAGTCACTTTACCTATTTGTTTGAAGATTTCGATCACTTTACCTTTAATGTTTTGTATTGATTAAAAACTAGAAACATAACATACATTAAAGCGAAAAAATCAACATGGAGGATCCATTAACTGAACTTCATGAACTTCATAAAACGAGCAGTAGCGGAATGTGAATTTCATGAAAAATAAACTACTCTTACTTCACATAAATTGATTGGGTAAAATGATAAGGCGTCACGACAGTAGAAACTACTCTTACTTCTCGTATGATCTTGAACAGTAGCATTGTTAACTGCCTCAATAATGTCTTCAGCATGTTCTCCAGTTGCCCGATCCTTTTCGAATATAGTTTGTTTTCATAATGTTCTTCATAAGATGAAAAAAACCTTGAGTTTTTTTTTGATCATTTTGTTACAATTTTTAGAATGGGTGACAACCGTGAGTGGATGTATCGCCGGAAACTTGATGGCTCTTGGAATCCTGCATTCCTCTCTGGACTTAACAACTTTATTGAGTATGCAAGTAGTCAGCCGCACTGCATGTCGGGTGACCAAATAAGATGTCCATGTAAAAAATGTGATAATATACAGTTTCATGATACAGAAAAAGTTAAGTATCACATTGGGAAATTTGGGTTCATTAGGGAGTATAAAACTTGGATTTTTCACGGCGAAATTGAAATGGATGAGGGATGTGAAGATATGGATGAAGATGTGAATATAGATACCAACGAGTTGGGATCCAATTGCACTGCATGGTCATGGAGCATGTCGGGCCACAATTTAATGTTGAGAATGTGGAAGAACCACCAAATCCTGAAGCAAAACGAATATATGACATGTTGAATGCTGGAGACAAAGAGTTGTGGCCTGGTTGTGCTAATTACTCCCAATTGTCTTATATGACTCGTTTCATGAGTTTGAAAGCAGAGAACCACTTATCAGAAAAGTGTTTTAATCAGTTTGCAGAGTTCATGAACGACAGTCATCCAAAAGGGAATCTATGTCCCGATAACTTCTATAGTACAAAGAAATTATTGCGTGGGTTGGGATTACCTGTAGAGAAGATTGATTGTTGTCCAAACAGCTGCATGCTTTATTGGGACCATTACAAAGACAGTGAGAGTTGTATATTCGTGGTACATCACGCTACAAAGATATGTGTCGTGCCTCGGGAAGCCGTAGGAGGAGGAAAAAGTGGCAGCCATGAAGATGTACTACTTTCCTCTTATTCCCGATTGCAAAGGCTATACATGTCAAATGCTACCGCGGATATGAGGTGGCATGCTTCATGTTCGGTTCAAATGATGGAATTATCGTCATCTGCAGACTCTCCGGATGGAAGCACTGGACACTATTTATCCAGATTTTGTCATGCGGAGGCTAGAAATGTGAGATTAGGTCTTTCGACCGATGGTTTTGCACCTTTTGCACAATCGGGCGACAATATTCATCGTGGCGATTATAGTCACACCCTATAACTTACCACCTTGGCTCTGTATGAAGGAACAATTCATGTTCCTAACAATCTTAATACCAGGGCCACGCAATCCTAAGATGCAATTGGATGTGTTTCTTCAGCTGCTCATAAAGGAGTTGACGAATTTGTGGGAAGAGGGTGTTCCAACATTTGACATCTCATTGAAGCAAAATTTTCAAATGCGAGCACTGTTGTTGTGGACTATTAGTGATTTTCCAGCGTATTCAATGTTGTCTGGATGGAGTACTGCTGGAAGATTGGCATGCCCTCATTGCATGGATGAGACTGAAGCGTTTACTCTTCCTAAGAGTGGTAAACAAACATGGTTTGATTGTAGTCGGAAATTCTTGGAGCCAGATCACATGTTTAGGAGGAACCGACGAGCATTTAGAAAGAATATGACATGTGAAGTACCTACACCTGAGAAAAGGTCGGGCGCTGAGATATTGAATCAAATAGAGGCACTGGGTCTTGTGAAAGTGACAGAGGACTACAATGAGACAAACAAAGAGATATCCAAGAATTCTAGGAGCGGGTGGAAGAAAAGAAGCATCTTTTGGGATCTCCCATATTGGAAAGAACTTCTGATTCGTCACAATTTGGATGTCATGCACATTGAAAAAAATGTGTTTGACAATGTGTTCAACACTGTGCTTAATGTGCCGGGAAAGACCAAGGATACCACCAAGTCTAGAGACGAGTTGCAATTGCTCTGCATCAGACCTGAATTGAAGAAAAATGAGACGACAGGAAAGTATCCGAAAGCTTGTTACTCACTTGACAGAGATGAAAAGAGAGTAATATGTGAATGGATATCTCGTCTTAAATTTCCTGATGGCTACATGTCCAATATTAGTAGATGCGTGGATAAGAAACAACTAAAGATGAGAGGGATGAAAAGTCATGACTGCCATGTGTTCATGCAACGCTTGTTACCTATTGCGTTTCGTGAACTTCCTCAAGCTGTTTGGAAGGCAATTACAGAGTTGAGTATCTTCTTTAAAGACTTGACATCTCGGACAATAAAAATAGAGGACATGTGTAGACTTCATGAAACAATTCCAGTTACTTTGTGCAAACTTGAGCGTATCTTTCCGCCTAGCTTCTTTGATTCAATGGAGCATCTTGTTATCCATCCCGGTGTGAAGCCGAATTCTTTGGTCGAAGATAATATCGATGGATGTATCCATTTGAGAGGTATATGAAGACATTGAAAGATTTTGTAAAGAACAAAGCCAAAGTTGAAGGATCCATCACCAATGCCTACTTAATGAAAGAGGCATCAACATTTAGCTCATACTACTTTGAAGATTGGGTGACTACGAAGATTAGAAGTGTGCCTCGAAATGATGAGGGGGGAGCCGATGAAAATGATGATCCAAATATGCTCTCAATTTTCAAATTGGATGGCCGTCCTTTTGGCAAAATGCTTTCACGATATTTTGATGCCAAAGAGTATAATGCAGCACATATATATATTTTATCCAATTGTGCCGAGGTTTCGAGACATACTTGACGTGAGTACCCTCGTGTTATTTTATTTTAATGAAGAATATATTCATTCATTAAATATATTATAACTCATGTGTTTTTTGAAGATTGTTTGAAGATCAAATTCGAGCAACTAATCTGGGGATAACGGAAAATGACTTACAAACAAGAGTTGAAAAGGAGTTTGCAAGTTGGTTCAAAACATATGTAAGTGTGGGGTCTCATATCAAATTATTTATAGACTAATTTCATATGTAGAAAGTTACATAACTAACATACTTAATAATTGTCATAGGTTAATGATCCTTCAAGTAATGCAAGCCAATGCATTAAGGACCTTGCGAAGGGCCATTGTACGGGGTTCAAATTTATTCGGTGTTTAGTTAATGGATACGGGTTCCACACGGTTGACCATGGAGTCGAGATAAAAGTACTATGAATAGTGGTGTCTGCATAAAGGCGAGGTTTATAATAGTGATGAGCAAGATTTTTGCGGGCGATTAATGGAGGTGTGTGTGGTAGAGTATAATGGTGAACCTACTAAAACAATTGTGTTATTCAAGTGTGAGTGGTTTGACTTATCACCTCTAGGGACTTCGGTGAATCTGATTTCAATTTGGTTTGATAAACCACACCCGTAAATACAAGAAGTACGAACCTTTTGTGTTAGCCAATCAAGCTACTCAAGTGTATTATGCTTCCTATCCTAGTATGAATCAAGCTAAGAAGGATTGGTGGGGAGTGTGCAAGGTCACACCTAGATCTAGAGTTGAAGTAGTTTGTGAACCATCCGCCTCGTCATTACATCAACCGTTTCAAGAGGATGCCGTGGTCATGAGGACTAGAGGTAGTCAAGCTACTGTAGATGATGAGATATCAATATCGCATCCACGAGGTGGACTTATTGATATTGATGATGTGGATGAGGCATCGGATGATGGATATATAATAACGTCAGATGAGGAAGATAGTAATGATGATGATGATTCTGATCATATGTTATAGTCTTTACGATCATGTCAATATTGTGATTTTCAAGCTAATGAATATTCTGTTTTAGATTTTCAAGCTAATGAATCTTCGACAAGCCAAAACAAGTAAACTGGCTTGCCTGCTGGTCCTTGATGAAATTTATATTTTTGATTTAACATGTGGCTCAAGGATCAAATTGTTAGAAAGGTCGACCTATTTAGGATTGATGTCGATGTAATTTCTTGAGTTTCGGTTGTTGAATCCTTGTACTATATTTCTCTCAATATTACCTAGAATTGCCCAATTTATTTCAATTAAGTATTACGATCCTATGGATTAGTTTTCTTGTAGCTTCAGTACAAGAATAAGTCACTTTACCTATTTGTTTGAAGATTTCGATCACCGATCAATGGTATTTATGGTCAACATTTTTCGGGTTGTCGTGTGAAAATTTTATCAAGTGCTTGTTGGAAGCACTTCTACTAGAACAAACACTTTCTCAGGTTTGTATTAGATTACTGGTCCTTTTTTGGAGTACAAAACAAACACTACTAGAACAAGTACTCCATGCGTTAACTATAAAATCTGAAAATTTTAGAAGAGCCACTCTTTCTGTTTCATCTGGTGAGTGTGAAAGTTACACTACTGTAATCTCTCGTTCCCTTCAAGTCTCTCTCTCCCTATCAAACCGTTGTTAATTTGCAACCTTTAAGTAATCGCCATAGTGAAGCGGAAATAGTGACTTTTCTGATTTTTTCAGATTTTATAGTTAAACACATGGAGTATTGTTTTAATGGTGTTTGTCTTGTACTTTAG
Source organism: Orobanche coerulescens (assembly GCA_033398695.1). Lineage (NCBI taxonomy): Eukaryota > Viridiplantae > Streptophyta > Magnoliopsida > Lamiales > Orobanchaceae > Orobanche > Orobanche coerulescens. The sequence goes on from CM065809.1 coordinate 12,459,848, forward strand.
AAAAAGGGGCAAGTAGTTTAATGCAAACCTGATCGAAGTTGCAATTTTAGGGCACTGCTAAAAAAAAATCTCTTTCGTTCTTCATTTACATGTCGATTTTTATCACCAATTAAAATGTCTCGTTTTTCATCAAAACCCGATTTAAACATAATTAATTTTGTCATACGCCTTGCTAATATTAAATTCTAAAGCACATGTTCTTCATATGTAGAAAACCTCAAACGCCACCAATTTTATGTTCTCAAACTATACATAATACATATTTCTTTAGTTTTCATGACATCTTTGATTCCTCAATGATTTATGTTCTGTGACAAGTAGTTCTTGCAATTCCAAGCGGCCAATGCAATTTATAGAACATAAGGGGAGTTTGTCGTAATTAGAATAAATCACAGGGGTGGTATTCGTAATAATCTCAGCAAGAGTTTTAGGCTCACAAGACTTATTCAAAGTAAGTGGTAGAGAAGCACATAGAAAAATTAGAATAGGACACATACTTTTCAAGACCATACTTCACATTACTACCAACAACATAGTCATTAAAAGAATTTACTCCACTTTCATCAAAATTTAGTTCTGACTTATTAAAAACATCTTTATTATTATCAGAAACATTAACAAACTCTTTTGAACCACTTACATATTTCATTTTAAAAGGAAATATAATTTCATAAAACCTCACATCTCTTGCAAAAACACAGACTTACTTTCCAAACCATACAAGTTATAAGCCTTTTTACACTTTGGAAAAACAAATCAAAACACAATTTTGATTTAGAACTAAACTTATCATTTGAGTTTAAAATAGTGGAATAACAAAGACATCCAAAGCACTGATATGAGAAAGACTAGGATCCTTACCATACACTAAAATAGAGGAGGTGAGCACATTGATTAAGTAAACAACAATTATAACACATTCAGGCCACATAAATTTTCAATTATGTGTTTATTTGATTTTATTTTATTTTCTACACAAGCAATTTTAGATGTTCTCGATGAGGAGAGGTGGTGGCGGGCGCCGCACTAGCACGGGCTCCTCACGAGCGGCTCCGGACACTCTTCACCGGCTACGGACTCCCACGAGAAGGTCTGTTAGGTCTTCGTCTGCTCTACCCGAGACTCCGCCGATTGTTCTACTCCGAGACAGGGCAGACGAGGAGACTAGTGCACACATTTCTGAAGATGAGGATCGGGAGATAATAGCTTCTGAGGCAGCCTCAAGTGTTGTTTCCTGTAGAAAGATTGCTCTTGAAAGAGATACTAAAACCGGGTTAGTTATTTACTGTTTAATTGGTATAAAAGTATTTCCGAATAATTACAAAAAGAAAAGTAATCTTACAAATTTGCAAATACCACCTTCACAGTTGCTTCTATTTCAAAAATTTCTTCCCCAACTTGTGTAAGACTTTCATACGTTCCCTTTAACTTATATTTAAAGAAGAAAACAAGTACTAAAAAATAGAAAACAAATGTTGATTAAATGTTATAACTAAGTATTGTGATGATCTAAATGATTAATTTGGTTTTGGTTACGGAGATATAGTGATTCATCCCAGTTTCGGGGTGTGCACGAGGAGTTTTAAAAGAGTTCCCAATCCGAAGCTTCAACTGGAAAGATACTCCTAATAGCGTAAAGGCCCAGTACTATACCTTCTTTAAGGTAATTTGTAATCATTATGTAAACTAATTATATTCAATTGGAAAGTTAGTTTTATTAACTTGATATGCAATATTTCATAGAAATTTTTCACGTGGCTGTTGAGTGGGAACAACAAGTCTATGATTTTGGGAGTCTCGTGCACGGGTTAGGTTCGACAATTTCCTAAGTTATGCAAAAAGAAAAGGGATCAAGGGAGGCCGAAACACATCCTCTTGATTGGTGGGAAGGTTTGTGTGCTTCTTGGGATACTCCCGAGGTGAGAGATGTATCTACGAGGGCGAGAGGCAACCGAATGGTGAAGTGGATGGCCCCAGTGCAGGATAAGCAAGCACAGTGGAGGCTCTAAGTCTGTTAGCGTACTTGCTCGAGAGTTGGTTAGTAATTATCTAATTATTTTTGCTTGTATATGTAAGTGTGCATCATAATAATTTCGAAGTTTTTTTTAATAAGTAGGCAACGAAGAACAATCTTCCATTAGAGCAGTGTGTTTATGCCTCTTTTCGAGCTATCCACAAGAAAAAAGATGGAACTTTTACGACACAGAAGGATGCGGATATTGATGTAAGTATATATGCATTCGATTCATCTACGGTATTTTGGAATACATTCGATTCACACTTGTTGTTTTGATTGTCATGGAAACAGTGTGTCTATTTGTCCAATAATCAACTTTAGTATTGTAGAAAAATGTTATAAATCATTAGCCCCTTTTATTCTAGCATTTTCTTTGGTTAATGATTTTAGAGTGACACGAAAGTTATAAATTTCATTAGACATTTTTCTTGTAATTTTGAAAAACCTTTGGGTTTTCTTGTAAATACCCCAAATATCATCTTTTTCTTTTTCTTTTTCTTTTTTTTTTTTTGGTAATTATCTCACGTAAGTTTTTGAACCTTAATTTAGCAAGAGGTCAGTTGTTGTAGTCTCTGTCTAAACATGTTGTAGTCACGTATGTGGGCAATAGTCGATACAAGAACCTTAATTATCTCACGTAAGATATTTCCTTCAGACAGAGACTGCAACAAGTTTGCGCCTTTGGCTATGGTATTGGCAACTTCGAATGCTAGTATAGTTATTCTATTTCCCCTAGAAGTCACGCCTGTCGTAAATCCACCGGAATTTAAATTTGTCATGCTGCTGCCTAGAGTATCCAGAACTTCAACTGCCTTCTCCAGGAGGCATCCTGATGTTTTAGGGTGTTCTAATTATAATTAGCCGTTGTTTGCTATTTATTTCATGGGAAATTTTGGACCTCCTTTTTATGGTGTAGTTAAATGGATCTGGTGGTATGATGAGGCAGAAATGAAATATCTCTCTCTCTCTCTCTCTCTCTCTCTCTCTCTCTCTCTCTCTCTCTCTCTCTCTCTCTCTCTCTTTAGAGAGAGAATATATTTTAAGAGTTCTCATGCTTAGAATGTGATTTTATATTTGGGTGAGTACTGATATGGTTTGCTACGGACAAAGTGAATTCAAAAATTGATTCCATATTTGGCAGTTCTTAAGTGAAAGAACTAGAAAAAACAGGAGAAAGCAGGTCTTCGGTGAGACGATGAGATCTATTTTTTTTTATATTTATATGTTTTTTAAGCTATTAACTATGGAGTTATATGATTTAAAGTGATGCAATATGAACCCGAGAGTAATATAGTAGGTATGGTTGGATAAATTGATCGAGATGTTTATGTTATTTACTCATTTATAAAGTATATACTTTAAATCAATTTTTGAAGATAGGTCAACTTCTTACTAGTACTCCATTAATTAACTTATTAGTTTTGTTTGCAAGTAGTTTTTCAAGTTAGAGGTTTGTCCACTTTAAAATTTTATTTGAAATATAAAGTGGTTTTCTTTTCTTTTTTGCTCCAACGAAAGTAAATATAAAGTGGTTTTCAAAGAAGTAGCAGTTCTTTTAGTTGCTGAGGTGGTGTTTTGAAAAAGTTAAAAATAATTAGCTGTTTAGATAGATGTAGTTTTTGAGTAGTTTTTAAATGTATAGTATAGTTTATTTTATATTTTTACTAATTCGACATTTACTTTTACCAAGCACTAATTGCATCATAATCTATTTTGATACTAACCTTTAACGAGAAATTCTAAAGAGCTTCAATGATACTCCATATTTATATGAGCACCACTGCCTTCATTTGGAATGTTTTTCTCATTGAGCATGTTTTTCTTCTCAGGCTAGGGTTAAGCAGCTTGCTGCAGAGCAAGGAGAGGGAGCAGATTTAAATATGATCTATAAGACTGTGCTGCAGGAGAAGGAGGCCGCCAAAGAATATGTCAAGAAAAACAGGATGTATGGCACTGGCAGTCTAGCTCCTAGCATCATAAGCACAGGCTCTAGCGGCGGTGGATCAACGACCTCACAGTTTCACGCATATGAAGAGATCCACACTCGATTCACATCCTTAGAGGAGCAGCTGATAGAGGAGCGCAGACTGAGAGAAGAGCAGGCAAAGGTGATTGAAGAAGAGCGCAGACTGAGAGAAGACCAGGCAAAGGTGATTGAAGAAGAGCGCGTGAAGAGACAGCGCCTTGAGGAACAGTTGCAAGCTATTAAAGAAATGCTAACACAACAAAATCTTCCACCTCCGAGTCGCTCTTCTACTTCACCTTGATTTAGACTACTTATTTCTTTTTTTATTGTACGATGAAATGATGACAACTCTTGATTGTGTACGACGATATATCTATGACGATTGTGTAACATTGAGACGTTTTTGATGTTTATGACTAGTTTGTTTGATTATTCAGAAATTGAAAGCAGGTAATTAAAATAATTAAAAATTCAGAATATTCAGCAAAATCAAAAAATACCGACGGCATTCCCGACGGAAAAACTGCAGTTGAAAAATTACCGACGCCCTTTTCCCGTCGGTAAAACGCGGCGTGATTTACAGTTTTACCAACGGCTGCAAGATCGTCGGCAATGGTACATTAGCGACGGCTAAATTCCGTCGGCAATGGCGTCGTCGTTGTTCGGTTTAACAACGCCTGGCCCGGCGTCGTTATTTTAAAATTAACGACGGCAAAACGGCGTCGTAAATTCCGTCGGCCGTGGCGTCAGTAGTGGCGTCGGTATCCGTCGGCAAAACCGTCCCAGTTTCAGGTCACCCGGGGATTGCCCGACGCCAACGGCGTCGGTAAGCCGTCGGTAATTTAACGACGCCACGAAATGGCGTCGGCAATTTTTTACCGTCGATCAATTTTCCAACGCCCTTCTGGCGTCGGTAATGGCGTCGGTATTCATTTTACCGACGCCTCTGCTTATTTTGCCGACGGAATTTGGCGTCGGTAAACACTGTTTTTTTTGTAGTGTAAAGTGTCATTAATTCTCTTTAATCCTTGAGCTCAAGAATGACCTCCATAAATAGTCTCATTTAATTCGGACGTTACATTATGGAGTGTGAAGAGTCATATTCCAGAAGCAAAGTTCTCAACCTGCTTCATTTCAGTTGAGACCAAATATCAGCTGAGTTTTCAGCACCCAAATATCAGATCAGATAGGTTTTCAGCTCAAATATCAGATCAGATAGGTTTTCAGCCCCAAATATCAGATCACATAGTCAGATCATATGGGTTTTCAGCCCCAAATATCAGATCAGATGGGTTTTCAGCCCAAGTACCAGACCAGATAGCTTTTTGCCCAAATATCAGATGAGATAGGTTTCAACCCAAATATCAGATCAGATAGGTTTTCAGCCCCAAATATCAGATGGGTTTTCAGCCGCCACAAAATATCAGATGGGTATTCAGCCCCAAAATATCAGATGGGTTTTCAACCCCAAATATCAGATGGGTTTTCAACCTGATAACTCTTCACCTTTTCAATTACATGGCCAATTTTAATCATTTATTTCTCACTCACCGGAAATCGGTTTTGAGAAAAATAAAACCCTACGTTCATCTTCTCGAAACGTAGATTCACAATTTATTATTTAATTTCCAGGAATTAAATATTTTATCATTATTAAATTAGTTTAAATTGAGTTAGAACTCATTTTTTCTAAAACCAATTTCCAACACTACTCAACATGAGTCTATTGCCGGACCAACTTAATACGCAAGTCAGATCTATAACTTTTAAAGTCTATTTAGACTAGAGTTAGATGAAAGCCCTATAAATTTAAATTCATAATATTTAGTATACTCAAATTATTTGAAGGGTGTTGGAACAAAATCGGTGTTAGCGCCGTTGTGCGGAAGCGTAAATATAAAGGTGCAGAAATAAACGACACACGGATTTATAGAGGTTCGGCTATAATCGAGCATACGTCCTCTCTCGGTATCTTTTTCTATAGGATTAAGATCAAAACCTCTGCATCTCTCTTCTATCGGTCAAGGGATAACCATTACAACCACGTCTTCTATTGGTCCGTGATAAACCACTCGTACTTGTCTTTGTTTCGGTCCAAGTTAAATCGTTGTCCTTTTCTATCGAACAAAGAATCAACCGCTCTAGCTTTCTATGGGTACTAGATAAACCTCACTTAGATATCGATTGAGATTCTAATAATGCCGGATCCTTGATCCTAATAACACCGAATCCAATCGTATCTTTTCTTTTTCCTCTCGTGTATGTGTTGAATGTATAAGCACTCAAACTATCAATATAAGCTCAATATCACAACAACAATAGAATGTAAATGAATATCAGATGTCTTGATTGCTTGAAGTTGTTGTGGTGAAACAATACCATAGGAATGGTATATATATCCTTCTTCATCAAACTAGCCGTTAGCTCCCTGTGCCTTCATTATGTACGCTATCACTTCAATATTACGTACGCTATCGATATTACGTATGTTAACCTCTACTGGTTACGTACGTTATCAATATAGCAGATCAGTCCAGTAGCATTCGTTTTATGTGTTATGTACGTTAGTATATTGTCCATTACGTACGCTAACATTTGTCAACATATCTGTTGCTTGCTGACCTATGCCATGACGTCATCTCCAACGTCCTTCTTGTTTGAATTCAGAAACTTCACATTACTTACGTTAAACAACTTTGCTTACGTAAGCTCCACATGTGACGTACGCTATGATACACATGTTACGTACGGTAAGCATGTATTTTCCAGCTTTTTGCGACTCCGTCTTCTTCATCGCTTTGCTTCGCCTCTTTGTTGTTTTGTTTATCGACTTAATCATCAAAACTCTATTAATGAATGTATGGAATAAAATATTCCAACAATCTCCCCCTTTTTGATGATTACAAAACAACACTCTTGAATGGGATTAAACCTGCAAATATAAAATATATGTATATTTCTACGAATCAAAGTTTTCAGCTTTGATCGTTTCGTTAGTTCTCCCATCTTTTCTTTTCTTTTTCTATCCTTTTCAACTCCTTCGTTATCAATTTTGATTTTTCGTCTTTTCTCTCCCCTTATTGTTTTTCACAGCAAAAAATGAAAATAATACGAATAATAAATACTAATTAATGTATATAATAACATATGCATGAGACGGGAATAACTCCCCCTGAAAATAATATCTCCCCTTTTTAAAAAATATTACTCCCCCTGAGTAAAATACCAATTGTTAAAAATTAATTTTAGGGATCCAACCTATAGTTGGTTTTTTTTTTGAAATATGGACAATGTTAGGAATAACGGTTCCTTTTGGAATCCAAATCTTTTTTATTTTAATCGTCCGTATTGGACTTTTGCAATTCGAAATATGGTGCCCAATTTTCAAGCATTTTTTGCATCGGGGTATTTTCAAACTTACGGATTCGTTTTTGAAATTTTGTTTGAATCATATTCCCTGTTTATTCAACATGTATTTTTGAACACAAAGCATTTGTTCAAATTTATCATTTCCACACGAAAATTTTTTTGTCAAAATTTTAAGTTCATCTTGAACTTTTAAAAGATCATTCTTTAAAATATTTTCATTTTCAACGCAATGAGAATGATCGGTCTCGATAAATTTTCCCTTTTCAAGAATTTTGGAATTTTCAATTTCTAATGATTTATTTTTAGATTTAAGGAATTTAATATCGGATAGAGCATTTTGAAAATCGGTATGCAATAATTCAAATGCTTCAAATAATTCATTGTGAGACGATGTACTAACTTGGCTTTCGACGTCGCTATCGTCGAATGAACTCCGTGCCATGAGAGCGAGATTTTTTTGATTGATAAAATCATCATCTTCGTCTTCATCGCTCCATGTTGCAACAAGAACCTCCTTCTTGGATTTTACTAGGCAATTTTTCGCAAAGTGGCCTGGTTTACCACATTATCGACAAGAATTGTCGACTTTCTTAGATTCGCCCGAGATGTCTTTCTTTCTCCAGTTTAATAAGGTTTGAAACTTATTAATATTTTTGGTATAGTATGCCGATTCTTCGTCGCTTTCATCAACCAGGATTTCTTCTCTTTTTGACATCTTAGCCTTCAAGGCTATCGATCTTTCCTTCGGTTTCGGCTTTGCATTTCGATATTTAAGGACAATCTCATAATTTATTAGTGAACCAATGAGGGAACTAAAATCAATATTATTGAGATCTTTCGATTCCATAATCGCCATCACCGTTCCGTCCAGGTAGTGATCTTAAGATTTTCTTGACTTTCTCACTACTTGATAATAGTTTTCCGAACGAAGCTAGTCCATTTGTGATGACCGCAAATAGGTCGAGCATGTTGGTGATGGACTCGTCACCCTTCATCATGAATAACTCGTAGTCATGGAGAAGTATATTGATCTTCTTCTCCTTGACTTGAGTTTTCCCTTCGTGTGTGATTTCAAGAATTTTCCATATCTCTTTAGCACTTTCACACGATAAGATACGATTGGCCTCTTCTGGATTTAAGGCACAATTGAAGTTGAGTAGCCTTACAATTTATATGGTCGTTTTTCCAATCCTCGTCGTTATATTCTTCGAAACTCTTAAGAGATCCTTCGGGTTTGATTGGAACTTTAGGGCCAAGACAGATGATCTTCCAAATCTCGATGTCATATGCTCGGAAGAATATTGACATCTTTTTCTTCAACATCATATAATTTGAACCATCAAATAATGGTGGTCGGTTCAAAGCAAGACCTTCAACTGGAGCAAATTGGAACGCCATTTGGATCGACTCCTCGGATGTTAAGCCGCTTATTAGAGATACCGCTCCGATACCAATTGTTGGAACAAAATCGATGTTAGCGCCGTTGTGCGGAAGCGTAAATATAAAGGTGCGGAAATAAACGACACATGGATTTATAGAGGTTCGGCTATAATCGAGCCTACGTCCTCTCTCGGTATCTTTTTCTATAGGATTAAGATCAAAACCTCTGCACCTCTCTTCTATCGGTCGAGGGATAACTTTTACAATCATGTCTTTTATTGGTATGTGATAAACCACTCGTACTTATTTTTGTGTCGGTCAAAGTTAAACTGTTTTCCTTTTCTATCGGACAAGGAATCAACTGCTCTAGCTTCCTATGGGTACTAGATAAACCTCACTTAGATATCGATTGCGATTCTAACAATTCCGGATCCTTGATCCTAATAACACCGAGTCCAATCGTATCTTTTCTTTTTCCTCTCATGTATGTGTTGAATGTATAAGCACTCGAACTATCAATATAAGCTCAGTATCACAACAACAATAGAATGTAAATAAATATCAGATCAATGTCTTGATTGCTTGAAGTTGTTGTGGTGAAACAATACCATAGGAATGGTATTTATAGCCTTCTTCATCAAACTAGCCGTTAGCTCCCCGTGCCTTCATTACGTACGCTATCACTTCAATATTACGTAGGCTATCGATATTACGTACGTTAACCTCTACTGGTTACGTACGTTATCAATACAGAAGATCAGTCCAGTAGCATTCGTTTTATGTGTTACGTACGTTAGTATATTGTCCATTACGTACGTTAACATTTGTCAACATATCCATTGCTTGCTGACCTATGCCATGACGTCATTATTGTTACCCAAAATATTATCCGGAGATGATATGCTGGAATGGACGAGTAACAAACAAATGCGAGAGCACGTCCGTGGGGAAAGTAAATAACACAAGATTTGCTGGGGTTGTTAATCCCGGGCTTGAATGCTCTCGCGAGATATTATTAATACAAATACTTGGGGGTACAAATATTAATGTTAGAGTACAATTACAATGAGTGTAAAGACCCTAGTTATCTTAGCTATTGAGCGTGAAGATTGCCAGAAGAACCAGATATGATGCTCTGTGAGTTCTTGTAACAACAATGGAGTGCTGTGACGACTGTGAGAAATTGACGGTCTCTCACAGTATGTATTAGCTGAATGTCTGAGCTCCAGGACTTGTGAATCTCTTCAAACCTGAACTGTAGGGAGTTCTTGCCTCTGCCGACCGTCTTTTGGTGAAGAGGTGCTGAGAGAGAAATCCTAAATGGGTTCCAGAGAGAAAGCCCGAGGGGAGAGAGTTGTGAACTTTTGTGAGCGTATTTGCCAACCTTTCTCCAGTTGCTGGAGGCTCTTTATTTATAGGACTCGGAGTCGTTGGGCGATCGCCTCTGCTGTATTATAATAAGCGGGCGATCGTCTTTAGCACATGGGTTGGTCTCCTTAAAGTCCGCAGAAGTTGCTGGCTGCCAGAAGTGCGAACCAACGAGAGGCCAACACGCGTCTGTGTCGCCGTTTTGGGAGGCCCTACTTAGGACCTTTCGGCGGGTCTGTCGGTAGGTGAGGCCGTCCTTGTCACTGACAGCTGCCTATGGGCTGGAGTCAACGATCCATGTTCTGCGGTGCCTTTCGCGGATCTGCACATGGGTGCTTGCTTCGTGATCCGGTCTTTGCAGACTTTGACAGACGAAGGCCTTGTTCGTGGTACAGAACGGTCATCCTACGTCGGACGCCAGAGTCGATCGCTAGGTGCCGAAAGGCGATCGCCTTGGGAGTCGATCGCTAGATACTCAGAGGTGGACTGTTACCTTCGTTTTAACAAGTTTGCCGTCGCTCATTTGGTCGTGAACTCGGTCGCTCGGCCCTTATACCGATCGCTGTCGAGGCGTATAAATCGCCGCACAACAATTGCACATCAGCTCGCTCCGATGTTGGAGACATGGGGTGAGGTGGTTCTACTGGCGATCGCTTAACTTTGATGTGTGACTCAGCATTTTACAAAATGGGCGATCGTCTTTGAGCGGATTGGTTTTGAATTTGGGCGACCTGGTCGGTCGCTGAAATGAGCGGGAAATGACAGCGGTCGTGGAAAAGTCTCTGGGGCACGTGTCGGGCTCCTATTGGGGGAGACCGACGGTTAGTTAAGACTCCTCGTTTGGCGTGTCCTTGAAACGACGCGTAGGCGGGTTTCAAGGGAGGCATTGATTGCGACTCTAACCGACGGTTGCACTTCAGCCCCCGATATTCTCCTTATTTGCACGGAAGCCCCCGCCTTCTCCTATAAAAAGGGGCTGGGTTACAGTGTTAAGAACCTTATGCGATTTCATCGGAGAAGAAGATAGTTGAAAATTTCCTGAAGCTTTTGCCTGCCGATCGTCGATCGACTCAACCGTTCGGTAAGAAACACTCCTTTTCTCCTCTTCCCTTTTTGAGAATGTCTGGGGTACCTTCATCGTCTGGAATGGGCACCACCTCCGCCGCCGGGACTTCGAATGTCCGGAAAGGATCCTCCGCGGAATTCCATATGGAGACGGCTGTCGAGGCTATCCGCGATCTTGTCCTTAAACTCTTGAAGTTTTGGATCTCTCTCTTGGGCTAATCGAATATCGTCCAATAGATTCGATCTTACTGTAAGATTAGCGCAAATTAAACGAGTACCTTCATGAATGGGTTTCAGGTAGCTCAGTTTCTCAAGAGCTTGCCATTCTCGAACCATGAGTCGGGCCACTCTAGCCTTTCTACTTAGGGCATCGGCCACGACATTCGCTTTCCCTGGGTGGTGTTGAATTTCATAGTGGTAATCTTCTTAAAGCTCTACCCATCTTCTCTGTCGGAGATTAAGTTCTTTTTGAGAAAATAGGTACTTGAGACTTTTATGGTCTGTAAACACAGTGAATTCAACGCCGTATAAATGATGTCGCCATTTCTTTAAGGCGAATACTATTGCAGCAAGTTCGAGGTCATGCATTGGATAATTCTTCTCGTGCGTCTTGAGTTACCTGGAAGCATATGCGATAACTTTACCATCCTGCATTAGCACAGCACCGAGGCCATCCTTTGAGGCGTCACTATATACGACAAATCCTTGGGTTTCTCATGGAAGTGTCAGTATCGGTGCGGTGGTAAGTCTCTTCTTGAGTTCCTGGAAACTCGACTTGCACTTATCCGTCCATTCAAATTTTACTTGTTTTTGGGTTAGCCGGGTGAGGGGTCCCGCTATCTTCGAGAAGTCTTTGATGAATTTACGGTAGTAGCCCGCAAGTCCAAGAAAGCTTCGGATCTCAGTTACATTTTCTGGCCTCTTCCAATCCATAATAGTTTCTATTTTAGATGGATCTACTGCAATCCCTTCTCCAAAAATAATGTGGCCCAGAATGCCACTTCCCTCATCCAAAATTCACACTTGCTGTACTTGGCGTATAACTTGTGTTGCCTTAGTGTATCCAACACTAGTCTATGATGTCTCTCGTGATCTTTTTCCGGCATAGAGTACACGAGTATGTCATCGATGAAAATTACTACGAATTGGTCGAGATATGGTTGAAATACTCTGTGCATTAGATCCATAAATGTCGCAGGAGCATTCGTGAGTCCAAAAGGCATCACTACAAACTCGTAGTGGCCGTTTCTAGTTTGGAATGCAGTTTTAGGAACATCTTCCTTCTTAATCTTTAATTGGTAGTATCCTTGTTGAAGATCGAACTTGGAATACACCGTAGCTCCTTGGAGTTGTTCAAACAACTCATCTATCCTCGGGAGAGGATACTTGTTCTTAACCGTAATGCTGTTGAGTTCACGGTAATCTATGCAAAGCCTCAATGTTCCGTCCTTCTTTTTGACAAACAATACCGGAGCTCCCCATGGTGATGCACTGGGTTGTACAAAACCCATGTCGAGTAACTTCTGCAGTTGTACCTTCAGCTCTTGCAGCTCTAGTGGTGCCATTCGATATGGTGCCTTTGCAATGGGTGCCTTCCCAGGCATGATTTCGATATTGAATTAAACCTCTCTGTCAGGTGGTAGGGAGGTCAATTCTTCGGGAAATACGTCAGGGTATTCGGATACTACACATATGGTTTCTATGCCCGATTTACTCTTGGGCTTGTTAATGACGAAGGCTAAAAATCCGGTTGCCCCTTTGGCAACTGCCTTCCTAGCCTTGATAGCTGATATTATAGGTGCTAGGTTGACTCTACCGTCTCCAATTAATTCCACAATTGGATTGTTAGGTTCGCAAAACCTAACTATCTTAGAATGACAATCCAATTATGCGTAGTGCTTAGACAGCCAATCCATTCCTAGGATGATGTCATACTCTAATATTAGAAGCACTACTAAATCGGCAGAGTAATAGTTACCACTGATGATCACATCACACGCAGAATGGACTTTATCCACTAGCTGACTAACTCCAATCGGGGTAGATACTTCTAGACATAATGGCAAGGATTCTAATGGTCGATCAAGTTTCTTAGAAAAATGCGGTGCAACAAACGAATGGGACGATCCTGGATCTACAAGTGTTCGTGCAAGTTGATTAGATATCAGGAGTGTACCTTCCACCACATCGTTGTTCTTTGGTGCCTCCTGACCAGTCAATACGAATAATCGAGATGGGGCTTTCCCTTTGTTGTTTCCTGGTTTGGCTGCAGTAGCTGGTTTGATCGCCAGGGTGTTCATATCTGGGCATTCTCTAATTTGATAATCTGGGCTGCCGCAACGTAGGCACTTTCCAAGCTTCCTCCAACACAACTCTGACTTATGCCCTTTCTTACCACAGTGGGTGCAAGGCGCTGTTGGTTTGTTGAGAACTGGTGCCTTTGTTCCACTCGAGCTTCCTTGAGTCCCCGTCCTCTTAAACTTCTGTGGTGGCATTGATGTTGGTCGGGTAGCAGGCCTCTTGGCGTTGTTGGAGAAACGGCTTAGCTGTTGAGATAACCTTACAGTTCCGCTCTCGATCTGGGTGACGGCTTCCACTGCTTGGCTAAGTGTCGTCAACTGGACAGTTAGAAGACTCTGTTGAAGCGACTGCCTCAGTCCTCTAGTGAATTTATATAGCTTGTCCTCCTCAATTGTTACCAATCCCAATGCATATTTAGACAATCTGTTAAACTGGGCTTCATATTGAGCGACTGTCATGGTTCCTTACTTCAGGTGGTAGAACTCGTCTCGTCTAGCCTCTCTGGCTGCTGCTGACATGTATTGAGTTCGGAAGTCGGTCAGGAAGTTAGCCCATGTCCTGACACGGTTTTCTCTCGTCCAGCCCTCGTTGACACTCCTCCACCAGTCATGAGCTGCGGCCTCGAGTCGGAATGCATCCAGTGATATCCGTTGTTCATCAGTATACTGAAGGGCGTTGAAAATTCTCTCAATTCTCTCTAGTCCAGAGTTCAGCTTTGATATCGTCGGGTTCCCCGTCAAAGGTAGGCAGGTTGAAACGTAAGAATCTTTTCAGGGTACGATCATGAGTTTCGTTATGGTTCCCATTGTTAGCAGTCTGTTGTTATAGGAAGTTCGTCAGTTGAGTGAGGGCTTGGGCCATGGCATCGTTCCCAATTCCTCCTCGTAGAGGAGAGCGTGAGCGATCATCGCATTGATGCTGCTCTTCATGATTCATGCGAGGGCGTCCACGTCTTCGGTCAGCCATCTATTATAAGTTAGAGAATGTGTGAGGATTTACGGTCTTATGTGGAATTATTGGTGATTTATGTTGTCATGTAGAGTTAAGTGCACGATTGAACACTCATAGTTGTTTCTGGTTAAGTTTGGCTTATCCGCCTGAGCATACATATCGAGTTAGGTATATTCTGATTTTCCTTGGTCAAATTTTTATCGCCAGTGGGGTCCATCTAATTAACAAAATAAAACTAAGTCAGTATCTCGGAAAATCTAATATCCAATATAAGGCTCTATTAAGCATGAATAATCATTAAGGAAGGGAACTTAATGATTCAACAAATATGCTTATATGGTACTAATGACAAAGGAACAATAATACTCCATGTTTAAGAAGACAATAAAGTTTAGTGGAGTTTAAAGGAACTTCATCAATTTTGAAAGAATAGTGACATGACTTTGAGAAATGGATAAGTGAAATAAACTATATCCGTTTCAAGAGTTCAATAGAGGAATTAATTCAGTCGGGAAAATGCCGTGGATACTTAATCAAGTACCTTGTGTAACACCCCCAATCCACTCAGGGATATTACACGCCGTAGACCCTCTCCTCGAAGATCTACCAGGCTGGTGACAACATTTAACATCTCGACAATGCCTTCAAGGCTAAATGACTCAGTAGACCGATTTGGTCTTTCAATAAAAATATACAACTCAATTACAACATATACCCACGCAGGGGTCAAAATCTGATAAACTCCCGTCTGACGGGAAAAGATCTTGCAATGAAAAGAAAATACAACTAGACCAATACGAAATCAACGGATCCTCGTGTGATTAGTATCGTTCATCTTTCATCATCCTTCGTGCCGACCCTGTGTTATGCTCCAAAACCTGAATGCAAAAATAGACATCCACCCCCCGAATACTCGGGGGTTAGCAAAACTCCACTGTTTTGCTAGTGCAAGTACAAAGTGCAAATACGAGCCATACAATTCACATTCCACGAATAACAATAACCAGGAATCCTCAAAGATCCAAACAAAATGAAAAGTACTTCTGGAGGCAAGGGTTTGAGAATACCTTTAAAAATCGAAATATCATAAATCAATGGAAATAATTTATAAAACGGTTTAGAATGCCATCAAGAGTTTTAATAGAAAATAATTTAGGATTATCAAATCCTACTCTTCTAAATCCAAAGGACAAAAGGGGTCACCGCCCCAAAGGTTTACTTTCCACAAAAAATGACATTTACCAAACCGGTGGGATTTTAGCCCCAAGTCCATAAAATGACTTTTACAAAACCATTGGGATTTTAGCCCCAAATCTCATCAACTCACAGTATACAAGAACGACCACAAGGTTCGTCTTCCAACGTCAAAATCCACAATTAAAGGATTTAACATAAACAACAAAATACTCTAGAGCCATCCTAGCCAAGTAGGCCAAACGAACAACTTACCTCTTACACACTTAGTCAATGCATGAAATCATGAAAACCGTTCAAAAGCACTCATTTTCGGAAATGCCATAAATAAGTCACATTTGTAAAATGCACCACAATTAACCGTCGATCCACGTCTCTGTGGACCCCTACCGAGACCCCGTCGGATCTAACCCGTAGTGGTTAAAAGCAAGCTCGTCGATCCATGTCTCTGTGGACCCCTACCGAGACCCCGTCGGATCTAACCCGTAGTGAGCATACACACACACACATTAATCATGCAAAACTAACATGCTAAGA
Source organism: Orobanche coerulescens (assembly GCA_033398695.1). Taxonomy (NCBI): domain Eukaryota; kingdom Viridiplantae; phylum Streptophyta; class Magnoliopsida; order Lamiales; family Orobanchaceae; genus Orobanche; species Orobanche coerulescens. Next base: position 12,475,996 of record CM065809.1, read on the forward strand.
ATGTAAGTTCATTAAGAATACTCACTAGAGATGGCCATTAACTCGACACCATTATCAAACTCTTCAAAACACAATAACAAGATTAAATACGGAATACACGATTCCATAACTTTAAACAATAGGAGTATCATCATCAAATCCTTCAACGTTCAAAATAATCAAATCATAATCAATTCCCAAAACACGCCGTTCACAAAACACACACGCATTTTGAAAGAAAGCATTTAACAAGGCCAAACCGAAATCTTTTGGAACTTCGTTTCAAACAACCAAACAAACACACCAAAATGATCACCGATCATCATATCCACAAAATAAGAAAAGTATGGGCAAGGTACTTGCCTCGAATAAGAATAATGCGAAGAATCGACCGAAGTAGGTTGACACGAACTGCCTACGAACCCGTCGACTCCACCGATCGCCAACTCGCGTTCATAAACTACGAAGGACAATAACAATAATGAAATGAATTCCATAACACGACTCAAAGCCGCCGAATTCAACGAACGAACGACGAATGTTCAAGCGTTTTCCCCAAAACAGTCAAGAACACGATTCATCCCGACAAAACACGAAAATGGAATTCCAAGTTGAAATATGGATATACAATCCATAGAATATGTTTAACAACATCATTTAACCATAATCGATCCATCAAAAACGGATGAAAAACAAGATCGAGGATAAATCCCCCAAAAAGTCGATTTGAAGGAAATCAAGAAATATACTTCGATTCGACGAAGAACAATGGATTAAATGATGTTAAACACAATAATACTACCAAGATTAATAATACCCATCATGAATTAATCAATAATACGGAACGAATCGGACAAAAACGCAAAAACCCCCAAATTCACGAAATTAGGGTTCTAAGGAAGGTCACCTTGATTCGCTGGATCAAAGGATGATAACGGATGATTGATTGATGATATGAACTCAATAACTTCATGGATTTGTTGTTAAACAACATGGCTCCATGGTAAGATCACCCCTAGCCGCGGAAGAGAAGGAGAAGAAGGAGAAAAATGGCCAAAAACCCGTGTGCAGGGCCATAAATAGGCTGCACAGTGTGCCGCGGCCCAGCGGGAGTGTGCCGCGGCACAGGCCCAAAAATGGCTCCCAGTGGTCGGCAGTGTGCCGCGGCTCGGCCGGCGTGTGCCGCGGCACCGTCTGATCGGTTTGGCGAAAAATGCCACGAGTGTCCGCGGCCTGCCCGGCATGTCTGCGGCCCGCAGTGCTCGGCCAGAAACGCTGAGCACCGGCCGTGACTCGGCCGAAGCTTAGGGTACTACGGCCGTGACTCGGCGGTGCGGCTGAGCCCAGTTGCCGGCCATGACTCGGCGGGGCAACTCGACGGCCCGACGACCCGAAACCCGAACCTGAATACGAATCGATGATATGGTTACGACGTACTCGCAAAGACGAATCTAAGAGCTAAGAGAACACACAATTCCGACCACTCGAAGGCTCGGAATTCAACAATGGAAGTAATTACCCAAAACTTTGGGAAATTACGAAAATGGCCCAAAACGTCCGAAAATCACGATACGCGATCGAAACACCAAACCAAAGCTCGCAACATGAATAATAACATTAAATGAACTTACGAGAAACTCGAAACAACAGTTTCGGACGAGATTCGCAAGAATCGAACTCAAGTGCGGAAAAGTCGCTAAAAAGCTCGGAACTCAACAAAACGATACCGAAACGAACTCAGATGACAAAAAGTGCAAAATTAATAATTCTCAAAATGACGAAACGGTCATGAGCGAGTCGTCAAAACGGACTCCGGCCGAAAAAAGAAATTTACCGAAAATCGAAAATTGCGGATATTACATTCTACCCTCCTTAAAAGAAGTTTCGTCCCGAAACTTAAAACAAGTAGGGAGAAGCAATATCCCGCCAGGAAAACTCAACGAGATACGCACGGAAACACGTAACTTACGCCTATCGGCGAAACGTTACAAGCAACGCAAAGGAATATACGGCGTGAAAACATGCTCCACGACGACCAACACAACGTCGCCGTTAAGGATATAATAAAACCAACAAGTGACAAGCGTCATCAAATGGATAATACAATCAAGTCAATTATCCGAACAATCAAAAAATACAACGAACGAAAATCAATACGATTGACCAACCCAACGGTTCATCAATCCAAACGCGAGCCAAACGCCGAAGAAATACGGAATTCCACCGCCCAAGGGTTGGAAGATCGAAAACGAGACTAATTTCCCAAACTTAAGGAAATTAGGAAGGAGCCTGAATGCTCAACAATCATGAAACGAGGACAAAAACCGAACAAACAAACGACAAAGACAACAAAAATCGAACAATCATGTCCGAAACACGAAGGATAATAAAATTCAAACAACAACTCCCAGGATGATCTGGTGAGAACTACAAGACATGCATTCCCATAAGATCCACCGGAAAGGGAATAGCGATTGAAAAGTCACAACGACAAACGAGTTATTCCGAAACAACACCACCCTCGTTCGATCAACAAAAGCAAGGGATAGGGAAAGTTCAGAAAATGTCAACGAACATAAACGAGTCGACAGATTCGAAAACACAGGAGTTCCAAATCCGATCCACTTCGAATAAAGGAACTAATAGATCAAGGATGATGTCACTTCCGAACAAGGTTCACAAGAATCGAACCGAACTCGAAAAAATCACAGCGATAACCATATCAACCCACAACAAGATCACAGTTCGTTCGGACGATGAAACCGAAATACAGAACAAGTTCAGAAAGTATCAACGAATACGAGCGAGTCGAAAGAATGGAGAAAGAGAAAATACAGAAGTCAAAATAGTACGGGTATTACCTCCAACCTCATCCACGAAATTCACAAAAACAGGAGCAAGGTAACAAGACATTAACCAACCGACACATAACGGAACGATCACCGATGCACACGGCCATACCAACCCAAGCTCTAACAGCTCGCACATGCGCGACAACGCATAAATCACCACGAGGCGACAATATTCAACACCAACATCCCGTCTCTCACAAGGGGCTAACACAACAAATGTGTGGAAAAACGACTCAACGCTCACACCGCCAATTCGGTCATACTCGGGAACAAACATCAAAATGACAACGCGAACATCATACATACAAACCCAGCCCTCAAACGGGAATGGATAGGTTTTAAAAACAAAAACCTCATTTTGAAAATAATTTAGAAGAACACCGGTTGATCTTGAGTATCACCTTTCAAAAAGTACAAACGTGAAACATTGTTATCGAGACTTTGGAGAACCATTTCGCATTTGATAAAAATGAGGACACTTTCTCTTAGTGAAAACTTTCAGAATATTCGACCCTCGGGTCTAAATAAAAGTGTTTCTAAAACATTGAAAATATCTCAAAGCATTTTGGTCCTCGAAGTAAAAAATTTTTTTTTTTGAAATATATTGTGGCACCTAGGATGTACCACGAGAAAATAACTCATTTGAAAAGTATGTCTCGAAATTTATTTTTCCAAGATACTCAAGGTTTTCAAAAATCCAATAGGCCAGAATGCCCAAAACTCACACATATCGACGTTCACTGAAACAACTCCTAGTACACGCATCAAAACGTTTAAAATCAAGACAATACATGTCTTTAAACGGAAATAAAACCACATTCAGAACAAACCAATGACCCCATTCGAGGCCTCTAAGGACCCTCCCGCACTGGCCAGTGAACAAGTCGAACGCGTATAAGCACAAAGCCTCCACAAGAGAACTTGTAAAACGTGCAAATTGATTCGAAAATCGTCAGCAACGGACAAAAACAACAATAAAAAGACATCACAAGCGAAGACACTCCTCGTATAAATCAAATACGAGAGTCGACTAAATACATATCGTGAAATCAAGATCCACATAAGGATTCCATCACTTAACAAATAATCATAAAAATAGCTCGTGTCACACGAGGCACAACACAAAGAAGGGAGACTTACTTCCACAGGTCGCACGAAGATGATGATCGCCCCACGATACTAATCACGACCAACAAACTCAAACGACGCGTCGCGACACGACTCAGTCAGATAAAATCCGACGAAACAAGACTCAACAACACGACTTGACCCGACAGCCTAGGTTTTCCTCAACCTAAGCTCTGATACCATTTATGTAACACCCCCAATCCACTCAGGGATATTACACGCCGTAGAACCTCTCCTCGAAGATCTACCAGGCTGGTGACAACATTTAACATCTCGACAATGCCTTCAAGGCTAAATGACTCATTAGACCGATTTGGTCTTTCAATAAAAATATACAACTCAATTACAACATATACCCACGCAGGGGTCAAAATACAATAAACTCCCGTACAACGGGGAAAAGATATTGCAGCGGAAAAGAAAATACAACTAGACCAATACGACATCAACGGATCCTCATGTGATTAGTATCGTTCATCTTTCATCATCCTTCGTGCCGACCCTGTGTTATGCTCCAAAACCTGAATGCAAAAATAGACATCCACCCCCCGAATACTCGGGGGTTAGCAAAACTCCACTGTTTTGCTAGTGCAAGTACAAAGTGCAAATACGAGCCATACAATTCACATTCCACGAATAACAATAACCAAGAATCCTCAAAGATCCAAACAAAACGAAAAGTACTTATGGAGGCAAGGGTTTGAGAATACCTTTAAAAATCGAAATATCATAAATCAATGGAAATAATTTATAAAACGGTTTAGAATGCCATCGAGAGTTTTAATAGAAAATAATTTAGGATTATCAAATCCTACTCTTCTAAATCCAAAGGACAAAAGGGGTCACCGCCCCAAAGGTTTACTTTCCACAAAAAATGACATTTACCAAACCGGTGGGATTTTAGCCCCAAATCCATAAAATGACTTTTACAAAACCATTGGGATTTTAGCCCCAAATCTCATCAACTCACAGTATACAAGAACGACCACAAGGTTCGTCTTCCAACGTCAAAATCCACAATTAAAGGATTTAGCATAAACAACAAAATACTCTAGAGCCATCCTAGCCAAGTAGGCCAAACGAACAACTTACCTCTTACACACTTAGTCAATGCATGCAATCATGAAAACCGTTCAAAAGCACTCATTTCCGGAAATGCCATAAATAAGTCACATTTGTAAAATGCACCACAATTAACCGTCGATCCACGTCTCTGTGGACCCCTACCGAGACCCCGTCGGATCTAACCCGTAGTGGTTAAAAGCAAGCTCGTCGATCCATGTCTCTGTGGACCCCTACCGAGACCCCGTCGGATCTAACCCGTAGTGAGCATACACACACACACACATTACTCATGCAAAACTAACATGCTAAGAATGTAAGTTCATTAAGAATACTCACTAGAGATGGCCATTAACTCGACACCATTATCAAACTCTTCAAAACACAATAACAAGATTAAATACGGAATACACGATTCCATAACTTTAAACAATAGGAGTATCATCATCAAATCCTTCAACGTTCAAAATAATCAAATCATAATCAATTCCCAAAACACGCCGTTCACAAAACACACACGCATTTTGAAAGAAAGCATTTAACGAGGCCAAACCGAAATCTTTTGGAACTTCGTTTCAAACAACCAAACAAACACACCAAGATGATCACCGATCATCATATCCACAAAATAAGAAAAGTATGGGCAAGGTACTTGCCTCGAATAAGAATAACGCGAAGAATCGACCGAAGTAGGTTGACACGAACCGCCTACGAACCCGCCGACTCCACCGATCGCCAACTCGCGTTCGTAAACTACGAAGGACAATAACAATAATGAAATGAATTCCATAACACGACTCAAAGCCGCCGAATTCAACGAACGAACGACGAATGTTCAAGCGTTTTCCCCAAAACGGTCAAGAACACGATTCGTCCCGACAAAACACGAAAATGGAATTCCAAGTTGAAATGTGGATATACAATCCATAGAATATGTTTAACAACATCATTTAACCATAATCGATCCATCAAAAACGGATGAAAAACAAGATCGAGGATAAATCCCCCAAAAAGTCGATTTGAAGGAAATCAAGAAATATTCGACGAAGAACAATGGATTAAATGATGTTAAACACAATAATACTACCAAGATTAATCATACTCATCATGAATTAATCAATAATACGGAACGAATCGGACAAAAACGCAAAAACCCCCAAATTCACGAAATTAGGGTTCTAAGGAAGGTTACCTTGATTCGCTGGATCAAAAGATGATAACGGATGATTGATTGATGATATGAACTCAATAACTTCATGGATTTGTTGTTAAACAACATGGCTCCATGGTAAGATCACCCCCAGCCGCGGAAGAGAAGGAGAAGAAGGAGAAAAATGGCCAAAAACCCGTGTGCAGGGCCATAAATAAGTGCCACAGTGTGCCGCGGCCCGTGAGTGTGCCGCGGCACGAGCCCAAAAATGGCTCCCGGTGGTCGGCGGTGTGCATGGCTCGGCCGCGTGTGCCGCGGCACCGGTATAGTCAGTTTGGCGAAAAATGCCACAGAGTGTGCCGCGGCCCTGCCACCATGTGCCGCGGCCACGGTTGCTCGGCGAAGCTGCCGAGCACCGCCGGCCGTGACTCGGCGAGAAGGCTGCCGTGCACTCTTGGCCGTTACTCGGCGATGCGGCTGGGCCCGAGTTGCCGGCCATGACTCGGTCGGGGCCAACTCCGACGGCCGACGACCGAAACCCGAACCTGAATACGAATCGATGATACGGTTACGACGTACTCGCAAAGACAAATCTAAGAGCTAAGAGAACACACAATTCCGACCACCCGAAGGCTCGGAATTCAACAACGGAAGTAATTACCCAAAACTTTGGGAAATTACGAAAATGGCCCAAAACGTCCGAAAATCACGATACGCGATCGAAACACCAAACCAAAGCTCGCAACATGAATAATAACATTAAATGAACTTACGAGAAACTCGAAATAACAGTTTCGGACGAGATTCGCAAGAATCGAACTCAAGTGCGGAAAAATCGCTAAAAAGCTCGGAACTCAACAAAATGATACCGAAACAAACTCGGATGACAAAAAGTGCATAATTAATCATTCTCGAAATGACGAAACGGTCATGAGAGAGTCGTCAAAACGGACTCCGGCCGAAAAAAGAAATTTACCGAAAATCGAAAATTGCGGATATTACACCTTGGTCAATGACTTAGGGAATTTGAATTTGACTATGCATATTCCAAGTGAATAATGACAAGTCGAAAGAGATCTTTATGAGAATTGACTCGAGAAATCTATTTTAGGTCTCAATCCTACGGTTCACTTCGTCCTAGGTGAAATTCCCATCTAAGTCCGAAGAATCTTATCCTGGTTAGCCCGTTGTAAGTGTCCTTCTCACAAAGCAGGCTCCGATACCACTCCTGTCACGCCCCCAACATCGGGAAGGACGAGGGCGCGACGCATCAGTCGATCAATCAATCAAAATGCGACAATAAATAGCGGAAGCAAAATAACGATTGGATAATATTTCAAAACAACAATCTTAGACCGATGTACTAAGATTCATTGTGACAAAGCTGATAATCGAAATTACACTGTTCAAAGTTTGCAGCGGAAAAATACCAAATGAAATAAGTACGAAGCATAATTAACTATTACAGATTAGGATAACAACAGAAATTCTAAGAACAGAAGTCCTAAATCTTGAAGGCAGTCTTCTATTCGGTCTCTTCCACGAAGCCTTCTTCGTCCTCTGCTGCTTGCTCATTCTCTGGTTTAAAAGGAAAAACAGTGGGGTGAGACAAAAGGTCTCAGTGAGTGGGTGATCGTGTGCGAATGTGGCTCTTTCCTTTGAAAATTTTTAAGTGATGCATGATTTTATCAATTATGAGAAAGTGGGAACAATTACAATTACGTCGGAATTTTATAAAACAATAATCATTATGTAGTTGTAATATTATAATCCTGTCCCCGTGGACGGATGTCAAGTCAAGCAGTCAGTCAAACAGTCAGTCAATCAGTCGATCAGTCAATCCAGTTTCGAATCCGGCCGATGTGGACTTTGGATTCTAGACTCTCCTTATTACTCCTAGCAATATAGGCCGTCACCCCAAGATTTGGACCGTCACCCCAATAGATGAGCCTTCGCTCTCACACTTAGCGTGTGCTTCCTTATCTCTTATCTGGGCTCGGTATGTCCTTAACTATGGGTCAATACCCGGATCACACCATAATCGCGATTATACCCCAAGTCTACGACCCAGGTCCCTCGGAACACCCCATTCCTCGGTTATGGAAATAGGAAACAACGGTAGCCTCGTTCATGAACCGCAGCCGCACTGCTCGATCCAAGACTCGGTCTAACCATCCCGACTCGATTTGGGGCTCTAGAGGTGGCTCCTACAGCTCAAGAGGTGGCCCCTGGATTGTAGGTCGGCTCTCTGTTTCGTATGGGCTCAAGAGGTGGCCCACGTCCGTCGACGTGGCACTTCGTTCCGATAGAGTTAGAGGCGGACCCGTCCGTGGCACTTTGTTTGTATAGCACTTAGTTCCCGGACAGTCACATTTATCAATTTGACGCGTTTCACAAGTATCACGTAAACGTTCGGTCAGTGAGGTTAATAACGTCTTTTGATTAAGTATGGAATATGGTTAATTATATTTGTGGCCCGGTAATACGGAATAGGACTTGTATATAAATTCGAAAATATTCTCAATAATTTATTAACGGTCTGATGGGTTTAGGTCAGATATATTAAATGGGTAGGTTCGACGAAACGAAACGAGAGTTTCCAAAATAGTTCGAAAGGACGTTTTTACCCTTAGGTTCAAACCTAAGCGTTTGGAGTATGAAACGAAATCGGATGGTTATGAAATTTTATGAGGAATCCAAAAATACTTCCTCGACTCCAGATTTAAGGAAAACTCAGAAATTTTCAGTTTCGGGACTGAAATTTCCAGAAATTACGATATTGCCCCAAAACTTATGGAAATCGTTCCGAGACTTATAGAGCTATGAATTTAGCTCGGAATTTAACGAAATTTTACGAGATGACTCATGATGAACCTGGAATTCCAGATTTGTGAAAATTCCATAAAATTTCGAACTCGGTCCGGAAGTTTGAACTTATCAAAAGATTCAGACTTACGTCGCATCAAATAGATGTATCCATATCTCGAATAATCATCTATAAACGTGATGAAGTATTCGAAACCACCCTTAGCCTGGATGTTCATTGGACCACATACATCGGTATGAACCAATTCCAACACCTTTTGTGCACGATTTCCTTTGCTTTGAAAATCCCTTTTAGTCATTTTACCTTCCAGGCAGGATTCACAGGTTGGAAATGACTCAACTTGGAGCGAATCCAATGGGCCATCGCTCACCAATCTTTGAATCCTTCTAAGGTTAATATGACCCAATCGTAAATGCCACAAATATGTTGGATTTATGCTCGAAAGTTCCTTTCTTTTATTAGGATTAGTCAAAGAATTAAGCGATTTATAATTATGCAAGGGAGCTGGTGCAGCATTGATGATATAAAGTTCTTCATTATAAGTACTCCCGCAAATATATTCACCATTTCTTTTAATAATTACGTTATCTTCAAAAGAAACTGAATATCCATCATGACGCAATTTAGAAATTGAAATCAAATTCATTCTAAAATCGGGTACTAATAATACATTATTAAGAACTAAAATCTTATCATCAACTTTTAGCTGCACGACTCCCATTTGCATGACCTTGACTGGAATAGTCGCTGACTTATTGTAATCTCATCCGCACTAAGTACCTTGGTTACTTGGAACCCTGCGAGTCATAACAAACATGATCGGTGGGCCGAATCCACTATCCACGAAGTGATGGAACAGCACCAAACATGTTTTGACTACTAGTGCATGAGACGTACCTTTCTTAGGGCAGTCACTCTTGAAATGTCCTTTCAGACCGCAGTTGAAGCACTTGCCCTTCGGCTTTTTGTTCGCTTCCGGCTGAGGAGCTTTTGACTGAGGAGCCTTGCCCTTAGCTTTGAAGGTTGCCACTTGCTTCTGGCCAACCTGCTTTTTCTTCTTTCCCCATTTGGGTTTTGAAGAAGTAGCACCGGTTGCCGTAAGAATTTGATGATAACCTTGTTTGAAGAGACCTTCGGCAGATTGAAGCTCTGTCAGAAGTTCCGCCAACGTGTAAGTCCTACGATTCATATTGTAGTTGAGGCGGAACTGCTCAAAGCTTCTTGGTAAACTGCCCAAGATAATATCGACCTGCGACTCCGCATCGATAGTGGCCCCCAGTATGCTCAGTTCGTTCAAATGAGACATCATTTTAAGAACGTGATCCCTTACTGGGGTCCCTTGAACATTTGGGTTGTCATCAAAACCCTCATCGCATTTTGCCTAGCCGCCCGGTTCTGATGACCAAACATCTCAGTGAGATTTTTCATCATTTCCGCGGCCGAGCCCATCGTCTGATGCTGATGCTGCAATACATTTGTTAATGAAGCCAAAATGTAACAGCAAGCCATCTCATCAGACTTTTTCCATTTCCGGAATTCAGCCAACTCTTCAGGAGTGGCATCCGGTTCTGGTTCCAAAGGACTCTCCTCAGTTAAAACAAATTTATGCCCCTCGGCAGTCAAGACAATATCAAGATTTCTTTTCCAGTCGGCAAAGTTAGTGCCATCAAGTTTGTTTTCTTTGAGAATAACAGCTAGTGGATTGAAAGACATCTGAAAATAAAATTAAAACACCATTCATCACATAATTCGACGCAAAATATATTGAAAAACCTTAAAACAATATATATGCAATCAACCAACACCTTGAAAAACCGCACATGCAAGCCACGATAGTGTGGATGTTTATATATACTTTTTCAAGTAGATTTTAACGTCTTTAATTTTACTATCTAGCCAAGACACATTTTGACAAGTAAAATTAATAGTTGGTTCCTCTTGGCCATGTATTTAATTAACATAGACTCCGATGGGGAGCTTATTAATTAATACATCTAAGTGAACACCATAATTTAACAAACCTTAGAATATTATTTAATGATAATAGTCCTACAGATGGAGAGGTCCTATCATAAAAAATAATATTCACCTTTTTGTTATCAAATTTGAAGTTTAAAACCAGTGAGCCAATAATTTAGCACATCCGATGTGGAGGAAGACTCTAATGTCAACGCGCATGCTAATTATTTCACAATTTAAACCAATTATGGAGGCCAATTTGATTTTGAAAAATCAATTTTAAAATCACTTAGTTATTTTGAAAAATTAAGGTTTTTAATTTTCTCGTCCTAACATGTAAGGAAACATATCACGCATACATCCCATACATGTCATACATCAAAACAATAAAAACCAATTAATAATAAAAAAATTGGATAATTAAATCCAATTATCATGGCTTTTATTCCTCGTTTTGAATAACGAGAAAAACTTCGGCTCGTTTGCTCCCACTGCATCAAGCATCTCGCGGAAAAACGAATTGAACGACCCGAACCGGACGATTGGCCCTCTTGCCGGTGCCCGCTCGTCCATTGCCATTGCCGACGCCCGAATCTTCTTTGCCCGAGCCAAGTGCCGGTGACCGACTCTGCCGGACCGCCTTGCTGCCAAACCGATCGGCTCCTTGCTGGTCCCGGTTGGTTCGTCCGATCGGGACTCCTCTTCGCGCTGGACTTCTTTTTCTTTCGTACTTTGAGTATCCCAACTCGATTACAATTTTATTCAAAATAAAATACATCGAATTTACATCAAATTACAAGAAAAAATAAATCCTATTCTACCCGTAGATTTTCTCACGGGAAAAACTTATACATGCCACAAAACGGGCCAAATTACCAAAACGCGTAAATAAATAAAACTTCACATAGCCATGATAATTGGATCATATTTTCCTGCAAGACAAATTCTAGCAAAATATTCCAAAAAATCATATTATACGAATATTTAATTGCTAGCATATTAATCACCAAATTAATTAAATTGAAACAACCTAAAGATCGGCTCGATACCAATTGTTGGAATATAAAAGCGCAGGCGAGTTGGTGATGGTAATTTAATAAAAGGTTTTATAAACTAACCAACGTAAAAACCGGATCTATTTAGGCTTGTCAACTAATTAATTAAACAGATTAATAAACAATTAAATAAACATATTTACGCATGGGAGTCGGTAATTTTACCTTTGACGCGAAGTGGTAGTAAAATCCCTTTTTGGTCGATTTGTCCTCCTTCGTGTTCCTCTCCGATCTTCTTGTATTTCTACCTTAAGATCTTCTAGAGTATATCCCGCCTACGTCCGGATGTCGTGTGGGCAACAATCTACCGGACTACTTGGACTGCAAAGGGATCGGCCGAAACTTTTCTCTCAAGAAACTTACGATTTTTGTTCTCTCTATTTTTCTTGAATATTTTGAGTATTTTAGAAAAATATTGTGTTAACCAAATTGTGGAATCCAAGACACAAGTCAAGATCCACAATTAAAACACATACAATAAAAATCGATTTCTTGGGCAATAATGAGGTAAAAAATCGGCCAACCCTAAGCATGTATTTATAGGTGTTTTGGGCTACTCTAGGGACCTTAAGGAGGATATGGTAAGGACTCCCAATAGATATCTTTCTTCCATTATTAGGACTCTTCCTAATATGAAGACTCTATTAATATCAACTTAGTCCACTAATAAGTTAATATTGCACTTCCTACCAAAATCCCAAATTACGAAATTGGACTCCTTTTAAATTAATTATTTCCCGTGTTTAAGATATTCCATGTCCATTAATTAATTTAAGCTACTGACAGCTTTTAATTAATTAATGTATTATACATGAGTATACCACTCGACCTTTATTATTATATCGGAAAATTAATTCCACCTGCAGGGTTTGATATAATAATCCTTTCGAGTGCCTCAAGGGACATGATCAACCCGACTGGTCGGGACACGATTTCTAGCTATAATATTAATTATCATATAAATAATAATATTGCCCAAAATATCGAGCATATTGAGTCAATCATTGTGGCTCTCACCCATGATAAATCAAAGCAATAAATATTAAATATATATAATTAAATATATTAAGAAATAATAATTATCCGAGATGTACGTTCTTCTTATAGTCAGTACAGAAGAATCTATCTCACCTCGATCCTGTTCAACGTATAACGAATACGCTAATATATGCTAATGGTCAAGACCAACCAATCTCAAGCATATACTACAACCTCTCACATAACGGTCTAATGTTACATAGGTTGTGAACTAAATATTATTATATAAGGAACCGATAATGTGATCTTCTGTGTGACACTACACACCACATTATCTACAATATAAAGTAAATTAGATTGCATTTGCATAACCAAAGCGTGAATAAATATGCAAAACATGTGATAAATGAATTAAATATTCTCATAGATAAAGACCGGGAAATTAGGTAATACAAGCATAAAGTATGCTTTGACGTATACAACCCTAACAATCTCCCACTTATACTCAAAGCATGCTTTTGAAGTATACTATCTAGACTATGTTTATCTATCTCCCACTTATACTCAAAGCAATGCTGCCATACATCTCAACCCCATTCCTTCCAAATGAAAGAATCAACTAGGTTGTTTCGAGATGCAATCTTGAACAACACTACGTTCCCTCGTTTTACAACGTTACTTGCGACTGATATGTTTCCTTGCTCTATGGGCTCGTGGTTCCTCCGGGTTTATAAATGCACCAGTATTGCCACAATAAAATTGTGATACTTCTATGCAAACTAAGAACCACATCTAAGTCCAACAAAAACATATCTCGAGGTTGATTTAAGCTTAACTTTGTCTGACTGGAAATCTGAGTTAGTGTAATCCAAAGGACAAAGTGTATCCGATTGATATACAAGCATATGCTCCCTAGTCCTTCTCAGGGACTTGAGTATATGCTTGACAGCAATCCAATGCCCCGGTCCTGGGTTCGACTGATATCTCGCCACCATGCCTACAGCTTGACAGATATCAGGCCTAGTGCAAAGCATAGCATACATGAGGCTTCCCACTGCCGAAGCATAAGGGACCAGCTTCATGTCATCTATCTCCTTCTGTGTCTTAGGACACATAGCCTTAGATAGTTGAATTCCATGTTTGTAAGGTAAGAAACCTTTCTTGGAATTCTCCATGCTAAACCGCTTTAGCACCGTATCGATATAGGATGCCTGAGATAAGCACAACATCCTTTTCTTGCAATCTCGAAAGATCTTAATACCAAGGATGTGTCCAGCTTATCCCAAATCCTTCATATCGAACTGCTCAGATAGCCATACCCTTACGTCTGATAATACCTTTACATTGTTTCCAATTAAAAGTATATCATATACGTATAGTACAAGAAACACCAGCACGTTTCCATCACACTTTTTGTATACACAAACCTCACTAGGACACTGTTCAAAACCATACGATTGAATGACCTCATCAAATCGCATGTTCCAAGACCTTGATGCTTGCTTAAGACCATAAATGGCTCTCTTAAGCTTGCACACTAAGTGCTCCTGACCTTCAGCAATGAATCCTTCAGGTTGGCGCATATAGATTTCCTTATCAAGACTCCCGTTCAAGAACGCAGTCTTGACATCCATCTGCCAAATCTCCATATCAAAATGCGCAGCTATATCTAAGAGAATCCGGATCGATTTAAGCATGGCTACTGGCGAAAAGGTTTCATCGTAGTCGATGCCCTCTTTCTGAGTGTAACCTTTCGCAACAAGCCTTGCTTTGTAGGTTTCAACCTTCCCTTTCGATCCTCTCTTACGCTTGTAGACCCACTTACTTCCAATGGGTTTTACCCCATTGGGTAGTTCTACTAGCTCCCACACTTGGTTAGAATCCATAGATCCCATTTCGGATTCCATTGTTGTTTTCCATGATTCAGCATCCTTGTCTTGAACTGCCTGTTTGTACGTACATGGATCCGTTTCATCCTGGTCCGGGGAGTGGTCCGAATATGCTCCCATGCCGATGAAACGTTCGGGTTGACGAACAACCCTCCCACTACGACGAGGCGTGTCCTTAGTTTGCGTATCCACAATAGTGTCAATACGTGGTACACTAGGTGTTTGCACAATTGGTATTGTCGAAATCTCGCCCCTAAGTTCTTCTAGAATGACCTCACTCCTAGGCTTGTGGCTTATCACATAGTCCTCCTCTAAGAACCGGGCATTGGTGCTAACAATGACCTTCTGGTCTTTAGGACTGTAGAATAAGCCACCCTTCGTTCCCTTAGGATATCCTACAAACACTCGTACTTCTGTACGAGATGCCAACTTATCAGCTTCCTTATTCAGCACGTGTGCTGGAGAACCCCAAATCCGAACATGTCCTAGACTGGGCTTGCGCCCATTCCACAGTTCTGTGGGTGTTTTTGGAACTGATTTCGAAGGCACCAAGTTTAGAATGTACGCTGCTGTTTCCAAGGCGTATCTCCAAAATGAAATAGGCAAATCAGAATAACTCATCATTGACCTAACCATCTCTAATAAAGTACGATTCCTTTGTTCAGCAACACCATTTTGTTGTGGTGTACCAGGCACTGTGAGCTGGGAAGAGATCCCCTCATGTGCCAGGAAATCCAAAAACTCCCCACTAAGGTATACGCCACCACGATCAGATCGTAGTGACTTGATACTCTGCCCATGACGCTTCTCCATTTCAGCCTTGAATTCTTTGAACTTATCAAAAGATTCAGACTTACGTCGCATCAAATAGATGTATCCATATCTCGAATAATCATCTATAAACGTGATGAAGTATTCGAAACCACCCTTAGCCTGGATGTTCATTGGACCACATACATCGGTATGAACCAATTCCAACACCTTTTGTGCACGATTTCCTTTGCTTTGAAAAGCCCTTTTAGTCATTTTACATTCCAGGCAGGATTCGCAGGTTGGAAATGACTCAACTTGGAGCGAATCCAATGGGCCATCGCTCACCAATCTTTGAATCCTTCTAAGGTTAATATGACCCAATCGTAAATGCCACAAATATGTTGGATTTATGCTCGAAAGTTCCTTTCTTTTATTAGGATTAATCAAAGAATTAAGCGATTTATAATTATGCAAGGGAGCTGGTGCAGCATTGATGATATAAAGTTCTTCATTATAAGTACTCCCGCAAATATATTCACCATTTCTTTTAATAATTACATTATCTTCAAAAGAAACTGAATATCCATCACGACGCAATTTAGAAACTGAAATCAAATTCATTCTAAAATCGTGTAATAATAATACATTATTAAGAACTAAAATCTTATCATCAACATTTAGCCCACGACTCCCATTTGCAATGACCTTGACTGTAATAGTCGCCTGACTTATTGTAATCTCATCCGCACTAAGTACCTTGGTTACTTGGAACCCTGCGAGTCATAACAAACATGATCGGTGGAGCCCGAATCCACTATCCACGAAGTGATGGAACAGTGACCAAACATGTTTTGACTACTAGTGCATGAGACGTACCTTTCTTAGGCGATCACTCTTGAAATGTCCTTTCGGACCCATGATTGAAGCACTTGCCATTCGGCTTTTGTTCGCTTCCTACCGAGGAGCTTTTGACCGAGGAGCCTTGCCCTTAGCTTTGAAGGTTGCCACTTGCTTCGCCAACCTGCTTTTTCTTCTTTCCCCATTTGGGTTTTGAAGAAGTAGCACCGGTCGCCGCAAGAATTTGATGATAACCTTGTTTGAAGAGACCTTCGGCAGATTGAAGCTCTGTCAGAAGTTCCGCCAACGTGTAAGTCCTACGAGTCATATTGTAGTTGAGGCGGAACTGCTCAAAGCTTCTTGGTAAACTGCCCAAGATAATATCGACCTGCGACTCCGCATCGATAGTGGCCCCCAGTATGCTCAGTTCGTTCAAATGAGACATCATTTTAAGAACGTGATCCCTTACTGGGGTCCCTTCAGACATTTGGGTTGTCATCAAAACCCTCATCGCATTTTGCCTAGCCGCCCGGTTCTGATGACCAAACATCTCAGTGAGATTTTTCATCATTTCCGCGGCCGAGCCCATCGTCTGATGCTGATGCTGCAATACATTTGTTAATGAAGCCAAAATGTAACAGAAAGCCATCTCATCAAACTTTTTCCATTTCCGGAATTCAGCCGACTCTTCAGGAGTGGCATCCGGTTCTGGTTCCAAAGGACTCTCCTCAGTTAAAACAAATTTATGCCCCTCGGCAGTCAAGACAATATCAAGATTTCTTTTCCAGTCGGCAAAGTTAGTGCCATCAAGTTTGTTTTCTTTGAGAATAACAGCTAGTGGATTGAAAGACATCTGAGAATAAAATTAAAACACCATTCATCACATAATTCGACGCAAAATATATTGAAAAACCTTAAAACAATATATATGCAATCAACCAACACCTTGAAAAACCGCACATGCAAGCCACGATAGTGTGGACGTTTACATATACTTTTTCAAGTAGATTTTAACGTCTTTAATTTTACTATCTAGCCAAGACACATTTTGACAAGTAAAATTAATAGTTGGTTCCTCTTGGCCATGTATTTAATTAACATAGACTCTGATGGGGAGCTTATTAATTAATACATCTAAGTGAACACCATAATTTAACAAACCTTAGAATATTATTTAATGATAATAGTCCTACAGATGGAGGGTCCTATCATAAAAAATAATATTCATCTTTTTGTTATCAAATTTGAAGTTTAAAACCAGTGAGCCAATAATTTAGCACATCCGATGTGGAGGAAGACTCTAATGTCAACGCGCATGCTAATTATTTCACAATTTAAACCAATTATGGAGGCCAATTTGATTTTGAAAAATCAATTTTAAAATCACTTAGTTATTTTGAAAAATTAAGGTTTTTAATTTTCTCGTCCTAACATGCAAGGAAACATATCACGCATACATCTCATACATGCCATACATCAAAACAATAAAAACCAATTAATAATAAAAAAAATTGGATAATTAAATCCAATTATCATGGCTTTTATTCCTCGTTTTGAATAACGAGAAAAACTTCGGCTCGTTTGCTCCCACTGCATCAAGCATCTCGCGGAAAAACGAATTGAACGACCCGAACCGGACGACTTGCCGCTTTGCCGCCCGAATCGCCGTCCTGCTGCCCGATCGCCCGAATCGCCTGCATCGCCGCCCGAATCGACCGAGCCGACCGAGCCGCCGAGCCGCCCGAGCCGACCGACTGCCGGATCGCATTTCGGCCGAACCGCCGATCGGCTCCTTGTCGTCCCGTTGGTTCGTCCGACGGACTCCTCTTCGCTACTGACTTCTTTTTCTTTCGTACTTTGAGTGTCCCAACTCGATTACAATTTTATTCAAAATAAAATACATCGAATTTACATCAAATTACAAGAAAAAATAAATCCTATTCTACCCGTGGATTTTCTCACGGGAAAAACTTATACATGCCACAAAACGGGCCAAATTACCAAAACGCGTAAATAAATAAAACTTCACATAGCCATGATAATTGGATCATATTTTCCTGCAAGACAAATTCTAGCAAAATATTCCAAAAAATCATACTATACGAATATTTAATTGCTAGCATATTAATCACCAAATTAATTAAATTGAACAGAACCTAAAGATCGGCTCTGATACCAATTGTTGGAATATAAAACGCAGCGGAAGCGAGTTGGTGATGGTAATTTAATAAAAGGTTTTATAAACTAACCAACGTAAAAACCGGATCTATTTAGGCTTGTCAACTAATTAATTAAACAGATTAATAAATAATTAAATAAATATATTTACGCATGGGAGTCGGTAATTTTACCTTTGACGCGAAGTGGTAGTAAAATCCCTTTTTGGTCGATTTGTCCTCCTTCGTGTTCCTCTCCGATCTTCTTGTATTTCTACCTTGAGATCTTCTAGAGTATATCCCGCCTACGTCCGGATGTCGTGTGGGCAACAATCTACCGGACAACTTGGACTGCAAAGGGATCGGCCGAAACTTTTCTCTCAAGAAACTTACGATTTTTGTTCTCTCTATTTTAGAAAAATATTGTGTTAACCAAATTGTGGAATCCAAGACACAAGTCAAGATCCACAATTAAAACACATACAATAAAAATCGATTTCTTGGGCAATAATGAGGTAAAAAATCGGCCAACCCTAAGCATGTATTTATAGGTGTTTTGGGCTACTCTAGGGACCTTAAGGAGGATATGGTAAGGACTCCCAATAGATATCTTCCTTCCATTATTAGGACTCTTCCTAATATGAAGACTCTATTAATATCAACTTAGTCCACTAATAAGTTAATATTGCACTTCCTACCAAAATCCCAAATTACGAAATTGGGCTCCTTTTAAATTAATTATTTCTCGTGTTTAAGATATTCCATATCCATTAATTAATTTAAGCTACTGACAGCTTTTAATTAATTAATGTATTATACATGAGTATACCACTCGACCTTTATTATTATATCGGAAAATTAATTCCACCTGCAGGGTTTGATATAATAATCCTTTCGAGTGCCTCAAGGGACATGATCAACCCGACTGGTCGGGACATGATTTCTAGCTATAATATTAATTATCATATAAATAATAATATTGCCCAAAATATCGAGCATATTGAGTCAATCATTGTGGCTCTCACCCATGATAAATCAAAGCAATAAATATTAAATATATATAATTAAATATTAATCACTAGAATTAAGAATTAAGAAATAATAATTATCCGAGATGTACGTTCTTCTTATAGTCAGTACAGAAGAATCTATCTCACCTCGATCCTGTTCAACGTATAACGAATACGCTAATATATGCTAATGGTCAAGACCAACCAATCTCAAGCATATACTACAACCTCTCACATAACGGTCTAATGTTACATAGGTTGTGAACTAAATATTACTATATAAGGAACCGATAATGTGATCTTCTGTGTGACACTACACACCACATTATCTACAATATAAAGTAAATTAGATTGCATTTGCATAACCACAGCGTGAATAAATATGCAAAACATGTGATAAATGAATTAAATATTCTCATAGATAAAGACCGGGAAATTAGGTAATACAAGCATAAAGTATGCTTTGACGTATACAACCCTAACATACGGTGCCCATCAGTGAGTCATTTTTGTCGTGTTAGCCGACTCAAGGCAGCACACTATCATTCTTGTGAATTCGGTAACCTTGAATCGTTGTCGTTTGTGATTATTTGTGCTTTGGAGGCTAGTCTCGGCTAGTGCTCGATGGGTAAGCTTGGGGCTTGAACCTTCGTGGTTGGTTTCCCAACACCTACATCTCAGTAGGTCACGGTCACTGGATGATCTCATTATGGGTAAGTTTGGGGCTTGAACCTTCGTGGTTGGTTTCCCAACACCTACAGTCCAGTAGGTCACGACCATTGGATGGTCTCATTGCGATACTGCTTCGTGCCGTGGCTTCGGCCCTCATTGTGATACGGCTTCCTGCCGTGGCTTCGGCCCTCATTATGATACCGCTTCACGCCGTGGCTTCGGCCCTCATTGTGATACGGCTTCATTCCGTGGCTTCGGCCCTCAGTGTGATACGGGTTCGTGCCGTGGCTTCGGCCCTCATTGTGATACGGCTTCGTGCCGTGGCTTCGGCCCTCAATGTGATACTGGTTCTTGTCGTGGCTTCGGCCCTCATTGTGATACGGCTTCGTGCCGTGGCTTCGGCCCTCATTATGATGCGACTTCGTGCCGTGGCTTCGGCCCTCATTGTGATACGGCTTCGTGCCGTGGCTTCGGCCCTCATTGTGATACGGCTTCGTGCCGTGGCTTCGGCCCTAATTGTGATACAGCTTCGTGTCGTGGCTTCGGCCCTAATTGTGATACGGCTTCGGGCTGTTTTGGCTTCGGGCCATCATGATGATTTACAGTTTCGGCTGAGTAACTTTCAGGTGATTTTGTTGATTTACAGCTTCGGCTGAGTGACTTTCAGACCTTTGTGATGTCTTGATATTTCATTGGAGCCTTCGGGCATTGTGATTCATATTTAATTCAATTCTGGTTTGTTTCATCTTCGTGTAATTCATTGTGGTGTTCTATATCGATGATTCGCCGTTGGGCGCTTATGTTCTAACATGTTGAGCAGGTATTAATAGTATGCCGTGGGCATAGTGTTTCACGAATGTTCGGTTCTTACCTTGGTTTGTGAGCATCTCGTATTATTATTATTGTACCGTTTCATTCTGCCTTTGGATGCATATTATGTTGTAAATGTATTTGATATTCATTATCTGGATGACTGACCCCGTGGGGGCGGAACATGTTTTCATGTTTTAGGTGCTTACGAGGAGAGAGTTGGGATACAGGGGCATGACGTTGGCGACGAGGCATCCGAGCGATACTAGTCCGAGATGTTCATGTCGGTCAGTCAGTTGGAGTACTCCAGTTTTGTCAGTAATTGTCATTTTATATTGCCGAGCAAGGCTCGTGGATGTCATTGTATTTTCATTTTCATTTTGGCCATGTAGGCCCATCAGTGTCGTTGAAATTCCTTATCGGAATATTGTGTCAGTTATCATAGTAAGGACTGTGGTTGCCCTTGTTGGTTAATTTGATGTAATTTTAGTCGTGTTCGCCTGGTAGATCTCCTGGTGTGGGGTCCACGGCACTGTAATGACCCAATGGGATTTTGGGGTGTTACAGAAGATGGTATCAGAGCGTTGGGTTGTGACATACCCTAATATGTGAGTTATATGGCTCTACCGACGCGGTAGTAGTGGGACTGTCAAGTTATGACAATCTGGGCAGTCGGGTTTTGTGAGTCGTAAAATTTGTACGACTGCACGAGTCATTCATTCATCGAGTCGTCGTCAGTAAAGACTAGTATCGCAAGACCTCGCAGCTTCGTATGACCTGTGTAAGGACTTGATTCTCTTTATGTTCGTACATTCATTATGTCATTGATTATACATGTTTTGTTGAAACCTATATGTGATATTAGTGTTACGATTGATTCATTACTAATTATTTTGGAGCACGTGTGACCTGTGCAAGCGATAAGGATCAACTCATTCATCAGTCAACAATCCTCAATCATCATTTTTGATCTCGTCGATCATGTTGATTCATTAATACTCAGTCAATCTCACTACTCAGTTGTTGATCTTGTGGATCGAATTTTCAATCTTGTTAACTTGTTCAAGATAATCATTTCTGGAATTTCATCAGATAATCATGTTACCTCACTTGATCTTTCATGCGATCTTATCATATTCTGGATTCATGTTGACGATCATTTTATTACATTTAATGCATTCATTGTGATAAAGTGTGTATGCTCATTATTATCATTCCGTAACGTAATCATAATGCGATCTTCATGTGGTATCTGTAATTATCATGTGACTTCCTGCTTCAGTATGGATAGAGCTGTTAGGGGATGCAGGGGAAGAGGCCGCGGTGCGGGCCGGAACCCGGGATCTCGTGTGAATATCCGCGCGAACGCGAGGGATAACACTAGTTCAACAGGTGGTGATGCTACTCATTCACCGGCAGATAATCATTCACTATCAGGGAGTCGTACCCGAGATGCAGCTCAATCGGAAGGTATTTGGGTGGACCCATTCATATGTATGCAGGGCATGATAGCCCAGATGACTCAGATAACACGTCTGATGGAGACCATGCAGACCTCGATGGTTCGTGGTCCACCACAGCAGGGACTCCAGGTGTCTTTTCATGGACAGACTGGGAGAGTGAGCCAGATTGTTGGCGATATCTCTCGTCAGAAGCCACCTACTTTTGAGGGTTCGTCGGAACCAGCTGATATTGTTCATTGGCTTGAGCATTTTGATAAACTCTTCGACATGGTTCAGTGTCCGGAAGAGAGTAAGGTGGCATTAGCGGCTTACTACTTGAGTAAGGACGCTTATTCTTGGTGGCTTTCCGTGAAACCCACCGATCGTGATTATGCTTGGGGCGAGTTCAAGACTCTCATGTTAGAGAGGTATTATCTGGATCCACTTCGTGAAGTCAAGTTGTCAGAGGTTTTGAACCCCGAATCCGTCGACGATGAGGGTGTTATTCTCATTGCTGAGAAGTTTCAGGGACTTCTTCAGTTTGCTTCATCTGTTATCCATATTGAGGTGGATAAGAACAAATATTTTAGCAAGAGGCTAAACCCGCAGTTGAGGATGCAGCTGTTCAATCATAATTGTAATTCACTCGGTGAATTCATTGAGAAGGCTCTAGGAGCATAGCTTTTGATTAAGGAGCTTGCTCGGAAGCACCCTTCAGTTCCTTCTGGTGAGAGGACTAGAATGCCGGTTCGTTCTGAGGGACATCGGGTTCCGACGTCCAGGAGGTTGTTTTCTAGTCGTCTTCATACTGGGAAAGCATCTTCTTCTCAGGCTATGAGTTCGACTGTTGTTTGCTTTAACTGTGATTCAGCGGGGCATGTTAGCACTCATTGTACGGTGCCCGCTATTGTTTGTTTTTTGTGTGGGAGACAGGGACACCTTCAGAAATACTGCAGGAGTTCTAGTGCCAGTAGATCTCGAGAGAGCTCACAGGCCTCGAGAGATTTTGTTACTCCTATTCGTACTTTATACAAGGGGTCCTATCAGGCTTCAAGAGCCAGAGGCAAGGACATGCATCACCAGTGTTAGAGGATTATCATTCCGTTCGTTGTTGTTCATTCATGCATGTAATTCATTCATAATATATCAGTCATGTTGAGACTTGTAATTACAAAACTAATCATTCAATTCACGAGGGACGACGGTCCCAATCATTTCATTGAGCTATCATTCATTGCATCGTTATTCACCTCGGTGAGTCATTCTTGATCCTTGTCGGATTTCGATTCATTATCATTCATTGTGATCATTCTTGTTCTTGTGACCTCCCGGGATCATATTGAACAATGAGTTTAGATTTGGGTCTTCCTTAAATCGATGAGATCGAGAGGATCGATTATCTGGAGGATATCGATGTTGGGTACATTTGAGCTGTAGCCTTAATTTTTGTATTTTTCTTTCTCTGTTTTTGGATCAATATGTAACTTTATCCGTAATAATGTATCGTGGTTGCGGATCATTTATTGTTGATCTATTTTATAATGATCGTATCCGAGAAGCTTGAGATTTGAGTCATTTGATGTGATTTTCTTTCCTTCTGTATTGTACCTGAGATTTCGTGATAATTTAGGATAATCGTTCATTGTGATTCGAGACGTCAAGTCATGAGGACTTGGGCGTGCGATTGATTTGGTTCCGAGGACTATTTGTGCATTGCCGTTTTTCTTGGAGGCGTGAATTAGTGTTTGTATGGGCGTCTGATGCCGATGAGAAGTGAGTTTTCGGTTCTTATGTATCTCGTTGAGTTTTTCTGGTGGGATATTGCTTCTCCCTACTTGTTTTAAGTTTCGGGACGAAACTTCTTTTAAGGAGGGTAGTATGTAATATCCGCAATTTCGATTTCTGGTAATTTTCTTTTTTGGCAGAAGTCCATATTAGCGACTCTATTGAGACCGTTTTGTCATTCCAAGAATGATTAATTCTACACTTTTTGTCATCCGAGTTCGTCTCGGTGTCGTTCTGTTGAGTTCTGTGTTCTTAAGCGACTTTTCCACGTATGAGTACGACTTTGTAAAATCACCAT
This sequence comes from Orobanche coerulescens, assembly GCA_033398695.1. Lineage (NCBI taxonomy): Eukaryota > Viridiplantae > Streptophyta > Magnoliopsida > Lamiales > Orobanchaceae > Orobanche > Orobanche coerulescens. The sequence goes on from CM065809.1 coordinate 12,500,638, forward strand.
CAATTCTTGGAAACTCAAAAAGTTCTGAATCTTTTCAGTAGTATACAGCATCAAGTTATCTTTCCAATGGTTCAAACGGTGAGTCAATCGGAGTCTGGACGAAGGAGTTATGGTCGAAATAGCTAAAACTGCACAGTGAGCCTGGCGCGGCTGTACTGCGGGCCGTGGCCATCTTCTGGAAGCTGATAAGTTGGCATCTTGTACAGAAGTACGAGTGTTTGTGGGATATCCTAAGGGAACGAAGGGTAGCTTATTCTATAGTCCCCAGGATCAAAAGGTCATTGTTAGCACCAATGCCCGATTTCTGGAAGAGGATTATATGATTAGTCACAAGCCCATGAGCGAGATAATTCTGGAAGAGCTGAGGGGCGAGACTCCGTCTATACCAATCGTACAAGCGCCAACTAACACTGCACCACGTATCGATTCTGATACTTTTACACCAACTCAGGATTTGTCTCATCGTAGTGGGAGGGTTGTTCGTCAGCCCGAACGATTCATAGGCGTGGGAAAGTCTTCGGACTCAATCCCAGGCGAAGATGAATCAGATCCCTGGACCTATAAGGAGGCAATCCAAGATAAAGATGCTGACTCCTGGCAAGTAGCAATGGAATTAGAAATGGGATCTATGGATTCCAATCAAGTGTGGGAGCTAGTAGAGCTACCTGATGGTGTATAAGCCATTGGGAGTAAATGGGTCTACAAGCAAAAGAAAGGACGTGACGGGAAGGTTGAAACCTTCAAAGCGAGGCTTGTTGCAAAAGGTTGCACTCAGAAAGAGGGTATCGATTATGATGAAACCTTTTCGCCGGTAGCCATGCTTAAGTCAATCCGGATTCTTTTAGCTATAGCTGCGCATTTGGATCTGGAGATTTGGCAGATGGATGTCAAGACTGCATCTTGAATGGGAGTCTAGACAAGGAAATCTATATGCGCCAAGCAGAGGGATTCATTGTTGAAGGAGAAGAGCACTTGGTGTGCAAACTTAAGAAATCCATTTATGGACTTAAGCAAGCATCTAGATCTTGGAACACTCGTTTTGACGAAGTTGTCCAGTCATATGGATTCGTTCAATGTATGAGTGAGAGTTATGTGTATAAGAAATGCGATGGAAACGTGTTGGTGTTTCTTGTACTGTATGTAGACAATATCCTTCTGATTGGAAACAACGTGAAGGAATTGTCGGACGTACGAGTATGGCTATCTGAGCAGTTCGATATGAAGGATCTAGGAGAAGCAGGACACATCCTTGGAATCAGGATTTTTCGTGATCGGAAGAAAAGGATGTTGTGCTTATCCCAGGCATCCTATATCGATACAGTGCTGAAGCGGTTTAGCATGGAGAATTCCAAAAAAAAAAAAGGTTTTCTACCTTACAGACATGGAATTCAACTATCTAAGGACATGTGTCCTAAGACATAAAAGGAGATGGATGACATGAAGATGGTCCCTTATTCATCTGCTGTGGGAAGTGTCATGTATGCTATGCTTTGCACTAGACCAGATATCTGTCATGCCGTGGGCATGCCTGCTAGATATCAGTCAAACCCAGGACCAGGACACTGGATTGCTGTCAAGTACATACTCAAGTACCTGAGAAGGACTAGGGAGTATATGCTTGTATATCAAGCAGACGACCTGTTTCCGGTGGGTTACACTGACTCAGATTTTTCATCGGAGCCTGGGAGGTGGAGCCATTTGTTGGAGGAGTGTGAAGCAGAAATGCATCTCGGACTCTACCATGGAAGCCGAGTACGTGGCAGCCTCTGAAGCAGCCAAGGAGGCAGTGTGGCTCAAGTACTTCCTGCAGGACTTAGATGTGATTCCCGATTTGCCAGAGGGTATTACACTTTATTGTGACAATACTGGTGCAGTCGCAAATTTGAGGGAACCACGAGCCCACCAGGCAAGTAAACATATCAACCGCAAGTACCACATCATACGACACTTCCTAAAGGAAGGAGACGTAGTTGTAGCCAGGGTTGCATCGGAAGATAATCTTGCTGACCCTTTCACGAAAGGCCTACCCTCAAAAGTTTTTGAAAGGCATGTGGAAGGAATGGGATTACGGTGTATGCAGCATTTCTTTGAGTATAAGTGGGAGAAATGAGAGACTATGTAATAGAGTAGTATACTTAAAAGCATGCTTTGAGTATAAGTGGGAGATTGTTAGGATTGTATACTGCAAAGCATACTTTATGCTTGTATTACCTAATTTCCCTGTTACTACCTATGAGAATATTAATTACATTTAATCACATATTTTGCATATTTATTCACGTTATGGTTATGCAAATGAAATGTCTAATTATTTTATATTGTAGATAATGTGGTGTGTTGGTGTCACACGGAAGATCACATTATCGGTGCCTTATAAAATAATATAATAGTTCACAACCTATATAATTATTAGACAAATTATATAAAAGGTTGTAGTGTATGCTTGAGAATAGTTGGTCTTGACTATTAGCATACATTAGCGTATTTTCATACGTTGAACTGGATCGAGGTGAGATAGTGTCTTCTGTACTGACTGTAAGAAGAACGTAAATCTCGGATAATTATTATTTCTTAATTCTAAGTATATAATATTTAATTATGTATTTATAATAATTATTGCTTTGATTTACCATAGGTGAGAGTCAAAATGATCGACTCAATAAGCCTCGTATCTTGGGCAATAATATTGTTTATACGACAGTTATTATTATTACTAGAAATCGTGTCCCGACTCATGCGGGTTGATGATGTCCCCTTGAGGAGCTCGATAATGGTTATTATATTAAACCCTGCAGGTGGATTTAATTACGATATAATAATAAGGTTCGAGTGGTACTACTCTTGGATAAGATATTAATTAATTAAAGCTGTCAGTAGCTTATGATTAATTAATGGGCATTCGATATCTTAAACACGGGAAATAATATATTTAATAAGAAGCCCAATTTCGTAATTTGGGATTTTGGTAGGAAGTGCAATATCAACTTTTTAGTGGACTAAGATGATATTAATAGATTCATTATATATTAGGAAGAGTCCTAATAAGGTATGATGAATTTATTGGGAGTTCTTCCATAATCCTCCTTAAGATCCCTAGTAGTAGTCCAAGAGCCTATAAATAGGACTTATGGGGAGGTGTTGGCCGATTTTATTCATTGTCCCAAGCTTGAGAGATCGATTTTCTTCTTCTTGTGTTTAATTGTAGATCTAGACTTGTGTCTTTGATTCTACAATTTAGATAACACATCAATTTGCTAAGAGTGTTCATAAAATACTAGAAATCAAAGACAAATAAATCGAGTGATCCCAAGTGAAGGAGTTTCGGCCGATTCCCCATAGAAGTCCAAACAAGATCCGGTAGCTCGTTGCCCACACAACGTCCGGGTTAAGGCGGATCATACTCTTGAAGGTCTAAAGGTAGAAATACAAGGTGATCAAGACGAAAGCAACCAATACTCTTCAAAAGGTAATATCCTATGATATTGGATCTAGATTAGGATATTTTAATAATCAACATATTTAATTAATAAATAATAAATAATATTTAAATTGCTTATTAGTCTTAGTAATTAATTAATTAGCATGCCTAAATAGATCTTATGCTCGTAGATGCATAAAACCCGATTATCATCTTTCCCAAACTTCGCTTCCGCTGCGTTTTACTTTCCAACAAATATTGCTTACTTGAGTTCGAAATTCTAAAACTTCTCGGGAACATTTTGATAGTTGATTTCCGTGGTAAATTCGTGGTTGCTATTTACTTGTTGCATTTCGTATCGTATTATACTTGCACTAGCAAAATAGTAGAATTTTGCTAACCCCCGAGTAATCGGGGGTGGATGTCTGTTTTGTGTCCAGGTGCTTGAAGGTTCGGGGAGCAGTCTCAGGATCGGCATAGGAAGTGACGGGCTACGATACTAATCGAGAGTTGGGAGTTGAGTCGAGTGAGTTATCGTCAGAGTCATATTCTGCTTTCCGCTGTTTTGTGTCTTTACCCCTGCGTGGATGTTCATTGTATAAAGTTGTGTTTTTATGATTACGTCAGTTGTATGACCTCATCGGTCTGTGTAGTTTATAATTGACCTTAACGGTCCGTATCATTGTATTGTGTGCCCCGGTCGGGCACACACACTTGGTCGTTTTGTGATTATTAGCCTGGTAGATCCTCGTGGGAAGGATCTACGGCGTGTAATGTTCCCATATGGTTTTGGGGGTGTTACATTTATGGTATCATAACTTAGGTTGCGGAAACCTAGGCTGTCGGGTCAAGTCGAGTCGTGATTTGTCGAGTAATGTGTTGTCTCGTCATTCGAATTGTCGGGTGACAAGTTGAGTTGTGCGTAGTCACAGCGTGTTGGATATGTTGTCGGATGGGATTAGTATCGTGGGCGACCGTCATCTTCGTGCGGCCTGTGGACGTAAGTCTCCTCTTTTATCTATAATATCTGTGTTCATGATTTCATTTATGTGCGATATTTGTGGTGCATAATGTTATTTGCACGATGTTGTGTAATGGAGTTTGTATTCGATACTTGTGATACACTGTACGTGTATAGAATTGGACGTATTGATGTTTTGACTTTGAACCACCGTGTGGGGTGGTATAATGTGAAAGTTGTAAACTTTGATCGTTCCGAAAAAGGTACCGACAGTAGAGTTTGTGAGAGACTCAAATAGATGGTTTCGTTGTATGTTTAACATGATGCCCATGAGATGCATTTGATTGAACTGGTGATCCCGTTTGCTGTTTGGGCATGTGGTTCTAAGTTCGGCTATTTTGGATCGTTGTAATTATGCCCGTTGTGGGTAGGTTTGAAAATGTTTTTCCTAAAAAGACTCTACTGGTTTGAGCATTTTTGTGGAAATCAAAATTTTTGAAAATATTTTGATGGTGTGGTTAAACAACGGTTTATGTGGATTTTGAGATCGGTTGAATTATGACAAGTTGGTCATGTATTTTCAAATAGCACCATCAGTCGGTACTTGGAAAATGTGTTTTAAAATACTTCGGACATTGCAAAATACTACCGTCATTTTTATTACGTTCGAAAGGATTCTGGGAAATATCTGTTTGCAAACGACCTTGATTTTCGAAATTTTAAGCATTATGTGATTGTGTGTTGGGGCTAAGTAGTTGCGACAAGTTTGTTATGTTGTTGTGCTCGCCGTATAATGTTGCAGTGTTTTCTAAATGTTGTAATACTTTGTTAGGAGTTGATCCCTAATCGTCGGAGCGGTGTCAGGGTTGCTGGGACAATTCTATTGTCATGCAGCTAGTTATTACGGCCGTAAGATGCTTACCATTACGGCCGTAAGCTCATAGTTTTTACGACCGTAAACTATATGTTGTTACGGCCGTAAGCTATTGACTGTCACAGTAATAACCTTGTTGCTATAGTTGTATCTGCACCCTCTACCAATCAATTGATTTCAGTAAACATGGACGTATGGTCCGCCAGTGACGACTGTGAATTTTAACCATTGTGTCGGTAATGACGCATTCGGTTAGTTACCCTGTATGGTATCGTTGATGTGTTGTTGATTGTTGTCATCCTTACTAGAACATTTTTGGTTTTATACATAAGTGTTGTGACTGCATAGTATGATTTGATCGTGCTATTCCATGTCATTATACGAATGTGGTAGTTAATCTGTGGATATGTTGAGTGCCAGTATAAGAGGTTTTCCACCCGGGATTGGTTTGGCGAAACCTTTGGGGAGTCAGTGCCGAGGGGCATGGCTGAAAATTATCATGTGCGTTGTTATTCGTGATGGTTGGCGTAGTAACATGTGGTTGCCTTGCATGATATATATATATATATATATATATATATATGTATGAGTTAAAATAAAAAGTCTCTTATAATAAAAAGTGTAGGAAGGATTGTGGAAGCGACATGTGTCATCCCTATTCCACATCATATGACATGTGTCACCCACCCCCACCACCCCATCCCCCCACCCCCCACCCCCCCACCCCCCGAAAAAAAATTTCCCCCCCAAAAAAAATTATTTTGGAGGGCAAAAAAAAATTTTTCCTGCCAAAAACTATTACTGCATCACAGTTATAAAGTTATTGCATCACAATTATGATTTAGTGCATTAAGGTTATAAGTTACTGCATCATACTTGATGCACTTAACTGTTAACTATGATGCACTAACTTATAACTGTAATGCAGTAAAGCTTATTAGTGTTATGCACCAAAACTTATAACTGTGATGCACCAAAAAAATAGTGCATCATACTTATAAATTTTTGGCGGGGAAAAAAAATATTTTGGGCCCCCCCCCAAAAAAAAAATTTTGTTTGGCGGAAAAAAATTTTATTTTTTCGGGGGTCGGGGGGGTAGGGGGGTGGGTGCCACATGTCATATGATGTGGCAAGGTGACACATGTCACTCCCACAATCCTTCCTACACTTTTTATTATAAGAGACTTTTTAGAATAACCCCACCCTATATGTATATATATATATATATATATATATATGAGATCATTTTGATGATATCGTTTATCGAGAAGATTGAAGTTTCAACTTGTTGTTTTGACAAATAATTTCAAACAGAACAGTTGTGATAATGGGATCATGGTTTTGACTAAACGACGACGTATTAAAAGTGTTCTCAAAATTTCATTTCACCAAAATCTTTCAACTCCTGAATTTTAAAATATTATCATTCGAACAAATACCTCGGAAAAACTTTATTTTTAAAGAATATTACAAGTGTTTGACCCCAATGATATGTATGCGGGTTTGACCGTGATTGTTTCGGTATAGGTCGTACCTCTCTGTTAATGTGACCGTGCGAATTAATTTTGAATTTAAGTTCTATTATTGCAGTGTTAGTTCGTGTACTCAGGTAATGACTTTGAGTGAATATTGTATTGTACTACTGTTTATTGTCTTATGTCGGTTTGGTGATGATTATTTTGTTATGTTATTCTGTATGGTGGTCCGTTCAGTATGCTGAGGGGTCACGGCCGAGGTAGGGGTCGAAATCAGGAGCATGGGAGGGCGACCCGCTCGTTGTCGAGCGCCAATGAGCTCAGTATAGGTGGTCGAGATGACCAATCGCGTGAGCAGAGGCAATCAACTGGGGAAAATGCTGACATTGGCGCCGCCACCATCCTTCGTCAGGTGGTTGACCAGTTGGCACATATGAATCAGACCATACACGGGGATGGGATCCCAGATGAGGATAATGGAGCTAGTAAGTGGTTACGAGGTGTGATGAGAATGCACCCGCCCCGTTTTGTAGGTTCTTCGGAATCGTTAGGTTGGGAGGACTAGCTCTACCAGTTGGATAGAACATTTGATACCATAGCTTGTCCCGATGAGAGAAGAGTGCCTATTGCTCAATACCTGCTCGACAGGGAAGCTGCAGACTGGTGGGAGGCCGTAGCGCCTAGTGATCGCACCGCTACTTGGGCTGAATTCAAGACTGCTATGGAGGCCAAATATTGTTCGCCGCCTGTTAAGGAGCGTAGAATTGTCGAGTTTTCTCGGCTACGCCCCGAGATGTGTCGATATCTCAAGCAATAGTTAATTACAATCGACAGTTGTAATATGTTCGAGATCAAGTGCGAAGTGAGACAGATAAGGTTCGTTACTTTGATATGCATATGAAACCCTAGGTTCGGCAGTGTATGGCTCCTTTTATGTGTACAACGTTGAAGGACTATCAAGATCGAGCCTTAGCATTTGAAATGGCTATGATGTCTACAGAGTCTGTATCGGCAGCGAAGAAACAGAGGATGTCTGATGACGTCTCGGGAAACGAGGGAATCGGGGTTTCTAAATCTCAGGACTCACATCAAATGAGTGTGGGATCCTCTCGGTCAGATAGAGAAGCTAAAAGACCCAAGCCAGTGTCTTTGAGTTCTGGTAATGCTCCTAGGTGTTTCAACTATAATGTTCTGGGCCATGAACGCGCGCATTGTAAGAAACCGCCATTGACTTGTTATAATTGTGGACGCGAGGGGCATCGAGTTCAGTATTGTGAGATTGTTTCCAAGATGGTAGGGAATCGGAGTTCCATCCCTACTCTTGGAGGGCCCAGTGATGTCCAGTGATGGTGCTTTCGTGCTCGTTACGCGGATTGTTTCTCGTGTAGAGATGTATTTTGTGACGTTTTTATGTTTGGAGCTTGATGACTGATGTTTGTTTTGAATAAGTTTCCGTATGGTTTCTGAACCTACGGAGACGTGATAGTGGACCATGGGGTCATGATATTAGTAATTTATTATGTGTCGTTGTGTTTTGTTATGTATCACTGTGATGACCTTGTTTTAAGTTTCGGGACGAAACTTATTTTTAGAGGGGTGGAATGTAATACCCGAGATTTTTATTTCGATTGTCTTGAACTATGTGTCAGTGGGTGTCGGTTATTTCGTGCCGTTATGATTATATGGAATTCGTTTTCTGTTATAAATGGGTTGATATACTCCATTGTAGTGTTTGACGAGCGAGACTTGTCGTCCCGTATGTTTCTTTGACTAAATGTGAGCGTGTGGTGTGGTATGTTTTGTTTCGTAATTTGCTCGTTATTGCTTTGAATCTTAGCCGGTGCGTTAGTGTGACCGAGACGTTGTCGAACACCTAACCGAACTGTCGGAACGATCGAGTCCCGACCGCAGGACCTGGCCCAGTTACAGCCGCAATGCAGTGCCTGTTACGGCCGCAAGACATGGCCAGTTACGGCCGCTACTGTAACACCCCAAACTAGGCGGATATTACAGTGCCATGGACCCCCGACTGGGACCCACCAGGCGAATGAAAATTAATGAATTAAATGATATAATTGTAGTACTGAACCACATTATATCATCACTTACTCCGACGAGGAGTTTCATTTCAACACACCCAAGATAATACCGAATACATGTATATTTTATATGAAGATAAAATACACAACACTGAATGAAACGGAGTAACCAAATGGAAATCTGCAGCGGAAAATAAATGACGACAACATGAATGACTGAAAAGATTGGGCCCCCCTACTAGTATCACTGGGACTCCTCGCCGTCAACGTTCTATTCCCGTGCTTTTGCCTTGCCATGACATGAAAAACAATATCCCCCAACGGGGTCAGTTACACAGAACAACAATCCTCAAGGGTTGAATATACATAATCATGATATATCTCAATTATGAAATATCCTTAGTTATGAATTTAAGCTGAAGAGGAGCATCATAGTATGCCCGTAATGTTCTGTGCAAGTGTAGAAGATGAGTGCCCGGACACACCCGTCCTTGTACCTAATTAGTCTCACGGAGGTAAACGTTACCGTGTGCATAGTCCAATGTATCGGTGAACCCAACACATGACTATCGTGTGCTCGACTAAAAATTCCACACATCCGCACCCGGCCACGCAATATGAACCTAGAAGGTCACACGATCAAAAGTGACCATGATGATTATCAATGAATAACAATTCGACAAAGTCAAGAATGACTCACCGAGATGAAATAATAATGAAGTGAATGATAGCTCAATGAAATGATTGGAACCGTCGTTCCTCATGAATGAAGTGATTATTCGACAATTACAAGTCTCAATACGGTTAATACATTATGAATGAGTTATGATTATGAATGAACAACAACGAAAGGAATGAATATCCTTTTAACCGAGTAAGAATTAACTTACACAACACCGGTGACAATTGTCCTTCCACGAACAAACATCCTATATGAGATGTCGGTCACTCGAACAACCTTGAATAACACAATTACCAACAATCCGTTCAACATACGAATCAAACACGATGATAACTAACTCAAAACGTCGATACGACTAAACCAAGTTCATTGGGGCATTAAATCAAAGACGTTGTCACCAAACTTCGATTGTTTACAACCAAACCTTAACTATACTAATATCAAATCCCCAAGAAGTGTTCCAAACCAACAAAACATCTTCAATACAATCAATAATCCAATATGAATGTCCAAATCCGTGATTACAACAACAACTAATCGAAAACCCCCAAATCCAACTCAATATTCAAAGTGTTCTTGAATAACCCTTCAATAATCCAATGAATATTCATACACACTCATAATCATACGTATATCTCTTCATACAACATGATTATAACGTCTAAAACATCATATCTCAACACAAAATCGAAATCCAAGATGTTGAAGAATATTACCTTTGAAGATCCAAATACTTTGATCCTGTGAAATCGTGTTAAATCGACTATCCAAGCTTCCCAACGAATCAAGATGATGAAATCCGAACACACGAGTGATTGATGATGACAAAATCTCTCCCTAAAGACTTCTCTCTCGGAACTCAAGTGGAGAAATGAGAAAATGAGCTCAAAGTCCCGTCCAAGTCTATATAAAGCGCGAGCGTTACAGTAGTAACTCGGCTACTACTGCGTAACATCTCAAGTCAACGGCCTTACGGCCGTAACCAGCCATCTCGTACGGCCGTAACTCAACTTCGTCCAGAATCTGCCGACAATCATACGGCCGTACCCACACCTGCCTTACGGGCGTAACTCGCCCTCGTCCAAACACATGTCGACCGTCCTACGGCCGTACCCGCACATGCCTTACGGGCGTAACTCGACCGATACGGCCGTACCTGGCCAAACTTACGGGCGTATTAAGCCTTCGTCAAAACTGCCTGGTCACCCTGCCTGCATCGTACGGCCGTATGCCGCAACCCTTACGGCCGTAAGTCCCATTCGTCCGAACTGGCCTGAAATCAACGAACGCCTGTTACGGCCGTATCCGACAATCCTTACGGTCGTAACTCACCTTCGTCCAAAACCACCTTGAGCCAATGAATGCATGTTACGGTTGTAATACCTGAATAGTTACGGCCGTAACTCGCTGCTGGAAGTGACAAAAATCCGACAACTCCGTCTACTCGTTACAAACGGTGAATGATCCGACGTACAATACTTGTATGATTGTAATTAAATCCAAAAATACGTGATAGATGATACTTCCAACACAAGACTATATTCACGATAATTATGATATTACTCTCGTCTCGACTCTCAATCGAAGATGAATGACGATTGGTAACTGATACACGGTTACAAAATGCCAACGATGAACACAGATGAATAAATCATGAATGATGAGTGATTATTGATGAGTGAAAATTACTGAGTGACAATTACTGACTGATAATTACTGAATGATAATGAATGAATTGCAACCGGGTATTACATACTCCCCCCCTTAAAAAGAGTTTCGTCCTCGAAACTAAGGGTCAAACAACTCGGGATAACTCTCCCGCATACTATCCTCGGTTTCCCAAGTAGTCTCTTCAACTCCGTGTCTAGACCAATGAATCTTGAACAAAGGAATCGTCTTGTTCCTCAACTGTTTGATTCGCCGCTCTAAAACTAGTATAGGACGCTCCTCATACGAATGATCATCTCCGATCTCGATTTCGTCGAACTGAAGTACGTGACTCGGGTCGGCAATAAATTTCCGCAACTGAGAGACGTGAAACACATTATGAATTCGGCTCAACGCCGGAGGTAAAGCCAATCGATAAGCCAGTGTAAAACCCTAAAAATTCGAAACCTAAATTCAGTATAAATTTAAAAATTACCTAAATCTTACGATAATTCTACACTTTATTTTATAAAGTAATTAAACACAAAGACTAAATTAATCTAAGTTATATATTAGATAAAATAAAGTGATAGAAATAAAGTTTCCTAAAAATACATAACTATCACATGTTAATGTATATAATGATATTTAAATGAGGCAATTCTTAATTTGCATAACTCACACGTTTGAATGGCCTAAAAATACAAAACTCATGGACCTTTAAACTCCTTCCATAACCGACCCTTTAATGCCCAATCAAAACCAATTAAGGCCCTTTTTATGACTTTCCCTAACAAACGAAACGCTCCTCCCTAACTTTTAGTTATAAAACGTTTTCTTTTTCTGTCTCCCTCTTCTTACATACAAAACACGTCTCCCTCTTTCTACATACAAAACACACAGACCCAACTTCTTTTCTCTCTAAGGATTATTCAAGGAACGATTCTGCTGCTGCTACTTGTGTAATCAAAAAGGTGTTTGATCGTGGTGATTATTGTGGTGAGTTTTGTTCGTGATTAGGGTTTGATTCGTGAAGGCTATCTTGTTTTCCTTTCATTCGATCCATCCTAAGCTGTTCTTGTTCTTCTTTTCCATTCGATCCACGAGGTAACCTTGTTTCTTGTTCTTGTCACGATTCGTATTATATAAAATATGTTTAAAAGATGTTACATAAAATCATAAATATAATGGTAAACGATCTGTTATAAAACCTTAAACCATTCGAACCATGTTTATTTAATCCGATGTGATTCGATCCTAGCCTAATCGAGCCTAATCTGATCTTGTAACATGTTTATTAAATCTGTCATAAACCCTAATCAAGAATCATGTGTTGTAAAGGTCTAGAATGGATTCTGAAAATGGGTCAGCTTGTAGGATGATTACGTGCGTATTATAACTCGAGATTTATAAGTGTTTTATTCTGTATTTTTGCATAGAAACTTAGTTTTATGTCTTAGTTAAGTTTTCCAATTGGTTTGAAGGAAATCGGAGTTGTATTGGTCATGTTTTTAAATTTTACGGGATTAAGGTTGTGTTGTTTCTGTCTCAAAATATGCTGTCCAGTTTTTGATCGGATTGAACAGGGTGAATATTAATGATAACAAAGTGTTTTTCTGATTTTCTTGAGTCCAAAACTAAGTTTAAAGAGATTACTAACTGATTAAATTGATTTGGAGTGAATTGGAGTTGATTTGGGCATGTTTCTGAATTTTATATGATCGCATATCAAAACAGCATGTTCAGAAAATTAATTCAGTCTACTTGTATGATTTTTCATGTCAAATATATAAAAGAGTTAAGAGCTCTTCTTTTACAGAGATAATATATAAGTTATAAGGGAATTCCTGTAATTTTTGTAGATTTTTATGAAAGGTTTAACTATGTTGATAAATACAAAACTTTTGGGGTATACCTGCAGTCCAGTTTCTGGACAGGTTTGGGAAAACGATTTTTGAAAAGGTACTTGCACTTAGAAATAAAATCTAGAAAAATTTGGAGAGGTGCTTAACTCTTGTGGTAATCACAAGTAAAAAATTCTAAAATTTCAGAACCTTATTTGTTATGTTTTAAAATTCATAAGAAAACAGAACCAAATTCATTTGTGAAATCCCTGACCTATTAATAAGTAACTTTCAGTATTGAATCCGTTACAACTTTAATGAACGTATAAGTAATATATGATTATAATTTATGTAGATTTAGTGAAGGAGGAGTAATCCACCTTTCCTTGTGTTCAATTTTCATTTACTTTTATTTCTTAAGGTACGGATATTCTACCCTTTCGTATCGGTACAGATATTCTACCTTTTATCAAGTAAAGGTTTCTCAAGATTCTTATTCTTTGACCTTAATTCGTTGCATTGCTATGAACCTTTTGATATGAACCTAATGTTATGATTCCTTTGTATTGATCCATTTGATATAATCCCATTGCTATAATCCCTTTTGATAGTTTCTTATTTGTTATTATTCAATCGATTATTTCGTTACATGCTTATTTCTATCCTTGCATGTGTTTGCCTATATTGTTGCCCATTTAATGTATCTAGCCATGGGGAGTCTATGGCCATATCATTGATGCACCAATAGTATGACGCTGTTAGTGGAGGCGGGCATGTGTCCACTGCGTTCCCAAATGATTGTATTGCTAATTAGCGCACTTGGCCCGTGTTTTTCATATGTATGTTTAGTTTGGTACTAGCATACATATTAATGTAATGAAGGGAGCGTATGGATGCATCCTAGTAAATGAAATGAAATGCAAATGAAATAAAATGTGATGTGAATGGACTAGAGTGTGTGCAGTACACCCCATCTCACTAATGTGGTACATCGAGCTAGCTACTCTATGTACATAATGTAATGTTGGGCATTTCATTGATTTTCGATCTTTCATATTCTTTCATTATATTGATCAGTCATCACATATATATTATTCGTATCTTATTCACAGGTTCTCTTGGACTCTTTCCTATATTGTTTCGTTTCATTTATACTTATTGCTTTCATATTATATATCTGTTCACTGAGCGTTAGCTCAGCCGCATTTCTTTTCTGCGGCGAGTTATTACGAGGTGATGGGCGGGAGTGAGGAGAGTAGGAGTTAGAGACTACCCTACTAGTTATCTTTTATCATTTTTACAAGACTTTTGGATTAATTATGTATTTCTATTTAAGACAATGTTGGTTTAGCATTGGAAGATTGTAATGTTGACCTAGTTATGCTTTTATAATAAAGTCTTCCGCTTGCGTATTTAATGTTCTGATTTGACTCCATAATGTTACACTTTGACCCTTGTCGGGTTGGGGTGTTACAATTATGGTATCGGAGCGCATGGTTTGACCTGTAGGACTTAGGTTATGACCTGTCAGGATTGGGTAGGCATTAGGTTTCCTTCTGCAATAAATGTTTGTCTCTTTCATATTCGATAATGACTCTGATTTCTGTCTTTACTAATTCATTTATGGACCTTTTAGATGTCGGTCAATCGCACACCGGAAGAGACCAGCCTTTAGCAGTGTTGCTCAAGGCTGTTGCGGCCACTAATGCACGAACTTGAACTCAACTCTTTGAGGAATTCCGTCAGAGGCCTCGGCTCAGTGGAAGGGGTACTCCATCTACTATCTCTGGGTGGTTGGAAAAGTTTGGGAAACAGAAGCCCAGATCTTTTAGCTCTGCCAACACTCCTGTTGATGCGGAAAATTGGATCGCACACATAGAAAAGATCTTCGAAGTATTGGACTGCGGGGATGAGTTTAAGGCTCGTTTGGCTAGCTATAAGGTGGAAGGTGATGCACTGAATTGGTGGAAGGCCTATAAGCAGGCAAAAGGTGATACGTTTATTGCCAACATGACTTGGGCAGATTTTCGTGGGGTATTCTATACTCAGTACTTTCCTCTAGCTGAACAACAAAAGTTTGAGCGGGAGTATCATACTATCCGCCAGGGAGATCACGAAACCACGACTGAATTCATGAAGCGATTTTTGAGGTTAGCGGGATTTTTGGGGGCGAAGGCTGGAACTCAGAAGGAGCAGGCTTTACATTTTAAATGGGGGCTGAAAGAATGGATTTTGGATGGGATTGTGAACACGGAATTCTCAGACGTAGCTCAGATTGCTAATGCGGGCCGTAACATCGAACTTCTCCGTGAGAGAAATAGGGAGAATAAAAGAAACCGCGATGGGGACTGCATCCGATCCGCTGTGGCACCAACTCAGAACAGTGCTCCGAGAGTACAAGATCAAAGGTACAATGATAGGAGGAATGACAACAGACAGAACTATGGATATGACCGTGGCCAGCAAACTAACCGAAACACTGGTGCTCCCAACCAGAGGAGAAACCCTAACCAAACCGTACCTTTACCTCCACCTCCACCATGTAAGACTTGTGGTAAGACACATCCAGGAAAGCCGTGTTACAAAGAAACAGGTGCTTGTTTTCTCTGTGGTTCATTGGAGCATCAAGTACGAGACTGTCCCAAAAATGATGGTAGGAGTGATGGCAAGCAGCCACCAAATAGAGGACGGGTCTTTGCTCTCACCCGTGATCAGGCTGCTACTTCATCAGGTACCGTTACGGGAATTCTGCATTTGTTTGATCGTACTATATTTGTCTTATTCGATACTGGTGCTACTCATTCTGCCGTATCTGCTGCATTTGCTAAACATATCACTATACCATCTACCTTACTTGATTATACTTTATCTATATCTACTCCCCTGAAGAACCAAGTTATTATTAGCCATGAATTTAGAAACTGTCCCATACGTTTCGACGATAAAATTCGTGCGGCCAATCTATTCCCTTTGGATATGTGTGATTTTGATGTTATTTTGGGCATGGACTAGCTTTCAGAACATCAGGCCACGATCGATTGTCATGCCAAGCGTGTTATTTTTGGCGATATTAGTCATCCGGAATTCATTTATCAGGGTTCTCGACCTGACAAGCCTTTGAAAATTATCTCCGCTTTGAAAGCCAGAACTTTGATCTCACATGGTTGTGAAGGTTTCTTAGCCTCTATAAAGGACACTTCTGTGGATGGACCTCGCCCTGAGAGCCATCCAGTAGTCCGTGAATTTCTTGATGTATTCCCAGTAGAACTTCCGGGTTTAGCTCCCACACGTGAGATTGAATTTAGCATCGAGTTAATTCCTGGTGCTGAACCCATCTCAAAAGCTCCTTATCGCATGGCGCCAACTGAATTGAAGGAATTGAAAGAACAACTTCAAGAACTCTTAGAACGGGGTTTTATTCGTCCGAGTGTATCTCCGTGGGGTGCACCTGTATTGTTTGTGAAAAAGAAGGATGGGAGTATGAGATTGTGTATCGATTACCGTGAATTGAACCGTATCACTATCCGAAATCGTTATCCGCTACCTCGCATCGATGATCTTTTTGATCAACTTCAAGGTGAAAAATTCTTCTCTAAGATTGATCTTAGATCCGGCTATCATCAACTACGAGTGAAGGAACAAGACATTCCTAAGACCGCATTTCGTACCCGATATGGCCATTATGAATTTTTGGTAATGCCGTTTGGTCTGACCAATGCTCCGGCCATATTCATGGATTTAATGAATCGTGTCTTTCACGAGTTCCTTGACAAGTTCGTTATCGTTTTCATCGACGACATTCTGGTATACTCGAAGACGAAGGAAGAGCATGAAGAACACCTTCGTATTGTTTTGGGGATTTTACGTCGGGAGAAATTATATGCGAAGTTTTCCAAATGTGAATTCTGGCTGGGTCAAGTAACATTTCTGGGTCATGTTATGTCGGCAGAGGGTATTACTATGGACCCTGCAAAGGTGGAGGCTATCACTAAATGGCCAAGACCAACGACTGTGACTGAAGTTAGGAGTTTTCTTGGACTTGCTGGATATTATCGGAGATTTGTAGAAGGGTTCTCACGTTTGGCTTTACCTTTGACTAAACTGATGAGGAAGGGTGAGAAGTTTGTTTGGAATGATGAACGAGAGAAGAGTTTCGAAGAGTTGAAGAAGAAACTGGTTTCTGCTCCGATACTTACCTTACCTTCTGGATCAGGTGGTTATCAAATTTATAGTGATGCTTCAAAGAAAGGTCTTGGGTGTGTTTTGATGCAACATGGAAAGGTTATCGCTTATGCATCAAGACAATTGAAAACTTATGAGACTAATTATCCTACTCATGATTTAGAATTGGCGGCAGTTGTGTTTGCTCTGAAAATATGGAGGCATTATCTTTATGGTGAGACATGTGACATATTCACTGATCATAAGAGCCTCAAATATATATTCACTCAGAAGGAGCTGAACATGAGGCAGAGACGTTGGTTAGAACTACTCAAAGATTACAATTTGAACATTCAGTATCACCCAGGCAAGGCGAATGGTTGCTGATGCACTTAGTAGGAAGTCTGGGATGTTAGCTAGTCTTGATATCGCACCTGAGATTATCAAAGACTTGGAACTTCTGGAGATGGAATTATGTGTTCGTGGTAGTGATGGTTATTGGGCGAGTATGAAGATTGAACCCAACCTTATCCTTCGTGTTAAGGAAGCTCAGAAAGATGATGGTGAACTGTGGTCTATCACCCAAAATATAGAAGAGGGTAAGCAGACTGAGTTCCGTATTGATAACGATGGAGTGGTATGGTATGGTGATCGATTATGTGTTCCTGAGGAACCTTCTATTCGAGAAGCTGTGTTGTCCGAAGCACACAGTTCTCCTTTCACGATTCATCCTGGGTCAACTAAGATGTATAGAGATCTGAAACAAAATTTCTGGTGGAATGGGATGAAACGAGATGTGGCCACGTTTGTGGCTAAGTGTTTGACATGTCAACAAGTAAAGATTGAGCATCAACGTGCTAGTGGTCTCTTACAGCCCTTGGATATTCCTACTTGGAAGTGGGATGAAATTTCCATGGACTTCGTGACAGGGTTACCTCGCACACAAAGAAAGCATGATGCTATATGGGTTGTTGTGGATCGTTTAACCAAGTCAGCGCACTTCTTACCAATTCGGGTAGATTATTCTGTTAGTAAGTTGGCAGAAATATTTCGACAAGAGATCGTTCGGCTACATGGTACACCTGCAGCCATTATATCTGATAGAGATCCACGTTTTACTTCACGATTTTGGAAGGGTTTGCAAAAAGCATGGGATACTAGACTTAAGTTTAGCACGGCCTTTCACCCACAGACAGATGGACAAACTGAGCGTACAATTCAAACTCTGGAGGATATGTTGAGATCGTGTGCTCTTGAATGGACTGGTAACTGGGACGAATACTTGTGTTTGGTGGAGTTTGCTTACAACAACAGTTGGCATGCTAGCATCAAGTGCGCTCCGTTTGAACTTTTGTATGGACGGAAATGTAGAGCTCCCATTTGTTGGAATGAAGTTGGGGAAAAGCTTATTAAGGGTCCAGAATTGATCGAGGTGACTAATGAGAAAGTTGCCATTGCTAGGGAGAAACTCAAAGAGGCGAGAGCACGACAGAAAAGTTATGTTGACCGTCATAGGAGGGAATTGTCATTTAATGTTGGGGACCGTGTTTTCCTAAAAGTATCTCCGTGCCGAGGTGTTAAACGTTTTGGTATTAAAGGCAAATTGAGTCCGCGCTTCATCGGTCCATTTGAAATCTTAGATCGTATCGGCGAAGCCTCCTATCGTTTAGCATTACCTCCTCAGTTATCTCATGTGCATGATGTGTTTCATGTGTCCTTATTGAGAGGGTACAAGTATCATCCGCTGCATGTTGTCTCTTATCCGTTAGATCAAATCCGTAATGACTTATCACTTTCTGAAGAACCTGAGGCTATATTAGACCGTCAGGAAAGAGTCATGAGAAATAAGATAATTCCGTTCGTCAAGATTCTTTGGAAGAATCATCCTGAGCGCGAAGCGACTTGGGAGATCGAAGAATCCATGCGAGCCAGTTACCAGCAATTCTTTGCGTAATTTGGTACGTTTCTGTTTATCTGTCTTTTCAATTTTGCGGACGAAATTTTCTTTTTAGGAGGGAAGATTTGTAAAACCCTAAAAATTCGAAACCTAAATTCAGTATAAATTTAAAAATTACCTAAATCTTATGATAATTCTACACTTTATTTTATAAAGTAATTAAACACAAAGACTAAATTAATCTAAGTTATATATTAGATAAAATAAAGTGATAGAAATAAAGTTTCCTAAAAATACATAACTATCACATGTTAATGTCTATAATGACATTTAAATGAGGCAATTCTTAATTTGCATTACTCACACGTTTGAATGGCCTAAAAATACAAAACTCATGGACCTTTAAACTCCTTCCATAACCGACCCTTTAATGCCCAATCAAAACCAATTAAGGCCCTTTTTATGACTTTCCCTAACAAACGAAACGATCCTCCCTAACTTTTAGTTATAAAATGTTTTCTTTTTCTGTCTCCCTCTTCTTACATACAAAACACGTCTCCCTCTTCCTACATACAAAACACACAGACCCAACTTCTTTTCTCTCTAAGGATTATTCACGGAACGATTCTGCTGCTGCTACTTGTGTAATCAAAAAGCTGTTTGATCGTGGTGATTATTGTGGTGAGTTTTGTTCGTGATTAGGGTTTGATTCGTGAAGGCTATCTTGTTTTCCTTTCATTCGATCCATCCTAAGCTGTTCTTGTTCTTCTTTTCCATTCGATCCACGAGGTAACCTTGTTTCTTGTTCTTGTCACGATTCGTATTATATAAAATATGTTTAAAAGATGTTACATAAAATCATAAATATAATGGTAAACGATCTGTTATAAAACCTTAAACCATTCGAACCATGTTTATTTAATCCGATGTGATTCGATCCTAGCCTAATCGACCATAATCTGATCTTGTAACATGTTTATTAAATCTGTCATAAACCCTAATCAAGAATCATGTGTTGTAAAGGTCTAGAATGGATTCTGAAAATGGGTCAGCTTGTAGGATGATTATGTGCGTATTATAACTCGGGATTTATAAGTGTTTTATTCTGTATTTTTGCATAGAAACTTAGTTTTATGTCTTAGTTAAGTTTTCCAATTGGTTTGAAGGAAATCGGAGTTGTATTGGTCATGTTTTTAAATTTTACGGGATTAAGGTTGTGTTGTTTCTATCTCAAAATATGCTGTCCAGTTTTTGATCGGATTGAACAGGGTGAATATTAATGATAACAAAGCGTTTTTCTGATTTTCGTGAGTCTAAAACTAATTTTAAAGAGATTACTAACTGATCCAATTAATTTAGAGTGAATTGGAGTTGATTTGGGCATGTTTCTGAATTTTATGTTATCGCATATCAAAACAGCATGTTCAGAAAATTAATTCAGTCGACTTGTGTGATTTTTCATGTCAAATATATAAAGAGTTAAGAGCTCTTCTTTTACAGAGATAATATATAAGTTATAAGGGAATTCCTGTAATTTTTGTAGATTTTTCTGAAAGGTTTAACTATGTTGATAAATGCAAAACTTTTGGGGTATACCTGCAGTCCAGTTTCTGGACAGGTTTGGGAAAACGATTTTTGAAAAGGTACTTGCACTTAGAAATAAAATCTAGAAAAATTTGGAGAGGTGCTTAACTCTTGTGGTAATCACAAGTAAAAAATTCTAAAACTTCAGAACCTTATTTGTTATGTTTTAAAATTCATAAGAAAACAGAACCAGATTCATTTGTGAAATCCCTGACCTATTAATAAGTAACTTTCAGTATTGAATCCGTTATAACTTTAATGAACGTATAAGTAATATATGATTATAATTTATGTAGATTCAGTGAAGGATGAGTAATACACCTTTCCTTGTGTTCAATTTTCATTTGCTTTTATTTCTTAAGGTACGGATATTCTACCCTTTCGTATCGGTACAGATATTCTACCTTTTATCAAGTAAAGGTTTCTCATGATTCTTGTTCTTTGACCTTAATTCGTTGCATTGCTATGAACCTTTTGATATGAACCTAATGTTATGATTCCTTTGTATTGATCCATTTGATATAATCCCATTGCTATGATCCCTTTTGATAGTTTCTTATTTGTTATTATTCAATCGATTATTTCGTTACATGCTTATTTCTATCCTTGCATGTGTTTGCCTATATTGTTGCCCATTTAATGTATCTAGCCATGGGGAGTCTATGGCCATATCATTGATGCACCAATGGTATGACGCTGTCAGTGGAGGCGGGCATGTGTCCACTGCGTTCCCAAATGATTGTATTGCTAATTAGCGCACTTGGCCCGTGTTTGTCATATGTATGTTTAGTTTGGTACTAGCATACATATTAATGTAATGAAGGGAGCGTATGGATGCATCCAAGTAAATGAAATGAAATGCAAATGAAATGAAATGTGATGTGAATGGACTAGAGTGTGTGCAGTACACCCCATCTCACTAATGTGGTACATCGAGCTAGCTACTCTATGTACATAATGTAATGTTGGGCATTTCCTTGAGTTTCGATCTTTCATATTCTTTCATTATATTGATCAGTCATCACATATATATTATTCGTATCTTATTCACAGGTTCTCGTGGACTCTTTCCTATATTGTTTCGTTTCATTTATACTTATTGCTTTCATATTATATATCTGTTCACTGAGCGTTAGCTCAGCCGCATTTCTTTTCTCTGCGGCAGGTTATTACAGGGGTGATGGGCAGGAGTAAGGAGAGTAGGAGTTAGAGACTACCCTACTAGTTATCCTTTATCATTAAGACAAGGTTGGTTTAGCATTGGAAGATTGTAATGTTGACCTAGTTATGCTTTTATAATAAAGTCTTCCGCTTGCGTATTTAATGTTCTGATTTGACTCCATAATGTTACACTTTGACCCTTGTCGGGTTGGGGTGTTACAGCCAGACTGCCTACTCGACCAAAATCTCAAACGGTCCGATGAATCTCGGACTCAACTTCCCCCGTTTTCCGAATCGGAAAATACCTCAACTCGGGGATACCTTGACCAACACGTGGTCACCTGTCTCGAACTCTAGTGATCGACGACGATTATCTACATATGATTTCTGTCGACTCTTAGCGGTCAACAAACGACTCCTGATCAAAGCTACCTTCTCACGGGCGGCTATAAGCATATCGGGCTCGGTGCTGATTGATTCTGATAAGTCATCCCAACACAAAGGAGATCGACAACGATGACCGTACAAGGCCTCATAAGGTGCCATCTTAGTCGAAGCATGCCAACTATTATTGTACGTGAACTCAATCAACGGTAGTTGGGCTTCCCAATCATCTTTCCAATCGAGAACACATGCCCTCAACATGTCCTCCAAAGTCTGAATAGTCCTCTCTGATTGTTCGTCGGACTGAGGATGAAAAGTTGTGCTGAGATTAAGCTGAGTTCCCATAGCATGATGAACTGATTTCCAAAAATGAGACACGAACCGTCCGTCACGATCGGGAACGATACTTTTAGGAGTACCGTGCAGTCTCACTATCTCTTTTATGAACAACTGGGCAAGTCTCTCGGGACCCCACGTATCCTTAATCTCAAGGAAATGAGCTGATTTAGTTAAGCGGTCCACAATCACCCAGATTGTATTCATGCCACGACGACTTGTCGGCAAACTCGTGATGAAGTCCATAGAAATATCTTCCCACTTCCACTCTGGAATAGGGAGCGGTTTCAGCATACCTGCCGGTCGCTGATGTTCTATCTTGACTTGCTGACAGGTCAAACATCTCGAAACAAATTCCGCGACTTCTCGCTTCATATTACTCCACCAGTAATTTTGTTTCAAGTCTTTGTACATCTTGCTAGACCCCGGATGAATGGAGTAAGGGGTAGCATGAGCTTCTCTCAAAATCGAGTTTTTCAACTCGTCATTCGCCGGTACGCATAACCGATTCTTGAATCGCAGTAGTCCATCCTCGTGGACCATGAATCCAGGGCCTTTCCCCTGAGCCACATCCTCTCGGATGCGTAACAATGATGGGTCTGAACCCTGATTCACTCTGATTGTCTCCTCAAGTGGCGATGAAATCTCTAACATGCAAGGTTGCCCTTGCACTCGCTGAAGCCAGACCTCGATCTCGGGTCTAAGAAATTCCTGCTGAAGCTCCTTCTGAACTGTCAAACGAGCAAGAATTTGCTCCTGAACGGACTTACGACTCAAGGCATCGGCAACCACGTTTGCCTTACCCGGGTGGTACAGTATCTCGACATCATAATCTTTGATTAGTTCCAACCACCGCCTCTGTCGCATATTTAACTCCTTTTGAGTAAATATATACTTCAAACTCTTATGATCGGTGAATATCTGACAGGTGACGCCATAAAGGTAATGACGCCAAATATTCAACGCGAAAACTACGGCTACTAGCTCCAGGTCGTGGGTCGGATAATTAACCTCGTAAGGTCTCAATTGCCGTGAAGCATAGGCAATAACCTTCCCATTCTGCATTAATACACATCCTAGACCGTGTCCGGATGCGTCACTATAAACCACAAATCCTTCCATCCCTTATGGCAAGGAAAGGACAGGTGCTGAAATTAACCGGCTCTTGAGTTCCTCAAAACTCCGCTGACACGCGTCGGACCACGTGTATTTCTTATCCTTTCGCAAAAGGTTCGTCATTGGTTGAGCGATTTTAGGAAATCCTTCCACAAACCGCCGATAATAACCGGCTAATCCGAGAAAACTTTGGATTTCCTTAACATTCTTCGGAGGCAACCAATCTCGGATAGCTTCCGCCTTCTGAGGATCAACACGCACACCGTCTGATGAAATTACATGCCCGAGAAATGTCACTTCGGACATCCAGAACTCACATTTGGAAAACTTTCCATAAAGTTGCTCTCGTCTCAACACGTCGAGCACCTGATGAAGGTGAAACTCATGCTCCTCTCGGTCACGAGAATAAATTAAAATGTCATCAATGAAGACAACCACAAACTGATCCAAAAAGTCGATGAAAACCTGATTCATTAACTCCATGAATACCGCAGGTGCATTAGATAACCCAAACGGCATTACCACGAACTCATAATGACCATAGCATTTTCGAAACGACGTCCTCGCGATATCCGACTCTCGAATTCGCAACTGATGATAACCAGATCTTAAGTCGATCTTGGAAAATACTGAAG
Source organism: Orobanche coerulescens (assembly GCA_033398695.1). NCBI lineage: Eukaryota > Viridiplantae > Streptophyta > Magnoliopsida > Lamiales > Orobanchaceae > Orobanche > Orobanche coerulescens. The sequence goes on from CM065809.1 coordinate 12,524,852, forward strand.
CTCCCTGAAGTTGATCTAAGAGATCATCAATATGGGGTAGAGGATACTTATTCTTGATCCTCACCCTGTTCAACTCCCGATAATCAATACACGAACAAAACGAACCATCCTTCTTCTTGACAATTAACACTGGTGCTCCCCATGGGGATGCACTCGGTCGGATATAACCTTTCTCGAACAATTCCTCCAGTTGATTCTTCAACTCCTGCATTTCGGTCGGGGCCATCCGATGTGGTGCCTTCGAAAATGGGGACGTACCAGGCTCCAACTCTATCGTGAATTCCAGACCCCTCGGTGGAGGTAAACCAGGTAGCTCGTCTGGGAGTACATCGTCAATCGATAACAATGATACCACCAATGGTTGAACACCTCGATTGCCTTAGAACGGTCAATCGATGACAATGATACAATGAATGATTGAACACCTCGATTGCCTTAAAACGGTCAATCGATGACAATGATACAATGAATGATTGAACACCTCGATTGCCTTAGAATGGTCAATCGATGACAGTGATACAATGAATGATTGAACACCTCGTTTGCCTTAGAACGGCCAATCGATGGCAATGATATAACGAATGATTGAACACCTCGATTGCCTTAGAACGGCCAATCGGTGGCAATGATATAATGAATGATTGAACACCTCGATTGAGTAGTTTCACTGCTTCATCATATTAATGATTCTTCTGGCACAACGGGGATTATCTCCCTGAAATACACACTCGGTTCCAACGACTGAAATGATAGTGACCATACGCTTACGAAAATTGAGGATGGCATCATGACGATCCATCCAACTAATACCCAATATTACATCGTCCTAAGGTAAAACCACCACGATTAGGTCCACCAACCAATCGCGGTCATTAAGCTTAATTCGGTCAGTTCTCAACCTCATGATTTCCGAGAATTCTTCTACCGACAGGTAGACCAATGATATAAGGTCCACAATTAATAGGACTATCCAAGTGATGTCTATTCAAACATGATTCGGAAACGAATGAATGCGATGCACCAGTATCAAAAAGGGTACACACATGTTGAGACACAATTACGAGTATACCTGAGATCATTCGGGCCTCCGGATCGTCGGTCCTCTTCATCGCGTGAATTCGGGACTTGTCGGCCCCCGAACCGGACGCTCCCGTCTGATAAATATGAGCTCCGCCTTTATTCGCTTCCGTCGTCTTAAAGGACGCTGAGAGAGTAGTCTGATTCTGAATCGCTGATTGCTCCGGGGCCTGAGATGCCGCCGGAGCCGGCTTGGGGTCCCTTCGGCAAAAATGTGCCTTATGCCCAACAATCCCATAGTTATGGCACGTGATAGACGGTTTCAGACACTTAGTGCTGTAATGACCCGGCGCTCCACAGTTGAAACAGGTGATGGCTGATCTGGCCGCTCGGGACGGAGATCCCGCAGGACTAGGCGCCGTAGGAGATCGCTCAGAAAAGTTAGGACTCGCACGAGGCTTCTTGAAGGTTGACTGACCGCCTTCGGACTGATTACGCTTCGTTGATTTCTTGCTGACAGATGAAGGTTGTTGCTCAGCAATCTCCTTAGCAGCAGGTTCATACGTGAGAGTTCTCTCGATTAATTCGGCCATAGTGGCACAATGATGATTAAGCAATTGCATATGGGTCATCATGACCTGCATAAAAGTGAGTGGATCAACCCGAACATCTTCCGATCGAGCTGAGTCCTGGGTACGATTTCCCGACAGTGAGTGATTATTTCCCGAGTTTCGGCCCGCACCGCGGCCTCTCCCCGTGCGTCCCCTGACAGCTCTCTCCATACTGAAGTAGGGAGGTCGCATGATAATCATTGATCTCATATGAGTACCGCATTATGATTTACGTCATGAAATGATGAAAATGAGCATACGCGCTCTAACACAGTGATTACATGAATGATTAACTGAGGTGACATGATTATCTGATGATATTCTGGAAATGATTATCTTGAACAAGTTAACTGTAACACCCCCAAAACCATCCGGGATATTACAGCTCTGTGGGCCCCGCGCCGGAACCCACCAGGCTAAAAAACCATTTACAAAACGTTCAAAATCGCCAAAAAGGCCGATAACGGTAATATTTTAAATACTCAAATATTTTTAAAAATATAGTTCTCAAATACCGTCATAAAATACCATTTGAAAATACAAGGCGAAGTGCCAATTCTCGACAGTTCAAAATGTACGTTAAGCTACCACTTATATGTACCGATAAAATAGTTTAGGAAAAGGGGTTTAACGAAATAACCCAAGTTCGCAAAATTCCAAAAAGGCCCTTTTAAAATACACACACGCAGCGGATAAAGATACCGAAAAAGCCATTTTGAAATATACACACGCAGCGGATAAATGCAGTTCAAAATACACATTTGCAGCGGAAATGAAAAACCAGAAAAGAAATACTCGATACTCCAAAACATGCCACCGCCAGTATCACATCGGGAAGCTCATCCCTTCACGACCGCTACTAGCTAGATCTCCGAGTACCTAAAAATAAAGCCCACGACGGGGTCAGCCACAATACTCAATAATGATATCGATCACATCATCATAAATAATTACATACCAATGTAATAATACTGTAAGAATACTACCAATGTAAACTTACCGTCATAACCTTACCAATTCATGGCAATCCATACCAAATCGATCCTTACCATAATCCACATTTCGCATTCTCAAATGACGAAATGAACTCAACAACAATTATTTGTACTGTATTCCAAAAATACCAACAATCTTCAAAACATCATCATAACTCATAAGTGTGGAAATAATCCAATCTGTGCCAAATCCTATCCGTCGGATTACACAATCGAATCTCAACCTGGATAAACCAATAATACACAACATATCTGTAGATCATATACCATAAGATAATGATAACAAGTCCCGAAACATCGACGTACAGTCCGAATGCTCATACGATCAATAACAATGATCAACCAAAACATCACTGAGAATATCATCGACATGATAACTCCAATACGACCAATAAAGGATCACGATAATTGAGAATACCATCAACAAGGTAAATCTCGAACGCAATCAATGAAGGATCAACAATAACCGAGAATACCATCAACAAGGTAAACTCCAAATGATCAACAAAGGACCAACAATAACCGAGAATACCATCAACAAGGTAAACTCCAAACGATCAACAATAATGGATCTCAAGAAAATAACCTCGACTGTCGAAACATACCCCTCGGACGTATGAACAACCAGTCGCAAACCGTCGAACATACCCAACCATGAATGGAGGATGAACGACCAAACAATATGGCTCAAAGATGGAAATCATAGTACGCCCGATCCGGAAATGTGTCCGTGCACAAGCCACCTCGGGTATTGATCACATACACGTGTGGTCTTGTACCTAATTAGCCTCACGAACTACGTCTCGTGTGCACGGTTCAATGTGGAAATATCAACACATAACCATCATGTGCCCGGCTAAAAATCCTACACAATAACCAATCGGCGTGCAGATATGACTCCAGATATGTCACGATGCAACATGACAACGAAACTCAAAGAAACACATATCCAATAAGGATCAAAAGACTCACCGAAGTGAACAACAACAGACTGACAATGAAAAGTCGACACGACTAATCAATATCCAAAACATCAATCCTGGGATCATCATCCCCAAATGAATGACAAACACGATCTACAATCTCAATACAACAGTCCGGGGATCAACATCCCTAAACGAATAACCGATACGAAACTCATTACATGAAACCTCAACATATACAACAACTCAACATACTAATTATCCACATGACTGAACAAATACTTAGATTACCTCAAAGCCGTGGACCATATCCATCAGCATCCCCCAATGAGACGATCAACACAACCATTAATACCAACAATAGTCCTGGGATCAACATCCCTCAACGAACAACCAGTACGAATCTTAATATACGAAGCCTCAACATACAACACATACAACAACTCAACATAATAATTATCTCATAATTGAACAATACATAAATTACCTCAAAGCCGAAGACAACATCCTTTCCACGAACAACATCCCTGAACGAATACACAGTTATACAAATAATCTCAAATAAGGTACCATCCATTCAATACCAATAAACCTTTATCCCGATACTTATGTCATCACGATAACTATCCTTGATATCCGATATTCTGTATCCTTGACCAAAGATAACTCACGTCTTCCCTGAACACAATTAAATCATATACCTTATGATTTATTACAACCGGAGTACGATATACAAACCATTATCCCGACAACTTTCATTTCTAACAACATTGCTATACGAATTATAAATGAAATGAAAACTCATCAAATATTATAAACTGAACAAGTAGAAACTTGCCTCGATACCGATACCACGAAGCCGTTACCAAAATCCATTGCCTTAGTATACGAGCTCCTCAGCCCCGACCAAAATCAATCTACGAACTCTTTAGCCTCAACCGCAACGCAACGGCCATAATCCACGATCAAAACATATCAACCTATTGCAATAACCGATTAACACACATTCGATAAAAATCAATAACCGACATACCCAACCAACAAACTCAACGGTTCAACGAAACCTCGATCATATACATAAAACCAAATAACCCAACTCAACAAATACGAACTCATATCCACAATACAATCCGTAACTCGATGATCACAAATAACAATCAATAACCGATCAACAACCACAACGGTTCTACAATATCCCGATTAAATACAAATCCAAACAATCCGAATAAATCAGTCACGAATTCAAAACCACAATACGATTCCACAATCCGAAGATCATATCAATATTCAATTTAAACCAACAAGGGTCTAACATTACCGATTCCAAATTCAATCTTAAATACGGATACAAGTTTCCTCCTTGTAAATTCATAATATAAACTAATTACCGATTATCATCACCAATCCGGACGATCCGATTAATTCAACATTATAGATAACCATATTCCAAAGGTTTCAAATAATTCCATTATCCGAATTGAACACTTGTTCAATACGTGTGAATTCTTAAACTCAAAAGTGAATCATAATCTTACCAAACCCGAAAATCATATTCGTATTCCTATACGAATATTGTACCAAAACACATAATATTCATATCCAAAATACCAACATCACTTAAACAAATGTTCATCAATTCATATATAATCCAAGAGTTCCTTAAGAACACAACTAATTCCGAAATCATATTCAAAATCTCCAATACGACATAATCCGATGTGTTCTAACATCTAAACAATTCTTATTCACAATTCAAGGTGTATATCATCATGTTCTTCAACATACGATCTCCCTAACATCAAAAATCGCAACAACAATACCAAGAACATCAAGAACTCTATGATTTCATAATCATAATCAACATATTCAAGACATAAACCAACACATCATCATCTTCCTTCAACACACACCTCATATATCCTCAAGAGTCGTAATAACAAGATCATAATCATCTTCATACGAATCATTTATGAACAACAACATCAAAAATCCGAAATTCAAGAGAGGATTATCCAACATACCTCTTAGAAGATGAAGAACACTAGCAAATACTTCAAGAATCATCAACATCTTCATATTTCAACCCTCAAATCCAAGCCCTCAAGCTCAAAATCGACTTAGGAGGGCTAAATCTCCCTCTCTCAGTGTTTGGAGACGAAAAAAATGAAATGAAATGTCGAAGGGAAATGAAGGACGGGCATCCTCTTATAAAACAATTCTGTTTATTACGTACGTAACCTTCCTTAGTTAACGTACGTAACACACCCTTACGTACGCTATCTGACCTTGGTAGCGTATGTAACTCAGTCCAGAGTTAACTGACCTGATTTGCGTACTTCCTTACGTACGTAACACTTTCACCATAACGTACGTAATACGTACGTTGACTTGCTACAATGCCATACCCATATTACATACGTAATTCAACATGCATAACGTACGTAATGGCCGAGGTTGACTCGCTGTCCACATCCTCCGCCGAAAGCAGCCGACACAGGGTCCCACCTGCCGACCACGACTCGGTCCTGTCCGATTCCTCTTGTTACGTACGTAACGCCTTATGCATAACGTACGTAACACTATCAAATTAACGTACGTTAACACTAAAATTTAGCGTACGTAATGCCCTCTATACTTGGCCAAAAATCCAACTGTTCCCATCCGTCTCGACATAATGGATACGAACATACGGCATACTGAATACACATATACTCAACCCAAAAATATTCTCATACGATATACCTGATATCCAAATCAGTTCAACCTGATACAACAAATCCTCAATATAACTGTCAATCAAAACGTCAACTACACAAGTATAGCTGTCTCGGTCCTCAATTTATTTTATCCATACTGTATAGATACCAAACTATACAGTATACCTCAGATAAAATAACACAAAAAAATTTATACTGAAAATCCGGGTATTACATACTACCCCCCTTAAAATAAGTTTCGTCCTCGAAACTTGCAACCTGTCGCCAACAACAGATAAATCCAATATTTCCAACTCATCACAAAAACAATCAAGCGTCGCCACAAGCGAATAACCAAAATGATATACTTACAGGTGTGTGAAGCCGATGATCTCCCGTGATACTAGCACACGACTCCCACACGAAGTCTCAATACAATCAAAACACACGAATATCACAAATAGCAATTTGAAAAGAATCTCAAAAATTTTGGAAACTCCAAAAATCGATTTGACTCAAAAGTCAGAAAATCATTTTCAAAAGCCACGCTACTACCGTACCGGTAGAGCCACATAACACACACGCCTGGGTTTCACAAAACCCAAGCTCCGATACCATCTTCTGTAACACCCCCAAAACCATCCGGGATATTACAGCGCCGTGGGCCCCGCGCCGGAACCCACCAGGCTAAAAAACCATTTACAAAACGTTCAAAATCGCCAAAAAGGCCGATGACGGTAATATTTTAAATACTCAAATATTTTCAAAAAAATAGTTCTCAAATACCGTCATAAAATACCATTTGAAAATACAAGGCAAAGTGCCAATTCTCGACAGTTCAAAATGTACGTTAAGCTACCACTTATACGTACCGATAAAATAGTTTAGGAAAAGGGGTTTAACGAAATAACCCAAGTTCGCAAAATTCCAAAAGGCCCTTTTAAAATACACACACGCAGCGTATAAAGATACCGAAAAAGCCATTTTGAAATATACACACGCAGCGGATAAATGCAGTTCAAAACACACATTTGCAGCGGAAATGAAAAACCAGAAAAGAAATACTCGATACTCCAAAACATGCCACCGCCAGTATCACATCAGGAAGCTCATCCCTTCACGACCGCTACTAGCTCGATCTCCGAGTACCTAAAAATAAATCCCACGACGGGGTCAGCCACAATACTCAATAATGATATCGATCACATCATCATAAATAATTACATACCAATGTAATAATACTGTAAGAATACTACCAATGTAAACTTACCGTCATAACCTTACCAATTAATGGCAATCCATACCAAATCGATCCTTACTATAATCCACATTTCGCATTCTCAAATGACGAAATGAACTCAACAACAATTATTTGTACTGTATTCCAAAAATACCAACAATCCTCAAAACATCATCATAACTCATAAGTGTGGAAATAATCCAATCTGTGCCAAATCCTATCCGTCGGATTACACAATCGAATCTCAACCTGGATAAACCAATAATACACAACATATATGTAGATCATATACCATAAGATAATGATAACAAGTCCCGAAACATCGACGTACAGTCCGAATGCTCATACGATCAATAACAATGATCAACCAAAACATCACTGAGAATATCATCGACATGATAACTCCAATACGACCAATAAAGGATCACGATAATTGAGAATACCATCAACAAGGTAAATCTCGAACGCAATCAATAAAGGATCAACAATAACCGAGAATACCATCAACAAGGTAAACTCCAAATGATCAACAAAGGGCCAACAATAACCGAGAATACCATCAACAAGGTAAACTCCAAACGATCAACAATAATGGATCTCAAGAAAATAACCTCGACTGTCGAAACATACCCATCGGGCGTATGAACAACCAGTCGCAAACCGTCGAACATACCCAACCATGAATGGACGATGAACGACCAAACAATATGGCTCAAAGATGGAAATCATAGTACGCCCGATCCGGAAATGTGTCCGTGCACAATCCACCTCGGGTATTGATCACATACACGTGTGGTCTTGTACCTAATTAGCCTCACGAACTACGTCTCGTGTGCACGGTTCAATGTGGAAATATCAACACATAACCATCATGTGCCCGGCTAAAAATCCTACACAATAACCAATCGGCGCGCAGATATGACTCCAGATATGTCACGATGCAACATGACAATGAAACTCAAAGAAACACATATCCAATAAGGATCAAAAGACTCACCGAAGTGAACAACAACAGACTGACAATGAAAAGTCGACACGACTAATCAATATCCAAAACATCAATCCTGGGATCATCATCCCCAAATGAATGACAAACACGATCTACAATCTCAATACAACAGTCCGGGGATCAACATCCCTAAATGAATAACCGATACGAAACTCATTACATGAAACCTCAACATATACAACAACTCAACATACTAATTATCCACATGACTGAACAAATACTTAGATTACCTCAAAGCCGTGGACCATATCCATCAGCATCCCCCAATGAGACGATCAACACAACCATTAATACCAACAATAGTCCTGGGATCAACATCCCTCAACGAACAACCAGTACGAATCTTAATATACGAAGCCTCAACATACAACACATACAACAACTCAACATAATAATTATCTCATAACTGAACAATACATAAATTACCTCAAAGGCGAAGACAACATCCTTTCCACGAACAACATCCCTGAACGAATACACAGTTATACAAATAATCTCAAATAAGGTACCATCCATTCAATACCAATAAACCTTTATCCCGATACTTATGTCATCACGATAACTATCCTTGATATCCGATATTCTGTATCCTTGACCAAAGATAACTCACGTCTTCCCTGAACACAATTAAATCATATACCTTATGATTTATTACAACCGGAGTACGATATACAAACCATTATCCCGACAACTTTCATTTCTAACAACATTGCTATACGAATTATAAATGAAATGAAAACTCATCAAATATTATAAACTGAACAAGTAGAAACTTGCCTCGATACCGATACCACGAAGCCGTTACCAAAATCCATTGCCTTAGTATACGAGCTCCTCAGCCCCGACCAAAATCAATCTACGAACTCTTTAGCCTCAACCGCAACTCAACGGTCATAATCCACGATCAAAACATATCAACCTATTGCAATAACCGATTAACACACATTCGATAAAAATCAATAACCGACATACCCAACCAACAAACTCAACGGTTCAACGAAACCTCGATCATATACATAAAACCAAATAACCCAACTCAACAAATACGAACTCATATCCACAATACAAGCCGTAACTCGATGATCACAAATAGCAATCAATAACCGATCAACAACCACAACGGTTCTACAATATCCCGATTAAATACAAATCCAAACAATCCGAACCAATCAATCACGAATTCAAAACCACAATACGATTCCACAATCCGAAGATCATATCAATAATCAATTTAAACCAACAAGGGTCTAACATTACCGATTTCAAATTCAATCTTAAATACGGATACAAGTTTCCTCCTTGTAAATTCATAATATAAATCAATTACCGATTATCATCACCAATCCGGACGATCCGATTAATTCAACATTATAGATAACCATATTCCAAAGGTTTCAAATAATTCCATTATCCGAATTGAACACTTGTTCAATACGTATGAATTCTTAAACTCAAAAGTGAATCATAATCTTACCAAACCCGAAAATCATATTCGTATTCCTATACGAATATTGTACCAAAACACATAATATTCATATCCAAAACACCAACATCACTTAAACATATGTTCATCAATTCATATATAATCCAAGAGTTCCTTAAGAACACAACTAATTCCGAAATCATATTCAAAATCTCCAATACGACATAATCCGATGTGTTCTAACATCTAAACAATTCTTATTCACAATTCAAGGTTTATATCATCATGTTCTTCAACATACGATCTTCCTAACATCAAAAATCGCAACAACAATACCAAGAACATCAAGAACTCTATGATTTCATAATCATAATCAACATATTCAAGACATAAACCAACACATCATTATATTCCTTCAACACACACCTCATATATCCTCAAGAGTCGTAATAACAAGATCATAATCATCTTCATACGAATCATTTATCAACAACAACATCAAAAATCCGAAATTCAAGAGAGGATTATCCAACATACCTCTTAGAAGATGAAGAACACTAGCAAATACTTCAAGAATCATCAACATCTTCATATTTCAAGCCTCAAATCCAAGCCCTCAAGATCAAAATCTACTTAGGAGGGCTAAATATCCCTCTCTCAGTGTTTGGAGACGAAAAAAATGAAATGAAATGTCGAAGGGAAATGAAGGACGGGCATCCTCTTATAAAACAATTCTGTTTATTACGTACGTAACCTTCCTTAGTTAACGTACGTAACACACCCTTACGTACGCTATCTGACTTTGGTAGCGTACGTAACTCAGTCCAGAGTTAAATGACCTGATTTGCGTACTTCCTTACGTACGTAACACTTTCACCATAACGTACGTAATACGTACGTTGACTTGCTACAGTGCTATACCCATATTACGTACGTAATTCAACATGCATAACGTACGTAATGGCCGAGGTTGACTCGCTGTCCACATCCTCCGCCGAAAGCAGCCGACACAGGGTCCCACCTGCCGACCACGACTTGGTCATGTCCGATTCCTCTTGTTACGTACGTAACGCCTTATGCATAACGTACGTAACACTATCAAATTAACGTACGTTAACACTAAAATTTAGCGTACGTAATGCCCTCTATACTTGGCCAAAAATCCAACTGTTTCCATCCGTCTCGACATACTGGATACGAACATACGGTATACTGAATACACATATACTCAACCCAAAAATATTCTCATATGATATACCTGATATCCAAATCAGTTCAACCTGATACAACAAATCCTCAATATAACTGTCAATCAAAACGTCAATTACACAAGTATAGCTCTCTCGGTCCTCAATTTATTTTATCCATACTGTATAGATACCAAACTATACAGTATACCTCAGATAAAATAACACAAAAAAAAATTATATTGAAAATCCGGGTATTACATTTACAAGGTTATTGATATGATCTTGAAGATCAACAACTGAGTAATGAAATGAACTGAGTGATTAATGAGTTAACATTATCAACATGATCAAAATGAAAATGATGTTTGAGGATTGTTAACTGATGAATTATGAATGAATGATTATTGCTAGAAATTATACCATGGCGTTAGAAGTCTTACAGTTCTTGGTCTGAAGGGCTCGGCCTTTGCACAGGTCACACGTGACGCGAAAGTCCAATGATACTAGTCCGATGACGATGATTTCAAATGAGACATGACTCGGAAGGTAGTATTCAAAACCACTCTCCGATACCAACTCTGTAACACCCCAAACTAGGCGGATATTACAGTGTTGTGGACCCCCGATTGGGACCCAGCAGGCGAATGAAAATTAATGAATTAAATAATATAATTGTAGTACCGAACCACATTATATCATCACTTACTCCAACGAGTAGTTTCATTTCAACACACCCAAGATAATACCGAATACATGTATATTTTATATGAAGATAAAATACACAACACTGAATGAAACGGAGTAACCAAATGGAAATCTGCAGCGGAAAATAAATGACGACAACATGAATGACTGAAAAGATTGGGGGGCCCTACTAGTATCACTAGGACTCCTCGCCGTCAACGTTCTATTCCCGTGCTTTTGCCTTGCCATGACCTGAAAAACAATATCCTCCAATGGGGTCAGTTACACAGAACAACAATCCTCAAGGGTTGAATATACACAATCATGATATATCTCAATTATGAAATATCCTTAGTTATGAATTTAAGCTGAAGAGGAGTATCATAGTACGCCGGTAATGTTCTGTGCAAGTGTACAAGACAAGTGCCCGAACACACCCGTCCTTGTACCTAATTAGTCTCACGGAGGTAAACGTTACCGTATGCACAGTCCAATGTATTGGTTAAATTTATTTTGCAAATTTATTTTTGTAATATTAATATTAAATTCATAAATCTTTATTTTAGACTTAGTTTCAAATTAGGATAATTCAAAAAAAGAAAAAAACTCAAAATGCATTTTGAGCATTTTGAAGATTTTTTGTTGAAATCTGTAAAACGCCAAAACGAGGTTTTGGGCGTTTTGCGTTTGTGTCTGAAATATTTTTGTTTTCCAAAATGTATTTTCGAAAATGATAAAAAGAATGCGTTTTTAGTGTTTTCGAAAATAAAAACAGAAAATGACCTCAAAACAGCAAGGAGAACGTGTTTTTAGTGTTTTCGAAAGGTTTTATGTTTTTTTTACTGTTTTGGCCCCTTTTTGTGTGGTTGTTGAATTTGGGTTTTTTTGTGCGCATGCAGGCGGCGGACGCGTCTTCATCTTCTACGAACAATTCGCCATCTTCGGAAGAAGTTGTTGACGCCACCCCCATGGCGGCGGTGAAAGAATTGATGCTGAACGGCTGATCTAGCTAGCGTCCATGGTGGCGAGAAGTAGTCGGTTGATGTGGCAGCTGCGGAGAAACCGCCTGAGGCAGTCGCAGCAGGTAATCATATGCCTTGCGGGTTTTCTTGACTCATTTTTCATTTTCTTTTTCTTTGATTTTATTTATTTATTTCTTCATTGTTGGCAATTCTTGATGTTGGGTGCAGTTGATTCTACTATCGACGGGGAGAAAGGGAAGTCAAGTGGGCCATGTGTGAATGGAGGAAAGAAGAGGCAACAGAAATCTAATGCTGGGATTGCATGGGGAAAGCTTCTTCACAGGTGTCGCACGAAAAGACAGTTTTATTCCTAAACTTTTAACTGAGTTAGTTACAGATATACGGCAGTACACGAAGTTTAAGTAAAGTGATTGTTCAGTATTGCAAGTGATACATATTAAAATTCAGTATTTCAAGTGGTGTCTTGAGTAAAGTTCAGGTACACAAAATGCACTTTACTCTAAAATAAAATTTAAAATTACAAAATATAGAATGATTTAATTAGAGCATATATTTACTTGAAAATAATATACGTAATATACACATTCATATTTATACAAATACATAAGCTCTCCTACAAAACTTGTTCATTAAAATTGATATAACATCATTCATTCAATGATATCATTCATTCATTTAGTAATATACCATTGCATTTATAAATTAGTAATGACAGTGTAAAATGTTATGAATATTAGTTTAGAAGAGTAATGATATCACTAAATGAATGTAATTTTATCACTTTCATACCTTGAACAAGTTTAACAGAGAGTGACTCATTCAAATATAGAATTATAAATTGAAATTCTTATTTTATTTCACATTTAATATATATATATATATATATATATATATATATTTGTTTGTTTAAATATAATACCTCCTCCTTCTCATAATAACTTATATAGTTTTCTTATTCGAACGTCCCAAAATAACTTATACACCAAAAAAAAAACTATGCATAAACTCCATCCTCACAATCAAGGGCGTACCCTTTACAGGCCCGTCTTTGGCCCTGTGCAGCCTGTGCTACTGCACAGGGCCTCCTAATATTTTAAAAAAATAGGGCCTAGTTTTAGTATTTTTTTTTAATAGGCCCAACCAAGCCATGTGAAAAAAACGAAAGGAATCTGCTGGTTAAAAAAAAGCTTTGTCAGAACCCCCTACTTTTTCTTCTGTTCTCACTCTCGGTCGGTCCTCAAAGAAAAAAAAAAAGCTACTTCTAAGTTCTAATTGCTCTGCCGCCGCTCCTCCCAGTCGGGCAGAAAAAAAAGGGATTCACCGCCGCTCCTCCGAATCGGGCCAGTTCCTCCGAGTCTGACCACCGCAACCGCAGGACCGCACCTGCTGACCTGCACTTCAGATCGGCCGCCAGGTAGTTTCAATCCTTTTTGCAATTTAATTTCAATTACATAATTTATATATTGATATGCCTCCTAGAAAGTACGAATCTGGATATGAGAAACGTAAGAAGAAAAAAAATTGAAGAATTAACTAGATCTCAAAGAGGAGCTCTTGATAAATTTGTTATAAAAGAGACAGAAGTTGAACTTCCTATTCAAAATGAAAATGTTGAAAATGTTAATGAGAATATTAATATGGAAAATGAAAATAAAATTGTTGATTCGGAAAATAGAGTTGATGTACCTGTTGAAAATGATATTGTGGACATTGAAAATGTTGATGCTGAAAATCGAGATAATAATGTAGAAACTTGGTGATTTTGAGTTTTTAATGCAATAGTTATTTGGTTTGAAATATTATCTGTTATTAATTTGGTTAGCAAGCTTCTACAATCAAATGATATGCTTATTGATATTGCCATGAAAAAAATAAAAGACCTACTATCATTTTTTGAAGGATATAGAGAAACTGGTTTTCATAATGCCTTGAATACTGCTAAGGAAATTGCTATTGAATTGGATATTAATCCAGTATTTCCACAAAGGCGTATAATTCGAAGAAAAAGACAGTTTGATGAGAATTTAAATACCCCATCAGTTGAGCTATCTGGAGAGGAGTCATTTAGAGTTAATTATTTTCTTTACCTTGTTGATCAAGCCCTAGTTTCTCTTAATAAGAGATTTGAGCAATATCAAGAGTATGAAAGTATTTTTGGTTTCTTGTTTTCCTCTCATAAGTTGCAATCATTGGACGATGCATGTCTAAAGTCTTGTTGTAGTCATTTTGAAGAGGCATTAAAACATAATGAGCAATTTGATATTGATGGAAATGAATTATGTGTGGAGCTAGAGTTATTAAGAGATCTATTGCCCAGAGAAAGAATGGGATCTATGGAAATATTAACATATTCGAAAGGCTTAGATTGTTTTCCTAATACATTTGTTGCATATAGAATTTTGTTGACTATTCCCGTGACTATTGCATCTGCAGAAAGAAGTTTTTCAAAATTGAAATTTTTGAAGTCTTACTTGCGATCTACAATGGTACAAGAGAGGCTTAATGGATTAGCATTAATAGCAATTGAGAACAAACTTTTGGAATCTGTATCATATGAAGACTTGGTTGATGAATTTGCTTCAAAAAGTGTTAGAAGAATAGCTCTTTTCAAGTAGAGAATTGATTAAGTTGAAGTCTTATTGGATTGTTATTTAAAATACAAATAAAATAGTTTGAATTTTTTGTTCTTAAATTTGTAAGAACAGAGCCTCCGAAATGTCTAAGGCGACCCTGACCCTTTAGAAGCTTGAAGGGGCTTAACAACCCCCAAAACCTTTCTGAAAAATTATTTATACTACATAACCTATATTACCATTCATTTTTTCTTTGTTTTAATTAATTATTATTTTAAGGCAAATTTAAAAAATTTAGCAAAGCAATTTTGATTATCAACACAAAAATAATTTCTATATATCTTCACCCGCATTCTTATTTAATTTTTTTTTTTTTGTTTATTTCCGTTAAAAAAATTGCTTACTCATTGTATAGTTTTTTTCTTTAATCATATATTGGTCAAAAATTATGATTTTTCTTAAATTATTTCTTATTTTTATGTGGAATTGATTCATTTTCTCCCGAATTTAGTTACACACTAATTTAATCTCTCACTCTCATGTGTATTTTTTTTTTTTTTGGATGATGTTAACTTTATGAAACTATGTTTTAATGATTTGATAGTCATAAACTCACAGGGTTTGGGCTATGGGCTAGTGGTGTGTGATTGAGACTTATGAATATGCTTCTCTCTAGTTCTCAAGTTCGAAACCCATAAGGTGCAACGGTGAGATTGATCCCCCGAATTAGACGCCCCTTGGGCCGGATACTGAATCATAAAAAAAATTGGTAATCATATTCTTCCTTTTATATTTTTGTACTGATTTAGCAATCATGGTCTTGAATGCGATGGTAAATAATTTGGTAGTCATAGTCTTCCTTTCATATTTTTGTAATGATTTAGTAGTCTTGATCTTGAAATTCGATGGTAAATATTTTTATTATGTCAATTCTCCAATTAAATTTTATAACTAAAAAAATAATAATGTTATATAATAAGTTTTTGCTTTGTGCTATATTAATTCATTTCAACTCCATTTTAAATTATATAAAATGTACATTATTGAATTTGATCAACATAAATGGTTCATTTTTTTGAGGCCATGACTTAGACCTACAAAATACCAAGAGGTATTACCTGCAGCAACTATGAAAAACAACATTAACCATAGCTATAATTGCACAAATTTATGCACCGATGCACAAATTCATGCACTCCCGTGCACAAAATCCGGGGAATCCATCTTTCAATTGCAAAAATAACACAAAACTAATTTCACAAATTCAAAATCAAATTTACGTAGCAAATTCAATTTGGGGGGGAATGCATCTTCCTTTTTTCTGCACCTTTTTATGCACCGGCGCATAAAAAATTCACACCTGTGCACAAAAATCTGAACCTCGTGCACAAGGAATGACACAGTTTTAACCATAGGTATAACTGCACAAATTTATGCACCGATGCACAAATTTATGCACCCCATGCACAAAATCCTCAAAATTTGGGAGGAATTCATCTTTCAATTGCAAAAATAACATAAAACTAAAATTACAGATTCAGAATTCAAATTTACAGTAGGCACCCATAATGCACTGGTGCACAAAAATTCAGCACCCACCTACACCAGTGCACAAAAAATCTGAACTCATCTTTTTATTGTAAAAACAATACAAAACTAATTTCACAAATTAAAAATCAAATTTACATATATCAAATTACAGGTCTAAAGTTGATAACTAAAACATTGTCTTTTTCGCGTCCGTGCACAAAATTATGCACCGGTGCACAAAAATTCAGCACCCCGTGCACAAAAAACCTACACCCGTGCACAAAAAATCTGAACCCATCTTTGAGGAAGACAGAATCGACTCAGTAATTGAGTTGTGGATCTCACAGACTCTTTCTCTCTCTTTCTGTCTGTTTTCCTTTCATCATCCCCGCCGACGGGGCAACCACCGCCACTGTAACACCCCCGAGATATTCAAGGTATATTACAGTGTCGTGGACCCCTATATGGGACCCACCAGGCTAGACACAAATTATCACGGTAAAAACACACATCATCCAGATGAAAATCAAATAACACGCCCGGTACAACCGGCAGAATAATCAACAATGACAAACATAAATAACTTCAACGAATACAAATCATAATCCGATGAGAAAAGCCTAAGTACTCGCGAGTACAATCTATAAGTTTAGAAAGTAGACAACAACCACATCGAATGGAACAACGGAAAAAAAAGGACTTGAATGCACATGTCAACGACCCTGGCCAGCATCCTCGTACTGTCCCAGCTCGCTCATCCAACTGATCATAACCTGAAATCCATAACAAGAATTTCCCCAAAATGGGTCCCCAAAGGGGTTAGTAATTACACTAGTACAAGTAATCAAGGCAAACCAATCGCTACATATTTCATAGTGCAATGCATCAAATTCATTTCAAAACCAAAACTAGATATGTCTTTTCCAGAAACTAACAGTCAATCGATTTTCCGTGGGAACAGGGCTATACCATTGATCCCGCTCCGTGGCCTCTAAGGACCCTCCCGAGCTGGCCATATTATAAAACAAATCACGCATGCGCATCACCTTGGGAACAGGGCTATACAATTGATCCCGCTCCGTGGCCTCTAAGGACCCTCCCGAGCTGGCTATCGAAACAAACTCGTGAATCCAGGGCTATACCATTGGATTCCCTCGTGGCCCCGTCGGACCCTCCCGAGGTGATTAAAACACACACAATATACATTACCATTTCATGTTAAGCATAAAGGTTTTCAAAAATACTTGCCTTGAATAATAGACGACGCGACGAACGGAAAGGAAAATCACCGACGAATGCTAGGAACCTACGGAACCGAACCTAACGATTCGAAGAATACAATCACAACCATTTCCAAACGAATACGGAAAAAGGAATACACCCGAAAACCCACCTACGATTCATGTATATTTGTACGAGAACAACAACGAGGGCGGACCACAACCAAACCCTCTCGATTATGAAAATACCACGAAATATACCATGAATCCAGAGGAAGACCAAGAATACTTACAAGATTAATCATATTCATCATGAATTAATCAATAACACGGGACGAATCGAACAATAAAACCGAAAACCCCCAATTTACCCAAAAGTAGGGTTCATAGAAGATTTACCTTGATTCGGATGAAGGAAGACGATTACGATGATGATATACTACACCAGGAACACAATACTTGATTCCCCAAGGAATTCCACGGGCAAAACTTGGAGAATCGCTCAAATCTCTCTAAGAACTCTCACTGCAGACGGAAGGAAGAAAATGAGGAATGTGCCGAAGTGAAGGTCAACTCCCGATATATAAAACCTAGGCTGCCATTACGTATGTTACATAAGCTGCTTAACGTACGTAATGCACATTACGTACGTTAACACTCAAGCAGTAGCGTACGTAATGGCTGGGCAGAACAGTCTGCCCCAAAACGCTGAGGTCGTTAGTGTACGCTACAGCAGACGGCTAGCGTACGCTACAAGAGGCTTACGTACGTAACGTCTATGCCTTTAGGTACGTAAGAGTCTGGGCAGAAACTGTGCAGACTCACTGTCCAACCATACTGGGTTCGGTAGCATACGCTACGCCGGATAGTTTAGCGTACGCTACCATGGCTTTACGTACATAACAGAAAGAGCATAACATACGTAATGGTTCGGACAGAACAATCTGTCCAATCTGCTGAAGGCCATAACGTACGTTAGCGATGAGCTATAACGTACGTTATGAAGGTGCCGATACCGCATGCAAGAAAGCATGCATAACGCACGTTATGCATGCAGCAGTTCAACACTGCTGAATGAAGTTAGCCGCAACGGGCGGTCCGAAAACGAGACGCAATACAAGGACAGATTCCAGAAGTGTAAACGTGAATTAATCACGACAACCAAGCTAAGCGCTGAAGGAAAATACAATTCCGACTACCGAGGAATACGAGAAACAACAAGGAAAGTAAAATTCCCTAAACTGATAGGAAATTACAAAACGGCCCAGGCGTCCGAAAATCAAGATACGACGTCGGATCAATAAACCGAAACTCACAACACGAACAACTCAACCATACGAACTCGTGCAACCAAAGAGATTACAAAATCGAACGGGTTCTACGAGAATCGAACGTCCATGCAACAATACATGATAAAAAACGGAATAATATCAAAACATCTCCGAAACTCGTCCAAATGGAGAAACTCCAAGAATAAAAAAGATTCAAAATATCGAAATGGTTACAAGCGAGTTGCTAAATATGAAAAATACATCAAAAATGAGAATACCGGGAAAAGAAAAATGCGGATATTACATTCTACCCCTCTAAAAATAAGTTTCGTCCCGAATCTTAAGAAACAAACAACTCAGGGTACCTAGCACGCATGCTATCTTCGGTTTCCCAAGTTGCTTCCTCGACACCATGCCTCAACCACTGCACCTTGACCAAAGGAATGGTCTTATTCCTCAGTCGCTTCTCATGGTGTTCTAAAACCTTCAAGGAACACTCCTCGAAAGTAATATCCTCGGCAATATCGATCTCACCATAGTCGATGACATGACTAGGATCCGGAACATATTTCCTCAACTAGGAAACATGAAAAATGCTATGAACGCGACTCAAGGCCGGAGGTAGTGCCAAACGGTATGCCAAATCACCGACTCGCTCGAGAATCTCAAAGGGTCCAATAAATCTCGGACTCAACTTCCCCTTCTTCCCAAAGCGGAAAACTCCCCTCATCGGCGACACCTTTAACAAAACGTGGTCTCCTACCTCGAACTCCAAAGGTCGACGACGGACGTCAGCATACGACTTCTGTCGACTCTGAGCAGTCAACATCCGTTCTCGAATCAATTTCACCTTCCGCCTCATCTCTAAAGCGATATCCGGTTCGGTCCCGACCAAATCGGACGCCTCATTCCAACAAATCGGCGATCGACAACGCCGCCCATAAAGCGCCTCATACGGTGCCATCCGAATCAACGCGTGCCAATTGTTGTTGTACGTGAATTCGATCAATGGCAAATGCTCCTCCCAGTCACTGCTCCAGTCGAGAGTACAAGCACGCAACATATCCTCGAACGTCTGGATAGTGCGTTCCGACTGTCCATCTGACAGAGGATGAAAAGAGTACTCATACGCAATCGAGTACCCAACGCCTTATGCACCGCCTGCCAAAAGTGTGATACGAAACGGCCATCCCGATCTGAGACAATAGACTTCGGAGTACCGTTAAGTCTCACAATCTGCGCAATAAACACACGAGCTAACTTCTCCGGGCCCCAAGTATCCTTGATGCCCAGAAAATGTGCCGACTTGGTCAGACGATCAATAATCACCCAAACCATATTCATGCTCGATCTCGATCTCGACAAACTCGTGATGAAATCCATCGAAATATCTTCCCATTTCCAATCCAGAACGGGAAGTGACTGCAATAAACCAGCCGGTCGCTGATGCTCGATTTTGACCTGCTGACAAGTCAAACATCTCGCTACAAACCGAGCGACCTCCTCCTTCATATCATTCCACCAGAAATTCCTCCTTAGGTCCTTGTACATCTTACTCGATCCAGGATGAACGGAGTAAGGCGTAGCATAGGACTCACACAAAATACTCTGCCTCAATTTTGAGTCGTTCGGCACACACAAACGACTCTGGAATCTCAATACCCCATCTTCATGAATCACAAATCTAGGAGACTTTCCCTTAAGAACATTCTCTCGGATTTTAATAATCATCGGATCCTCCAGCTGCTTTAGTTTAATTTCATCTATCAAAGACGACGAAATCTCTAAAGCACAAAGTTGCCCCACGGCTCCAAGAAATGAAATATCAATCACTCAACTCAATCAAATCCCGCTGAAGCTCAGCTTGAGTCGTAAGGATCTCAAGTGTCCGCAATGCAACCGGTTTCTGATTCAAGGCGTCGGCCACGACGTTCGCCTTGCCCGGGTGAAAAAGGATTTCGAGATCATAATCCTTAATCAACTCTAACTACCTCCTCTGCGTCATATTCAACTCCCGCTGAGTAAATATGTAATTTAGACTTTTATGATCGGTAAAAATCTGACATGCAGAGCCAAAAATATAGTGACGCCAATTCTTGAGCGCAAATACAACTGCCACTAACTCCAAATCGTGAGTAGGGTAGTTAAGCTCATACGGCCTCAACTGTCTCGACGCAAACGCAATAGTCTTGCCGTGCTACATCAACACGCACCCAAGACCCTGACCTGAAGCATCACTATAAATGGCAAAACCCTTGTTGCCACACGGCAACGCCAAAATCGGGGCTGAAGTCAAATGTCTCTTCAGCTCCTCAAAACTCGACTGCCTCTCGTCATTCCAGATGAACTTCTCGGACTTCTGGAGCAACTGTGTAAGTGGCCGAGCTAGTTTCGAGAAACCCTCGACAAATCTACGGTAGTAGCCAGCCAAACCCAAGAAACTACGGACCTCCTTCACATTCTTGGGCGGTGCCCAATCCAACACTGCCTCAACTTTCTGTGGATCCACACGGACTCCCTCGACTGAAATCACGTGACCCAGAAACATCACTTCCTTCAGCCAGAACTCACATTTCGAGAACTTCGCATAGAGTCGCTCGGTCCTCAAAATGTCTAACACCACACGCAGATGATGGGCATGTTCCTCCTCGTTCCTTGAATAAATAAGGATATCGTCAATGAAGACGACGACACACTTATCCAAATACTCAATAAAAACCTTGTTCATCAACTGCATGAACACGGCCGGTGCATTAGTTAACCCGAAAGGCATAACTAAAAACTCATAGTGTCTGTATCTCGTCCGAAAAGCTGTTCTCGGAACGTCGGACTCCTTCACCCGAAGCTGATAGTACCCCAATCTCAAGTCGATCTTCGAGAATACCGCAGCTCCTTGCAACTGGTCAAACAAGTCATCAATCCTCGGCAGAGAATACTTATTCTTGATGGTCACCTTGTTTAGCTCGCGATAGTCGATACACAAATGCAGTGAACCATCCTTCTTCCGCACAAATAGGACCGGTGCGCCCCAAGGCGAAGTGCTCAGTCGAATATACCCCGATTCAAGAAGCTCATCAACTGCTTCTTTAACTAGGCCATATCTGAAGGTGCCATGCGATACGGCGCCTTCGAAATCGGAGCTGCACCCGGCTCTAACTCGATAGCAAACTCTACCTCACGGTCCGGTGGCAACCCCGTTAGCTCGTCAGGAAAAACATCAGGAAACTCACTAACAACTGGAATCGATGAAAGCTCGACCCCACCACTCTCCGCCTTCAAGACGTAGCACCAATATCCAGTACACCCCTTTCCCAGGAGTCTCATCGCCTTCAAAGCGTTAAAAACGAACTTCTGGTTTCTCTTTCGCCCCGCGAAAGAGTGCTCGGTGCCGTCCTCGGCTAGCATGGTGATGATCCTCATGCGGTAGTTCATGATTGCACCATGCCGCTCGAGCCAATCATCCCCGAGAATCAAATCCTCACCCTCAATGCCCACAACAATAAGATTAGAGAGCCAAGCCCTCTCACAAATAAACACAGAACAGTCTCGGACCTCTCGATCGCCAACGATTCTATCATCTCTAGGAAGTTTAACGATGAAAGGCTCGGAAGGCGACAAACAGTCAAGACTCAAACGGCGCACACACTCCAGAGAAATGAATGAATGCGTAGCATCTGAATCAAAAAGCACACTGACAGGATGGGAATGGATGTGAACGGTACCTGTCGCCACAGTGGCCGCTGGATCATCGGCCCTCCTCATCTCATAGATACGTGGAGGGGCAGAGCCGACACTGGAAGCTCCCCCTCTAGCGGGTTGACCCCGACCTCTCCCTCGGCTGGCACTCGGCGGAGACTACGGAGCAAACGAGCCCTGGTTCACACTTGGCTCCCTAGGCGCTGGATGAGAAGAACGGGCACCGCGGATCTGTCGGATCTGTTCACAAAAGGAAGACTTGTGGCCCGACTGACCACAAGTATGACAAGTCAACTGCGAACGAGGACACTCCCGGTTCTTATGACCTGACAAGCCATAGTTAAAGCATATGAGTTCACGAACGGAGGTTCTAGCAGCACCTCGAGAACTCCCAGAAAAATGAGCCGAACTGCCCGCAGGAACACCCGCAGACTGAGATCTCTGCTGGCCTCCATCCTTGTGACCCGAGAAATTTCCAGCGGATTTCTGTTTCTTACTTTCCCGAACTGTCGTACTGGCTGTCATCAACATATCATAGGCAAGAGCTTGACTCTGATAATCCTTCAAAGTAGTACAGACGAGCCCAGACATATAGTCCCGAATTGACAGTTTCATCCGTTTGGAAAAGTGAAAAATTTTGTCGCTCTCCTCGACAACTTGGGTCTTCACGTAGCCCAACTCTTTGTTAAAATCAACAATAGCTTGAGAGAGAGGAATATCCCGCGGTTGAGCATCATAGAAGGCATGAACTCGAGCCTGTCTAACCGGCCACGGGCAATACTCAGTCTCCATCAGGTCCTTGAATTCTGCCCATGAAGCAACGTGATCCTTAGGCCCAACGGCCTCCCACCAATCAGTAGCGTCCCCAGTGAGAAAATACTGGGCAATAGGGACCTTGCGGTCCTCGGGACAGTTGGTGGTAACGAAGACCTTGGATATCTACTTGATCCACCCTTCCCAGCCAATCGGGTCTGAGGCTCCCGTAAACTGAGGAGGATGCATCTTGATGACATCCTGAAGCCAACGGTCAGCTCCGTCCCGAGCAGCATGGGCCGGATTCTGAACCGCTTGAGCTATCGCCGCCATTTGGTTCACCATCTGTTGCATAACAGCCGCAAAACCAAGGTCGGCGCCATCTTGAGAAGAAGCATGGCTATGTCGGTCACCGGTACTGCCGGCTCCCGAAGAATGCGACGTGGCCGCCCCACCGGCTGCCCCACGTCCCCGACCGCGTCCACGACCACGACCACGGCCTCCTCCAGCATCCATACTGGTGCTAAGAGGTAGCAAAAGCAACTCAATGATAAGTAAGAGAGGAAAAATATCCACAATTCAAGAAACGGAAATACGGTACAAGAAAACAAAGAGTCGAGTAAGGAAAACTTACGAGCACTGGAAGTACCGAGATGCTGGCAGCCGTGTGACGATGTGCAAAACAAAACACAACTAGACCCAAATAACCGACAAGCCTAGGTATCCATAAACCTATAGCTCTGATACCATTTTCTGTAACACCCCCGAGATATTCAAGGTATATTACAGTGCCGTGGACCCCTACATGGGACCCACCAGGCTAGACACAAATTATCACGGTTAAAACACACATCATCCAGATGAAAATCAAATAACACGCCCGGTACAACCGGCGGAATAATCAACAATGACAAACATAAATAACTTCAACGAATAAAAATCATAATCCGAGGAGAAAAGCCTAAGTACTCGCGAGTACAATCTATAAGTTTAGAAAGTAGACAACAACCACATCGAATGGAACAACGGAAATAAAAGGACTCGAATGCACATGTCAACGACCCTGGCGAGCATCCTCATACTGCCCCAACGCCCGCTCGTCCAACTGATCATAACTTGAAATCCATAACAAGAATTTCCCCTAAACGGGACCCCAAAGGGGTTAGCAATTACGTTAGTACAAGTAATCAAGGCAAACCAATCTCTTACACATTTCATACTATAATGCATCAAATTCATTTCAAAACCAAAACTAGACATGTCTTTTCCGGAAACAAATAGTCAATCGATTTGCCGTGGGAACAGGGCTATACCATTGATCCCGCTCCGTGGCCTCTAAGGACCCTACCGAGCTGGCCATATTATAAAACAAATCACGCACGCGCGTCGCCTTGGGAGCAGGGCTATACCATTGATCCCGCTCTGTGGCCTCTAAGGACCCTCCCGAGCTGGCTAGCGAAACAAACTCGTGAATCCAGGGCTATACCATTGGATTCCCTCTGTGGCCCCATCGGACCCTCCCGAGGTGAGTAAAGCACACACAATATACATTACCATTTCATGTTAAGCATAAAGGATTCCAAAAATACTTGCCTTGAGTAATAGATGGCGCGACGAATTGAAAGGAAAATCACCGACGAACGATTGGAACCAACGGAACCGAACCTAACGATTCGAAGAATACAATCACAATGATTTCCAAATGAATAAGGAAAAAGGAATACACCCGAAAACCCGCCTACGATTCATGTATATTCGTACGAGAACAACAACGAGGGCGGACCACAACCAAACCCTCTCGATTATGAAAATACCACGAAATATACCATGAATCCGTAGAAAGACCAAGAATACTTAAAAGATTAATCATATTCATCATGAATTAATAAATAACACGGGACGAATCGAACAATAAAACCGAAAACCCCCAATTTACCCAAAAGTAGGGTTCTTAGAAGATTTACCTTAGGAAGACGATTACGATGATGATATACTACACCAGGAACACAATACTTGATTCCCCAAGGATTTCCACGGGAAAAACGTGAAGAATAGCTCAAATGTCTCTAAGAACTCTCACTGCGGACGGAAGGAAGAAAATGAGGAATGTGCCGAAGTGAAGGTCAACTCCCGATATATAAAACCTGGGCTGCCATTACGTACGTTACATAAGCTGGTTAATGTACGTAATGCATATTACGTACGTTAAAACTCAAGGAGTAGTGTACGTAATGGCTGGGCAGAACAGTCTGCCCTAAAATGCTGAGGTCGTTAGCGTACGCTACAGCAGACGGCTAGCGTACGCTACAAGAGGCTTACGTACGTAAGAGTCTGGGCAGAAACTGGGCAGACTCACTGTCCAACAATACTGGGTTCGGTAGCGTATGCTACACCGGATAGTTTTGCGTACGCTACCATGGCTTAACGTACGTAACAGAAAGAGCATAACGTACGTAATGGTTCGGACAGAACAATCCGTCTAATCTGCTGAAAGGCCATAACGTACGTTAGCAATGAGCTATAACGTACGTTATGAAGGTGCCGATAGCGCACGCAAGAAAGCATGCATAACGCACGTTATGCATGCGGCGATTGACAACTTCTTTGAACGAAGTTAGCCGCAACGGGCGGTCCGAAAACGAGACGCAACACAAGGACAGATTCCAGAAGTGTAAACGTGAATTAATCACGACAACCAAGCTAAGCGCTGAAGGAAAATACAATTCCGACTACCGAGGAATCCGAGCAACACGGAAAGTAAAATTCCCTAAACTTATAGGAAATTACAAAACGGCCCAGACATCCGAAAATCACGATACGACGTCGGATCAATAAACCGAAACTCACAACACGAACAACTCAACCATACGAACTCGTGCAACCAAAGAGATTACAAAATCGAACGGGTTCTACGAGAATCGAACGTCCAAGCAACAATACATGACAAAAGACGGAATAATATCAAAACATCTCCGAAACTCGTCCAAATGGAGAAACTCCAAGAATAAAATAGATTCAAAATGTCGAAACGGTTACAAGCGAGTTGCTAAATACGAAAAATACATAAAAAATGAGAATATCGGGAAAAGAAAAATGCGGATATTACAGCCACCACCAGCCATCGACAACCACTACCGACCACCAGGCCCGGACCTGGGCATAGGTCCAAGAGGCCTGTTCCTAGGGCCCAAAATTTTTTGGGGCCTATTTTTTTTTTAATTTCTTACTATATATAATTATTATTAGAGATAAACAGAAGACTAACTTTAGTGCAATGGTAAATTAGATGTAGGAACAGAGCCTCTGAAATGTTTAAGGCGGCCCTGACCCTTTAGAAGCTTGAAGGGGCTTAACAACCCCCCCCCCCCCAAAAAAAAAAAAAAAAAAAAACTTTCTGAAGAATTATTTATACTACATAACCTATATTACCATTCGTTTTTTCTTTGTTTTAATTAATTATTATTTTAAGGCAAATTTAAAAAATTTAGCAAAGCAATTTTGATTATCATCACAAAAATACAATTTCTATATATCTTCACCCGCATTTTTATTTATTTATTTTTGTTTATTTCCGTTCAAAAAATTGCTTACTCATTGTATAGTTTTTTTCTTTAATCATATATTGGTCAAAAATTATGATTTTTCTTAAATTATTTCTTATTTTTATGTGGAATTGATTCATTTTCTCCCGAATTTAGTTACACACTAATTTAATCTCTCACTCTCATGTGTATTTTTTTTTTGGGATGATGTTAATTTTATGAAACTATGTTTTAATGATTTGATAGACATAAACTCACAGGGTTTGGGCTAGTGATGTGTGATTGAGACTTATGAATATGCTTCTCTCTAGTTCTCAAGTTCGAAACCCATAAGGTGCAACGGTGAGATTGATCCCCCGAATTAGACGCCCCTTGGGCCGGATACTGAATCATAAAAAAAATTGGTAATCATATTCTTCCTTTTATATTTTTGTACTGATTTAGCAATCATTGTCTTGAAATGCGATGATAAATAATTTGGTAGTCATAGTCTTCCTTTCATATTTTTGTAATGATTTAGTAGTCCTGATCTTGAAATTCGATGGTAAATATTTTTGTTATGTCAATCTCCAAATAAATTTTATAACTAAAAAAATAATAATTTTATATAATAGGTTTTTGCTTTGTGCTATATTAATTCATTTCAATTCCATTTAAATTATATAAAATGTACATTATTGAATTTGATCAACATAAATGCTTCATTTTTTTGAGGCCATGACTTAGACCTACAAAATACCAAGAGGTATTACCTGCAGCAACTATGAAAAAACAACATTAACCATAGCTATAATTGCACAAATTTATGCACCGATGCACAAATTCATGCACTCCCGTGCACAAAATCCGGGAAATCCATCTTTCAATTGCAAAAATAACACAAAACTAATTTCACAAATTCAAAATAAAATTTACGTAGCAAATTCAATTTGGGGGGAATGCATCTTCCTTTTTTCTGCACCTTTTTATGCACCGGCGCACAAAAAATTCACACCTGTGCACAAAAATCTGAACCCCGTGCACAAGGAATGACACAGTTTTAACCATAGGTATAACTGCACAAATTTATGCACCGATGCACAAATTTATGCACCCCATGCACAAAATCCTCAAAATTTGGGAGGAATTCATCTTTCAATTGCAAAAATAACATAAAATTAAAATTACAGATTCAGAATTCAAATTTACAGTTGGCACCCATAATGCACAAAATTATGCACTGGTGCACAGAAATTCAGCACCCACCTACACCCGTGCACAAAAAATCTGAACTCATCTTTTTATTGTAAAAACAATACAAAACTAATTTCACAAATTCAAAATTCAAATTTACATATATCAAATTACAGGTCTAAAGTTGATAACTAAAACATTGTCTTTTTCGCGTCCGTGCACAAAATTATGCACCGGTGCACAAAAATTCAGCACCCCGTGCACAAAAAACCTACACCCTTGCACAAAAAATCTGAATCCATCTTTGAGGAAGACAGAATCGACTCAATAATTGAGTTGTGGATCTCACAGACTCTTTCTCTCTTTTTTTCTGTCTGTTTTCCATTCATCATCCCCGCCGACGGGGCAACCACCGCCACTGTAACACCCCCGAGATATTCAAGGTATATTACAGTGCCGTGGACCCCTACATTGGACCCACCAGGCTAGACACATATTATCACGGTAAAAACACACATCATCTAGATGAAAATCAAATAACACGCCCAGTACAACCGGCGGAATAATCAACAATCAAACATAAATAACTTCAACGAATACAAATCATAATCCGAGGAGAAAATCCTAAGTACTCGCGAATACAATCTATAAGTTTAGAAAGTAGACAACAACCACATCGAATGGAACAACGGAAAAAAAGGACTCGAATGCACATGTCAACGACCCTGGCCAGCATTCTCGTACTGTCCCAGCGCCCGCTCGTCCAACTCATCATAACCTGAAATCCACAACAAGAATTTCCCCAAAATGGGTCCCCAAAGGGGTTAGTAATTACACTAGTACAAGTAATCAAGGAAAACCAATCGCTTACACATTTCATAGTACAATGCATCAAATTCATTTCAAAACCAAAACTAGACATGTCTTTTCCGGAAACAAACAGTCAATCAATTTGCCGTGGGAACAGGGCTATACCATTGATCCCGCTCCGTGGCCTCTAAGGACCCTCCCGAGCTGGCCATATTATAAAACAAATCACGCACGCGCATCGCCTTGGGAACAGGGCTATACCATTGATCCCGCTCCGTGGCCTCTAAGGACCCTCCCGAGCTGGCTAGCAAACTCGTGAATCCAGGGCTATACCATTGGATTCCCTCCGTGGCCCCGTTGGACCCTCCCGAGGTGAGTAAAGCACACATAATATAGATTACCATTTCATGTTAAGCATAAAGATTTCCAAAAATACTTGCCTTGAATAATAGACGACGCGATGAATGGAAAGGAAAATCACCGACGAACGCTAGGAACCAACGGAACCGAACCTAACGATTCGAAGAATACAATCACAACCATTTCCAAATGAATACGGAAAAAGGAATACACCCGAAAACCCACCTACGATTCATGTATATTCGTACGAGGACAACAACGAGGGCAGACCACAACCAAACCCTCTCGATTATGAAAATTGTTGACGTCTGATTTGGTCAACGTCACGTGTGTTGATCTGGATGAATGGATCGAAGACACGTAGGAAATAATAAATAAAATGGAAGATACTTGATCACTAAATTTTTATTAATGACCTTTCGATAGCATAGAGCCGGGCAGAATAATGTGTGCCGGTCTATCCAGTTTGCTTGTTAATTACAAGTCTTTTTTTGTTCTTTTTCAGTATATCTCCAATCTCTCTTTTTTCTCTCTCTCTATATATCTCACTTTTTCCTCTTTTTTCAAAAGTCCCCTTTATTGTACTTTCTCCTGGCATATATATAGGCAATGTCAGTCATTCATGAGATGACGGTAGGAAGATTGAGATGAATATGCTGATGACATTTGTCACTATGAAGGTGACTCCTTTGACATGTGTCACCTTCTTAAGTGTGCTTTGGGAAGGGACATGACAACTCTCTGTTACTGTCCTGTCTGCCTATTCTTTGGGCTTTCGATATTTATCTGTTATGACCGACAATGAGGTCGGCCCTCGAGCTTCCTGCTACTCTGGTCGGCCTTATTCTTGATTATGGAGCGTATTCATATAGAGTGCCTCGGTCTTTCTGGTCCGGATTCCGGGTCGGCTCTAAGGTCTCTGCCCGGTCCGGTTTTTTGTGCGAACCCGAGAAACGATCAAGTTTATGACCGGTTCGGCTCCGGGATCTGCTCGGCCGTTCGGCTGCCCGAAGCGCTTAGGTGGATGCCAAGGTGGATCGACTACCAACAAGGGCCCCCGAGTCCAGGGTCGTGCCGGGTTGGCCGGTGCTGGAATCGTTTCAGATTGAGGTCGATCCGATTTGGGGGTGGATAAGATCTCTTGAGGGGACATATCTTTGAGAGTCGCATCGATTTGACTTCGGGATCTCCAAGAGTCATAGTGAGGGGGACGCGTGGCGGGATGTAATTCGTCGCGGTGTCTCACGCGTTCTTAATCTTCGTGATGATTATGAATCGCCGCTTTAGTATTTAATGCCCCTGTCTCATCCTATAAATATAGAGGGTCTTCTTCTTCATTGCTTCCTTCGTCATTTTTATTGCAGAGAGAGATCTTTTCTGGCAATTTTTCTTCTTTTCTGGTTTTGCAGACTTTCCTGGTAAGCTTGCTCTTCCTCCTCTCTTTTTTTTCTTATTTGACGATGTCGGAGCGGAGGAATACGGCGGAGGAGTCGGTTGTGTCCCCAGACCGTACGGGAGTGGCGGATTTGTCGATAGGTGACGCTCCCGTTGACTGGAGCGATGAGAATGGAGGCGAGGTCGCAAGATCGCCGGATTCTGGAGATGCAGATTCTGGAGACGTGGAGGTGGCGACGTCGTTGACGGAGGTTGGCGAGACTGGGGCCTGGGTTCGGCCTCGGCCGTCTCCTTTTGTTGAGGCGGGATGGGATTCGGCCTCGATACGCAGCACGGTCACCGATGGGCAGTTGGAGGCTTGGCGGGGGCGATTTAAGATACCCGCGGTGGTGCGGATGTTTGTTCCGGACCCAGAGGAGAGACCCCACACCCCTCCTGTCGGATGCACGGCGGTGTATTACCGCTCTCTGTTGTCTGGGCTAAGGTTTCCTCTGCCGTTGGTACTTTCCCGGTGGTTGAGGCAGTGGGGCCTTTGTATTGCCCAAATTCATCCGAATTCTTGGGCCCGGATGGTGGGTCTTTTAATTCTTTTTAGTCAGCATGGATGGGCCGAGCCCAGTTTTGAAGAGGTTAACAGTCTCTTTTTATGGAGGTCGGTCGGCCGATCTGGTTCCGGTTGGTTTTATTTGACAGCCCGGCACGCGATGTATAAGGAATTGGTGGATGTGCCGGAGACCATACATAGCTGGAAAGAACAGTGGTTCTATGTAGGGGGGCCGTGGCTGAGCTCGGTTGATGAGTGGGAACCTGGCGTGATAGACGCCGAGCTTCGGGTCCCCGAAGACTTTGTTGCCAAAATGAGTAAGTGTCGTGTTCTTTGCTGCTGTTCCTTTTTTGTCTAACGCTCATAATTTGTTGTTTGTGCAGAACGTATTCCGGCTTCAGAGACCTCCTCTTTGTTCGACGACCGGGTTGAACAGCTCTTGGATCTTCCCGCTGATCGGAGGAAGTCATACCTTCTGGTTACTGAGGACAATCTTTGGGCCGCGGGACTTCGATCCACTAACCCGAGCAGAATGTCTTCATCAGGTACCTTCTTTTTTTTTTTTTTTTATTGACACATCTTCCTCATCCAGGCCCCAGGGGTAGGAGTTCGTCGGGACGGAGAGAGGCGCTGCTTGCGGGTGGCGAGGCTGCGGAGGCCGCCGAGCGTAGGGAGCGCGCAGGCAAGCGGAAGAGAGTAGAGGCCGGGTCTGAAGATAACATGACCAGGACCGAGGGTTTCCCCCTTCCTGAGATTGTTGTGCCCGCCTTGAGCCCTGTACGGACGGGCCGGGCGAAGGGTAAGGAGCCCTTGATTGATTTGGAGGGCCACTATCTCCCGGTGAATAAGGATCGGGAAGAACCTTGTGCCCGGATGAAAGGGCGGAGACCGCGCTGGTTCCTCGACTACGTCCGAGCAGCCACTCCAACCGCCGAACTGCTCGATCGGGTCCCCCCATCGGTGGTTGAGTCCAGCTATGTCCCCATTTTGGGCTGGACGCTGAAGATGGAGATGGTGACCAACGACATGGATCCGGATGAGCAGATCCATTTTGGAAACGCTATTTTGGGTCGGGCGTTGTGCACCTATGTGAAGGCCGCTGGGGAGCTGACCGCCTCAGCTGGGAAACATAAGAAGGCAGAGGCCGATCTCAAGGCCTTACAGGAGGAACATCATCTCTGCCCTTCGCTTATCAAATCTTTGGAGGAGGAGATGGCTTCTCTGAAGGGTAAGATGGAGCTTCTGGAGAGCCAGGCCTTTGAGGCCAATGTATGGAAAGGGAAGGCTGACGAGATGGCCACGGCGGCTGAGAAGGCGCAAAAACAGTGCCTGGATATCAGGGCCGAGTACGAGGCCCATTTGCAAAGTGCTAAGGCCCAGCTTGAGCAATTGACCGAGCGGGTTCAGACTTGCGAATCTGCGGGTTATGACAGGGGCCTTGCTGATGGGGCGGCTGCTTTTCAGAAGACACCCGAATACGAGGAATTGATCAACCTTAACTACGTCTCCACCTGTTATGAGATATTGGATCTCATGAAGGAAGGGAAGACCGTTGAGGAGGTCCAGGCCTACATAGAGTCTCAGGCGGCCGACCTAAAGGTTGAAGCTCTCGGAGATGATGAGCCGAAGGCCGCCGAAGCTGTCGAAGATCCTGTGGAGACTGTGTCTGGCGAAGGTGGAGGGCGCCTTCTCAGCGACCGTCAGAGGACCAGGCCGAGTAGATTTTTTTGTTTTATTCCATGTATGGCCTGCGTGCCATTCTTCCTTGATTTCTTTTGTATTCTGACATGGAGCTTATTTTGAATGAATAAAATCTTTTTATGGCCTTTGTTGCTTTTTTGTGTTTGGGCCCGGTTGGTCAGACCGCCGTTTTTTCTGCTCACCCTTCGCTGATTGTGCCGGATGGACCGGACTTTTGAGGCGCCGAGGCGAGCCCGGACTTTCAGTGCCGGGTGGACCGGTCTTGTAAGGTGCCGAGGCGAGCTCGGACTTTCAGTGCCGGGTGGACCGGTCTTGTGAGGTGCCGAGGCGAGCTCGGACTTTCAGTGCCGGGTGGACCGGTCTTGTGAGGTGCCGAGGCGAACTCGGACTTTCAGTGCCGGGTGGATCGGTCTTTTGAGGTGCCGAGGCGAGCTCGGACTTTCAGTGCCGGGTGGATTGGTCTTGTGAGGTGCCGAGGCGAGCTCGGACTTTCAGTGCCGGGTGGACCGGTCTTGTGAGGTGCCGAGGCGAGCTCGGACTTTCAGTGCCGGGTGGATCGGTCTTTTGAGGTGCCGAGGCGAGCTCGGACTTTCGATCCGGGTGGACCGGTCTTGTGAGGTGCCGAGGCGAGCTCGGACTTTCGGTGCCGGGTGGATCGGTCTTTGAGGTGCGAGGCGAGCTCGGACTTTCGATCTTAAGGTGGACCGGTCTTTTGAGGTGCCGAGGCGAGCTCGGACTTTCAGTGCCGGGTGGACCGGTCTTGTGAGGTGCCGAGGCGAACTCGGACTTTCAGTGCCGGGTGGACCGGTCTTGTGAGGTGCCGAGGCGAGCTCGGACTTTCAGTGCCGGGTGGACCGGTCTTGTGAGGTGCCGAGGCGAACTCGGACTTTCAGTGCCGGGTGGATCGGTCTTTTGAGGTGCCGAGGTGAGCTCGGACTTTCAGTGTCGGGTGGACCGGTCTTGTGAGGTGCCGAGACGAACTTGGTCTTATAGTGCCGGAGGAGCCGGTCATTCGAGGTGCCGAGACGAACTCGGTCTTATAGTGCTGGAGGAGCCGGTCATTCGAGGTGCCGAGACGAACTCGGTCTTATAGTGCCGGAGGAGCCGGTCATTCGAGGTGCCGAGACGAACTCGGTCTTATAGTGCCGGAGTCGCCGGTCATTCGAGGTGCCGAGACGAACTCGGTCTTATAGTGCCGGAGGAGCCGGTCATTCGAGGTGCCGAGACGAACTCGGTCTTATAGTGCCGGAGGAGCCGGTCATTCGAGGTGCCGAGACGAACTCGGTCTTATAGTGCCGGAGGAGCCGGTCATTCGAGGTGCCGAGACGAACTCGGTCTTATAGTGCATTTGATTCCAAGATGAACATAGAGTCAAATTTTATTGATTGTACCTTCATGGCATTCAACAAATGAATTAATCCTTGGTCATTTACATATTCTAGCTAGCAACCTCCGTTCTGACGGGCTTTGTTACTTGGATTCAGGAGGTCCCGTGTCGGGCCCCAGTGCTCGTTTAATAATGAGATCATTGGCCTGGAAACTCTGATGATCCTCGGATGTTTTGTAGAAGACGTTCCGCCTTTTTGGGCGACGAGGTCCAGGTTCTCGGGGTCATATTGACCTTGTTTTTTGAAACGAATTCTCTTGTGGGTGTGCCCCAATTTCGACCGGGGTCATCGTAGAACGCCTGAGATTCTTCTTGGGTCGGCCGTTGCGGGATTGTCAGTGACTCGGTCGGCCGGGCCCCTCTTTTCTTATAGAGATTATTCCTTGGCTCATTTTAGTTTTACTGGTATTTTCCACTTTCCGCGGTTATTTCATCACCTTGAGTTTTGAGTTTCGTCGGTGGCATCCTAACGACCGCTGGTCGGGTGATTATGGGGAAAACTCCTTTACAGATTACTTTTACTTCGATTTCCAATTCCCTTGTAAGGGCCGCCGCTGCTTTTCCGACACATGGCTCAATACTTGGAGATATTTTCGGTAGCTGGCCCATTGCCGTCCGGATTACCAGGACCTTCGCGGGTGTGGATGGGAATCCCGAAGGAGTTTTCAGATGTTGCAGTATATGTTGACTGCAACTTTAATTTGAAGGATATGAGGACTCTTTGAGACCTTCTCTAGAATTTTGAGCGACGCTCAATATCCTTCAAATTATGACCTCTAAGAGGTCAGCCGAGTCGAGCAGGAGCCCGTGGTCACAATGGCTCCTGTGCTTTCAACTTCATATTACGATGATTCCTATGCTTTCGACTCGTAGTTACGATGATTCCTATGCTTTCATCTTACCATCCCTTGGTGGGTGTGGTTATTCCCGGATGAACGCAAGGTGTGTCAAAGTGCCCCGCCGGCTGGATCGGGTTTCCCTTCTTAGCGGCGGGCTGATCATTGTTGAAATTGGTCATAACTTGAGCGACTCGCTCAAGCTCCCGAAGGTTCAGCCCTCCTTCTAGCGCCAATCTGTTGACGTCTGATTTGGTCAACGTCACGTGTGTTGATCTGGATGAATGGATCGAAGACACGTAGGAAATAATAAATAAAATGGAAGATACTTGATCACTAAATTTTTATTAATGACCTTTCGATAGCATAGAGCCGGGCAGAATAATGTGTGTCGGTCTATCCAGTTTGCTTGTTAATTACAAGTCTTTTTTTGTTCTTTTTCAGTATATCTCCAATCTCTCTTTTTTCTCTCTCTCTATATATCTCACTTTTTCCTCTTTTTTCAAAAGTCCCCTTTATTGTACTTTCTCCTGGCATATATATAGGCAATGTCAGTCATTCATGAGATGACGGTAGGAAGATTGAGATGAATATGCTGATGACATTTGTCACTATGAAGGTGACTCCTTTGACATGTGTCACCTTCTTAAGTGTGCTTTGGGAAGGGACATGACAACTCTCTGTTACTGTCCTGTCTGCCTGTTCTTTGGGCTTTCGATATTTATCTGTTATGACCGACAATGAGGTCGGCCCTCGAGCTTCCTGCTACTCTGGTCGGCCTTATTCTTGATTATGGAGCGTATTCATATAGGGTCTGCTCGGTCTTTCTGGTCCGAATTCCGGGTCGGCTCTAAGGTCTCTGCCCGGTCCAGTTTTTTGTGCGAACCCGAGAGACGATCAAGTTTATGACCAGTTCGGCTCCGGGATCTGCTCGGCCGTTCGGCTGCCCGAAGCGCTTAGGTGGATGCCAAGGTGGATCGACTACCAACAAAAATACAACGAAATATACCATGAATCCCTAGGAAGACGAAGAATACTTACAAGATTAATCATATTCATCTTGAATTAATCAATAACACGGGACGAATCGAACAATAAAACCGAAAATCCCGAATTTACCCAAAAGTAGGGTTCTTAGGAGATTTACCTTGATTCGGACGGAGGAAGATGATTACGATGATGATATACTACACCAGGAACACAATACTTGATTCCCCAAGGATTTCCACGGGCAAAATTTGAAGAATCGCTCAAATCTCTCTAAGAACTCTCGCTGCGGACGGAAGGAAGAAAATGAGGAATGTGCCGAAGTGAAGGTCAACTCCCGATATATAAAACCTGGGCTGCCATTACGTACGTTACATAAGCTGGTTAACGTACGTAATACACATTACGTACGTTAACACTCAAGCAGTAGCGTACGTAATGGCTGGGTAGAACAGTCTGCCCCAAAATACTGAGGTGGTTAGCGTACGCTACAACAGACGGCTAGCGTACGCTACAAGAGGCTTACGTACGTAACGTCTACGTCTTTACGTACATAAGAGTCTGGGCAGAAACTGGGCAGACTCGCTGTCCAACAATACTGGGTTCGGTAGCATACGCTACGCCGGATAGTTTAGCGTACGCTACCATGGCTTTACGTACGTAACAGAAAGAGCATAACATACGTAATGGTTCGGACAGAACAATCTCTCTAATCTGCTGAAGCCATAACGTACGTTAGCGATGAGCTATAACGTACGTTATGAAGGTGCCGATACCGCACGCAAGAAAGCATGCATAATGCACGTTATGCATGCAGCAGTTCAACACTGCTGAACAAAGTTAGCCGCAACGGGCGGTCCGAAAACGAGACGCAACACAGGACTGATTCGAGAAGTGTAAACGTGAATTAATCACGACAACCAAGCTAAGTGCTGAAGGAAAATACAATTCCGACTACCGAGGAATCCGAGAAACAACAAGGAAAGTAAAATTCCCTAAACTTATAGGAAATTACAAAACGGCCCAGACGTCGGAAAATCACGATACGACGATCAATAAACCGAAACTCACAACACGAACAACTCAAACATACGAACTCATGCAACCAAAGATATTTCAAAATCGAACGGGTTCTACGAGAATCGAACGTCCATGCAATAATACATGACAAAGACGGAATAATATCAAAACATCTCCGAAACTCATCCAAATGGAGAAACTCCAAGAATAAAAGAGATTCAAAATATGGAAACGGTTACAAGCGAGTTGATAAATATGACAAATACATCAAAAATGAGAATACCGAGAAAAGAAAAATGCGGATATTACATTCTACCCCTCTGAAAATAAGTTTCGCCCCGGAACTTAAGAAACAAACAACTCAGGGTACCTAGCACGCATGCTATCTTCGGTTTCCCAAGTTGCTTCCTCGACACCATGCCACGACCACTGCACCTTGACCAAAGGAATGGTCTTATGCCTCAGTCGCTTCTCACGGTGTTCTAAAATCTTCAAGGGACACTCCTCGATAGTAATATCCTCGGCAATATCGATCTCACCATAGTCGATGATATGACTAGGATCCGGAACATATTTCCTCAACTATGAAACATGGAAAATGCTATGAACGTGACTCAAGGCCGGAGGTAGTGCTAAACGGTATGCCAACTCACCGACTCGCTCGATAATCTCAAACGGTCCAATAAATCTCGGACTCAACTTCCCCTTCTTCCCGAAGCGGAAAACTCCCCTCATCGGCGATACCTTTAACAAAACGTGGTCTCCCACCTCGAACTCAAAAGTTCGATGACGGACGTCGGCATACGACTTATGTCGACTCTGAGCAGTCAACATCTGTTCTTGAATTAATTCCACCTTCCGCCTCGTCTCTAAAGCGATATCCAGTTCGGTCCCGACCAAATCGGACGCCTCATTCCAACAAATCGGCGATCGACAACGCCGCCCATAAAGCGCCTCATACGGTGCCATCCGAATCGACGCGTGCCAACTGTTGTTGTACGTGAATTCGATCAAAGGCAAATGCTCCTCCCAGTCACTGCTCCAGTCGAGAGCACAAGCACGCAACATATCCTCGAACGTCTGGATAGTGCGTTCCGATTGTCCATCTGACTGAGGATGAAAAGAGGTACTCAAACGCAATCGAGTACCCAATGCCTTATGCACCGCCTGCCAAAAGTGTGATACGAAACGGCCATCCCGATCTGAGACAATAGACTTCGGAGTACCGTGAAGTCTCATAATCTGCGCAATAAACACACGAGCCAACTTCTCCGGGCCCCAAGTATCCTTGATGCCCAGAAAATGTGCCGACTTGGTCAGACGATCAACAATCACCCAAACCATAATCATGCTCGATCTCGATCTTGACAAACTCGTGATGAAATCCATCGAAATATCTTCCCATTTCCATTCTGGAAAGGGAAGTGACTGCAATAAACTAGCCGGTCGCTGATGCTCGATTTTGACCTACTGACAAGTCAAACATATCGCTACAAACCGAACGACCTCCTCCTTCATATCATTCCACCAGAAATTCCTCCTTAGGTCCTTGTACATCTTACTCTATCCAGGATGAACGGAGTAAGGCGTAGCATGGGCCTCACGCGAAATACTCTGCCTCAATTCCGAGTCGTTCGGCACACACAGACGATTCTGGAATCTCAATACCCCATCTTCATGAATAACAAATCCAGGAGACTTTCCCTTAAGAACATTCTTTCGTATTTGAATAATCATCGGATCCTCCAGCTACTTCAGTTTAATTTCATCGATCAAAGACGACGAAATCTCTAAAGCACAAAGTTGCCCCACGGCTCCAGGCAACGAAATCTCAATCACTCAACTCAATCAAATCCCGCTGAAGCTCAGCTTGAGACGTAAGGATCTCAAGTGTCCGCAACGCAATCGGTTTCCGACTCATGGCGTCGGCTACGACGTTCGCCTTGCCCGGGTGATAAAGAATTTCGAGATCATAATCCTTAATCAACTCTAACCACCTCCTCTGCCTCATATTCAACTCCCGCTGAGTAAATATGTACTTCAGACTTTTATGATCGGTAAAAATCTGACATGCAGAGCCAAAAAGATAGTGACGCCAATTTTTGAGCGCAAATACAACTGCCACTAACTCCAAATCGTGAGTAGGGTAGTTAAGCTCATACGGCCTCAACTGTCTCGGCGCAAATGCAATAGTCTTGCCGTGCTGCATCAACACGCACCCAAGACCCTGACCTGAAGCATCGCTATAAATGGAAAAACCCTCGTTGCCACACGGCAACGCCAAAATCGGGGCTGAAGTCAAACGTCTCTTCAGCTCCTCAAAACTCGACTGCCTATCGTCATTCCAGATGAACTTCTCGGACTTCTGGAGCAACTGTGTAAGTGGCCGAGCTAGTTTCGAGAAACCCTCAACGAACCTACGGTAGTAGCCAGCCAAACCCAAGAAACTACGGAACTCCTTCACATTTTTGGGCGGTGCCCAATCCAGCACTGCCTCAACTTTCTGTGGATCCACACGGACTCCCTCGGCTGAAATCACGTGACCCAGAAACATCACTTCCTTCAGCCAGAACTCACATTTCGAGAACTTCGCATAGAGTCGCTCGGTCCTCAAAATGTCTAACACCACACGCAGATGATGGGCATGTTCCTCCTCGTTCCTTGAATAAATAAGGATATCGTCAATGAAGACTGTTGCTACCCAAAATATTGTCCGGAGATAGATATTGCTGGAATGGATGGGCAGCAAACAAATTGCGAGAGCACGTCCGTGGGGAAAGTATATAACACAAGATTGCCGGGGTTGTTAGTCCCGGGATTGAATGCTCTCGCGAGATATTATTAATACAAATACTTTGGAGTACAAATATTAATGTTAGAGTACAATTACAATGAGTGTAAAGACCCTAGTTATCTTAGCTATTGAGCGTGAAGATTGCCGGAAGAACCAGATATGATGCTCTGTGAGTTCTTGTAACAACGATGGTGTGCTGTGATGACTGTGAGAAATCGACGGTCTCTCACAGTGTGTATTAGCTGAATGTCTGAGCTCCTGGACTTGTGAATCTCTTCGAACCTGAGCTGTAGGGAGTTCTTGCCTCTGCCGACCGTCTTTTGGTGAAGAGGTGCTGAGAGAAATCCTAAAATAGATTCAAGAGAGGAAGTCGAGAGCCTGAAAGTGTGTATGTATTCTGTTGCCAACGTTTTTCTGTCGTGAGTGAGACTGAGAGGAACCTTTTTGGTATCCAAGCCGAACCTTTTTATCAGTTGCGGGAGGTTCTCTATTTATAGGACCGGGAGTTGTTGGGCGATCGCCTCTGCTGTATTATAATAAGCGGGCGATCGTCTTTAGCACATGGGTTGGTCTCCTTAAAGTCCGCGGCTGCTGCTGGCAGCCGGCTGCGCGGACCAATGAGAAGTCTGCATGCGTCTTGAGTCGCTGTCCCGGGAGGTCCCACCTTGTACCTTTCGGCGGGTCTTTCGGTAGGTGAGAAGGTGGTGACATGCTGTGGTCAACGATCCATGTTCTGCGGCGCCTTTCGTGGGTCTATACATGGGCGTTTGCTTTGAGATCCAGTCTTCGTAGACTTTGACGGACGAAGGCTTTGTTCGTGGCACAGGACGGTCGTCCTAGGTCGGGCACCAGAGTCGATCGCTAGGTGCCAAAAGGCGATCGCCTTGACGGTCGATCGCTAGATGCTCGAAGGTGGATTATTACCTTCGTTCTGACAAAGGTCGCCGTAGATCCTTCGGTCGTGAACTCGGTCACTCGGCCCTTATGCCGATCGCCGTCGAGGCGTATAAATCGCCGCACAACAATTGCCCCCCAGCTCACTCCGATGTTGGAAATGTGGGGTGAGGTGGTTCTACTGGCGATCGCTTAACTCTAACGAGTGACTTAGCATTTTGCGGAACTGGCGATCGTCTTTGAGCGGATTGGTTTTGAATTTAGATGACCTGATCGGTCGCTGAAATGAGCGGGATGTGATAGCGGTCGTGGAAAAGTCTCTGGGGCACGTTTCGGGTTCCAGTCGGGGGAGACCGACGGTTAGTTACGACTCCTCGTCTGGCGTGTCCTTGAAAAGACGTGTACGCGGGTTTCAAGGGAGGCATTAATTGCGATGGTTGCACTTCAGCCCCCGAGATTCTCCATATTTGCACGGAAGTCCCTGCCATCTCCTATAAAAAGGCACCGGGTTACAGTGTTAAGACCATTATGCGCTTTTATCGGAGAAGAAGAATATTGCCGAAGAATTCTTTGAAGTTTTGACTGTCGATCGTCGATCGATTCTATCCTTGGTAAGAAAACACTCATTTTCTCCTCTTCTTTTCGAAAATGTCTGGAGTATCTTCATCGTCTGGAATGGGCACCTCCTCCGCCGTTGGGACTTCTAATGTCCGAGAAGGACCCTCCGCAGAATACCATTTAGAGACGGCCGCCGAGGCTATCCGCGCCGGTATTGATCCCGCGGAAGTCGAGGCGCTATTTAATGAGGCTGACGTCGCTAGGGAGGCGGCGGCTGAGCGGAAACGTTCGCTGGCGGAGAGAGATTCGGTGGTGAGGGCGTATTGGGAGCAGTATAGTGCTTTTAGTCAAGCCTATTTGGCCTTTGCAGACATCATGGAGAGGTTGGCCGGTCCGTGCCCCAAGTTCGATTACCGGGAGTACTCGATCGCCCACCCCTATCAGTCAGCGAAGCGGTCACTGTTTCGGGCCGCGCAGCGTTCTCCATGGTCCCTCGGCCAAATCAGGAGCTCGGCGACCAGGAAGGACCTGGCCGTCTGGAGAACGAGGTACCATGTCCCTTCAGATGTGGATCTTTTCGCGCCGGCGGAGAACGAGCGAGCCGACCAACCCCCGGAGGGTATGGTCTCCGTGAATGAGGCGATTATGGAGGCCGGGCTGTGGTTCCCTCTGTCGTTCGCCGTCTCCCATTTGCTGGTTGCTTGGAACGTGACGCCGCTTTAGTTAACGCCGAACGCCTGGCTCCAGATCGTTTGTGCTCTCACCTTGTTCGGCGGTCACCTACTGTACCGCCTTCCTTCGCCATTGGAGATGAACCACATGTTCAAGCTGACGGCTCAGAAAGGGTCGATCGGAGGCTATCATATTCAAGGCCGATCCGGTTGGGTGATCCTAGGGATCCCAAACAAGGTGCGGGGCAATCCGGCGAAGTGGTTCTGGGTCGGAGGTGCATGGAAGGCATCAGCGAGCGACAACCCGACGGGCGAGCTGGATATTCCCACTAGCTTTCGGGAGAGGAATCCGAGTAAGGGTTTTGACTCTCCCTTTGTTCGGACATGTTCTGAACTGATCTAATTTGGTCTTCCTTTTGCAGGTTTCCATATTCCGGCGGCCGACGAGCTATCTTTCGATTTTCTGGTTGTCTGGGAGCGGATACGAAGTCTTCCGGACGACGACTTAGACGCTCGCCGGATCAACAAGGAGAGCCATTGGTTGTCTGCTCGGCTATTCCGTTTCCCGAGACATCTTTCGGTCCCAGGTATGACTTTCTATGATCTCCTTTTGCTTGGCGGTCGTCCTGTTTGAGGAATATGTCTTACTGTTGTTTGATTGTTCCTCCTTGCAGAGGTCCGCTTCCCTCGCTTCTTGGAGCCTCCGCCGGAGATTGCTATGTCGAACTCCGGCGTTTTGAGTGGTCTGCGCCAGAAGAAGTCGTCTCGAGTTCCTCCGGTGGCGCTACCTCTTATTCCGGAGGTGAGGCCTAACTTAGTGCCGATCGTAGCGGAGGAGGAGGTTCGGGAGGAGGGCCTCCGGTCGAACCGCAAGCGGCCGAGATCGGGGGAATCTCCAGTCTCTGCCCCTGCTGGTGAGGTGCCGATCGCCACGCCTCCGCTCACCACGGTCCCCCCGGCGGATGAGCCTACGCCTTCTATGGCTTTCTTGCGAGAAATGGCGATCGCCGAGGCCGAGACCCCTTGCGGGAAACCGTACTTTGGTCGCGATCCTGAGAAGGCCGAGAGGTAGACTTTGCTTGTTTGTTGAGTTTCGTTACTTGCGTGGGAGATGTGCTAACTTTTTGTTGTTTGATGCAGGATCCGTAGCACTAACCCAGCATGCCCGCCGCTGGTATTGGATTTCCTGGCGAGCCGATCTCCTCGCCAGGCCTGTGATGTCCCGCTATACGTCAACCGGGCCATTTCTGCTTTGCCGAAGGCCTGGACGACCGACTTAGATGCGATCGCTCGCCAGCGATCCGGGAATACAATGCAGGCTGCTTTCGCTCTTTCTCTCCAGACGGCGACGATGGCTGACGAGGTTGTGAGAGAATTCGAAGGGCGTCCTTCTACTTTCCATCTCCAGGCAGACCTCGAGGCCGCTCGGAAACAGAACGCCGAGTTTGCTGACAGGATCGTGGCTATGGAGAAGGACTCCTTGGATGTAGCTAAGCGGGCAAGTCATGAACTTGAGCTGGCGAGACAGGATTTCGAGCGAGCCCGGGCGACGGGCGACCATTTTCAGGACCAGATGACAGATGCCCGTCGGTCGTGCGTGGCCGCTCAGGAGGAGGCCGATCAGCTGAAGGTGACTGTCGCTCGGCTGACTAGCGAGCTGGCATCGTCGAGGGGAGAGACGGCCGCTAAAGAGTCCGAGCTCCAGGGCGCGCAGCAGGCGGTTTCGGAGTTGAAAGGGAAGCTGGAGGCGACCGAGGCCGATCCCTTTCTCAACGTGGAGTTCGTCAGCGAGTTTACCTATTACATGGCGTTCGCTGACTCGCTCCGTGCTGCTAAGAAGGGAGGGCTGTAGGTCGGCCCTCTTGCTGAAAACTTCAAGGCATACGCGCTGGAGCACCCTCTTCATCCTGCCTTCTCTGTGCCGATCTCGGACCTCTCGGAAATCGGTGTAGACCTGAGCTGGTACCCGACTCCCGAGAATCTTGTTCATCCAAATGCTCCGGAGGACGGGGAGGCGGCTCCGGAGGCTGGTGAAGGGTCGCGGGCCGATCCGGTGGTTGAAAGCGAAGGCCAGGCAGGGGCCTGAGGCTCTACGTCCTTATTTTGTTTTAGCTTTTGCCTTGTAATTTTGTAGATTTCCTTGTAGTACTTAGGCCTTC
Source organism: Orobanche coerulescens (assembly GCA_033398695.1). Taxonomy (NCBI): domain Eukaryota; kingdom Viridiplantae; phylum Streptophyta; class Magnoliopsida; order Lamiales; family Orobanchaceae; genus Orobanche; species Orobanche coerulescens. The sequence goes on from CM065809.1 coordinate 12,569,497, forward strand.
GGGCGAGTGTATGTACGTCGAAATCCCAAGTAATGAAATGAAAGTTTGCTTCTTCGATTTATTACTTGAATGATTGCTTTTCTGAGTCTTTGCATGACTTTGTACAAATGTGTGAGGAGAGATTGTTGCGTGTATAGCTCCAAGTGAATTGATAAACTCATATAGATAACTTTTACAACAAATTCGGTCGCTGCACCTACATTTGAAAAATGCCGATCTTCGTATGTAATTGAATAGGGACGATCGTCATATAATTAGCTCCGCCCTTCCCCCTTGTTTTTGTTCACTTAGTGAAAGTAAGGGGACGAAAATAAATCATTGAGTGAGCGGTCTTCAATTTTGCAGATTCCTCGAGGAAGGCCGTCCATCTCGGTCTTGAGGAACCGTGCACGATCGCGGAGTTCGATGGACCGATCTCCACGACCGTGTCTTGTGCACGAGCGACATTCCGTCTGATGGCTAAGTTCTCGCGACTCACTTAATTGTTAGGGTCCTCCGTAGGCTGCGCCTCGCCTCGTATTTAAACGAAGGGCGTGCCGTCTTGGTCTAGAGGATTCCTTGCGCGGGGCGTCGTCGGATTAATCGACTCCACGACCGCGGCTTGTTAGCACTTTTCTACGTCGGACCGCCATTAAGATGGCGACCCTCGACGGTATACGTTGTGACGGGGGGAGGGAAGCGTCGCATTGTTCGGGAAGGATCCACCATGTTAAGTGATGGACCTTCGAGGGTGGGCGAACGTGTCCACAGATCTGTTTTGGAGGGCCCTAAGACTACGCCCTCCTCGTATTTAAACGAAGGGCGAGCGATCGTGGCCCAAAGGGACCTTGCACGGACACAGAGAACGGTTCCATCGTCCTCTACAACCATGTCGACACTCTTCTACCTCGGACCATCATGTTAGATGACGATCCTCTACGGTATACGTTGTGTAAGAGGAGGAGATCGCCTCCCTAGGTTCTTGATGACGAACTTAGTGGGTGGGCGAGTAATCCTCTGATTTGTTTTGGAGAGTCTTTTGGCTACGCCCGCCTCGTATTTAAACAAAGGGCGAGCGATCGAAGCCCAAAGGAACCTTGCATGGACGGATCGTCGGTTTAATCGATTTTCGCGACCATGGCGGCACTTTTCTACCTCGGACCGTCATGTCAGATGGCGATCCTCGATGGTATACGTTGTGCTAGGGGAGGCGATCGCTGCCTAGGTCCATCATGTTGATGACGAACTTTAGAGGGCGAGCGAGTCATCCTCTTTTTCGAAGCGTTTGCTCAGGCAGTAGCCTTTGGTTTGATGAGGTGGGAATCGGGGAGAGACTTCCGAGGTTCCCTCCTCTTGATTGAAGCATGTGGATCCGGTCGCCGAGGTTGATCGAGGGGTCGGCTCGTATGAGCTTTCCGGCATGTTCGCGTTTGACTTTGGCGACCGTGTTGGGAGATCGATGGGGCTCCGGCTAAGCCAATAAACTGTCCGACTTGCCCTCCTCGAACAATCTCCAGAGTTGTCTGAGGAGGTCGCGGCATTGGTTGGTGTTGTGGTCGGGACTCTTGTGGTAAGCACAATATTGATTGTGGTCCAGATGACCGTGGTCCCTTATTGCCTTTGGCTTGTTTAGCGGTTCGCGCCCCTTGATGGCGTAAAAATTGTGGGCCGGAGTTCGGTTGAACTTGTGTAGGAGATGGGCTTCCACATCCTCGAAGGCCTTGAGATCGCCGGGTGGCTTGGCGACCGCCTTTTTGGTTTTGGCGATCGCCGTCTTTCAGACATGAGGCGGCGTTCCCTCGCCTAGGCGGAGGGTGAGCAGCCTCTGTCTGGCCAGAAAGTCGGCTGCCTTAGCGCGGAAGATCGCATAGGTCGGGGGGATATCCTTGGTGAGATGTCTAAACATGGGTGAATGACCGTAGAATCCCCCTAAGATCGAGTAGAGAGCGAGCTCGATGCTGATGGGCTCGTCGGTGAGGACTATTTCATCCACCCGGTCGATGTAATCTGCGTCGGATTCGTCTTCCCCCTGCCTGATTTTCATCATGTGGTGGGGGCCTTCTGGTCTGGCAACCTTGGTGGCGAAGTATGACGTGAAGTCACTCGCCAGTTTCTCAAAGGAGATGATCGATCGCGGTGGCAGTGAGACGTACCACCTATGGGCGGCTCTTGATGTTACGGAAGATTCGGCACTTGGTCGCGTCTGATGCCCCACACCCGGTCATGTAAATCCGGAACTTGCTTAGGTGGGTCTCGGGGTCCGATCTCCCTTCGTACAGAGGTGTTTTGGGAGGAGCGATCCTTGGTTGCATGGGGGCAAGCTCGATGTGGACTGCGAGTGGCTCAGTCGGTCCGATGATCTTTCTACTGGTGCTTGCCCCAGTATCCAAGAGCGCTTTCATCTTGTCGAGCTGGCGTTGCATAGCGGCCATCGCCGCGGCCTGCCTGCTCACGGCTAGGCGCTTCGAGCGGTAGCCGAGGCGATCAAGTACTGACCCCCTGGCGTTCGGAACGGGAGCCAGACGGCTGACCTGTATTCGACTGGGAGTCGGGTAGGCCGAAATCCTGGTGACGGACTCGGATTCCGTCGTCTCGTGGTTGGGGCCAGAATGCCCCGGTCGCCATGATGGATCGCTTCCCAAGCGACTGAATACGGAACCGTCCGGCCTTGCGAGAGCCTTTTCTCGCGAAATCGCTCGCCCAGTAACCCTTTGAACTTCCGTTTGCCCACGCGGTGGATAGCCGAGGGAGTTATTGCGGGCGCCGCGCATGCTCTCCGTCGCTTCTTTAGGATGGCCATAGCCTCCTCGATCTGTTCCTCGGTTTGGAACTGGTCGAGCGAAAGGCTGGGGCCGTCCCTCAGGTGCGGGATCGAGAGTCTTTCATCGCCGAGGCTACTCTCTACCATCGGCTGGGGCTTGGATCGAGCCGGGGTATGATGTCCGGCGGTTCGGAGAGTGGCTCTCTTTGATTTAGTGGCGGCCGTCATGACTCTGAAGGTTTTTCTCTGAAGAACAATGAGTGTTTCTTCAGGTATATGCTCCGGAGAACAGTGAGTGTTCTTCGAAACGGTCGGAATAAAAATGAAGGTTAGCCCTCCTTCTAGCGCCAATTGTTGCTACCCAAAATATTATCCGGAGATAGATATTGTTGGAATGGATGCGCAGTAAACAAATTGCGAGAGCACGTCCGTGGGGAAAGTATATAACACAATATTTGCTGGGGTTGTTAGTCCCGGACTTGAATGCTCTCGCGAGATATTATTAATACAAATACTTTGGAGTACAAATATTAATGTTAGAGTACAATTACAATGAGTGTAAAGACCCTAGTTATCTTAGCTATTGAGCGTGAAGATTGTCGGAAGAACCAGATATGATGCTCTGTGAGTTCTTGTAACAACGATGGTGTGCTGTGATGACTGTGAGAAATCGACGGTCTCTCATAGTGTGTATTAGCTGAATATCTGAGCTCCTGGACTTGTGAATCTCTTCGAACCTGAGATGTAGGGAGTTCTTGCCTCTGCCGACTGTCTTTTGGTGAAGAGGTGCTGAGAGAGAAATCCTAAAATAGATTCAAGAGAGGAAACCGAGAGCCTGAAAGTCTGTATGTATTCTGAACGTGGTTGCCAACGTTTTTCTGTCGTGAGTGAGACTGAGAGGAACCTTTTTGGTATCCAAGCCGAACCTTTTTATCAGTTACGGGAGGTTCTCTATTTATAGGACCGGAAGTTGTTGGGCGATCGCCTCTACTGTATTATAATAAGCGGGCGATCGTCTTTAGCACATGGGTTGGTCTCCTTAAAGTCCGCGGCTGCTGCTGGCAGCCGGCTGCGCGGACCAATGAGAAGTCTGCACGCGTCTTGATTCGCTGTCCCGGGAGGTCCCACCTTGTACCTTTCGGCAGGTCTGTCGGTAGGTGAGAAGGTGGTGACAGGCTGTGGTCAACGATCCATGTTCTGCGGCGCCTTTCGCGGGTCTGCACATGAGCGCTTGCTTTGAGATCCAGTCTTCGTAGACTTTTACGGACGAAGGCTTTGTTCGTGACACAGGACGGTCGTCCTAGGTCGGGCACCAGAGTCGATCGCTAGGTGCCAAAAGGCGATCGCCTTGAGGGTCGATCGCTAGATGCTCGAAGGTTGATTGTTACCTTCATTCTGACAAGGTCGCCGTAGCTCATTCGGCCATGAACTCGGTCGCTCGGCCCTTATGCCGATCGCCATCGAGGCGTATAGATCGCCGCACAACAAAGACGACGACACACTTATCCAAATACTCAATAAAAACCTTGTTCATCAACTGCATGAACACGGCCGGTGCATTAGTTAACCCGAAAGGCATAACTACAAACTCATAGTGTCCGTATCTCATCCGAAAAGCTGTTCTCGGAACGTCGGACTCCTTCATCCGAAGCTGATAGTACCCCGATCTCAAGTTGATCTTCGAGAATACAGCAGCTCCTTGCAACTGGTCGAACAAGTCATCAATCCTCGGCAGATGATACTTATTCTTGATGGTCACCTTGTTTAGCTCGCGATAGTCGATACACAAATGCAGTGAACCATCCTTCTTCCACACAAATAGGACCTGTGCGCCCCAAGGCAAAGTGCTCGGTCGAATATACCCCGATTTAAAAAGCTCACTCAACTGCTTCTTTAACTCGGCCATCTCTGAAGGTGCCATGCGATACGGCGCCTTTGAAATCGGAGATGCACCCGGCTCTAACTCGATAGCAAACTCTACCTCACGGTCCGGTGGCAACCCCGTTAGCTCGCCAGGAAAAACATCAGGAAACTCACTAACGACTGAAATCGATGAAAGCTTGACCCCACCACTCTCCGCCTTCAAGGCGTAACACCAATAACCAGTACCCCCCTTTCGCAGGAGTCTCATCGCCTTCAAGGCGTTAATAACGAACTTCTGGTTTCTCTTTCGCCCCGCGAAAGAGTGCTCGGTGCCGTCCTCGGTTAGCATGGTGATAGTCTTCGTGCGGTAGTTCATGATTGCACCATGCCGCTCGAGCCAATCATCCACGAGATTCAAATTCTCACCCTCAATGCCCACAACAATAAGATTAGAGAGCCAAGCCCTCTCACAAATAAACACAGAACAGTCTCGGACCTCTCGATCGTCAACGATTCTACCATCGCTAGGAAGTTTAACGATGAAAGGCTCGCAAGGCGACAAACAGTCAAGACTCAAACGGCGCACACACTCCAGAGAAATGAATGAATGCGTAGCACCCGAATCAAAAAGCACACTGACAGGATGGGAATGGATGTGAATGGTACCTGTCGCCACAGTGGCCGCTGGATCATCGGCCCTCCTCATATCATAGATACGTGGAGGGGCAGAGCCGACACTGGAAGCTCCCCCTCTAGCGGGCTGACCCCGACCTCTCTCTCGACTGGCACTCGGCGGAGATTGCGGAGCAAACGAGCCCTGGTTCACACTTGGCTCCCTAGGTGCTGGATGAGAAGAACGGGCACCGCGGATCTGTCGGATCTGTTCACAAAAGGAAGCCTTGTGGCCCGACTGACCACAAGTATGACAAGTCAACTGCGAACGAGGACACTCCCGGTTCTTATGACCTGACAAGCCACAATTAAAGCATATGAGTTCACGAACGGAGGTTCTACCATCACCTCAAGAACTCCCAGAAAAATGAGCCGAACCGCCCGCAGGAACACCCGCAGACTGAGATCTCTGCTGGCCTCCACCCTTGTGACCCGAGAAATTTCCAGCGGATTTCTGTTTCTTACTTTCCCGAACTGCCGTACTTGCTATCACCAACATATCATATGCAAGAGCTCGACTCTGATAATCCTTCAAAGTAGTACAGACGAGCCCAGACATATAGTCCCGAATTGACAGTTTCATCTGTCTGGAAAAGTGAAAAATTTTGTCGCTCTCCTCGACAACTTGGGTCTTCACGTAGCCCAACTCTTTGTTAAAATCGGCAATAGCTTAAAAGACAGGAATATCCCGCGGTTGAGCATCATAGAAGGCATGAACTCGAGCCTATCTGACCGGCCACGGGCAATACTCAGTCTCCATCAGGTTCTTGAATTCTGCCAATGAAGCAACGTGATCCTTAGGCCCAACGGCCTCCCACCAATCAGTAGCGTCCCCAGTAAGAAAATACTGGGAAATAGGGACCTTGCGGTCCTCGGGATAGTTGGTGGCAACGAAGACCTTGGATATCTCCTTGATCCACCCTTCCCAGCCAATCGGGTCTGAGGCTCCCGTAAACTAAGGAGGATGCATCTTGATGACATCCTGAAGCCAACGGTCAGCTCTGTCCCGAGCAGCATGGGCCGGATTCTGAAACGCTTGAGCTATCGCCGCCATTTGGTTCACCATCTGTTGCATAACAGCCGCAACACCAAGGTCAGTGCCATCTTGAGAAGAAGCATGGCTATGTCGGTCACCGGTGCTGCCGGCTCCCAAAGAATGCGACGTGGCCGCCCCACGTCCCTGGCCGCATCCACGACCACGACCACAGCCTCCTCCAGCATCCATACTGGTGTTAAGAGGTAGCAAAACCAACTCGATGATAAGTAAGAGAGGAAAAATATCCACAATTCAAGAAACGGAAATACGGTATGAGAAAACAAAGAGTCGAGTAAAGAAAACTTACGAGCACTGGAAGTACCGAGATGCTGGCAGTGGTGTGACGATGTGCAAAACAAAACACAACTAGACCCAAATAACCGACAAGCCTAGGTATCCATAAACCTATAGCTCTGATACCATTTTCTGTAACACCCCCGAGATATTCAAGGTATATTACAGTGCCGTGGACCCCTACATGGGACCCACCAGGCTAGACACAAATTATCACGGTAAAAACTCACATCATCCAGATCAAAATCAAATAACATGCCTGGTAGAACCGGCGGAATAATCAACAATGACAAACATAAATAACTTCAACGAATACAAATCATAATCCGAGGAGAAAAGCCTAAGTACTCGCGAGTACAATCTATAAGTTTAGAAAGTAGACAACAACCACATCGAATGGAACAACGGAAATAAAAGGACTCGAATGCACATGTCAACGACCCTGGCCAGTATCCTCATACTGTCCCAGCGCCCGCTCGTCCAACTGATCATAACCTGAAATCCATAACAAGAATTTCCCCAAAACGGGTCGCCAAAGAGGTTAGCAATTACGCTAGTACAAGTAATCAAGGCAAACCAATCGCTTACACATTTCATACTACAATGCATCAAATTCATTTCAAAACCAAAACTAGACATGTATTTTGTGGAAACAAACAGTCAATCGATTTGCCGTGAGAACAGGGCTATATCATTGATCCCGCTCCGTGGCCTCTAAGGACCCTCCCGAGCTGGCCATATTATAAAACAAATCACGCACGCGCGTCGCCTTGGGAACAGGTCTATACCATTGATCCCGCTCCGTGGCCTCTAAGGACCCTCCCGAGCTGGCTAGCGAAACAATCTCGTGAATCCAGGGCTATACCATTGGATTCCCTCCGTGGCCCCGTCGGACCCTCCCGAGGTGAGTAAAGCACACACAATATACATTACCATTTCATGTTAAGCATAAAGGTTTCCAAAAATACTTGCCTTGAATAATAGACGACGCGACGAACGGAAAGGAAAATCACCGACGAACGCTAGGAACCAACGGAACCGAACCTAACGATTCGAAGAATACAATCACAATGATTTCCAAACGAATACGGAAAAAGGAATACACCCGAAAACCCGCCTACGATTCATGTAAATTCGTATGAGAACAACAACGAGGGCGGACCACAACCAGACCCTCTCGATTATGAAAATACCACGAAATATACCATGAATCCGTAGGAAGACCAAGAATACTTACAAGATTAATCATATTCATCATGAATTAATAAATAACATGGGACGAATCGAACAATAAAACCGAAAACCCCCAATTTACCCAAAAGTAGGGTTCTTAGAAGATTTACCTTGATTCGGACGGAGGAAGACGATTACGATGATGATATACTACACCAGGAACACAATACTTGATTCCCCAAGGATTTCCACGGGCAAAACTTGAAGAATCGCTCAAATATCTCAAAGAACTCTCGCTGCGGACGGAAGGAAGAAAATGAGAAATGTGTCGAAGTGAAGGTCAACTCCCGATATATAAAACATGGGCTGCCATTACGTACGTTACATAAGCTAGTTAACGTACGTAATGCACATTACGTACGTTAACACTCAGGCAGTAGCGTACGTAATGGCTGGGCAGAACAGTCTGCCCCAAAATTCTGAGTTCGTTAGCGTACGCTACAGCAGACGGCTAGCGTACGCTACAAGAGGCTTACGTACGTAACGTCTATGCCTTTACGTACGTAAGAGTCGGCGGCCAGGCGAGACTCAGCATCCCAACAATCTTTGGGTTCGGTAGCGTATGCTACGCCGGATAGTTTAGCATACGCTACCATGGCTTAACGTACGTAACAGAAAGAGCATAACGTACGTAATGGTTTGGACAGAACAATCTGTCCAATCTGCTGAAGGCCATAACGTACGTTAGCGTAAGCTATAACGTACGTTATGAAGGTGACGATAGCGCACGCAAGAAAGCATGCATAACGCACGTTATGCATGCAGCAGTTCAACACTGCTGAACGAAGTTAGCCACAACGGGCGGTCCGAAAACGAGACGCAACACAAGGACAGATTCCAGAAGTGTAAACGTGAATTAATCACGACAACCAAGCTAAGCACTGAAGGAAAATACAATTCCAACTACCGAGGAATCCGAGAAACAACAAGGAAAGTAAAATTCCCTAAACTTATAGGAAATTACAAAACGGCCCAGACATCCGAAAATCACGATACGACGTCGGATCAATAAACCGAAACTCACAACACGAACAACTCAACCATATGAACTCGTGCAACCAAAGAGATTAAAAAATTGAACGGGTTCTACGAGAATCGAACGTCCATGCAACAATACATGACAAAAGACGGAATAATATCTAAACATCTCCGAAACTCGTCCAAATGGAGAAACTCCAAAAGATTCAAAATGTCGAAACGGTTACAAGCGAGTTGCTAAATATGAAAAATACATCAAAAATGAGAATATCGGGAAAAGAAAAATGCGGATATTACAGCCACCACCAGCCATCGACAACCACTACCAACCACCAGGCCCGAACCTGGGCTTTTCGTTACGTTTGGATCTTTGAGGATTCCTGGTTATTATTGTTCTTGGAAATTGTATTGTATGGCTCGTATTTGCACTTTGTTCTTGCACTAGCAAAACAGTGGAGTTTTGCTAACCCCCGAGTATTCGGGGGGTGGATGTCTGTGTTTTGCATTCAGGTTTGGGAGCATAACACAGGGTCGGCACGAAGGATGATGAAAGATGAACGATACTAATCACACGAGGATCCGTATGATGTCATTGGTTTAGTTATATTTTATTTCCGCTGCAGTATTCTTTCCCGTTGTACGGGAGTGTGTTGTATTCGACCCCTGCGTGGGCATGTAATGTGTTTGAGTTGTATGTATTTATTGAAAGACCAAATCGGTCTACTGAGTCATTTTAGCCTTAAAGGCATTGTTGAGATGTTCTATGTTGTTACCAGCCTGGTAGATCCTTGAGGAAAGGTTTTACGGCGTGTAATATCCCTGAGCGGATTTGGGGTGTTACACCTGCCCCCCCTCTTAAAAAAAGCGCAACACAGTATTTCTTAGATCGGTCCACTTAGATAGTATTGATAATCATTACAACATCCATGTAAATTACTATTTTATTAGGCATTGCAGTTGCCAATTGAAAATATGTCCTAAAAATACCACCAGAAAAAACAAATATCATCTGATTGTCCTCAAACTTTTCTGTTCGGTGGCGACTTTTTCAGCATTTCTTTAAATGTTCTTGTTTATGTTGTTCCAGATTTCATATAATGTATATAATCATTTTAGATTTTATGTTCTACGACTTAATTATTTCTTCACATTTTGATTGAGATATTTTGATTCCCTCATTCTCAATATGTTGTACTTTGTTGACCTCATATTTCTACTTTTTGGCAATTGTACGGCTTGTAACTAAATTTATTAAATTCTCATGTCTGTATCTGCTGTTACAACTTTATTCTCATGTCTGCTCGTCTCTTCCACCTACCTGCCTGCTTCGGATGTAGCGACCACTTTTCAAAATGTCTTTTTAAAATAATTTCAAGTGAGATTTAATACCCTTAAGAAAAATACTTGAATAATTTGCAGCGGAAATTGAAATAAGGTCATCCATTTCGCAAGTAAATAAAAATAAATTCTCAACATTTCAAACATCCATAATATTCAATATGACATTGAAACCAAAGTTAAACCTTTTAAATGAACGATGATAAAGCTGATAATTATTATCATGTCACGCCTTTGCCCGCCACGCCAGACTCCTCAACCTGAAAGATTTAAATAATGGGGTGAGCTTTCAACTCGCTCAGTGAGGAGGGAACACTTTGTTAAATTTAAGTACATACATGTTGTCAAGTAGATATGACATGCCTGAACCTGGTGATTGCCCGAGGGCCATTCATATGCAAACTTTGTGCATACTGCCTACTACTCATTGGAGGCTACAACGTAAATAATATGCAAACTTTGAGCACATTATGCCTACTATTCATTGGAGGCTACAACGTTAATAATATGCAAACTTTGATCACATTATGCCTACTACTCATTGGAGGCTACAACGTTAATAATATGCAAATTTGAGCACATAATGCCTACTACTCATTGGAGGCTACAACGTTAATAACATGCAAACTTTGAGCACATTATGCCTACTACTCATTGGAGGCTACAACGTAAATAATATGCAAACTTTGAGCATATAAATGTTTGGCAAGAAACAAGCATATATACAAGTAACATCATGCATTAAATAAAATAAGCGTAAAATCTCCACCTCGAAATACGATGATGATCCTTGAAAGTTTGAGATGCGAATGCAGTTCAAGTCCTAGGCTCCGAGTCCCCGTCTCCTAAATAACAATTAAATTTTAATATCAATATAGTGCCCAAAATAAATTAATATAAATTATTGAATTTATAATTGAGTAAAAAGGGGTCTGATTTTAAATATTAAATATTGGCTGGGATCAAATTAAAAGAATTGGGAAAATACAAGGACTGAAATTGAAATAATTATAAATAGGCTGGGGTTAATTTGAGGGAATTAAGACTGAATGGACTGAAATTAAAAGGCTGAAAAAGAATCTGGGGTTGAATCGAAAGGTCTGGAAACAAGGGGGACTCAATTGAATAACCCTAGGAAATTAGGGGGTATAATTAACACAGGTGTCGGCCGAATTATTCCTCATTCCCACCCTCACATCTTCTACCTCTCGTCTCTCGCCCGCTCCCTCTCTCAGTCTCTGCTCTCCTCTCTCTCTCACACACACACACACACAAAGAAGCACGAACGGACACACATCAAAGAGACATACGGTGCAACCTCACACCACGATACAATAAGGCCGCCGCGGACACAAAAGAAAGGAAAAGAGAACGGAGGGTCGCGGCCGGAGTAGGGTTGGGCTCGTACGGGCCTGGTTTTGGTTTGATGGAGCTCCGCCGCGAGTCCGATTTCTCAGGGTCCGTGAAGGTGAAGGGGCGGAATGACAAATCCCCCACTTTTCCTCATGACCGTGGGTTCAGGTAGGAATTGAACTGGATAGATTCGATCTGGGTTTGATGTTTCTGGTTTTGGGTTGGACTCGGTGATTAAAATTTTGTTTTCGATTGGCTTAAATTCTGATGTTGAGGACTCGTATGGCCGATTGCTCAATACTGACATGATTTGATTTATGATTTGCACAGAGCTTCATGGCTGGAGTAAACATTTATGGTCTCTATGTTGAAGATGACCGGGTTTTGTTTCCTGAAAACCGGGACTGGATTTGGGGTTTGGATTGATTTCTGTTTTTTTTTTAAATTAAATTTGTGAAGCAAAATGAGTACAGAAAAACATAAGGATGATGGTCTGAGGAGTTTACCTTTCTTCAAGAGAAGAAGTTGCAGAAGATGCCTGTCGATAGATGTTGATCTTTGGAAAACCAACTGGAATTATTTGTGAATATTCTTTTTGTCTTGAAGGTGAGATTTGCATGGAGGTTGTGAGTGTTGACAATCGGCGAAATCGGATGAGGGACGATTACAGGAGGAAAAGATATGTTTGTGTATCTTTGTATTTGGTAGGGTTATTGCAGTAGGAATACAGTATTTATACTGTATAGATTAGGTTTTAGGGTATAAGAAGTTATGGGCTAGGTTTTTGAAAGAAAATCTGAATTGGGCTAAGAAAAAGACTTGGGGCATTAAATTAATAGACAATAATATTAATATTAATAATAAGAATAATAATAATATTGGACTAATTAAATAGTTGGCTTACTAAAATAATAATGATAACTATAATAATAGAAATATTATTATTCATAATAATAATTATTATAGTAATCAGCTAAATAATATTTTGGGCATAATTAAATGAAATTCGACTTGGACTATTTATAGAAATAAACACTATTGGGTTATAATAATACGGAAACTTGGACTCGAGCTTGGAGCGTAAACTACAATCATGATATGCGAATACGGAAAATTGTACCTTATTTAAAATTCGTAAATAAATTGTTGGACATTTAAAATCATTCATGCGCTTTCTATAAATTATAAAATAAATGTATGCTCGAAAATCGAGGCGTTACAACCTACCCCTCTTAAATGAATTTTTGTCCTCGAAAATTAAATCATGTACCTTTAATAGCGAACGTCGGATACTTAGAACGGATCTCCTCTTCACATTCCAAAGTCGCTTCGTTCGGTCCATGACGGCTCCACTGAACTTTCACTAGTTTAACCTCTTTGTTTCGTAACTGATGTACCTTACGCTCCAAAACAGTTATTGGTACTTACTCATAAGTCAGGTTCTTGGCTACGTGCAACTCTTTGAAATTGCATACATGACCAGGATCATGTACGTATTTTCTTAGCATGGAGACGTGAAAGACATTGTGCACTCCTGATAACTCTAACGGCAATGCTAAACTATAAGCAAGATCACCAACACGACCCAAAATCTCAAAAGGTCCGATATAACGAGGCTGTAGCTTTCCTTTTTTACCGAATCGTATCACTCCTTTCATCGGCGCTACCTTCAAGAACACTTTTTCTCCAATCTCAAATTGGATATCTTTCCTTCGTTTATCAGCATAAGACTTCTGTCGATCCTGGGCAGTCTTAATCCTACTTCTGATCTCGGCTATCTTCTCTACAGTCTGCTCGATCAATTCTGGACCTAAAATCTTTCCTTCTCCAACCTCACTCCAATAAAGAGGCGATCGACATTTCCTTCCGTAGAGAGCCTCGTACGGGGCCATTTGTATAGTCGCTTGGTAACTATTGTTATAAGCAAACTCTACTAACGGCAAAATATTCTCCCAATTCTCACCAGTATCAAGAACACACGCCCTCAACAAATCTTCGAGTGTCTTGATAGTCCGTTCAGATGACCATCGGTCTGCGGATGATATGCAGTACTGAAATTCAATTTAGTGCCCAACGCACTCTGAAGACTCTTCCAAAATTTCGACGTAAATCGCGGATCTCTATCCGAGACGATCGTCACTGGAACACCATGTAACCTCACAATCTCCCGAATATAAATCCTTGCATACTGTTTCATACTGTAAGTCATCCTCACAGGTAGAAAATGAGATGACTTCGTCAAACGATCTACTATCACCCAGATAGCATCGTTCTTCCTCACGGTTCGCGGCAGACCAACCACGAAATCCATTGTGATATGATCCCATTTCCATTCTGGGATTTCCAACGGTTGAAGTAAACCTCCCGGCCGTTGGTGTTCTGCCTTCACCTGCTGACATATCATACACCTCTCCACAAATACACCAATGTCTCGTTTCATTCCTCTCCACCAAAAGAACTTCTTCAGGTCGTGGTACATCTTTGTACCTCCCGGGTGAGCGGACTATGGTGCATTGTGAGCTTCTTCAAGGATTTTTTTCCCAAGGGATGGATCCTTAGGAACACATAACCTACCATCATAAGTCAAAACATCGTCTGCGGCAACGACAAACTTCTCAATACTCCCAGCTTGTGCCCGATCTTTCATCTTGCACAAGAACTTGTCACGTGGTTGAGCCTCCTTAATCTTATCCCTCAAGTTTGGTTGCAAGACCAAAGATGATAGGATTGTTTTCGAACTCTTTGAAGACTCAACTATCTCAATCCTCAACTGGAAGAACTCTTTAATCAAACTCTCCTGGTCGTTCAAGCAAGCTAACTCGCCTCTAGTCTTCCGACTCAAGGCATCAGCTACCAAATTAGCCTTACCCAGATGGTAATGGATGGTACAATCATAGTCCTTCACCAATTCTAACCATCGCCTTTGCCTCATATTAAGATCCTTCTGTGTGAAGAGATACTTCAGACTTTTATGGTCCGTGTATATCTCACACTTCCCTCCGTAGAGATAGTGGCGCCAAATCTTCAGCGCATGTACTACAGAAGCCAACTCCAAATCATGCGTTGGATAGTTCAACTCATGTGGTTTAAGCTATGTTGATGCATATGCTACTACTTTACCATGTTGCATCAGAACACAACCCAAACCCTGCTTTGAGGCATCACTATAAATAACAAAGTCTTCCGTCGGATCAGAAATCGTTAATATTGGTGCCGACGTTAGTCTCCTTTTCAACTCTTGAAAACTTTCCTCGCACCTCTCACTCCATTCAAACTTCACGCCCTTCCTTGTTAATTAGGTCATAGGAGTGGAGATTTTAGAAAATCCTTCGATAAATCTTCTATAATAGCCAGCTAAGCCCAGAAAGCTGCGAACTTCGCTCGCATTCTTGGGTAATCCCCAACTACTCACTGCTATGACCTTGTCGGGATCTACCTCAATTCCTTTAGAAGTCACCACATGTCCAAGAAATCCAACTCTGTTCAACCAAAACTCACATTTCTTGAACTTGGCATACAACTTCTCTTTGCGAAGTGTCTCCAATGTAATCCTCAAATGCTCTTGATGTTGTTCCTTGTCCTTAGAATACACCAAGATGTCATCTATGAAGACGATCACGAATTTATCCAAGTAAGGTTGGAAGACCCTGTTCATCAAATCCATAAATACTGCAGGTGCGTTACTCAGACCAAATGGCATCACTACAAATTCAAAATGCCCATAACGGGTCCTGAAAGTCGTCTTGGGAATGTCACACTCCCTAATCTTCAGTTGGTGGTACCCCGACCGCAAATCGATCTTCGAAAAAGTTTCGGCTCCCCTCAATTGATCGAATAGATCCTCGATTCTCGGTAGTGTGTACTTGTTCTTTACCGTGAGTCGATTCAGCTCCCTGTAATCAATACACATCCGAAGTGACCCATCCTTCTTTCTTACAAACAGCACTAGTGCACCCCATGGTGGCACACTAGGACGAATAAATCCGAGTTCCAGCAGCTCTTGAATTTGGACCTTCAATTCTTGAAGTTCCTGTAACACCCCCGATATATTCAGGAATATTACAGCGCCGTAAACCCTTTACATAGGGATTTACAAGGCTGAAGAAATGAAAAGACAATAACAGATACCAACTTGTGAAAGTAACTGAAATAAAATACAACAGTTCTGACCAATAATGAAAATACAAATGTCCAAAGGAAAAGTATTAATACATCACCAAATCTAAATCATCACAAACGACGACGTACTCGAGTACTTATTAAAACGATACAAACAACAGACAAATAAACCCGGCCGGAACATCACTCTGCACCTTCGTCATCATGAAACTCCAGTGGTTGTTTCCCCGCTCTCCTGGATCCTGAACATAAACAAAATGTTCACCCCCGAAGGGGTTAGCACAACGATGCTAGTACAAGTACCACAACATATTATTCAATATCTCACGAAGAATAATAATAACATAAATGACAAAGAACCAAAGAGTCTTCTCCTGCAAAAAACTCAATAATAACATACACACATGATAATCACAACATGATATCACAACATGCATATGGTAATTCCGATGATCCAGCGTTCACTGTCTAGACCCCACGATGATTCCGTCAAACCAACCCGGGGTGGAAAAACCGTCCGATGATCCAGCACACGCTAGCATAGATCCCCCGATGATCCCGTCGGACCAACCGAGGTGGACATATAATAACGAGATACATGTACAACAATATGTATAACATCAATACATAAAACAATTAAGGTACTTGCCTCGATTCGAAGACAAGAATAATACTTCCACGAAAAACGAAACACTCGAAGGTCGCCCCTTCGATCAATCATGTAGCAAGCTCGAACCTCAAACAAAAGAAATAATATAGAGTTCATCTCACGTCGTACGGACATCTAACAATCCAAATTACGGTCGGAAGTTCATAAAACGTAATCTGCCTGGCTTGCTTACAAACGCTACGTATCCTATGTAGCGTACGTTAAGGCTACTTTGTCAGCGCATGCAATAATACGAAGTCTAGCGTACGCTAACCATGCACTGTCAGTACCTCACTGATCAGCCGATTGACTCGTCTGATGATATAACACACGTTACGTTCCAAGCGTAGCGTACGTTAACTTATGCCCGATAGCGCACGTTAACTATAAAGCTTAGCGCACGCTAAACATGTATGAAAGTTCTTCCTTGGGCAGTCGACTGTTCTAACTGTGATGAAACTTACGAAATCCTCAGTGTTTAATATACGTTTTCTCCATGCACATTACGTTCATCTTATTACAAATGATCTCATGAATTCAAACATCTTCGAGATACAAGGATATGTATAATCATAACAACACCATATTCCATCTTGATTACAATTCTCATGTGAAGTTTGGTGTTCTTAAGGTCGATGCACTAGATTCCAATATCATCATTACATCCCGATTTAACCATGAAGATGAACTAACAATTCCAACTTATAAGAAAGGATGCAAATCTTCTATGATTCTTTCCTAAGTCCATTTAACAAAAGTGATAACAACTTTACGTCTACGACCAATATGGTAACGTCATCAATACGGATGATCAATCTCAGAATATTTCTCTCATCATTCGACGTGGTAATATGCTAATCATGATGTTTCCAACGATGATATCTTAAGTATAAACATTCCAACTTATAAACATGATGTTGTTTGGATAATTCATCAATGGAACTCAATATCTTGATAGTATAATCCTCATATCCTTATTAACACGAATCCAAGGTAGGAGATAGTATAGCATACCTTAAGGTGAAGGAAACACCGAGACAATAGGTAGACTTCAACCCCGGTTGCTCGTGTGTCACTCCAAAATGAGTTTCTTCTTCAATGATCAAGTGTAAGTACTCTCCAATCTTCAATGATCATGTAAGGAGGGTTTATATGTGTTTAAGAAGTAAGGAAGGCTCTCTGGACTTTCCAAGATATGAAGAACGAGTGACAGAATCGTAAACCAAAAGAAATGGGGTGTTGTCCCTTATATAAAGTTTCTGAAAGATAGCTGTTTAGTGCACGCTATCATACTGTCCTTAGCGCACGCTCATTAGCGTTGACTCCAAAACTGTCCAGGTTCATCCGAGGGAATCTTATCCGGACCCATGTCCGGCTGGCGTATGTGCTAGCCGCCTAGCTCAATAATGGACTGCCTAACGCACGCAATTCCTCATTCGTAGCGTACGCTAGTTTTAGCCGATAACGTATGTTAAGCTACATTCTTAGCGTACGTTATCACGTGTTCGCATGAGAAAATTTACATGTTGTTATACTCATGTACAAGGATACAAATATAGGAAATATCATACTCCAATTATCGAGATCACAATTCCGAATAATACAGGGTTCAACAACAAATGAAATACACAATAATAAATCCGGATATTACATACTCTCCTACTAAAAACGAGTTTCGTCCCGAAACTCAAGACGAAAATAACTCTGGATATCCGGACCTCATGCTATCCTCCGTTTCCCAAGTGGCTTCTTCCACTCCGTGACGTGACCACTGAACTTTTACCAAAGCGATTGGTTTGTTCCTCAACTGCTTAACTCGACTCTCAAGTATCCTGACCGATCTTTCTTCAAACGTTCCATCCTGAGCGACTTCGATCTCGCCGAAATCAATGACATGACTAGGATCCGGTATATATCTCCGTAACTGGGATACGTGGAACACGTTATGAACATAGCTCAATGACGGCGGTAATGCCAATCTGTAGGCCAACTCTCCAACTCTTTCAAGAATTTCGAACGGTCCGATATATCTCGGGCTCAACTTCCCCTTTCTTCCGAAACGAAAGATTCCTCGAGTAGGAGAAACTTTTAAAAGCGCGTGATCTCTAGTACTAAACTCTAATGGGCGACGGCGTACGTCTGCGTAAGATTTCTGTCGACTCTGGGCGGTCAACAGCCTTTCGCGAATTAAGGCTATTTTCTCTCGTGTCTGCACGATCAATCCTGGTTCCGTTCTGATCAAGTCCGACGAATCGTCCCAACATAGGGGCGATCTGCATCTCCTCCCGTACAATGCCTCAAACGGTGCCATCTTAATAGAAGCATGCCAACTATTGTTGTAGGTGAATTCAATCAACGGCAGATGAACTTCCCAATCAGTTGACCAATCTAAGGCACAGGCCCTTAGCATATCTTCCACTGTTTGAATAGTCCTCTCGGATTGTCCATCTGTCTGCGGGTGATAAGCTGTGCTGAAGTTCAATTCGGTCCCCAAGGCCTTATGAACTGCTTTCCAAAAATGCGATACAAAGCGACCGTCTCGGTCAGAAATAATAGTCTTCGGTGTACCATGCAATCGGACTATCTCTGAAATAAATACTCGTGCCAACTTCTCGGGTCCCCAAGTGTCCTTAATGCCAAGAAAATGAGCTGATTTGGTTAAACGATCAACTATCACCCAAATCATGTTCATTCCTATCTTGGTTCTCGGCATACTAGTGATAAAGTCTATCGAATGTCCTCCCACTTCTATTCAGGAATCGGGAGCGGCTTCAGCATTCCGCAGGTCGTTGATGCTCGATCATAACCTGCTGACAAGTCAAGTATTTCGAAACATAATCCGCTACATCTTTCTTCATGTTGCCCCACCAAAAGTTCTGCTTCAAGTCCTTATACATCTTACTGGTGCCCGGGTGGATAGAATAGGGCGTGCTGTGAGCTTCCTTCATAATCGTCTGTTTCAGATCATCGACATCGGGAACGCAAAGTCGGTTCTAAAATCTCAAAACTCCATCATCATGAATTACGAATCCGGGGGCCTTTCCCTTGATCACTTCATCATGTAACCGAATCATCAGAGGATCATCTACTTGCTTAGATTTGATTTCTTCAGTTAACGATGAAGTTATTTCCATCACGCACAGTTGTCCTTGGATTCTTTGCAACCATACTTCAATTCCTTCTCGAATCATCTCTCGTTGAATGCTGAGCTGGGAGGTCAGAGCCTCCAGCATCTGAATAGAAACAGGCTTGCGGCTAAGTGCATCGGCTACTACATTTGCTTTGCCTGGATGATAAAGAATCTCCAAGTCATAGTCCTTAATAAGTTCCAGCCATCTCCTTTGCCGCATGTTCAACTCTTTCTGACTGAAGATGTATTTGAGACTCTTGTGATCCGTAAAGATCGCGGTGAGTCCGTCTGGGTAATGTCTCCAGATTTTCAAAGCAAAAACTACTGCTGCCAGCTCCAAATCATGCGTTGGGTAATTCACTTCATAAGGTTTCAGCTGTCGGGATGCATAAGCGATCACCTTCTCGTTCTGCATCAATACACATCCGAGTCCTTGGTTCGTAGCATCACTGTAAACTATAAAGCCTCAAGTTCCCCATAGGAGTGCTAAAATCGGTGCCGTCGTCAATCTCTTCTTCAATTCATTAAAGCTATTCTGGCACAACTCATTCCACTCAAACTTTTGAGTTTTCTGCTGTAGTCGAGTAAGTGGGCGGGTAATTTTGGAAAACCCTTCCACGAACCGACGATAATATCCAGCAAGTTCTAAGAAACTCCGGACTTCTTTCACGTTCTTAGGAGGCTTCCAATCCATAACTGCTTCGATCTTCTGAGGATCTACACGGACTCCTTCAGCTGATACCACATGGCCGAGGAACATTACTTCCTTTAGCCAGAATTCACACTTAGAAAGTTTGGCGTACAATCGTTCATTTCTCAACAGGTCTAACACAACCCGTAAATGTTGTGCATGCTCTTCCGAGCTCTTAGAATATACCAGAATGTCATCAATGAACACAACCACAAATTTATCCAAATACTTGATGAACACTCGGTTCATCAATTGCATGAATACAGCAGGTGCGTTAGTGAGACCAAACGGCATCACTACAAACTCATAGTGTCCATAGCGAGTTCTGAACACTGATTTCGGAACATCAGATTCCTTAATCCTCAGCTTATGAGATCCTGATCTCAGATCGATTTTAGAAAATATTGTTTCTCCTTATAACTGGTCAAACAAATCATCAATCCGTGGCAATGGATACTTGTTCTTAATCGTCATCTTGTTCAGCTCTCGATAGTCAATACACAGTCGAAGCGATCCATCCTTCTTAGGACAAAAGAAGCGGGTGCTCCCGGGCGGGCAGCTTGGCTGGATATAGCCTTTGTCCAGTAACTCCTCCAGTTGCTTTTTCAATTCGTACATCTCAGTAGGTGCCATACGATACGGCGCCTTAGAAATTGGTGTAGCTCTGGGTTCCAGCTTAATGGTGAATTCTACATCCCATCGTGGAGGTAGTCCAGGTAACTCGTCAGGAAATACATCCGGAAATTCGTTCACAACGGGAATGGATGAAAGTTCCACAATTTCATCTTCTTTCTTCATTGCATAGCACCAGTATCTGGTACAACCCTGTTTCAACAATTTGACAGCTTTCATCGCCTTGATCATCTTTCCTGAGCTTCCTGGTTTCTATCCTTCAAACAGTATTTCGGAACCATCATCAGCGATCAGTGAGATATTCCTCTTTCGGTAGTTTACAATAGCTCCATATCGATTAAGCCAATCATCTCTGAGTATCAGGTCGTCTCCTTGCATTTCTATCACAATCAGATTTGAGAGCCACTCTCTGCCTCCAAATGATACAGGGAAATCTCTAGTTTCTAAGTTTCCAACAATACTCTCTCCGCTCGGTAAACCCACAACATAAGGTTCACAATTATGAAAACCAGAAATATTCAAACGATTTACACAAGACAAGGATATAAATGAATGCGTAGCTCCTGTATCGAATAAAACGCTAACTGCCTGGGAAAGGATCTTAACAGTACCTTATGCGACAGCAGCATCCTGATCGTCTGTTCTCCTCATCTCGTACAGACGTGGGGGAACAGATCCGGTACTCGATGTACCCTTTACGTCCCACTGTCTTCTGCCTTGTCCGCGGCCAAAATTCTGAGGCATCTGAACACTTTGCTGCGTCTGTTGGATACTAGCTTCCTTCTGAACTGGCTGTGGTGTACGAGCTCTAAAAGACTTTGAAGCCTCTTCACAGAATACCGCACGATGTCCCTCTCGGCCACAATCAAAACAAGTCACGGCAGGTAGGGGGAAATTCCGTCGATAGTGCCCCGTCTGGGCACAGTTAAAGCATTTCCTAGTGACATCCGTCGTGGTTGATGCTGCTCCGAAGTTCCTTCCGCTTTTGGATGGGTGCGGAGGTTTCTTGAAAGAATGAAAGGATGACTGGGCCTTGCGGGGCCCACCACTCTTGTGTTCCGTGAAACTACCGGAGACTTTTCGCTTCTTGGATTCTGCAAATTTCTCCATTACTGCTTCCTTGATTTCATAATGCTTTATCCTGGTATTGACGGAAAGTGGTACATTCAAAACCGGACATGTACCTCTGGATTTCTGGTTTCATTCTCATATCAAAATGGATCATCATTTCTGCATCTGTTCTGACCAGAAGTCTAACAAATGTCAGCTGCTGGTTAAACATCTTAATTGCCTGAGATACTGGTACATCTGAAGGCTGAGCGGAGAAAAACTCCCGAACTTTGGCTTCCCTCACAGGACAAGGGCAATACTGAGCTTCCATCATCAATTTAAATTCTGTCCAGTCCGCATCATGATCTGTAGGCCGGATGGATTCCCACCACTCGGATGCTTCTCCTATCAGAAAGTACTGAGCAATAGAGGCTCTCCGGTCGTCTGGGCAATTAATCCCGGCAAAAAATTTCTCTAGTTCCTTCAACCAATGATCCCAGGTGGGAGTCTCAGAAATACCATCGAATTTAGGTGGTTGCATCTTTGCCATCTCTTGCAGCCATCGGTCGTCTCGATTTCCCATGTCTGGGATACCTTGTTGTCGATCTCCCTGTTGTAACCCTACTGCCACCTGCATTCGGTCCACGACCTGGGCAAACTGAGTCATCTGGTTCACCACCTGACGAAGGATTTCGGGCACAGCAGGTTCCGGTTCTTTATTAATAGATCTCTGTGGCTCGCCTGAGCTATGGCTGGCCTGATTAGAAGGTGAAGCTTCTCTTTCGGCATTCCTTCGTCCGCGTCCGAGACCGCGACCACGTCCACCTCTCAACATACTGTAAGCATAAATACTCAATATATAGGAAACAATATCATTCTAATGTTCAAGTATAAAGAGATACAACATGTAAAGGACGAGATAGAGTTTAGGAACTTACAACCACCGCTCGCATGAAGCGAAGGCAGTACAGTGATGTTATTCGTGGCCGGTTACCTCAAAAGACATATACGACCCCTATTTTAACCCAATGGCCAAGATATCCATAATCTTAGCTCCGATACCATATTCTATACAAGGATACAAATATAGGAAATATCATACTCCAATTATCGAGATCACAATTCGGAATAATACAGGGTTCAACAACAGATGAAATACACAATAATAAATCCGGATATTACAGTTCCTTCGGAGCCATTCTATATGGCGCTTTGGACATTGGGGCCGCCCCAGGGACCAAATCAATGCTAAAATCCACTTTCCGGTCGGGTGGGACTCCCGGCAAATCTTCTGGAAACACATGCAAAACTCCCGTACTAAAGGTACGTCTGTAGGGGACACCTCATTAGTACAAGTGTCGACTAAACTGACTAAGTAACCCTGACATTCCTCCTTCCTTAGACTTCTCAGTGCCTTCATGGCTTGGATTACTCTTGGTACTGCCCTACTCTTAGTACCGTAAAAGGTGATGGACTCGTCTTCGGAACACCTCAATGTCACCTTCTTCTCGCGGCAGTTTATATCGGCATCGTGTCTATCGAGCCAGTCCATACCAAGGATCACGTCAAAATCCATCGAGTTAATCAAATACAGACTAGCGTCAAATTCTCTTCCTCCTATCTCAATACTATCGTCAATCATTCTATTAGTGAGGATCGTATTTCCTGACGGTAAGCTAACCTCAAGAGACTCAACAGTTCTAACGCTTCTATGACCAATAGCATGATAAAACTTTGCAGACATAAAAGAGTGTGTGGCACTAGTGTCAAACAAAGCGAAAGCAGGCACATTAGAGATCATAAGCATACCTGATATTGTGTCGGGACTATTATCGGCTTGATTCATTGAGTAGACTCGAGCTTGACCTCCCGATGCTTGTCCTTTGCCCTTAGATTGTGGACAATATCGGCTTGTGTGACCTGGCTTCCCGCAATTATAGCATACACCCTTTCTATATAAACACTCCCCGCCATGATTCCTACCACACTTTGGTCATGCAGGCATAGTGATCGGCGCACCCGGTCCAGATTTCTCATCTACTTTCTTCTACTTATTGGAAGCCGCCGACTTAGATTGATTACCATTCCAACCTCTCTTCCTAGAAGATGACTTAGCAGCTGGTTGAGAACTCAAGTTCTGACTAGCTTCAACCTTTTGAGCTCGGAACACTGTCTCGGTATATGGTAGCACCCCATGACCAGCCACGATGTGACGAATACTCAAGCGTAAACCACTCCGGAACTTAAGGGCCCTCTTGCGGTCAGTATCCACCATGTGTTCTATAAAGAATCTGATTTGGTTGAATTTTCTCTCATATTCTTCAACCGATAAGCGCCCTTGCTCAAGGTTCCAGAAATCTCTCTCCATCTTCTCTCGGTAGTGCTGTGGATAGTACTGTTCCATCACTAGTTCTTTGAACCGATCCCAAGTTAATGCAGCACGCTCGGCTGCCAGCCTCAAACGCCAATAGCTCATCCACTAGCGTCCAGCATCCTCTACCATTTGATACTGGGTGCAAAGAATCTTTTGCGCATCGGTGCATCCAATAAGCTTAAGGGTACGCTCCAGCGACATCAACCATTCGTCGACAAAAGCTGGTCCTTCTCGACTGTTGAATGATGGTGGTGTGGCTTGTCAGGCTGTTGCACAACTTGTGCTTGGGTAAGAGCTGGCTCATTATTATAGTGGTTATCTTGACCTCCGTCACCATCACCACCAGCTCCAGCGTTGGCATTCTGACCTCCAAGATTATGAGCACCTCGGTTAGTTGGGCGTCCACGTCCACGAGTTGTCATGGTCCTAGGGTGCATTATAGCCAATAACTTCTCAGGAATCTCCTCATAAGGGTTCGAAATAAAAGTATACATCGCGTTTAAGGATTAACTGCTCCCAATAGACGTTCTAGCAGTGCTATACTAGCGCATTTACGTGTGTTTATAAATTTATAAGAAAGCGCGTACATGTCCAACATTTATTTTTGAATCTCCACAGCATATCATCTCTAAAATATAAACATGGTATTGCAACATGATTCAAAAAAATGAGTTGAATCTCATATTCGTAAAATTTTGTTACGATTACAACATGAACATAACTTGAAATGTGTACCTTGGAGTTGGCATGGAGCGGCGACGGTGGCTGATAATAATCATAGATGCCATTAAAGTTTTAATAACTTGCGAAAGGAAAATTTAGTTTGAAAACAAAATTATTTAACAAGTCTACAGAGTCGTAGACCCGCTCCGATACCACTTATGTAGCGACCACTTTTCAAAATGTCTTTTTAAAATAATTTCAAGGGAGATTTAATACCCTTAAGAAAAATACTTGAATAATTTGCAGCGAAAATTGAAATAAGGTCATCCATTTCGCAAGTAGATAAAAATAAATTCTCAACATTTCAAACATCCATAATATTCAACATGACATTGAAACCAAAGTTAAAACTTTTAAATGAACGAAATAAATGATAAAGCTGATAATTATTATTATCATGCCACGCCTTTGCCCGCCACGCCAGACTCCTCAACCTGAAAGGTTTAAATAATGAGGTGAGCTTTCAACTCGCTCAGTGAGGAGGGAACGCTTTGTTAAATTTAAGTACATACATGTTGTCAAGTAGATATGACATGCCCGAACCTGGTGATTGCCCGAGGGCCATTCATATGCAAACTTTGTGCATACTGCCTACTACTCATTGGAGGCTACACCGTAAATAATATACAAACTTTGAGCACATTATGCCTACTACTTATTGGAGGCTACAACGTTAATAATATGCAAACTTTGAGCACATTATGCCTACTACTCATTGGAGGCTACAACGTTAATAACATGCAAACTTTAAGCACATTATGCCTACTACTCATTGGAGGCTACAACGTAAATAATATGCAAACTTTGAGCATATAAATGTTTGGCAAGAAACAAGCATATATACAAGTAACATCATGCATTAAATAAAACAAGCGTAAAATCCCCACCTCGAAATATGATGATGATCCTTGAAAGTTTGAGATGCGAATGCAGTTCAAGTCCTAGGCTCCGAGTCCTCGTCTCCTAAATAACAATTAAATTTTAATATTAATATAGTGCCCAAAATAAATTAATATAAATTATTGAATTTATAATTGAGTAAAAAGGGGTCTGATTTTAAATATTAAATATTGACTGGGATCAAATTAAAAGAATTGAGAAAATACAAGGACTGAAATTGGAATAATTATAAATAGGCTGGGGTTAATTTGAGGGAATTAAGACTAAATGGACTGAAATTAAAAGGCTGAAAAAGAATCTGGGGTTGAATCGAAAGGTCTGGAAACAAGGGGGACTCAATTGAATAACCCTAGGAAATTAGGGGGTATAAATACCCTATTAACACATGTGTCAGCCGAATTATTTCTCATTCTCACCCTCACATCTTCTACCTCTCGTCTCTCGCCTGCTCCCTCTCTCACTCTCTACTCTCATCTCACACACACACACAAAGAAACACGAACGGACACACATCAAAGAGACCTACGGTGCAACCTCACACCACGATACAATACGGCCGCCATGGACACAAAAGAAAGGAAAAGAGAATGGCGGGTCACGGCCGGAGTAGGGCTGGGCTCGTACGGGCCTGGTTTTGGTTTGATGGAGCTCCGCCGCGAGTCCGATTTCTCGGGGTCCGTGAAGGTGAAGGGGCGGAATGACAAATCCCCCACTTTTCCTCATGACCGTGGGTTCAGGTAGGAATTAAACCGGGTAGATTCGATCTGGGTTTGATGTTTCTGGTTTTGGGTTGGACTCGGTGATTTAAATTTTGCTTTTGATTGGCTTAAATTCTGATGTTGAGGACTCGTATGGCCGATTGCTCAATACTGACATGATTTGATTTATGATTTGCACAGATCTTCGTGGCTGGAGTAAACATTTATGGAATTTGGGTTTCTGGCTTCGAGATGACTCATCGGGTGAACTCGATGAGTCGAGTAGGATGGTCTCTGTGTTGAAGATGACCGGGTTTTGTTTCCTGAAAATCGGGAATGGATTTGGGGTTTGGATTGATTTCTGTTTTTTTTTTTTTAAATTAAATTTGTGAAGCAAAATGAGTACAGAAAAAAATAAGGATGATGGTTTGAGGAGTTTACCTTTCTTCAAGAGAAGAAGTTGCAGAAGATGCCTGTCGATAGATGTTGACTGCTAGAGAAAACCAACTGGAATTATTTGTGAATATTCTGTTTTGTACTGAAGGTGATATTTGCATGGAGGTTGTGAGCTGTTGACAATCGGCAGAAATCAGATGAGGGACGATTGCAGGGAGGAAAAAGATATGTTTGTGTATTTTGTATTTGGTAGGGTTGACTGTAGTAGGAATACAGTATTTATACTGTATAGATTAGGTTTTAGGGTATAAGAAGTTATGGGCTAGGTTTTTGAAAGAAAATCTGAATTGGGCTAAGAAAAAGACTTGGGCCATTAAATTAATAGACAATAATATTAAGATTAATAATAAGAATAATAATAATAATATTGGACTAATTAAATAGTTGGCTTACTAAAATAATAATGATAACTATAATAATAGAAATATTATTATTCATAATAATAATTATTATAGTAATCAGCTAAATAATATTTTGGGCATAATTAAATGAAATTCGACTTGTACTATTTATAGAAATAAACACTATTGGGTTATAATAATACGAGAAACTTGGACTCGAGCTTGGAGCGTAAACTACAATCATGATATGCGAATAAGGAAAATTGTACCTTATTTAAAATTCGTAAATAAATTGTTGGACATTTAAAATCATTCATGCGCTTTCTATAAATTATAAAATAAATGTATGCTCGAAAATCGAGGCGTTACAACCTACCCCTCTTAAATGAATTTTCGTCCTCGAAAATTATATCATGTACCTTTAATAGCGAACGTCGGATACTTAGAACGGATCTCCTCTTCACATTCCCAAGTCGCTTCGTTCGGTCCATGACGGCTCCACTGAACTTTCACCAGTTTAACCTCTTTGTTTCGTAACCGATGTACCTTACGCTCCAAAACAGTTATTGGTACTTGCTCATAAGTCAGGTTCTTGGCTACGTGCAACTCTTTGAAATTGCATACATGACCAGGATCATGTACGTATTTTCTTAGCATGGAGACGTGAAAGACATTGTGCACTCCTGATAACTCTAACGGCAAGGCCAAACTATAAGCAAGATCACCAATACGACCCAAAATCTCAAAAGGTCCGATATAACGAGGCTGTAGCTTTCCTTTTTTACCGAATCGTATCACTCCTTTCATCGGCGCTACCTTCAAGAACACTTTTTCTCCAATCTCAAATTGGATATCTTTCCTTCGTTTATCAGCATAAGACTTCTGTCGATCCTGGGCGGTCTTAATCCTACTTCTGATCTCGGCTATCTTCTCTACAGTCTGCTCGATCAATTCTGGGCCTAAAATCTTTCCTTCTCCAACCTCACTCCAATAAAGAGGCGATCGACATTTCCTTCCGTAGAGAGCCTCGTACGGGGCCATTTGTATAGTCGCTTGGTAACTATTGTTATAAGCAAACTCTACTAACGGCAAAATATTCTCCCAATTCTCACCAGTATCAAGAACACACGCCCTCAACAAATCTTCGAGTGTCTTGATAGTCCGTTCAGATTGACCATCGGTCTGCGGATGATATGCAGTACTGAAATTCAATTTAGTGCCCAACGCACTCTGAAGACTCTTCCAAAATTTCAACGTAAATCGCGGATCTCTATCCGAGACGATCGTCACTGGAACACCATGTAACCTCACAATCTCCCGAATATAAATCCTTGCATACTGTTTGATACTGTAAGTCATCCTCACAAGTAGAAAATGAGTTGACTTCATCAAACGATCTACTATCACCCAGATAGCATCGTTCTTCCTCACGGTTCGCGGCAGACCAACCACGAAATCTATAGTGATATGATCCCATTTCCATTCTGGGATTTCCAACGGTTGAAGTAAACCTCCCGACCGTTGGTGTTCTCCCTTCACCTGCTGACATATCATACACCTCTCCACAAATACACCAATGTCTCGTTTCATTCCTCTCCACCTAAAGAACTTCTTCAGGTCGTGGTACATCTTTGTATCTCCCGGGTGAGCGGAGTATGGTGCATTGTGAGCTTCTTCAAGGATTTGTTTCCTAAGGGATGGATCCTTAGGAACTCATAACCTTCCATCATAAGTCAAAACATCGTCTGCTGCAACGACAAACTTCTCAATACTCCCAGCTTGTGCCCGATCTTTCATCTTGCACAAGAACTTGTCACGTGGTTGAGCCTCCTTAATCTTATCACTCAAGTTTGGTTGCAAGACCAAAGATGATAGGATTGTTTTCGAACTCTTTGAAGACTCAACTATCTCAATCCTCAACTGGGAGAACTCTTTAATCAAACTCTCCTGGTCGGTCAAGCAAGCTAACTCGCCTCTAGTCTTCCGACTCAAGGCATCAGCTACCACATTAGCCTTACCTGGATGGTAATGGATGGTACAATCATAGTACTTCACCAATTCTAACCATCGCCTTTGCCTCATATTAAGATCCTTCTGTGTGAAGAGATACTTCAGACTTTTATGGTCCGTGTATATCTCACACTTCCCTCCGTAGAGATAGTGGCGCCAAATCTTCAGCGCATGTACTACAGAAGTCAACTCCAAATCATGCGTTGGATAGTTCAACTCATGTGGTTTAAGCTGTGTCGATGCATATGCTACTACTTTACCATGTTTCATCAGAACACAACCCAAACCCTGCTTTGAGGCATCACTATAAATAACAAAGTCTTCCATCGGATCAGAAATCGTTAATACTGGTGCCGACGTTAGTCTCCTTTTCAACTCTTGAAAACTTTTCTCGCACCTCTCACTCCATTCAAACTTCATGCCCTTCCTTGTTAATTAGGTCATAGGAGTGGCGATTTTAGAAAATTCTTCGATAAATCTTCTATAATAGCCAGCTAAGCCCAGAAAGCTGCGAACTTCGCTCGCATTCTTGGGTACTCCCCAACTACTCACTGCTATGACCTTGTCGGGATCTACCTCAATTCCTTTAGAAGTCACCACATGTCCAAGAAATCCAACTCTGTTCAACCAAAACTCACATTTCTTGAACTTGGCATACAACTTCTCTTTGCGAAGTGTCTCTAGTGTAATCCTCAAATGCTCTTGGTGTTGTTCCTTGTCCTTAGAATACACCAAGATGTCATCTATGAAGACGATCACGAATTTATCCAAGTAAGGTTGGAACACCCTGTTCATCAAATCCATAAATACTACAGGTGCGTTACTCAGACCAAATGGCATCACTACAAATTCAAAATGCCCATAACGGGTCCTGAAAGTCGTCTTGGGAATGTCACACTCCCTAATCTTCAGTTGGTGGTACCCCGACCGCAAATCAATCTTCGAAAAAGTTCCGGCTCCCCTCAATTGATCGAATAGATCCTCGATTCTCGGTAGTGGGTACTTGTTCTTTACCGTGAGTCGATTCAGCTCCTTGTAATCAATACACATCCGAAGTGACCCATCCTTCTTTCTTACAAACAGCACTGGTGCACCCCATGGTGACACACTAGGACGAATAAATCCGAGTCCCAGCAGCTCTTGAATTTGGACCTTCAATTCTTGAAGTTCCTGTAACACCCCCGATATATTCAGGAATATTACAGCGCCGTAAACCCTTTACATAGAGGCTGAAGAAATGAAAAGACAATAATAGATTCCAACGTGTGAAAGTAACTGAAATAAAATACAACAGTTCTGACCAATAATGAAAATACAAATGCCAAAAGGAAAAGTATTAATACATCAGCAAATGCAAATCATCACAAACAACGACGTACTCGAGTACTTATTAAAACGATACAAACAACAGACAAATAAACCCGGCCGGAACATCACTCTGCACCTCTGTCGTCATGCAACTCCAGTGGTTGTTTCCCCACTCTCCTGGATCCTGAACATAAACAAAATGTTCACCCCCGAAGGGGTTAGCACAACGATGCTAGTACAAGTACCACAACATATTATTCAACATCTCACGAAGAATAATAATAACATAAATGACAAAGAACCAAAGAGTCTTCTCCTGCGAAAAACTCAATAATAACATACACACATGATAATCACAATATGATATCACAACATACACATGGTAATTCCGATGATCCAGCATTCACTGCCTAGACCCCACGATGATTCCGTCAAACCAACCCGAGGTGGAAAAACTCGTCCGATGATCCAGCACATGCTAGCATAGATCCCCCGATGATCCCGTCGGACCAACCGAGGTGGACATACAATAACGACATACATGTACAACAATATGTATAACATCAATACATAAAACAATTAAGGTACTTGCCTCGATTCGAAGACAAGAATAATACTTCCACGAAAAACGAAACACTCGAAGGTCCCCCCTTCGATCAATCATGTAGCAAACTCGAACCTTAAACAAAAGAAATAATATAGAGTTCATCTCACGTCGTACGGACATCTAACAATCCAAATTACGGTCGGAAGTTCATAAAACGTAATCTGCCTGGCTTGCTTAACGCACGCTACGTATCCTATGTAGCGTACGTTAAGGCTACTTTGTCAGCGCACGCAATAATACGAAGTCTAGCGTACGCTAACCATGCACTGTCAGTACCTCACTGATCAGCCGATTGACTCGTCTGATGATATAACACACGTTACGTTCCAAGCGTAGCGTACGTTAACTTATGCCCGATAGCGCACGTTAACTATAAAGCTTAGCGCACGCTAAACATGTATGAAAGTTCTTCCCTGGGCAGTCGACTGTTCTAACTGTGATGAAACTTATGAAATCCTCAATGTTTAATATACGTTTTCTCCATGCACATTACGTTCATCTTATTACAAATGATCTCATGAATTCAAACATCTTCGAGATACAAGGATACGTATAATCATAACAACACCATATTCCATCTTGATTACAATTCTCATGTGAAGTTTGGTGTTCTTAAGGTCGATGCACTAGATTCCAATATCATCATTACATCCCGATTTAACCATGAAGATGAACTAACAATTCCAACTTATAAGAAAAGATGCAAATCTTCTATGATTCTTTCCTAAGTCCATTTAACAAAAGTGATAACAACTTTACATCTACGACCAATATGGTAACGTCATCAATACGGATAATCAATCTCAGAATATTTCTCTCATCATTTGACGTGGTAAGATGCTAATCATGATGTTTCCAATGATGATATCTTAAGTATAAACATTCCAACTTATAAACATGATGTTGTTTGGATAATTCATCAATGGAACTCAATATCTTGATTGTATAATCCTCATATCCTTATTAACACGAATCCAAGGTAGGAGATAGTATAACATACCTTAAGGTGAAGGAAACACCGAGACAATAGGTAGACTTCAACCCCGATTGCTCGTGTGTCACTCCAAAGTGAGTTTCTTCTTCAATGATCAAGTGTAAGTACTCTCCAATCTTCAATGATCATGTAAGGAGGGTTTATATGTGTTTAAGAAGTAAGAAAGGCTCTCTGGACTTTCCAAGATATGAAGAACGAGTGATAGAATCGTAAACCAAAAGAAATGGGGTGTTGTCCCTTATATAAAGTTTCTGTACGATAGCTGTTTAGCGCACGCTATCATACTGTCCTTAGCGCACGCTAATTAGCGTTGACTCCAAAACTATCCAGGTTCATCCGAGGGAATCTTATCCGGACCCATGTCCGGCTGGCGCATGTGCTAGCCGCCTAGCTCAATAATGGACTGCCTAACGCACGCAATTCCTCATTCGTAGCGTACGCTAGTTTTAGCCGATAACGTACGTTAAGCTACATTCTTAGCGTACGTTATCACGTGTTCGCATGAGAAAATTTATATGTTGTTATACTCATGTACAAGGATACAAATATAGGAAATATCATACTCCAATTATCGAGATCACAATTCGAAATAATACAGGGTTCAACAACAGATGAAATACACAATAATAAATCCGGATATTACAGTTCCTTCGGAGCCATTCTATATGGCGCTTTGGACATTGGGGCCGCCCCAGGGACCAAATCAATGTTAAACTCCACTTTCCGGTCGGGTGGGACTCCCGGCAAATCTTCTGGAAACACATCCAAAACTCCCGTACTAAAGGTACGTCTGTAGGGGACACCTCATTAGTACAAGTGTCGACTAAACTGACTAAGTAACCCTGACATTCCTCCTTCCTTAGACTTCTCAGTGCCTTCATGGCTTGGATTACTCTTGGTACTGCCCTACTCTTAGTACCGTAAAAGGTGATGGACTCGTCTTCGGAACACCTCAATGTCACCTTCTTCTCGCGGCAGTTTATATCGGCATCGTGTCTATCGAGCCAGTCCATACCAAGGATCACGTCAAAATCCATCGAGTTAATCAAATACAGACTAGCGTCAAATTCTCTAACCCCTATCTCGATACTCTCGTCAATCATTCTATCAGTGAGGATCGTATTTCCTGACGGTAAGCTAACCTCAAGAGACTCAACAGTTCTAACGCTTCTATGACCAATAGCATGATAAAACTTTGCAGACATAAAAGAGTGTGTGGCACCAGTGTCAAACAAAGCGAAAGCAGGCACATTAGAGATCATAAGCATACCTGATACTGTGCCGGGACTATTATCGGCCTGATTCATTGAGTAGACTCGAGCTTGACCTCCCGATGCTTGTCCTTTGCCCTTAGATTGTGGACAATATCGGCTTGTGTGACCTGGCTTCCCGCAATTATAGCATACACCCTTTCCATATAAACACTCCCCGCCATGATTCCTACCACACTTTGGTCATGCAGGCCTAGTGATCGGCGCACCCGGTCCAGATTTCTCATCTACTTTCTTCTACTTATTGGAAGCCGCCGACTTAGATTGATTACCATTACAACCTCTCTTCCCAGAAGATGACTTAGCAGCTGGTTGAGAACTCAAGTTCTGACTAGCTTCAACCTCTTGAGCTCGGAACACTGTCTCGGTATATGGTATCACCCCATGACCAGCCACGATGTGACGAATACTCGGGCGTAAACCACTCCGGAACTTAAGGGCCCTCTTGCGGTCAGTATCCACCATGTGTTCTATAAAGAATCTGATTTGGTTGAATTTTCTCTCATATTCTTCAACCGATAAGCTCCCTTGCTCAAGGTTCCAGAAATCTCTCTCCATCTTCTCTCGGTAGTGCTGTGGATAGTACTGTTCCATCACTAGTTCTTTGAACCGATCCCAAGTTAATGCAGCACGCTCGGCTGCCAGCCTCAAACGCCAATAGCTCATCCACTAGCGTCCAGCATCCTCTACCATTTGATACTGGGCGCAAAGAATCTTTTGCACATCGGTGCATCCAATAATCTTAAGGGTACGCTCCAGCGACATCAACCATTCGTCGACAAAAGCTGGTCCTTCTCGACCGTTGAATGATGGTGGTGTGAAACGTCGGAACTGTTGCACAACTTGTGCTTGGGTAAGAGCTGGCTCATTATTATAGTGGTTATCTTGACCTCCGTCACCATCACCACCAGCTCCAGCGTTGGCATTCTGACCTCCAAGATTATGAGCACCTCGGTTAGTTGGGCGTCCACGTCCACGAGTTGTCATGGTCCTAGGGTGCATTATAGCCAATAACTTCTCAGGAATCTCCTCGTAAGGGATCGAAATAAAAGTATACATCGCGTCTAAGGGTTAACTGCTCCCAATAGACGTTCTAGCAGTGCTATACTAACGCATTTACGTGTGTTTATAAATTTATAAGAAAGCGCGTGCATGTCCAACATTTATTTTTGAATCTCCACAGCATATCATCTCTAAAATATAAACATGGTATTGCAACAAGATTCAAAAAAATGAGTTGAATCTCATATTCGTAAAATTTTGTTACGATTACAACATGAACATAACTTGAAATGTGTACCTTGGAGTTGGCATGGAGCGGCGACGGTGGCTGATAATAATCATAGATGCCATTAAAGTTTTAATAACTTGCGAAAGGAAAATTTAGTTTGAAAACGAAATTATTGAACAAGTCTACAGAGTCGTAGACCCGCTCCGATACCACTTATGTAGCGACCACTTTTCAAAATGTCTTTTTAAAATAATTTCAAGGGAGTTTTAATACCCTTAAGAAAAATACTTGAATAATTTGCAGCGGAAATTGAAATAAGGTCATCCATTTCGCAAGTAAATAAAAATAAATTCTCAACATTTCAAACATCCATAATATTCAACATGACATTGAAACCAAAGTTAAAACTTTTAAATGAACGAAATAAATGATAAAGCTGATAATTATTATTATCATGCCACGCCTTTGCCCGCCACGCCAGACTCCTCAACCTGAAAGGTTTAAATAATGAGGTGAGCTTTCAACTCGATCAGTGAGGAGGGAACGCTTTGTTAAATTTAAGTACATACATGTTGTCAAGTAGATATGACATGCCCGAACCTGGTGATTCCCCGAGGGCCATTCATATGCAAACTTTGTGCATACTGCCTACTACTCATTCGAGGCTACACCGTAAATAATATGCAAACTTTGAGCACATTATGCCTACTACTCATTGGAGGCTACAACGTTAATAATATGCAAACTTTGAGCACATTATGCCTACTACTCATTGGAGGCTACAACGTTAATAACATGCAAACTTTGAGCACATTATGCCTACTACTCATTGGAGGCTACAACGTAAATAATATGCAAACTTTGAGCATTGAAATGTTTGGCAAGAAACAAGCATATATACAAGTAACATCATGCATTAAATAAAACAAGCGTAAAATCCCCACCTCGAAATACGATGATGATCCTTGAAAGTTTGAGCTGCGAATGCAGTTCAAGTCCTAGGCTCCGAGTCCTCGTCTCCTAAATAACAATTAAATTTTAATATCAATATAGTGCCCAAAATAAATTAATATAAATTATAGAATTTATAATTGAGTAAAAAGGGGTCTGATTTTAAATATTAAATATTGACTCGCATCAAATTAAAAGAATTGAGAAAATACAAGGACTGAAATTGGAATAATTATAAATAGGCTGGGGTTAATTTGAGGGAATTAAGACTGAATGGACTGAAATTAAAAGACTGAAAAAGAATCTGGGGTTGAATCCAAAGGTCTGGAAACAAGGGGGATTCAATTGAATAACCCTAGGAAATTAGGGGGTATAAATACCCTATTAACACAGGTGTCGGCCGAATTATTCCTCATTCTCACCCTCACATCTTCTACCTCTCGTCTCTCGCTTGCTCCCTCTCTCACTCTCTGCTCTCCTCTCACACACACACACACAAAGAAACACGAACGGACACACATCAAAGAGACCTACGGTGCAACCTCACACCACGATACAATAAGGCCGCCGCGGACACAAAAGAAAGGAAAAGAGAATGGCGGGTCACGACCGGAGTAGGGCTGGGCTCGTACGGGCCTGGTTTTGGTTTGATGGAGCTCCGCCGCGAGTCCGATTTCTCAGGGTCCGTGAAGGTGAAGGGGCGGAATGACAAATCCCCCACTTTTCCTCATGACCGTGGGTTCAGGTAGGAATTGAACCGGATAGATTCGATCTGTGTTTGATGTTTCTGGTTTTGGGTTGGACTCGGTGATTTAAATTTTGTTTTTGATTGGCTTAAATTCTGATGTTGAGGACTCGTATGGCCGATTGCTCTATATTGACATGATTTGTTTATGATTTGCACAGAGCTTCATGGCTGGAGTAAACATTTATGGAATTTGGGTTTCTGGCTTCGAGATGACTCACCGGGTGAACTCGATGAGTCGAGTAGGATGGTCTCTGTGGTGAAGATGATCGGGTTTTGTTTCCTGAAAACCGGGAATAGATTTGGGGTTTGGATTGATTTCTGTTTTTTTCTTAAATTAAATTTGTGAAGCAAAATGAGTACAGAAAAAAATAAGGATGATGGTCTGAGGAGTTTACCTTTCTTCAAGAGAAGAAGTTGCAGAAGATGCCTGTCGATAGATGTTGACTGCTAGAGAAAACCAACTGGAATTATTTGTGAATATTCTGTTTTGTACTGAAGGTGAGATTTGCATGGAGGTTGTGAGCTGTTGACAATCGGCAGAAATCAGATGAGGGACGATTGCAGGGAGGAAAAAGATATGTTTGTGCATTCTGTATTTGGTAGGGTTGGCTGCAGTAGGAATACAGTATTTATACTATATAGATTAGGTTTTAGGGTATAAGAAGTTATGGGCTAGGTTTTTGAAAGAAAATCTGAATTGGGCTAAGAAAAAGACTTGGGCCATTAAATTAATAGACAATAATATTAATAATAAGAATAATAATAATAATATTGGACTAATTAAATAGTTGGCTTACTAAAATAATAATGATAACTATAATAATAGAAATATTATTATTCATAATAATAATTATTATATTAATCAGCTAAATAATATTTTGGGCATAATTAAATGAAATTCGACTTAGACTATTTATAGAAATAAACACTATTGGGTTATAATAATATGGGAACTTGGACTCGATCTTGGAGCGTAAACTACAATCATGATATGCGAATACGGAAAATTGTACCTTATT
Source organism: Orobanche coerulescens (assembly GCA_033398695.1). Lineage (NCBI taxonomy): Eukaryota > Viridiplantae > Streptophyta > Magnoliopsida > Lamiales > Orobanchaceae > Orobanche > Orobanche coerulescens. Next base: position 12,606,907 of record CM065809.1, read on the forward strand.
TAAAATTCGTAAATAAATTGTTGGACATTTAAAATCATTCATGCGCTTTCTATAAATTATAAAATAAATGTATGCTCGAAAATCGAGGCGTTACAACCTACCCCTCTTAAATGAATTTTCGTCCTCGAAAATTATATCATGTACCTTTAATAGCGAACATCGGATACTTAGAACGGATCTCCTCTTCACATTCCCAAGTGGCTTCGTTCGGTCCATGACGGCTCCACTGAACTTTCACCAGTTTAATCTCTTTGTTTCGTAACCGATGTACCTTACGCTCCAAAACAGTTATTGGTACTTGCTCATAAGTCAGGTTCTTGGCTATGTGCAACTCTTTGAAATTGCATACATGACCAGGATCATGTACGTATTTTCTTAGCATGGAGACGTGAAAGACATTGTGCATTCCTGATAACTCTAACGGCAATGCCAAACTGTATACCTGGCAAACGGGCTGGGCTGCCAACGGGTGGGTCAAATTTTGGGCTGGGCCAAAAAGGCCCAGGATTTTTTGGGCCTAAATATTGAGGCCCGTGGCCCATGCTGGGCGGGCCTAGCCCAGCCCATGGGCTACAGATTTTTTCTTACTTCCAACTTAATTAACCAAAATATTTTAGAAGTATCAATAATATGATAGAAATATATTTTCAACTATTTTAAAAAGTTCAAACATCCATTTCAATACTATTAAAACCGTTAGATTCTTGCACTACAACCAGCGGTACGGAAAGTAGCTCATCACTTGGTCCATTATCTGTATTCGATAGCAAAATATCAATACAAAAATCTAAACAAAATCAATTTTAAATTGAAATAAGTTATGGTGTAAGGTTATACCCATTAACCTTAGCCTAATTAATTAATATTTATTAGTTATTAAATTTTTCATGGGCCTCTGGGCGCCCGTGGGCTGGGCCAAAATCTGGGCAGGCCGAAAAGGCCCAAGTTTCTATGGGCTAAAAAAGTAAAGCCCAAAGCCCATTTATTCATGGGTGGGCTGGGCCGGCCCGTGGGCCTGGGCCACTTTTGCCAGGTCTACCAAACTGTAACCAAGATCACCAACACGACCCAAAATCTCAAAAGGTCCGATATAACGAGGCTGTAGCTTTCCTTTTTTACCGAATCGTATCGCTCCTTTCATCGGCGCTACCTTCAAGAACACTTTTTCTCCAATCTCAAATTGGATATCTTCCCTTCGTTTATCAGCGTAAGACTTCTGTCGATCCTGGGCGGTCTTAATCCTACTTCTGATCTCGGTTATCTTCTCTACAGTCTGCTCGATCAATTCTGGACCTAAAATCTTTCCTTCTCCAACCTCACTCCAATAAAGAGGCGATCGACATTTCCTTCCGTAGAGAGCCTCGTACGGGGCCATTTGTATAGTCGCTTGGTAACTATTGTTATAAGCAAACTCTACTAACGGCAAAATATTCTCCCAATTCTCACCAGTATCAAGAACACACGCCCTCAACAAATCTTCAATTGTCTTGATAGTCCGTTCAGATTGACCATCGGTCTGCGGATGATATGCAGTACTGAAATTCAACTTAGTGCCCAACGCACTCTGAAGACTCTTCCAAAATTTCGACGTAAATTGCGGATCTCTATCCGAGACGATCGTCACTGGAACACCATGTAACCTCACAATCTCCCGAATATAAATCCTTGCATACTATTTGATACTGTAAGTCATCCTCACAGGTAGAAAATGAGATGACTTCGTCAAACGATCTACTATCACCCAGATAGCATCGTTCTTCCTCACGGTTCGCGGCACACCAACCACGAAATCCATTGTGATATGATCCCATTTCCATTCTGGGATTTCCAACGGTTGAAGTAAACCTCCCAGCCGTTGGTGTTCTGCCTTCACCTGCTGACATATCATACACCTCTCCACAAATACACCAATGTCTCGTTTCATTCCTCTCCACCAAAAGAACTTCTTCAGGTCGTGGTACATCTTTGTACCTCTCGGGTGAGCGGAGTATGGTGCATTGTGAGCTTCTTCAAGAATTTGTTTCCTAAGGAATGGATCCTTAGGAACACATAACCTCCCATCATAAGTCAAAACATCGTCTGCGGCAACGACAAAATTCTCAATACTCCCAGCTTGTGCCCGATCTTTCATCTTGCACAAGAACTTGTCACGTGTTTGAGCCTCCTTAATCTTATCCTTCAAGTTTGGTTGCAAGACCAAAGATGATAGGATTGTTTTCGAACTCTTTGAAGACTCAACTATCTCAATCCTCAACTGGGAGAACTCTTTAATCAAACTCTCCTGGTCGGTCAAGCAAGCTAACTCGTCTCTAGTCTTCCGACTCAAGGCATCAGCTACCACATTAGCCTTACCCGGATGGTAATGGATGGTACAATCATAGTCCTTCACCAATTCTAACCATCGCCTTTGCCTCATATTAAGATCCTTCTGTGTGAAGAGATACTTCAGACTTTTATGGTCCGTGTATATCTCACACTTCCCTCCGTAGAGATAGTGGCGCCAAATCTTCAGCGCATGTACTACAGAAGCCAACTCCAAATCATGCGTTGGATAGTTCAACTCATGTGGTTTAAGCTGTCTCGATGCATATGCTACTACTTTACCATGTTTCATCAGAACACAACCCAAACCCTGTTTTGAGGCATCACTATAAATAACAAAGTCTTCCATCGGATCAGAAATCGTTAATACTGGTGCCGACGTTAGTCTCCTTTTCAACCCTTGAAAACTTTTCTCGCACCTCTCACTCCATTCAAACTTCACGCCCTTCCTTGTTAATTGGGTCATAGGAGTGGCGATTTTAGAAAATTCTTCGATAAATCTTCTATAATAGCCAGCTAAGCCCAGAAAGCTGCGAACTTCGCTCGCATTCTTGGGTACTCCCCAACTACTCACTGCTATGACCTTGTCGGGATCTACCTCAATTCCTTTAGAAGTCACCACATGTCCAAGAAATTCAACTCTGTTCAACCAAAACTCACATTTCTGGAACTTGGCATACAACTTCTCTTTGCGAAGTGTCTCCAATGTAATCCTCAAATGCTCTTAGTTTTGTTCCTTGTCCTTAGAATACACCAAGATGTCATCTATGAGGACGATCACGAATTTATCCAAGTAAGGTTGGAACACCCTGTTCATCAAATCCATAAATACTGCAGGTGCATTACTCAGACCAAATGGCATCACTACAAATTCAAAATGCCCATAACGGGTCCTAAAAGTCATCTTGGGAATGTCACACTCCCTAATCTTCAGTTGGTGGTACCCCGAACGCAAATCGATCTTCAAAAAAGTTCCGGCTCCCCTCAATTGATCGAATAGATCCTCGATTCTCGGTAGTGGGTACTTGTTCTTTACCGTGAGTCGATCCAGCTCCCTGTAATCAATACACATCTGAAGTGACCCATCCTTCTTTCTTACAAACAGCACTGGTGCACCCCATGGTGACACACTAGGACGAATAAATCCGAGTTCCAGCAGCTCTTGAATTTGGACCTTCAATTCTTGAAGTTCCTGTAACACCCCCGATATATTCAGGAATATTACAGCGCCGTAAACCCTTTACATAGGGATTTACAAGGCTGAAGAAATGAATAGACAATAACAGATACCAACGTGTGAAAGTAACTGAAATAAAATACAACAGTTTTGACCAATAATGAAAATACAAATGCCCAAAGGAAAAGTATTAATACATCACCAAATCCAAATCATCACAAACGACGACGTACTCGAGTACTTATTAAAACGATACAAACAACAGACAAATAAACCCAGACGGAACATCACTCTGCACCTTCGTCGTCATGCAACTCCAGTGGTTGTTTCCCCGCTCTCCTGGATCCTGAACATAAACAAAATGTTCACCCCCGAAGGGGTTAGCACAACGATGCTAGTACAAGTACCACAACATATTATTCAACATCTCACGAAGAATAATAATAACATAAATGACAAAGAACCAAAGAGTCTTCTCCTGCGAAAAACTCAATAATAACATACACGCATGATAATCACAACATGATATCACAACATACACATGGTAATTCCGATGATCCAGCGTTCACTGCCTAGACCCCACGATGATTCCGTCAAACCAACCCGAGGTGGAAAAACCCGTCCGATGATCCAGCACATGCTAGCATAGATCCCCCGATGATCCCGTCGGACCAACCGAGATGGACATACAATAACGACATACATGTACAACAATATGTATAACATCAATACATAAAACAATTAAGGTACTTGCCTCGATTCGAAGACAATAATAATACTTCCACGAAAAATGAAACACTTGAAGGTCGCCCCTTCGATCAATCATGTAGAAAGCTCGAACCTTAAACAAAAGAAATAATATAGAGTTCATCTCACGTCGTACGGACATCTAACAATCTAAATTACGGTCGGAAGTTCATAAAACGTAATCTGCCTGGCTTGCTTAACGCACGCTACGTATCCTATGTAGCGTACGTTAAGGCTACTTTGTTAGCGCACGCAATAATATGAAGTCTAGCGTACGCTAACCATGCACTGTCAGTACCTCACTGATCAGCCGATTGACTCGTCTGATGATATAACACACGTTACGTTCCAAGCGTAGCGTACGTTAACTTATGCCCGATAGCGCACGTTAACTATAAAGCTTAGCGTATGCTAAACATGTATGACAGTTCTTCCCTGGGCAGTCGACTGTTCTAACTGTGATTAAACTTACGAAATCCTCAGTGTTTAATATACGTTTTCGCCAGGCACATTACGTTTATCTTATTACAAATGATCTCACGGATTCAAACATCTTCGAGATACAAGGATACGTATAATCATAACAACACCATTATCCATCTTGATTACAATTCTCATGTGAAGTTTGGTGTTCTTAAGGTCGATGCACTAGATTCCAATATCATCATTATATCCCGATTTAACAATGAAGATGAACTAACAATTCCAACTTATAAGAAAGGATGCAAATCTTCTATGATTTTTTTCTAAGTCCATTTAACAAATGTGATAACAACTTTACGTCTACGACCAATATGGTAACGTCATTAATACGGATAATCAATCTTAGAATATTTCACTCATCATTCGACGTGGTAAGATGCTAATCATGATGTTTCCAACGATGATATCTTAAGTATAAACATTCCAACTTATAAACATGATGTTGTTTGGATAATTCATCAATGGAACTCAATATCTTGATAGTATAATCCTCATATCCTTATTAACATGAATCCAAGGTAGGAGATAGTATAACATACCTTAAGGTGAAGGAAACACCGAGACAATAGGTAGACTTCAACCCCGGTTGCTTATGTGTCACTCCAAAGTAAGTTTCTTCTTCAATGATCAAGTGTAAGTACTCTCCAATCTTCAATGATCATGAAAGGAGGGTTTATATATGTTTAAGAAGTAAGGAAGGCTCTCTGGACTTTCCAAGATATGAAGAACGAGTGATAGAATCGTAAACCAAAAGAAATGGGGTGTTGTCCCTAATATAAAGTTTCTGTACGATAGTTGTTTAGCGCACGCTATCATACTGTCCTTAGCGCACGCTAATTAGTGTTGACTCCAAAACTGTCCAGGTTCATCCGAGGGAATCTTATCCGAACCCATGACCGGCTGGCGCATGTGCTAGCCACCTAGCTCAATAATTGACTGCCTAACGCATGCAATTCCTCATTCGTAGCGTACGCTAGTTTTAGCCGATAACGTACGTTAAGCTACATTCTTAGCGTACGTTATCACGTGTTCGCATGAGAAAATTTACATGTTGTTATACTCATGTACAAGGATACAAATATAGGAAATATCATACTCCAATTATCGAGATCACAATTCCGAATAATACAGGGTTCAACAACAGATGAAATACAAAATAATAAATCCGGATATTACATACTCTCCTACTAAAAAGGAGTTTCGTCCCGAAACTCAAGACGAAAATAACTCTGGATATCCGTACCTCATGCTATCCTCCGTTTCCCAAGTGGCTTCTTCCACTCCGTGACGTGACCACTGAACTTTTACCAAAGCGATTGGTTTGTTCCTCAACTGCTTAACTCGACTCTCAAGTATCCTGACCGGTCTTTCTTCAAACGTTCCATCCTGAGTGACTTCGATCTCACCGAAATCAATGACATGACTAGGATTCGGTATATATCTCCATAACTGGGATACGTGGAACACGTTATGAACATGGCTCAATGACGGCGGTAATGCCAATCTGTAGGCCAACTCTCCAACTCTTTCAAGAAATTCGAACGGTCCGATATATCTCGGACTCAACTTCCCCTTTCTTCCGAAACGAAAGATTCCCCGAGTAGGAGAAACTTTTAAAAGCACGTGATCTCCAGTACTGAACTCCAACGGGCGACGGCGTACGTCTGCGTAAGACTTCTGTCGACTCTGGGCGGTCAACAGCCTTTCGCAAATTAAGGCTATTTTCTCTCGTGTCTGCACGATCAATCCCGGTTCCGTTCCGATCAAGTCCGACGAATCGTCCCAACATAGGGGCGATCTGCATCTCCTCCCGTACAATGCCTCAAACGGTGCCATCTTAATAGAAGCATGCCAACTAGTGTTGTAGGTGAATTCAATCAACGGCAGATGAACTTCCCAATCAGTTGACCAATCTAAGGCACAGGCCCTTAGCATATCTTCCATTGTTTGAATAGTCCTCTAGGATTGTCCATCTGTCTGCGGGTGATAAGCTGTGCTGAAATTCAATTCGGTGCCCAAGGCCTTATGAACTGCTTTCCAAAAATGCGATACAAAGTGACCGTCTCGGTCAGAAATAATAGTCTTCGGTGTACCATGCAATCGGACTATCTCTGAAATAAATACTTATGCCAACTTTTCGGGTCCCCAAGTGTCCTTAATGCCTAGAAAATGAGCTGATTTGGTTAAACGATCAACTATCACCCAAATCATGTTCATTCCTGTCTTGGTTCTCGGCATACTAGTGATAAAGTCCATCGATATGTCCTCTCACTTCCATCTTAACCTGCTGACAAGTCAAGCATTTCGAAACATAATCCGCTACATCTTTCTTCATGTTGCCCCACCAAAAGTTCTGCTTCAAGTCCTTATACATCTTACTGGTGCCCGGGTGGATAGAATAGGGCGTGCTGTGAGCTTCCTTCATAATCGTCTGTTTCAGATCATCGACATCGGGAACGCGAAGTCGGTTATGAAATCTCAAAACTCCATCATCATGAATTACGAATCCGGGGGCCTTTCCCTTGATCACTTCATCACATAACTGAATCATCAGAAGATCATCTACTTGTTTAGATTTGATTTCTTCGGTTAATAATGAAGTTATTTCCATCACGCACAGTTGTCCTTGGACTCTTTGCAACCATACTTCAATTCCTTCTCGAATCATCTCTCGTTGAATGCTGAGCTGGGAGGTCAGAGCCTCCAGCATCTGAATAGAAACAGGCTTGCGGCTAAGTGCATCGGCTACTACATTTGCTTTGCCTGGATGATAAAGAATCTCCAAGTCATAGTCCTTAATAAGTTCCAGCCATCTCCTTTGCCGCATGTTCAACTCTTTCATCAAGATGTATTTGAGACTCTTGTGATCCGTAAAGATCGACGGTGAGTCCGTCTGATGTAATGTCTCCAGATTTTCAAAGCAAAAACTACTGCTGCCAGCTCCAAATCATGCGTTGGGTAATTCACTTCATAAGGTTTCAGCTTTCGGGACGCATAAGCGATCACCTTCTCGTTCTGCATCAATACACATCCGAGTCCTTGGTTCGAAGCATCACTGTAAACTATAAATCCTCCAGTTCCCCGTGGGAGTGCTAAAATCGGTGCCGTCATCAATCTCTTCTTCAATTCGTTAAAGCTATTCTGGCACAACTCATTCCACTCAAACTTTTGAGTTTTCTGCAGTAGTCGAGTAAGTGGGCGGGTAATTCTGGAAAACCCTTCCACGAACCGACGATAATATCCAGCAAGTCCTAAGAAACTCCGGACTTCTTTCACGTTCTTAGGAGGCTTCCAATCCATAACTGCTTCGATCTTCTGAGGATCTACTCGGACTCCTTCAGCTGATACCACATGGCCGAGGAACATTACTTCTATTAGCCAGAATTCACACTTAGAAAGTTTGGCGTACAATCGTTCATTTCTCAACAGGTCTAACACAACCCGTAAATGCTGTGCATGCTCTTCCGGGCTCTTAGAATATACCAGAATGTCATCAATGAACACAACCACAAATTTATCCAAATACTCGATGAACACTCGGTTCATCAATTGCATGAATACAGCAGGTGCGTTAGTGAGACCAAACGGCATCACTACAAACTCATAGTGTCCGTAGCGAGTTCTGAACGCTGATTTCGGAACATTAGATTCCTTAATCCTCAGCTGATGATATCCTGATCTCATCTCGATTTTAGAAAATACTGTTTCTCCTTGTAACTGGTCAAACAAATCATCAATCCATGGCAACGGATACTTGTTCTTAATCGTCATCTTGTTCAGCTCTTGATAGTCAATACACAGTCGAAGCGATCCATCCTTCTTCCGGACAAAAAGAATTGGTGCTCCCCAGGGCGAAACGCTTGGCTGGATATAGCCTTTGTCCAGTAACTCCTCCAGTTGCTTTTTCAGTTCGTACATCTCAGTAGGTGCCATACGATACGGCGCCTTAGAAATTGGTGTAGCTCCGGGTTCCAGTTTAATGGTGAATTCTACATCCCGTCATGGAGGTAGTCCAGGTAACTCGTCAGGGAATACATCCGGAAATTCGTTCACAACAGGAATGGATGAAAGTTCCACAATTTCGTCTTCTTTCTTCATTGCATAGCACCGGTATCCGGTACAACCCTGTTTCAACAATTTGACAGCTTTCATCGCCTTGATCATCTTTCCTGAGCTTCCGGGTTTCCATCCTTCAAACAGTATTTCGGAACCATCATCAGCGATCAGCGAGATATTCCTCTTTCGGTAGTTTACAATAGCTCCATATCGATTAAGCCAATCATCTCCGAGTATCAGGCCGTCTCCTTGCATTTCTATCACAATCAGATTTGAGAGCCACTCTCTGCCTCCAAATGATACAGGAAAATCTCTAGTTTCTAAGTTTCCAGCAATCCTCTCTCCGCTCGGTAAACCCACAACATAAGGTTCACAATTATGAAAACCAGAAATATTCAAACGATTTACACAAGATAATGATATAAATGAATGCGTAGCTCCTGTATCGAATAAAACGCTAACTGGCTGGGAAAGGATCTGAACAGTACCTGATGCGACAGCAGCATCCTAATCGTCTGTTCTCCTCATCTCGTACAGACGTGGGGGAACAGATCCGGAACTCGATGTACCCTTTCGGTCCCACTGTCCTCTGCCTCGTCCGCGGCCAAAATTCGGAGGCATCTGAACACTTTGCTGCGTCTGTTGGATACTAGCTTCCTTCTAAACTGGCTGTGGTGTATGGGCTCTAAAAGACTTTGAAGCCTCTTCACAGAATACCGCACGATGTCCCTCTCAGCCACAATCAAAACAAGTCACGGCAGGTAGGGGGCAATTCCGTCGATAGTGCCCCGTCTGGGCACAGTTAAAGCATTTCCTGGTGACATCCGTTGTAATACCCGTGATTTTCTTTTTCGGTAATTTTTCGTTTTTGGCATATTTCTAGTTTCCAGAACTCGCTTGCGACCGTTTTGACATTTTGATAATGTTTTGTTCTTCGTGTTTGGTCATCCGAGTTCGTTTCGATATCGTTTTATTGAGTTTCGTGTTCTTAAGCGGCTTTTCCGTACATGAGTTCGATTCTTGCGAATCTCGTCTGAAACTGTTGTTTCGAGTTTCTTGTAAGTTCATTTGATGTTATTATTCATGTTGCGATCTTCAGCTTAGTGTTTCGATCGTGTATCGTGTATTTCGGACGTTTTGGGCCATTTTCGTAATTTCCCAAAGTTTGGGGTAATTACTTTCCGTTGTCGAATTTCGAGCCTTTGGGTGGTCGGAATCATGTGTTCTCTTAGTGCTCGAATTCGTCTTTGCGAGTACTTCATAACCGTATCTTCGATTCGTATTTAGGTCCGAGTTTCGGGGTCGTTCGGGCCGTCGGAGTGGGCCCCGGCCGAGTCATGGCCGGGCAGTCTGGGCCCAGGCCGAGTTACGGCCGGTAGTGCTCGGCAGTTACGTATGTAAGGCCGGTTACGTACGTAAGTCTTGGCCGGTTACATACGTAACGCTGCCGGCATTTCTAGGCAGTGAGTCGGCCATGGCCGGTTACGTACTCAAGCCATGGCCGGTTACGTCGTAAAGGCGGCGTGACCGGCTTTATTTAAGGCCCTAGACGGGTTTTTCATCATTTTTCTCACTCGTTTCATCCTCTTCCGCGGCTGGAGCTTTGATAATCATGGAGGGATGTTGTCAGGTGTTAAATCCATGAAGTCTTGGAGTTCATATCATCAATCATCCATCCTATAACATCCTTTGATCGAGCGAATCAGGTCAGATATCCTAGAAATCTAGTTTTGGGGAATTTGGGTGTTTTGGTGGTTTTCATCCGTTTAATCCGATTTAACTTAGGATTGTGATGGATTGATGATTATTTAGATGTATTATATCATTTCTCTTGTTATTCCATGGTTGGATCGTATCGATTCGTTGTTTTGGTCGAGTTCTTAGTTGACGCCTTGAAGGTGTCCGACAAAAGGTCTTAGAGGGGGGGAATTGGGAGTTGAATGATTATTATCCATCGTACGATTGTTGATTTATCATTGGTATGACTTAGGGACGAAATCCTTGTGAAGAACTCGAGTCGGAACCCTCCCGTTCGTTGTCTTCTTCGGGGTCCGAGCTTCCCAGTTGAATCGTGTTCTTCGGAGTGTTCGGTAGCGGTCATTAAGTCGAGCTTTCCCGTTGCTCCGCGTGCGTTGGACTTGAGGCGAGTATCTCGTCTATATTATTTATACTTGGAGAATGTGATATGTCGTGAATTTAACGTGGACTCGTTAGTGATAGTATATTTAAACCGTAACTTACTTTAAATGAAGATGTGATTTTATGAAGATAATTGCGAACGTAAACTTTAGTTTCAAGAAGAATGATAACTACCTCTTCATGTTATTTTGTGCTTAAAATAAATACTAGAAATGAGTAGTTAACCGAAGAATTGTGGAATCGCGTAATACTTGTATTATTTGCTCGTTGGCCTTTTTCCTGAATGATGGTGTGCTGTGAATGTTGTGCCCTTGTTGAAGTTATGATGCGTTAACCTATGTGTTACGTGGTTGCGGTTGTGGTGAATATTATACCTTTGTTATTGTGTATAGTATAGAGTTGAGATGTTATCCGGGTAGGGGTCCCGTCGAGGCCTCCGGAGGCGCGTGCTTGCGAGTACGGCCATACATACGTTGTGACCATAAGGTTATCAATTCGGGTAGGTCTGGGGAGGGCTCCGAGAATCGGCACTTGCGAGTGCGATGTCATGATAACTTATGGGCGTACTTGAATGATGTTATCCGGGTAGGGTCCGTCGAGGCCTCCGGAGGCGCGTGCTTGCGAGTATGGCCAGATGTTACGATTTGACCATAAGGTTATCTAATCGGGTAGGTCTGGAGAGGGCTCCGAGAATCGTCACTTGCGAGTGCGATGTCAAGATAACTTATGGGTGTGTTTGAGTTTATTCTTGATGAGCTAATCCGGGTGGGACCCTTCGGGGCCACGGAGACGTTTTATTTGTTGATTTGATATCTAATTGTTTATGTTTGAATCTTGAATCCGATTATATTGGTGAATATGGTTTTGGTCTTGAGGTTTGAGTTGAGAATAAAATCATTTGTATGATTTTGAAAGAAAACCTTTTGAAAAGGAAAAACATTCATATTTCAGGATTTTACACTGAGACCCCCGAAGTCTCTAAATAATCTCTTACAGTGATTTCTGGAGTAACCCCCATGGTTTGTTTTAAAGGAATAAATTTTCAAAAGACTTTAGATTCGGGGATCGTATTACTACCTTGTCGAAATGTTATTTTCATAACGGTTGTATTCTTGATGTATAATTGTATAGCTTGGTTACTTGCTAGCGATTCCATCGCTAACCCCTCGTTGGGGATTTTGTTATTTATTCCAGGTGTTACGTGGAGAGTGAGCAACCACGGGATTGGCTCGGAGGATGATGCAATGCGGCGATACTAGTCACGATTATAGTCAAATGCATCAGTGATATGTCGGTTTGAGTTCTTGTCATCCTTGAGGGGATGGATATTTTATGTACTATGTGATCGAGTTGTATTTTAGTTTCATCAGATGTACGGTTATGCTGTGTGTTGAGAGACCTAATCGGTCTACGGTATTATGTTTTGGTCAAGTTGACCGCATGTGGGTTTTGATTTGTAGTCTCCCGCCTGGTAGCTCCTTGTGGAAAGGGGTCTACGGCGTGTAATATCCCTGAGTGGATTGGGGGTGTTACATCCGTCGTGGTTGATGCTGCTCCGAAGTTCCTTCCGCTTTTGGATGGGTGCGGAGGTTTCTTGAAAGAATGAAAGGATGACTGGGCCTTGCAGGGCCCACCACTCTTGTGTTCCGTGAAACTACCGGAGACTTTCTGCTTCTTGGATTCTGCAAATTTCTCCATTGCTGCTTCCTTGATTTCATACGCCAATGCTTTATCCTGGTATTGACGGAAAGTGGTACATTCAAAACCGGACATGTACCTCTGGATTTCTAGTTTCATTCTCATATCAAAATGGATCATCATTTACGCATGCATTACGACCGGATGTCGAACAAATGCCATTCTTTGGTTAAACATCTTAATTGCACGAGATCTTGGTACATCTCAAGGCCGAGCGGAGAAAAACTCCCGAACTTTGGCTTCCCTCACGGGCGAGGGCAATCGAGCTTCCATCATCAATTTAAATTGTCCGATCGCATCATGATCTGCAGGCCGGATGGATTCCCACCACTCGGATGCTTCCCCTATCAGAAAGTACTGAGCAATAGAGGCTCTCCGGTCGTCTGGGCAATTAATCCCGGCAAAAAATTTCTCTAGTTCCTTCAACCAATGATCCCAGGTGGGAGTCTGAGAAATACCGTCGAATTTAGGTGGTTGCATCAATGCCACCTCTTGCAGCCATCGGTCGCCTCGATTTCCCATGTCTGGGATACCTTGTTGTCGATCTCCCTGTTGTAACCCTACTGCCACCTATATTCGGTCCACGACCTGGGCGAACTGAGTCATATGGTTCACCACCTGACGAAGGATTTCGGGCACAGCAGATTTCGGTTCATTATTAATAGATCTCTGTGGCTCGCCTGAGCTGTGGCTGGCCTGATTAGAAGGCGAATCTTCTCTTTCGGCATTCCTTCGTCCGCGTCCGCGACCGCGACCACGTCCACCTCTCAACATACTATAAGCATAAATACTCAATATATAGGAAACAATATCATTCTAATGTTCAAGTATAAAGAGATACAACATGTAAAGGACGTGATAGAGTTTAGGAACTTACAACCACCGCTCGCATGAAGACGTAGGCAGTACAGTGATGTTATTCGCGGCCGGTTACCTCAAAAGACATATACGACCTAGAGGTGCCCAACCACGGGTCCGGTCCGGTCCGGTCGGACCACGGTCGCGGTCGGCAGACGGGACCGGACCCCACCCGTACATATGAAATGTACGGGTTGGCGTCGACAGGTCGGCCACGGGTCCGGTCCGGTCCGACCAGCAAGTCACGGTCGACCCGTCTAATTTTTTTTTTTTTTTAAAATGTATATAAAACTTTTATTTGTTATCATTTTATACACGAAAAATAACTATAAGTGAAAAAGGAAATCATTTGAAAAATTAGCTTGTATTTAATTTTAAGTTTTTACTTAAAATTAAATTGCCTACGTATCCGTGAGGAATCAAAGCTCCACGTAGTTCTTTTACTTGAGAAGAGTTAAAAAAATGGGCTTGTATTTAATTTTAAGTTTTCACTTAAAATTAAATTGCCTACGTATCCTCGTGAGGAATCAAAGCCCTACGTAGTTCTTTACTTACGACTTACCTTACTTACCTTTAGTCGAAGTCGATGTCGTAAATGCCGTCGTCTTGATCGTCGGTTTGACTCATTTGACTAGACTCTCCTTCGGTAGTGCCTTCTTGATAGGCATCTTGGTCCGCTAATAGGTCATCCCATTTATTTTCTTGATCTCGTAACTCGGCTTTTGTTGCGTCTTTAAGTATCATTTGAGCCTCGAGATTTTTGGCGTCATTCGGGATCTCGCTCGTCCAAAGATATAGCCTCCTTCACTAAAAGCACTCTCAACGGGGATGTGGATGCGGGCCCGCAAGAATTTCTTGTGCCATAATGGAAAGTATGGGAAATTCGGTTCCCCTTCTTTTCCACCAATCCAATAGATCAAAGGTACTGCATTGTCATCCTCGGCACAAAACTAGTTGCATAATATCTACTAAGGTCATTTCTTTGACCGACGTTACTACCCCTATTTCTTGCTATATTATAGAGTTGTTGTTGAAATGGGTTAGTGGGAGTTCTGTCAATTCCATGTTAAATGTATTTGTAGTCTTAGTTCTTGTTTTTGAGTTTGAATCTTATCACCGTATTTAGAAGAATATTCGAAAAAACAGTTTCTAAACTATTTTCAAATCAATTTTTACTTGTTCAACGTCAGAATATTTTCAAATAAAGTTTGACTTTCAAGATCCTCAATATTAGGAAAACCCAAATTTTTAAGAATATTATAATATATATCAAGTAATTGTTCTACTTGAGCTAAATTTAAATCGGAGATAAAAAAGACTAATCAAGAAAACATCATGAATACGATTAAAGTATTTTAGCCATTTTAAACACATATTGTAAATAGCATTCGATAATCTTTCGGATTTACTACAAGCATCCATTTGAATCTGATAAAACAACAATGAAATAAAACTTTGGGAGACGTGGGATAATAACAACCACTTAAATCTTTAGTTGCATTTTCAAAAACCCTTAATAGTTTTATTAAATCTTTAGTTTCATCCCAATATGTTGGCAATAAATAAAATCCTTCTACGTGAAAATACGTATCAAAAATTCACACAATAATTCTTTATATTCATTAGTTGAATTTAACATCTCATAAGTTGAGTTCCATCTATGTTTGACGTCTGGAGTAAAAATTTGGGTTGAATTTGTTTTGACTTTAAAAATTTTACCCATTGTCTAGCTAACTTAGTGCGATTATGTAAAAACAAGACACATTTTCTAATTGGTTCTATTGCCTCATCTACAAATTTTAATGCATCTTGTACACATAAATTTAGAATATGACATATACATCTAGTATGAAATAATCGACCCGCTAAAACAGGATTGCAAGCTTGTATTAATCTTTGGTACACTTGCGGTATTAGAACTAGCATTATCAAAACCAATTGTGAAAATTTTATCTTTTAAGCAATAAAAAGTTAAAATTTTAATAATTGCTCTAGCTATATTATCTGCACTATGTGTACAATTAAATTTTTAAACGCAAGTAATCTTTTGTTTAAGTTCCAATTTTCATCAATCCAGGTGTATAGTTATTCCCATATAATCATTTTTTGTTTAAAATGCCCAAGTATCTGCAGCTAAAGAAACTCTATGATTTATAGATCTAAAATAAGCTTGTAGTGCAAGTTTATGTTGTTTGGCTAAGTATACTACTTGTCTAGTCATTGTGGTACGTGGAATTCTTTTAATAGCAGGATTATAGGCATTTTGCATCCTGTATTCCCAACCCGTACTATCCGCAAAATTAAAAGGTAAAGATTCTTGTGCACATAATTTTGCCATTTGTTCTCTAGCAATTTTTCATTATATTTATAAAGTTGAGATTCGGACATACCTTGATTGCCGTCTGGCCCGGCTCCAGTAGAAGGTTGGAAGTTGAGTTGACTTTGTGACTTTTGTTCTCGTGGACCGAGGCATGGTTATTTTCAAAATGCCTTTTAAAATTTCCATATCCATCCCCAGGCTTTATACGGATACTCTTTCGGCGATAGTTGCAAGATACCTTCATCGAACCATCAGGCATTTTTCCTTCTTAAAGTGTTTTGAAAAAGTACGGATCGGTCTCCTTTACGCAACAGTGAGGCTTGTTTCTTGCTTTAGTTTTCTTGCTTCCTCTGCCTTTCACATTTTCTTCCTCCTCGGACGATAACTCCTCAACATAAGGAGGTTCTTCTTGACTTGGCTTGGCGGGGCAACCGACTTTGATTTTTGCGTCGGAGTTGGTACGCCATGAAGAGTGCGCTCGAATGTTGCATATGTTTGATTTAACATAGCTTCATCGATTTCATGGTCCATTTCTTCGTCGATGTTTTGCGGTTGTTGACGATTAGGACACGTCGAAATCCCCAGGAGATCAACTTCTTCTTCTTTGGTAGTTGTTGTACTACCGTAATAGATATTTTCATGTGTAACATCATATTCGGGATCTTGACTTTCATTTTCAAAATCGGGTGGAGTTTGGTTTTGGGGCTCCCAGAATAATTATTCCGGATGGTTTCTTCGATTTGCCCCAAAGACCCATTCGCTCGAACTTGGACATTTGGATTTTTGGGAGATGTAGCAATACCCTTTCCCTTGTCGAACTCGACATAATGATAAAATGCGAAAAAAAGAGAGAGATTAAGTAGTATAGCAATTAACAATGAGAGTTTGAGAGATAGATAGTATTGAAGGTGTGGAAAAATTGTGTTGGGAGGGGGTATTTATAGTTAGGAAAAAATTTTTTTTTTTAAAAATCGGACTAGCCGTTAGACCCGCCGGTCACGGGTCCGACTCCGCCGGTCCGGCCCCGACCCACGGTCCAACGGCCATTTTTTGAATTTTTTTTTTTTTTGTTTTTTTTTTTTAATTTCCGCCGGGTCGACGGGTTGGGGGAAGCTCGACCCGGACCCCACCCGTGTATACCATGGGTCCGGGTCGGCGGGTCGCACGGGTCGGCCGGGTCCGGGTCTTGCACGGGTCAGCCGGGTCCGGGTCGGCGGGTCGACCCGGCGGGTTGGGTCGTTTTGGGCACCTCTAATACGACCCCTATTTTAACCCAATGGCCAAGATATCCATAATCTTAGCTCCGATACCATATTCTGTACAAGGATACAAATATAGGAAATATCATACTCCAATTATCGAGATCACAATTCCGAATAATACAGGGTTCAACAACAGATGAAATACACAATAATAAATCTGGATATTACAGTTCCTTCGGAGCCATTCTATATGGCGCTTTGGACGTTGGGGCCATCCAGGGACCAAATCAATGCTAAACTCCACTTGCCGGTCGGGTGGGACTCCCGGCAAATCTTCTGGAAACACATCCAAAAACTCTCGTACTAAAGGTACGTCTGTAGGGGACACCTCATTAGTACAAGTGTCGACTAAACTCACCAAGTAACCTTGGCATTCCTCCTTCCTTATACTTCTCAGTGCCTTCATGGCTGTGATTACTCTTGGTACTGCCCTACTCTTAGTACTGTAAAAGGTGATGGACTCGTCTTCGGAACACCTCAATGTCACCTTCTTCTCGCGGTAGTTTATATCGGCATCGTGTCTATCGAGCCACTCCATACCAAGGATCACGTCAAAATCCATCGAGTTAATCAAATACAGACTAGCGTCAAATTCTCTTCCTCCTATCTTGATACTCTCGTCAATCATTCTATTAGTGAGGATCGTATTTCCTGACGGTAAGCTAACCTCAAGAGACTCAACAGTTCTAACGCTTCTATGACCAATAGCATGATAAAACTTTGCAGACATAAAAGAGTGTGTGGCACTAGTGTCAAACAAAGCGAAAGCAGGCACATTAGAGATCATAAGCATACCTGATATTGTGTCGGGACTATTATCGGCTTGATTCATTGAGTAGACTCGAGCTTGACCTCCCGATGCTTGTCCTTTCACTACACCATATATGGGTTTCAGCAACACCTGAAAAACTGTGTTCAAAAGTCCAAAAAATGTTGCTGAAGGCAAAAAAACAGGCTACGGCTACACTTTCACCAAATTTGAAGGTGTTACAAAAACAGCCGCAACCATAGGGGTCTAAGGTAACACTTTTTTTGTTTTTGGTAACATGTGAAAAAAGTGTAACAATAGACCATATACCAACACTTTTCTTGTCTGTGCCTACACTAAATTTTGTGTTGCTGTAGACTTAAGGCCACACTTTTATATATTTAGTGACACAAAGGTTTGTGTAGCTGTATACCTATGCTAACACTATGGCTACACTTATATATGAACAGTTCTAACTTTTGCCAACACACAAAGATTAACACTTTTGAATCTATGGCAACATATATACACACCTGTTTACTAACACATTCTAAGCTAACGACAACACAAGATACTAAAAGGACTTTTCATTTCATAAATAAACTTTCAGACAGTTTCACAAACAAAATAAAAGCTCTTAAAGCCATCCCAATAGTCCATGACATTATCATCAATCAACATAAACAAACCATCCAAAAACTAACTTAATATTTAAAACCATCCAAAATCTGAAAAAAAAATTCGAAGTGATTTGGATTCACAAATCTCTGTAGCTTTCCTCCAAACAAATTCCAGCGTTCCTTTTTCTTCCCGTATCCCCATTTTTAAAGAATCAAATTTGCCACAAGCACAAGTGACATGATACTTTAAACTTTCTCATCTGAGAACTCCCTCCTGAGTACAATCCCCCTGGACAAGAAAAAACAAAAAGAAAGTTAAGTCAATTACATTGACAATTCAGATAAATTGAGGATCTGGTTATGTATCTTAAAGATTTATTACAGATATATCTGTTATTAGCAGCACAACACTAAAGTACATAAAATATAGCTTTAGTGATCATATGTACTAACACATACTAAGATTAATAGTTCATGTTATATACTAAATTAGAAATTAGGACGAAAAAAGATAAAGAGATCGACCTCTAGAACCGTATACCAGATGTCTAGATAATAAGGAAATTGTTTTGAGGAGGCTACGAAAAACTGTTTAACCAAGTCTGTCAGTCATATTAGATCCAGTCGAACCGAAACCTGAATGAAAATAAGCAAGCATATTAACAAATGGTTGATCAATAAAAATAAAATCAAAAGCATTATGTCTACCTAGTACTGAGTCTACTGACCTTTCAACTTCAACGGTTTCATCACAAATCCTAAAACATCAGATGGGAGCATCAATAGTGCCTCCACCCCGAATGCCCAACACCAACCAAATTGACCCATCTATAAAACAAGCACCAAAAAACAAAAATCATAACAAGTAATATACAAAGACAATTAAGAGAGAACAATAAGACTGAACACATATGTATATGGGTAATAGAAACGTACCACTCCACCACAAACATATCCAACGGCAATACCAATTGGTATACACATGTAGAATGCTCCCAGCCATGCTGTCCTCTGTTATATGGAGAAAAAAAATGTCAACATACAAAACTTAAAATGCAAAATGAAAAAAAAAATCCGGTAAAAGTAGATGAACTGAGTACAATACCCATGAAGTTGCCAAATACCATGCCTTTTATTTTAAAACCCAAATTCCATTATTTAAATAGGACAATATACAATATTGGAAATTGGAATAACACAGATCTTCTTCATAAATAACACTGAAGGTACTACTTTCTTGGTAAGAACACCAAAAGAAAAAAAATGCTACTCTGTATTTTCTTTCTTTCAACAAAAAGCACAAAGCACTAAAACTCAAGCCAGTTATAAACTCATGACAAGGCCGATTTTCTTCATAGTGCTTCAATGGCAAAAACTGCCTTAAGTGATTAACAACAAAATGATCAACAACAGACATTTCATCTAGCAGCAAAAAAAGAATAAAGATTTGACAAGACTTCATAGCATGGATACTATACTATTTAATTATCTCGTGTGTATGAGACTTCAGAAAAGAACACAAGACCTGAGTAACGGGGGTGTTGTCATCAATGAATGGAGCATCTAGGCTTATAAACGAAGACTCCCCAACGCCCACTAGCCTGCATAAAAGAAACATTTAAGAAAGAGCATTAAAAAAACTGCTTCGTAAATTTATTTCCATTTCAGGTATTTTTACTTACATGCGACTGATAACAATGGACTAAAAGTTAAACAAAAATCCACAAAATGCAACTGCAAGGGTCCATACCGTCAAACCAACTCCAATAAGTCTAAAAGGATGACACTGCCAAATTCATGAACATAAGAAGAAGTCAGATAATTAGCTAAATGAGTTTATTATTCCACGCCCATCAGGAAATTTGAAATTTTTCGGAAGTTGAATTCCCAGACCTCTTCACATTTTAAAATCGTAATTCTGAAGAAGGAACATTTAATAGACTTTAGGACAGGAATTTATGAGCACTTTATTCCCATTTACCTAATAGTTGTAGGAAGTATTTGGTAAATACAAGATAGATATGATCATTTAATAGCCATAATCTAAATCTGAGATACAGTAGAAGTAGCACCATAAGAGTGATGACAGTAGAAGTAGTACCATCTCCACTAGTATCATCTTCAGCAACAGCATCCCTAGCAATCAGTATGGCTGTAGGACTTTGAATTTGCTGTTATCAACAAAAAAAATAATGAGAATGAAGACATATAACATCCTTGTCTTATAAGCAAGTAAAATTTGTGCTCAATTACATGTTAAAACTGAATATCGAGAATCACTTTAATGATGAACAGATATTCACACAAGAATATATTGAAAACCACTTGACATAACATTGAACAAATTGTTCCATCTTGAGGTTGATTTGAATCACCTACCAGCATCCAAGACCCTTTGCAAAAGAATAAAAATAAAAAGAATCCAGGGTTCAATCCCATAATATAAGAACCTCTTGTTTCCTTTACATCACCACTTATCTAAGTCAATTACAACTCTTCCTCCTTAATAGTTAATACTACTAGATAAAATATGCATCCTGATGTGTCAATGCAGTCAAGAAATTCAACCGAGCACAAACTTAGAAAACAACTAGAATCTTGTAAGAAAATATGCCTCGGGACAAAGGTTTCATTTAAAAGACTCAAATCCCAACAGTCATAAAGTTGCCTCTTGCTCAACAATAAACCAGAAAGAATGACAAACGTCAAAAACGATGACAAGGACGATGCAGATGCCAGTAATCACAATGATATGACCCGGTAAACCAAGAGCCCAGATTCATTAAACAACATTTTCTGGTACACAGTCAAAAGAAGAAGAAAAATGAAGAACCCACCATCTCTTTCAAAAGCGTGTTGCCATCCTTCGTAAGTTTAATACCGCCAGCTCCGCCAACAATCCTGACAATACCAAATGCAAATTATCAATAAGAAATCCACAACAAAAAGGAAAAATAAAAGAACAGTTACTAAGGAGTGATATTCCTTATAAAAATTACATAAAATTACTCAGATTAAAATTACACAAAATTACACATATTCCACATATTACACAAAATTACACATATTCCACATATTACAAAAAAATACACATATTCCACATAAAAATTACACAAACAAAAAATTAGCAAAACCTAAAAAAACATATCCAGATAACTATGTATCTCTCTCTCAAATTAGCAATACTCGGAACAACTATATCCAGATAACTATGTATCTCTCTGTCAAACTATGCATGCAATTTAGAAATATAAAAACCCCCATTGGAACCCGTATAAATACTAAAAACCATATCCAAATTGAAACTCATATACAAAAACTATAAGAATAGGGTTTATGCTCGTGAGTGGAAGCCATGTACAAAAACTATAAGAATAGGGTTTATACCCGTGAGTGGAAGCCATGTACAAAAACTATAAGAATAAGGTTTATACCCGTGAGTGGAAGCCATGTACAAAAACTATAAGAATAGGGTTTATACCCGTGAGCAGAAGCCCCAATTGAAACTCGTATAGAAGCCCTAATTGCTTGTATAGGGCCGAACCTGCCAAAATAATTTAAATAGTCAAAAACTAAATTTTAGAAAATTAACTAAGTTTAAGGAAACCGAAAACTCAATATTGTATTAAAAATAAGAAGAAAAAAGTCATTTGGTAAGATAATTTATCAATGTCCTGTGAAAGGAGACTCACTAACCTAGCAAAACTATCAAAATTATGCTAAATCGGGACAAACAATGTCACAATTTTTTTTTAAGATATGAACTTTTTGTAAATTTTAACTTGCATCCAATATTGTATGAGAAAAAGCATATGCAAGTTAATGTACCTTGCGCTAGTAACAGGATCCGGGTAAAAACACGGACCCAAAAACTGAATTAAGAAAAAGAAGTATACTAGGAAAAGCTTACCGGAGCGATCCCTAAAAGATGAAAGCATTTGTTCATTACCACTTCAGTTGCCTTACTCAGCCCTAACATGTTCTCGCCAGACCATACCTGCCAAAATAATTTAAATAGCCAAAAATAAAGTTTTAGAAAATTAACTTAGTTTAAGGAAACAAAAAAAGTCAACTAAATATTGTATGAAAAAAATTCATTTGGTAAAACAATATATATCAATGTCCTGTGAAAACAGACTCACTAACCTAGCAAAACTATTAAAATTATGCTAAACATGGACAAACAATGTCACAATTGCTTTTTTTTTTCAAAGATATGAACTTTTTGTAAATTTTAACTTGCATCCAATATTGTATGAGAAAAAGCATATGCAAGTAAATATACCTTGCGGTAGTAACGGGTAAATAACTTGGATAAGTTGCACATGTATTCACAAACAATATCTGGCACCAAAGCTGCACAAGCCCTTTCTATAACCTCGAAAAGAAAGTTAGATTATCAATACAATAAATATAATTCATATTAACAAAAATAGGAAAATCTGTTAAACCAAACTTTAACTTCATTATTTTATCTACATTTGTGAAATGTCCAAGCATAAAAGTTCATTATGATACTCGTCTTACCTCAGTAAACTCCACTAAATGTAATCCCAACTCACATTCTATCCCGGCCAACGCCTGTTTAGAGCCAAGAACAAAAAACCAATAATATAATTGGGACCCGAGATGAGAAAGTTGTAACATTGAAACGAAAGGAAAGTCTTACATTTAACTTAAACAAGTTTCTATCGGGAGAATCCTTGATAAGTGAACGCAATAAAGCTTGTGTCTCGAGTAAAGATGCAAACGTATTTCCCTATTTATGAGATGATTAACGATTTCAAATCAATGAGCAACTGTATACAATAGCATAACATCACTTATAAGAACATCACAAGAATACCTCTTTATCAACAAGCAAGTCCTCAAATTTGAATGTGCATTGAGCCAATCTCTGTCTTTTTAAACATGTAAATCTGGTAAGAGCACAAAACCCAAAACTATAAATATGAATAAATACGAAACTCGGCCTAAAAGTAGGGTGTCTATTTTATGAAACAAAGAATATAGCTGGTGTTACATTGTTGAATTCATTATATAAAAAAATTGTAAATAAAAAACTGATTACATCAAGTTGATAAGAAAATAACATTTATATTATATTATACATATGTATATGTAACAATTAAATTATAACAAACATTCAAACGTGTGTCTATATATACCAAATCATCACAAAATCCGTTGCCCACATTTACTCCCGAATACAGAAACATATTTACAATAGCGTCTTTGATATAAATGGCTCGAACCATATCAGCATTCATATCCGGAGTTGTAGCTAGCTATAGTGTTTGTCGAGAAGACGAATATATACTGCTCTTGCTTCTCTTTTCACACCAAATATTGTTGGTGTCCATGCCATCAGTAAGCATCTCCTCAATTCTCTGCAAAGAAAAAGGTATAGACAAGATAATTTAGGTGACAATTTTAAAGGTGATAATTTAGGAAAAGAAGAGAAAAAAAAAATACCTTAGCCATCTAAAAGTTAAAATACCAGCAGTATACTCATGAAGAATCTGTAGAGATCGTGAAGAACCCTAATAGACCACTGAAGAACCTAATTGCTCAATAAAACAGCACTAGTTTATCGTGATTTTTGGAGAGAGAGAGAGAGGATTTTTTGATGATCTTCACCCTACTGCTAGTTTGGTTGGTGTTGGAATTTCATGAACGCAGAGCGCCTTTCTATTTCATCAGCATCTGGCACTGCTTGAGATTGAGTGGAGTGGGAGTTGACAATAATAAAATGTTTTTGATCAATTTTTGCACAATTTTTGACAAGCCCGCCTACATTTTTTATTTTTTTCACTTCGACCCGCCTATTTGTTTTGTTTTAGTAATAATTTTTTTAATGATCAACGGCGACACCCATTCTAGTGTTACCATAGATACTGATTCATATCTATGGTAACACTGATAGATATCAATGGTAATGCCAAAAAAGAGTATTGCCTTAGATCAATTTTAAGGCATGTAAGGCAACACTTTTGCTGGTAACATTGAAAAAAGTGTCGTGGAAGCCCATATATGGTGTAGTGTTTGCCCTTAGATTGTGGACAATATCGGCTTGTGTGACCTGGCTTCCCGCAATTATAGCAGACACCCTTTCCATATAAACACTCCCCGCCATGATTCCTACCACACTTTGGGCATGCAGGCCTAGTGATCGGCGCACCCGGTCCAGATTTCTCATCTACTTTCTTCTGCTTATTGGAAGCCGCCGACTTAGATTAATTATCATTCCAACCTCTCTTCCCAGAAGATGACTTAGCAGCTGGTTGAGAACTCAAGTTCTGACTAGCTTCAACCTCTTGAGCTGGGAACACTGTCTCGGTATATGGTAGCACCCCATGACCAGCCACGATGTGACGAATACTCGGGCGTAAACCACTCCGGAACTTAAGGGCCCTCTTGCGGTCAGTATCCACCATGTGTTCTACAAAGAAGCTGATTTGGTTGAATTTTCTCTTATATTCTTCAACCGATAAGCTCCCTTGCTCAAGGTTCCAGAAATCTCTCTCCATCTTTTCTCAGTAGTGCTATGGATAGTACTGTTCCATCACTAGTTCTTTGAACCGATCCCAAGTTAATGCAGCACGCTCGACTGCCAGCCTCAAACGCCAATAGCTCATCCACCAGCGTCCAGCATCCTCTACCATTTGATACTGGGTGCAAAGAATCTTTTGCGCATCGGTGCATCCAATAAGCTCAAGGGTACGCTCCAGCGACATCAACCATTCGTCGACAAAAGCTGATCCTTCTCGACCGTTGAATGATGGTGGTGTGAAACGTCGGAACTGTTGCACAACTTGTGCTTGGGTAAGAGCTGGCTCATTATTATAGTGGTTATCTTGACCTCCGTCACCATCACCACCAGCTCCAGCGTTGGCATTCTGACCTCCAAGATTATCAGCACCTCGGTTATTTGGGCGTCCACGTCCACGAGTTGCCATGGTCCTAGGGTGCATTATAGCCAATAACTTCTCAGGAATCTCCTCATAAGGTATCGAAATAAAAGTATACATCGCGTCTAAGGGTTAACTGCTCCCAATAGACGTTCTAGCAGTGCTATACTAATGCATTTACGTGTGTTTATAAATTTATAAGAAAGCGCGTACATGTCCAATATTTATTTTTGAATCTCCACAGCATATCATCTCTAAAATATAAACATGGTATTGCAACATGATTCAAAAAAATGAGTTGAATCTCATATTCATAAAATTTTGTTACGATTACAACATGAAAATAACTTGAAATGTGTACCTTGGAGTTGGCATGGAGCGGCGACGGTGGCTGATAATAATCATAGATGCCATTAAAGTTTTAATAACTTGCGAAAGGAAAATTTAGTTTGAAAACGAAATTATTTAACAAGTCTACAGAGTCGTAGACCCGCTCCGGTACCACTTATATAGCGACCACTTTTCAAAATGTCTTTTTAAAATAATTTCAAGGGAGATTTAATACCCTTAAGAAAAATACTTGAATAATTTGCAGCGGAAATTGAAATAAGGTCATTCATTTCGCAAGTAAATAAAAATAAATTCTCAACATTTCAAACATCCATAATATTCAACATGATATTGAAACCAAAGTTAAAACTTTTAAATGAACGAAATAAATGATAAAGCTGATAATTATTATTATCATGCCACGCCTTTGCCCGCCACGCTAGGCTCCTCAACCTGAAAGGTTTAAATAATGAGGTGAGCTTTCAACTCGCTCAGTGAGGAGGGAACGCTTTGTTAAATTTAAGTACATACATGTTGTCAAGTAGATATGACATGCCCAAACCTGGTGATTGCCCGAGGGCCATTCATATGCAAACTTTGTGCATACTGCCTACTACTCATTGGAGGCTACACCGTAAATAATATGCAAACTTTGAGCACATTATGCCTACTACTCATTGGAGACTACAACGTTAATAATATGCAAACTTTGAGCACATTATGCCTACTACTCATTGGAGGCTACAACGTAAATAATATGCAAACTTTGAGCATATAAATGTTTGACAAGAAACAAGCATATATACAAGTAACATCATGCATTAAATAAAACAAGCGTAAAATCTCCACCTCGAAATACGATGATGATCCTTGAAAGTTTGAGATGCGAATGCAGTTCAAGTCCTAGGCTCCGAGTCCTCGTCTCCTAAATAACAATTAAATTTTAATATAAATATAGTGCCCAAAATAAATTAATATAAATTATTGAATTTATAATTGAGTAAAAAGGGGTCTGATTTTAAATATTAAATATTGACTGGGATCAAATTAAAAGAATTGAGAAAATACAAGGACTGAAATTGTAATAATTATAAATAGACTGGGGTTAATTTGAGGGAATTAAGACTGAATGGACTGAAATTAGAAGGCTGAAAAAGAATCTGGGTTGAATCGAAAGGTCTGGAAACAAGGGGGACTCAATTGAATAACCCTAGGAAATCAGGGGTATAAATACCCTATTAACACAGGTGTCGGCCGAATTATTCCTCATTCTCACCCTCACATCTTCTACCTCTCGTCTCTCTCCTCTCACACACACACACACAAAGAAACACGAACGAACACACATCAAAGAGACCTATGGTGCAACCTCACACCACGATACAATAAAGCCGCCGCGGACACAAAAGAAAGGAAAAGAGAACGGCGGGTCGCGGCCGGAGTAGGGCTGGGCTCGTACGGGCCTGGGTTTGGTTTGATGGAGCTCCGCCGCGAGTCTCAGGGTCCGTGAAGGTGAAGGGGCGGAATGACAAATCCCCCACTTTTCCTCATGACCGTGGGTTCAGGTAGGAATTGAACCGGGTAGATTCGATCTGGGTTTGATGTTTCTGGTTTTGGGTTGGACTCGGTGATTTAAATTTTGTTTTCGATTGGCTTAAATTCTGATGTTGAGGACTCGTATGGCCGATTGCTCAATACTGACATGATTTGATTTATGATTTGCACAGAGCTTCATGGCTGGAGTAAACATTTATGGAATTTGGGTTTCTGGCTTCAAGATGACTCACCGGGTGAACTCGATGAGTCGAGTAGGATGGTCTCTGTGTTGAAGATGACCAGGTTTTGTTTCCTGAAAACCGGGACTCGATTTGGGGTTTGGATTGATTTCTGTTTTTTTTTTTAAATTTAAATTTGTGAAGCAAAATGAGTGCAGAAAAAAAATAAGGATGATGGTCTGAGGAGTTTACCTTTCTTCAAGAGAACAAGTTGCAGAAGATGCCTGTCGATAGATGTTGACTGCTGGAGAAAACCAACTGGAATTATTTGTGAATATTCTGTTTTGTACTGAAGGTGAGATTTGCATGGAGGTTGTGAGCTGTTGACAATCGGCAGAAATCAGATGAGGAACGATTGCAGGGAGGAAAAAGATATGTTTGTGTATTCTGTATTTGGTAGGGTTGACTGCAGTAGAATACAATATTTATAGTGTATAGATTAGGTTTTAGGGTATAAGAAGTTATGGGCTAGGTTTTTGAAAGAAAATCTGAATTGGGGTAAGAAAAAGACTTGGGCCATTAAATTAATAGACAATAATATTAATATTAATAATACTAATAATAATATTGGACTAATTAAATAGTTGGCTTACTAAAATAATAATGATAACTATAATAATAGAAATATTATTATTCATAATAATAATTATTATAGTAATCAGCTAAATAATATTTTGGGCATAATTAAATGAAATTCGACTTGGACTATTTATAGAAATAAACACTATTGGATTATAATAATACGGGAACTTGGACTCGAGCTTGGAGCGTAAACTACAATCATGATATGCGAATAAGGAAAATTGTACCTTATTTAAAATTAGTAAATAAATTGTTGGACATTTAAAATCATTCATGCGCTTTCTATAAATTATAAAATAAATGTATGCTCGAAAATCGGGGTGTTACATCGGATGCCCAGCTGACACGTCTACCTTTAATCTTCTCTTTGGTTTCTGAGAAACCCAATGCTGCTGTATGTATTATTCATTTCAGTTCTTTCTTCTTTCTTGTTCTTTTTTTTTTCTTGCTTTCCTGTGGATTAGCAGGTACCTTTTTATTTCCCTTCATTATGTTTCATGACTTTTATGATTACGGCTTCTGTTTGTTCAGGCCAATGTAATTTTTTTTCCAGTTTTTGATGATTACGGCCTCTAATACGAGTTTGTTGTTTCACTGTAGTTTAATTGTTGGTCCCGTAGATGTTATTTTTGCCTCCGCAACTTACTTCGATTGTTCAGGTTAGTTAGAATTCGTTGGGTGTGAATTCACTTTCTTTCGTTTGCATTGATTATTTTGGATAGAACTTTGGTGTGTTGTCCTTGATTAATCATGTCTATCCCTTCTTTTATGAAACGAGCTTTATTTTTAAGGGTCTTACAATATACTTTGTAATGGTACATGCTGAATACCAGAAAAGCAAGCAAGAGGCGGAAAAAAGAAATAAGAGAAAAGCACAAACGCAAGAGGGCGGTTCACTCTCTCTGGTGATGGGATGATTATGTGGTGCACTTCATTCGCGGTCTTTTTTCTTTTTGGGTTTAATGAATTTGTAGAGTTGAAAAACTAAGATAGTCCCGCAAGCCGGATGTTGGTTTTAGTTGATTTCTCATTGATAATCTCTTGTGGGATTATATTTGTCTTCTTTTTGGCTCAAGTTCTTATACTTTTTGGCTGGTCTTAAATCGAGCCTTTTTTTTTTTCTAATTGAGACTTTTTTTTGGAGGGGTAGATCTGCTGCTTTTTCATTTGGTGAGGTGTGGTTCGTGCTTTACTATATAGGTTAGCCTTTTTTTTTATTGTTACATTTGTCTTTCGTCCCACTTCTTATGTTGTTGTTCAGATTAGAAGAACTATGATTTATTTATGCTTCTGCATTTTGGTACGTGTTTTTCACTGTGAGTGATTAATTATTTCCTTCAGTTTGGTTTTGAGATTCACTGATGTGAATTTACAGGGTTCTTTTATTTTTTTCAGGTCTAACAATAAGATTTTTTTATTTCAAGTTTTACTTTTTTTTCTCTTTTTTGGCCTGGTTTAGTAACAGATATGTCATATTTTCCTCACTTGAATATGCAATTTTTTTATATTTTGTTCTGTAAGAGGTACCAACACAGGCATGGCCCTTAACATGTTTTTCTCTCATCTCCATTAATCCATGACCGAATCCATTTCATCATCGGCATTGCATTTTCCTTTGTTTTCTTCTCTTTTTGAAATCTACAATGGATAATTCTGGTGTTTCAACTGTGCCAAACTTTCAATTTTCCAATTGCATTTAACTTTTCTCAGATGAGTATTGAGGCTTTTGAATTATGTAAATTCTCGGAAAATTCTAATGAACTTGTAGTAAATGCAATTCTTATAGATGAAAGAAGACTTTTGCTTTGTATGAAGAGGTATGAAAACCGCCTTACATAGTTAGGCAAAACCTATATTTGCGTCTCGAATGGGAAAAGCATGATCTGCTGATCTCTTGTTTAAATAGGGCACTGTATAGATGATATTCTGTTTCTTTTCATGTAACTTAGTTGAAATCTATGGTGTTCTCTATTTAAATGACAGGAAAGTGTCGGAGTACACTTCCTTCTTATTTTTATTTATCTTTTTCCTCAACTTATTAAATTTCGAAAGGTGCATCAAACGGGTTCATGAAGCGTTTTCTCCTGGCAGTGACTAGGTTTTCTGTTTGTAATTACACGAGGCAGCGTTGTAATATTCTTTTGAGGCATTTGAAGGTGCTATCAAAGAAATATTGGCGAAATTGGTAGGCCTTTTTTGGAGTTTCAACAACATACATGTTTCTCAAAATTTATCCGGATTATTATTAAAACTGCCCCTAGGGTTTAGTCTAATTAACAAGAAAACCAACTTACCTTTTAGAATTACGAATGAGCCCCTGAGGTTTGTTTTTACCTTGCAAAAATGCACCCTCAAGAGTGGATAAAAAGGGGCTATTTGTGAGATAGGTAACCTCAAGGGGTTGTTTGTAAGCTAAAAAAATGAGTTTTTTTTTTCCTGTAACTATAAGATAGTTTATGTAGTTTATCCCAAATCTATTTCTATGCAATTGATAGATGATTTTCTTGGTTCATTTCTATTAGGTTGAGGCAGGTAAAGTTTCTCATGTGAAGGAGCTGACGCATCCTCAAGTACCAGAGGATATTAACACGGCTATCAGGAGTGGGGAAGTTTGGGCTCCAACGCACATTATTACCACATTCTCTGATGATAGAGGTATGGATCCTATATTCGTTCTATTTTTTTGATAGATTATTCGTTCTATTGTTGACGTTGTGTAGAATGTGTATTTTGCATAAATGCCTAAACTTGAGTTTTTACCCATTGGAAGGTGAAGAGTCTTCCTATGCTGGAGTTCCCATGTCCTCCATTGTTGAACAGAGATTGGATGTTGGTGATGTCATTTCTTTGTTGTGCTTTAAACGAAGTCTTCCTCATTATTGCACTCGTTTTATTGTGGTGACTTGTGTTATCTTGTACCGTTCCTCTATCGCCAACCCCCTGATATTTATAAACTACCATTTCAATTGGAGCTGAGAAGGTGTTTGGTTGTATAGCTCTCAGACAGAATCAAAGGTAATTTCATATTATTACATTTCACCCATATATATTCTACTAAATATATGCCAACACCTTCTCTATTTCAGAAGAACCGCACACCGACATACACGTCGGCACATCATCACGCGGACGAACACTAAAGGCCAAAAAACTCGATTGAATCACCACTAATGTCCATATGTACATTCGAACCTCTAAGAAGTTTTGTACAAATAAATCAATTGTATATTACATCTTTTTTTTCACATTTCAGCTTTATCGCTTGCTTGCTCTTACAAATGTCTGTTACGGAGGTAAGCCTTACTCCACTCAAATATATTGGTGAATGAGTATTTTATTAAATAGTATGTGTGTGTGTGTGCTCCGTGTGTTTGCAGCGAACTGCTGTGTACATAAAGTCTGACTTATGTAGTGGTATTTTAATAATCTAGGGGATACAATATCTAATCATGATACTCCCCCTAAAAAAAGCGCAACACAGTATTTCTTAGATCGGTCCACTTAGATAGTATTGATAATCATTACAACATCCATGTAAATTACTATTTTATTAGGCATTGCAGTTGCCAATTGAAAATATGTCCTAAAAATACCACCAGAAAAAACAAATTTCATCTGATTGTCCTCGAACTTTTCTGTTCGGTGGCGACCTTTTTAGCATTTCTTTAAATGTTCTTGTTTATGTTGTTCCAGATTTCATATAATGTATATAATCATTTTAGATTTTATGTTCTACGACTTAATTCTTTCTTCACATTTTGATTGAGATTTTGATTCCCTCATTCTCAATATCTGTACTTTGTTGACCTCATATTTCTACTTTTTGGCAATTGTACGGTTTGTAACTAAATTTATTAAATTCTCATGTCTGTATCTACTGTTACAACTTTATTCTCATGTTTGCTCGTCTCTTCCACCTACCTGCCTGCTTCGGATGCCCAGCTGACACGTCTACCTTTAATCTTCTCTTTGGTTTCTGAGAAACCCAATGCTGCTGTGTGTATTTTTCATTTCAGTTCTTTCTTCTTTCTTGTTCTTTTTTTTCTCTTGCTTTCCTGTTGTGGATTAGCAGGTACCTTTTTATTTCCCTTCATTATGTTTCATGACTTTTATGATTACGGCCTCTGTTTGTTCAGGCCATTGTCAAATTCTCTCTTCTTTCTTATTCTAATATTTCTGCTCTGTGTTTATCTATTTTTGGCCCTTCCTAAATCAGATATTTTGCTTCTTATTCCAGGTTCTGCAACTCGTCCATTATTTGCTTTTCGAACAGGTATTTATTATCTCTATTTGTTATTTGTACTTGCTGATTGGATTTGATATTCTGTGTTATGTTATTTTGTCATGCTCTTATTTTGATTGCCCATTTTTTTTATCTTTTTCATTACTGCCTCCATGTGTCCTCTGATTTGGATTCGTAAATTTCACATGCTGTCGTAAATTTTTTTGTATTTGTTTTCTAATTCGTTGATATAGGGTGATATAGAGGTCATATTCTTTTCTACCCTTGTTAATTAGATGTTTGGCTTTGAAACCTAAAAAAAGCTTCTCTTGTGACAACTATTTTTGTTGCGTCCATACTTTGTCCTTTGGTAAGTCTTTGCAGTTTCGCCACGATTTTACCTCGTGCTATTCTGGCCTCGACTTATTTTTATTTTTTCCGGTTTCTCAGTTTTTAAAATCCGCCAGGCCTGCCTCATCTATTTTTCAGAATGTTCTCGCCACGTGTCCCCTCATTCACCTCTTCCCACCTGTTTCTCTCAACATATCTGTTTCTCCTGCATGCTTAGGTAACGTGTCACTCATATGTGTCTTCTTTTCTTCGATTTGACAGAGGTTTCCCCTCTTTCCTCTTTTATTTTTCGATCTCCTTCTTGATTTTCCTCTTTCAATTCACTACAAGTTCCTGCGACCCGGCCTATTTTTGAGGTTAGTCTTTCTTTTGTTTTGTTTAATTTTGTTGTTGAGTATTTATGGATTTACAGAGGGTTTTAGCGCCATGAGGATTATTTTGTGGTGAAATCAATATTTCTTTGTATAAAACGAAAAGACGCAATTATCAAACATTGTGATGCTGATTTAGTTTTTCATTTTTCCTTGGCCCTTTCCTATTAAAGAAGCAATGACCAAACATACTTTTATTCGTATTTTTAGGCAGCAATGTTGGTATTGACTGGAAAATCGATCTGATGAAATGGTTGCTGCATGTTTTGCAACAGTACGCTTGGGTCGATCTTGCCGTTGTTTATACCTCATGTGGACTTCATGTTCATGTTGTGAAATTTTAGCTTCCATGTAATTTTAGTTGCATGATTTCGAAACAGTTTTGAGTTTTGATTGTTGTTTCGATTATTTTGGGTTGTTTGATATAGTGTAATGCCAACATCGAAATCTGCAAATAGATGCCACGAAGAGTGAAAAAAGAAACTACAGGCAGGCAAGCTAGCAAAGTGGTGGGTGCCTGCTTCTGCGAGGAGTAAGTGAGATTTTCTATTAGATTTGTATTATAGGCGATATTCTTCTGCAGTTGGGTTTGTCTGTGTAGATCTGTAGATTTAAATGGTTAGTTTATTTTGGCAGTTACCTGGAAATTATTTATTTGTCTTGCAATGTTCATATCTTGCTTTCTCAGTGTTCTTTTTTTTAGAGAGTTGGACTCATCTTTTTATTCGTTACGAAAATTGGTTCTTTTAGTTTTGTTATGCTTTATTTTAGAGCTCAAGTTCATAAATCTGAGAAGAGGGCAAAAAAATTGAGGTTAGTGTTATGGCTGATTACAGATAATACTAAGTTATGGATAGTTACAAAAATATTCCTTAGAATTTGATCTAATTACAAAAAGAATCAGTTTTTTTTCGATATTGTCGATATCCCCCCACAGTTAGTTATCAATATTTTTTATTTGCACGTTTGCAAAGATGTGGAAAGAGTTGCAGGTTAAGATGGATTATTTATTTGAGGCTTGATTTGAAGAAATGAATGTTTTCACAGGAAGAGAATTTGATCATTACTGAGGAAGCTCTTGGCGGGAGGTGCTTATCACTTATAGGCCGAACTTTGTTTTATTCTTTATTATTCAAGAAACATGGTCTAATGTCGCAGGATGGGAACACCCCTGTGCAGCACATTCTGGAGACTGATATTTTCTTGGAAGCATTTCCAAGAACTTTTGTTTTTTTGATTTGAATCTGATTAAATTGCACGGAAACCGAAAAGGCCTATTATTTTTATTTTTTTCTTGGTTTTCTTGGCTCGGTTCGGGTCAGTACTCGCTCAGTTGTTCGAGGCATATTTTTGGCACCTCCTTCGTCCTTTTATTTATTCTTGCTTCTCCAATGCCTTCGCTGATATTTTTTTCCTTCTTTCTTTGTTGGGTGTATTTTAGGTGTTCTTGGGTTATAGACGATGTTTGTGTTTTTGCATATTTTCTGCATTTGTTTACATTTTTTATCGACTAACTGTATTTTTTTCCTTGCCCGATTTCAGGATTGCCAAATTTGTTTTGCCTTCGCTGCTCCGAGCATTCCTGACCTTTCTTTTCAGTCGGCAGAGAATTTAGATTCCAAGAAATTACATTTTGGTAACCAAATTTGAGCAGAGAGAGCCCTCATGAGAAAAAGGGCCATGACAGAACCTTATATATTAGTAGTATTTTTGGTAAATACCCTATGTTAAACTCAAAATGAAACTGGTACCTAAATTTCAATAATATCTTATTGAAATTAGAAATCAGGTTGAGATGGTATCGGGTTGAGATATCATTCATGATATCATATGTTTGGTTGAGTGGTGGAATGAACATTGTTGAGTAAATATTTTTTTTGTAATTACTTTAATTAATTTAAAGTATTAATGTAAATAATATTCTATTAATACGACATGTAACTCAGCTCGATTGCTAATTACTACCTCCTTCCTAAAAATGATTGCCAAATTTTGATTTGAAAACTAAACGGGATTCGACTTTTTTTAATATTTGACAATCTTACCCGAGATAATATCACTTATCTTACCCGTATCAATAAAACATATATAAGGTTCTGTCATGGCCCTTTTTCTCATGAGGGCTTATGAGAAAAGGGGCCATGACAGAACCTTATATATGTTTTCATGATGCAGGCCCTCATGAGAAAAGGGACCATGACAGAACCTTATATATGTTTTCATGATGCGGGTAAGATAAGTGATATTATCTCGTGTTTGGTACTGTTTACAGAAACATGTCGAGTTTGTTTGGTATGACTGAAAACACACGACATAATTTCAGAAATTGGTTTGATATGTTGGAAAATCCCAAAGATAAGACTTGAGAAGACAATATTACCCTTGATTTACATAACAAGTTCACATTCACCTTGATTTTCGATTTCCGCCGCCACATTCGGCGCTAGGGTTTTTTTCGCGCTCGGTCTTTTGGAAAATGTTGCGTGGGTTCTTGAACGCAAGGGCCATCTTCACCGTCAACGGCGGTCGTCGTCTTCGTATCAGGTGCATAATGTTGTTTATTTGAGAACCTAATAATTTTCTGGGTTTTTACGACATTCACGAAGGCATCGTACGGGTGGGTATACATTACTGTACCTTTGTTCATATATTTTTTGGGTTCTTGTAGGATGGAGAGTGGCGGCAGCAATAGTTTTGGAATAAGGAACAAGGACAAAAAGGCATTGAGGATTCGAAAGGCGTGGACTCCAGTGGAAGAAGCTGTCCTCGCAGATCTGATGAAGGAACTCGTCACAAGGGGTTGGAGGAGCGAAAACGGGTTTAAGCCTGGGTACTTGCACAAGTTGGAAGCTGGAATGACAGAAAAGCTTCCTGGTACCGACATTAGGGCTGATCCCCACATAACCTCGAGAATTACCATTTGGAAGAAAGCTCAGGCGTCCCTCCTTACGATGCTAAAGGACAACTCTGGTATAGGCTTCAACACCGCTGCTGGACTGATTGACTGCCACAACGATGCCTGGGACCTCATTGTTAAGGTATTTTCTCAGCCCCACTCTTCAACTGCCTAGGGTGTTTCAGTGTTCTTATTTTTTTTGTGCAAAATTTGGTTGACGAGTATTTGGGGATTCTAAGGTATTTTATGTTGCTGATTGGTTACTTGGTTTTCTGAGTACAGTATGATGTCTCTTGCTTTTACCCGCACTGCTAATGTGGCTTTGATGATTAATGTTTTCCTTGTTTTGTTCTTTTCTGTTGGAGTGCATATGATTTACTACCTCTGCTCTCCTATAATTACAACATCTGGTGCAATAATATTAGAACGGAGGAAGTATATGCATAACTGGATTTGTCACTATTCTTTGTTGTTAACTGAAGTTTATTATATGTTGGTTTTTTATGGAATGTTTCTGTGGCTTCCATAACGTACACGAAAGGGAATTTTGGTGTTCTATTGGTGTGTTCGAAAGGTTCTATATTGATTGGTTTAACACTGGTTGTTCTACTTTGGTACTATGGAATATTCTTCCATAATTTAAACTAATTAAGTTTTGATTCAAAACATTGCTATACGGTCTCCAAAAAAGATAAAATAATAGTTTAATTGATAATTTTGTATCAAAATTGTGCCAATTGTGTTTATTTCCACTCATCCGGTTTAATAATATCAATACGCTTTAAATTCCTTACTTGAATTTTTTAAAATCAGATTTATTATAAATAATCAATTTCTAAATATTTAAAAGAATTGTTTCAAAAAAATATTTAAAAGAATCTAGAGACGTGCCTCTTCTTCTTCTTGCCTCTGTCATTCTTCATCCTCCATCCCAGTGAGTCGGTGACAATTTTACAAACACCCGAGCTCACAATCCGGCCATGGCTGTAGAGGTTTGCGTTAAGTCTGCTGCAGGCGCTCCTCATCTTCTCGGAGACTGTAACTTCCTCTTTTTCATGCGTTTCTCACATCAATGGAAAAACGCATATACTGCTCTTTTTTTTCTCTCTCACGATTTGTTTTAAATTTGCAGGTCCTTTTGCCCAAAAGGTTTTGTTGACGTTGGAAGAGAAGAAAATACCTTATACGATGCATTTGATCAATCTCGACGTGAAGCCTCAATTGTAAATGGCTAAAATCCTATTGATTATAGGGCTGATTTCGTTACCCCCCCTCTCTTTTTGTTCATTCAATTTTTATGGGGTTTTTAGGTTTTCTGAAGCGAATCCAGAAGGGAACGTGCCCGTAATAAAATTTGATAACGTGTGGATTGCTGAGTCTGATGTGATTGTCGGTGCTATTGAAGTGAAGTACCCAAACCCTTCTCTCTCACCTCCTCCTCAAGTTTCATCACTGTATAATTTCTTAATTTTTCTCCACCATGTTTATATGTGTACATATAATAGGTGTACCAAAATCTTGGCTAGCTCTTGTTGATGGAGTGAAACAGTGATATTTAATATGATGATTTCTAGCTAATTACTTGTTTCATGTTTGTAGTTGGAGGCGATGATTTAGGGTAGATCAATGTATTTCTTGCTATATCGTGCTATATGTTTCAAATTTTGTAGAAAAATATGTTTCAATTAATTTTTAGGGTTAAAACTATTCTGTCTTTAACAAAGCTTCTGATTTTTAAGTGTTTGCATCTTCAATTCAACTTCGCACGAAACATTTTTTCTGAAATTCATCATTTCAATTTGGTTTTTGTATAGGGGCTCCAATTTTGTTGCCTGCTTTTGTCAATTTCTTGAAGAGCAAGGATCCCAACGATGGATCAGAACAAGGTCTTCTTGATGAATTGACGGCATTGGATGAACACCTGAAAACTAAGGTGTGAACTTCTGTATTAAGAACAGATTAACTTAAAGTAGAATTATAAATGGAAAAGGGCGTTCATAATCTGTATTATTCGTCTTTTCTGATGAAGTTTCTTTCCATGTATGCGCTCAGGGAACTTTGACGCTTGTCAATGCAGAACTTTGATTATTAATATCTTTATTTTTAAAATTATAAAAAACTGATATTTTGAAAATATACTTCGAGATGAATCTAGCAAGATGTCACATGACTATTTTTTCATATGTATGAATCACAAAAGATGATCAAAAAAGAGTATGTGAACATAAAGTCTGACTTATGTAGTGGTATTTTAATAATCTAGGGGATACAATATCTAATCATGATACCTGCCCCCCAAAAAAAAAAGCGCAACACAGTATTTCTTAGATCGGTCCACTTAGATAGTATTTATAATCATTACAACATCCATGTAAATTACTATTTTATTAGGCATTGCAGTTGCCAATTGAAAATATGTCCTAAAAATACCACCAGAAAAAACAAATTTCATCTCATTGTCCTCAAACTTTTCTGTTCGGTGGCGACTTTTTTAGAATTTCTTTAAATGTTCTTGTTTATGTTGTTCAATATTTCATATAATGTATATAATCATTTTAGATTTTATGTTCTACGACTTAATTCTTTCTTCACATTTTGATCGAGATATTTTGATTCCCTCATTCTCAATATGTTGTACTTTGTTGACCTCGTATTTCTACTTTTTGGCAGGTTTGTAACTAAATTTATTAAATTCTCATGTCTGTATCTGCTGTTACAACTTTATTCTCATGTCTGCTCGTCTCTTCGACCTACCTGCCTGCTTCGGATGCCCAGCTGACACGTCTACCTTTAATCTTCTCTTTGGTTTCTGAGAAACCCAACGCTGTTGTATGTATTTTTCATTTCAGTTCTTTCTTCTTTCTTGTTCTTTTTTTTCTCTTGCTTTCCTGTTGTGGATTAGCAGGCACCTTTTTATTTCCCTACATTATGTTTCATGACTTTTATGATTACGGCCTCTGTTTGTTCAGGCCAATGTCAATTTTTTTTTCAGTTTTTGATGATTACGGCCTCTAATATGAGTTTGTTGTTTCACTGTAGTTTAATTGTTGGTCCCGTAGATGTTATTTTCGCCTCCGCAACTTACTTCGATTGTTCAGGTTAGTTAGAATTCGTTGGGTGCGAATTCACTTTCAGAATGTTCTCGCCGCGTGTCCCCTCATTCACCTCTTCCCACCTGTTTTTCTCAATATATCTGTTTCTCCTGCATGCTTAGGTAACGTGTCACTCATATGTGTCTTCTTTTCTTCGATTTGACAGAGGTTTCCCCTCTTTCCTCTTTTATTTTTCGATCTCCTTCTTGATTTTCCTCTTTCAATTCACTACAAGTTCCTGCGACCCGGCCTATTTTTGAGGTTAGCCTTTCTTTTGTTTTGTTTAATTTTGTTGTTGAGTATTTATGGATTTACAGAGGGTTTTAGCGCCATGAGGATTATTTTGTGGTGAAGTCGATATTTCTTTGTATAAAACAAAAAGACGCAATTATCAAACATTGTGATGCTGATTTAGTTTTTCATTTTTCCTTGGCCCTTTCCTATTAAAGAAGCAATGACCAAACATACTTTTATTCGTATTTTTAGGCAGCAATGTTGGTATTGACTGGAAAATCGATCTGATGAAATGGTTGCTGCATGTTTTGCAACAGTACGCTTGGGTCGATCTTGCCGTTGTTTATACCTCATGTGGACTTCATGTTCATGTTGTGAAATTTTAGCTTCCATGTAATTTTAGTTGCATGATTTCGAAACAGTTTTGAGTTTTGATTGTTGTTTCGATTATCTTGGGTTTGATATAGTGTAATGCCAACATCGAAATCTGCAAATAGATGCCAAGAAGAGTGAAAAAAGAAACTACAGTGTGCAAGCTAGCAAAGTGGTGGGTGCCTCTGCGAGGAGTAAGTGAGATTTTCTATTAGATTTGTATTATAGGCGATATTCTTCTGCGGTTGGGTTTGTCTGTGTAGATCTGTAGATTTAAATGGTTAGTTTATTTTGGCGATTACTGAAATTATTTATTTGTCTTGCAATGTTCATATCTTGCTTTATCAGTGTTCTTTTTTTTAGAGAGTTGGACTCATCTTTTTATTCGTTACGAAAATTGGTTCTTTTAGTTTTGTTATGCTTTATTTTAGAGCTCAAGTTCATAAATCTGAGAAGAGGGCAAAAAAATTGAGGTTAGTGTTATGGCTTATTACAGATAATACTAAGTTATGGATAATTACAAAAATATTCCTTAGAATTTGATCTAATTACAAAAAGAATCAGTTATTTTTAGATATTGTCGATATCCCCCCACAGTTAGTTATCAATATTTTTGATTTGCACGTTTGCAAAGATGTGGAAAGAGTTGCAGGTTAAGATGGATTATTTATTTGAGGCTTGATTTGAAGAAATGAATGTTTTCACCGGAAGAGAATTTGATCATTACTGAGGTAGCTCTTGGCGGGAGGTGCTTATCACTTATAGGCCGAACTTTGTTTTTTTCTTTATTATTCAAGAAACATGGTCTAATGTCGCAGGATGGGAACACCCCTTGGCAAAGACATTCGAGATCGATATTTTCTTGGAAGCATTTCCAAGAACTTTTGTTTTTTCGATTTGAATCTGATTAAATTGCACGGAAACCGAAAAGGCCTATTATTTTTATTTTTTTCTTGGTTTTCTTGGCTCGGTTCGGGTCAGTACTCGCTCAGTTGTTCGAGGCATATTTTTGGTACCTCCTTCGTCCTTTTATTTATTCTTGCTTCTCCTGATATTTTTTTCCTTCTTTCTTTGTTGGGTGTATTTTAGGTGTTCTTGGGTTATAGACGATGTTTGTGTTTATGCATATTTTCTGCATTTGTTTACATTTTTTATCGACTAACTGTATTTTTTTCCTTGCCCGATTTCAGGATTGCCAAATTTGTTTTGCCTTCGCTGCTCCGAGCATTCCTGATGTAACACCCCCAATCCGCTCAGGGATATTACACGCCGTAGAACCTTTCCTCAACGATCTACCAGGCTGGTAACAACAAACGAACAACTCGACAATGCCTTTAAGGCTAAAAAGACTCAGTAGACCGATTTGGCCTTTCAGTAAAAACATACAACTCTAACACATTACATGCCCACACAGGGGTCGAATACAAAATGCTCCCGTACAACGGGGAAAAATACTGCAGCGGAAATAAAATACAACTAAATCAATACGACATCAACGGATCCTCGTGTGATTAGTATCGTTCATCTTTCATCATCCTTCATGCCGACCCTGTGCTCTGCTCCAAAACCTGAATGCAATACAGACATCCACCCCCCGAATACTCGGGGGTTAGCAAAATTCTACTGTTTTGCTAGTGCAAATACAAAGTGCAAATACGAGCCATATAATTCAAGTTCCAAGAATAACAATAATCGGGAATCCTCAAAGATTCAAATACAATGAAACGAATACTTCCCAAGGCAAGAGTTTGAGTAAAACTTTCCAAATCCGAAAGATCACATAACGAGAATGGTTTGCAAAATGGTTTAAAATACCCTCGGGAGTTTTAATAGAAAACAATTTAGGATTATCAAATCCTTCTCTTTCTAAAATCAACAGGGTTACAGCCCAAATGTTTTATTTTCGCAAATAGGAAACCACTAACAATTTGCAGGGTCAGAGCCCAACATCACGTGTCGTCGAAGGACATAAAAATCAACAAAACATAATCGCACACGCGCATCGCCTAGGACTGGGACGAAGCCACAAATCCCACTCGAGGCTTCGAAGGACCCTCCCGAGCTGGCTAGCGAAACAAGTCACACAAATCACAACCATAAGTTATCCCGGCATCTGGCTAACAAGCCACGAACCTCGGAGTCCCCGCAAGACATACCCGATGGTAACCCCACTAGTTATCCCGGCATCGGGCTAACAAGTCACGAACCTCGGAGTCCCCGGAAGACATACCCGATTGATAACCCATGACACGTACATCACAACCAAATCACAACCATAAGTTATTCCGGCATTGGGCTAACAAGCCACGAGCCTCGGAGTCCCCGCAAGACATACCCGATGATAACCCCACTAGTTATCTCGGCATCGGGCTAACAAGCCACGAACCTCGGAGTTCCCGCAAGACATACCCGATTGGATAACCCCATGGTCTCGCCCGACCCATACTAGCAAGTATGGATCCCTGAGATTCAACAATCCTACCCGGAGGCACATCACTTATAACAAGCACATAACAATAATCGATTATCAAGCCAAACAACATTAAGCATCGCAACCTCCTTTCAAAGGAGTAACAACTAACATCACCCCATGTACAAAACGCAATACACTGAAATGAAGCCATATGCGTACACACGCATTATTATGCACCACATAAAATCCAAACATATCCAAAGGATCCACGTAGTCACTTACGACCCACATAATTACAAAACACACACGTTTTGAAAGAGAGCCTTTAACAAGGCTAATCGAATCTTTTGAAAATAATTTTCAAACGACCAAACAAACACATTTAGACGATCACCAATTATCATATCCACAAAATAAGAATTATATGGACAAGGTACTTGCCTCAAAATCGGCACACAAGTATCCTGACGAACACGGCTCAAGCGGAAAGCTTCGAAACGCCCGATGCTATCGAAAAGGAAGACGACAATGAACGGAAGGGTTCAACTTGGTTTCTTCGCAAGAAACTCGACCCTAACAACATATAATCAATAAATCAACGATCATACGAGGAAGAATAATCGTAGAACGTCCGAAAACCCCTCTAAGACATTCTACCGGACACCTTCAAGGCGTCGATCAAGAACTCGACCAAAACTACGAATCGATACGATCCAACCATAGAATAACAAGGGAAAAGATATAATACATTTAAATAATCATCAATTCATCATAATCTTAAGTTAAATCGGGTTAAACGGACGAAATCAACCAAAATACCCAAATTCCTCAAAACTAGATTTCTAGAAATCCAACCTTGATTCGGCAGATCGGAGGAGGTTATGGGATGATTGATTGATGCTATAAACTCAAGAACTTCGTGGATTGAAAGAACAACATCATGGCTCCATGATATACATACCTACAATACGGAAGGGAAGAAAACGGTGAGGAAAATGATGGAAACCCGTCTGCGGGGCCTTAATAAAGGTCACGGCCGCCTTATGTACGTAATCGGCCATGGCCGACTCACCGCTTAGCACGGGCAGCTGCGTACGTGAATCGGACAAGGCTTACGTACGAATCGCCTTACGTGCGTATCGCGATCACTAACGGCCAGAATCAAGGTTTACTGGGCCCAGATCGCCTGGCCATGACTTACTGGGCCAACTCCGACGGCCTGAACGACCCCGAAACCCGAACCTGAATACGAATCGAAGATTCGGTTACGAAGTACTCGCAAAGACAAATTCGAGCACTAAGAGAACACACGATTTCGACCACCCGAAGGCTCGAAATTCAACAATGGAAGGTAATTACCCCAAACTTTGGGAAATTACGAAAACGGCCCAAAACGTCCGAAATACACGATACACGATCGAAACACCAAGCCAAAGCTCGCAACATGAATAATGACATTAAATGAACTTACGAGAAACTCGAAATAACAGTTTCGGACGAGATTCGCAAGAATCGAACTCAAGTGCGGAAAAGTCGCCAAAAAGCACGGAACTCAACAAAACGACACCGAAACGAGCTCGGATGACAAAAAGTGCAGAATTAATCATTTTCGGAATGACGAAACGGTCATGAGGGTGTCGTCAAAACGGACTTTCTCCGAAAAAAAGAAATTACCGGAAATCGAAATTACGGGTATTACATTCTACCCTCCTTAAAAGAAGTTTCGTCCCGAAACTTAAAACAAGTAGGGAGAAGCAATATCCCCGCCAGAAAAACTCGATGAGATACACAAAAACTGAAAACTCGCGCCCGACGGCGAAACGTTGCAAGAAACACAAAGAGACATACGACGTGAAAACACGCTCCACGACGACCAACACAACGCCACCGATAGAGACACAATAAAACCAACAAGTGACAAGCGTCATCAAACAGATAATACAATCAAGTCGATTATCCGAACAATCGCAAAACACAACGAACGAAAATCAACACGATTGACCAAGCTAACGGTACATCAATCAACACGCGAGCCAATCGCTGAACAAATACGGAATTCCACCGCCCAAGGGTTGGAAGATCGAAAACGAGACTAATTTCCCGAACATAAGGAAATTAGGAAGGAGTCTTGAACGTTCAACAATCATGAAACGAGATCAACAAAAACCGAACAATCAAACGATCGAACCACAACGATCGAGACAACAAAAATCGAACACTCATGTTCGAATCACGAAGAACAATAAAATTCAAACAATAATTCCAAGGATCGCATCTCGACTCGAGACAATA
The DNA here is from genome assembly GCA_033398695.1 of Orobanche coerulescens. Taxonomy (NCBI): domain Eukaryota; kingdom Viridiplantae; phylum Streptophyta; class Magnoliopsida; order Lamiales; family Orobanchaceae; genus Orobanche; species Orobanche coerulescens. The sequence continues at coordinate 12,651,178 of CM065809.1, forward strand.
TATAATCCGGTGAAAACAACAACATGTGCATTCACATAAGATCCACAGGAAAGGGAATAGAAATTGAAAAGTCACAACGACAAACGAGTTATTCCGAAACAATACCACCCTCGTTCGATCAACAAAAGCAAGGGACAGGAAAGCTCGTAAAATTTCGACGAACATAAATGAGTCGACAAAGTCGAAAATACCTAAGTTCAAAATCCGATCCACTTCGAATAAAAAAAAACTAGTAGAACCAAAAGATGTTACTTCCGAACAAGGTTCACAAGAATCGAACCGGACTCGGAAAAGTCACGGCGATAACGGATCGACCCAAAACAAGATCACATTTCGTTAGAGCAGCGAAACCGAAATACGAACAAGTTCGGAAAGTATCAACAAATATGAGCGAATCGATAGACTTGAGGGAGAGAAAATGCGGAAGTCAAAATGATTCGGGCATTACATTCGACCTCTTATATAAGAAATGTCGTTCCCGCAATTCACAACAACGGGAGTAAGGTGACAACACAAAAGCAAATGACAAACATCTCCCATGGCCTCTCGAGCCGATCCTCATATCTCAGATCAAGTTCGCGCCCGAAAGTCTCGGAACCCAACTCGCAAAACCGGATCCTGTGTCTCTCGGGTCCACACTTGAAAAGTGTCACAAAGTAGGAAGGACAAATTGCACGTACATTCCCCAAGACATCACGGTTGAAATGCCTCGCTCGGCATACCGAAAATACGATGCTAGATACAATGGAACTAACACCGCAAAACAACATACCTGAGATGCCAACTCAAAGATAACATATCAACGCATACAAAAATCACAACAACAACGGCATCGTTCGACGATTACAACGGCCGAACGATAGCCGACACAATCATAAATATCATGAAACAATCACCAATGTGCATAAACGCACAAAAATCCAAGCTTTAATAAACTCACACAAAGCGATAACACGCAAGCCACCACGAAATGACAACATTAAAGATCATCATCACACATCCCACAACGGCTAACAAAACATATGCGTGGCGAACAACTCAACGTTCACACCACCAATTCAATCACAATTCAGAGGGCTAACACCCTAACAACAATACCAACATCATACACACCTTCTCCGACCACAAGCAGGAAATGATGGGTTTTAAAAACGAAAACCACCTTTTGAAAATAATTTCAAAAACAACGGTTGATCTTGAGTATCACCTTTCAAAAAAGTACAAACGTGAAACATCGTTATCGAGACTTTGGAGAACCATTTCACATTTGATAAAAATGAGGACACTTTCTCTTAGTGAAAAACATTCAGAATATTCGACCCTTGGGTCTAAGTAAAAATGTTTTTAAAACATTGAAAATATCTCAAAACTTTTTGGTCCTCGAGGTAGAAGAATTTTGAAATATATTGTGGCACCTTGGATGTACCACGAGAAAATAATTCATTTTAAAAGTACGTCTCGAAATTTATTTTCTAAGATACTCAAGGTTTTCAAAGATAATTCAATGGGCTAGAATGCCCAAAAATTTCGTAATTACACGTAACATTATAGCGCCGTGGGTCCTGCGCCGAACCCACCAGCATAAAACCAATAACAAAAACGCCAAAAACCCCGAAGACCGTAATATTTCAAAAACTCACAAAAGCCATTTACAAAATACTAAATACCGTCATAAGAATTTCGCCAAAATGATCAAGGCCATAATGCCAAAAACTCGATTAAGGGAATTAGTTTTTGAAATAAAACTCAGTCGGTAAAATACCGAAAGCCATTACAAAAGAACTCACGCAGCGGATAAAAGAAATAAAGTCAAACATGCACAATCCAACAACACTACTCCTGATATGAACGAAATATGAGGGTCAAATAACCACATATCAAGAAATCAAAATCCATAAGAGGATTCCGTCACTTAACAAATAATCATAAAAATAGCTCGTGTCACAAGAGGCACAACACAAAGAAGGGAGACTTACATCCACAGGTCGCACGAAGATGATGATCGCCCCACGATACTAATCACAACCAACAAACTCAGACGACGCGTCGCGACACGACTCAGTCAGATAAAATCCGACGAGGCAAAACTCAACAGACACCACTGACCCGACAGCCTAGGTTTCCACAACCTATGCTCCGATACCATTTATATAACACCCCCAATCCGCTCAGGGATATTACACGCCGTAGAACCTTTCCTCAAGGATCTACCAGGCTGGTAACAACAAACGAACAACTCGACAATGCCTTTAAGGCTAAAAAGACTCAGTAGACCGATTTGGCCTTTCAGTAAAAACATACAACTCTAACACATTACATGCCCACGCAGGGGTCGAATACAAAATGCTCCCGTACAACGGGGAAAAATACTGCAGCGGAAATAAAATACAACTAAATCAATACGACATCAACGGATCCTCGTGTGATTAGTATCGTTCATCTTTCATCATCCTTCATGCCGACCCTGTGCTCTGCTCCAAAACCTGAATGCAATACAGACATCCACCCCCCGAATACTCGGGGGTTAGCAAAATTCCACTGTTTTGCTAGTGCAAATACAAAGTGCAAATACGAGCCATATAATTCAAGTTCCAAGAATAACAATAATCGGGAATCCTCAAAGATTCAAATACAATGAAACGAATACTTCCCAAGGCAAGAGTTTGAGTAAAACTTTCCAAATCCGAAAGATCACATAACGAGAATGGTTTGCAAAATGGTTTAAAATACCCTCGGGAGTTTTAATAGAAAACAATTTAGGATTATCAAATCCTTATCTTTCTAAAATCAACAGGGTTACAGCCCAAAGGTTTTATTTTCGCAAATAGGAAACCACTAACAATTTGCAGGGTCAGAGCCCAACATCACGTGTCGTCGAAGGACATAAAAATCAACAAAACATAATCGCACACGCGCATCGCCTAGGACTGGGACGAAGCCACAAATCCCACTCGAGGCCTCGAAGGACCCTCCCGAGCTGGCTAGCGAAACAAGTCACACAAATCACAACCATAAGTTATCCCGGCATCTGGCTAACAAGCCACGAACCTCGGAGTCCCCGCAAGACATACCCGATGGTAACCCCACTAGTTATCCCGGCATCGGGCTAACAAGCCACGAACCTCGGAGTCCCCGGAAGACATACCCGATTGATAACCCATGACACGTACATCACAACCAAATCACAACCATAAGTTATTCCGGCATCGGGCTAACAAGCCACGAACCTCGGAGTCCCCGCAAGACATACCCGATGATAACCCCACTAGTTATCTCGGCATCGGGCTAACAAGCCACGAACCTCGGAGTCCCCGCAAGACATACCCGATTGGATAACCCCACGGTCTCGCCCGACCCATACTAGCAAGTATGGATCCCGGAGATTCAACAATCCTACCCGGAGGCACGTCACTTATAACAAGCACATAACAATAATCGATTATCAAGCCAAACAACACTAAGCATCGCAACCTCCTTTCAAAGGAGTAACAACTAACATCACACCATGTACAAAACGCAATACACTGAAATGAAGCCATATACGTACACACGCATTATTATGCACCACATAAAATCCAAACATATCCAAAGGATCCACGTAGTCACTTACGACCCACATAATTACAAAACACACACGTTTTGAAAGAGAGCCTTTAACAAGGCTAATCGAATCTTTTGAAAATAATTTTCAAACGACCAAACAAACACATTTAGACGATCACCAATTATCATATCCACAAAACAAGAATTATATGGACAAGGTACTTGCCTCAAAATCGGCACACAAGTATCCTGACGAACACGGCTCAAGCGGAAAGCTTCGAAACGCCCGATGCTATCGAAAAGGAAGACGACAATGAACGGAAGGGTTCAACTTGGTTTCTTCGCAAGAAACTCGACCCTAACAACATATAATCAATAAATCAACGATCATACGAGGAAGAATAATCGTAGAACGTCCGAAAACCCCTCTAAGACATTCTACCGGACACCTTCAAGGCGTCGATCAAGAACTCGACCAAAACTACGAATCGATACGATCCAACCATAGAATAACAAGGGAAAAGATATAATACATTTAAATAATCATCAATTCATCATAATCTTAAGTTAAATCGGGTTAAACGGACGAAATCAACCAAAATACCCAAATTCCTCAAAACTAGATTTCTAGAAATCCAACCTTGATTCGGCAGATCGGAGGAGGTTATGGGATGATTGATTGATGCTATAAACTCAAGAACTTCGTGGATTGAAAGAACAACATCATGGCTCCATGATATACATACCTACATCCGCGGAAGGGAAGAAAACGGGTGAGGAAAATGATGGAAAACCCGTCTGCAGGGCCTTAAATAGGCTGCCTGCCGGCCGCCTTATGTACGTAACCGGCCATGGCTTACGTACGTAACCGGCCATGGCCGACTCACTGCCTAGAAGTACCGGCAGCGTTACGTACGTAACCGGACAAGGCTTACGTACGTAACCGGCCTTACGTACGTAACTGCCGATCACTACCGACCGTAACTCACCAAGGCACTGGGCCTGATCGCCCGACCATGACTCGGTGGGCCAACTCCACGGCTGAACGACCAAACCCGACACGAATACGAATCGAAGATTCGATTACAATACTCGCAAAAACAAATTCGAGCACTAAGAGAACACACGATTTCGACCACCCGAAGGCTCGAAATTCAACAATGGAAGGTAATTACCCCAAACTTTGGGAAATTACGAAAACGGCCCAAAACGTCCGAAATACACGATACACGATCGAAACACCAAGCCAAAGCTCGCAACATGAATAATGACATTAAATGAACTTACGAGAAACTCGAAATAACAGTTTCGGACGAGATTCGCAAGAATCGAACTCAAGTGCGGAAAAGTCGCCAAAAAGCACGGAACTCAACAAAACGACACCGAAACGAGCTCGGATGACAAAAAGTGCAGAATTAATCATTTTCGGAATGATGAAACGGTCATGAGGGTGTCATCAAAACGGACTTTCTCCGAAAAAAGAAATTACCGGAAATCGAAATTACGGGTATTACATTCTACCCTCCTTAAAAGAAGTTTCGTCCCGAAACTTAAAACAAGTAGGGAGAAGCAATATCCCCGCCAGAAAAACTCGATGAGATACACAAAAACCGAAAACTCGCGCCAGACGGCGAAACGTTGCAAGAAACACAAAGAGACATACGACGTGAAAACACGCTCCACGACGACCAACACAACGCCACCGATAGAGACACAATAAAACCAACAAGTGACAAGCGTCATCAAACAGATAATACAATCAAGTCGATTATCCGAACAATCGCAAAACACAACGAACGAAAATCAACACGATTGACCAAGCTAACGGTACATCAATCAACACGCGAGCCAATCGCTGAACAAATACGGAATTCCACCGCCCAAGGGTTGGAAGATCGAAAACGAGACTAATTTCCCGAACATAAGGAAATTAGGAAGGAGTCTTGAACGTTCAACAATCATGAAACGAGATCAACAAAAACCGAACAATCAAACGATCGAACCACAACGATCGAGACAACAAAAATCGAACACTCATGTTCGAATCACGAAGAACAATAAAATTCAAACAACAATTCCAAGGATCGCATCTCGACTCGAGACAATATATGATCCGGTGAAAACAACAACATGTGCATTCACATAAGATCCACAGGAAAGGGAATAGAAATTGAAAAGTCACAACGACAAACGAGTTATTCCGAATCAATACCACCCTCGTTCGATCAACAAAAGCAAGGGACAGGGAAAGCTCAGAAAATGTCGACGAACATAAATGAGTCGACAAAGTCGAAAATACAGAAGTTCAAAATCCGATCCACTTCGAATAAAAAAAAACTAGTAGAACCAAAAGATGTTACTTCCGAACAAGGTTCACAAGAATCGAACCGGACTCGGAAAAGTCACAGCGATAACCAGATCGACCCAAAACAAGATCACAGCTCGTTCGAACGACGAAACCAAAATACAGAACAAGTTCGGAAAGTATCAACAAATATGAGCGAATCGATAGACTTGAGGGAGAGAAAATGCGGAAGTCAAAAATGATTCGGGCATTACATTCGACCTCTTATATAAGAAATGTCGTTCCCGCAATTCACAACAACGGGAGTAAGGTCACAACACAAAAAGCAAATGACAGAAACATCTCCCATGGCCTCTCAGAGCCGATCCTCATATCTGTACTGAAGTTCGCGCCCCAAAAGTCTCGGAACCGAACTCGCAAAACTGGATCCTGTGTCTCTCGGGTCCACACTTGAAAAGTGTCACAGGCGAGGAAGGACAAATTGCACGTACATTCCCCCGGCACATCACGGTTGAAATGCCTCGGCTCGGCATACCAAAAATACAGATGCTAGATACAATGGAACTAACACCGCAAAACAACATACCGGAGATGCCAACTCAGCATAACATATCAACGCATACAAAAATCACAACAACAACGGCATCGTTCGACGATTACAACGGCCCGAACGATAGCCAGCACACAATCATAAATATCATGAAACAATCACCAATGTGCATAAACGCACAAAAATCCAAGCTTTAACAGCTCACACAGGTGCGATAACACGCAAGCCACCACGAAATGACAACATTAAAGATCATCATCACACATCCCACAACGGGCTAACAAAACATATGCGTGGCGAACAACTCAACGTTCACACCACCAATTCAATCACAATTCAGAGGGCTAACACCCTAACAACAATACCAACATCATACACACCTTCTCCGACCACAAGCAGGAAATGATGGGTTTTAAAAACGAAAACCACCTTTTGAAAATAATTTCGAAAAAACAACGGTTGATCTTGAGTATCACCTTTCAAAAAAAGTACAAACGTGAAACATCGTTATCGAGACTTTGGAGAACCATTTCGCATTTGATAAAAATGAGGACACTTTCTCTTAGTGAAAAACATTCAGAATATTCGACCCTTGGGTCTAAGTAAAAATGTTTTTAAAACATTGAAAATATCTCAAAACTTTTTGGTCCTCGAGGTAGAAGAATTTTGAAATATATTGTGGCACCTTGGATGTACCACGAGAAAATAATTCATTTTAAAAGTACGTCTCGAAATTTATTTTCTAAGATACTCAAGGTTTTCAAAGATAATTCAATTGGCTAGAATGCCCAAAAATTTCAGGTAATTACACGGAACATTATAGCGCCGTGGGTCCCGCGCCGGAACCCACCAGGATAAAACCATTTACAAAAACGACAAAAAGGCCGATGACTGTAATATTTCAAAAACTCACAAAAGCCATTTACAAAATACTAAATACCGTCATAAGAATTTCGCCAAAATGATCAAGGCCATAATGCCAAAAACTCGATTAAGGGAATTGGTTTTTGAAATAAAACTCAGTCGGTAAAATACCGAAAGCCATTACAAAAGAACTCACGCAGCGGATAAAAGAAATAAAGTCAAACATGCACAATCCAGCAACACTACTCCTCATATGAATGAAATATGAGGGTCAAATAACCACATATCAAGAAATAAAAATCCATAAGAGGATTCCGTCACTTAACAAATAATCATAAAAATAGCTCGTGTCACAAGAGGCACAACACAAAGAAGGGAGACTTACATCCACAGGTCGCACGAAGATGATGATCGCCCCACGATACTAATCACAACCAACAAACTCAGACGACGCGTCGCGACACGACTCGATCAGATAAAATCCGACGAGACAAAACTCAACAGACACCACTGACCCGACAGCCTAGGTTTCCACAACCTATGCTCCGATACCATTTATGTAACACCCCCAATCCGCTCAGAGATATTACACGCCGTAGAACCTTTCCTCAAGGATCTACCAGGCTGGTAACAACAAACGAACAACTCGACAATGCCTTTAAGGCTAAAAAGACTCAGTAGACCGATTTGGCCTTTCAGTAAAAACATACAACTCTAACACATTACATGCCCACGCAGGGGTCGAATACAAAATGCTCCCTGCATAACGGAAAAATCTGCAATGAAATAAAATACAACTAAATCAATACGACATCAATGGGTCCTCGTGTGATTAGTATCGTTCATCTTTCATCATCCTTCATGCCGACCCTGTGCTCTGCTCCAAAACCTGAATGCAATACAGACATCCACCCCCCGAATACTCGGGGGTTAGCAAAACTCCACTGTTTTGCTAGTGCAAATACAAAGTGCAAATGCGAGCCATATAATTCAAGTTCCAAGAATAACAATAACCGGGAATCCTCAAAGATTCAAATACAATGAAACGAATACTTCCCAAGGCAAGAGTTTGAGTAAAACTTTCCAAATCCGAAAGATCACAAATAACGAGAACGGTTTGCAAAATGGTTTAAAATACCCTCGGGAGTTTTAATAGAAAACAATTTAGGATTATCAAATCCTTCTCTTTCCAAAATCAACAGGGTCACAGCCCAAAGGTTTTATTTTCGCAAATAGGAAACCACTAACAATTTGCAGGGTCAGAGCCCAACATCACGTGTCCTCGAAGGACATAAAAATCAACAAAACATAATCGCACACGCGCATCGCCTAGGACCGGGACGAAGCCACAAATCCCACTCGAGGCCTCGAAGGACCCTCCAGAGCTGGCTAGCAAAACAAGTCACACACAAATCACAACCATAAGTTATCCCGGCATCTGGCTAACAAGCCACGAACCTCGGAGTCCCCGCAAGACATACCCGATGGTAACCCCACTAGTTATCCCGGCATCGGGCTAACAAGCCACGAACCTCGGAGTTCCCGCAAGACATACCCGATTGGATAACCCATGACACGTACATCACAACCAAATCACAACCATAAGTTATCCCGGCATCGGGCTAACAAGCCACGAACCTCGGAGTCCCCGCAAGACATACCCGATGATAACCCCACTAGTTATCTCGGCATCGGGCTAACAAGCCACGAACCTCGGAGTCCCCGCAAGACATACCCGATTGGATAACCCCACGGTCTCGCCCGACCCATACTAGCAAGTATGGATCCCGGAGATTCAACAATCCTACCCGGAGGCACATCACTTATAACAAGCACATAACAATAATCGATTATCAAGCCAAACAACATTAAGCATCGCAACCTCCTTTCAAAGAAGTAACAACTAACATCACCCCATGTACAAAACGCAATACACTGAAATGAAGCCATATACGTACACATGCATTATTATGCACCACATAAAATCCAAACATATCCAAAGGATCCACGTAGTCACTTACGACCCACACAATTACAAAACACACACGTTTTGAAAGAGAGCCTTTAACAAGGCTAATCGAATCTTTTGAAAATAATTTTCAAACGACCAAACAAACACATTTAGACGATCACCAATTATCATATCCACAAAACAAGAATTATATGGACAAGGTACTTGCCTCAAAATCGGCACACAAGTATCCCGACGAACACGGCTCAAGCGGAAAGCTTCGAAACGCCCGATGCTATCGAAAAGGAAGACGACAATGAACGGAAGGGTTCAACTTGGTTTCTTCGCAAGAAACTCGACCCTAACAACATATAATCAATAAATCAACGATCATACGAGGAAGAATAATCGTAGAACGTCCGAAAACCCCTCTAAGACATTCTACCGGACACCTTCAAGGCGTCGATCAAGAACTCGACCAAAACTACGAATCGATACGATCCAACCATGGAATAACAAGGGAAAAGATATAATACATTTAAATAATCATCAATCCATCATAATCTTAAGTTAAATCGGATTAAACGGACGAAATCAACCAAAATACCCAAATTCCCCAAAACTAGATTTCTAGAAATCCAACCTTGATTCGGCAGATCGGAGGAGGTTATGGGATGATTGATTGATGCTATAAACTCAAGAACTTCGTGGATTGAAAGAACAACATCATGGCTCCATGATATACATACCTACAGCCGCGGAAGGGAAGAAAACGGGTGAGGAAAATGATGGAAAACCCGTCTGCAGGGCCTTAAATAGGCTGCCTGCCGGCCGCCTTACGTACGTAACCGGCCATGGCTTACGTACGTAACCGGCCATGGCCGACTCACTGCCTAGAAGTACCGGCAGCGTTACGTACGTAACCGGCCTTACGTACGTAACTGCCGATCACTAACGGCCGTAACTCGGCCAGTGCCGGCCTGGGCCCAGACTGCCCGGCCATGACTCGGCTGGGGCCAACTCCGACGGCCCGAACGACCCCGAAACCCGAACCTGAATACGAATCGAAGATTCGGTTACGAAGTACTCGCAAAGACAAATTCGAGCACTAAGAGAACACACGATTTCGACCACCCGAAGGCTCGAAATTCAACAATGGAAGGTAATTACCCCAAACTTTGGGAAATTACGAAAACGGCCCAAAACGTCCGAAATACACGATACACGATCGAAACACCAAGCCAAAGCTCGCAACATGAATAATGACATTAAATGAACTTACGAGAAACTCGAAATAACAGTTTCGGACGAGATTCGCAAGAATCGAACTCAAGTGCGGAAAAGTCGCCAAAAAGCACGGAACTCAACAAAACGACACCGAAACGAGCTCGGATGACAAAAAGTGCAGAATTAATCATTCTCGGAATGACGAAACGGTCATGAGGGTGTCGTCAAAACGGACTTTCTCCGAAAAAAGAAATTACCGGAAATCGAAATTACGGGTATTACATTATACCCTCCTTAAAAGAAGTTTCGTACCGAAACTTAAAACAAGTAGGGAGAAGCAATATCCCCGCCAGAAAAACCCGATGAGATACACAAAAACCGAAAACTCGCGCCCGACGGCGAAACGTTGCAAGAAACACAAAGAGACATACGACGTGAAAACACGCTCCACGACGACCAACACAACGCCACCGATAGAGACACAATAAAACCAACAAGTGACAAGCGTCATCAAACAGATAATACAATCAAGTCGATTATCCGAACAATCGCAAAACACAACGAACGAAAATCAACACGATTGACGAACCTAACGGTACATCAATCAACACGCGAGCCAATCGCTGAACAAACACGGAATTCCACCGCCCAAGGGTTGGAAGATCGAAGACGAGACTAATTTCCCGAACATAAGGAAATTAGGAAGGAGTCTTGAACGTTCAACAATCATGAAACGAGATCAACAAAAAACGAACAATCAAACGATCGAACCACAACGATCGAGACAACAAAAATCGAACACTCATGTTCGAATCACGAAGAACAATAAAATTCAAACAACAATTCCAAGGATCGCATCTCGACTCAAGACAATATATGATCCGGTGAAAACAACAACATGTGCATTCACATAAGATCCACAGGAAAGGGAATAGAAATTGAAAAGTCACAACGACAAACGAGTTATTCCGAAACAATACCACCCTCGTTCGATCAACAAAAGCAAGGGACAGGAAAAGCTCAGAAAATGTCGACGAACATAAATGAGTCGACAAAGTCGAAAATACAGAAGTTCAAAATCCGATCCACTTCGAATAAAAAAAACTAGTAGAACCAAAAGATGTTACTTCCGAACAAGGTTCACAAGAATCGAACCGGACTCGGAAAAGTCACAGCGATAACCAGATCGACCCAAAACAAGATCACACTGCTCGAACGATTTAAACCGAAATACAGAACAAGTTCGGAAAGTATCAACAAATATGAGCGAATCGATAGACTTGAGGGAGAGAAAATGCGGAAGTCAAAAATGATTCGGGCATTACATTCGACCTCTTATATAAGAAATGTCGTTCCCGCAATTCACAACAACGGGAGTAAGGTGACAACACAAAAAGCAAATGACAGAAACATCTCCCATGGCCTCTCAGAGCCGATCCTCATATCTCAGATCTTGAGTTCGCGCCCCGAAAGTCTCGGAACCCAACTCGCAAAACTGGATCCTGTGTCTCTCGGGTCCACACTTGAAAAGTGTCACAGGCGAGGAAGGACAAATTGCACGTACATTCCCCCGGCACATCACGGTTGAAATGCCTCGGCTCGGCATACCGAAAATACAGATGCTAGATACAATGGAACTAACACCGCAAAACAACATACCGGAGATGCCAACTCAGCATAACATATCAACGCATACAAAAATCACAACAACAACGGCATCGTTCGACGATTACAACGGCCCGAACGATAGCCAGCACACAATCATAAATATCATGAAACAATCACCAATGTGCATAAACGCACAAAAATCCAAGCTTTAACAGCTCACACAGGTGCGATAACACACAAGCCACCACGAAATGACAACATTAAAGATCATCATCACACATCCCACAATGGGCTAACAAAACATATGCGTGGCGAACAACTCAACGTTCACACCACCAATTCAATCACAATTCAGAGGGCTAACACCCTAACAACAACAATACCAACATCATACACACCTTCTCCGACCACAAGCAGGAAATGATGGGTTTTAAAAACGAAAACCACCTTTTGAAAATAATTTCGAAAAAACAACGGTTGATCTTGAGTATCACCTTTCAAAAAAAGTACAAACGTGAAACATCGTTATCGAGACTTTGGAGAACCATTTCACATTTGATAAAAATGAGGACACTTTCTCTTAGTGAAAAACATTCAGAATATTCGACCCTTGGGTCTAAGTAAAAATATTTTTAAAACATTGAAAATATCCCAAAACTTTTTGGTCCTCGAGGTAGAAGAATTTTGAAATATATTGTGGCACCTTGGATGTACCACGAGAAAATAATTCATTTTAAAAGTACGTCTCGAAATTTATTTTCTAAGATACTCAAGGTTTTCAAAGATAATTCAATGGGCTAGAATGCCCAAAAATTTCAGGTAATTACACAGAACATTATAGCGCCGTGGGTCCCGCGCCGGAACCCACCAGGATAAAACCATTTACAAAAACGCCAAAAAGGCCGATGACTGTAATATTTCAAAAACTCACAAAAGCCATTTACAAAATACTAAATACCGTCATAAGAATTTCGCCAAAATGATCAAGGCCATAATGCCAAAAACTCGATTAAGGGAATTAGTTTTTGAAATAAAACTCAGTCGGTAAAATACCAAAAGCCATTACAAAAGAACTCACGCAGCGGATAAAAGAAATAAAGTCAAACATGCACAATCCAACAACACTACTCCTGATATGAACGAAATATGAGGGTCAAATAACCACATATCAAGAAATCAAAATCCATAAGAGGATTCCGTCACTTAACAAATAATCATAAAAATAGCTCGTGTCACAAGAGGCACAACACAAAGAAGGGAGACTTACATCCACAGGTCGCACGAAGATGATGATCGCCCCACGATACTAATCACAACCAACAAACTCAGACGACGCGTCGCGACACGACTCAGTCAGATAAAATCCGACGAGGCAAAACTCAACAGACACCACTGACCCGACAGCCTAGGTTTCCACAACCTATGCTCCGATACCATTTATATAACACCCCCAATCCGCTCAGGGATATTACACGCCGTAGAACCTTTCCTCAAGGATCTACCAGGCTGGTAACAACAAACGAACAAATCGACAATGCCTTTAAGGCTAAAAAGACTCAGTAGACCGATTTGGCCTTTCAGTAAAAACATACAACTCTAACACATTACATGCCCACGCAGGGGTCGAATACAAAATGCTCCCGTACAACGGGGAAAAATACTGCAGCGGAAATAAAATACAACTAAATCAATACGACATCAACGGGTCCTCGTGCGATTAGTATCATTCATCTTTCATCATTCTTCATGCCGACCCTGTGCTCTGCTCCAAAACCTGAATGCAATACAGACATCCACCCCCCGAATACTCGGGGGTTAGCAAAACTCCACTGTTTTGCTAGTGCAAATACAAAGTGCAAATACGATCCATATAATTCAAGTTCCAAGAATAACAATAACCGGGAATCCTCAAAGATTCAAATACAATGAAACGAATACTTCCCAAGGCAAGAGTTTGAGTAAAACTTTCCAAATCCGAAAGATCACAAATAACGAGAACGGTTTGCAAAATGGTTTAAAATACCCTCGGGAGTTTTAATAGAAAACAATTTAGGAGTATCAAATCCTTCTCTTTCCAAAATCAACAGGGTCACAGCCCAAATGTTTTATTTTCGCAAATAGGAAACCACTAACAATTTGCAGGGTCAGAGCCCAACATCACGTGTCCTCGAATGACATAAAAATCAACAAAACATAATCGCACACGCGCATCGCCTAGGACCGGAACGAAGCCACAAATCCCACTCGAGGCCTCGAAGGACCCTCCAGAACTGGCTAGCGAAACAAGTCACACACAAATCACAACCATAAGTTATCCCGGCATCTGGCTAACAAGCCACGAACCTCGGAGTCCCCGCAAGACATACCCGATGGTAACCCCACTAGTTATCCCGGCATCGGGCTAACAAGCCACGAACCTCGGAGTCCCCGCAAGACATACCCGATTGGATAACCCATGACACGTACATCACAACCAAATCACAACCATAAGTTATCCCGGCATCGGGCTAACAAGCCACGAACCTCGGAGTCCCCGCAAGACATACCCGATGATAACCCCACTAGTTATCTCGGCATCGGGCTAACAAGCCACGAACATCGGAGTCCCCGCAAGACATACCCGATTGGATAACCCCACGGTCTCGCCCGACCCATACTAGCAAGTATGGATCCCGGAGATTCAACAATCCTACCCGGAGGCACATCACTTATAACAAGCACATAACAATAATCGATTATCAAGCCAAACAACATTAAGCATCGCAACCTCCTTTCAAAGAAGTAACAACTAACATCACCCCATGTACAAAACGCAATACACTGAAATGAAGCCATATACGTACACACGCATTATTATGCACCACATAAAATCCAAACATATCCAAAGGATCCACGTAGTCACTTACGACCCACACAATTACAAAACACACACGTTTTGAAAGAGAGCCTTTAATAAGGCTAATCGAATCTTTTGAAAATAATTTTCAAACGACCAAACAAACACATTTAGACGATCACCAATTATCATATCCACAAAACAAGAATTATATGGACAAGGTACTTGCCTCAAAATCGGCACAGAAGTATCCCGACGAACACGGCTCAAGCGGAAAGCTTCGAAACGCCTGATGCTATCGAAAAGGAAGACGACAATGAACGGAAGGGTTCAACTTGGTTTCTTCGCAAGAAACTCGATCCTAACAACATATAATCAATAAATCAACGATCATACGAGGAAGAATAATCGTATAACGTCCGAAAACCCGTCTAAGACATTCTACCGGACACCTTCAAGGCGTCGATCAAGAACTCGACCAAAACAACGAATCGATACGATCCAACCATGGAATAACAAGGGAAAAGATATAATAAATCTAAATAATCATCAATCCATCATAATCTTAAGTTAAATCGGATTAAACGGACGAAATCAACCAAAATACCCAAATTCCCCAAAACTAGATTTCTAGAAATCTAACCTTGATTCGGTAGATCGGAGGAGGTTATGGGATGATTAATTGATGCTATAAACTCAAGAACTTCGTGGATTGAAAGAACAATATCATGGCTCCATGATATACATACCTACAGCCGCGGAAGGGAAGAAAACGGGTGAGGAAAATGATGGAAAACCCGTCTGCATGGCCTTAAATAGGCTGCCTGCCGGCCGCCTTACGTATGTAACCGGCCATGGCCGACTCACTGCCTAGAAGTACCGGCAGCATTACGTACGTAACCGGACAAGGCTTACGTACGTAACAGGCCTTACGTACGTAACTGCCGATCACTAACGGTCGTAACTCGGCCTGGGCCCAGACTGCCCGGCCATGACTCGGCTGGGGCCAACTCCGACGGCCCGAACGACCCCGAAACCCGAACCTGAATACGAATCGAAGATACGATTACGAAGTACTCGCAAAGACAAATTCGAGCACTAAGAGAACACACGATTTCGACCACCCGAAGGCTCGAAATTCGACAATGGAAGGTAATTACCCCAAACTTTGGGAAATTACGAAAACGGCCCAAAACGTCCGAAATACACGATACACGATCGAAACACCAAGCCAAAGCTCGCAACATGAATAATGACATTAAATGAACTTACGAGAAACTCGAAACAACAGTTTCGGACGAGATTCGCAAGAATCGAACTCAAGTGCGGAAATGTCGCCAAAAACCACGGAACTCAACAAAACGACACCGAAACGAGCTCGGATGACAAAAAGTGCAGAATTAATCATTCTCGGAATGACGAAACAGTCATGAGGAGTCACAAACGGACTTTCTCCGAAAAAAAGAAATTACCGGAAATCGAAATTACGGGTATTACACCTGACCTTTCTTTTCAGTCGGCAGAGAATTTAGATTCCAAGAAATTACATTTTGGTAACCAAATTTGAGCAGAGAGAGCCCTCATGAGAAAAAGGGCCATGACAGAACCTTATATATTAGTAGTATTTTTGGTAAATACCCTATGTTAAACTCAAAATGAAACTCGTACCTAAATTTCAATAATATCTTATTGAAATTAGAAATCAGGTTGAGATGGTATCGGGTTGAGATATCATTCATGATATCATATGTTTGGTTGAGTGGTGGAATGAACATTGTTGAGTAAATATTTTTTTTGTAATTACTTTAATTAATTTAAAGTATTAATGTAAATAATATTATATTAATACGACATGTAACTCAAATTTCGATTGCTAATTACTACCTCCTTCCTAAAAATGATTGCCAAATTTTGATTTGAAAACTAAACGGATTCGACTTGTTTTAATATTTGACAATCTTACGAGATAATATCACTTATCTTACTCAGATCAATAAAACATATATAAGGTTACGTGGCCTTTTCTCATGAGAACATGAGAAGCGTGTGAACCTTATATATGTTTTCATGATGAGCCCTCATGAGAAAAGGACCATGAGAGAACCTTATATATGTTTTCATGATGCGGGTAAGATAAGTGATATTATCTCGTGTTTGGTACTGTTTACAGAAACATGTCGAGTTTGTTTGGTATGACTGAAAACACACGACATAATTTCAGAAATTGGTTTGATATGTTGGAAAATCCCAAAGATAAGACTTGAGAAGACAATATTACCCTTGATTTACATAACAAGTTCACATTCACCTTGATTTTTGATTTCCGCCGCCACATTCGGCGCTAGGGTTTTTTTCGCGCTCGGTCTTTTGGAAAATGTTGCGTGGGTTCTTGAACGCAAGGGCCATCTTCACCGTCAACGGCGGTCGTCGTCTTCGTATCAGGTGCATAATGTTGTTTATTTGAGAACCTAATAATTTTCTGGGTTTTTACGACATTCACGAAGGCATCGTACGGGTGGGTATACATTACTGCACCTTTGTTCATATATTTTTTGGGTTCTTGTAGGATGGAGAGTGGCGGCAGCAATAGTTTTGGAATAGGGAACAAGGATAAAAAGGCATTGAGGATTCGAAGGGCGTGGACTCCAGTGGAAGAAGCTGTCCTCGCAGATCTGATGAAGGAACTCGTCACAAGGGGTTGGAGGAGCGAAAACGGGTTTAAGCCTGGGTACTTGCAGAAGTTGGAGGCTGGAATGACAGAAAAGCTTCCTGGTACCGACATTAGGGCTGATCCCCACATAACCTCGAGAATTACCATTTGGAAGAAAGCTCAGGCGTCCCTCCATACGATGCTAAAGGACAACTCTGGTATAGGCTTCAACACCGCTACTGGACTGATTGACTGCCACAACGATGCCTGGGACCTCATTGTTAAGGTATTTTCTCAGCCCCACTCTTCAACTGCCTAGGGTGTTTCAGTGTTCTTATTTTTTTGTGCAAAATTTGGTTGACGAGTATTTGGGGATTTTAAGGTATTTTATGTTGCTGATTGGTTACTCGGTTTTCTGAGTACAGTATGATATCTCTTGCTTTTACCCGCACCGCTAATGTGGCTTTGATGATTAATGTTTTCCTTGTTTTGTTCTTTTCTATTGGAGTGCATATGATTTACTACCTCTGCTCTCCTATAATTACAACATCTGGTGCAATAATATTAGAACGGAGGAAGTATATGCATAACTGGATTTGTCACTATTCTTTGTTGTTAACTGAAGTTTATTATATGTTGGTTTTTATGGAATGTTTCGTGGCTTCCATAACGCATACGAAAGGGAATTTTGGTGTTCTATTGGTGTGTACGAAAGGTTCTATATTGATTGGTTTAACACTGGTTGTTCTACTTTGGTACTATGGAATATTCTTCCATAATTTAAACTAATTAAATTTTGATTCAAAACATTGCTATACGGTCTCCAAAAAAGATAAAATAATAGTTTAATTGATAATTTTGTATCAAAATTGTGCCAATTGTGTTTATTTCCACTCATCCGGTTTAATAATATCAATACGCTTTAAATTCCTTACTTGAATTTTTTAAAATCAGATTTATTATAAATAATCAATTTCTAAATATTTAAAAGAATTGTTTCAAAAAAATATTTAAAAGAATCTAGAGACGTGCCTCTTCTTCTTCTTCCCTCTGTCATTCTTCATCCTCCATCCCAGTGAGTCGGTGACAATTTTACAAACACCCGAGCTCACAATCCGGCCATGGTTTGTAGAGGTTTGCGTTAAGTCTGCTGCAGCGCTCCTCATCTTCTCGGAGGCTGTAACTTCCTCTTTTTCATGCGTTTCTCACATCAATGGAAAACGCATATCGCTCTTTTTTTCTCTCTCACGATTTGTTTTAAATTTGCGAGTCCTTTTGCCCAAAGGTTTTGTTGACGTTGGAAGAGAAGAAAATACCTTATACGATGCATTTGATCAATCTCGACGTGAAGCCTCAAGTGTAAATGGCTCAAATCCTATTGATTATAGGGCTGCTTTCGTTACCCCCTCTCTTTTTGTTCATTCAATTTTTATGGGGTTTTAGGTTTTAAGGCGAATCCGAGAAGGAACGTGCCGTAATAAAATTTGATAACGTGTGGATTCTTGAGTCGATGTGATTGTCGGTGCTATTGAAGTGAAGTACCCAAACCCTTCTCTCTCACCTCCTCCTCAAGTTTCATCATGTATAATTTCTTAATTTTTCTCCACCATGTTTATATGTGTACATATAATAGGTGTACCAAAATCTTGGCTAGCTCTTGTTGATGGAGTGAAACAGTGATATTTAATATGATGATTTCTAGCTAATTACTTGTTTCATGTTTGTAGTTGGAGGCGATGATTTAGGGTAGATCAATGTATTTCTTGCTATATCGTGCTATATGTTTCAAATTTTGTAGAAAAATATGTTTCAATTAATTTTTAGGGTTAAAACTATTCTGTCTTTAACAAAGCTTCGATTTTTAAGTGTTTG
Organism: Orobanche coerulescens; assembly: GCA_033398695.1. Lineage (NCBI taxonomy): Eukaryota > Viridiplantae > Streptophyta > Magnoliopsida > Lamiales > Orobanchaceae > Orobanche > Orobanche coerulescens. Next base: position 12,670,584 of record CM065809.1, read on the forward strand.
CATCTTCAATTCAACTTACGAAACATTTTTTCGAAATTCATCATTTCAATTTGGTTTTTGTATAGGGGCTCCAATTTTGTTGCTGTTTTTGTCAATTTCTTGAAGAGCAAGGATCCCAACGATGGATCGAACAAGGTCTTCTTGATGAATTGACGGGATTGGATGAACACTGAAAACTAAGGTGTGAACTTACGTATTAAACAGTTAACTTAAAGTAGAATTATAAATGGAAAAGGGCGTTCATAATCTGTATTATTCGTCTTTTCGATGAAGTTTCTTTCCATGTATGCGCTCAGGGAACTTTGACGCTTGTCAATGCAGAACTTTGATTATTAATATCTTTATTTTTAAAATTAAAAAAAAGCGATATTTTGAAAATATACTTGAGATGAATCTAGCAAGATGTCACATGACTATTTTTTCATATGTATGAATCACAAAATATGATCAAAAAGAGTATGTGAACATAAAGTCGACTTATGTAGTGGTATTTTAATAATCTAGGGATACAATATCTAATCATGATACACCCCCAAAAAAAAAAAAGCGCAACACGGTATTTCTTAGATCGGTCCACTTAGATAGTATTTATAATCATTACAACATCCATGTAAATTACTATTTTATTAGGCATTGCGGTTGCCAATTGAAAATATGACCTAAAAATAACACAAGAAAAATCAAAATTCATCTCATTGTCCTAAAACTTTTTTGTTCGGTGGCGACTTTATTAGAATTTCTTTAAATGTTCTTGTTTATGTTGTTCCAGATTTCATATAATGTATATAATCATTTTAGATTTTATGTTCTACGACTTAATTCTTTCTTCACATTTTGATCGAGATATTTTGATTCCCTCATTCTCAATATGTTGTACTTTGTTGACCTCGTATTTCTACTTTTTGGCAGGTTTGTAACTAAATTTATTAAATTCTCATGTCTGTATCTGCTGTTACAACTTTATTCTCATGTCTGCTCGTCTCTTCGACCTACACTGCTTGGATGCCAGTGACACGTCTACCTTTAATCTTCTCTTTGGTTTCTGAGAAACCCAACGCTGTTGTATGTATTTTTCATTTCAGTTCTTTCTTCTTTCTTGTTCTTTTTTTTCTCTTGCTTTCCTGTTGTGGATTAGCAGGCACCTTTTTATTTCCCTACATTATGTTTCATGACTTTTATGATTACGGCCTCTGTTTGTTCAGGCCAATGTCAATTTTTTTTTTCAGTTTTTGATGATTACGGCCTCTAATATGAGTTTGTTGTTTCACTGTAGTTTAATTGTTGGTCCCGTAGATGTTATTTTCGCCTCCGCAACTTACTTCGATTGTTTAGGTTAGTTAGAATTCGTTGGGTGTGAATTCACTTTCTTTCGTTTGCATTGATTATTTTGGATAGAACTTTGGTGTGTTGTCCTTGATTAATCATGTCTATCCCTTCTTTTATGAAACGAGCTTTATTTTTAAGGGTCTTACAATATACTTGGTAATGGTACATGCTGAATCCATGAAATATATTGAGAGAAAGTTGTGTTAGGTGTTTCGACAACGAGTAATGTTTTATTTTTGGTCCCCTCTCTGTTATGCATTTTATTCTTGCATTTTTTTTGGAGGTTATCTGGATTAATCTTCTATGATTATTCCTCTTACGGTGTTTGTATTTTACTTTGTGACAGATGATTTGATTTTGTTCCTGTGCAGACGTTACTGCAATCTGATGTAGCATTTTTGGGAAGTTTCATTTATCTTTATAAATAAATGCCTAAATCAGTATTCTTAAAAGTTTTATACGTTAAACAACAAAGAAGAAATCGATAAAAACAACAAAGAAGATGTCGAATACCAGAAAAGCAAGCAAGAGGCGGAAAAAAGAAATAAGAGAAAAGCACAAACGCAAGAGGGCGGTTCACTCTCTCTGGTGATGGGATGATTATGTGGTGCACTTCATTTGCGGTCTTTTTTCTTTTTGGGTTTAATGAATTTGTAGAGTTGAAAAACTAAGATAGTCCCGCAAGCCGGATGTTGGTTTTAGTTGATTTCTCATTGATAATCTCTTGTGGGATTATATTTGTCTTCTTCTTGGCTCAAGTTCTTATACTTTTTGGCTGGTCTTAATCGAGCCTTTTTTTTTTTTTTTCTAATTGAGCCTTTTTTTTGGAGGGGTAGATCTGCTGCTTTTTCATTTGGTGAGGTGTGGTTCGCGCTTTACTATCCGGTCTCTGTTCAGGTTAGCCTTTTTTTTATTGTTACATTTGTCTTTCGTCCCACTTCTTATGTTGTTGTTCAGATTAGAAGAACTATGATTTATTTATGCTTCTGCATTTTGGTACGTGTTTTTCACTGTGAGTGATTAATTATTTCCTTCAGTTTGGTTTTGAGATTCACTGATGTGAACCCACAGGGTTCTTTTATTTTTTTCAGGTCTAACAATAAGATTTTTTTATTTCAAGTTTTACTTTTTTTTCTCTTTTTTGGCCTGGTTTAGTAACAGATATGTCATATTTTCCTCACTTGAATATGCAATTTTTTTATATTTTGTTCTGTAAGAGGTACCAACACAGGCATGGCCCTTAACATGTTTTTCTCTCATCTCCATTAATCCATGACCGAATCCATTTCATCATCGGAATTGCATTTTCCTTTGTTTTCTTCTCTTTTTGAAATCTACAATGGATAATTAATTGTTTCAAGCGTGCCAAACTTTCAATCTTCCAATTGCATTTAACTTTTCTCAGATGAGTATTGAGGCTTTTGAATTATGTAAATTCTCGGAAAATTCTAATGAACTTATAGTAAATGCAATTCTTATAGATGAAAGAAGACTTTTGCTTTGTATGAAGAGGTATGAAAACCGCCTTACATAGTTAGGCAAAACCTATATTTGCGTCTCGAATGGGAAAAGCATGATCTGCTGATCTCTTGTTTAAATAGGGCACTGTATAGATGATATTCTGTTTCTTTTCATGTAACTTAGTTGAAATCTATGGTGTTATCTATTTAAATGACAGGAAAGTGTCGGAGTACACTTCCTTCTTATTTTTATTTATCTTTTTCCTCAACTTATTAAATTTCGAAAGGTGCATCAAACGGGTTCATGAAGCATTTTCTCCTGGCAGTGACTAGGTTTTCTGTTTGTAATTACACGAGGCAGCGTTGTAATATTCTTTTGAGGCATTTGAAGATGTTATCAAAGAAATATTGGCGAAATTGGTAGGCCTTTTTTGGAGTTTCAACAACGTACATGTTTCTCAAAATATATCCGGATGATTATTAAAACTGCCCCTAGGGTTTAGTCTAATTAACAAGAAAACCAACTTACCTTTTAGAATTACGAATGAGCCCCTGAGGTTTGTTTTTACCTTGCAAAAATTCACCCTCAAGAGTGGATAAAAAGGGGCTATTTGTGAGATAGGTAACCTCAAGGGGTTGTATGTAAGCTAAAAAAATGAGTTTTTTTTTTTCCTGTAACTATAAGATAGTTTCTGTAGTTTATCCCAAATCTATTTCTATGCAATTGATAGATGATTTTCTTGGTTCATTTCTATTAGGTTGAGGCAGGTAAAGTTTCTCATGTGAAGGAGCTGACGCATCCTCAAGTACCAGAGGATATTAACACGGCTATCAGGAGTGGGGAAGTTTGGGCTCCAACGCACATTATTACCACATTCTCTGATGATAGAGGTATGGATCCTATATTCGTTCTATTTTTTTGATAGATTATTCGTTCTATTGTTGACGTTGTGTAGAATGTGTATTTTGCATAAATGCCTAAACTTGAGTTTTTACCCATTGGAAGGTGAAGAGTCTTCCTATGCTGGAGTTCCCATGTCCTCCATTGTTGAACAGAGATTGGATGTTGATGTCATTTCTTTGTTGTGCTTTAAACGAAGTCTTCCTCATTATTGCACTCGTTTTATTGTGGTGACTTGTGTTATCTTGTACCGTTCCTCTATCGCCAACCCCCTGATATTTATAAACTACCATTTCAATTGGAGCTGAGAAGGTGTTTGGTTGTATAGCTCTCAGACAAAATCAAAGGTAATTTCATATTATTACATTTCACCCATATATATTCTACTAAATATATGCCAACACCTTCTCTATTTCAGAAGATCCGCACACCGACATACACGTCGGCACATCATCACGCGGACGAACACTGAAGGCCAAAAAACTCGATTGAATCACCACTAATGTCCATATGTACATTCGAACCTCTAAGAAGTTTTGTACAAATAAATCAATTGTATATTACATCTTTTTTTTTACATTTCAGCTTTATCGCTTGCTTGCTCTTACAAATGTCTGTTAAGGAGGTAAGCCTTACTCCACTCAAATATATTGGTGAATGAATATTTTATTAAATAGTATGTGTGTGTGTGCTCCGTGTGTTTGCAGCGAACTGCTGTGTACATAAAGTCTGACTTATGTAGTGGTATTTTAATAATATAAGGGATACAATATCTAATCATGATACCTGCCCCCCCCCCTAAAAAAAGCGCAACACAGTATTTCTTAGATCGGTCCACTTAGATAGTATTGATAATAATTACAACATCCATGTGCATTACTATTTTATTAGGCATTGCAGTTGCCAACTGAAAATATGTCTTAAAAATACCACCAGAAAAAATAAATTTCATCTGATTGTCCTCAAACTTTTCTGTTCGGTGGCGACCTTTTTAGCTTTTCTTTAAATGTTCTTGTTTATGTTGTTCCAGATTTCATATAATCTATATAATCATTTTAGATTTTATGTTCTACGACTTAATTCTTTCTTCACATTTTGATTGAGATATTTTGATTCCCTCAATCTCAATATGCTGTACTTTGTTGACCTCATATTTCTACTTTTTGGCAATTGTACGGTTTGTAACTAAATTTATTAAATTCTCATGTCTGTATCTGCTGTTACAACTTTATTCTCATGTTTGCTCGTCTCTTCCACCTACCTGCCTGCTTCGGATGCCCAGCTGACACGTCTACCTTTAATCTTCTCTTTGGTTTCTGAGAAACCCAATGCTGCTGTGTGTATTTTTCATTTCAGTTCTTTCTTCTTTCTTGTTCTTTTTTTTCTCTTGCTTTCCTGTTGTGGATTAGCATGTACCTTTTTATTACCCTTCATTATGTTTCATGACTTTTATGATTACGGCCTCTGTTTGTTGAGGCCAATGTCAATTTTTTTTTTTCAGTTTTTGATGATTACGGCCTCTGTTTGTTCAGGCCATTGTCAAATTCTCTCTTCTTTCTTGTTCTAATATTTCTGCTGTGTTTATCTATTTTTGGCCCTTCCTAAATCAGCTATTTTGCTTCTTATTCCAGGTTCTGCAACTCGTCCATTATTTGCTTTTCGAACAGGTATTTATTATCTCTATTTGTTATTTGTACTTGCTGATTGGATTTGATATTATGTGTTATGTTATTTTGTCATGCTCTTATTTTGATTGCCCATTTTTTATCTCTTTCATTACTGCCTCCATGTGTCCTCTGATTTGGATTCGTAAATTTCACATGCTGTCGTAATTTTTTTTGTATTTGTTTTCTAATTCGTTGATATAGGGTGATATAGAGGTCATATTCTTTTCTACCCTTGTTAATTAGATGTTTGGCTTTGAAACCTAAAAAAAGCTTCTCTTGTGACAACTATTTTTGTTGCGTACATAATTTGTCCTTTGGTAAGTCTTTGCAGTTTCGCCACGATTTTACCTCGTGCTATTCTGGCCTCGACTTATTTTTATTTTTTCCGGTTTCTCAGTTTTTAAAATCCGCCAGGCCTGCCTCATCTATTTTTCAGAATGTTCTCGCCGCGTGTCCCCTCATTCAACTCTTCCCACCTGTTTCTCTCAATATATATGTTTCTCCTGCATGCTTAGGTAACGTGTCACTCATATGTGTCTTCTTTTCTTCGATTTGACAGAGGTTTCCCCTCTTTCCTCTTTTATTTTTCGATCTCCTTCTTGATTTTCCTCTTTCAATTCACTACAAGTTCCTGCGACCCGGCCTATTTTTGAGGTTAGTCTTTCTTTTGTTTTGTTTAATTTTGTTGTTGAGTATTTATGGATTTACAGAGGGTTTTAGCGCCATGAGGATTATTTTGTGGTGAAGTCAATATTTCTTTGTATAAAACAAAAAGACGCAATTATCAAACATTGTGATGCTGATTTAGTTTTTCATTTTTCCTTGGCCCTTTCCTATTAAAGAAGCAATGACCAAACATACTTTTATTCGTATTTTTAGGCGAGAATGTTGGTATTACTGGAAAATCGATCGATGAAATGGTTCTTTGCATGTTTTGCAACGATGCGCAGGTCGATCTTGCCGTTGTTTATACCTCATGTGGACTTCATGTTCATGTTGTGAAATTTTAGCTTCCATGTAATTTTAGTTGCATGATTTGAAGCATTTTGAGTTTTGATTGTTGTTTCGATTATCTTGGGTTGTTTGATATAGTGTAATGCCAACATCGAAATCTGCAAATAGATGCCACGAAGAGTGAAAAAGAAACTACAGGCGAGCAAGCTAGCAAAGTGGTGGGTGCACCTTGCGAGGGTAAGTGAGATTTTCTATTAGATTTGTATTATAGGCGATATTCTTGCGGTTGGGTTTGTGCTGTAGATGTAGATTTAAATGGTTAGTTTATTTTGGCAGTTACCTGGAAATTATTTATTTGTCTTGCAATGTTCATATCTTGCTTTCTCAGTGTTCTTTTTTTTAGAGAGTTGGACTCATCTTTTTATTCGTTACAAAAATTGGTTCTTTTAGTTTTGTTATGCTTTATTTTAGAGCTCAAGTTCATAAATCTGAGAAGAGGGCAAAAAAATTGAGGTTAGTGTTATGGCTTATTACAGATAATACTAAGTTATGGATAATTACAAAAATATTTCTTAGAATTTGATCTAATTACAAAAAGAATCAGTTATTTTTCGATATTGTCGATATCCCCCCACAGTTAGTTATCAATATTTTTGATTTGCACGTTTGCAAAGATGTGGAAAGAGTTGCAGGTTAAGATGGATTATTTATTTGAGGCTTGATTTGAAGAAATGAATGTTTTCACAGGAAGAGAATTTGATCATTACTGAGGTAGCTCTTGGCGGGAGGTGCTTATCACTTATAGGCCGAACTTTGTTTTTTTCTTTATTATTCAAGAAACATGGTCTAATGTCGCAGGACGAGAACACCCCTGTGCAGCACATTCTGGAGCCTGATATTTTCTTGGAAGCATTTCCAAGAACTTTTGTTTTTTCGATTTGAATCTGATTAAATTGCACGGAAACCGAAAAGGCCTATTATTTTTATTTTTTTCTTGGTTTTCTTGGCTCGGTTCGGGTCAGTACTCGCTCAGTTGTTCGAGGCATATTTTTGGCACCTCCTTCGTCCTTTTATTTATTCTTGCTTCTCCAATGTCTTCGCTGATATTTGTTTCCTTCTTTCTTTGTTGGGTGTATTTTAGGTGTTCTTGGGTTATAGACGATGTTTGTGTTTATGCATATTTTCTGCATTTGTTTACATTTTTTATCGACTAACTGTATTTTTTTCCTTGCCCGATTTCAGGATTGCCAAATTTGTTTTGCCTTCGCTGCTCCGAGCATTCCTGATGTAACACCCCCAATCCGCTCAGGGATATTACACGCCGTAGAACCTTTCCTCAAGGATCTACCAGGCTGGTAACAACAAACGAACAACTCGACAATGCCTTTAAGGCTAAAAAGACTCAGTAGACCGATTTGGCCTTTCAGTAAAAACATACAACTCTAACACATTACATGCCCACGCAGGGGTCGAATACAAAATGCTCCCGTACAACGGGGAAAAATACTGCAACGGAAATAAAATACAACTAAATCAATACGACATCAACGAGTCCTCGTGTGATTAGTATCGTTCATCTTTCATCATCCTTCATGCCGACCCTATGCTCTGCTCCAAAACCTGAATGCAATACAGACATCCACCCCCCGAATACTCGGGGGTTAGCAAAACTCCACTGTTTTGCTAGTGCAAATACAAAGTGCAAATACGAGCCATATAATTCAAGTTCCAAGAATAACAATAACCGGGAATCCTCAAAGATTCAAATACAATGAAACGAATACTTACCAAGGCAAGAGTTTGAGTAAAACTTTCCAAATCCGAAAGATCACAAATAACGAGAACGGTTTGCAAAATGGTTTAAAATACCCTTGGGAGTTTTAATAGAAAACAATTTAGGATTATCAAATCCTTCTCTTTCCAAAATCAACGAGTCACAGAAGGTTTTATTTTCGCAAATAGGAAACCACTAACAATTTGCAGGGTCAGAGCCCAACATCACGTGTCCTCGAAGGACATAAAAATCAACAAAACATAATCGCACACGCGCATCGCCTAGGACCGGGACGAAGCCACAAATCCCACTCGAGGCCTCGAAGGACCCTCCAGAGCTGGCTAGCGAAACAAGTCACACACAAATCACAACCATAAGTTATCTCGGCATCTGGCTAACAAGCCACGAACCTCGGAGTCCCCGCAAGACATACCCGATGGTAACCCCACTAGTTATCCCGGCATCGGGCTAACAAGCCACGAACCTCGGAGTCCCCGCAAGACATACCCGATTGGATAACCCATGACACGTACATCACAACCAAATCACAACCATAAGTTATCCCGGCATCGGGCTAACAAGCCACGAACCTCGGAGTCCCCACAAGACATACCCGATGATAACCCCACTAGTTATCTCGGCATCGGGCTAACAAGCCACGAACCTCGGAGTCCCCGCAGGACATACCTGATTGGATAACCCCACGGTCTGCTTGACCCATACTAGCAAGTATGGATCCCGGAGATTCAACAATCCTACCCGGAGGCACATCACTTATAACAAGCACATAACAATAATCGATTATCAAGCCAAACAACATTAAGCATCGCAACCTCCTTTCAAAGAAGTAACAACTAACATCACCCCATGTACAAAACGCAATACACTGAAATGAAGCCATATACGTACACATGCATTATTATGCACCACATAAAATCCAAACATATCCAAAGGATCCACGTAGTCACTTACGACCCACACAATTACAAAACACACACGTTTTGAAAGAGAGCCTTTAACAAGGCTAATCGAATCTTTTGAAAATAATTTTCAAACGACCAAACAAACACATTTAGACGATCACCAATTATCATATCCACAAAACAAGAATTATATGGACAAGGTACTTGCCTCAAAATCGGCACACAAGTATCCCGACAAACACGGCTCAAGCGGAAAGCTTCGAAACGCCCGATGCTATCGAAAAGGAAGACGACAATGAACGGAAGGGTTCAACTTGGTTTCTTCGCAAGAAACTCGACCCTAACAACATATAATCAATAAATCAACGATCATACGAGGAAGAATAATCGTAGAACGTCCGAAAACCCCTCTAAGGCATTCTACCGGACACCTTCAAGGCGTCGATCAAGAACTCGACCAAAACTACGAATCGATACGATCCAACCATGGAATAACAAGGGAAAAGATATAATACATTTAAATAATCATCAATCCATCATAATCTTAAGTTAAATCGGATTAAACGGACGAAATCAACCAAAATACCCAAATTCCCCAAAACTAGATTTCTAGAAATCCAACCTTGATTCGGCAGATCGGAGGAGGTTATGGGATGATTGATTTGTAATATCCGCAATTTTCGATTTTCGGTAAATTTCTTTTTTCGGCCGGAGTCCGTTTTGACGACTCGCTCATGACCGTTTCGTCATTCTGAGAATGATTAATTCTACACTTTTTGTCATCCGAGTTCGTTTCGGTGTTGTTTTGTTGAGTTCCGTGATTTTTAGCGACTTTTCCGCACTTGAGTTCGATTCTTGCGAATCTCGTCCGAAACTGCTGTTTCGAGTTTCCCGCAAGTCCGTTTAACTTTGTTAGACGTGTTGTGAACTTCGGTTTGGTTATTCGATCACGTATCGTGATTTCCGGGCGTTTTGGGCCATTTTGTAATTTCTTGAAAGTTACGGGTATCCGTATCTGTAATTGTTATCTCGACCCGTTTCTTGGTCGCGTATGATTAATTATGGTATTACGTTTTCATTTCGAGTCGTTGATGTCGTCATGAACTTTTCGTCGTGTCAGATTCAGTGTGTTTTCGGAAATCGAGGCGTCGGGTCGTGGCGAGTGGCGGTGGCCGGGCCAGTGCGGCATCGGAAAGTCTTGAGCCAGCGGCGAGCACGGCGAACCGCGTAGCGCACGCTTCTGGCCAGGGGCCTTCTGCCTTAGCTTCAGCGATGTAAGCGCCTGTTGTCAGTCGGCCAGCGTATCTTGCTCGGGCCTTAGCGAGGGATTACGAGGTTCGGAATCGGTCGGGATCGGCGGGTAGCGCACGCTCTTGTCGGTCGTGGCGCCACGCTGCCGGCGGGGGTAGCGCCTTGCGTCGGCCGACTAGCGTGCGTTACGGATGAGTTTGTTAGTCCGGTGGCTCTTTGGGCCAGTCGGCTAGCGCGCAGCTTCGGCCGTTGCGCACGCTAGCGGGAGTCAGCGGTCGAGTCATGGTCGGCGGGGTGTCGGTGGTGCCGGTCATGCGGGCCATGGCGAGAGTGCTCGGCGATCTTGGCCGATAGCGCACGCTAGGCCAGGAAAGGCTGGCGCCACGCTAGTTACGGCCCGATATAAAAATGACAGAGACCCGACTTTCTCAGTCATTTTTCATTTCATTTCCCTTCGGTCCGAGGCTGGGGTTTTGGAGGAGACGAAACCATGTTGTTGGACAACAAATCCATGAAGTTTCTGAGTTTATATCACCGATCAATCATCCTATAACATCCTTCGATCCAGCGAATCAAGGTTAGATCTTTAGAACCCTACTTTTGGGTAGATTTGGGGGTTTTCGCGTTTGTCCGATTCGTTCCGTTTTGTCGATTAATTCATGATGAAAAGGATTAATCTTGTTGGTATTCTTAGTTTCCCTACGGATTCATGGTATATTTCGTGATTTTTACGGAATCGAGAGGGTTTGGTTGTGGTCCGCCCTCGTTGTTTATATGCGAATATACATGAATCGTAGGCGGGTTTTCGGGTGTATTCCGATTCCGTATTCATTTAGAAATGGTTGTGATTGTATTCTTCGAATCGTTAGGTTCGGTTTCGTTGGTTCCTAGCGTTCGTCGGTGACTTTCCTTTCCGTTCGTTGTGTCGTCAATAATTCAAGGCAAGTATCTTATTATACGACTTGTATCTTGTGAATAGTAATTACGTATGATATGTATAACGATTTTGCTTGCCTCCGTAAATATGTTCCGTTTGAGTTGGTTGTGTTTTCCGAAATTTGAAGGCTTTGTGATAATAGTGATATATTGGTATACGTGTTAGGCGTTGTGCCATTTGTGCAGGATTGCGATGTACATATGAGATGGTTGTACACATGTTTGTTCAATGTATTGTGTACCGAATGTGTGTTGTGTTGGTTAAGAGTCGTTGTGATGATCATGATGTTTGTGTTGTTTTGGTTTACATGCTTGATTGTACATTTCGGCGTAATGTGGAATGACTTGACATTTAATGATTATGAATTGTGTCGAGTCGATGTGTGTGTGATCCAGGTAGGGTCTGACGAGGCCTCTGGAGTTCGGTACATGATGTGTACGAACAAAGTGTGTGAACTAGGTAGGTTCTGACGAGGCTTCTGGAGTCCGGTACATGACGTGTACGGACAAGGTGTGTGATCCAGGTAGGGTCTGACGAGGCCTCTGGAGTTCGGTACATGATGTGTACGAACGATGCTGTAGCCGGGTAGGGTCCGTTGAGGCCTCCGGAGTTCGGTACATGATGTGTACGAACAGTGTGTGTGGTCCGGGTAAGGTCCGTCGAGGCCTCCGGAGTTCGGTACATGATGTGTACGAACGGTGTGTGTGGTCCGGGTAAGGTCCGTCGAGGCCTCTGGAGTTCGGTACATGATGTGTACGAACAATGATCGTGTAGCAGTGATCGTTCGGGTAACATTTTAAATATGGATCTCGGACTCATAATGATATATTATTTGGTGTGCTTTGAAACGAGAATCGGGCTAAGGCCCTATTGTTTACGAAAAGGTTTTGTAAATTGGGACTCGAGGTCCAAAAGATTTTCTGCTTTAAAAATCTCCGAGATGATGTGTTCCTTTTCAAATATCTCTTACTTGAGTTCGAAATTCTAAAACTTCTCGGGAACATTTTGATAATGGATTTTCATATTAAATTCGTAGTTGCTATTTGCTTGTTACATTTCGTATGGTTTGATACTTGCACTAGTAAAACAGTGGAGTTTTACTAACCCCAGTATTCGGGGGTGGATGTCTGCTTTGCGTCAGTGCGTGCGGTTCGGGGGAGCGATCACGGGATTGGCACAAGAGGATGACGAGTGCGATACTAATCATGAGTCGAGAGTTGTTTTATTTTCATTGTGTTGTCGAGTTGATTTCGGTCTTAGATGTATTGTATTTCGACCCCTGCGTGGGTAATGTTGTTAGTCGATCTTGTTGATAGAGTTGTGTGACCTCATCTGTGCATTGTGTTTATGTGTAAGTGACCTTAACGGTCTGTATTATTATATTATTTGACCCTGGCCGGGCAAGCATTTGGTTGTTTATGGACGTTTAGCCTGGTAGATCCTTGCGGAAAGGGTTTACGGCGTGTAATATTCCCATACAGTTTTGGGGATGTTACATTTATGGTATCAGAGCTTAGGTTGCGGAAACCTAGGCTGTCGGGTCGAGTCAAGTCGTGATTGTCGAGTAATGTGTTGTCTTGTCGTTCGAGTCGTCAGGTGACAAGTTGAGTTGTGCGTAGTCACAACGTGTCGGTTATGTTATCGGACGAGATTAGTATCGTGGACGACCGTCACCTCCGTGCGACCTGTGGATGTAAGTCTCCTCTTTTATGCGTAATACCGGTGTATTTCGATTTTATCTTAGTGAGCTAATTGCGGCGCATAATTTTATTTACATAGTATTGTGTAATATAGTTGTGTTTAATATTCGTGGCACATAGTATGTGTGTAGAACTGGACACGTTATTGTTTTATCTTTGAACCACCGGGTGGGGTGGTATGTTGTGAAAGTTGTAAACCTTGATGGGTTTCGAAAAGGTACCGACGGAAGAGTTGTGAGAAACTCCGATGAATGATTTTGCTGTGTGCTTAAACTTGATACCACGAGATGCATTTGATTGAATTGGCGACCCTGGTTGCCATTGGAGTATGTGGTTTTAAATTACTGTTTTGGAGCGTTGTAATTTTGTCCGCTATGGGTAAGTTTGAGAATGTTTTCGAAGGACTTTACGATTTGAGAATTTTTGTAAAAATCAATTTTTGGAAAATATTTTGGTGGTGCGGTCAAACCACGGTCTATGTGGATTTTTTAAAATTTGTTAAAATTTGACAAATGGGCCGTGTATTTTCAAATGACACAATCAGACGGTATTTGAAAAATGTGTTTTGAAGTACTTCAGACATTGTAAAATATTACCGTCGTGTTGGTTATTAACTAAACGATTTTTGAAAAATTTTATTTTGCGAGCGATTTTGGTTTTGAATTTTGAACTTCATATGTCCACGTGTTGGGGCTAAGTGGTTGTCATAAGTTTGTGGTGTTGTTGTGCTCGCCGGAGAATGTTTCAGTGTTTTCTAAATGTTGAGATACATGGTTTTTATTGAACGACCGAGGTATTAAAAGTGTTTTCAAAAATTTCATTTCACCAAATTTTTCAAACTTAAGAATTTTAAAATTTTATCATTTGAATAATACCCCGGAAATACTTTATTTCATTGCTAGTGTGTGGTCCTTACGATATGTGTGTGGTTTTGACCGTGTTTGATTTGATAAAATTCAAACATCTCTGTTAATGTGACTGTGTGAATTATTTTTTTTAATGAAGTTCTAGAATTACAGTGTTAGTTCGTGCACGTGTGAAATGACTTGGGGTTGATGTTATATCGTGCTGCTATTTATCGTCCTATGTTGACGTTGTGATGTTTATTTGGTTGTGTTATTCTGATTGATCGTCCATTCAGTATGCCGAGAGGTCGAGGGCGAGGACGTGGTCGTAGGGTTGACATTGGCGCCGCCACGATCCTTCGTCAGGTGGTGACCGATTGGCGCATGTGAATCGGGCCGTACACCGTGACGGATTCCAGGATGAGGATAACGGAGCTAGTAAGTGGTTACGAGATGTGATGAGAATGCACCCGCCCCGTTTGTAGGTTCTTTGGACTCGTTAAGTGGGAGAATTGGCTCTTCCGGTTAGACGAGAACATTTGATCTTGTAGCTTGCCCGATGAGAGAAGAGTGCCTATCGCTCAATACCTACTCGGCAGGGAAGGCTGCGGTGGTGGGAGGCCGTGGCGCCTAGTGATCGTACCGCTACTTGGACCGAATTCAAAGCGCCATGGAGGCGAGTATTGTCCGCCGCTGTTAAAGAGCGTAGGATTGTCGAGTTTTCTCGGCTACGCCCGAGACGATGTCGATATCGGCGATAGTCGATTATAATCGGCAATTTGTGTTATGTTCGGGATCGTGTGAAAAGTGAGGCGAGATAAGGTTCGTTATTTCGATATGCGTATGAAACCTCGGATTCGGCGGTGTATGGCTCCTTTTATGTGTACAACCTTGAAGGACTATCGGGATCGAGCCTTAGCATTTGAAATGGCTATAATGTCTACCGAGTCCGTATCGATAGCGAAGAAGCGAAGATCTCCGTTGACGCATCGGGAAGTAAGGGGTGGGATTCCCACACCTCAACCTTCGTATCGGTAGAGCATGGGACCTTCTCGGTCGGCTAGAGAATCGAAGGACCCAAGACGGTGTCTTTGAGTTACAGTAATGCTCTAGGTGTTTCAAGCGTAACGTCTTAAGCCATGAACGCGCATTGTAAGAAACCGCCCGTGACTTGTTATAATTGTGGACACGAGGGCATCGAGTTCGATCTTTGCGAGATTGTTGCCGAGATGATAAGGACCGAGTACCATTCCTACTTAGGAGCGCATCGATGTCGGTGATAGTGTTTTTGGTACTAGGCGTGGATTGTTTCTCGTGTAGAGGGTATCTTGCGGCGTTTTACGTTTGGAACTTGTTAAATGATATTGTTTTGAATAAGTTCTGTATAGTTGTTGAACATACAGAGGCATGACAATGGACCGCGGGTCATGATCATGGTATTTTATTATGTGTCGTTATATTTTGTTTCGTATCATTGTGATAACCTTAATTAAAGTTTCTGGACGGAACTTATAATTTAGTATGATATGATGAAATATCCAGTATTCTCGTTTTTACATTATCTTGAATTTTTTGTGTTTTGACGTCGGACATTTCCTTGTTGATGAGTAACGAGTGATTACTAACATTAAACTCTAATTGTTTCTTTCGCATAGCCGTTCTAGTCGGGTGCGGCTTGTTGTCGCGTGCGTTTCTTGATTTAATGTGTGCATGTGATGTGACGTAAATTGCTCGTTATTGTTTCAAATCCTAGGCAACGACGTTGTGTTGGTCGTCGTGGAGTGTGTTTTCACACCGTATATTCCATTGCATTGTTTGTAACATTTCGCCGTTGGGCGTTAGTTACGCGTTTCTTGTGTATCTCGTTGAGTTTTTTTTCTGGCGGGATATTGCTTCTCCCTACTTGTTTTAAGTTTGGACGAAACTTCTTTTAAGGAGGGTAGAATGTAATATCATAATTTTGATTTTCGGTAAATTTCTTTTTTAGTGAGTCCGTTTTGACGACTTCGCTCATGACCGTTTCGTCATTGAGAATGATTAATTCTACACTTTTGTCATCGAGTTCGTTTCGGTGTTGTTTTGTTGAGTTCCGTGCTTTTAGCGACTTTTCGCACTTGAGTTCGATTCTTGCGAATCTCGTCAAAGCTATTGTTTGAGTTTCCATAAGTCCGTTTAACTTTGTTAGGCGTGTTGTGAACCGGTTTGGTTATTCGATCACGTATCGTGATTTCCGGCGTTTTGGGCCATTTTATAATTTCTTGAAAGTTACGGGTATCCGTATCGTAATTGTTATCTCGACCCGTTTCTTGGTCGCGTATGATTAATTATGGTATTACGTTTTCATTTCGAGTCGTTGATGTCGTCATGAACTTTTCGTCGTGTCCGTTCGTGCGTTTTCGGAAATCGGCGTCGGGTCGTGGCGGTGACGGTGGCCGGACCGGTGCGGCCTTGTCGGAAGTCTTTGGGCAGCCGGCGAGCACGGCGAACCGTGTAAGCGCACGCTTCTGGCCGGACAGCTGCGCTAGCTCAGCGATGTAGTGCTGCTGTCGAGTCGGCCAGACGCTTATCGGGCACAGGCGAGAGGATTACGAGGTTACGGAATCGGTCGGGATCGGCGGTAGCGCCACGCTCTTGTCGGTCGTGGCGCACGCTAACGGCGAGGGTAGCGCCTGTTGTCGGCCGACTAGCGTACGTTAAGGATGAGTTTGTTAGTCCGGTGGCTCTTTGGGCCAGTCGGCTAAGCGCGAGCTTGGCCGTTGCGCACGCTAGCGGGAGTCGGGCGGTCGAGTCATGGTCGGCGGGTGTCGGTGGTGCGGGTCATGCGGGCCATGGTCGAGTGCTCGGCCGTCTTGGCCGATAAGCGCACGCTAGGCCGGAAGGCTAGCGCCACGCTAGTTCCCCGATATAAAAATAGCAGAACCGGCGACTTTCTCGGTCATTTTTCATTTCATTTCCCTTGGTCCGATTTGAGGTTTTGGAGGAGACGAAACCATGTTGTTGGACAACAAATCGATGAAGTTTCTGAGTTTATATCACCGATTAATCATCCTATAACATCCTTCGATCCAGCGAATCAAGGTTAGATCTTTAGAATCCTACTTTTGGGTAGATTTGGGGGTTTTCGCGTTTGTCCGATTCGTTCCGTTTTGTCGATTAATTCATGATGAAAAGGATTAATCTTGTTGGTATTCTTAGTTTCCCTACGGATTCATGGTATATTTCGTGATTTTTACGGAATCGAGAGGGTTTGGTTGTGGTCCGCCCTCGTTGTTGTTTATATGCGAATATACATGAATCGTAGGCGGGTTTTCGGGTGTATTCCGATTCCGTATTCATTTAGAAATGGTTGTGATTGTATTCTTCGAATCGTTAGGTTCGGTTTCGTTGGTTCTAGCGTTCGTCGGTGACTTTCCTTTAGTTTGTTGCGTCGTCAATAATTCAAGGCAAGTATCTTATTATACGACTTGTATCTTGTGAATAGTAATTACGTATGATATGTATAACGATTTTGCTTGCCTCCGTAAATATGTTCCGTTTGAGTTGGTTGTGTTTTCCGAAATTTGAAGGCTTTGTGATAATAGTGATATATTGGTATACGTGTTAGGCGTTGTGCCATTTGTGCAGGATTGCGATGTACATATGAGATGGTTGTACACATGTTTGTTCAATGTATTGTGTACCGAATGTGTGTTGTGTTGGTTAAGAGTTGTTGTGATGATCATGATGTTTGTGTTGTTTTGGTTTACATGCTTGATTGTACATTTCGGCGTAATGTGGAATGACTTGACATTTAATGATTATGAATTGTGTCGAGTCGATGTGTGTGTGATCCAGGTAGGGTCTGACGAGGCCTCTGGAGTTCGGTACATGATGTGTACGAACAAAGTGTGTGAACTAGGTAGGGTCTGACGAGGCCGGAGTCGGTACATGACGTGTACGGACAAGGTGTGTGATCCGGTAGGGTCAGCGAGGCCTCCGGAGTTCGGTACATGATGTGTACGAACGATCTTTGTAGCCGGGTAGGGTCCGTTGAGGCCTCGGAGTTCGGTACATGATGTGTACGAGCGGTGTGTGGTCGGGTAAGGTCCGTCGAGGCCTCGGAGTTCGGTACATGATGTGTACGAGCGGTGTGTGTGGTCGGGTAAGGTCCGTCGAGGCCTCTGGAGTTCGGTACATGATGTGTACGAACAATGATCGTGTATGATGATCGTTCGGGTAACATTTTAAATATGGATCTCGGACTCATAATGATATATTATTTGGTGTGCTTTGAAAGCGAGAATCGGGCTAAGGCCTATTGTTTACGAAAAGGTTTTGTAAATTGGGACTCGAGGTCAAAAGATTTTTACGCTTTAAAAATCTCCGAGATGATGTGTTCCTTTTCAAATATCTCTTACTTGAGTTCGAAATTCTAAAACTTCTCGGGAACATTTTGATAATGGATTTTCATATTAAATTCGTAGTTGCTATTTGCTTGTTACATTTCGTATGGTTTGATACTTGCACTAGTAAAACAGTGGAGTTTTACTAACCCCCGAGTATTCGCGGGGTGGATGTCTGTTTTGCGTCAGTGCGTGCGGTCGGGAGGCGATCACGAGTTGGCACAAGAGGATGACGAGTGCGATACTAATCATGAGTCGAGAGTTGTTTTATTTTCATTGTGTTGTCGAGTTGATTTCGGTCTTCCGATGTATTGTATTTCGACCCTGCGTGGGTAATGTTGTTAGTCGATCTTGTTGATAGAGTTGTGTGACCTCATCGGTGTGTGTTTATGTGTAAGTGACCTTAACGGTCTGTATTATTATATTGTTTGACCCTGGCCGGGCAAGCATTTGGTTGTTTATGGACGTTTAGCCTGGTAGATCCTTGCGGAAAGGGTTTACGGCGTGTAATATTCCCATACAGTTTTGGGGATGTTACATTTATGGTATCAGAGCTTAGGTTGTGGAAACCTAGGCTGTCGGGTCGAGTCAAGTCGTGATTGTCGAGTAATGTGTTGTCTTGTCGTTCGAGTCGTCAGGTGACAAGTTGAGTTGTGCGTAGTCACAACGTGTCGGTTATGTTATCGGACGAGATTAGTATCGTGGGCGACCGTCACCTCCGTGCGACCTGTGGATGTAAGTCTCCTCTTTTATGCGTAATACCGGTGTATTTCGATTTTATCTTAGTGAGCTAATTGCGGCGCATAATTTTATTTACATAGTATTGTGTAATATAGTTGTGTTTAATATTCGTGGCACATAGTATGTGTGTAGAACTGGACACGTTATTGTTTTATCTTTGAACCACCGGGTGGGGTGGTATGTTGTGAAAGTTGTAAACCTTGATGGGTTTCGAAAAGGTACCGACGGAAGAGTTGTGAGAAACTCCGATGAATGATTTTCTTTGTGTGCTTAAACTTGATACCACGAGATGCATTTGATTGAATTGGCGACCCTGGTTGCCATTGGAGTATGTGGTTTTAAATTATTTGTTTTGGAGCGTTGTAATTTTGTCCGCTATGGGTAAGTTTGAGAATGTTTTCCGAAGGACTTACGATTTGAGAATTTTTGTAAAAATCAATTTTTGGAAAATATTTTGGTGGTGCGGTCAAACCACGGTCTATGTGGATTTTTTTAAAATTTGTTAAAATTTGACAAATGGGCCGTGTATTTTCAAATGACACAATCAGACGGTATTTGAAAAATGTGTTTTGAAGTACTTGGACATTGTAAAATATTACCGTCGTTTTGGTTATGAACTAAAGGATTTTGGAAAATTTTTATTTTGCGAGCGATTTTTGGTTTTGAATTTTGAACTTCATATGTCCACGTGTTGGGGCTAAGTGGTTGTCATAAGTTTGTGGTGTTGTTGTGCTCACGAGAATGTTTGATATTTTCTAAATGTTGAGATACATGGTTTTTATTGAACGACCGAGGTATTAAAAGTGTTTTCAAAAATTTCATTTCACCAAATTTTTCAAACTTAAGAATTTTAAAATTTTATCATTTGAATAATACCCCGGAAATACTTTATTTCATTGCTAGTGTGTGGTCCTTACGATATGTGTGTGGTTTTGACCGTGTTTGATTTGATAAAATTCAAACATCTCATTAATGTATTTATGTGAATTATTTTTTTAATGAAGTTCTAGAATTACGGTGTTAGTTCGTGCACGTGTGAAATGACTTGGGGTTGATGTTATATCGTCTTTGCTATTTATCGTCCTATGTTGACGTTGTGATGTTTATTTGGTTGTGTTATTCGATTGATCGTCCATTCGGTATGCCGAGAGGTCGAGGCCGAGGGCGTGGTCGTAGGGTTGACATTGGCGCCGCCACGATCCTTCGTCAGTGGGTGACCGGTTAGCGCATGTGAATCGGGCCGTACACCGTGTGGGATTCAGGATGAGGATAACGGAGCTAGTAAGTGGTTACGAGATGTGATGAGAATGCACGCCCGTTTTGTAGGTTCTTTGGACTCGTTAAGTAGGAGAATTGGCTCTTCCGGTTGGACGAGAACATTTGATCTTGTAGCTTGCCCGATGAGAGAAGAGTGCCTATCGCTCAATACCTACTCGGCAGGGAAGGCTGCGGTGGTGGGAGGCCGTAGCGCCTGGTGATCGTACCGCTACTTGGACCGAATTCAAAGCGCCATGGAGGCCGAGTATTGTCGCCGCGGTTAAAGAGCGTAGGATTGTCGAGTTTTCTCGGCTACGCCCGAGGCGATGTCGATATCCCAGGCGATAGTCGATTATAATCGACGGCTGTGTTATGTTCGGGATCAGGTGAAAAGTGAGGCAGATAAGGTTCGTTATTTCGATATGCGTATGAAACCTCAGATTCGGCAGTGTATGGCTCCTTTTATGTGTACAACCTTGAAGGACTATCAGGATCGAGCCTTAGCATTTGAAATGGCTATAATGTCTACCGAGTCCGTATCAGTAGCGAAGAAGCAGAAGATCTCCGTTGACGCATCGGGAAGTAAGGGAATTGGGATTCCCACACCTCAACCTTCGTATCAGCCGAGCATGGGACCTTCTCGGTCAGCTAGAGAATCCAAAGGACCCAAGACGGTGTCTTTGAGTTCTGGTAATGCTCCTAGGTGTTTCAACTGTAACGTACTAAGCCATGAACGCGCGCATTGTAAGAAACCGCCCGTGACTTGTTATAATTGTGGACACGAGGGGCATCGAGTTCAGTACTGCGAGATTGTTGCCGAGATGATAAGGGACCGGAGTACCATTCCTACTTCCGGAGGGCGCATCGATGTCCAGTGATAGTGTTTTTGGTACTAGCTGCGTGGATTGTTTCTCGTGTAGAGGGGTATCTTGCGACGTTTTTACGTTTGGAACTTGTTAAATGATATTCTGTTTTGAATAAGTTCCTGTATAGTTGTTGAACATACAGAGGCATGACAGGGACATGGGGTCATGATCATGGTATTTTATTATGTGTCGTTATATTTTGTTTCGTATCATTGTGATAACCTTAATTAAAGTTTGGGACGGAACTTATTTTTTTGTATGATAGGATGTAATATCCAGTATTCGTTTTACATTATCTTGAATTTTTTTGTGTTTTGACGTCGGACATTTCCTTGTTGATGAGTAACGGAGTGATTTCTATCATTATACTCTATTTGTTTCTTTCGCATAGCCGTTCTAGTCGGGTGCGGCTTGTTGTCGCGTGCGTTTCTTGATTTAATGTGTGCATGTGATGTGACGTAAATTGCTCGTTATTGTTTCAAATCCTAGGCAACGACGTTGTGTTGGTCGTCGTGGAGTGTGTTTTCACACCGTATATTCCATTGCATTGTTTGTAACATTTCGCCGTTGGGCGTTAGTTACGCGTTTCTTGTGTATCTCGTTGAGTTTTTTTTCTGGCGGGATATTGCTTCTCCCTACTTGTTTTAAGTTTCGGGACGAAACTTCTTTTAAGGAGGGTAGAATGTAATATCCGCAATTTTTGATTTTCGGTAAATTTCTTTTTTCGGCCGGAGTCCGTTTTGACGACTCGCTCATGACCGTTTCGTCATTCTGAGAATGATTAATTCTACACTTTTTGTCATCCGAGTTCGTTTCGGTGTTGTTTTGTTGAGTTCCGTGCTTTTTAGCGACTTTTCCGCACTTGAGTTCGATTCTTGCGAATCTCGTCCGAAACTGTTGTTTCGAGATTCCCGCAAGTCCGTTTAACTTTGTTAGACGTGTTGTGAACTTCGGTTTGGTTATTCGATCACGTATCGTGATTTCCGGGCGTTTTGGGCCATTTTATAATTTCTTAAAAGTTACGGGTATCCGTATCTGTAATTGTTATCTCGACCCGTTTCTTGGTCGCGTATGATTAATTATGGTATTACGTTTTCATTTCGAGTCGTTGATGTCGTCCGCGAACTTTTCGTCGTGTCCGTTCCGTGCGTTTTCGGAAATCGAGGCGTCGGGTCGTGGCGGCTGAGCAGCTGGCCGGACCGGTGCGGCACTGTCGGAAGTGCTGGGCACTGGCCGAGCAGGCACGGCAGGAACCGGCGTAGCGCACGCTACGGCCGGGGCCTTGTGCGCGCTTCAGCTCGGTAGCAGCGCCTGTTGTCGAGTCGGCCAGCGTCTGCTCGGGCACAGGCGAGAGGATTACGAGGTTACGGAATCGGTCGGGATCGGCGAGTAGCGCCGCTCTGTCGGTCGTGGCGCCACGCTAACCGGCGAGGGTAGCGCCGCTGTCGGCCGACTAGCGTACGTTACGGGATGAGTTTGTTAGTCCGGTGGCTCTTTGGGCCAGTCGGCTTGCGCGCGAGCTTCGGCCGTTGCGCACGCTAGCGGGAGTCGGGCGGTCGAGTCATGGTCGGCGGGGTGTCGGTGGTGCCGGGTCATGCGGGCCATGGTCGAGTGCTCGGCGATCGGCGATAAGCGCCACGCTAGGCGGGAAGGCTAGCGCACGCTAGTTCGGCCCGATATAAAAATGACAGACGGCGACTTTCTCGGTCATTTTCATTTCATTTCCCTTGATCAGGTGGGGTTTTGGAGGAGACGAAACCATGTTGTTGGACAACAAATCGATGAAGTTTCTGAGTTTATATCACCGATCAATCATCCTATAACATCCTTCGATCCAGCGAATCAAGGTTAGATCTTTAGAATCCTACTTTTGGGTAGATTTGGGGGTTTTCGCGTTTGTCCGATTCGTTCCGTTTTGTCGATTAATTCATGATGAAAAGGATTAATCTTGTTGGTATTCTTAGTTTCACTACGGATTCATGGTATATTTCGTGATTTTTACGGAATCGAGAGGGTTTGGTTGTGGTCCGCCCTCGTTGTTGTTTATATGCGAATATACATGAATCGTAGGCGGGTTTTCGGGTGTATTCCGATTCCGTATTCATTTAGAAATGGTTGTGATTGTATTCTTCGAATCGTTAGGTTCGGTTTCGTTGGTTCCTAGCGTTCGTCGGTGACTTTCCTTTCCGTTCGTTGCGTCGTCAATAATTCAAGGCAAGTATCTTATTATACGACTTGTATCTTGTGAATAGTAATTACGTATGATATGTATAACGATTTTGCTTGCCTCCGTAAATATGTTCCGTTTGAGTTGGTTGTGTTTTCCGAAATTTGAAGGCTTTGTGATAATAGTGATATATTGGTATACGTGTTAGGCGTTGTGCCATTTGTGCAGGATTGCGATGTACATATGAGATGGTTGTACACATGTTTGTTCAATGTATTGTGTACCGAATGTGTGTTGTGTTGGTTAAGAGTCGTTGTGATGATCATGATGTTTGTGTTGTTTTGGTTTACATGCTTGATTGTATATTTCGGCGTAATGTGGAATGACTTGACATTTAATGATTATGAATTGTGTCGAGTCGATGTGTGTGTGATCCAGGTAGGGTCTGATGAGGCCTCTGGAGTTCATACATGATGTGTACGAACAAAGTGTGTGAACTAGGTAGGGTCTGACGAGGCCTCTGGAGTCCGGTACATGACGTGTACGGACAAGGTGTGTGATCCAGGTAGGGTCTGACGAGGCCTCTGGAGTTCGGTACATGATGTGTACGAACGATCTTTGTAAGGGTAGGGTCCGTTGAGGCCTCGGAGTTCGGTACATGATGTGTACGAGCGTGTGTGTGGTCGGGTAAGGTCGTCGAGGCCTCGGAGTTCGGTACATGATGTGTACGAGCGGTGTATGTGGTCGGGTAAGGTCCGTCGAGGCCTCTGGAGTTCGGTACATGATGTGTACGAACAATGATCGTGTAGCAGTGATCGTTCGGGTAACATTTTAAATATGGATCTCGGACTCATAATGATATATTATTTGGTGTGCTTTGAAACGAGAATCGGGCTAAGGCCCTATTGTTTACGAAAAGGTTTTGTAAATTGGGAGTCGAGGTCCAAAAGATTTTCTGCTTTAAAAATCCCCGAGATGATGTGTTCCTTTTCAAATATCTCTTACTTGAGTTCGAAATTCTAAAACTTCTCGGGAACATTTTGATAATGGATTTTCGTATTAAATTCGTAGTTGCTATTTG
This sequence comes from Orobanche coerulescens, assembly GCA_033398695.1. Lineage (NCBI taxonomy): Eukaryota > Viridiplantae > Streptophyta > Magnoliopsida > Lamiales > Orobanchaceae > Orobanche > Orobanche coerulescens. The sequence goes on from CM065809.1 coordinate 12,694,816, forward strand.
CTTGTTACATTTCGTATGGTTTGATACTTGCACTAGTAAAACAGTGGAGTTTTACTAACCCCCGAGTATTCGGGGGGTGGATGTGTAACACCCCCAGATCCAACCGGGAATATTACACGCCGTGGGCCCCGCGCCGGAACCCACCAGGCTAAAAACCAATTACAAGAACGACAAGAAGGCCGATGACGATAGTATTTTCCAAAACTCACAAAATCATTTGAAACACCAACTACCGTCAAGACAATCAAGGCCAAAAACTCGGTTAAGGGAATCGGTTTTCGAAATCAAACTCAGTTGGCAAAAAGCCGAAAGCCATTTGAAAGAACTCACGCAGCGGATAGAAATACAGTCCAAAATACATATACATCAATAATTAATACACAGACAAAATACACGATTCCCCAACAATATGCCATAGCCAGTATCGTCCGGAATCCTTGCCTCACGACCGCTACCATCAAAGTCCTCAATACCTGAAAAACAAGTCCCACAACGGGGTCAGCAATAATGCCCGACAAATAACCGCAAGTACATAAACATAAATATTCACATGCCATGCATCATGAGAATAATAACCTCAACGATAACCTTACCACTTCCGGTAATCCAACGATTCTCGTCAAAATCTCAATATCACGATAATACCACATAATACCTCAATACCAAATACTTTCTCGTACATAATCCTCTATGTACGATTACCATAAAACATACCTCTATCCGGACTTCCTTCCAGAATGCATACCACATACCAAAAATATCCAAAATGACATCAACAATATCCGAATACTACAATCTTCCCAAGATTGTCCAAGTATCTCGACAATCATCAACTGTGCATTCTAATCCTTTTAGAACATCACTGAACATTCGTCAATATGCAATACAACATAAAATACTTATGAAATGTAAATGGAATTACTCATCAAAACATTACAACCGAACAAGTAAACACTTGCCTGGATACCAACACGACAAAACCAACACCGAACTCATCGCCCTCGTCTACAAGCTCTTCAGCCCCGACTGGACGGAATATACGGCCTCCCAACGAAGCACAACGGTTATACCTATTGATTAATCACCCTAGAACAATAATCATGTCAATAATCGGACCAACTCGGTAACAAGGATCATAACAGGCACAATCTGGAATTCAACCTCGTATTATGATCCATAAATCCATCTCAAAACGGTTTAAACGAATCATCATCTTTAATAATATGAAGAAACATTCGAAGTTCTTATCAAAATCCATAAAATCCCGTATAACATCGTTATATGATTATCCAACATGTTCCTCACATGTAATCATCCAAGAAAAACGAACCATTAACAAAGGAATACGAAGATTACCTGGTTTAGACGAACCAAAAAGAAGAACACTAGAACTCCATCCAAAGAATCATGAACAACTTGAAGAACAAGGCTTGAATCCAAGCTCTCAATCTAATGTTGTTAAAGATTATCATTATACAGTATTTGGGAATCCAAATAACTCCCAACTCTCTCTCTCCCGACTAAAGGAAGAAGAATGGACGAAATGCTTCACAATACCCGTCTGTCCTCCTTTTATAATAAACATTATTAGCGTGCGCTAACATCTCATGTTTAGCGTGCGCTACCGCCTTAGCGTGCGCTAACTGACTTTGTTAGCGTGCGCTATCGAAGCCCAGAGGCTACTGCCTCGTTTCGTAAACTAGCTTACGTACGTAATGCCCATGCATTAACGTACGTAAACCATCATGCCTAGCGTACGCAAGTCCTTGACCTTAGCGTGCGCTATCTGAAGTTGACTTGCTACAGTATCGTGCCCCCACATGCCGAAAGCATCTGCGATTATCGGGATTCCTTTGACCGATCTGGAATTAGCGTGCGCTAATCATACGGTTTTAGCGTGCGCTAGCTCTACACGACAAACACTCGTTGACCTTATCTGGACACGCGTCGAACATGGCCGGGTCCACCCGCCGAAAGCTAAGATTCCATTATTGGCGATCTGGTGTTAGCGTGCGCTAACCAACATGCGTTAGCGTGCGCTAACTGAATGTAAAAATCAACTCAGGCCTACACGCCGCCACCTTCCGAAACTAACCCGGCAAGTCGTTACGTCGTTAGGGGTCCTCCTTAGCGTCGTAATCGAACCTCTTAGCGTACGCTATCAATACTTCGTGGCGTGCGCTACTGCACCCGATGGCGTGCGCTAATGAAACACTTATAGCGTGCGCTATCGTTGCTGTGCCTAGCCATATTCAGCTATCCTCAACCAATGTCTCGACTTACCAATCAAACATACGGCACAATGAATACATATACGCATTCAATAACATTATCAAACGTTCAGAACGTTCTCAAGCATAAATATCCATCAACGATATCCAACATATAAACGAAAAATATATCCGAAAAAATCGGGGTATTACACTCTACCCCCCTTAAAAATAAGTTTCGTCCTCGAAACTTGCAACCTCTGTACAAACATCTCAACAAAAAATCCAAATCACCAAGGCAACCAAATAAATACCGAATAATATACTTACAGGTCAGTTAAGACGAAGATCTCCCGTGATACTAGCATATGGCACCATTTCAAAAATCTCGACACAACAAGAATGCCAAAACAGAAATAATCACAATTTGAAAACGAATGGTCTCCGCCAAGACCACAAGAAGTTTAGAGCACTGTCGAGTTTTGTGGGATCTGTGACGCTGTGTCTCCTCACCTAAAGCGCATGAGCCGCTCCTTGTCACATGCACGTATCACCGGCGTTCCACTCCACATCGAAAGCCGCACATTGCACGTGCCTCGCACCAGCGTTCACTTCCCGATTGGAGCCGCACATTGCACATGACCACGGCACCGGCGTTCACTCCCTGCCTCGTCGGTCTCGGGAACACCAACAATCCCCAAACCCACACATCACCACAACAGTACTCAAAAATCATACAGTTCCAAAACATCACAAACATCACGCTACTACCACACCGGTAGAGCCACATAACACACATGCCCGGTTATCACAAAACCATGGGCTCCGATACCATATTTGTAACACCCCCAGATCCAACCGGGAATATTACACGCCGTGGGCCCCGCGCCGGAACCCACCAGGCTAAAAATCAATTACAAGAACGACAAGAAGGCCGATGACGATAGTATTTTCCAAAACTCACAAAATCATTTGAAAACACCAACTACCGTCAAGACAATCAAGGCCAAAAACTCGGTTAAGGGAATCGGTTTTCGAAATCAAACTCAGTTGGCAAAAAACCGAAAGCCATTTGAAAGAACTCACGCAGCGGATAGAAATACAGTCCAAAATACATATACATCAATAATTAATACACAGACAAAATACACGATTCCCCAACAATATGCCATAGCCAGTATCGTCCGGAATCCTTGCCTCACGACCGCTACCATCAAAGTCCTCAATACCTGAAAAACAAGTCCCACAACGGGGTCAACAATAATGCCCGACAAATAAACGCAAGTACATAAACATTAATATTCACATTCCATGCATCATGAGAATAATAACCTCAACGATAACCATACCACTTCCGGTAATCCAACGATTCTCGTCAAAATCCCAATATCACGATAATACCACATAATACCTCAATACCAAATACTTTCTCGTACATAATCCTCTATGTACGATTACCATAAAACATACCTCTATCCGGACTTCCTTCCAGAATGCATACCACATACCAAGAATATCCAAAATGACATCAACAATATCCGAATACTACAATCTTCCCAAGATTGTCCAAGTATCTCGACAATCATCAACTGTGCATTCTAATCCTTTTAGAACATCACTGAACATTCGTCAATATGCAATACAATATAAAATACTTATGAAATGTAAATGGAATTACTCATCAAAACATTACAACCGAACAAGTAAACACTTGCCTGGATACCAACATGACAAAACCAACACCGAACTCATCGCCCTCGTCTACAAGCTCTTCAGCCCCAACTGGACGGAATATACGGCCTCCCAACGAAGCACAACGGTTATACCTATTGATTAATCACCCTAGAACAATAATCATGTCAATAATCGGACCAACTCGGTAACAAGGATCATAACAGGCACAATCTGGAATTCAACCTTGTATTATGATCCATAAATCCATCTCAAAACGGTTTAAACGAATCATCATCTTTAATAATATGAAGAAACATTCGAAGTTCTTATCAAAATCCATAAAATCCCGTATAACATCGTTATATGATTATCCAACATGTTCCTCACATGTAATCATCCAAGAAAAACGAACCATTAACAAAGGAATACGAAGATTACGTGGTTTAGACGAACCAAAAAGAAGAACACTAGAACTCCATCCAAAGAATCATGAACAACTTGAAGAACAAGGCTTGAATCCAAGCTCTCAATCTAATGTTGTTAAAGATTATCATTATACAGTATTTGGGAATCCAAATAACTCCCAACTCTCTCTCTCCCGACTGAAGGAAGAAGAATGGACGAAATGCTTCACAATACCCGTCTGTCCTCCTTTTATAATAAACATTATTAGCGTGCGCTAACATCTCATGTTTAGCGTGTGCTACCGCCTTAGCGTGCGCTAACTGACTTTGTTAGCGTGCGCTATCGAAGCCCAGAGGCTACTGCCTCGCTTCGTAAACTAGCTTACGTACGTAATGCCCATGCATTAACGTACGTAAAACATCATGCCTAGCGTACGCAAGTCCTTGACCTTAGCGTGCGCTATCTGAAGTTGACTTGCTACAGTATCGTGCCCCCACATGCCGAAAGCATCCGCGATTACCGGGATTCCTTTGACCGATCTGGAATTAGCGTGCGCTAATCATACGGTTTTAGCGTGCGCTAGCTCTACACGACAAACACTCGTTGACCTTATCTGGACACGCGTCGAACATGGCCGGGTCCACCCGCCGAAAGCTAAGATTCCATTATTGGCGATCTGGTGTTAGCGTGCGCTAACCAACATGCGTTAGCGTGCGCTAACTGAATATAAAAATCAACATGGGCCTACCTGTCGGCCACCTTTCGAAACTAACCCAGCAAGTCGTTACGTACGTTAGGGGTCCTCCTTAGCGTACGTAACCGAACCTCTTAGCGTACGCTATCAATACTTCGTAGTGTGCGCTACCTGTACCCAGTAGCGTGCGCTAATGAAACACTTATAGCGTGCGCTATCGTTGCTGTGCCTAGCCATATCCAGCTATCCTCAACCAATGTCTCGACATACCAATCAAACATACGGCACAATGAATACATATACGCATTCAATAACATTATCAAACGTTCAGAACGTTCTCAAGCATAAATATCCATCAACGATATCCAACATATAAACGAAAAATATATCCGAAAAAATCGGGGTATTACAGGATGTCTGTTTTGCGTCCAGGTACGTGCAGATTCAGGGGAGCAGTCACAGGATTGGCACAAGAGGATGACGAGCTGCGATACTAATCATGAGTCGAGAGTTGTTTTATTTTCATTGTGTTGTCAGAGTTGATTTCAGTCTTCCGATGTATTGTATTTCGACCCCTGCGTGGGTAATGTTGTTAGTCAGTCTTGTTGATAGAGTTGTGTGACCTCATCGGTCTGTGTGTTTATGTGTAAGTGACCTTAACGGTCTGTATTATTATATTGTTTGACCCTGGCCGGGCAAGCATTTGGTTGTTTATGGACGTTTAGCCTGGTAGATCCTTGCGGAAAGGGTTTACGGCGTGTAATATTCCCATACAGTTTTGGGGATGTTACATGATTGATGCTATAAACTCAAGAACTTCGTGGATTGAAAGAACAACATCATGGCTCCATGATATACATACCTACAGCCGCGGAAGGGAAGAAAACGGGTGAGGAAAATGATGGAAAACCCGTCTGCAGGGCCTTAAATAGGCTGCCTGCCGGCCGCCTTACGTACGTAACCGGCCATGGCTTACGTACGTAACCGGCCATGGCCGACTCACTGCCTAGAAGTACCGACAGCGTTACGTACGTAACCGGACAAGGCTTACGTACGTAACCGGCCTTACGTACGTAACTGCCGATCACTAACGGCCGTAACTCGGCCAGTGCCGGCCTGGGCCCAGACTGCCCGGCCATGACTCGGCTGGGGCCAACTCCGATGGCCCGAACGACCCCGAAACCCAAACCTGAATACGAATCGAAGATTCGGTTACTAAGTACTCGCAAAGACAAATTCGATCACTAAAGAACACACGATTTCGACCACCCGAAGGCTCGAAATTCAACAATGGAAGGTAATTACCCCAAACTTTGGGAAATTACGAAAACGGCCCAAAACGTCCGAAATACACGATACACGATCGAAACACCAAGCCAAAGCTCGCAACATGAATAATGACATTAAATGAACTTACGAGAAACTCGAAATAACAGTTTCGGACGAGATTCGCAAGAATCGAACTCAAGTGCGGAAAAGTCGCCAAAAAGCACGGAACTCAACAAAACGACACCGAAACGAGCTCGGATGACAAAAAGTGCAGAATTAATCATTCTCAGAATGACGAAACGGTCATGAGGGTGTCGTCAAAACGGACTTTCTCCGAAAAAAGAAATTACCGGAAATCGAAATTACGGGTATTACATTCTACCCTCCTTAAAAGAAGTTTCGTCCCGAAACTTAAAACAAGTAGGTAGAAGCAATATCCCCGCCAGAAAAACTCGATGAGATACACAAAAACCGAAAACTCGCGCCCGACGGCGAAACGTTGCAAGAAACACAAAGAGACATACGACGTGAAAACACGCTCCACGACGACCAACACAACGCCACCGATAGAGACACAATAAAACCAATAAGTGACAAGCGTCATCAAACAGATAATACAATCAAGTCGATTATCCGAACAATCGCAAAACACAACGAACGAAAATCAACACGATTGACCAAGCTAACGGTACATCAATCAACACGCGAGCCAATCGCTAAACAAATACGGAATTCCACCGCCCAAGGGTTGGAAGATCGAAAACGAGACTAATTTCCCGAACATAAGGAAATTAGGAAAGAGTCTTGAACGTTCAACAATCATGAAACGAGATCAACAAAAACCGAACAATCAAACGATCGAACCACAACGATCGAGACAACAAAAATCGAACACTCATGTTCGAATCACGAAGAACAACAAAATTCAAACAACAATTCCAAGGATCGCATCTCGACTCGAGACAATATATGATCCGGTGAAAACAACAACATGTGCATTCACATAAGATCCACAGGAAAGGGAATAGAAATTGAAAAGTCACAACGACAAACGAGTTATTCCGAAACAATACCACCCTCGTTCGATCAACAAAAGCAAGGGACAGGGAAAGCTCACAAAATGTCAACGAACATAAATGAGTCGACAAAGTCGAAAATACAGAAGTTCAAAATCCGATCCACTTCGAATAAAAAAAAACTAGTAGAACCAAAAGATGTTACTTCCGAACAAGGTTCACAAGAATCGAACCGGACTCGGAAAAGTCACATCGATAACCAGATCGACCCAAAACAAGATCACAGCTCGTTCGAACGACGAAACCGAAATACAGAACAAGTTCGGAAAGTATCAACAAATATGAGCGAATCGATAGACTTGAGGGAGAGAAAATGCGGAAGTCAAAAATGATTCGGGCATTACATTTGACCTCTTATATAAGAAATGTCGTTCCCGCAATTCACAACAATGGGAGTAAGGTGACAACACAAAAAGCAAATGACAGAAACATCTCCCATGGCCTCTCAGAGCCGATCCTCATATCTGTACTGAAGTTCGCGCCCCGAAAGTCTCGGAACCCAACTCGCAAAACTGGATCCTGTGTCTCTCGGGTCCACACTTGAAAAGTGTCACAGGCGAGGAAGGACAAATTGCACGTACATTCCCCCGGCACATCACGGTTGAAATGCCTCGGCTCGGCATACCGAAAATACAGATGCTAGATACAATGGAACTAACACCGCAAAACAACATACCGGAGATGCCAACTCAGCATAACATATCAACGCATACAAAAATCACAACAACAACGACATCGTTCGACGATTACAACGGCCCGAACGATAGCCAGCACACAATCATAAATATCATGAAACAATCACCAATGTGCATAAACGCACAAAAATCCAAGCTTTAACAGCTCACACAGGTGCGATAACACACAAGCCACCACGAAATGACAACATTAAAGATCATCATCACACATCCCACAACGGGCTAACAAAACATATGCGTGGCGAACAACTCAACGTTCACACCACCAATTCAATCACAATTCAGAGGGCTAACACCCTAACAACAATACCAACATCATACACACCTTCTCCGACCACAAGCAGGAAATGATGGGTTTTAAAAACGAAAACCACCTTTTGAAAATAATTTCGAAAAAACAACGCTTGATCTTGAGTATCACCTTTCAAAAAAAGTACAAACGTGAAACATCGTTATCGAGACTTTGGAGAACCATTTCGCATTTGATAAAAATGAGGACACTTTCTCTTAGTGAAAAACATTCAGAATATTCGACCATTGGGTCTAAGTAAAAATGTTTTTAAAACATTGAAAATATCTCAAAACTTTTTGGTCCTCGAGGTAGAAGAATTTTGAAATATATTGTGGCACCTTGGATGTACCACGAGAAAATAATTCATTTTAAAAGTACGTCTCGAAATTTATTTTCTAAGATACTCAAGGTTTTCAAAGATAATTCAATGGGCTAGAATGCCCAAAAATTTCAGGTAATTACACGGAACATTATAGCGCCGTGGGTCAGCGCGGAACCCACCAGGATAAAACCATTTACAAAAACGCCAAAAAGGCCGATGACTGTAATATTTCAAAAACTCACAAAAGCCATTTACAAAATACTAAATACCGTCATAAGAATTTCGCCAAAATGATCAAGGCCATAATGCCAAAAACTCGATTAAGGGAATTGGTTTTTGAAATAAAACTCAGTCGGTAAAATACCGAAAGCCATTACAAAAGAACTCACGCAGCGGATAAAAGAAATAAAGTCAAACATGCACAATCCAGCAACACTACTCCTTATATGAACGAAATATGAGGGTCAAATAACCACATATCAAGAAATCAAAATCCATAAGAGGATTCCGTCACTTAATAAATAATCATAAAAATAGCTCGTATCACAAGAGGCACAACACAAAGAAGGGAGACTTACATCCACAGGTCGCACGAAGATGATGATCGCCCCACGATACTAATCACAACCAACAAACTCAGACGACGCGTCGCGACACGACTCATTTAGATAAAATCCGACGAGACAAAACTCAACAGACACCACTGACCCGACAGCCTAGGTTTCCACAACTTATGCTCCGATACCATTTATGTAACACCCCCAATCCGCTCAGGGATATTACACGCCGTAGAACCTTTCCTCAAGGATCTACCAGGCTGGTAACAACAAACGAACAACTCGACAATGCCTTTAAGGCTAAAAAGACTCAGTAGACCGATTTGGCCTTTCAGTAAAAACATACAACTCTAACACATTACATGCCCACGCAGGGGTCGAATACAAAATGCTCCCATACAACGGGGAAAAATACTGCAGCGGAAATAAAATACAACTAAATCAATACGACATCAACGGGTCCTCGTGTGATTAGTATCGTTCATCTTTCATCATCCTTCATGCCGACCCTATGCTCTGCTCCAAAACCTGAATGCAATACAGACATCCACCCCCCGAATACTCGGGGGTTAGCAAAACTCCACTGTTTTGCTAGTGCAAATACAAAGTGCAAATACGAGCCATATAATTCAAGTTCCAAGAATAACAATAACCGGGAATCCTCAAAGATTCAAATACAATGAAACGAATACTTCCCAAGGCAAGAGTTTGAGTAAAACTTTCCAAATCCGAAAGATCACAAATAACGAGAACGGTTTGCAAAATGGTTTAAAATACCCTTGGGAGTTTTAATAGAAAACAATTTAGGATTATCAAATCCTTCTCTTTCCAAAATCAACAGGGTCACAGCCCAAAGGTTTTATTTTCGCAAATAGGAAACCACTAACAATTTGCAGGGTCAGAGCCCAACATCACGTGTCCTCGAAGGACATAAAAATCAACAAAACATAATCGCACACGTGCATCGCCTAGGACCGGGACGAAGCCACAAATCCCACTCGAGGCCTCGAAGGACCCTCCAGAGCTGGCTAGCGAAACAAGTCACACACAAATCACAACCATAAGTTATCCCGGCATCTGGCTAACAAGCCACGAACCTCGGAGTCCCCGCAAGACATACCCGATGGTAACCCCACTAGTTATCCCGGCATCGGGCTAACAAGCCACGAACCTCGGAGTCCCCGCAAGACATACCCGATTGGATAACCCATGACACGTACATCACAACCAAATCACAACCATAAGTTATCCCGGCATCGGGCTAACAAGCCACGAACCTCGGAGTCCCCGCAAGACATACCCGATGATAACCCCACTAGTTATCTCGGCATCGGGCTAACAAGCCACGAACCTCGGAGTCCCCGCAAGACATACCTGATTGGATAACCCCACGGTCTCGCCCGACCCATACTAGCAAGTATGGATCCCGGAGATTCAACAATCCTACCCGGAGGCACATCACTTATAACAAGCACATAACAATAATCGATTATCAAGCCAAACAACATTAAGCATCGCAACCTCCTTTCAAAGAAGTAACAACTAACATCACCCCATGTACAAAACGCAATACACTGAAATGAAGCCATATACGTACACATGCATTATTATGCACCACATAAAATCCAAACATATCCAAAGGATCCACGTAGTCACTTACGACCCACACAATTACAAAACACACACGTTTTGAAAGAGAGCCTTTAACAAGGCTAATCGAATCTTTTGAAAATAATTTTCAAACGACCAAACAAACACATTTAGACGATCACCAATTATCATATCCACAAAACAAGAATTATATGGACAAGGTACTTGCCTCAAAATCGGCACACAAGTATCCCGACGAACACGGCTCAAGCGGAAAGCTTCGAAACGCCCGATGCTATCGAAAAGGAAGACGACAATGAACGGAAGGGTTCAACTTGGTTTCTTCGCAAGAAACTCGACCCTAACAACATATAATCAATAAATCAACGATAATACGAGGAAGAATAATCGTAGAACGTCCGAAAACCCCTCTAAGACATTCTACTGGACACCTTCAAGGCGTCGATCAAGAACTCGACCAAAACTACGAATCGATACGATCCAACCATGGAATAACAAGGGAAAAGATATAATACATTTAAATAATCATCAATCCATCATATTCTTAAGTTAAATCGGATTAAACGGACGAAATCAACCAAAATACCCAAATTCCCCAAAACTAGATTTCTAGAAATCCAACCTTGATTCGGCAGATCGGAGGAGGTTATGGGATGATTGATTGATGCTATAAACTCAAGAACTTCGTGGATTGAAAGAAAAACATCATGGCTCCATGATATACATACCTACAGCCGCGGAAGGGAAGAAAACGGGTGAGAAAAATGATGGAAAACCCGTCTGCAGGGCCTTAAATAGGCTGCCTGCCGGCCGCCTTACGTACGTAACCGGCCATGGCCGACTCACTGCCTAGAAGTACCGGCAGCGTTACGTACGTAACCGGACAAGGCTTACGTACGTAACCGGCCTTACGTACGTAACTGCCGATCACTAACGGCCGTAACTCGGCGATCTGCGGCTGGGCCCGCCGGCCATGACTCGGGAGGGCCAACTCGACGGCCCGAACGACCGAAACCCGAACACGAATACGAATCGAAGATTCGATTCTGAAAGTACTCGCAAAGACAAATTCGAGCACTAAGAGAACACACGATTTCGACCACCCGAAGGCTCGAAATTCAACAATGGAAGGTAATTACCCCAAACTTTGGGAAATTACGAAAACGGCCCAAAACATCCGAAATACACGATACACGATCGAAACACCAAGCCAAAGCTTGCAACATGAATAATGACATTAAATGAACTTACGAGAAACTCGAAATAACAGTTTCGGACGAGATTCGCAAGAATCGAACTCAAGTGCGGAAAAGTCGCCAAAAAGCACGGAACTCAACAAAACGACACCGAAACGAGCTCGGATGACAAAAAGTGCAGAATTAATCATTCTCGGAATGACGAAACGGTCATGAGGGTGTCGTCAAAACGGACTCTCTCCGAAAAAAGAAATTACCGGAAATCGAAATTACGGGTATTACATTCTACCCTCCTTAAAAGAAGTTTCGTTCCGAAACTTAAAACAAGTAGGGAGAAGCAATATCCCCGCCAGAAAAACTCGATGAGATACACAAAAACCGAAAACTCGCGCCCGACGGCGAAACGTTGCAAGAAACACAAAGAGACATACGACGTGAAAACACGCTCCACGACGACCAACACAACGCCACTGATAGAGACACAATAAAACCAATAAGTGACAAGCGTCATCAAACAGATAATACAATCAAGTCGATTATCCGAACAATCGCAAAACACAACGAACGAAAATCAACACGATTGACCAACATAACGGTACATCAATCAACACGCGAGCCAATCGCTGAACAAATACGGAATTCCACCGCCCAAGGGTTGGAAGATCGAAAACGAGACTAATTTTCCGAACATAAGGAAATTAGGAAGGAGTCTTGAACGTTCAACAATCATGAAACGAGATCAACAAAAACCGAACAATCAAACGATCGAACCACAACGATCGAGACAACAAAAATCGAACACTCATGTTCGAATCACGAAGAACAATAAAATTCAAACAACAATTCCAAGGATCGCATCTCGACTCGAGACAATATATGATCCGGTGAAAACAACAACATGTGCATTCACATAAGATCCACAGGAAAGGGAATAGAAATTGAAAATTCACAACGACAAACGAGTTATTCCGAAACAATACCACCCTCGTTCGATCAACAAAAGCAAGGGACAGGGAAAGCTCAGAAAATGTCGACGAACATAAATGAGTCGACAAAGTCGAAAATACAGAAGTTCAAAATCCGATCCAATTCGAATAAAAAAAACTAGTAGAACCAAAAGATGTTACTTCCGAACAAGGTTCACAAGAATCGAACCGGACTCGGAAAAGTCACAGCGATAACCAGATCGACCCAAAACAAGATCACAGCTCGTTCGAACGACGAAACCGAAATACAGAACAAGTTCGGAAAGTATCAACAAATATGAGCGAATCGATAGACTTGAGGGAGAGAAAATGCGGAAGTAAAAAATGATTCGGGCATTACATTCGACCTCTTATATAAGAAATGTCGTTCCCGCAATTCACAACAACGGGAGTAAGGTGACAACACAAAAAGCAAATGACAGAAACATCTCCCATGGCCTCTCAGAGCCGATCCTCATATCTGTACTGAAGTTCGCGCCCCGAAAGTCTCGGAACCCAACTCGCAAAACTGGATCCTGTGTCTCTCGGGTCCACACTTGAAAAGTGTCACAGGCGAGGAAGGACAAATTGCACGTACATTCCCCCGGCACATCACGGTTGAAATGCCTCGGCTCGGCATACCGAAAATACAGATGCTAGATACAATGGAACTAACACCGCAAAACAACATACTGGAGATGCCAACTCAGCATAACATATCAACGCATACAAAAATCACAACAACAACGGCATCGTTCGACGATTATAACGGCCCGAACGATAGCCAGCACACAATCATAAATATCATGAAACAATCACCAATGTGCATAAACGCACAAAAATCCAAGCTTTAACAGCTCACACAGGTGCGATAACACGCAAGCCACCACGAAATGACAACATTAAAGATCATCATCACACATCCCACAATGGGCTAACGAAACATATGCGTGGCGAACAACTCAACGTTCACACCACCAATTCAATCACAATTCAGAGGGCTAACACCCTAACAACAATACCAACATCATACACACCTTCTCCGACCACAAGCAGGAAATGATGGGTTTTAAAAACGAAAACCACCTTTTGAAAATAATTTCGAAAAAACAACGGTTGATCTTGAGTATCACCTTTCAAAAAAAGTACAAACGTGAAACATCGTTATCGAGACTTTGGAGAACCATTTCGCATTTGATAAAAATGAGGACACTTTCTCTTAGTGAAAAACATTCAGAATATTCGACCCTTGGGTCTAAGTAAAAATGTTTTTAAAACATTGAAAATATCTCAAAACTTTTTGGTCCTCGAGGTAGAAGAATTTTGAAATATATTGTGGCACCTTGGATGTACCACGAGAAAATAATTCATTTTAAAAGTACGTCTCGAAATTTATTTTCTAAGATACTCAAGGTTTTCAAAGATAATTCAATGGGCTAGAATGCCCAAAAATTTCAGGTAATTACACGGAACATTATAGCGCCGTGGGTCCCGCGCCGGAACCCACCAGGATAAAACCATTTACAAAAACGCCAAAAAGGCCGATGACTGTAATATTTCAAAAACTCACAAAAGCCATTTACAAAATACTAAATACCGTCATAAGAATTTCGCCAAAATGATCAAGGCCATAATGCCAAAAACTCGATTAAGGGAATTGGTTTTCGAAATAAAACTCAGTCGGTAAAATACCGAAAGCCATTACAAAAGAACTCACGCAGCGGATAAAAGAAATAAAGTCAAACATGCACAATCCAGCAACACTACTCCTCATATGAACGAAATATGAGGGTCAAATAACCACATATCAAGAAATCAAAATCCATAAGAGGATTCCGTCACTTAACAAATAATCATAAAAATAGCTCGTGTCACAAGAGGCACAACACAAAGAAGGGAGACTTACATCCACAGGTCGCACGAAGATGATGATCGCCCCACGATACTAATCACAACCAACAAACTCAGACGACGCGTCGCGACACGACTCAGTTAGATAAAATCCGACGAGACAAAACTCAACAGACACCACTGACCCGACAGCCTAGGTTTCCACAACTTATGCTCCGATACCATTTATGTAACACCCCCAATCCGCTCAGGAATATTACACGCCGTAGAACCTTTCCTCAAGGATGTACCAGGCTGGTAACAACAAACGAACAACTCGAAAATGCCTTTAAGGCTAAAAAGACTCAGTAGACCGATTTGGCCTTTCAGTAAAAACATACAACTCTAACACATTACATGCCCACGCAGGGGTCGAATACAAAATGCTCCCGTACAACGGGGAAAAATACTGCAGCGGAAATAAAATACAACTAAATCAATACGACATCAACGGGTCCTCGTGTGATTAGTATCGTTCATCTTTCATCATCCTTCATGCCGACCCTGTGCTCTGCTCCAAAACCTGAATGCAATACATACATCCACCCCCCGAATACTCGGGGGTTAGCAAAACTCCACTGTTTTGCTAGTGCAAATACAAAGTGCAAATACGAGCCATATAATTCAAGTTCCAAGAATAACAATAACCGGGAATCCTCAAAGATTCAAATACAATGAAACGAATACTTCCCAAGGCAAGAGTTTGAGTAAAACTTTCCAAATCCGAAAGATCACAAATAACGAGAACGGTTTGCAAAATGGTTTAAAATACCCTTGGGAGTTTTAATAGAAAACAATTTAGGATTATCAAATCCTTCTCTTTCCAAAATCAACAGGGTCACAGCCCAAAGGTTTTATTTTCGCAAATAGGAAACCACTAACAATTTGCAGGTCGAGCCCAACATCACGTGTCCTCGAAGGACATAAAAATCAACAAAACATAATCGCACACGTGCATCGCCTAGACCGGACGAAGCCACAAATCCCACTCGAGGCCTCGAAGGACCCTCCAGAGTGGCTAGCGAAACAAGTCACACACAAATCACAACCATAAGTTATCCCGGCATCGGCTAACAAGCCACGAACCTCGGAGTCCCGCAAGACATACCGATGGTAACCCCACTAGTTATCCGGCATCGGGCTAACAAGCCACGAACCTCGGAGTCCCCGCAAGACATACCCGATTGGATAACCCATGACACGTACATCACAACCAAATCACAACCATAAGTTATCCCGGCATCGGGCTAACAAGCCACGAACCTCGGAGTCCCCGCAAGACATACCCGATGATAACCCCACTAGTTATCTCGGCATCGGGCTAACAAGCCACGAACCTCGGAGTCCCCGCAAGACATACCCGATTGGATAACCCCACGGTCTCGCCCGACCCATACTAGCAAGTATGGATCCCTGAGATTCAACAATCCTACCCGGAGGCACATCACTTATAACAAGCACATAACAATAATCGATTATCAAGCCAAACAACATTAAGCATCGCAACCTCCTTTCAAAGAAGTAACAACTAACATCACCCCATGTACAAAACGCAATACACTGAAATGAAGCCATATACGTACACATGCATTATTATGCACCACATAAAATCCAAACATATCCAAAGGATCCACGTAGTCACTTACGACCCACACAATTACAAAACACACACGTTTTGAAAGAGAGCCTTTAACAAGGCTAATCGAATCTTTTGAAAATAATTTTTAAACGACCAAACAAACACATTTAGACGATCACCAATTATCATATCCACAAAACAAGAATTATATGGACAAGGTACTTGCCTCAAAATCGGCACACAAGTATCCCGACGAACACGGCTCAAGCGGAAAGCTTCGAAACGCCCGATGCTATCGAAAAGGAAGACGACAATGAACGGAAGGGTTCAACTTGGTTTCTTCACAAGAAACTCGACCCTAACAACATATAATCAATAAATCAACGATCATACGAGGAAGAATAATCGTAGAACGTCCGAAAACCCCTCTAAGACATTCTACCGGACACCTTCAAGGCGTCGATCAAGAACTCGACCAAAACTACGAATCGATACGATCCAACCATGGAATAACAAGGGAAAAGATATAATACATTTAAATAATCATCAATCCATCATAATCTTAAGTTAAATCGGATTAAACGGACGAAATCAACCAAAATACCCAAATTCCCCAAAACTAGATTTCTAGAAATCCAACCTTGATTCGGCAGATCGGAGGAGGTTATGGGATGATTGATTGATGCTATAAACTCAAGAACTTCGTGGATTGAAAGAACAACATCATGGCTCCATGATATACATACCTACATCCGCGGAAGGGAAGAAAACGGGTGAGGAAAATGATGGAAAACCCGTCTGCAGGGCCTTAAATAGGCTGCCTGCCGGCCGCCTTACGTACATAACCGGCCATGGCTTACGTACGTAACCGGCCATGGCCGACTCACTGCCTAGAAGTACCGGCAGCGTTACGTACGTAACCGGACAAGGCTTACGTACGTAACCGGCCTTACGTACGTAACTGCCGATCACTAATGGCCGTAACTCGGCCAGTGCCGGCCTGGGCCCAGACTACCCGGCCATGACTCGGCTGGGGCCAACTCTGATGGCCCGAACGACCCCGAAACCCGAACCTGAATACGAATCGAAGATTCGGCTACGAAGTACTCGCAAAGACAAATTCGAGCACTAAGAGAACACACGATTTCGACCACCCGAAGGCTCGAAATTCAACAATGGAAGGTAATTACCCCAAACTTTGGGAAATTACGAAAACGGCCCAAAACGTCCGAAATACACGATACACGATCGAAACACCAAGCCAAAGCTCGCAACATGAATAATGACATTAAATGAACTTACGAGAAACTCGAAATAATAGTTTCAGACGAGATTCGCAAGAATCGAACTCAAGTGCGGAAAAGTCGCCAAAAAGCACGGAACTCAACAAAACGACACCGAAACGAGCTCGGATGACAAAAAGTGCAGAATTAATCATTCTCAGAATGACGAAACGGTCATGAGGATGTCGTCAAAACGGACTTTCTCCGAAAAAAGAAATTACCGGAAATCGAAATTACGGGTATTACATTCTACCCTCCTTAAAAGAAGTTTCGTCCCGAAACTTAAAACAAGTAGGGAGAAGCAATATCCCCGCCAGAAAAACTCGATGAGATACACAAAAACCGAAAACTCGTGCCCGACGGCGAAACGTTGCAAGAAACACAAAGAGACATACTACGTGAAAACACGCTCCACGACGACCAACACAACGCCACCGATAGAGACACAATAAAACCAACAAGTGACAAGCGTCATCAAACAGATAATACAATCAAGTCGATTATCCGAACAATCGCAAAACACAACGAACGAAAATCAACACGATTGACCAAGCTAACGGTACATCAATCAACACGCGAGCCAATCGCTGAACAAATACGGAATTCCACCGCCCAAGGGTTGGAAGATCGAAAACGAGACTAATTTCCCGAACATAAGGAAATTAGGAAGGAGTCTTGAACGTTCAACAATCATGAAACGAGATCAACAAAAACCGAACAATCAAACGATCGAACCACAACGATCGAGACAACAAAAATCGAACACTCATGTTCGAATCACGAAGAACAACAAAATTGAAACAACAATTCCAAGGATCGCATCTCGACTCGAGACAATATATGATCCGGTGAAAACAACAACATGTGCATTCACATAAGATCCACAGGAAAGGGAATAGAAATTGAAAAGTCACAACGACAAACGAGTTATTCCGAAACAATACCACCCTCGTTCGATCAACAAAAGCAAGGGACAGGGAAAGCTCAGAAAATGTCAACGAACATAAATGAGTCGAAAAAGTCGAAAATACAGAAGTTCAAAATCCGATCCACTTCGAATAAAAAAAAACTAGCAGAACCAAAAGATGTTACTTCCGAACAAGGTTCACAAGAATCGAACCGGACTCGGAAAAGTCACATCGATAACCAGATCGACCCAAAACAAGATCACAGCTCGTTCGAACGACGAAACCGAAATACAGAACAAGTTCGGAAAGTATCAACAAATATGAGCGAATCGATAGACTTGAGGGAGAGAAAATGCGGAAGTCAAAAATGATTCGGGCATTACATTCGACCTCTTATATAAGAAATGTCGTTCCCGCAATTCACAACAACGGGAGTAAGGTGACAACACAAAAAGCAAATGACAGAAACATCTCCCATGGCCTCTCAGAGCCGATCCTCATATCTGTACTGAAGTTCGCGCCCCGAAAGTCTCGGAACCCAACTCGCAAAACTGGATCCTGTGTCTCTCGGGTCCACACTTGAAAAGTGTCACAGGCGAGGAAGGACAAATTGCACGTACATTCCCCCGGCACATCACGGTTGAAATGCCTCGGCTCGGCATACCGAAAATACAGATGCTAGATACAATGGAACTAACACCGCAAAACAACATACCGGAGATGCCAACTCAGCATAACATATCAACGCATACAAAAATCACAACAACAACGGCATCGTTCGACGATTACAACGGCCCGAACGATAGCCAGCACACAATCATAAATATCATGAAACAATCACCAATGTGCATAAACGCACAAAAATCCAAGCTTTAACAGCTCACACAGGTGCGATAACACACAAGCCACCACGAAATGACAACATTAAAGATCATCATCACACATCCCACAACGGGCTAACAAAACATATGCGTGGCGAACAACTCAACGTTCACACCACCAATTCAATCACAATTCAGAGGGCTAACACCCTAACAACAATACCAACATCATACACACCTTCTCCGACCACAAGCAGGAAATGATGGGTTTTAAAAATGAAAACCACCTTTTGAAAATAATTTCGAAAAAACAACGGTTGATCTTGAGTATCACCTTTCAAAAAAAGTACAAACGTGAAACATCGTTATCGAGACTTTGGAGAACCATTTCGCATTTGATAAAAATGAGGACACTTTCTCTTAGTGAAAAACATTCAGAATATTCGACCCTTGGGTCTAAGTAAAAATGTTTTTAAAACATTGAAAATATCTCAAAACTTTTTGGTCCTCGAGGTAGAAGAATTTTGAAATATATTGTGGCACCTTGGATGTACCACGAGAAAATAATTCATTTTAAAAGTACGTCTCGAAATTTATTTTCTAAGATACTCAAGGTTTTCAAAGATAATTCAATGGGCTAGAATGCCCAAAAATTTCAGGTAATTACACGGAACATTATAGCGCCGTGGGTCCCGCGCCGGAACCCACCAGGATAAAACCATTTACAAAAATGCCAAAAAGGCCGATGACTGTAATATTTCAAAAACTCACAAAAGCCATTTACAAAATACTAAATACCGTCATAAGAATTTCGCCAAAATGATCAAGGCCATAATGCCAAAAACTCGATTAAGGGAATTGGTTTTTGAAATAAAACTCAGTCGGTAAAATACCGAAAGCCATTACAAAAGAACTCACGCAGCGGATAAAAGAAATAAAGTCAAACATGCACAATCCAGCAACACTACTCCTCATATGAACGAAATATGAGGGTCAAATAACCACATATCAAGAAATCAAAATCCATAAGAGGATTCCGTCACTTAATAAATAATCATAAAAATAGCTCGTGTCACAAGAGGCACAACACAAAGAAGGGAGACTTACATCCACAGGTCGCACGAAGATGATGATCGCCCCACGATACTAATCACAACCAACAAACTCAGACGACGCGTCGCGACACGACTCAGTTAGATAAAATCCGACGAGACAAAACTCAACAGACACCACTGACCCGACAGCCTAGGTTTCCGATACCATTTATGTAACACCCCCAATCCGCTCAGGGATATTACACGCCGTAGAACCTTTCCTCAAGGATCTACCAGGCTGGTAACAACAAACGAACAACTCGACAATGCCTTTAAGGCTAAAAAGACTCAGTAGACCGATTTGGCCTTTCAGTAAAAACATACAACTCTAACACATTACATGCCCACGCAGGGGTCGAATACAAAATGCTCCCGTACAACGGGGAAAAATACTGCAGCGGAAATAAAATACAACTAAATCAATACGACATCAACGGGTCCTCGTGTGATTAGTATCGTTCATCTTTCATCATCCTTCATGCCGACCCTGTGCTCTGCTCCAAAACCTGAATGCAATACAGACATCCACCCCCTGAATACTCGGGGGTTAGCAAAACTCCACTGTTTTGCTAGTGCAAATACAAAGTGCAAATACGAGCCATATAATTCAAGTTCCAAGAATAACAATAACCGGGAATCCTCAAAGATTCAAATACAATGAAACGAATACTTCCCAAGGCAAGAGTTTGAGTAAAACTTTCCAAATCCGAAAGATCACAAATAACGAGAACGGTTTGCAAAATGGTTTAAAATACCCTCGGGAGTTTTAATAGAAAACAATTTAGGATTATCAAATCCTTCTCTTTCCAAAATCAACAGGGTCACAGCCCAAAGGTTTTATTTTCGCAAATAGGAAACCACTAACAATTTGCAGGGTCAGAGCCCAACATCACGTGTCCTCGAAGGACATAAAAATCAACAAAACATAATCGCACACGCGCATCGCCTAGGACCGGGACGAAGCCACAAATCCCACTCGAGGCCTCGAAGGACCCTCCAGAGCTGGCTAGCGAAACAAGTCACACACAAATCACAACCATAAGTTATCCCGGCATCTGGCTAACAAGCCACGAACCTCGGAGTCCCCGCAAGACATACCCGATGGTAACCCCACTAGTTATCCCGACATCGGGCTAACAAGCCACGAACCTCGGAGTCCCCGCAAGACATACCCAATTGGATAACCCATGACACGTACATCACAACCAAATCATAACCATAAGTTATCCCGGAATCGGGCTAACAAGCCACGAAACTCGGAGTCCCCGCAAGACATACCCGATGATAACCCCACTAGTTATCTCGGCATCGGGCTAACAAGCCACGAACCTCGGAGTCCCCGCAAGACATACCCGATTGGATAACCCCACGGTCTCGCCCGACCCATACTAGCAAGTATGGATCCCGGAGATTCAACAATCCTACCCGGAGGCACATCACTTATAACAAGCACATAACAATAATCGATTATCAAGCCAAACAACATTAAGCATCGCAACCTCCTTTCAAAGGAGTAACAACTAACATAACCCCATGTACAAAACGCAATACACTGAAATGAAGCCATATACGTACACACGCATTATTATGCACCACATAAAATCCAAACATATCCAAAGGATCCACGTAGTCACTTACGACCCACACAATTACAAAACACACACGTTTTGAAAGAGAGCCTTTAACAAGGCTAATCGAATCTTTTGAAAATAATTTTCAAACGACCAAACAAACACATTTAGACGATCACCAATATCATATCCACAAAACAAGAATTATATGGACAAGGTACTTGCCTCAAAATCGGCACACAAGTATCCCGACGAACACGGCTCAAGCGGAAAGCTTCGAAACGCCCGATGCTATCGAAAAGGAAGACGACAATGAACGGAAGGGTTCAACTTGGTTTCATCGCAAGAAACTCGACCCTAACAACATATAATCAATAAATCAACGATCATACGAGGAAGAATAATCGTAGAACGTCCGAAAACCCCTCTAAGACATTCTACCGGACACCTTCAAGGCGTCGATCAAGAACTCGACCAAAACAACGAATCGATACGATCCAACCATGGAATAATAAGGGAAAAGATATAATACATCTAAATAATCATCAATCCATCATAATCCTAAGTTAAATCGGATTAAACGGACGAAATCAACCAAAATACCCAAATTCCCCAAAACTAGATTTCTAGAAATCTAACCTTGATTCGGTAGATCGGAGGAGGTTATGGGATGATTAATTGATGCTATAAACTCAAGAACTTCGTGGATTGAAAGAACAATATCATGGCTCCATGATATACATACCTACAGCCGCGGAAGGGAAGAAAACGGGTGAGGAAAATGATGGAATGCATGGCCTTAAATAGGCTGCCTGCCGGCCGCCTTACGTACGTAACCGGCCATGGCCGACTCACGTACGTAACCGGCCATGGCCGACTCACGTACGTAACCGGCCACGGCTTACGTACGTAACCGGCCATGGCCGACTCACTGCCTAGAAGTACCGGCAGCGTTACGTACGTAACCGGACAAGGCTTACGTACGTAACAGGCCTTACGTACGTAACTGCCGATCACTAACGGTCGTAACTCGGCCTGGGCCCAGACTGCCCGGCCATGACTCGGCTGGGGCCAATTCCGACGGCCCGAACGACCCCGAAACCCGAACGTGAATACGAATCGAAGATACGGTTACGAAGTACTCGCAAAGACAAATTCGAGCACTAAGAGAACACACGATTTCGACCACCCGAAGGCTCGAAATTCGACAATGGAAGGTAATTACCCCAAACTTTGGGAAATTACGAAAACGGCCCAAAACGTCCGAAATACGCGATACACGATCGAAACACCAAGCCAAAGCTCGCAACATGAATAATGACATTAAATGAACTTACGAGAAACTCGAAACAACATTTTCGGACGAGATTCGCAAGAATCGAACTCAAGTGCGGAAATGTCGCCAAAAACCACGGAACTCAACAAAACGACACCGAAACGAGCTCGGATGACAAAAAGTGCAGAATTAATCATTCTCTGAATGACGAAACAGTCATGAGGGAGTCGTCAAAACGGACTTTCTCCGAAAAAAAGAAATTACCGGAAATCGAAATTACGGGTATTACACCTGACCTTTCTTTTCAGTCGGCAGAGAATTTAGATTCCAAGAAATTACATTTTGGTAACCAAATTTGAGCAGAGAGAGCCCTCATGAGAAAAAGGGCCATGACAGAACCTTATATATTAGTAGTATTTTTGGTAAATACCCTATGTTAAACTCAAAATGAAAGTGGTACCTAAATTTCAATAATATCTTATTGAAATTAGAAATCAGGTTGAGATGGTATCGGGTTGAGATATCATTCGTGATATCATATGTTTGGTTGAGTGGTGGAATGAATATTGTTGAGTAAATATTTTTTTTTGTAATTACTTTAAGTAATTTAAAGTATTAATGTAAATAATATTCTATTAATACGACATGTAACTCAGCTCGATTGCTAATTACTACCTCCTTCCTCAAAATGATTGCCAAATTTTGATTTGAAAACTAAACGGGATTCGACTTGTTTTAATATTTGACAATCTTACCCGAGATAATATCACTTATCTTACCCGTATCATGAAAACATATATAAAGTTCTGTCATGGTTCCTTTTCTCATGAGGGCTCATGAGAAAAGGGGCCATGACAGAACCTTATATATGATTTCATGATGCGGGCCCTCATGAGAAAAGGGACCATGACAGAACTTTATATATGTTTTCATGATGCGGGTAAGATAAGTGATATTATCTCGTGTTTGGTACTGTTTACAGAAACATGTCGAGTTTGTTTGGTATGACTGAAAACACACGACATAATTTCAGAAATTGGTTTGATATGTTGGAAAATCCCTAAGATAAGACTTGAGAAGACAATATTACCCTTGATTTACATAACAAGTTCACATTCACCTTGATTTTCGATTTCCTCCGCCACATTCGCCGCTAGGGTTTTTTTCGCGCTCGGTCTTTTGGAAAATGTTGCGTGGGTTCTTGAACGCAAGGGCCATCTTCACCGTCAACGGCGGTCGTCGTCTTTGTATCAGGTACATAATGTTGTTTATTTGAGAACCTAATAATTTTCTGGGTTTTTACGACATTCACGAAGGCATCGTACGGGTGGGTATGCATTACTGTACCTTTGTTCATATATTTTTTGGGTTCTTGTAGGATGGAGAGTGGCGGCAGCAATAGTTTTGGAATAAGGAACAAGGACAAAAAGGCATTGAGGATTCGAAGGGCGTGGACTCCAGTGGAAGAAGCTGTCCTTGCAGATCAGATGAAGGAACTCGTCACAAGGGGTTGGAGGAGCGAAAACGGGTTTAAGCCTGGGTACTTGCACAAGTTGGAAGCTGGAATGACAGAAAAGCTTCCTGGTACCGACATTAGGGCTGATCCCCACATAACCTCGAGAATTACCATTTGGAAGAAAGCTCAGGCGTCCCTCCTTACGATGCTAAAGGACAACTCTGGTATAGGCTTCAACACCATTCTTTGGGTGATTGACCGCCACAACGATGCCAGGACCTCATTGTTAAGGTATTTTCTCACCCCACTCTTCAACCGCCTAGGGTGTTTCAGTTGTTCTTATTTTTTTGTGCAAAATTTGGTTGACGAGTATTTGGGGATTCTAAGGTATTTTATGTTCCGATTGGTTACTCGGTTTTCCGAGTACAGTATGATGTCTCTTGCTTTTACCCGCACCGCTAATGTGGCTTTGATGATTAATGTTTTCCTTGTTTTGTTCTTTTTCGTTGGAGTGCATATGATTTACTACCTCTGCTCTCCTATAATTACAACATACGGTGTAATAATATTAGAACGGAGGAAGTATATGCATAATGGATTTGTCACTATTCTTTGTTGTTAATCAAGTTTATTATATGTTGGTTTTTATGGAATGTTTCTGGCTTCCATAACGTACGAAAGGGAATTTTGGTGTTCTATTGGTGTGTTCGAAAGGTTCTATATTGATTGGTTTAACCTTTGGTTGTTCTACTTTGGTACTATGGAATATTCTTCCATAATTTAAACTAATTAAGTTTTGATTCAAAACATTGCTATACGGTCTCCAAAAAAGATAAAATAATAGTTTAATTGATAATTTTGTATCAAAATTGTGCCAATTGTGTTTATTTCCACTCATCCGGTTTAATAATATCAATACGCTTTAAATTCCTTACTTGAATTTTTTAAAATCAGATTTATTATAAATAATCAATTTCTAAATATTTAAAAGAATTGTTTCAAAAAAATATTTAAAAGAATCTAGAGACGTGCCTCTTCTTCTTCTTGCCTATGTCATTCTTCATCCTCCGTCCCAGTGAGTCGGTGACAATTTTACAAACACCCGAGCTCACAATCCGGCCATGGCTGTAGAGGTTTGCGTTAAGTCTGCTGCAGGCGCTCCTCATCTTCTCGGAGACTGTAACTTCCTCTTTTTCATGCGTTTCTCACATCAATGGAAAAATGCATATACTGCTCTTTTTTCTCTCTCTCACGATTTGTTTTAAATTTGCAGGTCCTTTTGCCCAAAAGGTTTTGTTGACGTTGGAAGAGAAGAAAATACCTTATACGATGCATTTGATCAATCTCGATGTGAAGCCTCAATTGTAAATGGCTAAAATCCTACTGATTATAGGGCTGATTTCGTTACCCCCCCTCTCTTTTTATTCATTCAATTTTTATGGGGTTTTTAGGTTTTCTGAAGCGAATCCAAAAGGGAATGTGCCCGTAATAAAATTTGATAACGTGTGGATTGTTGAGTCTGATGTGATTTTCGGTGCTATTGAAGAGAGTAGCCAAACTCTTCTCTCTCACCTCCTCCTCAAGTTTCATCACTGTATAATTTCTTAATTTTTCTCCACCATGTTTATATGTGTACATATAATAGGTGTACCAAAATCTTGGCTAGCTCTTGTTGATGGAGTGAAACAGTGATATTTAATATGATGATTTCTAGCCAATTACTTGTTTCATGTTTGTAGTTGGAGGCGATGATTTAGGGTAGATCAATGTATTTCTTGCTATATCGTGCTATATGTTTCATATTTTGTAGAAAAATATGTTTCAATTAATTTTTTGGGTTAAAACTATTCTGTCTTTAACAAAGCTTCTGATTTTTAAGTGTTTGCATCTTCAATTCAACTTCGCACGAAACATTTTTATTGAAATTCATCATTTCAATTTGGTTTTTGTATAGGGGCTCCAATTGTTGCCTGCTTTTGTCAATTTCTTGAAGAGCAAGGATCCCAACGATGGATCAGAACAAGGTCTTCTTGATGAATTGACGGCATTGGATGAACACCTGAAAACTAAGGTGTGAACTTCTGTATTAAGAACAGATTAACTTAAAGTAGAATTATAAATGGAAAAGGGTGTTCATAATCTGTATTATTCATCTTTTCTGATGAAGTTTCTTTCCATGTATGCGCTCAGGGAACTTTGACGCTTGTCAATGCAGAACTTTGATTATTAATATCTTTATTTTTAAAAATTATAAAAAAACTGATATTTTGAAAATATACTTCGAGATGAATCTAGCAAGATGTCACATGACTATTTTTTCATATGTATGAATCACAAAAGATGATCAAAAAAGAGTATTTGAACATAAAGTCTGACTTATGTAGTGGTATTTTAATAATCTAGGGGATACAATATCTAATCATGATACCTGCCCCCCACCCCCCACCCCCCCCCCCCAAAAAAAAAGCGCAACACAGTATTTCTTAGATCGGTCCACTTAGATAGTATTGATAATCATTGCAACATCCATGTAAATTACTATTTTATTAGGCATTGCAGTTGCCAATTGAAAATATGTCCTAAAAATACCACCAGAAAAAACAAATTTCATCTCATTGTCAAACTTTTCTGTTCGGTGGCGACTTTTTTAGAATTTCTTTAAATGTTCTTGTTTATGTTGTTCCAGATTTCATATAATGTATATAATCATTTTAGATTTTATGTTCTACGACTTAATTCTTTCTTCACATTTTGATTGAGATATTTTGATTCCCTCATTCTCAATATGTTGTACTTTGTTGACCTCGTATTTCTACTTTTTGGCAATTGTACGGTTTGTAACTAAATTTATTAAATTCTCATGTCTGTATCTGCTGTTACAACTTTATTCTCATGTCTGCTCGTCTCTTCCACCTACCTGCCTGCTTCGGATGCCCAGCTGACACGTCTACCTTTAATCTTCTCTTTGGTTTCTGAGAAACCCAATGCTGTTGTATGTATTTTTCATTTCAGTTCTTTCTTCTTTCTTGTTCTTTTTTTTCTCTTGCTTTCCTGTTGTGGATTAGCAGGCACCTTTTTATTTCCCTACATTATGTTTCATGACTTTTATGATTACGGCCTCTGTTTGTTCAGGCCAATGTCAATTTTTTTTGAGTTTTTGATGATTACGACCTCTAATATGAGTTTGTTGTTTCACTGTAGTTTAATTGTTGGTCCCGTAGATGTTATTTTCGCCTCCGCAAGTTACTTCGATTGTTCAGGTTAGTTAGAATTCGTTGGGTGTGAATTCACCTTCTTTCGTTTGCATTGATTAGTTTGGATAGAACTTTGGTGTGTTGTCATTGATTAATCATGTCTATCCGTTCTTTTATGAAACGAGCTTTATTTTTAAGGGTCTTACAATATACTTGGTAATGGTACATGCTGAATCCATGAAATATATTGAGAGAAACTTGTGTTAGGTGTTTCGACAACGAGTAATGTTTTATTTTTGGTCCCCTCTCTGTTATGCATTTTATTCTTGCATTTTTTTTGGAGGTTATCTGGATTAATCTTCTCTGATTATTCCTCTTACAGTGTTTGTATTTTACTTTGTGACAGATGATGTGATTTTGTTCCTGTGCAGACGTTACTGCAATCTGATGTAGCATTTTTGGGAAGTTTCATTTATCTTTATAAATAAATGCCTAAATCAATATTCTTAAAAGTTTTATACGTTAAACAACAAAGAAGAAATCGATAAAAACAACAAAGAAGATGTCGAATACCAGAAAAGCAAGCAAGAGGCGGAAAAAAGAAATAAGAGAAAAGCACAAACGCAAGAGGGCGGTTCACTCTCTCTGGTGATGGGATGATTATGTGGTGCACTTCATTTGCGGTCTTTTTTCTTTTTGGGTTTAATGAATTTGTAGAGTTGAAAAACTAAGATAGTCCCGCAAGCCGGATGTTGGTTTTAGTTGATTTCTCATTGATAATCTCTTGTGGGATTATATTTGTCTTCTTCTTGGCTCAAGTTCTTATACTTTTTGGCTGGTCTTAAATCGAGCCTTTTTTTTTTTTTTTTTTCTAATTGAGCCTTTTTTTTGGAGGGGTAGATCTGCTGCTTTTTCATTTGGTGAGGTGTGGTTCGCGCTTTACTATCTGGTCTCTGTTCAGGTTAGCCTTTTTTTTATTGTTACATTTGTCTTTCGTCCCACTTCTTATGTTGTTGTTCAGATTAGAAGAACTATGATTTATTTATGCTTCTGCATTTTGGTACGTGTTTTTCACTGTGAGTGATTAATTATTTCCTTCAGTTTGGTTTTGAGATTCACTGATGTGAATTTACAGGGTTCTTTTATTTTTTTCAGGTCTAACAATAAGATTTTTTTATTTCAAGTTTTACATTTTTTTCTCCTTTTTGGCCTGGTTTAGTAACAGATATGTCATATTTTCCTCACTTGAATATGCAATTTTTTTATATTTTGTTCTGTAAGAGGTACCAACACAGGCATGGCCCTTAACATGTTTTTCTCTCATCTCCATTAATCCATGACCGAATCCATTTCATCATCGGCATTGCATTTTCCTTTGTTTTCTTCTCTTTTTGAAATCTACAATGGATAATTCTGGTGTTTCAACTGTGCCAAACTTTCAATCTTCCAATTGCATTTAACTTTTCTCAGATGAGTATTGAGGCTTTTGAATTATGTAAATTCTCGGAAAATTCTAATGAACTTGTAGTAAATGCAATTCTTATAGATGAAAGAAGACTTTTGCTTTGTATGAAGAGGTATGAAAACCGCCTTACATAGTTAGGCAAAACCTATATTTGCGTCTCGAATGGGAAAAGCATGATCTGCTGATCTCTTGTTTAAATAGGGCACTGTATAGATGATATTCTGTTTCTTTTCATGTAACTTAGTTGAAATCTATGGTGTTCTCTATTTAAATGACAGGAAAGTGTCGGAGTACACTTCCTTCTTATTTTTATTTATCTTTTTCCTCAACTTATTAAATTTCGAAAGGTGCATCAAACGGGTTCATGAAGCGTTTTCTCCTGGCAGTTGTAACACCCCCAAAATCGTATGGGAATATTACACGCCGTAAACCCTTTCCGCAAGGATCTACCAGGCTAATCATCCATAAACAACCAAATGCTTGCCCGGCCAGGGTCAAACAATATAATAATACAGACCGCTAAGGTCACTTACACATAAACACACAGACCGATGAGGTCACACAACTCTATCAACAGGACTGACTAACAACATTACCCACACAGGGGTCGAAATAAAATACAGCGGAAGACTGAATCAACTCTAACAATACAACTAAACTCTATCAACTCTCAACTCTTGATTAGTATCGCAGCTCGTCATCCCCTTGTGCCAATCCTGTGTTGCTCCCTGCACTGCATGTACACGGGCCTTGAGCAGATATCCACCCCGAATACTCGGGGTTAGTAAACTCCACTGTTTTACTAGTGCAAGTATCAAATCATACGAAATGTAACAAGCAGTTAATAATCATGATCAAATATAATAATCAAGTATCAAATATTCCCGGGAGGTTTTCACAAGGGAAGATAAGCTATGAAGCATTCGAAAATAAGATTATCATCTCGGGAATTTTTAGAGTTTCAAAACCTTAAGACCTCAAGTCCTGATTCACAAAACCTTTCGAAAAACTTAAGGGCCTTAACCCAAAACTCGTTTCATAATTCAACAGTTTACAATACCGGAAACATTTCCATAAATCTCGTGGGGCTCGGCCCAACATTATTTCTTAAAACTTTTCCTTTAAAGACTTTGATTTGAAAAGTATCATGCTCATGACACCGTGATCCACTGTCACGTGTCTCCGTAGGCATAACAACCCACACGGACTATTAACCAAACATAACCAATTCCGACACCGTGATCCACTGTCACGTGTCTCCGTAGGCATAACAACCCACACGGACTATATCAATCACAACAATCACTCACACAGTCCTGACACCGTAGTCTCGCCACGTGTCACCGTAAGCCCGTCGAGCTCACCCGGTTGGGCGCCGCGTGTCCGAAACTCATGGTCCACCGCCATGCGTTATCGTAGGCCTCGTCGAGACGGCCGCGATTGGACCTCAGTACCTCACTAAGTTCTGATCCCGTAGTCCACTGCCACGAATCCTCGTAGGTCCCGTCGAACCAACATGAGTGAACTTAGCGGTCACACACATATTCACATTCACATTACATACAACAACAAGCACAATTAATCAATCACCTTGATCACCACAAAATCGTACATTGCACGCAAATAACACAACCTCGACACTCGCAACAACTATCATAAATCAACGACATTTAACCAACATAACACACCTCCGGTACACAATACATTGTACAACCAAGTGTACAACCATCCCATATGTACGTCGCATTCCTGCACAAATGGCACAATGCCTAACACGTATACTGATATAACACTATTATCACAAAGCCTTCAAATTGCGGAAAACACAACCAACTCAAACGGAACATATTTACGAAGGCAAGCAAAGTCATTATACATCTCATACGTAATTACTAGTCGCAAGATACAAGTCGTATAGTAAGATACTTGCCTCGATACCACGAGCACTGAACCACGAACGGATACGGCTCAACCGGGAAGCTTCGGAACGCCCGATGCTAACGAAAAGGAAGACGACAATGAACGGAATGGAAGAATCAAGTACGACCGTGAGGAACCGACGAAAATGAACCTAACGATTCGAATAGCACAATCACAACCACTTCTAAACGATTATGGAAATGGAATACACCCGGAATCCCGCCTACGATTCATGTATATTCATACCGAAAACAACAACGAGGGCGGACCACAACCAAACCCTCTCGATTCCGTAAAAATCCACAAAATATCCATGAATCCGTAGGAAAACTAAAGATACTAACAATATTAATTGTATACATCATGAATCCCCAACAAAAACGGAACGAATCGGAAGAGAAACCCAAAACCCCCAATTTAATCGAAAATAGGGTTTTAGAATATTACCTTGGAAGATTCGAGTACTAAGATCCGTAGAACACGCGTTAGATTGATTGCACGGGCTTCATTACCGAAGAGAAATGGTGAAGATCGACCCCCGGATGAAGAACTCTCCCCCTCTATACCCTCTCTCTCGCTACTCTCGCGATGCAGATGAAAAATGGGGGAAAGCCGGCCGATTTCGTCTAATAAAGACGAATCTGCACAATTGACCGCTTCGTGTGCCGCGGCACAGCCAAAGTGTGCCGCGGCACAGGCCGAAAATCTACTCCCAGGTTTTCGCGTTGTGCCGCGGCACGGCTGCGTGTCCGCGGCACCGCAGTCTGATTGGGTTTGGACGCGAGAAGACACGCGAGTGTGCGCGGCTGCCGGATAGGTGTGCCGCGGCCTGGCTGCTGCGTGCCGCGGCACGGATAGGTGTGCGCGGCACACAATCTGATTTGTTCGACATATTACACTGGGCACCTTTCGGCGATTGCCCGGCCAGCGATTGCCGCACCGGTCCGGCCACTCGGCCGCCACGACCCGATGCCTCGATTTCCGAAAACGCAGGCGAACACGGCGAAAAGTTCGCGGATGACATCAACAACTCGAGATGAAAACGTAATGCAATAATTAATCATACGCGACCAAGAAAAGGGTCAAGATGACAAATACAGATATGGATACCCGTAACTTCCAAGAATTACAAAATGGCCCAAAACGCCGGAAATCACGATACGTGATCGAATAATCAAACCGAAGTTCACAACACGTCTAACAAAGTTAAACGGACTTGCGGAAATTCGAAGCAATGATTCGGACGAGATTCGCAAGAATCGAACTCAAGTGCGAAAGAGTCGCTAAAAGCACGTAACTCAACAAAACAACACCCAAACGAACTCGGACGACAAAAAGTGTAGAATTAATCATTCTCGAGAGCAGCCAAGCGGTCATGAGCGAGCCGTCAAAACGGACTCCGGCCGAAAAAGAAAATTACCAAAAATCTAAATTGCGGATATTACATTCTACCCTCCTTAAAAGAAGTTTCGTCCCGAAACTTAAAACAAGTAGGGAGAAGAAATATTCCGCCAGGAAAAACTCAACGAGATACACAAGAATGCGCAACTAACGCCCAACGGCGAAATGTTACAAACAACGCGAAAGAATATACGGCGTGTAAACACGCCCCACGGCGACCAACACGACTTCGCCGTTAGGGATATAATAAAACCAACAAACGATAAGCGTCATCAAACGGATAATATAGCCAAGTCAATTATCCGACAATCACAAAACACAACGAACGAAAATCGATACGATTGACTAACCTAACGGTACATTGATCCAAAACATGAGCCACACGCTGAACAAATACGAAATTCCACCGCCCAAAGGTTGGAAGATCGAAAACGAGACTAATTTCCCGAACTTAAGGAAATTTCGAAGGAGTCTGAATGTTCAACAATCACGAAACGAGATTGACAAAAACCGAACAATCAAACGATCAAACCACAAAGATCGAGACAACAAAAAAAATCGAACGATCATGTTCGGATCACGAAGAACAATAAGGTTCAACCGGCAACTCCGAGGTTCACACCTCGACTCGAGACAAAACATGATCCGATGAAAACAACAAGATGCACACTCGCACCAGATCCACAGAAAAGGGAGTAACGATTGAAAGGTCACAACGACGAACGAGAAATTCCGAAATAATACCACCCTCGTTCGATCAACAAAGGCAAGGGGCAGGACAAACTCAGAAAAGGTCAATGAACATGATGAGTCGACAAAGTCGAAAACACAAGAGTTCTAAATCCGATCCACTTCGAATAAAAGAACTAATAGAACCAGATGACGCCACTCCCGAACAAGGTTCACAAGAATCGAACCGAACTCGAAAAAAGTCACATCAATAACCAAATCGGCCCACAACAAGATCACAGCTTGCTTGAACGATGAAACCGAAATACAAAACAAGTTCACAAAGTATCAACGAACACGAGCGAGCCGATAGAATTGAGAAAGAGAAAATGCAGGGGCCAAAATAATACGGGTATTATATTCGACCTCTTCTAAAAGAAGTGTCGTTCCCGAAACTCACAACACGAAATCAAGGTGACAAAACAACAAGCAACTGACAGAAACATCTCCCATGGGCCTCTTAGAGCCGATTCTGATAACTGTGCTGAAGCGCGAACTCCGAAAGTCTTGGTAGCCAATTCGCAAAACTAAATTCGGTGTCCCTCGAGTCTGCACTCGAAATGTGTTACCGACGAGAAGGACAATTTACATGTGCATGCCCCAGCGCATCACGGTTGAAATGTCTCGGCTCGGCATACCGAAAATACAAAATGCTAGATATAATGGGGCATAACGTCGCAAAACAACATAGCAGAGATGCCAACTCAGCACAACAAAGAATCATAACACATATCATATACAAGGATTTCCATCGTAAAGTAATACACACACAAACAATACAGCAACAACGGTATCGTTCGGCAACTTTAACGGCCCGAACAATAACTAGCACATAATTACAAACATCGTGAAACAATCACACATGTACACAAACGTACAAACCCAAGCTTTAACAGCTCACACAGGTGCGATAACACGCAAGTCACCACGAAATGACAACATTAAAGATCGTCATCACACCTCCCACAATGGGATAACAAAAACAGATGCATGGCGAACGACTCAACGTTCACACCACCAATTCCATCATACTCGGGAGCTAACATTCTAACAACAATGTGAATATCATACACACATTCCTGATCTACAAACAGGAATGATAGGTTTAAAAAAAAAACGAAAACCACCTTTTGGAAACAGTTTGGAAACACCAGTTGATCTTGAGTATCATTTTACAAAAAGTTGAACAAACCTCATTTTCGAGACCTTGAAAATCATCTTGCGTTTGAACAAAAATGAGGACACCTTCTCTTAGTGAAAAACTTTCAGAATATTCGACCCTCGGGTCTAAGTAAAAGTGTTTATAAAACATTGAAAATATCTCAAAACATTTTGGGTCCTCGAGGTAGAAGAATTTCGAAACATATTGTGGCACCTTGGATGTACCACGAGAAAATAATTCATTTTAAAAGTACGTCTCGAAATTTATTTTCTAAGATACTCAAGGTTTTTAAAGATAATTCAATGGGCTAGCATGCCCAAAAATTTCAGGTAATTACACGGAATAATATAGCGCCGTGGGTCCCGCGCCGGAACCCACCAGGCTAAAAACCTTTTATAAACTACCAAAAAGGCCGATGACGGTAATATTTCAAAAACTCACAAAATCCGTTTACGAAATACTAAATTCCGTCATAAGAATTTCGCCAAAATGATCAAGGCCATAATGCCAAAAACTCGGTTAAGGGAATTGGTTTTCGAAATAAAACTCAGTCGGTAAAATACCGAAAGCCATTACAAAAGAACTCACGCAGCGGATAAAAGAAATAAAATCAAACATGCACGAGACAACAACACTACTCCTCATATGAACGAAAAATGGGAGTCAAATGATCACATATCACGAAATCAAAATCCATAAGAGGATTCCGTCAATTAACTCATAATCATAAAAATAGCTCGTGTCACACGAGGCACAACACAAAGAAGGGAGACTTACATCCACAGGCCGCACGGAGATGACGGTCGCCCACGATACTAATCTCATCCGACAACATATCCGACACGTTGTGACTACGCACAACTCAACTTGTCACCTGACGACTCGAACGAAAAGACAACACATTACTCGACAAACCACGACTCGACTCGACCCGACAGCCTAGGTTTCCGCAACCTAGGCTCTGATACCATAAATGTAACACCCCCAAAATCGTATGGGAATATTACACGTCGTAAACCCTTTCCGCAAGGATCTACCAGGCTAATCATCCATAAACAACCAAATGCTTGCCCGGCCAGGGTCAAACAATATAATAATACAGACCGCTAAGGTCACTTACACATAAACACACAGACCGATGAGGTCACACAACTCTATCAACAGGACTGACTAACAACATTACCCACACAGGGGTCGAAATAAAATACAGCGGAAGACTGAATCAACTCTAACAATACAAATAAACTCTATCAACTCTCAACTCTTGATTAGTATCGCAGCTCGTCATCCCCTTGTGCCAATCCTGTGACTGCTCCCCTGCACCTGCATGTACCTGGACGCAGAACAGACATCCACCCCCCGAATACTCGGGGGTTAGTAAAACTCCACTGTTTTACTAGTGCAAGTATCAAATCATACGAAATGTAACAAGCAGTTAATAATCATGATCAAATATAATAATCAAGTATCAAATATTCCCGGGAGGTTTTCACAAGGGAAGATAAGCTATGAAGCATTCGAAAATAAGATTATCATCTCGGGAATTTTTAGAGTTTCAAAACCTTAAGACCTCAAGTCCTGATTCACAAAACCTTTCGAAAAACTTAAGGGCCTTAACCCAAAACTCGTTTCATAATTCAACAGTTTACAATACCGGAAACATTTCCATAAATCTCGTGGGGCTCGGCCCAACATTATTTCTTAAAACTTTTCCTTTAAAGACTTTGATTTGAAAAGTATCATGCTCATGACACCGTGATCCACTGTCACGTGTCTCCGTAGGCATAACAACCCACACGGACTATTAACCAAACATAACCAATTCCGACACCGTGATCCACTGTCACGTGTCTCCGTAGGCATAACAACCCACACGGACTATATCAATCACAACAATCACTCACACAGTCCTGACACCGTAGTCTACTGCCACGTGTCACCGTAAGCCCCGTCGAGCTCACCCGGTTGGACGCACTGTGTCCGAAACTCATGGTCCACTGCCATGCGTTATCGTAGGCCTCGCTGATCAAAGACGATTGGACCTCAGTACCTCACTAAGTTCTGATCCCGTAGTCCACTGCCACGAATCCTCGTAGGTCCCGTCGAACCAACATGAGTGAACTTAGCGGTCACACACATATTCACATTCACATTACATACAACAACAAGCACAATTAATCAATCACCTTGATCACCACAAAATCGTACATTGCACGCAAATAACACAACCTCGACACTCGCAACAACTATCATAAATCAACGACATTTAACCAACATAACACACCTCCGGTACACAATACATTGTACAACCAAGTGTACAACCATCCCATATGTACGTCGCATTCCTGCACAAATGGCACAATGCCTAACACGTATACTGATATAACACTATTATCACAAAGCCTTCAAATTGCGGAAAACACAACCAACTCAAACGGAACATATTTACGAAGGCAAGCAAAGTCATTATACATCTCATACGTAATTACTAGTCGCAAGATACAAGTCGTATAGTAAGATACTTGCCTCGATACCACGAGCACTGAACCACGAACGGATACGGCTCAACCGGGAAGCTTCGGAACGCCCGATGCTAACGAAAAGGAAGACGACAATGAACGGAATGGAAGAATCAAGTACGACCGTGAGGAACCGACGAAAATGAACCTAACGATTCGAATAGCACAATCACAACCACTTCTAAACGATTATGGAAATGGAATACACCCGGAATCCCGCCTACGATTCATGTATATTCATACCGAAAACAACAACGAGGGCGGACCACAACCAAACCCTCTCGATTCCGTAAAAATCCACAAAATATCCATGAATCCGTAGGAAAACTAAAGATACTAACAATATTAATTGTATACATCATGAATCCCCAACAAAAACGGAACGAATCGGAAGAGAAACCCAAAACCCCCAATTTAATCGAAAATAGGGTTTTAGAATATTACCTTGGAAGATTCGAGTACTAAGATCCGTAGAACACGCGTTAGATTGATTGCACGGGCTTCATTACCAAGAGAAATGGTGAAGATCGACCCCCGGATGAAGAACTCTCCCCCTCTATACCCTCTCTCTCGCTACTCTCGCGATGCAGATGAAAAATGGGGGAAAGCCGGCCGATTTCGTCTAATAAAGACGAATCTGCACAATTGACCGCTTCGTGTGCCGCGGCACGCCAAAGTGTGCGCGCACGTGCCAAAATCTACTCCCGTGTTTTCGCGTTGTGCCGACACGGCTGCGTGTCTTGCACCGCAGTCTGATTGGGTTTGGGCCGAGAAGACACGCGAGTGTGCCGCGGCACCGGATAGGTGTGCGCGGCAGCTGCTGTGCGCGGCACGGATAGGTGTGCCGCGGCACACAATCTGATTTGTTCGACATATTACACGGGCACCTTTCGGCGATGCCGGCTCAAGATTTCCGATAGCCGCACCGGTCCGACGGTGCTTTCGCCACGACCCGATGCCTCGATTTCCGAAAACGCATGCGAACACGCGAAAAGTTCGCGGATGACATCAACAACTCGAGATGAAAACGTAATGCAATAATTAATCATACGCGACCAAGAAAAGGGTCAAGATGACAAATACGATATGGATACCCGTAACTTCCAAGAATTACAAAATGGCCCAAAGCGCCCGGAAATCACGATACGTGATCGAATAATCAAACCGAAGTTCACAACACGTCTAACAAAGTTAAACGGACTTGCGGGAAATTGAAACAATAGCTTTGACGAGATTCGCAAGAATCGAACTCAAGTGCGAAAGAGTCGCAAAAAAGCAAAGAACTAAACAAAAAAACACCCAAACGAACTATGACGACAAAAATTGTAGAATTAATCATTCTCGAGCAGCCAAGCGGTCATGAGCGAGCCGTCAAAACGGACTCCGGCCGAAAAAAGAAATTTACCAAAAATCGAAAATTGCGGATATTACAGCAGTGACTAGGTTTTCTGTTTGTAATTACATGAGGCAGCGTTGTAATATTCTTTTGAGGCATTTGAAGATGCTATCAAAGAAATATTGGCGAAATTGGTAGGCCTTTTTTGGAGTTTCAACAACGTACATGTTTCTCAAAATATATCCGGATGATTATTAAAACTGCCCCTAGGGTTTAGTTTAATTAACAAGAAAACCAACTTACCTTTTAGAATTACGAATGAGCCCCTGAGGTTTGTTTTTACCTTGCAAAAATGCACCCTCAAGAGTGGTTAAAAAGTGGCTATTTGTGAGATAGGTAACCTCAAGGGGTTGTTTGTAAGCAAAAAAAATGAGTTTTTCTTTTCCTGTAACTATAAGATAGTTTCTGTAGTTTATCCCAAATCTATTTCTATGCAATTGATAGCTGATTTTCTTGGTTAATTTCTATTAGGTTGAGGCAGGTAAAGTTTCTCATGTGAAGGAGCTGACGCATCCTCAAGTACCAGAGGATATTAACACGGCTATTAGGACTGGGGAAGTTTGGGCTCCAACGCACATTATTACCACATTATCTGATGATAGAGGTATGGATCCTATATTCGTTCTATTTTTTTGATAGATTATTGGTTCTATTGTTGACGTTGTGTAGAATGTGTATTTTGCATAAATGCCTAAACTTAAGTTTTTACCCATTGGAAGGTGAAGAGTCTTCCTATGCTGGAGTTCCCATGTCCTCCATTGTTGAACAGAGATTGGATGTTGGTGATGTCATTTATTTGTTGTGCTTTAAACGAAGTCTTCCTCATTATTGCACTCGTTTTATTGTGGTGACTTGTGTTATCTTGTACCGTTCCTCTATCGCCAACCCCCTGATATTTATAAACTACCATTTCAATTGGAGCTGAGAAGTTGTTTGGTTGTATAGCTCTCAGACAGAATCAAAGGTAATTTCATATTATTACATTTCACCCATATATATTCTACTAAATATATGCCAACACCTTCTCTATTTCATAAGATCCGCACACCGACATACACGTCGGCACATCATCACGCGGACGAACACTAAAGGCCAAAAAACTCGATTGAATCACCACTAATGTCCATATGTACATTCGAACCTCTAAGAAGTTTTGTACAAATAAATCAATTGTATATTACATCTTTTTTTTACATTTCAGCTTTATCGCTTGCTTGCTCTTACAAATGTCTGTTAAGGAGGTAAGCCTTGCTGCACTCAAATATATTGGTGAATCAATATTTTATTAAATAGTATGTGTGTGTGTGCTCCGTGTGTTTGCAGCGAACTGCTGTGTACATAAAGTCTGACTTATGTAGTGGTATTTTAATAATCTAGGGGATACAATATCTAATCATGATACCTGCCCCCCCCCCCCCCCCCAAAAAAAAAGCGCAACACATTATTTCTTAGATCGGTCCACTTAGATAGTATTGATAATCATTACAACATCCACGTAAATTACTATTTTATTAGGCATTGCAGTTGCCAATTGAAAATATGTCCTAAAAATACCACCAGAAAAAACAAATTTCATCTGATTGTCCTCAAACTTTTCTGTTCGGTGGCGACCTTTTTAGCATTTCTTTAAATGTTCTTGTTTATGTTGTTCCAGATTTCATATAATGTATATAATCATTTTAGATTTTATGTTCTACGACTTAATTCTTTCTTCACATTTTGATTGAGATATTTTGATTCCCTCATTCTCAATATGCTGTACTTTGTTGACCTCATATTTCTACTTTTTGACAATTGTACGGATTGTAACTAAATTTATTAAATTCTCATGACTGTATCTGCTGTTACAACTTTATTCTCATGTCTGCTCGTCTCTTCCACCTACCTGCCTGCTTCGGATGCCCAGCTGACACGTCTACCTTTAATCTTCTCTTTGGTTTCTGAGAAACCCAATGCTGCTGTGTGTATTTTTCATTTCAGTTCTTTCTTCTTTCTTGTTCTTTTTTTTTTCTCTTGCTTTCCTGTTGTGGATTAGCAGGTACCTTTTTATTTCCCTTCATTATGTTTCATGACTTTTATGATTACGGCCTCTGTTTGTTGAGGCCAATGTCAATTTTTTTTTTTTTCAGTTTTTGATGATTACGGCCTCTGTTTGTTCACGCCATTGTCAAATTCTCTGTTCTTTCTTGTTCTAATATTTCTGCTCTGTGTTTATCTATTTTTGGCCCTTCCTAAATCAGATATTTTGCTTCTTATTCCAGGTTCTGCAACTCGTCCATTATTTGCTTTTCAAACAGGTATTTATTATCTGTATTTGTTATTTGTACTTGCTGACTGGATTTGATATTCTGTGTTATGTTATTTTGTCATGCTCTTATCTTGATTGCCCATTTTTTATCTTTTTCATTACTACCTCCATGTGTCCTATGATTTGGATTCGTAAATTTCACATGCTGTCGTAAATTTTTTTGTATTTGTTTTCTAATTCGTTGATATATGGTGATATAGAGATCATATTCTTTTCTACCCTTGTTAATTAGATGTTTGGCTTTGAAACCTAAAAAAAGCTTCTCTTGTGACAACTATTTTTGTTGCGTACATACTTTGTCCTTTGGTAAGTCTTTGCAGTTTCGCCACGATTTTACCTCGTGCTATTCTGGCCTCGACTTATTTTTATTTTTTCCGGTTTCTTAGTTTTTAAAATATTACAAGATTGAAATTTTAAGCTTTAGTGAGATGGAAACATTTGGATCAGATTGTTTTTGTGTTACACGATTGAGATTTGCAGGTGTCGCACTTCAGAGCAGCTTCGTTCCTAAAAAAATCAGAATTCTACCAGCCATTTTCACACGAGCTCACAGGTTAATATGTCCCTCCTTGTTCCCAAGGTTTTAGTTACGTTGTGCTTCAGAATATTTTTTGAAGACACTACATGTAGGAATGTCATGCGCAACTCTGATTCTGAAGCAAATGGGGCTGACAGCACGTAACGGAGAAATTTCCTCAATTGTACAAGGTAATGCAATGGAACTACATTTCACATAACATGATCAAATTGAACACGTCTCATATATATCATTTTTGTTTCAAAAGGTTCAGATGCCGAACAACAGGTCAACATATCATCATATATGCATACTCTTAACCAAATATTCTGGATTGACACAGTAGTATCAGATTTTGATTATTTTGTATATAGCAGCAAACATAAAAAAAACCTCGGGGGTCGAAGAAATCCGCCAGGCCTGCCTCATCTATTTTTCAGAATGTTCTCGCCGCGTGTCCCCTCATTCACCTCTTCCCACCTGTTTCTCTCAACATATCTGTTTCTCCTGCATGCTTAGGTAACGTGTCACTCATCTGTGTCTTCTTTTCTTCGATTTGACAGAGGTTTCCCCTCTTTCCTCTTTTATTTTTCGATCTCCTTCTTGATTTTCCT
This sequence comes from Orobanche coerulescens, assembly GCA_033398695.1. Lineage (NCBI taxonomy): Eukaryota > Viridiplantae > Streptophyta > Magnoliopsida > Lamiales > Orobanchaceae > Orobanche > Orobanche coerulescens. The sequence continues at coordinate 12,736,885 of CM065809.1, forward strand.
CTTTCAATTCACTACAAGTTCCTGCGACCCGGCCTATTTTTGAGGTTAGTCTTTCTTTTGTTTTGTTTAATTTTGTTGTTGAGTATTTATGGATTTCTACCTCGGTGAAATTTACAGAGGGTTTTAACGCCATGAGGATTATTTTGTGGTGAAATCAATATTTCTTTGTATAAAACGAAAATACGCAATTATCAAACATTGTGATGCTGATTTAGTTTTTCATTTTTCCTTTGCCCTTTCCTATTAAAGAAGCAATGACCAAACATACTTTTATTCGTATTTTTAGGCAGCAATGTTGGTATTGACTAGAAAATCGATCTGATGAAATGGTTGCTGCATGTTTTGCAACAGTACGCTTGGGTCGATCTTGCCGTTGTTTATACCTCATGTGGACTTCATGTTCATGTTGTGAAATTTTAGCTTCCATGTAATTTTAGTTGCATGATTTCGAAACAGTTTTGAGTTTTGATTGTTGTTTCGATTATTTTGGGTTGTTTGATATAGTGTAATGCCAACATCGAAATCTGCAAATAGATGCCACGAAGAGTGAAAAAAAGAAACTACACGCATGCAAGCTAGCAAAGTGGTGGGTGCCTGCTTCTGCGAGGAGTAAGTGAGATTTTCTATTAGATTTGTATTATAGGCGATATTCTTCTGCAGTTGGGTTTGTCTGTGTAGATCTGTAGATTTAAATGGTTAGTTTATTTTGGCAGTTACCTGGAAATTATTTATTTGTCTTGCAATGTTCATATCTTGCTTTCTCAGTGTTCTTTTTTTTTAGAGAGTTGGACTCATCTTTTTATTCGTTTCGAAAATTGGTTCTTTTAGTTTTGTTATGCTTTATTTTAGAGCTCAAGTTCATAAATCTGAGAAGTGGGCAAAAAAATTGAGGTTAGTGTTATGGCTGATTACAGATAATACTAAGTTATGGATAATTACAAAAATATTCCTTAGAATTTGATCTAATTACAAAAAGAATCAGTTATTTTTCGATATTGTCGATACCCCCCACAGTTAGTTATCAATATTTTTTATTTGCACGTTTGCAAAGATGTGGAAAGAGTTGCAGGTTAAGATGGATTATTTATTTGAGGCTTGATTTGAAGAAATGAATGTTTTCACAGGAAGAGAATTTGATCATTACTGAGGAAGCTCTTGGCGGGAGGTGCTTATCACTTATAGGCCGAACTTTGTTTTTTTCTTTATTATTAAAGAAACATGGTCTAACGAAATCCGTAATTTCGATTTCCGGTAATTTCTTTTTTTCGGCGAAAGTCCGTTTTGACGACTCCCTCATGGCTGTCTCGTCATTCTGAGAATGATTAATTCTGCAGTTTTTGTCATCCGAGTTCGTTTCGGTGTCGTTCTGTTGAATTCCGTGTTCTTTAGCGACTTTTCCACGTATGAGTTCGACTTTGTTAAATCACCATTAATTTTTGGAAACTCCAAAAATTCTGAATCTTTGCAATATTATAAAGAATCAAGTTAGCTTTCCAATGGTTCAAACAGTGAGTCAATCGGAGTCCGGACGAAGGAGTTATGATCGATATAGCTAAGTCACTCTCATGTTCCAGTTTTGGCCGAGCAGCCTGCCGGAAGGGCCGCGACACACATTTTTCAATCTTCGGCCGACCCGTCTGTACCTTGTGCCGCGGCACATGCCGACGGGGCCGCGGCACACTGCCGAGTCACTGCCGCGGCACACTCGTCCGGGCCACGGCACGCTGCCAATCACCGGGGCGATTCGGCCTCGTGCCGCGGCACACTTCGGGCCGCGGCACTGCACTGTGCGATCGGCTATTTAAGGCCCTGTAGTCCGGTTTTTCACCCATTTTCTCACTCTCTTCCTTCTCTTCCGCGGCTGGAGGTGTAGGAATCATGGAGAGATGTTGTTGGACAATCAATCCATGAAGTCTTGGAGTTTATATCATCAATCATCCGTCCTATAACATCCATTGATCGACCGAATCAGGTCAGATTTTATAGAAATCTAATTTTGGGGATTTTGGGTATTTTGTTCGATTTCGTCCGTTTAATCCAATTTAACTTAGGATTGTGATGGATTGATGATTATTTAGATGTATTACATCTTTTCCCTTGTTATTCCATGGTTGGATCGTATCGATTCGTTGTTTTGGTCGAGTTCTTGATCGACGCCTTGAAGGTGTCCGGTAGAATGTCATAGAGGGGTTTTCGGGCGTTCTACGATTATTCTTCCTCGTATGACCGATGATTTATTGATTATATGTTGTTAGGGTCGAATTCTTGTGAAGAACTCGAGTCGGAACCCTTCCGTTCGTTGCCTTCTTTGGGGTTCGAGCTTCCCGGTCGAACCGTGTTCTTCGGAGCGTTCGGTAGCGGTTAGTAAGGCAAGTATCTTATTATACGACTTGTATCTTGCGACTAGTAATTATGTATGAGATGTATGATGATTTTGCTTGCCTTCGTAATTATGTTCCGTTTGAGTTGGTTATGTTTTCCGTAGTTTGAAGGGTTTGCGATAATAGTGTTATATTAGTATACGTGTTAGGCGTTGTGCCATTTGTGCAGGATTGCGACGTACATATGGGATGGTTGTACACTTGGTTGTGCAATGTATTGTGTACCGAACGTGTGTTATGTTGGTTATGTGTCGTTGATTGACGATAGTTGTTGCGAGTGTTGAGATTGTGTTATGTGCGTGTGATGTACGATTTTGTGGTGATCAATGTGATTGATTAATTGTGCTCATTGTTGTATGTAATGTGAATGTGAATATGAATATGCGTGTGATCGCTAAGTTCACTCGTGTTGGTTCGACGGGACCTACGAGGATTCGTGGCAGTGGACTATGGGGTCAGAACTTAGTGAGGTACTGAGGTCCAATCGTGCTGGTCTGACGAGGCCTACGATAATGCATGGCAGTGGACCATGAGTTTCGGACACAGTACGTCCAACCGGGTGAGCTCGACGGGGCTTACGGTGACACGTGGCAGTGGACTACGGTGTCAGGACGGTGTGTGTGTTTGTTGTGATTGATATAGTCCGTGCGGGTTGTTAAGCCTACAGAGACACGTGACAGTGGATCACGGTGTCGGAATTGGTTATGTCTGGTTAATGGTCCGTGCGGGTTTTTGAACCTACGGAGACACGTGACAGTGGATCACGGTGTCGGAATTGATTATGTTTGTTTGATTGTGTGTGGTGTAGTTCCGTGCGGGTTGTTGAACCTATGGAGACACGCGACAGTGGATCACGGTGTCATGAGCATGATTATTTTCAAATCAAAGTTTTGAAAGGAAAAGCTTTATGAAAATGAATGTTGGACCGAGTCCTAAGCTTGAATAAATGTTTCCCGTATTGTAAACTGCTGAGTTATGAAACAAGATTTGGGTTAAGGCCCTAAAGTTTTTCGAAAGGTTTTGTGAATCAGGACTTGAGGTCTTGAAGGTTTTGAAAATCTAAAAATTCCCGAGATGATAATCTTATTTTCGAATGCTTCATAGCTTATCTTCCCTTTTGAAAACCTCTCGGGAATATTTTGATACTTAATTATTATATTGGATTCACGATTATTATTTGCTTGTTACATTTCGTATGATTTGATACTTGCACTAGTAAAACAGTGGAGTTTTACTAACCCCGAAATGTCGGGGTGGATGTCTGTTTGCGTCCGGTACATGCGATTCGGAGCAACACAGGATTGGCACAAGAGGATGACGAGCTGCGATACTAATCATGAGTCGAGAGTTGTTTTGATTTTTGTTGTGTTGTCAGAGTTGATTTCAGTCTTCCGCTGCATTGTATTTCGACCCCTGTGTGGGTAATGTTATTTAAGTCAGTTTTGTTGATTGGGTTGTGTGACCTCATCGGTCTGTGTATTCACGTGTAAGTGACCATATCGGTCTGTATCATTTTATTGTTTGACCCTGGCTGGGCAAGCATTTGGTTGTTTATGGATGTTTAGCCTGGTAGATCCTTGTGGAAAGGGTCTACGGCGTGTAATATTCCCATATGGTTTTAGGGGTGTTACAGCAAGACGGGAACACCCCTGTGCAGCACATTCCGGAGCCTGATATTTTCTTGGAAGCATTTCCAAGAACTTTTGTTTTTTCGATTTGAATCTGATTAAATTGCACGGAAACCGAAAAGGCCTATTATTTTTATTTTTTTCTTGGTTTTATTGGCTCGGTTCGGGTCAGTACTCGCTCAGTTGTTCGAGGCATATTTTTGGCACCTCCTTCGTCTTTTTATTTTTTCTTGCTTCTCCAATGCCTTCGCTGATATTTTTTTCCTTCTTTCTTTGATGGGTGTATTTTAGGTGTTCTTGGGTTATAGACGATGTTTGTGTTTCTGCATATTTTCTGCATTTGTTTACATTTTTTATCGACTAACTGTATTTTTTTCCTTGCCCGATTTCAGGATTGCCAAATTTGTTTTGCCTTCGCTGCTCAGATTTCGCAGGTCACTTTTTCTTTCTTGTTATTTTATTTCGTGCTCTCACCGATCTTTTTTCCTTTTTCATTGCATTTAGGTACATTTTTTGTTGGGTTGGTTTACTTTTATTGGCTGGCCCGATATTTTTTGCTTCGTCTGATTCTTTTTGCCCTCTTTGCTCAAATTTGGTTACCAAAATGTAATTTCTTGGAATCTAAATTCTCTGTCGACTAAAATGAAAGGTCAGGAATGCTCGGCGTCAATTTCTCTGCTGCCGAAAAATGCGGGTTTGATCTATTTTTCGCATCATTGTTATTGACTGATTCTGACTTGTTACCTTGTGTCATTTCATTTATCACTGAAATGATTGTATCCCTGGATCAGACATTCTTTATAATAATATCTGCCTTGATCATCATCTTGAGCTCCATACGAACCGCAGTCGTAAAATGCCGACATATTGCCAGAATCTTTATTGCCGCTGCCTGTGCTCAATATATTAGTAGTATTTTTGGTACATACCCCATGTTAAACTCAAAATGAAACTGGTACCTAAGTTTCAATAATATCTTATTTTAAGAGAATTAAGTGGTCGTTTGGTTCACCGGGTAATATGGGATTGAAATTAGAAATCAGGTTGAGATGGTATCGGGTTGAGATATCATTCGTGATATCATATGTTTGGTTGAGTGGTGGAATGAATATTATTGAGTAAATATTTTTTTTTGTAATTACTTTAATTAATTTGAAATATTAATGTAAATAATATTCTATTAATACGACATGTAACTCAGCTCGATTGCTAATTACTACCTCCTTCCTAAAATGATTGCAAAATTTTGATTTGAAAACTAAACGGGATTCGACTTGTTTTAATATTTGACAATCTAATTGACATGTTTTAACTAAATCACGGCACGTTTTTTTTCTCAAAATAAAATTCTAATGTAGGCATTTCTTTTAGTTGGTTTTGAACTTTTTAATTTCAATAATTGTACTACTTTTTATGAGGTAGCCAATAACTAAAAGCCAAACATATTTTATAATTTCAAATACATTAACATAATTAATAAACCAACTACTGAAACCAGTCGAGTGAAACGAACATCCTGCTACGTTTTTTTCTAATGTAATATATTTACCATAAATAAACATATAAGCTTTTCCACACACATACAAATGGTAGTATTAATCTCTTCGACTTTGTTTTGTTCTTCTTGTTCTCTTCGAATTCTCCGCCATCGGAATCACGACAATCCGACGTTGTCGTCCTTAATCCTTGCCCTTATTCGTCCTATCCCAATTCATCGTATTTTCGCCTAGGCCATAATTGGATTTCATGACATTCTCAGGTAATCACTCGCTCCTTAAAATAAATATGTATCTTTCCTTCTTTTAACTTTGGGTTTCACAACTTTTCTCGGACACTTATGTGTCGGAAAGAATTGGATGTTAAATTATGGCCAAGATTTTCACTATCTTGATATAACTGTGCAGTGGAGTTGTGGAATTTCTGCATTTCTGGTGTTTGGTATCTCGCCATTCTTTTTCGTTTATCTTCTTCGGGCGTTTTGCTTTACTTGTTATTTGGGTCTGGAATATCATTAGTGTCATTGAACCTTTTAAATATACACATGATGTATAATTAGCAATATCCTCGTAACATAATGTAATCACTTTGGCATGTGTTTGAATAAACACTTATGCAAATTTGCACTATAGCCACATATGAACAAGGTAATTCTCTCAACCGTTTGGTGCCGGGAACTTTCTATTTGCTGCTTTCAACAATACGGGTCCTTCGGTTTTGTGTACTTTTCTGGTGCAGATTGTTTTCTACTTTTTTTAGTGGTTCTGTTTGTAATTCCCCGATTTTTAGTATATATATTGGTTGTCGTTGAAGGATAATTATGCTCAAGGATATTGTGAAATGTATGATAATGTTATTGAATTGAGTAATAAGAGTGTATAACGTCGTCCGCCTCCTCTCTCTTTCACCTCCTTCTTCCTTTTACCCTAGATTTTCTTGCCATCTTTCGTCTTCTTCTTATTCTTCCACCTAGCTGCTTGCTCTGTCCTCATGAGAGCCACCTCCTTCCTTATTCTTATTCTTTATCTTTATTCTTCGTTTCAGACGGAAGCATCGACCTTTCTGTTTTCGTCTGTCGCTCGTTCTTCGCTTCGAAACTAGGGTTTGAGTTTTCCCCAATTTCTATGCGTCCGTGTGTTTGCCTCGTCTCGATTATCCTCAGGTAAACGTTATTATCTCTCTCTCTCTCTCTGTCTCTCTCTCTCTCTCTCTCTTTCACTGGTTCTTTGTCACTCGTTCGTTGGTGCTTTTATTGCATCGCTTTGGTTGGAAATCAGTTGCGCTCCTTGTGTATATAGATTCTGCGGTTTCTATTTCAATTTTTTCCTTGTTTTTGATTTCTATTTCATGTCTCTCCTTGTTTTGGGATGTGTGGGTTTGATTTTTGAAGTGGGGTGCGTAACTGCTATGTGCTTGTCCAGGAGATGTAGAGTTAAATTTCGAACTAGTGGGCTGGAGATTTCATATATATAAATTTACCATGCTGTGCTACATGGTGTGCTATTTACTTGATGTTTATCAGCAATTTTTTGGAGTCCTCTTATTCGTGTTGTCATTTGTATGTGAGTTTTTTACTTTGCTTGCTGTTAGTGCTTGTTTTGGGTTGTATGTGGTGTGTGTTTTAGGTCGCTGAGCCTGGAGGAGGCTGCCGGCCAGAAAGGGAGTTATTTTATACTGTCAGGTTTATTTATGTTCGTAACTTGCTCATTATTTTATCCCTCTTGTTTGTTTGTTTGTCGTCGATTTGGCTTGGTTCGGGTCAGTACTCGCTCAGTTGTTCGAGGCATATTTTTGGCACCTCCTTCGTCCTTTTATTTTTTCTTGCTTCTCCAATGCCTTCGCTGATGTTTTTTTTCCTTCTTTCTTTGTTGGTTGTATTGTAGGTGTTCTTGGGTTATAGACGATGTTTGTGTTTTTGTATATTTTCTGCATTTGTTTACATTTTTTATCGACTAACTGTTTTTTTTTCCTTGCCCGATTTCTGCCCGTTCATGAAATCAGGATTGCCAAATTTGTTTTGCCTTCGCTGCTCGGATTTCGCAGGTCACTTTTTCTTTCTCGTTATTTTATTTCGTGCTCTCGCTGATCTTTTTTCCTTTTTTTGTGCATTTAGGTACATTTTTTGTTGGGTTGGTGTACTTTTATTGGCTGGCCCGATATTTTTTTGCTTTGTTCTGATTCTTTTTTGATCTCTCTGCTCAAATTTGGTTACCAAAATGTAATTTCTTGGAATCTAAATTCTCTGCCGACTAAAAAGAAAGGTCAGGAATGCTCGGCGTCAATTTCTCTGCTGCCGAAAAATGCGGGTTTGATCCATTTTTCGCATCATTGTTATTGACTGTGCATGTATTCCTGATCTTGTTACCTTGTGTCATTTCATTTATCACTGAAATGATTGTATCCTTGGACCAGACATTCTTTATAATAATGTCTGCCTTGATCATCAGGTAGAGTATCTTGAGCTCCATACGAACCGCAGTCGTAAAATGCCGACATATTGCCAGAAATCATTATTGCCGCTGCCTGTGCTCAATATATTAGTAGTATTTTTGGTAAATACCCTATGTTAAACTCAAAATGAAACTGGTACGTAAATTTCAATAATATCTTATTTTAAGAGAATTAAGTGGTCGTTTGGTTCACCGGGTAATATGGGATTGAAATTAGAAATCAGGTTGAGATGGTATCGGGTTGAGATATCATTCGTGATATCATATGTTTGGTTGAGTGGTGGAATGAATATTGTTGAGTAAATATTTTTTTTTGTTATTACTTCAATTAATTTAAAGTATTAATGTAAATAATATTCTATTAATACAACATGTAACTCAGCTCGATTGCTAATTACTACCTCCTTCCTAAAAATAATTGCCAAATTTTGATTTGAAAACTAAACCGGATTCGACTTGTTTTAATATTTGAAAATTTAATTGACATGTTTTAACTACATCACGGCACATTTTTTTTCTCAAAATAAAAATCTAATTTTAGTTGGTTTTGAACTTTTTAATTTTAATAATTATACTACTTTTTATGAGGTAGCCAATAACTAAAAGCCAAACATATTTTATAATTTCAAATACATTAACATAATTAATAAACCAACTATTGAAACCAGTCGAGTGAAACGAACATCCTGCTGCGTTTTGTTTTTCTAATATAATATATTTACCATAAATAAATATATAAGCTTTTCCACGCACATACAAATGGTAGTATTAATCTCTTCGACTTTGTTTTGTTCTTCTTGTTCTCTTCGAATTCTCCGCCATTGGAATCACGACAATCCGACGTCGTCGTCTTCTAATCCTTGCCCTTATTCGTCCTATCCCAATTCATCGTATTTTCGCCCAGGCCGTAATTGAAATTTCATGACATTCTCAGGTAATCACTCGCTCCTTAAAATAAATATGTATCTTTCCGTCTTTTAACTGTGGGTTTCACAACTTTTCTCGGACACTTATGTGTCGGAAAGAATTGGATGTTAATTATGGCCAAGATTTTTACTATCTTGAAATATCTGTGCAGTGGAGTTGTGGAATTTCTGCCTTTCTAGTGTTCGGTATCTCGCCATTCTTTTTCGTTTATCTTCGTGCGTTTTGCTTTTCTTGTTATTTGGGTCTTGAATATCATTAGTGTCATAGAACCTTTTAAATATACACATGATGTATAATTAGCAATATCCTCGTAACATAATGTAATCACTTTGGCATGTGTTTAAATAAACACTTATGCAAATTCGCACTATAGCCACAAATGAACAAGGCAATTCTCTCAACCGTTTGGTGCCGGGAACTTTCTATTTGCTGCTTTCAACAATACGGGTCCTTCGGTTTTGTGTACTTTTCTGGTGCAGATTGTTTTCTACTTTTTTAGTGGTTCTGCTTGTAATACCCCAATTTTTAGTATATATATATATTGAATGTCGTTGAAGGATAATTATGCTCGAGGATGTTGTGAAACGTATGATAATGTTATTGAATTGAGTAATAAGAGTCTATAATGTCGTCCGCGTCCTCTCTCTTTCACCTCCTTCTTCCTTTTGCCCTAGATTTTCTTGCCATCTTTCGTATTCTTCTTATTCTTCCACCTAGCTGCCTGCTCTGTCCTCATGAGAGCCACCTCCTTCCTTATTCTTATTCTTTATCTTTATTCTTCGTTTCAGACGGAAGCATCGACCTTTCTGTTTTCGTCTGTCGCTCGTTCTTCGCTTCGAAACTAGGGATTGAGTTTTCCCCAATTTCTATGCGTCCGTGTGTTTGCCTCGTCTCGATTATCCTCAGGTAAACGTTATTATCTCTCTCTCTCTCTCTCTCTGTCTCTCTCTCTCTCTCTTTCACTGGTTCTTTGTCACTCGTTCGTTGGTGCTTTTATTGCATCGCTTTGGTTGGAAATCAGTTGCGCTCCTTGTGTATATAGATTCTGCGGTTTCTATTTCAATTTTTTCCTTGTTTTTGATTTCTATTTCATGTCTCTCCTTGTTTTGGGATGTGTGGGTTTGATTTTTGAAGTGGGGTGCAGAATCTGTTGCGGGTGCTTTGGTCTGGGAGATGTAGAGTTAAATTTCGAACTGGTTGGCTGGAGATTTCATATATATAAATTTACCATGCTGTGCTACATGGTGTGCTATTTACTTGATGTTTATCAGCAATTTTTTGGAGTCCTCTTATTCGTGTTGTCATTTGTATGTGAGTTTTTTACTTTGCTTGCTGTTAGTGCTTGTTTTGCCTTCTAGACGATGTTTGTGTTTTTGTATATTTTCTGCATTTGTTTACATTTTTTATCGACTAACTGTTTTTTTTTCCTTGCCCGATTTCTGCCCGTTCATGAAATCAGGATTGCCAAATTTGTTTTGCCTTCGCTGCTCGGATTTCGCAGGTCACTTTTTCTTTCTCGTTATTTTATTTCGTGCTCTCGCTGATCTTTTTTCCTTTTTTGTGCATTTAGGTGAAACAGTTTCAGTTGTATGATTGACTAATGTTTTCAAAACAGGAGAACTTTGAGCCTACCTAATAATGTGATGCAACTCTAATTCAATGTTTTAAAACGCGTGAGGCGTGTTTGAGGTGTTTTCTAAAATTGAATATTATTTGTCTTGCAATGTTCATATCTCGCTTTCTCAGTGTTCTTTTTTTTTTAGAGAGTTGAACTCATCTTTTTATTCGTTACGAAAATTGGTTCTTTTAGTTTTGTTATGCTTTATTTTAGAGCTCAAGTTCATAAATCTGAGAAGAGGGCAAAAAAAAATGAGGTTAGTGTTATGGCTGATTACAGATAATACTAAGTTATGGATAATTACAAAAATGTTCCTTAGAATTTGATCTAATTACAAAAAGAATCAGTTATTTTTCGATATTGTCGATATCCCCCCACAGTTAGTTATCAATATTTTTTATTTGCACGTTTGCAAAGATGTGGAAAGAGTTGCAGGTTAAGATGGATTATTTATTTGAGGCTTGATTTGAAGAAATGAATGTTTTCACAGGAAGAGAATTTGATCATTACTGAGGAAGCTCTTGGCGAGAGGTGCTTATCACTTATAGGCCGAACTTTGTTTTTTTCTTTATTATATTCAAGAAACATGGCCTAATGTCACAGGACGGGAACACCACTGTGCAGCACATTCCGGAGCTTGATATTTTCTTGGAAGCATTTCCAAGAACTTTTGTTTTTTCGATTTGAATCTGATTAAATTGCACGGAAACTGAAAAGGCCTATTATTTTTATTTTTTTCTTGGTTTTCTTGGCTCGGTTCTGTTCAGTACTCGCTCAGTTGTTCGAGGCATATTTTTGGCACCTCCTTCGTCCTTTTATTTTCTCTTGCTTCTCCAATGCATTCGCTGATATTTTTTTCCTTCTTTCTTTGTTGGGTGTATTTTAGGTGTTCTTGGGTTACAGACGATGTTTGTGTTTAAATAACTTACGAGAAACCCGAAACAACAGCAAAACGTTACAAGCAACGCAAAGAAACATACGGCGTGAAAACACGCTCCCCGACGACCAACACAACGTCACAGGTAAAGACATAATAAAACAAACAAGTGACAAGCGTCATCAAACGGTTAATACAATCAAGTCAATTACCCGTACAATCACAAAACACAAAACACCTATTACAAGGAAACATGCACAGTTGAGAAAACAGAAAGTAAACATGAAACGATTCACAAGGACAATCACAAACAATTCGGACTATGCCGAAATCCTCAAAAACCACACTAGGCATCTCAGTGTCCTTTCGGAGTGGAGACGCAACCTCGATCCCCAAATCTTTCAGCTACCGTCTCGCAACGCACGGCTCGGTGACCCACCTGGCCACACTCGAAACAGCTGACTAACGGTGAACGACAATTCTTCGTGGTATGAGATCAGGCAACAACAATCGGACAACCACGATTGAACAATAACGATCGAACAACAATGATCGAAAAACAACGATCGAACATCAATGATCAAATGACAACGGTCGAACGACGACTCCGAAGTTCACACTTCGACTCTAGACATTAAAAGAACTTGTAGAAACTAAAAGACGTTAATTTCGAACAAGGTTCACAAGAATCGACCCGAACTCTTAAAAGTCACAACGATAAATAGATTGATCCAAAACAAGGTCACAACCCGTTCGAACGATGACAACCGAGATACCAAACAAGTTCAGAAAGTATCAACGAACATGAGCGAGTCGATAGAATTTAGAAGGAGAAAATGTAGAAGTCAAAAATAATACGAGTATTACATTCGACCTCTTTTTAAAAGAAGTATCATCCCCGAAACTCACAACAATGAAAGCAAGGTGACAACACAACAAGCAACCGATAGAAACATCTTTCAAAGGCCTCTCAAAGCCAACTCGCAGAACTGGATTCTGTGTCCCTCGAGTCCACACTTGTAATCTGCTACTGGTGGGGAAGAAAAATTTGCATGTACATGCCCCGGCACATCACAGATGAAACACCTCGGCATACCGAAAATACAACTGCTAGGTACAATGGAATATAACATCGCAAAACAACATACCAGAGATGTCAACTCAGCACAACATAACCACGTAAGGCAACCCACGTACACTAAATCACGGCAACAACGGCATACATTCGGCCATTTCAACGGCCCAAACGATAACCAGCACACAATCATACAAACCCAAGCTCTAACAGCTCGCACAGGTGCGATAGCACGCAAATCACCACGAAATTACAATTTTAACTGTGGATTTCACAACTTTTCTCGGACACTTATGTGTTGGAAAGAATTGGATGTTAAATTATGGCCAAGATTTCACTATCTTGAAATAACTGTGCAGTGGAGTTGTGGAATTTCTGCCTTTCTGGTGTTTGGTATCTCGCAATTGTTTTTCGTTTATCTTCTTCGTGCGTTTCGATTTACTTGTTATTTGGGTCTGGAATATCATTAGTGTCATTGGACCTTTTAAATATACACATGATGTATAATTAGCAATATCCTCGTAACTGTAACACCTCCAGAATACGACCGGGAATATCACACGCCGTAGATCCTTATCACAAGGATCTACCAGGCAGAACTCCGAAAGACTACTCAATGATTGACCGACCGGGGTCAATATTAATTACCAAGCAGACCGATAAGGTCATTAAACAATTCAGATACTAACTAAATTTATTTCTCAATGACAATAATAAGCTTGAACGCAGAAAGGAATGACAGCTTAATTTAATAAATGAAAATTACACCCATGCAAGGGTGGATACTCGACCGAAAGAGAAATACCAACCAAGATGAAACAAAAGAAAAAGACTCTGACTCTTGTGTGATTAGCATCGTCGTCTTCCATCTCGTTCCAAGCCAATCCGTGTTGCTCCCGAGCCGCAAAACTCGAGCGCATAACAGGCACCCACCCCCCGAAATCTCGGGGGTTAGCAAACTGGAATTTTGCTAGTGCAAGTACATAATATACAAGATATACGAACAATAACAACACAAAACTCAACAGCCGCGAAGCCTTAACACAAACCATAAATTCCCATAGTCAACACAGAACAACACTCGCATTCAGAAGGTGAAAGATAATCACATAGTCATATTCTCTTTACGGAACATAACATCAATGAAACTTTAAACGAGTCCAAGGAGTCAGAAGATCTAGTTTGAAAAATCCCTTTTTATAAAAGGAAAAGTATTTTGATAAGAAAGTTTGAAAACATTAATATTGACTCGGGCCGTCTTGGGATTTTGAAAATCGAATGGGAATACTTTTAGAAAATACTTCAAAAGCTCTCGAGTCCTCGACAATTTGCAAGAAAACCATTACAACGTTATTCGGGGTCCTCGACCCAATTGATAAAACACTATCACAAGCGAATTATTACAACATCTCACGGGGTTCTCGGCCCAATCCAAATAATATCATCACGAGATCGAATCTCAACATCCCACGGGGTCCTCGACCCAATACACAGAATAATCATCACAGTACAATCAAAGGCACAACCTCTCATTCGACAAATCCTGCTCAAGACCCCTGATTAATTAACCCTCGGAGATCTCGTCAAATATCCTTGGTTAATTAACCCTGATACCAATATTTAAAACAAGTTGGAACGAACTTTCAGAAACACGAATCGCGGTCTACATCAAGACCAACATTTTAAAACAAGTTGCAAGGACTTTGAATTACGAAAATCATTTGGTAACGGGGTCTTAGCTATCACTCAAATATCTGTTACCAATAAGCCTTCCAGGCGCCTCCCTTGCACACCTGTGTACCGGCGTTCACTCCACTATATTGGCCGCCCATTGCACATGTCACTGCGCCGGCGTTCAATCCCACAGGAGCCGCCCCTTGCTCGCGCATTAAGTAACACCAGTGTTCACCAATCATACAGAGCCGCTCATTGCAGCGTACACCAGGCCGGAGTACACACCCCGCCCTCAGAGGCACCCAGATATGACGTCTCTCATAACAAGTATTCATGTTGTTACAAATACCAAGCACACAGTCAACCGTTGCAACAATTATCAAATCAGTTCATCAATTCACATAATTTATTTGCCAGTACGTAACTACGCAAAATAAACAACAACTCGCACGTTATTCATCAAGACTTAACACATTAAGCCTTCAACACTACCAATCAACACTACATATATATCCTTATATCGTAAATCAATCGAAAATACAAACATTACCACATTACCTCTATAAATATCATTCGTACCTTAATCTAAGTTGAGTATTTCGACTAATATTGGTATTAATTACCCAACATTTATCTCCATATGTATATTTATATATATATATATATACATATATCTATACATATGTCCACATATATATATATATAATATATATATATACAGATATTCGTAACATGATTCATACACTTCAGCAACAATGATTTCACGTAATTATAATTCGTATATCAAGGTACTTGCCTTGGTAATCTCTTGCGAATACTCCGTAAATACAGTTGATTGGAACAATCCGGAACTCCAACGGAAACGACGATTGAAAAGGCTCAAAACTAGATTATCGTAGGAAATTCGTCCTTAATATCCTATCATTAAATAAACAATCAATCACACGAGGAAAAACATAGAAATATTACCGAACCCTAACTGTACTCTTCATAACGTACGTTACAAACCTACGTAACGTACGTTACGTCTGCACGTTAGCGCACGTAAGCTACAAAGATTAACGCACGCTAAGCATGCATTTGATAGTTCTTCTCAGTTCAGACGACTGTCTTGCCTGAGGGTATAGCGTACATAATGCATAGAGCTTAACTTACGTTATACTCACACATATAATACTCATGTGAATCAGAATGATCCTATGGTGTTGATGTCTTCGAATTCCAGGTTAATCATTCCATCATAAAACTTACTCCAATCTCGATTATAAATCCTCAAAGGTAGATCGGAAAATCTGAGATTGTTATCAACATTAAGTCTACGATCATTATGGAAACACCATACAATACAGTTTATTAATCTCAGAAAACTTCCCTTACTTGTTCATCATAACAAGATTCGAACTATAATGTTCTTAACTCAGGTAACTAAAGCATGAACATTCCAACTTCCAAAAACATGATGTTCGGATAAAAATCATCTATGGAGCTTAATAATCCCGGTAGTATGTTCATAACATCCTTAAGAACACGAATTCAAGGTTGAGGTAGCATTAACATACCTTAATATGAAGGAAACGCAGAGACAAGAGGTAGCATCCAACTCCGATTGCTTGAATGCCAATCCAAGATGTTTCTTAACTTAAATGATCGAGTCTATGTAATCTATAGGTGTTTTAGATGGCTGGAGACTCTCTAGAAATGAAGGAAAACGAAGTACAAGTGAAAGGGAAGAAGTGAAATGAAATGGGGTGTTGTCCATATATATAATGTCTCGAGCTTTACGTACGTTAGCCTTAGCTATTTACGTACGTAATCGACTTAGCGCACACGCTACCATTCATTCTTAGCATACACTATCGTTCAATGGTAGCTTACTGTCTCAATCTGTACTCGCTTACGTACGTTACACACTATGCATTACGTACGTAAGCTACACACATTAGCGTACGCTAGTTACAAACCTTAGCGTACGTTAACACCCGTTGACCCCAAAACTATCCAGGTTCATCCGCGGGAATCTTTCCGAGCCCACCACCAGCCGTCCATGTGCTAGCCAGCCTGTTCAATCATTGACCTCCTTATGTACGCTATGTCTAGCTCGTAGCGTACGCTATCTCTAGCTCGTAATGTACGTTACGCTTACCTGTTAGCGTGCGTTACGACGTAGTCGCATGTGAAGGATTAAAAGTTGATATTATCATGCATGAGGATACGAATACGGAAACGATCGTACTTCGATTATTGATAGCACAAATTCAGGTAATACAGGGTTCAAACATGGACGAAAATACCCAACAATTTATCCGGATATTACATACTCTCACTCTAAAAAGAAGTTTCATCCCGAAACTTAAAGTAGAGTGGTGGAACAAATAGTCTCGAACAAAATTTTGCAAGGATTACGTTCAGATGTGGATATACCACAATAATTCATGGAGTCTAACAAATTGGTTCTGAAATTCGTTCGAATGACGGTAGGCTCAATAGAACATGGTAGTTTAAAATTGTCAAGAGGATCACAGATGAATCAGCAACAATGAAAGTCTCCCAACACCGAAAATACTAAGAAGAGTACGGGTAATACGTTCCCCCATACTAAGAAGACATTTCAGCCCCGAAACTTAAAACAGCAGGAGTTGGAAACGGAAAGCAATTAAAATGAAAACGATCAAAGTCACGATTGTTGGAAACAGCAACGACTAGAACATAGTACAAAATCTTCATTCGCCTATGATAGGCTCTTCAGCAGGATACATAAGGTTTCGGGACATTCTCCGGCCACTTGCTTTGCTTACCAATAGAGTAGCATTCTTTTCCAATTCGGAAATTATCTCACAATGTTTCTCCCGATGGCCTTCACACCCGCACTGATAACAAGTCAAGAGTGGGGAGGGACAGTTTACACGGATATGTCCCATACGGTTGCAGTTGAAGCACACTCTCTTCTTACCGGGAGTCACCGATGCTGGCTTGGGATTCCCAATGCTCATTCTCGACCATGAAGACGACGCATTCGAACGACGTGGGGGTTTGAGAACCTTAGTCTCTTCACCGCCCAAAAATTTTCCAGATGTCCTCGGTCTCTTTTCTCCGCTCGTTGGCTCGGTCACTGAGGAGGTTTCATAGGATATCGTCTGATCTTGATGTTCCTTCACCGTAACATGAATCGTTGTCGTACGAACCACCTCACCGCTTCCGCTTCCATTATCACGTCTACGTCCGCCAAGGCTCGTCATGCTAATACAGATAGTACCGTTTATTGTTATCACATAGTCGGTTGTACGATATACCACAATTATCAACACAAGGTTTAATTAGCATCCTTAGAATAACGGTAATATCGTAAAGCATGAAATTTTCTGAAGTCAATTCTCAGTCCTTCGACTAGGACGATCATTATGCGTATGTTTTTAATGAAAAAAAATATTTTTGAAACAAAAACCGAGTCACGTTGTGCTCAAAACTTGTAAATATTGTCCTTTATTTTGGAAGAGGAAGTTTATACAATGACTCTAAAAATTTATTTTCGAGTAATGCCTACAAGAAAATTGAAAATCGAATTGTAACTAATTTGAAATATTTCAAAAGTGTTTGAGTCCCAAATATCACAATTTTGAAAATCCTTCCTCTTCTACCAAAATGTTTATTCGAAAGAATATTTTTTTCACCAAAATACGTGACCATTTGACATGACTACATTAAATCATGAGGTTCACAATGTTAGGAAAATTTCAAAACACTACTTTAAAATGTTCGTAATTCGGCCCGGGAATATTACATGTCGGGGATTCTGCGCCGGAACCTACCAGACTAAAAACCATTTACAAAACCATTTCAAAATACGCCAAAAAGCCGATGACGGTAGCATTTTCCAAAACTCACAAAATCATTTGTAAAATATCAAATACCGTCATAAAAATACCGTTAAAACGTGCAAGACTAAAATGCCAAAACTCGGTTTAGGGAATCGGTCTTATGAGATAACAATTCAGTTTGTAAAATACCAAGAGTCATTTCAAAATACTCACGCAGCGGATAAAATTAACACTCAAAGATTTATTCTACTGAAATGCAGAAACCGATAACTATGTTTGACTTCTGAAGTATACTACATAACCATTCTCACTCGAACCGTATACTCAGGTGATATCATAAAACAATATAATCTCTAACAAGTTCAAACCCTTGGTTCACGTTAAGCACAATATAATCAAATACGTATACAATGGGACTTACGATTCAGGAGGCTTACCATTACGGATTGCTTGAAGATGATGTTGGAACCACGATACTAATCACAACTCTGACGCGCGCGACTTGTACAAGACATGGACTTGACCCAATGGCCTAGGTTTTTCGCAAACCTAATCTCTAATACCATAAATGTAATACCCCCAGAATACGACCGGGAATGTCACATGCCGTAGACCCTTATCACAAGGATCTACCAGGCTGAACTCCAAAAGACTACTCAATGATTGACCGACCGGGGTCAATATTAATTACCAAGCAGACCGATAAGGTCATTAAACAATTCAGATACTAACTATATGTAACACCCCCAAATCCCATTGGGTTATTACAGTGCCGTGGACCCCACACCAGGTGATCCACCAGGCGAACACGACTAAAATACAATAAACTGTCCAAAATAGGAAATCACAGACCCTACTATGACGTCCGACATACTATTCCGATATGGAATTTCAACGACAAGAATGGGCCTACATGGTCAAAATAAAAATACAACAACGTCCACGAGCCTTGCTCGGATAATACAAAATGACAACGACTGAACAAAAATGGAGTACTCCAACTGTCTGACCAACATGAACACCAAAATATCTCGGACTAGTATCGCTCGAATGCCTCGTCGCCCTCGTCATGCCCCTGTGTCTCAACTCCCTCCTCGCAAGTACCTAAAACATGAAAACATGTTCCGCCCCCACGGGGTCAGCCATCCAGTATAATGAATATCAAGTATATGCACAACATGATATGCATCCAAAGGCAGAATAAACAGTACAACAATGGTAGTACGAGATGCTCACAAACCAAAGTAAGAATCGAGCATTCGTGGAATACTATGCCCATGGCATATGATCAATACCTGCTCAATAGGTTAGAACATAAGTGCCCAACGGCGAAACATCAATATAGAACACAACAATACATTACCCGAAGGTAAATCAATCCAACGCTGAAATAAATAAGGATCACAATGCCCGAAGGCTCAAACGGAAACACCGATACATCACAATGGCCTGAATGCCCTCAGCCGAAGCTGCCAAAATATCACGATGGCCTGAAAGCCCTCAGCCGAAGCTGCCAAAATATCACGATGGCCTGAAAGCCGAACAGCCCGAAGCTGTAAATCATCACAATACAGATCTCAAAGAAACAAACCTGACTGTCGAACATACCCCTCGGGCGTATGAACGCTCAATCACAACACGTCGAACATATCCAATCAAACATGGTCTATGAACGATCAAAATTGTATGGCTCAATGATGGACATCACAGTACGCCCGATCCGGAAATGTGTCCGTGCACATGTCCACCCCGTATACGGAATCCAGAAATATACGTGGGACAATGTACCTAATTAGCCTCACGAACTACGTCTCGTGTGCACGGTCCAATGCGGAAACATCCACGCATGACCATCGTGTGCCTGGCTAAAAATCCTACACAATAACCAATCGGCACGCAGATATGATTCCGGATATGTCACGATACAACATGACAACGAAACTCAAAGGATAACACATCCAATACAAATCATACGACTCACCAAGTGAACGATGACACGAATAATGAAAGATCGACACGACCAACAATATTCAAAACAACCATCCTGGGATCAAAATCCTAAGGACCGATTAACACGAGCAACGATCACAACACAACAGTTCGGGAAATCCTCAACCTTCAGAGATCACAAAATTGCCGAATTCACAAGAATAATAGTGTGCTGCCTTGAATCGGTCAACACGACAATAATAATTCAACGGATGGGAATTATCGTTGATAATCCCAATTCAATACTTCGATTACCGTAGAATGGCCAATCGATAGCAATTATACAATGGATGGGAATTATCTTTTTGACAACGGGTGGAAATTATATTTGATAATCCCAATTCAATATATCGATTACCGTTAGAGCGGACAATCGATAATAATTATACAACGGATGGGAATTATCTTTGATAATCCCAATTCAATATATCGATTACCTTCAGAACGGTTAACCGATAACAATTATACAACGGATGTCTCGGCACCTTTAATCGGTTACCGATAACGAAGATGATAATCGAATACGTCGATGCCTTCAATCGGCCAAAACGACATCAATAGAAAAACACTGATATCAATAACGACGATTCACAAAAAAAATATCTTGATGGAACATCAATCAATAACAACAATCGATACGTCGATGCCGCGAACCGGCTATCAACAACAATATCTCAAAGGAACATCAATCAACAATAACAATCGATATGTCGATACCGCGAATCGGCTATCGACAAATATATTACCAACAAGTATCGTAATGCCTTCAATCGGCCATTTACGAACAACAACAATATTTGGCATAATTTGCCGAAGGGTATCGTATCAAACAATCCCCTGATATCAACAAAATCATAAAGAGACCAAGTCTCGAAATGATACACACATTCATACACATACATGATAACATTAATCTCATTGACCAGTACAAGTATAAAACTTGCCTCAAACCGAAGGCGAGAAAGTCCTTCCACGATCAACGTCCTACCACGAATCAATCAACGCGTCCTCCGACAATCACAAGCACTCGAACAACCTTGAATGAAATACAATTCATTCGATAACACAATATCGACCGAAAACAACACAATAGATAATTCCGATTCCAACACGAACACATACTATACTCGTATATATCCGTATACATACGTATATATATAATATATATATATATATTACATATATATATATATATACAACTCATATATATATATATAAATACATATACTCACTGCACACACCCACACATTATATATATAACAGTTTTCATATACATTATATATATATATATATATATATATATATACATAAAACACACAACACACACACACACAATCACGCCACTGCACCACACTACTGCACCTAACACACACAACACACACACACACACACACACACACACACACATATATATATATATATATATATATATATATATATAACTGAAAAATACATAAAACTAACCGGAAGAGTCGATCGGCCAGGTCCGAAAAAACTCCCATGCCGGAAATCAGCCGCCGGAAAAATGACCCGCCGGACTTCGTCCAACTCCGGCCCGTTTCCGTCTATGGCCGGTTTTCACCATCTCCGTTTGAAACTCCTCGCCGGAAGAATGTCAAACCTCCGTTCCGCCGTCCGTTCCGGACAAAAACCACTTCCGGTCGCCGGAATCAATGGAACTCCGTCCATGGCCGGAAACCATGAAGATCGCCGGTGCCTGCTCCGTCTCGCCGGAAGAAGAAAAAAAAATGCCGGCTGAATTCTCCGTTCGAATCCGATGTCGACGAACAGCTCGACTGGATTTGCAGCCTTCCGATTCGGAAATTCCGATCGGCCGCCGCCGAGCTCCAGTCGCCGCCAGAGACGAAGAAGCCGCTGCCCGCCCGTCCTCAAGCTCCATCTCGCCGGAAAAAATGGAGAAGCCGGCCGCCCGTCCTCAAGCTCCACCTTGCCGGAAAAATGACGGAGAGAGATGGAGAGAAGAGAGGGAGGACGAGAGGGAGAGAACAAGAGAGAGAGAAGGTGGCGAGGGAGGGAGATGGCAGCAAGAAGAAAGAAAGAAAAAAAAAGTGAGAGAGGGAACGTGAGAGAAAGCTGGGAGAGGGAGATGAGAGAGATGATGAGGTGATGATGATTGATGTATAGTATATATATACATATAATATAGCATGAGGGGGATGAGGGGGATAGGTGAGTAAGTAACGTGAGGAGAGAATCTCATGTGTTGACATATTTACATATATATATATCTATATATATATATATATATATATATATATAAAAATGATACCTCAAAGATACCCTCACCCCGAAAGTTGACCACGAGGAAGTTTCCCACCACCTATCACGTATTACGTACGTAACCTCAGGGCGTAACGTACGTAATCGCAACAAATCAGCGTACGTAATGCTACACAGGTAGCGTACGCTATGGCTATATATACTTAGCCAAAATTCCAAACTCGCCAAGCAACAACCAAACGACGAAACCAAACCGTCGACCAGTATAAATATTTCGATCCCGAAATATTCTAATACAATATATATATTGTATCGGTCCAAACAACAACACTTGTACAATTCCAAATGAATACGTACAACTCAACAGTAACACGAAAAAAAAAATTACCCCCGGATATTACACTATATTTATTTCTCAATGACAATAATAAGCTTGAACGCAGAAAGGAATGACAGCTTAATTTAATAAATGAAAATTACACCCATGCAAGGGTGGATACTCGACCAAAAGAGAAATACCAACCAAGATGAAACAAAAGAAAAAGACTCTGACTCTTGTGTGATTAGCATCGTCGTATTCCATCTCGTTCCAAGCCAATCCCGTGACTGCTCCCGAGCTGCCAAAACCTAAGCGCATAACAGGCACCCACCCCCCGAAATCTCGAGGGTTAGCAAACTGGAATTTTGCTAGTGCAAGTACATAATATACAAGATATACGAACAATAACAACACAAAACTCAACAACCGCGAAGCCTTAACACAAACCATAAATTCCCATAGTCAACACAGAATAGCACTCGCATTCAGAAGGTGAAAGATAACAACATAGTCATATTCTCTTTACGGAACATAACACCAATGAAACTTTAAACGAGTCCAAGGAGTCAGAAGATCTAGTTTGAAAAATCGCTTTTTATAAAAGGAAACGTATTTTGATAAGAAAGTTTGAAAATATTATTATTGACTTGGGACGTCTTGGGAATTTGAAAATCGAATGGGAATACTTTTAGAAAATACTTCAAAAGCTCTCGAGTCCTCGACAATTTGCAAGAAAACCATTACAACATTATTCAGGGTCCTCGACCCAATTGATAAAACACTATCACAAGCGAATCATTACAACATCTCACGGGGTTCTCGGCCCAATCCAAATAATATCATCACGAGATCGAATCTCAACATCCCACGGGGTCCTCGACCCAATACACAGAATAATTATCACAGTACAATCAAAGGCACAACCTCTCATTCGACAAATCCTGCTCAAGACCCCTGATTAATTAACCCTCGGAGATCTCGTCAAATATCTTTGGTTAATTAACCCTGATACCAATATTTAAAACAAGTTGGAACGAACTTTCAGAAACACGAATCGCGGTCTACATCAAGACCAACATTTTAAAACAAGTTGCAAGGACTTTGAATTACGAAAATCATTTGGTAACGGGGTCTTAGCTATCACTCAAATATCCGTTACCAATAAGCCTGCCAGGCGCCTCCCTTGCACACCTGTGTACCGGCGTTCACTCCACTATATTGGCCGCCCATTGCACATGTCACCACGCCGGCATTCACTCCCACAAGAGCCGCCCCTTGCTCGCGCATTAAGTAACACCGGTGTTCACCAATCATATGGAGCCGCTCATTGCAGCGTACACCAGGCCGGAGTACACGCCCCGCCCTCAGAGGCACCCAGATATGACGTCTCTCATAACAAGTATTCACGTTGTTACAAATACCAAGCACACAGTCAACCGTTGCAACAATTATCAAATCAGTTCATCAATTCACATAATTTATTTGCCAGTACGTAACTACGCAAAATAAACAACAACTCGCACGTTATTCATCAAGACTTAACATATTAAGCCTTCAACACTACCAATCAACACTACATATATATCCTTATATCGTAACTCAACCGAAAATACAAACATTACCATATTACCTCTATAAATATCATTCGTACCTTAATCTAAGTTGAGTATGTTGACTAATATTGGTATTAATTACCCAACATTTATCTCGATATGTATATTTATATATATCTATACATATGTCCACATATATATATATATATATATATATAATATATAGATATTCATAACATGATTCATACACATCAGCAACAATGATTTCACGTAATTATAATTCGTATATCAAGGTACTTGCCTTGGTAATCTCTTGCGAATACTCCGAAAATACAGTTGATTGGAACAATCCGGAACTCCAACGGAAACGAAGATCGGAAAGGCTCAAAACTGGATTATCGTAGGAAATTCGTCCTTAATATCCTATCATTAAATAAACAATCAATCACACGAGGAAAAACATAGAAAGATGACCGAACCCTAACTGTACTCTTCATAACGTACGTTACACACCTACGTAACGTATGTTACGTCTGCATGTTAGCGCACGTAAGCTACAAAGATTAACGCACGCTAAGCATGCATTTGACAGTTCTTCTCAGTTCAGACGACTATCTTGCCTGAGGGTATAACGTACGTAATGCATAGAGCTTAACGTACGTTATATTCACACATATAATACTCATGTGAATCAGAATGATCCTATGGTGTTGATGTCTTCGAATTCCAGGTTAATCATTCCATCATAAAACTTACTCCAATCTCGATTATAAATCCTCAAAGGTAGATCGGAAAATCTGAGATTGTTATCAACATTAAGTCTACGATCATTATGGAAACACCATACAATACGGTTTATTAATCTCAGAAAACTTCCCTTACTTGTTCATCATAACAAGATTCGAACTATAATGTTCTTAACTCGGGTAACTAAAGCATGAACATTCCAACTTCCAAAAACATGATGTTCGGATAAAAATCATCTATGGATCTTAATAATCCCGGTAGTATGTTCATAACATCCTTAAGAACATGAATTCAAGGTTGAGGTAGCATTAACATACCTTAATATGAAGGAAACGCAGAGACAAGAGGTAGCATCCAACTCCGATTGCTTGAATGCCAATCTAAGATGTTTCTTAACTTAAATGATCGAGTCTATGTAATCTATAGGTGTTTTAGATGGCTGGAGACTCTCTAGAAATGAAGGAAAATGAAGTATAAGTGAAAGGGATGAAGTGAAATGAAATGGGGTGTTGTCCATATATATAATGTCTCGAGCTTTACGTACGTTAGCCTTAGCTATTTACGTACGTAATCGACTTAGCGCACGCTACCATTCGTTCTTAGCGTACGCTATCGTTCAATGGTAGCTTACTGTCTCAATTTGTACTCGCTTACGTACGTTACACCCTATGCATTACGTACGTAAGCTACACACATTAGCGTACGCTAGTTACAAACCTTAGCGTACGTTAACACCCGTTGACCCCAAAACTGTCCAGGTTCATCCGCGGGAATCTTTCCGAGCCCACCACCAGCCGTCCATGTGCTAGCCAGCCTGTTCAATCATTGACCTCCTTACGTACGCTACGTCTAGCTCGTAGCGTACGCTATCTCTAGCTCGTAACGTATGTTACGCTTACCTGTTAGCGTGCGTTACGATGTAGTCGCATGTGAAGGATTAAAAGTTGATATTATCATGCATGAGGATACAAATACGGAAACGATCGTACTTCGATTATTGAGAGCACAAATTCAGGTAATACAGGGTTCAAATATGGACGAAAATACCCAACAATTTATCCGGATATTACAGTAACATAATGTAATCACTTTGGCATGTGTTTAAATAAACACTTATGCAAATTTGAACTATAGCCACATATGAACAAGGTAAATCTCTCAACCGTTTGGTGCCGGGAACTTTCTATTTGCTGCTTTCAACAATACGGGTCCTACGGTTTTGTGTACTTTTCTGGTGCAGATTGTTTTCTACTTTTTTTAGTGGTTCTGTTTGTAATTCCCCAATTTTTAGTATATATATTGGATGTCGTTGAAGGATAATTATGCTCGAGGATGTTGTGAAATGTATTATAATGTTATTGAATTGAGTAATAAGAGTGTATAACGTCGTCCGCCTCCTCTCTCTTTCACCTCCTTCTTCCTTTTACCCTAGATTTTCTTGCCATCTTTCGTCTTCTTCTTATTCTTCCACCTAGCTGCCTGCTCTGTCCTCCTGAGAGCCACCTCCTTCCTTATTCTTATTCTTTATCTTTATTCTTTGTTTCAGAGGGAAGCATCGACCTTTCTGTTTTCGTCTGTCGCTCGTTCTTCGCTTCGAAACTAGGGTTTTAGTTTTCCCCAATTTCTACGCGTCCGTGTGTTTGCCTCGTCTCGATTATCCTCAGGTAAACGTTATTATCTCTCTCTCTCTCTTTCACTGGTTCTTTGTCACTCGTTCGTTGGTGCTTTTATGGCATCGCTTTGGTTGGAAATCAGTCGCCATCCTTGTGTATATAGATTCTGTGGTTTCTATTTCAATTTTTTCCTTGTTTTTTGATTTCTATTTCATGTCTCTCCTCGTTTTGGGATGTGTGGGTTTGATTTTTGAAGTGGGGTGCAGAATCTGTTGCGGGTGCTTTGGTCTGGGAGATGTAGAGCTAAATTTCGAACTGGTTGGCTGGAGCTTTCATATATATAAATTTACCATGCTGTGCTACGTGGTGTGCTATTTACTTGATGTTTGTCAGCAATTTTTTGGAGTCCTCTTATTCGTGTTGTCATTTGTATGTGAGTTTTTTACTTTGCTTGCTGTTAGTGCTAGTTTTGGGTTGTATTTGGTGTGTGTTTTAGGTTGCTGAGCCTGGAGGAGGCTGCCGGCCAGAAAGGGAGTTATTTTATAATGTCAGGTTTATTTATGTCGGTAACTTGCTCATTATTTTATCCCTCTTGTTTGTTTGTTTATCGTCTATTTGGCTCGGTTCGGGTCAGTACTCGCTCAGTTGTTCGAGGCATATTTTTGGCACCTCCTTCGTCCTTTTATTTTTTCTTGCTTCTCCAATGCCTTCGCTGATATTTTTTCCTTCTTTCTTTGTTGGGTGTATTTTAGGTGTTCTTGGGTTATAGACGATGTTTGTGTTTCTACATATTTTCTGCAATTGTTTACATTTTTTATCGACTAATTGTATTTTTTTCCTTGCCCGATTTCTGCCCGTTCATGAAATCAGGATTGCCAAATTTGTTTTGCCTTCGCTGCTCGGATTTCGCAGGTCACTTTTTCTTTCTCGTTATTTTATTTCGTGCTCTCGCTGATCTTTTTTCCTTTTTTGTGCATTTAGGTACATTTTTTGTTGGGTAGGTGTACTTTTATTGGCTGGCCCGATATTTTTTTGCTTCGTTCTGATTCTTTTTGCTCTCTCTGCTCAAATTTGGTTACCAAAATGTAATTTCTTGGAATCTAAATTCTCTGCCGACTAAAAAGAAGGAATGCTCGGCGTCAATTTCTCTGCTACCGAAAAATGCGGGTTTGATCCATTTTTCGCATCATTGTTATTGATTGTGCATGTATTCCTGATCTTGTTACCTTGTGTCATTTCATTTATCACTGAAATGATTGTATCCCTGGATCAGACATTCTTTATAATAATGTCTGCCTTGATCATCAGGTAGAGTATCTTGAGCTCCATACCAACCGCAGTCGTAAAATGCCGACATATTGCCAGAAATCTTTATTGCCGCTGCCTGTGCTCAATATATTAGTAGTATTTTTGGTAAATAGCCTATGTTAAACTCAAAATGAAACTGGTACCTAAATTTCAATAATATCTTATTTTAAGAGAATTAAGTGGTCTTTTGGTTCACCGGGTAATATGGGATTGAAATTAGAAATCAGGTTGAGATGGTATCAGGTTGAGATATCATTCGTGATATCATATGTTTGGTTGAGTGGTGGAATGAATATTGTTGAGTAAATATTTTTTTTGTAATTACTTTAATTAATTTAAAGTATTAATGTAAATAATATTCTATTAATACGACATGTAACTCAGCTCGATTGCTAATTACTACCTCCTTCCCAAAAAATGATTGCCAAATTTTGATTTGAAAACTAAACGGGATTCGACTTGTTTTAATATTTGAAAATCTAATTGACATGTTTTAACTAAATCACGGCACGCTTTTTTTCTCAAAATAAAAATCTAATGTAGGCATTTATTTTAGTTGGTTTTGAACTTTTTAATTTTAATAATTATACTACTTTTTATGAGGTAGCCAATAACTAAAAGCCAAACATATTTTATAATCCTTGCCCTTATTCGTCCTATCCCAATTCATCGTATTTTCGCCCAAGCCGTAATTGAAATTTCATGACATTCTCAGGTAATCACTCGACACTCGCTCCTTAAAATAAATATGTATCTTTCCGTCTTTTAACTGTGGGTTTCACAACTTTTCTCGGACACTTATGTGTCGGAAAGAATTGGATGTTAATTATGGCCAAGATTTTTACTATCTTGAAATATCTGTGCAGTGGAGTTGTGGAATTTCTGCCTTTCTGGTGTTCGGTATCTCGCCATTCTTTTTCGTTTTTATTCTTCGTGCGTTTTGCTTTTCTTGTTATTTGGTTCTGGAATATCATTAGTGTCATAGAACCTTTTAAATATATACATGATGTATAATTAGCAATATCCTCGTAACATAATGTAATCACTTTGGCATGTGTTTAAATAAACACTTATGCAAATTCGCACTATAGCCACAAATTAACAAGGCAATTCTCTCAAACGTTTGGTGCCGGGAACTTTCTATTTGCTGCTTTCAACAATACGGGTCCTTCGGTTTTGTGTACTTTTCTGGTGCAGATTGTTTTCTACTTTTTTAGTGGTTCTACTTGTAATACCCCAATTTTTAGTATATATATTAGATGTCGTTGAAGGATAATTATGCTCGAGGATGTTGTGAAACGTATGATAATGTTATTGAATTGAGTAATAAGAGTGTATAACGTCGTCCGCGTCCTCTCTCTTTCACCACCTTCTTCCTTTTGCCCTAGATTTTCTTGCCATCTTTCGTCTTCTTCTTATTCTTCCACCTAGCTGCCTGCTCTGTCCTCCTAAGAGCCACCTCCTTCCTTATTCTTATTCTTTATATTTATTCTTCGTTTCAGAGGGAAGCATCGACCTTTCTGTTTTCGTCTGTCGCTCGTTCTTCGCTTCGAAACTAGGGTTTTAGTTTTCCCCAATTTCTACGCGTCCGTGTGTTTGCCTCGTCTCGATTATCCTCAGGTAAATGTTATTCTCTCTCTCTCTCTCTCTCTCTCTCTCTCTGTTTCACTGGTTCTTTGTCACTCGTTCGTTGGTGCTTTTATTGCATCGCTTTGGTTGGAAATCAGTTGCGCTCCTTGTGTATATAGATTCTGCGGTTTCTATTTCAATTTTTTCCTTGTTTTTGATTTCTATTTCATGTCTCTCCTCGTTTTGGGATGTGTGGGTTTGATTTTTGAAGTGAGGTGCAGAATCTGTTGCGGGTTCTTTGGTCTGGGAGATGTAGAGCTAAATTTCGAACTGGTTGGCTGGAGATTTCATATATATAAATTTACCATGCTGTGCTACATGGTGTGCTATTTACTTGATGTTTATCAGCAATTTTTTGGAGTCCTCTTATTCGTGTTGTCATTTGTATGTGAGTTTTTTACTTTGCTTGCTGTTAGTACTTGTTTTGGGTTGTATGTGGTGTGTGTTTTAGGTCGCTGAGCCTGGAGGAGGCTGCCGGCCAGAAAGGGAGTTATTTTATACTGTCAGGTTTATTTATGTCCGTAACTTGCTCATTATTTTATCCCTCTTCTTTGTTTGTTTGTCGTCGATTTGGCTCGGTCCGGGTCAGTACTCGCTCAGTCCTCCTTCGTCCTTTTATTTTTTCTTGCTTCTCCAATGCCTTCGCTGATATTTTTTTCCTTCTTTCTTTGTTGGGTGTATTTTAGGTGTTCTTGGGTTATAGACGATGTTTGTGTTTCTGCATATTTTCTGCATTTGTTTACATTTTTTATCGACTAACTGTATTTTTTTCCTGCCCGATTTCTGCCCGTTCATGAAATCGGGAATGCCAAATTTGTTTTGCCTTCGCTGCTCGGATTTCGCAGGTCACTTTTTCTTTCTCGTTATTTTATTTCGTGCTCTCACTGATCTTTTTTCCTTTTTCGTGCATTTAGGTACAAGCAGAAACAGTTTCAGTTGTATGATTGACTAATGTTTTCAAAACCGGAGAACTTTGAGCCTACCTAATAATGTGATGCAACTCTAATTCAATGTTTTAAAACGCGTGAGGCATGTTTGAGGCGTTTTCTAAAATTGAATATTATTTGTGTTGCAATGTTCATATCTTGCTTTCTCAGTGTTCTTTTTTTTAGAGAGTTGGACTCATCTTTTTATTCGTTACGAAAATTGGTTCTTTTAGTTTTGTTATGCTTTATTTTAGAGCTCAAGTTCATAAATCTGAGAAGAGGGCAAAAAAAATGAGGTTAGTGTTATGGCTGATTACAAATAATACTAAGTTATGGATAATTACAAAAATATTCCTTATAATTTGATCTAATTACAAAAAGAATCAGTTATTTTTCGATATTGTCGATATTCCCCCACAGTTAGTTATCAATATTTTTTATTTGCATTCGACCTCTTTTTAAAAGAAGTGTCGTCCCCGAAACTCACAACAACGAAAGCAAGGTGACAACACAACAAGCAACCGACAGAAACATCTTTCAAAGGCCTCTCAAAGCCAACTCGCAGAACTGGATTCTGTGTCCCTCGAGTCCACACTTGTAATCTGCTACTGGCGGGGAAGGAAAATTTGCATGTACATGCCCCGGCACATCACAGATGAAACACCTCGGCATACCGAAAATACAACTGCTAGGTACAATGGAATATAACATCGCAAAACAACATACCAGAGATGTCAACTCAGCACAACATAACCACGTAAGGCAACCCACGTACACTAAATCACAGCAACAACGACATACATTCGGCGATTTCAACGGCCCAAACGATAACCAGCACACAATCATACAAACCCAAGCTCTAACAGCTCGCACAGGTGCGATAGCACGCAAATCACCACGAAATTACAACATTAAAGATCAACATCACACCTCTCACTGAGGGCTAACACAACAATTGCGTGGTGAACGACTCAACGCTCACACCACCAATTCAATCACAACTCGGTGGTTAACACCATAACGAAAGTGCGAACATCATACATACCTTTCCGGACCGTAAATAGGAACGATAGGTTTGAGAAACGAAAACCACCTTTTGAAATAATTTTGGAAACACCGGTTGATCTTGAGTATCACCTTACAAAAAGTAGTACAAACATCGTTATCGAGACTTTGAAAAAACGTCTTTCATTTGATAAAAATGAGGACACTTTTCTTTTAATGAAAAATTTTCAGAAATATTCGACCCTCGGGTCTAAGCAAAGGCGTTTCTAAATCATTGAAAATATCTCAAAATATTTTGGTCCTCAAAGTGGAATAATTTTGAAATATACGGTGGCACTAGTAGGCACTTTGAAAAAACCGCGAGAAAATAATCCATTTGAAAAGTACGTCTCGAAATTTATTTTCTAAGATACTCAAGGTTTTCAAAAATCCAATAGGCCAGAATGCCCAAAACTCATACGTATCGACATTCGCTTATACACATCATAGTACACGCATCAACTCGTTCAAAATCAAGATAATATATGTCTTTTACCGGAAAACAACAGTCAATTATCACAGTCGAAATGACATAAGTAGCGACAACACTCCTCATATAAACGAAATATGAGAGTCAAATAAACACACATCACGAAACCAAGAATCTGCATAAAGATCCTATCACTCAACACATAATCATACAAGTAGCTCGTGCCGCACGAGGCACAATACAGAGAAGGGAGACTTACATCCACAGGTCGCACGAAGATGATGATCGCCCCACGATACTAATCACGACCAACAAACTCCGACGGCGTGTCGCGACACGACTCAGTCAGACAAAATCCGACGAGACAAAACTCAACAGACACAACTTGACCCGACAGCCTAGGTCTCCACAACCTTGGCTCCAATACCATTTATGTAACACCCCCAATCCACTCAGGGATATTACACACCGTAGACCCTTTCCACAAGGATCTACCAGGCTGGTAAAAAGAATCAAACATCTAAACATCGCCTTTGAGGCTAAAATGACTCAGTAGACCGATTTGGTCTTTCAATAAATACATACAACTCAATCTCAATACATTCCCACGCAGGGGTAAAATACAACATACTCCCGTGTTGTGTCGCGATTAACATATCTCGACGGCGATCGGCATAAGGGCCGAGTGACCGAGTCAGCGTCAAATGAACCACGGCACACCTACCAAACGGAGATCCCAGACCAGGTCCAAGTGCCGAGCGATCGACATCCAGGTCAATCGTCTCTTGGCACCTGGCGATCGACTCTGGTGCCCGGCCAAGAACGACCGCCTCATGCCACGTGTAAAGCCAACATCCGTCAAGTCTGCAAAGACCGAATCTCGGGATGAAGGCCCATGTGCAGATCCGGAAAAGGCGCCGTAGGAAAAGGATCTTTGACTCCAGTCCATCAACAGCTGTCAACGACAAGGACTGCCTCACCTACCGACAGGCCCGCCGAAAGGTCCTAGGTGGGACCTCCCAAGATAGCGACTTAAGACGCGTGTTTCCCTCTCATTGGTTCGCACATCCGACTGCCAGCAGCCGCTGCGGACTTTAAGGAGACCAACCCATGTGCTAAAGACGATCGCCCGCTTATTATAATACAAAGAAAGGCGATCGCCCAGCTGCCTCCTCTCCTATAAATAGAAGGCTTCCTGCACTTGGAAACCTCTCGGCTTTTCTCTCGGCTTTTCTCTTGGCTTTTCTCTTGACTATCTAGGATTTCTCTCTCAGAACCTCTTAACCAAAAGACGGTCGGCATAAATGAGAACTCCCTACAGTTCAAGAACTCATAGAGCAGCACTCAAGAACTAGATAACTAGGGTCTTTACACTCATTGTAATTGTACTCTTACGTTAATATCTGTACTCCAAAGTATTTGTATTAATAATATCTCGCGAGAGCATTCAAGCCCGGGCCTAACAAACCCGACAAATCTTGTGTTATTTACATTCCCTCGGACGTGCTATCGCATTTTGTTTGTTACTCATCCGTAGCCATATCCAGCAAACCACTACGTATAATATTTTGGGTAACAACAATTGGCACTAGAGGAAGGGGGTGTATCTACCTTCATTTTTCTTTCCGACCGTTTCGAAGAACACTCACTGTTCTCCGGAGCATATACTTGAAGAAAACTTACTGTTCTTCAAAGAAAGCCTTCGACATCATGACGTCTGCCACCACATCGAAGAGAGCCACTCTCCAATCCGCCGGACCCCTTATTCCGGCTCAATACGAGCCCCAACCTACGGCGGAGGGTAGCCGCGGCAGTGCGAGACTCTCGATCCCGCCCCCGAGGGACGGCCCTAGCCTCTCGCTCGATCAGTTCCAAACCGCGGAACAGATTGAGGAGGCCATGGCCATCCTACGGGAGCGACAGAGAGCATGCGAAGCGCCCGCTATAACCCCCTCAGCCATCCGCCGCGCGGGCAAACGGAAGCTCAAGGGGTTACTTGTCGAGCAATCGTCAGGAAGCCCCGATTTACGAGAAAAAGCACTCGCGAGGCGAGATGGTTCCATTTTCAGCCGCCTAGGAAGCGACCCATCATGGCGACCGGGGCATTCTGGACCCTGCCATGAGATGACGGAGCCCGAATCCATCACCAGGAGTTCGGCATACCCGACTCCCAGAAGGCAGGTCGGCCACTTGGCTCCCCCTCGCCGAAGAACCAAGATCGGCGGCAACGACCTCATCGCCTACCGCAGAGCTAGGAGATCAGTACACGATCGCCTCGGCTCCCGCTCCGAGAGCCAAACCACGAGAGACCAAGCTACGGCGATGGCCGCAATGCAACGCCAGCTCGATGGCATGAAGACGCTCCTAGAAACTGGGGCAGGCGCCAAGAGAAAGATCGTCGGGCCGAGTGAGCCGCTCGCGGTCCAGATCGAACTTGCCCCCGTGCAACCAAGGATCGCTCCTCCTCAAACACCTTTGTACGAGGGGAGATCGAACCCCCAGACTCACCTGAGCAAGTTCCGGATCTACATGACCGGATGCGGGGCATCAGATGCGACCAGGTGCCGAATGTTCCCGTTAACACTGGGCAATCTGGCCCATAGGTGGTACATCTCATTGCCACCGCGATCAATCGATTCCTTTGAGAAACTGGCGAGCGACTTCACATCGTACTTCGCCGCCAAGGTCGCTCGACTAGAAGGTCCCCACCGCATGATGAAGATCAGGCAGGGAGAAAACGAGTCCGGCGAAGATTACATCGACCGGGTGGATGGGATAATCCTCAATGGCGAGCCCGAAAGCAACGAGATCGCCCTCTACTCGGTCCTAGGGGGATTCAATGGTATTTCACCCATGTTCAGGCACCTTACGAAGGACATCCCCCCAACCTATGCGATCTTCCGCGCCAAGGCCGCAGACTTTTTGGCCAGGCGGAGATTGCTCGCCCTTCGCCAAGACGAGGGGGCATAAACGGCGATCGCCAAGTCCAACAAGGCGGTCGCCAAGTCACCTGGTGATTTCAGGGCCTTCGAGGATGTGGAAGCCCATCTCCGCCACAACCTCAATCTATCTCCGGCCCATATTTTTTACGCCATCCAGGGACGCGAGCGGCTAAGAAGCCGAAGGAGATAAGGGACAACGATCATCTGGACCGCAACAAATTTTGTGCTTATCACAAGAGTCCCGACCACAGTACCGATCAATGCCGCGACCTCCTCAGGCAACTCTGGAGATTGTTCGAGGAGGGCAAGCTGGACAGTCTAGTCAATTAGCTGGAGCCCCGGGCGAAAAGGATCAAGGGTCGCGATCGGCGACCGAACGACGATCATCAATCTTCCAACCCAATCGCCAGAATCAAGCACGGCGAGCCGGAAGACTTGTACTAGTCGATCCCCTCGATCGACCCTGGCGGCCAGATCTTTATGCTTCATTCAAGAGGTGGAAACTTCGAAGGTCTTTCCCCAGTTTCCATCATGTCAAACGAAAGGCTACTGCCCAAGCAACATCTCCAAAAATGGAGGACTCGCTCGCCCTCTAAAGTTCATTATCTAACATGATGGACCTAGGCACGAGATCGCCTCCCTCAACACAACGTATACCGTCGAGGATCGCCATCTAACGTGACGATCCGAGGTAGAAGAGTGCAGCCATGGTCCTGGAGGTCGATGGAACCGACCGCTTCGTCCATGCAAAGGTTCCTTTGGGCTGAGATCGCTCGCCCTTCGTTTAAATACGAGGCGGGCGTAGCCGAAGGACCCTCCAAACAAATCTGTGGACACGCTCGCCCGCCCTCAAAGGTTCATCATCTAACATGGTGGGCCCGGATAATGCGATGCGTCCCTACCCCCGTCACAACGTATACCGTCGAGGATCGCCATCTAACATGACGATCCGAGGTAGAAAAGTGCTAGCAAGCCGCGGTCGTGGAGTCGATTAATCCGACGACGCCCCGTGCAAGGACTCCTCCAGACCGAGAACGCTCGCCCTTTGTTTAAATACGAGGTGGGCATTGTAACACCCCGATATATTCGGAATAATTACAGTGCCGTAAATCCTTTGTATAAGAATTTACAAGGCTAATTTGAGAAATACGGAATAAAAATACTAAAGTGTCATCAATGTAAAAGAAGTTCAAACCCGTTTCGACAATTCAAATGAGTCCATTATTACAAAACATCCCCAAAATCATCAACAACATATGCGTACTCGAGTACTGGAAAATACCCATAAAACAAAATAACATAATCCACATCACTGATCCACTTCATCGTCATGTCGGTACTGTGGCTGCTTCTCCGCTCCTCGGCTACCTGAACATCAAAACAAATGTCCACCCCCGAAGGGGTTAGCAAAACGATGCTAGTACAAGTGTCATAATACATAAATCATCAATGCATCATAAAACATACAAAACGGACTTCCGTCACCGGAATCACACGATGCGAATCCTCACGATTCCATCAACAGAATACAGGGTAATTCAACGATCCAGCGCCCTCAGTATAGATCCCCATGATGATCCCGTCGGACCAACGCATGGTGGAAAACCCGTCCAACGATCCAGCGCCCTCAGCATAGATCCCCATGATGATCCCGTCGGACCAACGCATGGTGGACATCCGACCTCAGCATAGATCCTCATGATCCCCTCGGATCATTTACAACATAAACAGTACAATTATGTATACACATATGCAAATCAATATGTTCATCGACGTGAACAATCAAGGAATCAATAACAAATACCATGACAACTTCAAGAAATTAACCTCATGTTCAACAACATGAATAAATCATATGCATGATCAACAATCCAATATTAACAACTTTCAAAATACGATACTTGCCTCAAAGATGGCAAGAATTAAATCCTCCCACGAATGTCACTCGTCCGAAGGTCGCCGCCCCTCGATCGATCACCTTGTACAAGGGAATAACAAGGAATTCAATAAACCTCCCGAAACCAACGCACGAGTACCGAACGCCTTAAGCTAAAATCGAGTTATTAATAACGGACAATCGATTCTTGGTTCTATTTACTGACGAGTACTAAGTTTGGAAAAAGGCATGCGAATTCAAGAGATTTTAATGGAACACAAAATCGGTGTCTACAATTCCAAAGACCTTCATCATATCATTATATCTCATGTTCCATACTTAATTCTAATTATTAGCTCGAAGGCTAGGTTCGGTTGCTACAATGATACATAACGAGATAATCACGTTCAATCTAGTTCTAGGTTAATTCATCTCTACGATTTCTGTTCTTCCGCGGGTAATTCTTCTTATCAAATTCTTCATTCAAAATGATTGTTCCAATTATCCTTTCATGGTTCTAATCATCCAAGAAGATTAACAAAGAGTTCATCAAAGGAGAGAATTATAATCAAACACACTCAACGTTCAACTTCACAAATTCATCTTACATAGGGGTAATCTCAACACTTTGATCATAAAAATAGTGTTACGAAGGATCAACAAGGTGTGTTCAATCTCAGAAATTCCATTCCTTAAGGTTGGTAAAGATTATGGCTCAACTATAACCATGGAAACCTTAATTCAACCAATATAATCCTTCTAAACATGGTATAGGATTCATTACGACGAAACAAGCTCAATAATCTCTGGGAAAAGCTCATAATCTAACTAAGAACAAAGTCCTCATCTTGGTGTGAAGTTAACATACCTTAAAGAGGAGAAGAACAATGGAAATCTTGAATAAACTCTTCAACGGAAGCTTGATCACCAATCCACATGGTCTAAGCTTCCCAAAATCGGATGTAGATGATGATATGAGAGATATGAGGTGAGGGATAATCTCAAGAACACAAAAATCGGCCAAGTTAAGAGTTGGAAATGAAATGGGGGTCGGGTCCTATAAATAGATTTTAAGCCATTACGTACGTTAGCCAAAGTCCATTACGTACGTAACATGGTTAGCGTACGCTATACTCGAACATTAGCGTGTGTTAACGCTCGGCCAGAGCTCACTGGACTGTTTCTGGCATATGCTTACATACGTTAGGCTATAGGTGTTACGTACGTAACATATAGGACCTTAGCGTACGTTAAAAATCTCTCCTAGCGTACGCTAAGCAGTTGACTTGCATGGCTGGAAAACCGTCTAGGTTCATGCTGGCGATCTCCACAAATCTTCATCCGGTCCCCACACGCCGACCCTTGTCGGATCTTGAATTGACTGAGCTTACGTACGTTAAGCTCAACATATAACGTACGTTATAGAGCAGACTTAGCGTACGTTAAGCGCAAGTCCGTAGCGTACGTAAGAACGTGCAGAACCATGCATGCAAAAGGTTGAAGATATAAAAACGTAAGGGTACGAATACGGGAAACCAATCTACGATTTCTAACATCACGAAGTTGAATAATACAAGGTCGAATACAAGATAAATACACCATTATTATCCGGGCATTACATACTACCCCTCTAAAAAGAAGTTTCGGCCCGAAACTTAAAACGAAAACAATTCCGGGTATCTCGACTTCATACTGTCTTCCATCTCCCAAGTTGCTTCTTCGACTCCATGTCGAGACCACTGAACTATTACCAAGGAGATCGGTTTATTCCTCAACTGCTTGACTCGACTCTCGAGTATCTTGATTGGCTTTTCTTCGAACGAGCCATCATTAGCCATTTCAATCTCGCCAAAATCAATGATATGACTGGGATCCGGTAAATATTTCCGCAATTGGGATACGTGGAACACACTATGAACGTGACTCAGCGATGGCGGTAAGGCCAACCTATACGCCAATTCCCCAACTCTTTTCAGGATCTCGAATGGTCCGATGTATCTCGGACTCAACTTTTCCTTCCTTCCGAAACAGAAGATCCCCCGGGTAGGAGAAACCTTCAATATTACGTGGTCCCCAGTCTCAAATTCCAGCGGGCGACGGCGCACATCAGCATAAGACTTTTGTCGACTCTGGGCAGTCAACAGCCTTTCACGAATCAAAGCTATCTTCTCTCGAGTCTGAGCTATCAATTCCGGTTCCGTCCCGATCAAGTCAGAAGAGTCATCCCAACATAGGGGTGATCTGCATCTCCTTCCGTACAATGCTTCAAACGGTGCCATCTTAATGGAAGCATGCCTACTATTGTTATAGGTGAATTCAATCAACGACAGATGAATCTCCCAATCGGTTGACCAATCTAAGGCACAAGCTCTAAGCATATCCTCTACTGTCTGTATAGTTCTTTCGGACTGGCCGTCTGTCTGAGGATGATAAGCCGTGCTAAAGTTCAGCTCGGTTCCCAAAGCCCTGTGAACTGCCTTCCAAAAGTTCGACACGAAGCGACCATCTCGATCCGAAATAATGGTCTTCGACATTCCATGCAATCGGACTATCTCTGTAATAAACACTCTTGCTAATTTCTCGGGTCCCCAAGTGTCTTTAATACCCAGGAAATGAGCCGACTTGGTTAGCCGATCAACTATCACCCAAATCATATTCATTCCCGTCTTGGTCCGTGGCATATTGGTGATGAAGTCCATCGATATATCCTCCCACTTCCACTCAGGGATCGGAAGTGGCTTCAACATTCCGGCAGGTCGCTGATGTTCAATCTTAACCTGCTGACTGGTTAAACACTTCGAAATGTATTCTGCTACGTCCTTCTTCATATTTCCCCACCAGAAATTTTGTTTTAGATCCTTGTACATCTTACTGGTCCCCGGGTGGATAGAATAGGGCGCGTTGTGAGCTTCCTTTAAGATTGTCTGTCTCAAAGCATCATCATCGGGAACGCAAAGTCGATTCTGAAATCTCAGAACTCCATCGTCTTGTATTACGAATCCTGGGGCCTTCCCTTTCTTTACTTCGTCACATAACCGAAGCATCAAAGAATCATTCAACTGTTTGGATTTGATTTCCTCGACTAATGACGAAGTTAGTTCCATCACGTATATTTGCCCTTGGACTACTTGTGACCATACTTCAATCCCTTCGCGGATCAGTTATCGTTGAATGCTGGTTTGAGATGTGAGCGTTTCCAACACTCGAAGAGAAACAGGTTTGCGGCTCAGTGCATCAGCTACCACGTTCGCTTTGCCGGGATGATAGAGAATTTCCAGGTCGTAATCCTTAATCAGTTCTAGCCACCTTCTCTGCCTCATGTTTAACTCCTTCTGACTGAAGATATACTTGAGGCTCTTATGATCTGTGAAGATCTGACAACGAGTGCCGTACAAGTAATGTCGCCAAATTTTTAGAGCAAAGATGACAGCTGCTAACTCCAGATCATGAGTCGGGTAATTAACTTCGTATGGTTTCAACTGTCGAGAGGCATAGGCAATCACCATATCCTTTTGCATCAATACACATCCCAGACCCTGATTTGAAGCGTCGCTGTATACCATGAATCCACCAGTTCCATCTGGTAACGCTAGTATAGGCATTGTCGTCAGTCTTCTCTTAAGTTCATCAAAACTCGCCTGGCATTTCTCATTCCACACGAATTTTTGAGCCTTCTGTAACAGCTGAGTAAGTGGACGAGCGATTTTGGAAAATCCTTCTACAAAACGGCGATAATATCCAGCAAGTCCCAAGAAACTCCGGACTTCTTCCACATTATTAGGAGATTCCCATTCCAAGATTGCCTCGACTTTCTTCGGGTCCACCTGAACTCCGTCAGCTGATATTACATGCCCAAGGAAGGTCACCTCCTTAAGCCAGAATTTTCATTTAGAAAGTTTCGCATAAAGCTGTTCCTTTCTCAAAGTGCTCAAAACGATACGTAAATGCTCTGTATGTTCCTATGTGTCTTTCGAATAGATCAAGATGTCATCGATGAAGACTACCACAAATTTATCCAAGTATTCTAAGAATACTTGATTCATCAATTGCATAAATACCGCAGGAGCATTGGTGAGTCCAAATGGCATCACCACGAATTCATAGTGCCCGTACCGGGATCTGAAAGTAGATTTCGATATATCCGATTCCTTAATTCTCAACTGATGGTATCCTGATCGCAAGTCAATCTTCGAGAATACCCTTGCCCCTAGAAGTTGATCAAACAAGTCGTCGATCTGAGGTATAGGATACTTGTTCTTGATCGTCACCTTGTTTAGCTCCCTATAATCAATACATAATCGGAGGGATCCATCTTTCTTCTGGACAAAGAGAACGGGTGCTCCCCAAGGAGAAACGCTAGGTTGAATGTAACCCTTCTGCAATAATTCCTCTAGCTACTTCTTTAATTCATACATCTTGGTTGGCGCCATACGGTATGGTGCTCTGGAAATAGGAGCGGCTCCAGGCTCTAATTCGATATTGAACTCTACTTCTCTCCGCGGAGGTAACCCAGGTAGTTCGTCAGGGAATACATCTGAGAATTCGTTCACAACTGGAATAGATGAGAGCTCTACTCCTTCTTCTTTCTTCATGGCATAGCACCAAAATCCGTGACAACCCTGCTTTAGCAATTTCACTGCTTTCATGGCTTTGATCAATTTTCCTGAGCTTCCCGGTCTCCATACTTTGAATAAATGTTCAGATCCGTCATCATCAATGATAGAAATGACTCTCTTTCGGTAATTCAAAATAGCTCCATAACGATTGAGCCAATCGTCTCTGAGAATTAAATCGTCACCCTGGATGTCGACTACAATAAGATTTGATGGCCAATCTCTCCCTCCTATAGACACTGTAAAATCTCTAGTTTCTAAGATTCCCACAATTTTCTCTCCGCTCGGTAATCCCACAACATAAGGCTCACAATTATACAAGCATGAGATTTTCAAACGATTAACACAGTTCAAAGATATGAAAGAATGCGTAGCTCCTGAATCGAATAAGACACTAACTGGTTGCAAAAGGATCTGAATCGCACTGATGCAACGGAAGTGTTCGATCGTCGACTTCCTCATCTCGTAAATGCATGGAGGAATGGACCCATACTGGACGCCTCTCTTTTCCCAACATTTTGCTGGAAACCACTGCGTTCTGGTTCACACTTGTATCCTTCGAATCGTGCAGGAGTGCGAGTACCAAAAGATCTAGTCGTATTTCCACGAACGTTGCGCGATGTCCTTCTGTCCACACTCAAGCAGTCACAAGAAAGCGTAACAATCACGTTGAACATGCCCTGTTTTGCCACAGTTATAACATTTCCTCGCTGCGTCTGAAGCTGTTGGTGCTGCCTGGAACTTATTTCCACATCGAGAAGGATGCGGAGGTCTCCTGGATGAATGAAATGAGGACTGGCCCTTACGGGGCCCACTACTCTTGTTCTCCATGAAGTTGCCAGACACTTTCTGCTTCTTTGCTTTCGTTGATTTCTCTACTGCCGCCTCTTTCATATCGTAGGCCAGTGCTTTGTCCTGATACTGTCGCAAGGTGGTACATTCAAATCCGGACATATATTGCTGAATCTCTGGCTTCATCCGCATGTCAAAATGGAAAATCCTCTCCGCCTCGGTCCTGACCAAGTGGCGCACATAAGTCAGCTGGTGATTAAAAGTCTTAATCACGTCTGTCACAGATGCCTCTAAATTTTCTGGCGAGAAAAACTCCCGGACTCGGGCCTCTCTAACTGGGCGAGGACAATATTGCGCTTCCATCATTAATTTGAATTCCGTCCAGTCAGCATTATGATACTCAGGTCGAATGGCCTCTCACCAGTCGAAAGCCTCCCCAGTCAGGAGATACTGGGCGATCGGAACCTTTCTGTCGTCGGGACAGTTAATCCCTGCAAAGATCTTCTCTAACTCCTTCAGCCAGTGATCCCAAGTAAGTGTCTCAGCAGAACCGTCAAATTTTGGAGGGTGCAATTTGACCACCTCAGTAAGCCATTTGTCTCCCCGATTATCCTTGTTGTGCTGCTGTCCCATCGCCGTCTGCATGCGGTCAACTACCTGAGCAAACTAGTTTATCTGAGCAACCACCTGTTGAAGCACTCCCGGCATATTAGGATTTGCGTTATTATTTACTGATCCCTGCTGTCCTCCAGAATGGGAATCGGTTCGACTAGCCGATAATTCTGGGGTAGACGCCGAATCCTCCTGTCTCGCATTACCACGTCCGCGTCCACGACCACGTCCGCGTCCACGACCACGTCCGCGTCCACGACCTCCCCTCAACATACTGTAAACACAAATACTCAATATCCAGGGCAAAATTTTCTAAAAGGAAGTCCGTCAATATTCACAAAACAGGAATTAAATAAAACGGTAGTATTTGAGATTAGGAGACTTACAACCACGGTCCACACGACGATGCTGGCTCAGCAGTAATGTTACAAACGACCCATAAATCAAATAACGTAAACAGACCCAACTAACCCGACTGCCAAGATATCCATGAATCTTAGCTATGATACCATATTTTGTAACATCCCGATATATTCAGAATAATTACAGCTCCGTAAATCCTTTGTATAATAATTTACAAGGCTAATTTGAGAAATACGGAATAAAAATACTAAAGTGTCATCAATGTAAAAGAAGTTCAAACCCGTTTCGACAATTCAAATGAGTCCATTATTACAAAACATCCCCAAAATCATCAACAACATATGCGTACTAGAGTACTGGAAAATACCCATAAAACAAAATAACATAATCCACATCACTGAGCCACTTCATCGTCATGTCGGTACTGTGGCTGCTTCCCCGCTCCTCGGCTACCTGAACATCAAAATAAATGTCCACCCCCGAAGGGGTTAGCAAAACGATGCTAGTATAAGTATCATAATACATAAATCATCAATGCATCATAAAACATACAAAACGGACTTCCGTCACCGGAATCCAACGATGCGAATCCTCACGATTCCATCAACACAATACAGGGTAATCCAACGATCCAGCGCCCTCAGCATAGATCCCCATGATGATCCCGTCGGACCAACGCATGGTGGAAAACCCGTCCAACGATCCAGCGCCCTCAGCATAGATCCCCATGATGATCCCGTCGGACCAACGCATGGTGGACATCTGATCCAGCGCCCTCAGCATAGATCCTCATGATCCCCTCGGATCATTTACAACATAAACAGTACAATTATGCATACACATATGCAAATCAATATGTTCATCGACGTGAACAATCAAGGAATCAATAACAAATACCATGAAAACTTCAAGAAATTAACCTCATGTTCAACAACATGAATAAATCATATGCATGATCAACAATCCAATATTAACAACTTTCAAAATACGATACTTGCCTCAAAGATGGCAAGAATTAAATCCTCCCACGAATGTCACTCGTCCGAAGGTCGCCGCCCCTCGATCGATCACCTTGTACAAGGGAATAACAAGGAATTCAATAAACCTCCCGAAACCAATGCACGAGTACCGAACGCCTTAAGCTAAAATCGAGTTATTAATAACGGACAATCGATTCTCGGTTCTATTTTCCGACAAGTACTAAGTTTGGAAAAAGGCATGCGAATTCAAGAGATCGTAATGGAACACAAAATCGGTGTCTACAATTCCAAAGACCTTCATCCTATCATTATATCTCATGTTCCATACTTAATTCCAATTATTAGCTCGAAGGCTAGGTTCGGT
Organism: Orobanche coerulescens; assembly: GCA_033398695.1. NCBI lineage: Eukaryota > Viridiplantae > Streptophyta > Magnoliopsida > Lamiales > Orobanchaceae > Orobanche > Orobanche coerulescens. The sequence continues at coordinate 12,781,168 of CM065809.1, forward strand.
TGCTACAATGATACATAACGAGATAATCATGTTCAATCTAGTTCTAGGTTAATTCATCTCTACGATTTCTGTTCTTCCGCGGGTAATTCTTCTTATCAAATTCTTCATTCAAAATGATTGTTCCAATTATCCTTTCATGGTTCTAATCATCCAAGAAGATTAACAAAGAGTTCATCAAAGGAGAGAATTATAATCAAACACACTCAACGTTCAACTTCACAAATTCATCTTACATAGGGGTAATCTCAACACTTTGATCATAAAAATAGTGTTACGAAGGATCAACAAGGTGTGTTCAATCTCAGAAATTCCATTCCTTAAGGTTGGTAAAGATTATGGCTCAACTATAACCATGGAAACCTTAATTCAACCAATATAATCCTTCTAAACATGGTATAGGATTCATTACGACGAAACAAGCTCAATAATCTCTGGGAAAAGCTCATAATCTAACTAAGAACAAAGTCCTCATCTTGGTGTGAAGTTAACATACCTTAAAGAGGAGAAGAACAATGGAAATCTTGAATAAACTCTTCAACGGAAGCTTGATCACCAATCCACATGGTCTAAGCTTCCCAAAATCGGATGTAGATGATGATATGAGAGATATGAGGTGAGGGATAATCTCAAGAACACAAAAATCGGCCAAGTTAAGAGTTGGAAATGAAATGGGGGTCGGGTCCTATAAATAGATTTTAAGCCATTACGTACGTTAGCCAAAGTCCATTACGTACGTAACATGGTTAGCGTACGCTATACTCGAACATTAGCGTGTGTTAACGCTCGGCCAGAGCTCACTGGACTGTTTCTGGCATATGCTTACATACGTTAGGCTATAGGTCACCGATACATTGGACTGTGCACACGGTAACGATTACCTCCGTGAGACTAATTAGGTACAAGGACGGGTGTGTCCGGTCATTCGTATTGTACACTTGCACAGAACATTACGGGTGTACTATGATGCTCCTCTTCAGCTTAATTCATAAAAAGGATATATCATAACTAAAGATATATCATGATTGTGTATTTTCAACCCTTGAGGATTGTTGTTCTGTGTAACTGACCCCGTTAGGGGATATTGTTTTCAGGTTACGGCAAGGCAAAGGCACGGGAAGAGCATGTTGACGGCGAGGAGTCCCAGTGATACTAGTAGGGGCCCCCAGTCATTTCAGTCATCCTTATTTCTCTTCATTTGTAATTCCGCTGCAAATTCCGTTTGAGATGTTTATTTATTCAGGGTGGTGTATTTTATCTTCATATAAAATATACTAGTATTCTGTATTGTCCTGGTGTATTGTACTTAATCTCCTCATCGGAGCATTTGGTAATATAATGTAGTTCGGTACTACAATTATATTATTTAATTCATCAGTTTTCATTCGCCTGGTGGGTCCTAGTCGGGGGTCCACGGCACTGTAATATCCGCCTAGTTTGGGGTGTTACATAGTTGGTATCGGAGTGGTTTTGAATACTACCTTCCGAGTCACGTCTCATTTGAAATCATCGTCATCGGACTAGTATCATTGGACTTTCGCGTCACGTGTGACCTATGCAAATGCCGAGCCAATTAGACCGAAAGAACTGTAAGACTTCTAACGCCATGTTATAATTTCTGGCAATAATCACTCATTCATAATTCATGAGTTAACAATCCTCAATCATCACTTTCAATTTGATCAGGACGATCATGTCAACTCATTAATCACTCAGTTCATTTCACAGTTTAGTTGTTGATCTTGGGGATCATATCATTAATCTTGTTAACTTGTTCAAGATAATCATTTCAAGAATTTCATCAGATAATCATGTCACCTCAGTTAATCATTCATGTAATCACTGTGTTAGAGCGCGTATGCTCATTTTCATCATCTCATGACGTAATCATAACGTGATATTCATGCGGGAGATATAATTATCATGTGACTTTCCTACTTCAGTATGGAGAGAGCAGGCAGAGGACGCGGAGGACGAGGCCGCGGTGCGGGCCGAATCCCGAGAGCTCGTGTGAATACACGTGCGAACGCGAGGAATAATGCTAACTCATCAAGCAGCGACGCTGCTACTCATTCACCTGGACGTGATCATTCACTATCGGGGAGTCGTACCCAGGACACAGCTCAGTCAGAAGGGGTTCGGGTTGACCCACTCGCTTTTATGCAGGGCATGATGGCCCAAATGACTCAGATGGCACAACTGATGGAGACAATGCATAACTCATCTAATCAAAATCAACAGGCTCCTCCGCCGCCACCTCAGAGGCAAGAGAGGAGTGTGGGAAGTATCATCGGCGACATCTCTCGCCAAAGGCCACCTACTTTTGAGGGATCATCTGAGCCGGCAGATATTGTTCATTGGCTCGAGCATTTCGAGAAGTTATTTGCTATGGTAGAGTGTCCCGAAGGACACAAAGTTTCAGTTGTGTCTTACTATCTGGGTAAGAGTGCTCATTCTTGGTGGTTGTCGTTGAAGCCCACCAACAGATCAGGTACTTGGGATCAATTCAAGACTCTCATGATGGAGAGGTATTATCCGGCCTCACTCAGAGAGGCCAAGCTGTCAGAATTACTCACTCCCGACCCCTCAGCAGACGAGGATGTTCTCGCCATTGTCGAGAAATTTCAGGAACTTCTTCCGTTCGCCTCATCTATCATTCACTCCGAGGCGGAGATTAAGTATTTCAGCAAGAGGCTGAAACCTCGTATGCGGATGCAGTTACTTAATCATAATTGCACCACTCTGGCCGAATTCATTGAGAAAGCTCTTACTTATGAGCTTATTGCTAAGGAAATTGCTAAGCAGCAACTTTCATCTGCTAGCAAGAAGTCCAAGAATCGTAATCAGTCTGAAGGCAGTCAGACAACCTTCAAGAAGCCTCGTGCAGGCACTACTTTCTCTAAGCGACCTCCTGTGGTGCCCAGACGGGTGGAATCGCAGTCCTGAGCGGCCAGTTCGGCCATCACCTGTTTTAACTGTGGGGATCTTGGTCATGTCAGCACCAAGTGTCCGAGACAGACTGTCACGTGTCATAACTGTGGGATTGCTGGGAATAAGGCCCGTTTTTGCCGAAGGGACTCCAAACCTACTCCGGCGTCATCTCCGGCCCCGGCGCCAACTGCTCATAATCAAAGCCACTCGACCGGCTGCTCAAGACGACAGGAGCGAACAAAGGCGGAGCAAAGAGCTATCAGATGGGAGCGTCCGGTTCGGGGGCTGGCAAGCCCCGAATTTATGAGATGAAGAAGACCGACGATCCGGAGGCCCGGATGATCTCAGGTACACTCGATATTCTATCTCAACTTGTGTGTACCCTTTTTGTTACTGGTACATCTCATTCATTCATTTCTGAGTCATGTTTGAGTAGGCTACGTCTGGGTAGTGCTACTAGTTGTGAGCCGTATGTCATTGGTCTACCTGATGGTAGACGAATTATTGGAAATCATGAGATTCAGAATTGTCCGATTCAGCTTCATGGCCGTGTATGGCTAGCAGACCTAATCGTGGTGGATTTACAGAGAGACGACGTCATCTTGGGTATTGATTGGATGGATCGTCGTGATGCCATCATTAGTGTCCGTAAGCGTATGGTCACTATCATTTATGACGATGGGGTCGAATGTGTTTTTCAGGGAGGTAATCCCGGCTGTTCTGGTAAGGTCATTAACTTGATGAAAACAGTGAAATTACTCAGTCAGGGGTGAGTTGGTTATTGGTGCTATATGACCAAAACCGAGAAATCACCAATAATGTTGACGGATATTCCGGTAGTGAGAGAATATGCCGATGTATTTCCAGATGAGTTACCTGGTTTGCCTCCACAGAGAGATGTGGAATTCACGATTGAGTTGGAGCCTGGTACGTCTCCATTATCGAAGGCACCATACCGGATGGCCCTGACCGAAATGCAGGAATTAAAGAATCAACTTGAGGAGTTGTTCGAGAAAGGTTATATCCGACCGAGTGCGTCCCCGTGGGGAGCACCAGTGTTGTTTGTCAAGAAGAAGGATGGTTCTTTTCGCTTGTGTATTGATTATCGGGAGTTGAACAGGGTGACTATCAAGAATAAGTATCCTCGACCCCGTATTGATGATCTCTTAGATCAACTTCAAGGAGCTTCAGTATTTTCCAAGATCGACTTAAGATCTGGATATCATCAGTTGCGAATTCGAGAGTCGGATATCACAAGGACAGCGTTTCGTACACGCTATGGTCATTATGAGTTAGTGGTAATGCCGTTTGGGTTAACTAATGCACCTGCGGTATTCATGGAGTTAATGAATCGGGTTTTCATCAACTTTTTGGATTAGTTTGTTGTTGTCTTCATTGATGACATTTTGATTTATTCTCGTGACCGAGAGGAGCACGAGGTTAACCTTCATCAGGTTCTCGACGTGTTGAGACGAGAGCAACTTTATGGAAAGTTTTCCAAATGTGAGTTCTGGATGTCCGAAGTGACGTTTCTCGGGCATGTAATTTCATTAGACGGAGTGCGTGTTGATCCTCAGAAGACGGAGGCTATCCAAGTTTGGTTACCTCCGAAGAATGTTAAGGAAATCCGAAGCTTTCTCGGATTAGCCGGTTATTATCGGCAGTTTGTGGTAGGATTTTCTAAAATCGCTCAACCAATGACGAACCTTTTGCGAAAGGATAAGAAATACTCGTGGTCCGACGTGTGTCAGCAGAGTTTTGAGGAACTCAAGAGCCGGTTAATTTCAGCACCTGTACTTTCCTTGCCACAAGGGACGGAAGGATTCGTGGTTTATAGTGACGTGTCCGGACACGGTCTCGGATGTGTATTAATGCAGAATGGGAAGGTTATTGCCTATGCTTCACGGCAATTGCGACCTTACGAGGTTAATTATCCGACCCACGATCTGGAGCTAGCAGCCGTGGTTTTCGCGTTGAAGATTTGGCGTCATTACCTTTATGGCGTCACCTGTCAGATATTCACCGATCACAAGAGTTTGAAGTATATATTTACTCAGAAGGAGTTAAATATGCGACAGAGGCGGTGGTTGGAACTAATCAAAGATTATGATATCGAGATCCTGTACCACCCGGGTAAGGCAAACGTGGTTGCCGATGCCTTGAGTCGTAAGTCCGTTCAGGAGCAAATGCTTTCTCGTTTAACAGTTCAGAAGGAGCTTCAGCAGGAATTTCTTAGACCCGAGATCGAGGTCTGGCTTCAGCAAGTGCAAGGGCAACTTTGCATGTTAGAGATTTCATCGCCACTTGAGGAGGCAATCCGAGCGAATCAGGGTTCAGACCCATCATTGTTATGCATCCGTGAGGATGTGGCTCAGGGGAAAGCCCCTGGATTTGTGGTCCACGAGTATGGGCTATTGCGATTCAAGAATCGATTGTGCGTACCGGCGAATGACGAGTTGAAAAACTTGATTTTGGGAGAAGCTCATGCTACCCCTTATTTCGTTCATCCGGGGTCTAGCAAGATGTACAAGGACTTGAAACAAAATTACTGGTGGAGTAATATGAAGCAAGAAGTCACGGAATTTGTTTCGAGATGTTTAACCTGTCAGCAAGTCAAGATTGAACATTAGCGACCGACGGGTATGCTGAAACCTCTCCCTATTCCAGAGTGGAAGTGGGAAGACATTTCTATAGATTTCATCACGAGTTTGCCGACGAGTCGTCGTGGCATGAATACAATCTGGGTAATTGTGGACCGTTTGACTAAATCAGCTCATTTCCTTGAGATTAAGGATACGTGGGGTCCCGAGAGACTGGCCCAGTTGTTCATCAAAGAGATAGGGAGATTGCATGGTACTCCTAAGAGTATCGTTTCCGATCGTGACGGACGATTCGTGTCACATTTTTGGAAATCAGTTCATCGGGCTATGAGAACTCAGCTTAATCTCAGTACCGCTTTTCATCCTCAGTCCGATGGACAATCAGAGAGGACTATTCAGACATTTGAGGACATGTTGAGGGCATGCGTCCTCGATTGGAAAGACGATTGGGAAGCCCAATTACCGTTGATTGAGTTCACGTACAATAATAGTTGGCATGCTTCGATTAAGATGGCACCTTACGAGGCCTTGTATGGTCATCGTTGTCGATCTCCTTTGTGTTGGGACGACTTATCAGAATCAATCGGCACCGAGCCCGATATGCTTATAGCCGCCTGGGAGAAGGTAGCTTTGATCAGGAGTCGTATGTTGACAGCTCAGAGTCGATAGAAATCATATGCAGATAATCATCGTCGACCACTAGAGTTCGAGACGCGTGACCACGTTTTGGTCAAAGTATCACCGAGTCGAGGTATCTTCCGTTTCGGGAAGCGGGGAAAGTTGAGTCCGAGATTCATTGGACCGTTTGAGATTTTGGATCGAGTAGGCGAGTTAGCTTATCGATTGGCTTTACCTCCGGCGTTGATCTAAATTCATAATGTGTTTCATGTCTCTCAGTTGCGGAAGTATGTTGCCGACCCGAGTCACATACTTCAGTTCGACGAAATCGAGATCACGGATGATCATTCGTATGAGGAGCATCCTATACGAGTTTTAGAGCGGCGAATCAAACAGTTGAGGAACAAGACGATTCCTTTGGTCAAGATTCAGTGGTCTAGACACGGAATCGAAGAGGCTACTTGGGAAACCGAGGAGAGTATGCGGGAGAGTTATCCCGAGTTGTTTGACCCTTAGTTTCGAGGACGAAACTCTTTTTAGGGGGGGAGTATGTAATACCCGGTTGTAATTCATTCATTATCATTCAGTAATTATCAGTCAGTAATTGTCACTCAGTAATTTTCACTCATTAATAATCACTCATCATTCATGATTCATTCATTTGCGTTCATTGTTGGCATGTTGTAACCGTGTATCAGTTACCGATTGTCATTTCATCTCCATTTGAGTGTCGAGACGGGAGTATTATCATTATCATCGTGATGGGTAGTCTTGTGCTGGAAGTTTCGTCTTTGGCATGTGTTGGACTTGTTCACTTTCACATACGTATGGTATGTCGGATCATTCATCAATCGTAGCGAGAAATCGGAGTTGTCAGATTTTCATCTTGTCCAGCAATGAGTTACGGCCGTAACTAGTCATACATTACGGCCGTAACATGCATTCGTCGGATTAAGGTGATTTTGGACGAAGGCGAGTTACGGCCGTAAGGATTGTCGGATAAGGCCGTAACAGGCGCTAGTTGATTTCAGGCTAGTTCGTCCGAATGGGACTTACGACCGTAAGGGTTTCGGCATACGGCCGTAAGATGAGGAGTTACGGCCGTAAGGTGGGCAGGCTACGTCCGTAAGGTGTGTTCGTGATTTTCAGGTTTTGTCGGACGAGAAGGACTTACGGCCGTAAGGGTTGCGGCATACGGCCGTAAGATGAGGCAGGTACGGCCGTAAAGCTTGGCCGGATACGGCCGTACGCTACAGGCAGGGTGCCTGGTCAGTTTCGACGAAGGGGGCTTATGCCCGTAAGTTTGACCGGATACGTCCGTATCGCTCGAGTTACGCCCGTAAGGTGTGCGGGTACGGCCGTATGGATGTCGGCAGGTGTTTTAGATGAGGGCGAGTTACGCCCGTAAATCAGGTGCGGGTACGGCCGTAAGGCTGTCGGTAGGTGTTTGGACGAAGCCGAGTTATGGCCGTACGAGTTGGCTGGTTACGGCCGTAAGGCCGTTGACCTAGGATGTTACGGCCATAAGAAGGCTGAGTTACGGCCGTAACTTCCGGCAGTTTATAAGGACTTGGACGGGACTTTTTCATCATTTTCCTCATTCTTCAACTTATATCCGAGAGAGAGGGCTTGAGAGAGAGATCTTTCCATCATCTATCACTTGAGTGTTAGATTTTCATCATCTTCATTCATTTGGGAAGCTTGGATACTCGATTTAACTCGTGTTCATCGGATCGAAGTGTTTGGATCTTCAAGAGGTAATTTCTTCAACATCTTGGATTTCGATTTTGTTTTGAGATATGATGTTTGGGATATGCATATGATTATGAGTTTGTATAAAGATTCATTGGACTATTGAAGGATTATCCAAGAACACTTTGAATATTAATTTGGATTTGGGGGTTTTCGATTAATTGTTGTTGAAATCACAATTTTGGATATTCACATTGGATTATTGATTGTATTGAAGATGTTTTGTTGGTTTGAAACACTTCTTGGGGATTTAATATTGGTATAATTGAGGTTTGATTGTAAATAATCGGAGATTGGCCACAACGTGTTTGATATAATGCCCCAATGAACTTGGTTTAGTCGTATCGACGTTTTGAGTTCGTTATATTCATGTTTGATACGTATGTTGAATGGATTGTTGGTTATTGTGTTATTCAAGGTTGTTCGAGTGACCGACATCTCATTTAGGACATTTGTTCGTGGAAGGATAATTGTCACCGGTGTTGTGTAAGTTAATTCTTACTCGGTTAAAAGGATATTCATTCCTTTTGTTGTTGTTAATTCATAATCATAACTCATTCATCATTGTATTAATCGTATTGAGACTTGTAATTGTCGAATAATCACTTCATTCACGAGGAACGACAGTTCCAATCATTTCATTGAGCTATCAATCACTTCACTATTATTTTCATCTCGGTGAGTCATTCTTGACTTTGTCGGATTATTATTCATTGATATTCATTATGGTCATTCTCGTTCATATGACCTTCTGGGTTCATATTGCATGGCCGGGTGCGGATGTGTGAAATTTTTAGTCGAGCACGCGATGGTCATGTATTGGGTCACCGATACATTGGACTGTGCACACGGTAACGATTACCTCCGTGAGACTAATTAGGTACAAGGACGGGTGTGTCCGGTCATTCGTCTTGTACACTTGCACAGAACATTACGGGCGTACTATGATGCTCCTCTTCAGCTTAATTCATAAATAAGGATATTTCATAACTAAAGATATATCATGATTGTGTATTTTCAACCCTTGAGGATTGTTGTTTTGTGTAACTGACCCCGTTAGGGGATATTGTTTTCAGGTCACGGCAAGGCAAAGGCACGGGAAGAGCATGTTGACGGCAAGGAGTCCCAGTGATACTAGTAGGGCCCCCCAGTCATTTCAGTCATCCTTATTTCTCTTCATTTGTAATTCCGCTGCAAATTTCGTTTGAGATGTCTATTTATTCAGGGTGGTGTATTTTATCTTCATATAAAATATACTAGTATTCTGTATTGTCCTAGTGTATTGTACTTAAGCTCCTCATCGGAGTATTTGGTAATATAATGTGGTTCGGTACTACAATTATATTATTTAATTCATCAGTTTTCATTCGCCTGGTGGGTGTGTTGTATGAAACTCCTCATCGGAGTAATTAATGTTGTAATGTGGTTTGGTACTACATTTACCCTGTGTAATTCATTCATTTTCATTCGCCTGGTGGGTCCTAGTTGGGGGTCCATGGTACTGTAATATCCGCCTAGTTTGGGGTGTTACACTAAGTTTGGGGGGGGGGGGGGGTTACTTTCAGTTGCTATTACTTATTCGTTGTTATTTTTCGTTAATTTTGACGCTAGCCTTGCTTGTCTTGATTTTATTTGCATTCGTGAATTTTACGTGCTTCCTTGTGTAAAAGTGATGTTATGATACTGATTTCTTTTTGAATAAACGGTTGAGTTTTGGTCGAGTTTGCAGTCAGCGATATCTGTTTCCTTTGAGTATTCATTTAGGTCTGAATTTTTTTTTTCCCGTTATTGTAGAAATTTTAGCGTATAAGAAAGGAGACATACGTGTTTTCAAATCGTCGTCCATACATTTGGTTACACTTTTCGCGCAGCTAGTCGTCCAGTAACATGAGTCTTGTTAGCACTCAAATTGAGTCTAGAGTCGGACAGTCTTTCCCAAAAAGTCGAGATATTATACATGTTCTATGATGGGAAGTCTAGTAACCGGGGGTATTCACGTGACCCGTTGTTTACTCTCGCGTAAAACGACAACCCTGAATAGACTAATGGTTTAGAGATATCGCAAGTGCCGATGATGGGAAGCCTAGTAACTTGGGGTATTCACGTGACCCGTTGTTTACTCTCGCGTAAAACAGCAACCTTGAATCGGACGTGCGGGAATAGCTATTCGAGTTTTTTCTCCGCTGTAGAGGGAAACTTAGTAACTAGAAGCATCCATGTGCCCCATGAGTGTCTTTTACGTCAAACGGTTCCCCAATACATGAGAATGGAAATCCACCCTAGGGTTATCCCGATGAAACATCCCGAGATCCGAAACCTAGTGGTTAACTCGAATCATTTTTTTGATCATACATAAGGGATTGCTGTCCGAGAATTATTTTCGACGATGAAACTCTTGAATTTTTGCCACTAGACTGTGGGACTGGGCGAGTTAGCTTGTTTAATCTAACCATTCATATTGGCGGTCGATTAAATTCACGCTTGTTAATCATTGAGCTTGATTTTCTTCATGAACAATTGCTTAGCACTAAAAATGATTACTTTGTGGAATCAGTGTCAGTGATGTGACTCACTAATACGATACTCGTATTATTCTTTGAGATTTTCAGGGTAGTATTGATTTCGTTGAGCACTATGGATTTGCACGATCTTTCACGATACTTCTTATTTGAAATTGATTTTTTGCTTGAGGACAAGCAAAGGCTCAAGTTTGGAGGTATTTGTTAGATGTATTTTTATGCGCTTATTTATCATTATTTTATATCTATTTTTAAGTCTAAATATGCATAAATGAGCCCTTAATGCACGATCTTTATATGTTTGAAGGAAATTGGAGTCCGGAAGCCTAAACGATGAAAAACGGGCGAAAACGACAATTTTTGGTCCGGGGCCGCGGCACGAAGAAGCTGAGCCGCGGCACACACACGGTCAGCTAAAGACGCCGAGCACACTGTACCGGGGGCCGCGGCACGTTGAAGCTGAGCCGCGGCCCATGATGAAAACCTGCGCCCAGGCATCCTGCACTGAACATTAGGGGCCGCGACACAACCTTACTGAGCCACGGCCCACGGGGCGGTGATGCTGATTTTGCCACGTTTCTGAGCCGTTCTGAAGCCCGTTTTTGACCTAATTCCCGGACGCGTTTTGGGAGACGAATGATGGTTATAAATCGGGATTAAAGTTCATCAAAGAGATCATCGAGGAGAAGGAGAAAACACCAAGGAGCAGAGAGCGGAAGCTAGAGAACGGAGGAATCCAAGTTCTTCAACTACGTTTGATTTCTATTATGATTTCTTTAATTCTCTGTGTATTCTTATTTTCTAGCATGTCAGGCTAGAACCCTACTCTAGGATTTTGATGAAACCAAAGTTTTGACGAATTAACTTTTGATTTTGCATTATTAAAATATATTTCCCTTTCTTATTGAGTTTTCCCAATTGTTTTAATTACTGTCAATTATGTGGCCTATGATTGATTTGTTTTGATTACGCAACTTGAATCGGGAGAGGAGAGTTGTTAGGAAAAATTGGTGAGAACCGTTTTATCTTGTGAGATAGGAATATACTCATAGGAATTACGTGGCCTTTCTAAAGATTTCGTACTTTTTGCCTATTGTCGAATTAATTCACCTAGGATTAGAGTGTGTTATTCGCCTTAGAAAATTTTATTGACCTCGGGAGAGGCAGTAGAGTATTTTAGCAATCTTCGCCTTCAATAAATTGGGAAATCACTTAATTCATATAAATCAAGAGTAATTTGGATAAACCGAGGTGGATTCACAATCCTAGATTAATTCCCCATTTGATCTTCTTTCTTCGAACAAATCGATTTTACTATTTATTCTTTTATTAATTTGCTTTAATTATTACTTGCACCTCAAATTTCAATAGTTCAAATAAAATTAGAATACGAATAAATCGGTAATTAGTGAGTCAGTCCTCGAGGGAACGATACTTTCTTACCACTTTATTACTTGATTACGACAACGTGCACTTGCGTTAACCAAATTTCCTAACAATGGTGAAGTTCTTGATCGTGTTAACGTTTGTGGTGGAATTATATTCCCAAACTTATCGCCCATGTTACCGTTGGTCTCGTTGAGCTTTGTCGTCACTTCGGTGAATTGTTCGATTCTGTGATAAAAGTGTAATTCGTTGAGTTTCGTTGTCATGTTGCATCGTGACATCTCTGGAGTCATATCTGCGTGCCGATTGGTTATGTGTAGAATTTTTAGCCGGCACTTGATGGTCATGCATGAATGTTTCCGTATTAGATCGTGCACACGAGACGTAGTTCGTGAGGCTAATTAGGTACATCGTCCCACGTATATTCTGGATTCCATATACGGGGTGGACATGTGCACGGGCACTTTTCCGGATCGGGCGTACTGTGATGCCCATCTTTGAGCCATATGGATTGGCCGTTCATCCTCCATTTATGATTGGGTATGTTCGATGGTTTTTGACTGGTTGTTCATACGCCCGAGGGGTATGTTCGACAGTCGGAGTTATTTCCTTGAGATCCATTATTGTTGATTGTTTGGAGTTCACCTTGTTGATGGTACTCTCGATCGTTGCTGATTCTTTATTGATCGTGTTAGGGTTTATCATGTCGATGATATTCTCGGTTGATTTATTGGTGGATCATTGTTATTGATCGTATGAGCATTCAGACTGTATGTCGATGTTCAGGGCTAGTTATCGTTGTGTTGTGATAGTTGATCTATAGATATATTGTGTGATATTGGGTTTGACCCAGATTGAGACTTGATGGTGCAATCCGACGGTCAGGATTTGGCACAGATAGATCATTCCACATTTGTGAGTTGTGTTAATATTTTGGGGATTCTTGGTATTGTCTGAATACAGTACGGACGGTTATAGTTGAGTTCATTTCGTATTTTGAGAATGCCTTTCAACATATAGAATCGTATGCCGATACTCGTCGTCTACCTTTGGAATTCGATTTGGAGACCATGTTCTACTCCAGGGTTGGAGATTTACCTTATCGCTTGGCGTTGCCCCCAGCTTTGAGTCATGTCCATAGCGTTTTTCATGTGTCTCAGTTGAGAAAGTATGTGCCGGATCAAAGTCATGTTATTGACTATAGTGAGATTGACGGAGCCGAGGATATTACCTTTCAGGAGAGACCAGTGAAGATCCTTGAACGTCGTGAGTGTAACACTCCGAGATATTCGGAATAATTACAGCGTCGTAAACCCTTTAAGTAAGGATTTACAAGGCTAATTAAAAGAAAAGTGAATATAAACCAACGATACCACAGAAATTCAAGTTACAAACTGGTTCCGACTGATCCAATGAGTTTAGTAATACAACCATATCGAAATGATATTAATAAGTCACGCGTACTCGAGTACTGAAAATGAATCAAGAAGACAAATCATAAAAACAACAAACATCACTGAGCCCCATCGTCATCACGTCGGTACTGTGGCTGTTTCCCCGCTCCTCGGCTACCTGAACATCAAAATAAATGTCCACCCCCGAAGGGGTTAGCAAAACGATGCTAGTACAAGTATCATATTAAACAAATCGAATATGCATCAACAATACATAACAAGATACACCACACGGACTTCCGCTACCAGAATCCGACAATGCGAATCCACAAGATTCCATTAACACAGCATGGGTATTCCAATGATCCAGCGCCCTCAGCATAGATCCCAAGATGATCCCGTCGGACCAACACGAGGTGGAAAAACCCGTCCAATGATCCAGCGCCCTCAGCCTAGATCCCAAGATGATCCCGTCGGACCAACACGAGGTAGACATCCGAACCAGCGCCCTCAGCATAGATCGTACAACATACACAAACACAACTCATGCATACATATATGCAAAATCGCTATGTCCATCAACATGAACATACAAACACTAGATAACGAATATCATGACAATTCAACGAGATAAATCCCATGTTCAACAACATGAATAAACCACATGTATGCTCAAAATATCAATATTAACAATTTACGATACTTGCCTCGAAGATGGCAAGAACTAAACACTCTAATGATCAACACACTCAAAGGCCGCCTCCTTCGATCAATGTAGAAAGCTCGAACCTTAACAAAAGAAATGATATAGAATTCATCTCAAGTCGTACGAATGCCTATCAATCCGGTTTACGGCCAAAAACTCTAAATATGTAATCTGCCTGAACTACTTAGCGTACGCTACGTACTCTACGTAACGTGCGCTAAGTCTGCCTATTAACGTACGCAAATGACCAAGTCTAGCGTACGCTAGCAATTTACTGACAGTTCTCTCTGATCAGCCGACTGACTCGACTGATGACATAACGTACGTTACGTATCAACCGTAGCGTACGTTAACTCATTCCCAATAGCGCACGTTAATATACATACTTAGCGTGCGCTAACCGTGCATGGCAGTTTACTATCGGGCAGAAAACTTGATCTAATGGTGATGAAACTCATGAAATCTACAGTGTTAATACATGTCATCTCCGTGCATATCATGCTCATACGGTTTGTGAAAGATCTTTACGGATTAAACGACTACGAGATACAAGGATACGTATAATCATCACAACACCATAATTCATCTTGATCTTCAAGAAAGTATCCTAAGTTCCAATCATTCTATGTCCCAAAACGAATGATTCCATTATGTAAAAACATAAGAACTTGATAATCTCCATAAACTGGTCATAATCGGTTTCAAGCTTCATGAATATGCTAGGAGTTCAAACACTAATAGGTTCAATGGATTATACGATGAATAAGTTCCGAGACATCGAAAATATCCTTCTAACACATGATGTTTGATCGCTTGTTTTCGCGTAGTATGGTTTTCAAATCCGATCAATTTTAAAATTTGTAAAACCTCGGAGTATTTCCAAGGTGTCGAACCCAAGGGAATTGATGTGTCGAAAATAAAGGAATTAACTCTACTCAAAATTTGACTGCTATTTAGGAATCCGAAAAATTGTTTTGATTCTAATTATCTAACTTTAAAAATCGAAGAACAAAAATTGAATAAAAGATGAATAATCTAAATTAAGCAAATAAAGCAAATTAACAAGATAAAATCACAAGTCGAAAGGTAATTGATCCTAGGGTAGTATCATCTAATTGAGTTCACACAATTCATTCATTTGATTCCTTTTCCCCAAATTTTAATTCAATCCTAGAAATAATCACTCAGTCGATCTAGAATTCCGATCAAGGCAACCTAGAAAGATAGTTAATTTAAACCCTTTTCCCCGCCAGGGCTCAAAGAATTTAAATCACTTAAAAGCGCCAACTTATTTATCTTTGATTTATCTTTCTCCGCTAGGTCTCAAGATAAATTCATATTGTGCATCAAGTATTTCCACTAATTAATTACTCCTTCCGGACAAAATCAATTAGCTAACATGCATCGATTAAGGGCCCTTTAATCTAACATGAGATTTAACACAACTTGAACACAAGCCTAGGATGAAAGGTCAAAAGGTAATCAAAGGAACATCATGTGAACATCAATTAAAATTACTAACCCTAGAATCAATCAATGAATTTAGCCAGACATAATTGAAATTAAATAAGAAATTGATGAAGAATGCATATTATTAATATGAAAAGAGAGATTACAACCCTTATGGATGAACTCCGAGTCTTCAATCTCCCCAAAACAATAATAATTCTGCTCTCCAAAAAGTTCTTGCATCAAAGGAATAAATCTTGCTAAAAAGATGTAAAAATCTGCTCTAGAAAATAATGGATGAAAAGGGCTGATGAAAGATGATAGATGATGATCAAACTAGGTCTAGGAGAAGGTTTATATAGCCTAAGGGGGTTGAAATCCCGATTAGCCCTAATCTAGGAAATAAAATCTATCCAAAAGAGTCAAAATCCGCCAAAACACGAGAGTCCGCTGGGTAACCTATCGGACTGGCCTATCGGCCGATAGGCTGGCCGATAGTTGGTTCGTCGATCGCATCCAACGGTAGGGCAGGAACTCCTTTCGGGCGCCCTATCGGCCGATATGCTGGGCTGATAGGTTCGACTGTCTCTCGCAAAAATCCGTTTCTTCGTCCGTTTGACTCGACTCTCGGTCCTTTGTCTCGTTTTGGGTCCTTTTGGCTCTAAAAACCTGCAAACACACTAAAACCAACCCAAACGCGTAATACGGCTCGACTAATCATAAATAAGCCAAATACGAGCACATTAATCACGAAACGAGATAAAAACCTAGTATAAAATCCTAGAAATAAGTGGTAAAATTACCACTTATCAAACCCCCCCAAACTTAAGCCTTGTTCGTCCCGAACAACAAAAAGAAAAGAAAAAGAATGTCGTGAATCATCGTACAACTCATAGTGTTCAACCTAATCAATACTATTCTGTAATTCTCTCTAAATAATCCGAGTGTCGTAAAAGCGAGCTGCACTCAGAATAATGATTCCGCAAAGTAGTCAAGTTCAGTCCTAATCATTCGTTCATGAAGAAAATCCAGCTCAAAGATTAACAAAACGTGAGTCAAATCGACCGTCAATATGAAAGGCTAAAATAAACAAGCTAATTCGTTCCGTTACACAGTCTAGTGGCATATTTTTCACGAGTTTCATAACAAATAAACCTCGGTCAGTATTCCCTTATATATATGTTCAAGAATTTGATTCGAGTTGACCGCTAGGTTAGGATCTCGGGATGTTTCATCGGGGTAATCCTAGGGTGGAACTTCCATTGTCATGTATTAGGAAACCGTTTGACGTAAAAGACACTCATGGGGCACATGGATGCTTCTAGTTACTAAGTTCCCGTCTACAGCGGAGAAACAACTCGAATATATAATTTCCGCATGTCCGAATCAAGGTCGCCGTTTTACGCGAGAGTAAACAGCGGGTCACGCGAATGCCCCCGGTTACTAGGTTCCCTATCCTTGGCACATGTGAAATATCTAAATCACTAGTCTAATCAGAGTCGTCGTTTTACGCGAGGGTAAACAATGGGTCACGCGAATGCCCCCGGTTACTAGACTTCCCTTCATAGAACAATATTATCTCAACTTTTGGGAAAAACTGACCGACTCTAAACTCAATCTAAGTGCCAACACGACTAAAGCAACAGTACGACTCACTATCCGGAAGATGTAACCAAACGTATTGACGGTGATTTTAAAACAAGTATGTATCGTCTCTTATCTGCCAAGACCTCTACAATCACGAAAAATTTTGGACCTAAATGAATACTATGCAAAACAGAAATTACTGACTACAACTCGACTAAAACTCGACCGTTTCTTCAGAGAGAAAAACAGTGTCGTAACATCGGTATCACACAATTAGAAGCACGAAAAATTCACGAATAAAGAAAAACTAAGACAAGCAAGGCCATCTAAAACAAAAAAAAACGAAAAGCAAATAAAAGCAAACACGAAATCTAAAAAAACTACTACGACCTAAAAAAATAGAAAATAGAAAACACACCAAACGAAAATGAACATAAACATCTAAAAACTAAGCAACAAAAGCTAAAACCACGCAACACCAATATGATAAGCACAAATAAAAACAACGGGCACCAACACAAGCAAATAATGATACAAGGTATACAAGGTACTCACACGTAAAGAAATTAACAAACCCGCACTTCTCCCCCCCCCCCCCCAAACTTATTTCGCATCCCAAAGGAGGAATAAGTTTGAAAAGAGAAAGGAATGGCTTTGTTAACGGAGTACCTGATCACTGTGGCGGAAATGGCGGTCGATAGGGTCATGATATCGGTCACTGCTTGTAGCAATAAAAAATTTTTGTATAATTTTCCTCACCCTATCGGCCGGGCCTATCGGCCGATAGATTCGATCGATAGGATGGTCTGTCTTAAAAATTTTCACTTTTTCTGGTTCGCAAACTTGGTCCCGTTTTTGCTTGGATATGGCGATTAAAGACCTGCAAGTATTCACGACTCGGTGTGCATGGATTAGAACTTAACAAAAACTAGCAAAGCTACTACGAAACTAGAAACTACAAAAATCACGCAAACGAAAAATCGAAAATAAACGAATAAAACGAACTAATATGCATACGTTGGGTTACCTCCCAACAAGTGCTACGTTTAACGTCTTTAGCTAGACGATACCTCATTCATTCCGGGTCTTCAGCGACAACTCCCCCTTGAACGGGTTTGTTGATATCAAGATAGCATACACTCCTCTCATTAGATTGACTCTCGTTCGCCTCCAACATTCGAGCATACTCTGGCAAATCCTCGGAAATTTCATCAATATCGGAATGTGAGTAAATGGAGTGTGAAATGCAATGCTCCAACAAGTCGGTCGGGGGCGGCATAATAGACTCAATTTCAAAACATTCTTCGGGCGCATCATCGGGCTTCTTCATCGCGTCATAGATGGAAATTTTCAGATTTTGATCATTAACCCGGAAAGTAAGATCACCCTCTTGGACGTCGATAAGTGCTCTCCCCGTTGCTAGAAACGGTCTCCCAAAGATCAATGGTTGATTCTCGTCCTCGGGCATATCAAGAACTACGAAATCGGCCGGGAAGACCAAGTGTTGGACTCTAACGAGCACATCCTCCACAACTCCCCTCGGATAAGTGATCGACCGGTCCGCCATGAGTAGAGAAATGGTAGTCGGCTTCATCTCCCCAATCTTCAACCTCTTAAAGATGGATAGAGGCATAAGATTGATGCTTGCCCCGAGGTCACACAACCCATTACGGAACGTTTGGTCGCCAATCATGCATGTCAAAGTAAAACGTCCCGGATCCTTCTGCTTGTGTGGGAGTTTGTTTTGAATGATAGCGCTACACTCCTCTGTCATATTTATTGTTTCAAACTTCCTCAACTTCCTCTTGCTTGCCACAGCGTCTTTCAAGAATTTCACGTAACCCGGCATGTCTCTCAAAGCGTCTAGAAGTGGAATGTTGATATTCACCTTTTGAAACATGTCGATAAATTGTTGGAGCTTTTCATCATATCTCGACTTGGCCAATCGCTGTGGAAATGGAGCTTTTTCCTCAAAATTCTTCGCATTCGAACTTCCAGGAGCCTTTCGGCCGATAGGGTGGTCGATAGGCTCCACTGCCGGCATTCTGTCTGGGTATCGGTTAGGCCTATCGGCCGATAGGCTACCCGATAGGTTCTGCTGTGTTTCATCTTCTGTCTCGTTCTCGGCTCCCGTTTCTAGTACATCCTTGTTTCCAGATTCCTTAACTCCAGCCCCATGATTACTGTACTTTGTCCCACTCCGAAGCTCGATTGAGTTGCATTGTGGAGTCTTCGGGTTGGTCTCGGTGCTGCTCGGAAAATGCCCCGGCTTATGAAATCCGGCTTGGGCGTTCGCCATTTGACTCATTTGGGTCTCCACCATCGACATCTGCTTTGTCAAGGCTATCACTGAATTTCCAATAGATGTCACACTATGCTCGAGAGCCCCGAACCTCTTGTCTACTTTATAAATAAAATCTTTTTGGCTCGCCTCCAACCGTTCCAACATCTCTTCCATTGGTGTCTTAGCAATCGGCTCTTGAATAACCCCATTTTTCACGTTAAATCCCGGTGGTGGCTGGAGAGCATTGTTCGGGTTGGCGTAGGAGAAATTAGGGTGGTTTCGATTGTTTGGATAATAGTTCCCCATATTTCCCCCTTGCCGGAAGTTTCCTCCTTGCATGTAATTCACATCCTCCTTAACTGCAATAGGCTCGTTTAACTCTTCAAAAACTGAATTGACTCCCAAAGTATTCTTTCTTAGCATCTCAAGCTCTTTTTGTTGTTTTTCAAATTTCGCCTTCAAATCACCGTAGGCGTCCTCGTCACCGGATGGAACCTTTCTTCTCGTCATCTTCCTATCGGTCACCTCCTCGTAATCATTGTTGACTGCTAGCTCGATGAGATTCTTGGCCTCTTCATAATCGTTAGCAAGAAATCCCCCTTTCGATGAATAGTCCAACTCTCTTCTAGCCTTCCTCGTCAAACCCCGATAAAACCGAATGTAGATCTCCTCTTTGTCAATTCCATGTCAGGCATTTGCGAAGTAGCTTCTTAAATCGGATCCATGCCTCGTATAAGTATTCATCCTCATATTGCTCGAATTGCAAGATATCGTTGATTTGTTTTTGCACCTTCGAGGAGGATAGAACCGTGCTAAGAACAAATGGTCATCTCTCTCCAAGTACCAATTTCCTTCCGATCTAGGCTCTTGTACCAATCTAGCGCATCGTCTTCTAAGGAAAATCGGAATAGGCGGAGCTTAATGACATCCGGAGGCACTCCATTTTGCTTGATGGTGGCACAAATGTCCAAAAACGACTCAAGATGAGCGTTTGGATCTTCATTAACTCCTCCTCCGTATGTTTGAGACTTCACTGTAGCTATGAGGGATGGCTTAAGCTCGAAGTTGTTGGCATCAATCTTTCCCCAACCTCCTTCTTGATAATCGTCCAGCTTAGGTCGAAAGTGGGCATTCAAAGGGATCTTCTCGGGACGAGCGAGTTCTCGTGGTGGGTCAACAATGCCGGCCATGGTATCTACGAAAGGTATAGAAAGAGTCTCGGTTCTCGCTTCTTGCTTCTTCCTCCTCAAAGACTTCTCGATTTCCGGATCCAAAGGAAATAAGTCCTTTCCTTGGGATCTTGTGATCATGCACCGCCTACAAAGAAGAGAAAACAAGATGTGAGGAAACGAGATCGAATTTTAATAATAACAGTAAACAACCTAAAGTAACAATCTTTTCTTTTTCGAATTATTCCCTTAAATTTTCTATCAATTCCCCGGCAACGGCGCCAAAAATTGATCGCTTGTTTTCGCGTAGTATGGTTTTCAAATCCGATCAATTTTAAAATTTGTAAAACCTCGGAGTATTTCCAAGGTGTCGAACCCAAGGGAATTGATGTGTCGAAAATAAAGGAATTAACTCTACTCAAAATTTGACTGCTATTTAGGAATCCGAAAAATTGTTTTGATTCTAATTATCTAACTTTAAAAATCGAAGAACAAAAATTGAATAAAAGATGAATAATCTAAATTAAGCAAATAAAGCAAATTAACAAGATAAAATCACAAGTCGAAAGGTAATTGATCCTAGGGTAGTATCATCTAATTGAGTTCACACAATTCATTCACTTGATTCCTTTTCCCCAAATTTTAATTCAATCCTAGAAATAATCACTCACCGATCTAGAATTCCGATCAAGGCAACCTAGAAAGATAGTTAATTTAAACCCTTTTCGCCTGTGGCTCAAAGAATTTAAATCACTTAAAAGCGCCAACTTATTTATCTATGATTTATCTTTCTCCGCTAGGTCTCAAGATAAATTCATATTGTGCATCAAGTATTTCCACTAATTAATTACTCCTTCCGGACAAAATCAATTAGCTAACATGCATCGATTAAGGGCCCTTTAATCTAACATGAGATTTAACACAACTTGAACACAAGCCTAGGATGAAAGGTCAAAAGGTAATCAAAGGAACATCATGTGAACATCAATTAAAATTACTAACCCTAGAATCAATCAATGAATTTAGCCAGACATAATTGAAATTAAACAAGAAATTGATGAAGAATGCATATTATTAATATGAAAAGAGAGATTACAACCCTTATGGATGAACTCCGAGTCTTCAATCTCCCAAAAACAATAATAATTCTGCTCTCCAAAAAGTTCTTGCATCAAAGGAATAAATCTTGCTAAAAAGATGTAAAAATCTGCTCTAGAAAATAATGGATGAAAAGGGCTGATGAAAGATGATAGATGATGATCAAACTAGGTCTAGGAGAAGGTTTATATAGCCTAAGGGGGTTGAAATCCCGATTAGCCCTAATCTAGGAAATAAAATCTATCCAAAAGAGTCAAAATCCGCCAAAACACGAGAGTCCGCTGGGTAACCTATCGGACTGGCCTATCGGCCGATAGGCTGGCCGATAGTTGGTTCGTCGATCGCATCCAACGGTAGGGCAGGAACTCCTTTCGGGCGCCCTATCGGCCGATATGCTGGGCCGATAGGTTCGACTGTCTCTCGCAAAAATCCGTTTCTTCGTCCGTTTGACTCGACTCTCGGTCCTTTGTCTCGTTTTGGGTCCTTTTGGCTCTAAAAACCTGCAAACACACTAAAACCAACCCAAACGCGTAATACGGCTCGACTAATCATAAATAAGCCAAATACGAGCACATTAATCACGAAACGAGATAAAAACCTAGTATAAAATCCTAGAAATAAGTGGTAAAATTACCACTTATCAATGTTCGACTACCTATGAATTTAACTGACTAGATAATCCCAAATCATGATCAAAACGTCCTTGAGAACATTTACTTAATATTGGTGAAAAATCACCTACCTCAAAGTAGTGAAGAACAAGGAGGAACTTGAAGAAATCCAACGCCGAAGGCTTGAACACCAATATCCAATGATCTACAATCTTCCAACTCGTGCTAGGATGATGATAGGATAGGTTGAGGATGGAGGAAGTAACTTTCTAAGTCTAAAAATTCGGATTAGGGAAGTGAAAAGATCTGAAAAAATGAAAAAGTGTGCTGTCCTATATATAGAAAAGGGTTATTAGCGCGCGCTAGTCCCTATCCGTAGCATGGATTAACGGTCATACGAAGCTTACTGACTTTCATCAGACATTTAGCGACGCTATCCTCATATCGAGCGCGGCGCCATCGCGTTGACTTGGCTTTTCCCGAAAGCCGTCCAGGTTCATCCCGACATAATCCGACCAAGATCCGCGGGTGATATCACCTACCACCCTGTCTTAATCATGTTGACTACGTATAGCGTGCGCTAAGGTTCATACGTAGCGTGCGCTACGAACCCAATTTAGCGTACGCTACGCTAAGCCGATAGCGTGCGCTACTTGTACAAAAATCACCACTCTAGAACACATGAATGGAATCGTGCGCCCAAACAACACCGGATCAAGAAATACGGAGAATAATACTCAATCAAAATGCAATAAATACAACATCACAAGGTTCAGTTACACATCAGAAATCCCGGGTATTACATCCTCTCTCCCTAAAAAGAAGTTTCGTCCCAAAACTTAAGATGAAAACAACTCCGGATATCTAGTCTTCATACTGTCCTCCGTTTCCCAAGTGGCCTCTTCAACTCCGTGTCGTGACCATTATACTTTAACCAAGGGTATTGGTTTATTCCTCAATTGTTTGATCCGACTTTCAAGTATCTTGATTGGTCTCTTTTCGAAGGTGCCGTCATTAGCTATCTCAATCTCATCGAACTCAATGATATGACTGGGATCTGGTACATACTTCTGCAATTGGGATACGTGAAACATATTGTGAACGTGACTCAGCGATGGCGGTAAGGCCAACCTGTATGCTAAATCCCCAACTCTCTCGAGGATCTCAAATGGCCCGATATATCTCGGACTTAGCTTACCTTTCCTCCCAAAACGGAAAATTCCTCGTGTAGGAGACACCTTCAATAGTACATGGTCCCCAATGTCGAACTCTAGCGGGCGACGACGCACGTCTGCATAAGACTTCTGTCGACTCTGGGCAGTCAACAGTCTTTCCCGAATCAAAGCTATCTTCTCTTGAGTCTGAACTATCAATTCCGGTTCCGTCCCGATCAAGTCCGAAGAATCATCCCAGCACAGGGGTGATCGGCATCTTCTCCCGTACAAAGCTTCAAATGGTGCCATCTTAATAGAAGCATGCTAACTATTGTTGTAGGTGAATTCAATCAACGACAAATGAACTTCCCAATCAGTTGACCAATCCAAGGCACAAGCTCTAAGCATGTCTTCTACTGTTTGTATAGTCCTTTCGGACTGACCGTCCATTTGAGGATGATAAGCCGTGCTAAAGTTCAGCTCGGTCCCCAAAGCCCTGTGAACTGCCTTCCAGAAGTGCGACATGAAGCGACCATCTCGATCTGAAATAATGGCCTTCGGTGTCCCATGCAATCTGACTATCTCTGCAATAAATACTCGTGCCAATTTCTCGGGTCCCCATGTGTCCTTAATTTCTAGAAAATGAGCCGACTTGGTTAGTCGATCAACTATAACCCAAATCATGTTCATTCCCGTCTTGGTCCTTGGCATATTGGTGATGAAATCCATCGAGATATCCTCCCACTTCCACTCAGGGATCGGAAGCGGCTTTAACATTCCTACAGTCGCCGATGTTCAATCTTAACTCACGACACGTCAAACACTTCAAACGTATCGCCACGCCCTTCTTCATATTCCCCACCAAGTTTTGTTTTAGATCCTTATACATCTTATCACGCCCGGTGAATAGAATAGGCGCGCCGTGAGCTTCCTTCGTAATTGACCGTCTCAAGTCATCATCATCGGGAACGCAAAGTCGACTCAAATCTCGTAACTCCATCATCTTGTATCACGAATCTTGGGCCTTTCCTTTCTTTACTTCGTCACATAACCGAAGGATCAGAGAATCGTTCAACTGCTTAGATTTGATTTCCTCGACTAGTGACGAAGTCAGTTCCATCACATATAGTTGCCCTTGGATTTCTGGTGACCATACTTCAATCCCTTCGCGGATAAGTTCTCGTTGAATGCTGGTTTGGGACGTAAGTGCTTCCAACACTCGAAGAGAAACAGGTTTACGGCTCAATGCATCGGCTACTACGTTTGCTTTACCCGGATGATAGAGAATTTCCAAGTCGTAATCCTTGATCAATTCCAGCCACCTTCTCTGCCTCATGTTTAATTCTTTCTGACTGAAAATAATGTCGCCAAATTTTCAAGGCAAAGACCACAGCTGCTAACTCCAGATCATGAGTCGGGTAATTAACTTCGTACGGTTTTAATTGCCGAGAAGCATAGGCAATCACTTTATCCTTTTGCATCAACACACATCCTGCACTCGATTTGAAGCGTCAGATACCATGAATCCACTGCCCATCCGGTAATGCTAATATAGGTGTCACGCCGCCTCTCTTCTTAAGTTCATCAAAACCAGCCTGGCATTTCTCATCCCACGTGAACTTTTGAGTTTTCTGTAACAGCTGAGTGAGCGGACGAGCAATTTTGGAAAATCCCTCTACAAAACGGCGATAATATCCAGCAAGTCCTAAGAATCTTCGGACTTCTTTCACGTTATTAGGAGCTTCCCATTCCAAGATTGCTTCGACTTTCTTCGGGTCTACCTGAACTCCGTCAGTTGATATCACATGCCCAAAGAAGGTTACTTCCCACCCGGAGCGTTCGATGGGACGTCTGGGGGTCGATACTAAGGGGTACGGCCAAGGAAGTGGACTTGGGTATGTGTGTGGTTAAACTTCCACCCGGAGCGTTCGACGGGGCGTCTGGGGGCGGATACTAAGGGGTACGGCCGCGGAAGTGGTTTCCCACCCGGAGCGTTCGACGGGGCGTCTGGGGGCCGATACTAAGGGGTACGGTCGCGGGTTACCAGGTGTGGTTTTCATCTTGTGGATGATTTTTGTGTTTCCGATAACTATGATATGTTCGGAATATCCCAACGTTTTGGTTATCGATGTTGATGTGCATTATATATTGAATTTTGGTACTTGGCTAGAATGGCACTAGGATTTATGTCGTAAGTGCTTAACTCCTTGACTGTGAGGTTTTGGTGTTGGATAACGAACTTGTTATTGTTTTCGTGTACTGTGGTTTGAGGAAATCATGGGATGAGATCCCAACGGTTGTGTTAAGATTGTTTTGCGGAAAATGTTTGTTTCATAAAAGAGATTTGGGTCGAGACCCCATTATTTTCGAATAAGGCTTTATAACCTTGAACTTGAAGTCCCAAAGGACTTTCTGTCGTTTTCCAAAACTCTCGAGTTTTTATATATATCATCTTAAAAGACTTGAGTTGTACCTTAAATATTGAAAACCCTTCGGGAACTTCTTTCACTACTGTTGTTATTGTATTATAACCGATATTGGCGTGATATATTTTGTATAGACTGAATTACTTGTACTAGCCATTGAAATTCTAACCCCTTAAATGGGGGAAATGCGTATCATGCATTTCAGGTGTGCTTAGTTCGTTGGAGCAACCACATGGACGGCATGGAAGAAGACGAGCCGCGATACTAATCAAGAGTTAAGGGTCCAGTTTGATGTCGTTGTATTGTTGAGTTATTTTAAGTCTTCCGCTGTATTGTATTTTAACCCCTGCGTGGGTATGTACAATAATGAGTTTATTTTTGGGTTGATTTAATCGTGAGACCTCATCGGTCAGTGTAATTAATATTTGACCTTATCGGTCTGTGTTAGTAAGTTGTTTCACCTCGGCCAGTCAAACATTGTTCGTATCGTGGTGGTTAGCCTGATAGATCCTTATGGAAAAAGGGTCTACGGCGTGTAATATGTAACACCCCAATTCACAAATGGGACATTACACATCGTAGAACCCTCATGCGGTATACCAGGCTAACACATGACACACATTCCGTACATGAAAATCCCAAAGACGCAATCATCAATGTAAAATGGGGTCGTGGCCTCTGCCAAAACATTTTAATAGACGTACGTGAAAATATAAGTCAATACCATATCATTGCCCACGCAAGGGACTGTAACCGAATTTAATAAAAATCAGTCACATTCCGATACTCAAACAGTATAATGACCAAACATAAATAAAGACTCGAGCCTCATAATAATGCCAGTCCATCCTTTGCGTGCATATCCCGTGCCTGCTCCTCACCTCTTCCGGTACCTGAAATGCATAAGACGCATTTCCCCCATTTAAGGGGTTAGCATTCGAATAGCTAGTGCAAGTACACAATTACACTACATTATATACAAATACGATTTTTCACCATCATCTCAATCAGAAATCATTTGCCATAAATATTTCGGAATACTATATTGGCAATCAAATCAGTTATCAATTCATCACGATATCACAAAATCACAACTGGTATCCCGTGGCCGTACCCCTTAGTATCGACCCCCAGACATCCCGTCGAACGCTCCGGGTGGGATACCACTTCCGCGGCCATATCCCTTAGTATCAACCCCCAGACATCCCGTCGAACACTCCCAGTGGAAGTTCAACCACACACGCACCCAAGTCCACTTCCGCGGCCGTACCCCTTAGTATCGACCCCCAGACGTCCCGTCGAACGCTCCGGGTGGAAGGAACACAACTCGCACACCCGAAAACCACAATTTATCATTCATTCCGAAAACGTAACATACATAACGGAATGTAATACATGTACTTGCCTTGGTTAACACGACGTGAAGGAAAACGGTGAACGGAAAGGTTTTGGCCCGAATAATCTTCACAAATCCGATCCTAACACAATAATGATATACAACCAATCTCAATACTATGAAAATGTAGGAATACATCCTAGTTCTACCCGCTGGAACGATTCGTCGAACATTACTAGGGTATCGTCGAGTATAAGTGACGAACAATGGAAAAATCGGAGTTTAAATCCACAAATCATCAAGAACCACGAAGGAATACAAGTATGCAATTGAAGTCTAGTAATATCCTATGACGAATCGGATTGAAAAGGTTTAAATCGCAAGAAACCCCCAAAATTCCCCCAAAATCTCAAAACAAGGGTTTTATGAATTCTTACCTTGATTCGGGTGGCGGGAGATGTTAAGAACTTGATGAATTCGCTCAAGGAATGCAGGGATGTTAGAAGATGATAATATTGGTCAAAATCGGTTCTATCTATCGTCTTGAATCGCCCAAAGCCGAAGAGAAGGTGTGAGGACGGAAAAATGACGACGCTGACTGTTGCTGTCCTATATATAATACATAGTTAGCGCATGCTAACCATCAAAACATAGCGTGCACTAACGGGGATCGCAAGCAGTCCAGAAGCAGCCCGGCATCGCTAGCGTGCGCTAGACATGTTTAGCGCGCGCTAAATACTACCCGATAGCGTACGCTACTGAAGCCTTAGCGCACGCTACCTGAAGATCAGTGTACATGATATGAATTCAGAACCCCCACTACCCAGTACGCTGAAATCGTTAGCGCACGCTACAACTCCAAGCTAGCGTACGCTAACCACACAATGATAGCGCACGCAAGGAATCAAGGAGTAGCGTGCGCTACTCACGTAGCAGTTCAGTACTGCTCAGATCAGTACACTGCTGCAGACAGTACGAAAATCGAAATGCAAAGCAAGGCTAGAATCCAGAAACATAAACACCGAATATTCAAGACGACGAAGCTAAGCATTGAAAGAAAATACGATTCCGACCACCGGAGAGTCCGTAATGCGACAAGGAAAGTGAAATTCCCTAAACTTATAGGAACTTACAAAAATGGCGCAAGTGCCCGAAAATCATGATACGGCGTCGGATTAACAAACCGAAAGTCTCAACACGACTAACTCAACCATACGAACTTATGCAAACTAAGAAACAGCAAAAACGAACGAGTTTTACGAGAATCGAATGTACATACGGCAAAACATGTCATAAAATGAAATCACGTGAAAACATCACCAAAACTCGTCCAAATGGAAAAACTCCAAGAATAAAGTAGATTCAAAATGTCGAAACGGTTACAAGCGAGTCGACAGAAATAGACATACACCAAAAATGGAAACTGCTAAGAAAGGAAAGGTACGGATATTACATTCTCCCCCTCTAAAAAGAAGTGTCGTCCTGAAACTTAAGGATCAAAAAGCTCGGGGTGCCTCGAACGCATATCCTCTTCTAACTCCCACGTTGCTTCTTCTATTCCGTGCCTCGACCATTGCACTTTAACCAAAGGAATGGCTTTGTGTCTTAACTATTTGACTCGACGCTCTAAAATTCTGACGGGCCTCTCCTCAAACGTAACATCCTTCTCGATCCCCACATCTCCGAAATCAATAATGTGGGACGGGTCCAGAACATACTTCCTAAGCTGGGAAACATGAAATATGTTATGTACGTTACTCAGGGATGGCGGAAAGCCTAACCGATATGCAAGTTCTCCAACTTTCTCTAAAATCTCGAATGGTCCAATATATCTCGGACTAAGTTTACCCTTCTGATCGAAGCAGTAAACTCCCCATGTCGGCGACACCTTAAGCAAGACATGATCTCCCACCCCAAACTCCAACGGCCGGCGACGCGTATCGTCATAAGACTTCTGCCGACTCTGGGCCGTCAACAACCTATCGCGAATCAGAGAAATCTTCTCTCTCATCTCAACTACCATATCGGGCTCGGTACCAATCAGTTCGGACGCATCGTCCCAACACAACAGTGATCTGCACCTCCTCCCATACAATGCCTCAAATGGTGCCATTTTGATCGAGGCGTGCCAACTATTGTTGTACGTGAACTCGATCAATGGCAAGTGCGACTCCCAATCATCCTTCTAATCCAAGACACAGGATCTCAACATATCCTCCAGCGTCTGGATCGTCCGCTCTGACTGCCCGTCAGTCTGAGGGTGGTAAGATGTACTGAGTCTCAACTCAGTCCCCAAAGCTCGATGAACAGCCTGCCAAAAATGTGATACAAATCGGCCATCTCGATCCGAAACAATACTCCTAGGAGTCCCATGCAATCTCACGATCTCTGCAATAAACACTCGTGCCAGCCTCTCCGGCCCCCAAGTGTCCTTAATACCCAGGAAATGAGCTGATTTGGTTAGTCGATCGACAATGACCTAAATCATGTTCATTCCAGTCCGAGTCCTAGGCATCTCGGTAATGAAATCCATAGAGATGTCTTCCCACTTCCATTCCGGAATGGGAAGTGGTCGTAGCAACCCCGCGGGCCGCTGATGCTCAATCTTAACCTGCTGACAGGTCAAACACTTCGCCACAAACTCGCTAATGTCCGTCTTCAAATTGCTCCACCAGTAGTTACTCCTCACATCCTTGTACATTTTGCTCGTACCAGGATGTATGGAGTAAGGCGTAGTATGAGCCTCATCAAAATCTTTTGCCTCAAATCAATGTCATTCGGTACACATAATCTGCCGCGAAATCTCTAAACTCCGTCATCCTGAATCACAAACCCAGGGGCTTTCCCCTTCCTCACATCCTCCCTCAACTGGACCAAAAACGGATCATCAAACTGTTTCGCCTTGATATCATCAGTCAAGGACGAAGTGATCTCCAACGCACATAACTGACCCTGAACTCTCTGAACCCAAACCTCGATATTCTGACAAATCAAATCCCGCTGGATCCTACTCTGTGGTGTAAGTACCTCTAACATCTGTAGCGCCATCGGTTTCCGGCTCAACGCATCAGCCACTACGTTAGCCTTACCCGGATGATAAAGTATCTCGAGGTCGTAATCCTTAATTAGCTCCAACCACCTATGCTGCCTCAAGCCATCACCGCCTCTATCTTCCGTGGATCTACCCGAACTCCCTCCGTTGAAATCACGTGCCCGAGGAACATTACTTCCTTGAGCCAAAACTCACACTTAGAGAACTTCGCGTACAACTGCTCAGTTCTGAAAGTGTCTAACACAATCCGGAGATGTAAAGCACGCTCATCTCGACTCCGGGAATAGATAAGGATGTCGTCGATAAAGACGACTACGAATTTGTCCAGATACTCGATAAAAACTTTGTTCATTAACTGCATGAATACTGATGGGGCATTGGTTAGCCCGAAAGGCATAACCACAAACTCGTAATGGCCATATCTCATCCGAAAGGCAGCTTTCGGTATGTCGCTGTCCCGAATCCTCAAATGGTAGTAGCCCGACCGTAAATCAATCTTTGAAAAGACTGTCTCTCCCTGAAGCTGATCAAACAAGTCGTCGATCCTGGGCAAAGGGTACTTGTTTTTGATGGTCAACTTGTTTAATTCTCGGTAGTCGATGCATAAACGAAGCGATCCATCCTTCTTATTAACAAAAAGTACAGGCGCACCCCAAGGCGATACGCTCGGTCGAATATACCCTTTATCTAATAATTCCCCCAACTATTTCTTCAATTCTAACATCTCCGACGGTGCCATAAGGTATGCGCTCGAGAAACGAGAGCCGCATTCGGCTCAAGATCAATAGGAAACTCAACCTCTCGCTGTGGTGGTAATCCCGGCAAGTCATCTGGAAATACGTCGGGGTACTCGCTGACAACTGGAATCGACGACATGTCGACTCCGCCATCCTCCGCCTGCAGAGCGTAAAACCAATAGCCGACGCAACCCTGATTCAGAAGTTTCATCGCCTTCAAGGTGTTAATCACACTTCCCGATCTACCTGGTTTACAACCGACGAGAGTATGCTCGGTGCCGTCCTCAGCCACTATCGAGATGGTGCGAGTCCGATAATTCATGATAGCACCGTGACGATCTAACCAATCATCCCCGAGGATCAAATACTCACACTTAAAATCTATAACAATGAGGTTCGAGGGCCAATCTCGGCTCTCGATCCTCACTGGGCAATCCCTAACTTCCCGGTCCCCAACCGTACGATCCCCGCTAGGCGTACCCACTATGAATGGTTCGCACTCATACAAGCAGTCAATACAAATACGACGCACACAATCCGAAGCAATAAAATAATGAGTAGCACCCGAATCGAAAAGCACCGAAACTGGATGAGAAAGGATCTGAGTGGTACCTGACGCCACCGAAACGTCCGCCTCCTCCGTGTGCCTCATCTGATATAACCGAGGGTGGACTGAGCCCGAACTAGATGCAGCTCGGCGGTCCGGCTGACCCCGACCTCCACCATGGCCTGTACTCTACGGGGTCTGAGTGACTGGAGCCTTCTGATCCAAGCTGCGCTCTCTCTGAACGGTGGTGGTAGTCGGAGCTCTGGCAGCCCTGGTAGCCCTCTCGCAATGCACTGCTCGGTGTCCGGTCTGCCCGCAAGTAAAGCAAGTAACTGGAGGAGAAGGACAATCCTTCATCAAATGCTCATATTGGTTGCAGTTAAAACAAACCCTGCCACCAGAAGCAACGGACTGGACTGAACAATTACCCTAAGATCCTCCAGTCTGATGAAACGGCCTCTTCCCAGGTGTAGGGGCAGACTGAGCTCTCGAAAATCGACCACTCTTGCCAGCTGAAAAACTACCAGCTGTTTTCTGTTTCTTAGCATTGAAATTCAACTCTGATTCCGGTGCAGCCATATCGATCGCTAGGGCGCGATCCTGATACTCCTTCAAGGTGGGACACATGAGCGGTGCCATACTCTGCCTGATATGTGGCTTCATGCGCATATTGAAATAACAGATCTTATCGGCCTCGGTCCTCACCTGATCTTTCACGAATCCTAACTGCTGATTATAAGTGATGATGGCCTGAGAAATCGGCACACCCTGAGGTGTAGCAATAAAGAATTCCACAATCCTGCGCTCCTTGACTGGCGGTGGACAATATTCTGCTTCCATAGTAGCCTTGAATTCCTCCCAAGTGGCCTGGCGGTCTCTGGGAGCCACAGCCTCCCAACATTCCGCAACTTTCTTATCCAAGAGGTACTGAGCAATATATACCCTCCTGTCATCGGGACAAGCCACGGCGTCAAAAGTCCTGCCTAACTGAAAGAGCCAATTCTCCCAACCGAGGGAGTCAGAAGAACCAGTGAAACGAGGGGGGTGCATCTTAGTTACTTTCTGAAGCCATTTACTAGCTTTGTCCTCTGGAGTCGGGGCGGATTTTGGCGTCCACCCTGAGCTATCTGAGTAAGTTGGGATACCAACTGCTGAAGTACGGCAGTAGCCCCGGCGTCGGTGTTATTACCCGACGGCACTGAATGAGAAGCCGAATCCGCATAGGACTGAGAAAGTGAGCCTTCCTCGTTATTAGCACCACGACCACGGCCTCGGCCGCGCCCCCTAGCTGGTCTACCGCGACCTCTCGACATACTGAAGAAAATATGAAAAGAACAAGATCATAAAGATTCACAATTTACAAGGTTGATATGACAATTCACAATTTCCAAACAGCACAAGGTATAAATTACAGGAATATAAGAGTTCGAGGAGACTTACAGCCACGGGTCGCACAAAAAGATGGTAGCACGATGATATTAGGCTCAACGATTGACTCTAACGACATAACTGACAGACCCAAAATTAACCGACAGCCTAGGCATTCAAAACCTAAGGCTCTGATACCATAAATGTAACACCCCAATTCACAAATGGGATATTACACGCCGTAGAACCCTCATGAGGTCTATCAGGCTAACACATGACACACATTCCGTACATGAAAATCCCAAAGACACAATCATCAATGTAAAATGGGGCCGTGGCCTCGGCCAAAACGTTTTAATAGACGTACGTGAAAATATAAGTCAATACCATATCATTGCCCATGCAGGGGACTTTAACCGAATTTAATAAAAATCAGTCACATTCCGATACTCAAACAGTATAATGACCAAACATAAATAAAGACTCGAGCCTCATAATCATGCCAGTCCATCCTTTGCATGCATATCCCGTGCCTGCTCCTCACCTCTTCCGGTACTGAAATGCATAAGACGCATTTCCCCCATTTAAGGGGTTAGCATTCGAATAGCTAGTGAAAGTACACAATTACACTACGTTATATACAAATATGATTTTTCACAATCATCTCAATCAGAAATCATTTGCCATAAATATTCGGGAATACTACATTGGCAATCAAATCAGTTATCAATTCATCACGATATCACAAAATCACAACTGGTATCCCGTGGCCGTACCCCTTAGTATCGACCCCCAGACATCCCGTTGAACGCTCCGGGTGGGATACCACTTCCGCGGCCGTACCCCTTAGTATCGACCCCCAGACATCCCGTCGAACACTCCGGGTGGAAGTTCAACCACACACGCACCCAAGTCCACTTCCGCGGCCGTACCCCTTAGTATCGACCCCCAGACGTCCCGTCGAGCGCTCTGGGTGGAAGGAACACAACTCACGCACCCGAAAATCACAATTTATCATTCATTTCGAAAACGTAACATACATAACGGAATGTAACACATGTACTTGCCTTGGTTAACACGATGTGAAGGAAAACGGTGAACGGAAAGGTTTTGGCCCAAATAATCTTCACAAATCCGATCCTAACACAATAATGATATACAACCAATCTCAATACTACGAAAACGTAGGAATACATCCTAGTTCTACCCTCTGGAACGATTCGTCGAACATTACTAGGGTATCGTCGAGTATAAGTGACGAACAATGGAAAAATCGGAGTTTAAATCCACAAATCCTCAAGAACCATGAAGGAATACAAGTATACAATTGAAGTATAGTAATAACCTATGACGAATCGGATTGAAAAGGTTTAAGTCGCAAGAAACCCCTAAAATTCCCCCAAAATCTCAAAACAAGGGTTTTATGAATTCTTACCTTGATTCGGGTGGCGGGAGATGTTAAGAACTTGATAAATTCGCTCAAGGAATGCAGGGATGTTAGAAGATGATAATATTGGTCGAAATCGGTTCTATCTATCGTCTTGAATCGCCCAAAGCCTAAGAGAAGGTGTGAGGACGGAAAAATGACGACGCTGACTGCTGTTGTCCTATATATATAATACATAGTTAGCGCACGCTAACCATCAAAACACACCGCGCGCTAACGGGGATCGAAAGCAGTCCAGAAGCAGCCCGACGTCACTAGCGTGCGCTAGACATGTTTAGCGCGCGCTAAATACTACCCGATAGCGTACGCTACTGAAGCCTTAGCGCACGCTACCTGATGATCAGTGTACAGGATATGAATTCAGAGCCCCCATTGCCCAGTATGCTGAAATCATTAGCGCACGCTACAACTCCAAGCTAGCGTACGCTAACCACATAATGATAGCGCACGCAAGGAATCAAGGAGTAGCGTGCGCTACTCACGTAGCAGTTCAGTACTGCTCAGATCAGTACACTGCTGCAGACAGTACGAAAATCGAAATGCAAAGCAAGGTTAGAATCCAGAAACATAAACACGGAACATTCAAGACGACGGAGCTAAGTGTGGAAAGAAAATGCAATTCCGACCACCGGAGAGTCCGTAATGCGACAAGGAAAGTGAAATTCCCTAAACTTAGAGGAAATTACAAAAATGGCCCAAGTGCCCGAAAATCACGATACGACGTCGGATTAACAAACCGAAAGTCTCAACACGACTAACTCAACCATACGAACTTATGCAAACCAAGAAACAATGAAAACGAATGAGTTTTGCGAGAATCGAACGTACATACGGCAAAACATGTCATAAAATGAAATCACGTGAAAACATCACCACAACTCGTCCAAATGGAAAAACTCCAAGAATAAAGTAGATTCAAAATGTCGAAACGGTTATAAGCGAGTCGATGAAAATAGACATATACCAAAAATGGAACTGCTAAAAAAGGAAAGGTATGGATATTACATAATATTCCCGGTGGTTTCTGGGGGTTTTACAATGTGGTGCACTTCATTTGCGGTCTTTTTTCTTTTCGGGTTTAATGAATTTGTAGAGTTGAAAAACTAAGATAGTCCGGCAAACCGGATGTTGGTTTTAGTTGATTTCTCATTGATAATCTCTTGTGGGATTATATTTGTCTTCTTCTTAGCTCAAGTTCTTATACTTTTTGGCTGGTCTTAAATCGAGCGTTTTTTTTCTAATTGAGCCTTTTTTTGGAGGGGTAGATCTGCTGCTTTTTCATTTGGTGAGGTGTGGTTGGCGCTTTACTATCTGGTCTCTGTTCAGGTTAGCCATTTTTTTTTATTGTTACATTTGTCTTTCGTCCCACTTCTTATGTTGTTGTTCAGATTAGAAGAACTATGATTTATTTATGCTTCAGCATTTTGGTACGTGTTTTTCACTGTGAGTGATTAATTATTTCCTTCAGTTTGGTTTTGAGATTCACTGATGTGAAGCTACAGGGTTCTTTTACTTTTTTCAGGTTTAACATTAAGATTTTTTTATTTCAAGTTTTACTTTTGTTTTCTCTTTTTTGGCCTGGTTTAGTAACAGATATGTCATATTTTCCTCACTTGAATATGCAATTTTTTTATATTTTGTTCTGTAAGAGGTACCAACATAGGCATGCCCCTTAACATGTTTTTCTCTCATCTCCATTAATCCATGACCGAATCCATTTCATCATCGGCATTGCATTTTCCTTTGTTTTCTTCTCTTTTTGAAATCTACAATGGATAATTCTGGTGTTTCAACTGTGCCAAACTTTCAATCTTCCAATTGCATTTAACTTTTCTCAGATGAGTATTGAGTCTTTTGAATTATGTAAATTCTCGGAAAATTCTAATGAACTTGTAGTAAATGCAATTCTTATAGATGAAAGAAGACTTTTGCTTTGTATGAAGAGGTATGAAAACAACGCCTTACATAGTTAGGCAAAACCTATATTTGCGTCTCGAATGGGAAAAGCATGATCTGCTGATCTCTTGTTCAAATAGGGCACTGTATAGATGATATTCTGTTTCTTTTCATGTAACTTGTTGAAATGTATGGTGTTCTCTATTTAAATGACAGGAAAGTTTCGGAGTACACTTCCTTCTTATTTTTATTTATCTTTTTCCTGAACTTATTAAATTTCGAAAGGTGCATCAAACGGGTTCATGAAGCGTTTTCTCCTGGCAGTGACTAGGTTTTCTGTTTGTAATTACACGAG
The DNA here is from genome assembly GCA_033398695.1 of Orobanche coerulescens. Classification (NCBI taxonomy): domain Eukaryota; kingdom Viridiplantae; phylum Streptophyta; class Magnoliopsida; order Lamiales; family Orobanchaceae; genus Orobanche; species Orobanche coerulescens. The sequence goes on from CM065809.1 coordinate 12,817,587, forward strand.
GCAGCGTTGTAATATTCTTTTGAGGCATTTGAAGGTGCTATCAAAGAAATATTGGCGAAATTGGTAGGCCTTTTTTGGAGTTTCAACAACATACATGTTTCTCAAAATATATCTGGATGATTATTAAAACTGCCCCTAGGGTTTAGTCTAATTAACAAGAAAACCAACTTACCTTTTATAATTACGAATGAGCCCCTGAGGTTTGTTTTTACCTTGCAAAAATGCACCCTCAAAAGTGGTTTAAAAGGGGCTATTTGTGAGATAGGTAACCTCAAGGGGTTGTTTGTAAGCTAAAAAAATGAGTTTTTTTTTTCCTATAACTATAAGATAGTTTCTGTAGTTTATCCCAAATCTATTTCTATGCAATTGATAGCTGATTTTCTTGGTTCATTTCTATTAGGTTGAGGCAGGTAAAGTTTCTCATGTGAAGGATCTGGCGCATCCTCAAGTACCAGAGGATATTAACACGGCTATCAGGAGTGGGGAAGTTTGGGCTCCAACGCACATTATGTAATATCCGGATTTATTATTGAGTATTTCATCTGTATTTGAGCCCTGTATTATTCGGAATTGTGATCTCGATAATTGGAGTATGATATTTTTCACATTTGTATCTTTGTACATGAGTATAGGATCATGTAAATTTTCTCATGCAAACTCGTGATAACGCACGCTAAGAATGTAGCTTAACGTGCGTTATCGGCAAAAACTAGCACACGCTACGATTGAAGAATTGCGTGCGTTAGGCTGTCAATTATTGAGCTAGGCGGCTAGCACATGCGCCAGCCGGACATGGGTCCGGATAAGATTGCGCGGGCGAACCTGGACAGTTTTGGACCGCGATAGCGCACGCTAACAAAGGTCAGTTAGCGCACGCTAAGGCTGATAAGGCTGTTGCGCACGCTAAACATAAGGTTTAGCGCACGCTAGTAATGCAGTCTATATAAGGGACATACGGGTATTATGAAGCATTTCGTCCATTCTTTCACCTTCAGTCGATAGAGAAAGCTTTGGGAGGTTCTTGAGGTTCCCAAACACGGTGAGGTGGTGATCTTTAACAAGATTAAGATAGAACTCATGGATTTAAAGCTTTGTTCTTGAAATCATTGGTGATTCTGGGAAATGGATTCAACCTTGGTAATCAATCCATTCCTTCATTAAGGTAATCACTCTTCATCTTTGGATTTCGTTTTGGATTGAATGTTGATGTTCTTGAGTTGATAATTATCATATAAACAAGTTGATAAGCATGATTATGATATGGATTACCGGATTATAATGATGTTATTGTTGATATGAAGATATTGATATGATTCTTGTGGTTTGAATTGTGTTGTTCGTTTTCTTGAGATAAGTGGATTAATCCTTCCCCTCAGTTTCGGATGTTGATGTTATTGTCGATGATTACTTTCTGTAATGGAAGATTAAGGAAGTGTTGTTACGTTCTTGATGTTTCATGTATTGATATTAAGGAAGATGATATATGGATATAGAACTTGGATTATAAGTTGGATGATTGTTTATATGTTAAAGGATATCGGATTTCGTTGTTTTGATAGCTATAAACATGATTCAGAATCACTTAGTGTTCTTGAAATCGCCATAAGTTGATCGGTATCTGAAAAACATGCATCTATACAGCATTAGCGCACGCTACGTTTACTGCCTAGCGCGCGCTAACGGGAACAACTTACCGCACGCTACATTAGGTGATTAACGTGCGCTAAGAAGGCAGAAAGTGCAGTATTTTCATGTTGTGGTTGTAAATTCGTGCTGGTTTGAGTAGGATTGATCCTACTAGTGTTTAATCGAGATATTGTCAAGCCGTTGGGTTTGTGAATTGGTTTTATCGATTGTTGATGGTTGTCGAACTTGTTGTTTATCGATTATTGTAATAGGTTGAGATTATTGATCGGTGTTTATAACCGTACGTTGCGGTCGTGTTCGAGTATGTTCGTGAATGACGTTGGTCAGGGCCGAGGAGCTAGTAGACGAAGACAATGAGATTAGTGACGGCTTCATCATCGTTGTATCGGTATCAAGGTAAGTTATTACTTGCTCAGTTTATAGTATTTAATGAATGGTTTCCGTTTCATTCGTTTATAGTTCGTATAGCAATGTTTATAATCGTAATCACAGGAGATTTGGGATTATAAATCATAATCGAGTTTTGGGAATCTAAATCATAATGTATATGATTTACTTTTGTTATTGGTATACTTGTATATCGAGGATATATTGTGATAAAGACGGAGATATGAATTATCTGCAATCTATGATACTTTGGACCGTCGAGTATTGAGGATAATGGTTCGTGATGGTTTAGACATTGAGATTGTTCTTGAAGGACTCGGGGCAAGTACTCTAATCATTTTTATCATTTGTGTCGATCATGTCGTGATACATTCGTGTATCGTTGTTGTCATGCATTTGTGCATTGTTGTTGTCGTGTATTGTGTACTGTTGTTTTGTGCAGTTGTGCATTGTTGTCATATGTCCACCTCGTGTTGGTCCGACGGGATCATCGGGGGATCTATGCTAGCGTGCGTTGGATCATCGGATGGGTTTTCCACCTCGGGTTGGTCTGACGGGATCATCGGGGGATCTAGGCAGTGAACGCTGGATCATCGGATTGCCATGTATTGTTGTTGTGCATATGTATATTATGGGTTTGCCATAACTATACATTGTCGTTATTGTTGTGATCATATTGACGTTGTCACATGAGTGTGCATTTGTAGGTCTTGTGTTAGGACCATGTCCGTATGTTGTGTTGTTCTGAACTCGGATTAGACTGACTTGATGGTAATGGTATTTCGTATCTTGAGGTATGTTCCGTATTTACTTGGTACTTGTCTTTGATGGACAATCGATTATCGTATTGGAATTGTAGACGTTATCCGATGGATTGAATTGGCCAGAGTTGGTATAATTTCCATATCGCGAGTTATGATAATGTCTTGAGAACCTTGGGTATTGTTGAGATACCGTACAGATATTTTGGTATTATCTTATTGTGTTGATAAGGATACGAATCGTGGATTTTCGTAAAGTTACGACGGTAAGATTACATTGGTCATATTCTTACTTAGTATTTCCATTGATATGTAATTATTGTCGTGATGTGATGGTTATCATTGTTGGATATTATGGCTGACCCCGTCGTGGGCTTTCTTTTTAGGTTCTTGGATTATCAAGCTTGTAGCGGTCGTGAAGAGATGAGCTTCCCGGAGGATACTGGCTAGGACATATATTTGTGTTTTGAGTCTCTGATCAGTTGTTGCATTCCGCTGCTAGAGTATTTTAATTGTTTGTGTTGGGAAAACAAGAACCCTGTATCGAAACAGCCGGGATATTCAATCCCTGTATAGCATAGTATCTGTTAAGAGGTTTTGACATATATGCCAATCCGCATACATGAAAGGAAACTGTATCGAAATATTGAGGCATCATCCTGTATCGAAGACCTGTCTCGAAATCAGCATATAGTGGAATCCTTCAGTACAGCAAAGAAGTCTTATAAAGACCAAGTATGGAAACTGTATCGAAACACCAATACAGTTATCGTCCATACAGCTCACAACAGGACAAAGAAGGAATCTTCAGAAGTCAAGTCCCGTTGATAAAGAAGTATTTAAATACTCAAGGATAAAGTATTTAAATACTGTCAGTCAACAGATCTTCAAATCCCGCTAAATCCGGATCGTGTTATAATCCCGTTGGAACGGAATCTTGCTCAAACGGAACCATCTCAACGGATATATATTTCAGAGACTATATATATCTCATCTTGGCATTGAAGATCAGTGACCTAACTGTAACACCCAAAATTTATTTTTTTTATTTTTTTTTTATTTTTTTTTTTTTACCGAAATAATATAAAGTTTGACACCAATTCATAAAGGAACTTCATTTATTTAATTTAATAAGCCAATAATGGCAATCAAGTTATCAAATTTCTAAAGAAAACAACATAAGTAAAACTTTCTAATATAGAAATGTCAAAAAGCGGAAGTACTAAAAATGTTCATTGACTTAAAATAAATCACAGTGTGTCACGAATGCTCCCGTCAGTCCTTAGCCTCCTTAATCGTAATACCTGAAAATGTTAAGTAAAACCGTAAGCACAAAGCTTAGTGAATTCAAACACAACATTATACCAATATCCACAATCACTAGACCTAGTTTAGAATATATAGTTATAACATTTAAGCATAAACCAAGAACAAATCAAGGCTTATAAGGAGGGCTAGTAGGTTACCCGCATCTCACAAACCGAAGAGTATTGGGTTAATCTTACCCTCACCTCACATCCCGGAGGGTATTGGAGTAATTATACCTAACCACGCGCACCGGACAAAAGCCGGATAATTGCTATGATCCCCTCAACGATAAACATAGAGTGCACATGTATAATTAACAATTTAAGCATGCATTCATATTATCATACCATAATAATAATTTAACACTCACGTGCTAACCTAGCAATCATAAATATTGAGACAATGGGGTGAGAGAACTCACCTTGAATACTTAAGGAGATTGCTAAATCAAAACTGGCTACCACACTTGAGAAAATGCCAAAACTTCACCTATTATAAACTAGGAGTTAGGATATACCCAAAGATGAAGCTTAAAGACTTAAACAAAATTCTGGACAGCAAGGTCTAAAAACAGACCCGCTGTTAAAGATGGATTTACTTAATTTTCCTAAGTATTAACATATCAATATTAAATTTTTCTAAGAAACTAGAGTCTTTCCCCTTTTTAAAACAGTAAAGAACTCACTCTAACTCCAAAATATGAATTTATTATGATGCTTTTAAAAAGACATCGTAGTGCAGTCCCAAATCATAGGAATCAGTAGTGTTGGCCAATTCTACCCAACTTGTGGGTAGACATTGTCCAAACTAAAAATCACAGAGATAATAGACATAAATACCAAAGTCTCAGAGTTGGAATCAACCAAAAGGGTTTCCCAAACTCTAGATATGAAATTCACAACATGACTAATTACAAAACCCTTAAAAGCTGATGACAGAAAACTGATCTGGAGTGTGAACTCAATATGACCAAGAAATACTTGGAGATAACATCCCATAAACTCCAGATCACAACTTTAGGTCATAACACACATGGGGGAACTTGGAATCCCATTAGATCATTTCCCAAGCCCTAGAAACGAATAAAACAAGTTGACCTATCAGATCAGACCCGGATCAGACCTACCAGCAAAGGTGCTGTTCTTGCCCATGGATAAAGTCCTAATTAGTGAGAGTGACCTTCATAAGAAAGTTACCCAACACAATTTGTAAACTTTTGGCACAGGTTTGAGATCCGTTTGAGTTATAAAATTCAAGTTATGATTTTTGTAAGATGACTACAAATCTGATGGAAACAGAATCGTAGCCAACCCTTTATCTTTTAACCAATCCATTCCTCTCCTTTGAAACACATTCCTAGATGTGTTTATCACCCAAATTCAGTCCCCTATGAACATGGTGGCACTAAAAAGGGCTAGGGTCATTGGCATTTCATTTAGTCACAAGGAAAAGAATCAAATCAACATAATATATGACAAACCACTTAAACTCATAATTTTCCCTTTTCTTAAGGGTTCCTTGATCTTTCAAATACACAAACATTTATATACACATCTTAGAAGATGCTATAAAGTTGTATACTTAGATCTAAACATATTGATATGGATATGTTGAGAATCAAAATAATAATTAACAAGAATTATAACCATTCACAAGATCTATCATATTTTATCACCTAAATAAAACTTGGTGATTTCCATGGTTCATTTAGACCTTGTATTTTATATAATCATCTAGATCCATCATACACCATGTATAGGGTGTAGATATAATCTAGAGATGATGATAACATACAACTTATAACAATAACAACATTGGTTAAAACCATAAGATCTATCTTCTTTAAATCACACAAGTTACAACTTGATGATTTTTATGAATCATATAGATCTTTTACATAATATGATCATCTAGACTCATCATACACCATGTATAGGAGATGGTGATGAAATTTCTAGATGATAATCAACACTTAAAACAATTAATTGAATATAAATCAAAAGAAAAGATTAAAAACACCTTAAAAGATCTTACCTAAGCTTGTTACACCAACAAGGAAGTGAAGGAGAAAGATGATTGTGGCTTAGGAAGAGAAAAATGAGAGAGAGATGGGAGAGATCGGCCGAATGAGGGAGAGAGGAGGAAGTTAGGGTTTTGTGATATTTATATAAATCATTTTAGGATAAAGCCTAATGACTTCACTAATGGGCTAGGCTCAAAACTCATTTCTTTTACTAGCCCAATATAATTAAATCTTTCAATTAACTTAGCCCAAAACTTGTATTTTAATCTAACTTGGCTAATTAATTAAACCCATCATTTAAAATAACTAAATACCATGAAAATAATTAACGTACCGGGAAAAACCGGGCGTTACAACTCTCCCCTACTAAGAAAGGACTTCGGCCTCGAAGTCAGTCCCTCTGAATAACTCGGGATAATGCGCCCTCTTCTCGTCTTCAGGTTCCCATGTACACTCAGATCCCTTCCTATCCGCCACCGAACCTTAACGAATAAAACGGTCTTACCGCTCCGAAGGGTCTTTGACTTTCGTTCAACAACCGCGATAGGTTTCTCAACATAGTTGAGCCGTTCGTCAATTTGGATGTCTTCCAGAGGTACCACGGCGGTATCGTCAACAATGCACTTCCTCAACTGAGACACGTGGAAGGTGTTATGAATCAAACTAAGCTCGTCAGGCAGCTCCAACCGGTACGCTACCTTACCAACGCGAGCTATGATCTTATAAGGTCCAATAAACCGAGGTCCCAGCTTCCCACGCTTGCGGAACCTAATCACACCCTTCCAAGGGGAGACCTTTAATAACACATGATCCCCAACCTGAAACTCAAGATCGGAGCGCCGCTTATCTGCATAACTCTTCTGACGACTCCTAGCGGTGACCAAATGATCCCTGATCATTTTGATTTTCTCCGTGGTTTGCAAAACAATATCGGTGCTACCGAGCACCCTCTGTCCAACCTCACCCCAACACACTGGGGTTCTACACTTCCTACCATACAGTGCTTCATACGGGGGCCTGTCGATGCTTGAATGATAACTGTTGTTATATGAAAACTAGGCTAAATGAAGATGATCATCCCAACTGCCTCCAAAATCAATTGCACATGCCCGAAGCATGTCCTCCAAGGTCTGTATCGTCCGCTCACTCTGCCCATCAGTTTGCGGATGGAACGCAGTACTGAAATGTAATCGGGTACCCAATTCTTCTTGGAATTTCTGCCAAAATCGAGAGGTGAATCGAGTATCTCGATCAGAGACAATAGATACGGGCACCCCGTGCAATGAAACTATCTCCCGAACAAAAATCTCACAATTTTTCACCAAGAACTTTCCTTGATGGCCGTGAAATGAGCACTCTTCGTCAATCGATCCACAACTACCCATATCGTATCCGCTCCCTTTGCGGTCTTAGGAAGTTTTGTAATAAAGTCCATGGTTAAGTGCTCCCATTTCCACTCGGGAATCTCCAAAGGTTGCAATTTCCCAGGAGGTTTCGGGTGTTCGGCTTTGACCTTCCGGCATGTCAGGCATTCTTCTACATATCGAGCCACATCATTCTTCATCCCGTGCCACCAATAACCCTCACGAAGATCTCGGTACATTTTTGTAGCACCCGGATGAATAGAAAACTTGGACCTGTGAGCTTCTTCCATAAGAGTTTTCCGGTTCCCACCAGTAAATGGAACCCAAACCCTACCATAACGAGTTAGTAATCCACGCCCATCTCGCTCCATCTTAGGTAACTCATTCACAATCCTTTCACGATTTAGGTTCCCCTCTTGAGTCGCCACATCTTGAGCATCTCGAATCATACCCAATAATGATGTCTCCATAGTCATCCGAAGACATTTAGCTCGAATCGGTTCGACAGATTGCTTACGACTGAGTGCGTCAGCTACCACATTAGCTTTACCGGGGTGGTAGTGAATCTCACAGTCGTAATCTTTCACCACATCTAACCATCTAACCTGCCTCATATTCAAATCCCGCTGATCGAAAAGGTACTTCAAACTTTTATGGTCAGTGTAAATGATACACTTAACCCCGTAAAGGTAGTGCCTCCATATCTTGAGAGCAAAAACAACAGCTCCTAATTCTAGGTCATGAGTGGGGTAGTTCCTTTCGTGAGGTTTTACATGGCGAGACGCATAAGCTATCACCTTACCCCGTTGCATCAACACAGCACCAAAACCCAGGAGGGATGCGTCGCAGTACACTACCATGTCCTCCACTCCTTCCGGTAAAGTCAAAACCGGGGCATTACACAACCGCGTCTTAAGATCTTCAAATGCAAACTGTTGTTCCGGACCCCAAACAAATTTCTCCGACTTCTTGGTCAATCGCGTAAGAGGTAGAGCAATCTTTGAGAAATTTTCAATAAACCTACGATAGTAACCGGCCAAACCCAAGAAACTACGAATCTCCGAAGGCGATTTAGGAGCTTCCCATTTCTTAACCGCATCAATCTTGGCCGGATCGACCTTGATACCTTCCTTGTTCACCACGTGGCCCAAGAATTGAACCTCTTCTAACCAAAATTCACACTTAGAAAATTTAGCATAAAGCCGTTCTCTCCGTAGTGTCTCTAGAAGTTCCCGAATGTGCTTTTCATGCTCCTCCCTGGTCTTAGAATAGACCAAAATATCGTCAATAAACACAATGACCGAACGGTCGAGCATCGGACCACACACCCGATTCATAAGATCCATAAAAGCAATGGTGCATTAGTGAGTCCGAAAGGCATCACCACCAATTCAAAGTGTCCGTATCGGGTTCGAAACGCCGTTTTCTCAATGTCCCAGTCACGAACTCGCATCTGATGATAACCGGAACGCAAATCAATCTTGGAAAACCAAGACGCTCCTTGGAGTTGGTCGAAAGATCGTCGATACGAGGTAAAGGATAACGGTTCTTTATCGTGAGTTTATTCAAATCCCGATAATCTATGCACATTCTTTGAGAACCGTCCTTCTTTTTCGCAAAAAGTATAGGAGCACCCCACGGCGAGAAACTTGGCCGTATAAACCCCTTATCACTAAGCTCCTGGCCAGATCTTGAAGCTCTTTCATCTCGGGTGGCGCCAAACGATAAGGAGATTTGGCGATCGGAACAGCGCCAGTACTAAATCAATGCGAAACTCCACTTGCCTAATAGGTGGCAAACCCGGGAGTTCCTCAGAAAGACGTCACCAAAGTCGGAAACAACTGGAACATTATCGAGTGCAATAGCAGAGGTACAAGAAGCAATATCCAAATGGGAATATCTCCTTGAATAATAAGTTCTCCACCCCTAGGGTTTTGAACACGAACTTGTCTCTTGCGACAAAGAATTTCGCATCGAATGCATCGAGCCAATCCATACCCACAATAACGCAAAGTTCCCTCATAGCAATAGGGATAAGATCAATGGGGAATTCAACTCCCGAAAATTCAAGGGTACAACCCCGTTAAACATCGATACGAAGATAGTTCGATTGTCGGCAACTTCGATAACCATGGGACGTGCTAGTTTCCCGACACCACGCCCCAAACGATTTATGAACGTGCGTGACACGAAGGAGTGAGTAGCGCCTTAATCAAACATAACAATGCGGGCGGTGAGAATCTAATGAGATAAGTGCCTGATTCATAATATTTAAGCAATAAAACAATTACTCTATGGCATAGCATAAGATAAAAGATAAGGAAGAGATGTTTACACTGCTACGCCGCAGCTTCGCAGCTCCTCCCTCGTAAGCCGGTGGACACGTCCTCGTGTCAACATAGTTGGTCCGTTAGAGGTCGAAGCGATTGGGATTTGCATTCCCATTCTTCTTGACTTTGGGCAATCAGGCTTCTTGTGCCCCTTCTCTTGGCAATTGTAACAAACTGGTACCATTTGCAGTGGTAGTAACTGGGGTCAGAATGGCTTTTGGAGCCTTGCAATTCTTCCAATGATGCCCTTCCTTCTTACGCTTATAACACACCATTGGGGGTCGATCACCTGCCATGAGATGGCTTGTATTCATATCTTGGTTTATCCCCAAACTTTGTCTTCTTATGAGCCTCATTAGACGTTTTAGAAAAAGTGCTCTCCAGTTTCCTCTTAGATTGAGTTTGCAGCTCAATCTCTCTCTTTCGGGCTACCCCCATGACTGCACCCAAGGTCGTAAAGTCTTGCATGCTCACAAATTCCCGGATGTCGGTACGTAAAATCGAGATGTACCGACTAACAAGCCATGCTTCATCTCCGGAAAAGTAGGACGGAAGAAAGCATCTCCATGAACTTGGCGTTCAGATCACTATGAGACTCGGTGGTGCGTTGTAACGCCATGAACTCTGCATCATTCTTTGTTGCTCCACCCTAGGCACATACCGTGCCTCGAACCACTCCACAACCGGGCCCAAGTAATCGCCCTTACAGCCTTCTTGATCATTCTTCCCGTGGTGGTGTTCCACCATGTCTTACCGCTTCCTCATTTGGTTCTTTGCTACCAACACTCTAAAGTGGTCCAGGCACCCTATAGTCATAAAGGCGCCCTCCACGTCGGATAACCAGTGCTTAGCCGCCTTTGGATCGTCCTCCCCATCCCAATGAGGTGGGTGCACTTGCCGAACTTCTCGTAGTAGTACATTAAATCACGAACAGAGGATCAGAGCCCCGAGCGGAGGTGCATCGCCATACGCTCATCTAGCGAGCACGAACTTGATCAATGATGTTAGCCGTGACATTCGGAATGATCTCGTTAAAAGCATTTTGAACTCCTCGAACGAGTTCCCTAACTTGAGCTATTTGAATTGCATTGAGGCGAGCAGCGGAGCCATCTAAAATTGATAAGAAAAGAAAACGATTCAACCTATGCATGTCTAAGAGATCGAAAACACTCACTTTGTCAAAACTTTTCAACCTTGCCCGTCCCCAAAACCGGCTCCAATATATTGAATAATAGGGGCCCTTCTATTATTCAATATAGAAGTTCCAATTTCGGTTTCGTGTCTAGTTTCAAAATTTCACTTGCTCCTAGCCGTAACAGTTTAATTCACACTCATGGTAGATCTAAAAGGCCTAAATTCTCACATGGTAGATAGTAGCACTAAAGGCATATAATTATCCTCCTAGGCTAGTCTTTGGGATATGTCATAAATGGAGCATACTATTGTGTTTGATAAGTAATAAAATTTAAACTCAATTAGTAAATAAAACTAACTTGGTGGTGGCCAGTGCGCACCGTGACATCTTCACTGCTAGTTTATAATAAACTTTGTACAAGAGAAATAAAATGTTTTAAATTTGAGTCTAGACATCCCTAAGAAGGCCTAGTTCACTCAAATGAAAAGCTCCGATACCAACTTGTAACACCCAAAATTTATTTTTTTATATTTTTTTTTTTTTTTTTACCGAAATAATATAAAGTTTGACACCAATTCATAAAGGAACTTCATTTATTTAATTTAATAAGCCAATAATGGCAATCAAGTTATCAAATTTCTAAAGAAAACAACATAAGTAAAACTTTCTAATATAGAAATGTCAAAAAGCGGAAGTACTAAAAATGTTCATTGACTTAAAATAAATCACAGTGTGTCACGAATGCTCCCGTCAGTCCTTAGCCTCCTTAATCGTAATACCTGAAAATGTTAAGTAAAACCGTAAGCACAAAGCTTAGTGAATTCAAACACAACATTATACCAATATCCACAATCACTAGACCTAGTTTAGAATATATAGTTATAACATTTAAGCATAAACCAAGAACAAATCAAGGCTTATAAGGAGGGCTAGTAGGTTACCCGCATCTCACAAACCGAAGAGTATTGGGTTAATCTTACCCTCACCTCACATCCCGGAGGGTATTGGAGTAATTATACCTAACCACGCGCACCGGACAAAAGCCGGATAATTGCTATGATCCCCTCAACGATAAACATAGAGTGCACATGTATAATTAACAATTTAAGCATGCATTCATATTATCATACCATAATAATAATTTAACACTCACGTGCTAACCTAGCAATCATAAATATTGAGACAATGGGGTGAGAGAACTCACCTTGAATACTTAAGGGAGATTGCTAAATCAAAACTGGCTACCACACTTGAGAAAATGCCAAAACTTCACCTATTATAAACTAGGAGTTAGGATATACCCAAAGATGAAGCTTAAAGACTTAAACAAAATTCTGGACAGCAAGGTCTAAAAACAGACCCGCTGTTAAAGATGGATTTACTTAATTTTCCTAAGTATTAACATATCAATATTAAATTTTTCTAAGAAACTAGAGTCTTTCCCCTTTTTAAAACAGTAAAGAACTCACTCTAACTCCAAAATATGAATTTATTATGATGCTTTTAAAAAGACATCGTAGTGCAGTCCCAAATCATAGGAATCAGTAGTGTTGGCCAATTCTACCCAACTTGTGGGTAGACATTGTCCAAACTAAAAATCACAGAGATAATAGACATAAATACCAAAGTCTCAGAGTTGGAATCAACCAAAAAGGGTTTCCCAAACTCTAGATATGAAATTCACAACATGACTAATTACAAAACCCTTAAAAGCTGATGACAGAAAACTGATCTGGAGTGTGAACTCAATATGACCAAGAAATACTTGGAGATAACATCCCATAAACTCCAGATCACAACTTTAGGTCATAACACACATGGGGGAACTTGGAATCCCATTAGATCATTTCCCAAGCCCTAGAAACGAATAAAACAAGTTGACCTATCAGATCAGACCCGGATCAGACCTACCAGCAAAGGTGCTGTTCTTGCCCATGGATAAAGTCCTAATTAGTGAGAGTGACCTTCATAAGAAAGTTACCCAACACAATTTGTAAACTTTTGGCACAGGTTTGAGATCCGTTTGAGTTATAAAATTCAAGTTATGATTTTTGTAAGATGACTACAAATCTGATGGAAACAGAATCGTAGCCAACCCTTAATCTTTTTAACCAATCCATTCCTCTCCCTTTTGAAACACATTCCTAGATGTGTTTATCACCCAAATTCAGTCCCCTATGAACATGGTGGCACTAAAAAGGGCTAGGGGTCATTGGCATTTCATTTAGTCACAAGGAAAAGAATCAAATCAACATAATATATGACAAACCACTTAAACTCATAATTTTCCCTTTTCTTAAGGGTTCCTTGATCTTTCAAATACACAAACATTTATATACACATCTTAGAAGATGCTATAAAGTTGTATACTTAGATCTAAACATATTGATATGGATATGTTGAGAATCAAAATAATAATTAACAAGAATTATAACCATTCACAAGATCTATCATATTTTATCACCTAAATAAAACTTGGTGATTTCCATGGTTCATTTAGACCTTGTATTTTATATAATCATCTAGATCCATCATACACCATGTATAGGGTGTAGATATAATCTAGAGATGATGATAACATACAACTTATAACAATAACAACATTGGTTAAAACCATAAGATCTATCTTCTTTAAATCACACAAGTTACAACTTGATGATTTTTATGAATCATATAGATCTTTTACATAATATGATCATCTAGACTCATCATACACCATGTATAGGAGATGGTGATGAAATTTCTAGATGATAATCAACACTTAAAACAATTAATTGAATATAAATCAAAAGAAAAGATTAAAAACACCTTAAAAGATCTTACCTAAGCTTGTTACACCAACAAGGAAGTGAAGGAGAAAGATGATTGTGGCTTAGGAAGAGAAAAATGAGAGAGAGATGGGAGAGATCGGCCGAATGAGGGAGAGAGGAGGAAGTTAGGGTTTTGTGATATTTATATAAATCATTTTAGGATAAAGCCTAATGACTTCACTAATGGGCTAGGCTCAAAACTCATTTCTTTTACTAGCCCAATATAATTAAATCTTTCAATTAACTTAGCCCAAAACTTGTATTTTAATCTAAATTGGCTAATTAATTAAACCCATCATTTAAAATAACTAAATACCATGAAAATAATTAACGTACCGGGAAAAACCGGGCGTTACACTAACACCCAAGCTATCGAAATTATCAAGCTATCAAAGTTATCATCAGAGCAAAACATATCTCCAAAACTTACTGCAATTAAGATCTAAAAGAGATATACTGTGCTCATCATCTTGAACAACACTTCATCAGCTGAGATCTCTTAAAGTCAAAGTTGTTGTTCATCCTCTGTTCTATACTTTGAACAAACCCAAATCAGCCCTGTGTGGACTGAGTAATTTGTGCTTCTCCGGAACTGTGTGTGAAGGAATTGCATCGAAGAAGACGAAGCTTCAGAACTGTGTGTGAAGAAGCAAGTCAAAGCATTAGCTCAAAACCAATCTGTGTGAACGGTTGAAGCTAAGATCTTTATATGAATCTGTGTGAACGATATATTGATTGTGTGTTGTTATAATTACGCAGTTGTGTACGTAGTAATTATAATAAACTTTTTACTCCTGTGTGGAGGACCAGTGGACGTAGAGGGGTTTACCTCGAACCACTTTAATTACTGTGTTATTTACCTTCAGTTTTTAACTGTTTTAATTTCTGTGATTAATTAAGTATACACTATACATTTAGTTCTTTGTATCCACAATGACCTCACGTATCTAAGACTTCCGCTACGTACTCAAATTTAAAATCAGTACAGTTTGTTGTTTAAACTATTTCCCAAACTGTATCCAGTATACTTAGTGGCCAACAAGTGGTATCGGAGCGGCTGATTCTAAAAGAATCTGTCGTATTTTTAAAACCGAATCAGATCCAAAATCACTTACTCTTTTTAAACAGTCTCTTTCATTTTCTTACTTTCACATGGATACTTCTATGATCAACAAAGTGCCTATGTTCTCTATTAACGAATTTGATGATTGGAGAATTAGGATGGAGGCTCATCTTGCAGCAATGCACGAAGAGATGATATTTGTTATACAGGATGGCCCTATCAAAATCATGAAGGTAAACACAGCCGCAAGGATTGAAGGCCAACCCCATGCTGAGATGCTCGAGAAGGAACGCGAGCAATGGACCACAGATGAAAGAAAGCGAGCCAACCTCGACAATGTGGCTAAGAACACGTTATTTGTCACTCTTGACAAAGGCACGTTCTCGAAGGTAAAGAGTCAGAATCACCAAGGAAATGCAGGATAAACTCAAGATGATTTGTGAGGAACCAGGCTCTCAAAAGAAAACAAAATTTCTAAACCGACTCAAGAATTTGAATCTTTTGAAATGAAACCAACCGAGACGCTTGAGGAACTTGACCTCGATTCACCGGTATTGTTGGTGAACTTGAAGCGTTGGGCAAAATTTATACCCAAAAGGAGAAGAACTTAAAAATTTTCAGATCTCTCCCACTCGATGGGACATTAAGACTACACTATGCATGTATCTTGCAATCTTAAAGAAATATCTACATTTTATCTCTTCTCGACCTCAAAGCTTTTGAGTATGATATTGTGAGAGAGAAAGTCAAGAATCTCCTTCAAAGGTCACAAGACTAGCCCAGATCGAGTCGTCGACACACGGCATGCCCGGCTCGTCGAAGCCTAGTCACAAGAATCTTGTGATGTGACGACATCCTGTCTCAAGTTGAAATGGCGCTTCTCATGCACAAATTCATAAAGTTCATCAAACAGTCTGGAAAGACTCCCTACAGGCCCAAACCTGTCCACAAGGTAAGTACCGAAACATCATCTGGTGATGCTAACCTGTGCTATAATTGCAGGAAACCAGGACATTATGCAAATAAATGTCCTCATCCTAAAGTCCAAAGGTTGCCGGAGGCCGAGCAACAGGAGAGAGATGAAAGAAGACGTGCTTGGAAAAACAAGCTCAAAGCCCTGATTGGAGAATCAGAAGCCTCCCCCACACCATCCAAATCAGAAGAATGTCTTCAGGTGGTCACTGAAAGTGATTCATCTGATGATGAGTTCGATGATAAAGCATATATGTGCTTTATGGCCAAAGACATTCCTGAAGGTGAAGACAGCGATGATGAGGTAAGCTCAACCTCAGCTATTCCATCAAATGCATCTCATACTTTTGAAAACATGATGAATGAGTCTAAAAACATTCAAAAGGCCCATGAGACATTGAAAAATGAGAATATACAGCTCCAACTGTCTATCCTAGAACTAAAAGATGAAAACGATTTGCTGAAAATAAATTATGAAAATATGTCTCTTGACTGTGAAACCAGCAAAGTCGATTTTGAAAAACTCATGGAGAGCAATCATCAACTTGCTCATGAACTAAGTGAGGTTAAAACTCACAACGAGAGCAAGACAAATGATTTGGTTCTACTTCAAGCCAAAGTCACAATTCTCGAAAAACGAGAAATTGAACTTGAGACCATTCTGAAATCGTTCGAGAAATCGTCCAAAAGAATGGAAGAAATTCTGAGCACTGGGCAACATGCTCATGATAAAAGTGGCTTAGGATACAGCTCATGTTCAAACAAAGGGAAAACTAGTACAGTGTTCGTCAAGAGTGTGGAACACATTCCAGAATCGGAAGATACCCCTAGTCCCGTGAAGGAACCTACTGTACCGAGAAAACCGAAGGCTGCTATTCCGCCCCCGCAATCCTATTCCAGACAGCGGAATCATAAGCCATTCCAACCTATGAGGCGCACTCAACAGCATGCTCCCAGAGCATATCAACAGCGCCAACAGCCGTTCAGAAGGAAAGCTGTATCCAACTACCAAAGGCCCGCACGGCAGTACTATCAGTACAGCACGCCGATGTATTGGATACAGGAGCCCCGTTATTCCTCGTGACAGCAAGTGCCCGTTCAGTATCAACAACAGCGTTGGGAATCCAGCTGGAGACCCAGAAGGCAAGCTGTTAGGCCTAAGAAAATGGCTCCACCTCCAAGACGGCACTCGTACTGGATTAATAATAATAACCCTGAATTTTTCATGCATAATAATTATCATGGTTATAACAACTACGAATATGCCCCCCGTAGATATCGCAACACTGTACCGAGTATGCCTTACAGTAAACAAATTGCTGCCAGGAAAACTTGGGTACCTAAAGGAACTAACATACATGGACCCAAAAATCAAAGGGGACTTAAATCTACTTAATTTCTTTGTAACAGGACATTCTGGACGAGGATACCTGTTACTTTGATAGTGGATGCTCTCGGCACATGACCGGAGATAGGAGCAAGATATCAGATTTTGTAGAAGGTCGCGGTCCAAAAGTTCGTTTCGGTGATAAATCTAAAGGAAGAACAAGAGGGAAAGGAAACCTACTTGTCGGAAAATTCAAAGTCACTGATGTTGCATATGTTGAAGGCTTACAGTATAATCTACTTAGTATTAGCCAGTTCTGTGATAAACAGTTCTCGGTGAAATTCTATATAGATTGCTATAGAGTCAAGAACATCCAAACCAAGGAAGTTGTGCTTACAGGAAGCAGATCAGGTAACATGTATATTGCTGACTGGAAGCCTATGAGCTCCTCAATTCCATGCTTTGTTGCCAAAGGCACTGCAGATCTTAGCTGGTTATGGCACAAGAGGATGTCTCACGTCAACTTCAAGACAATCAACAAGCTCTCAAGACAGGGAATGGTTAGAGGTTTGCCAAATGTATCATTTAAGAAGGACAGCGTCTGCGGACCGTGTCAGAAAGGCAAGCAAATCAAGTCAACCCTGAAGAGAAAATCCTACCTTTCAACCCAAAGAGTGTTGGAAATGCTACACATGGATCTCTACGGTCCTGTAGACCCAGTAAGTTTGGGAGGTAAGAAATACTGCATGGTTGTTGTTGATGATTATTCCAGGTATGCTTGGACGATCTTCCTTAGCAAGAAGAAGGAAACAACATCAAAGCTGCCCGAGCTCCTGAGAAAGTTGCAAAATGAAAAGGCATTGAGTATCGTATGCATTCGTTCCGACAGAGGTACAGAATTTACTAACCGCTTTATAGAGCAATACTGTTCGGAGAATGGAATACAGCACGAATACTCAGGTGCCCGTACACGTCAACAAAATGGTGTTGCCGAGTGAAAGAATAGGACGTTGAAAGAAGCAACAAGGACAATGATTGCCGCAAGCAAGTTGCCACAGCGTTTCTGGGGTGAAGCAACCAATACAGCATGCTATACTTAAAACCGCTGTATCGTCAACAAGCACCACAACAAAACAGCATATGAGGTATGGAACAACAAAACTCCGTTAGTTTCGTATTTCCACATTTTTGGATGAAGGTGTTATGTATTGAATAATGGGAAGGACCATCTCAGAACCTTTGATGAGAAATCAGATGAAGGAATATTCGTAGGATACTTCTCCGTCAGCAAAGCTTTCAGAATCTTTAATAAAAGAAAGCTGACGATCGAGGAATCAGTTCATGTAGTGTTCGACGAACCTCACCATGACCCTACAGGAGTGGATGATATTACCCAAAACATCCAACATCTATCTATCTTGGATCCTCCAACTCCCATAGAACCTGTCGTTGATCTAGAAATCAACCCCGCAGCTGTAAGAATCGACGTGGATGAAGCCGACGCTGTACAAGCTGAAGCTGTATCTACAGAAACTCTTGATACAGTACGGGATCCTGAATTAGAACCCGGCCGAAGATGGTTGAGAGATCACCCGCAAGAGCTGATCATTGGAAACATAAATGTTGGTGTTTCTACTCGTAGGAGAATACAGAGTACACAAGGAAATGTACTTTGTGCACAAGAAGAATCTGATGCTGAGATATCACAGTTTCCTGAATGGAAATCTCAATCCGAGCTTAGAAGACTCAATATGTGCACTATTACTGTATTCTTAGCCCAGTCCGAACCTGTTTCGACCATAGACGCTCTTAATAATTCTCATTGGATAACATCTATGGAAGAAGAGCTTAACGGTTTCGAAAGAAACAATGTATGGTATCTTGTACCCAGACCTTCACATCAATCGGTTATAGGAACCAAATGGGTATTTCGAAACAAAAAGGATCGAAATGGACATTATAAGGAACAAGTCCAGACTAGTCGCACAAGGCTATAGTCAGGAAGAAGGCATAGACTATGATGAAACCTTCGCCCCTGTAGCGAGACTAGAAGCCATTAGGATATTTTTAGCCTTTGCCGCCCATAAGAGCTTTATTGTATACCAAATGGACGTCAAGAGTGCTTTCCTGAATGGAGACCTTGCAGAAGAAGTTTATGTTGAACAACCACCAGGGTTTGCCAACACAGACAGTATCGACTTAGTATACAGGCTAAGGAAAGCGCTGTATGGACTCAAACAAGCCCCTAGAGCCTGGTACGAAACCTTGTCCCAGTATCTAGCCAACAACAGATTTGAGAAAGGTGCTGTGGACAAAACCTTGTTCAAAATACAGGAAGGAGATGACCTTCTAATGGTACAAATTTATGTAGATGACATAATTTTTGGTTCAACTAACCTTGCTTTGTGTCAAAGGTTCTCTCATCTCATGCAAAGCAAATTTGAAATGAGTATGATGGGAGAACTTAGTTATTTCCTAGGTTTGCAGGTAAAGCAGTTGCCTACAGGTATATTTATCAACCAGGAAAAATAGAGCAAGGAGCTTCTCAACAAATTTGGAATGAACACTTCCAAACCATCGTCAACCCCCATGAGCACTTCCATGCAAATTAGTGCTGATGAAGCCGGAAAGCCGTTTGACCAATCACTCTACAGGAAGCTCATTGGTTCGCTCCTGTACCTAACGTCTAGCAGGCCCGATATCCAGTTTGCTGTTGGAGTGTGTGCGAGGTATCAAGTAGCACCAAAGGAATCATGCTTCAATACAGCTAAACGAATCCTGAAGTACATTAAAGGAAGAGTCGATGTAGGACTATGGTATCCTAATGAAGGCGGATTCGATTTAGTTGGATACAGCAACTCGGATCTCGGAGACTGCAAGCTAGATAGGAAGAGTACAAGTGGAACTTGTCACTTTCTTGGACCTAGACTCGTTTCTTGGTTCAGTAAGAAGCAATTGGCTAACTCTCTTTCCACGGCTGAATCAGAGTACTATGCTGCTGGTAGCTGCTGTATGCAGATTCTTTGGATGCAGCAACAATTGTCAGATTATGGAATCGATGCCAGAGAGACTCCAATCATGTGTGATAGCACGAGTGCAATAGCAATAACGCACAATCCTGTTATGCACTCGCGCATTAAGCATATCAACATGAAGCATCATTTTATAAGGAATCATGTCGAGAACAAAGATGTTCGCCTTGAAAAAGTTCATACAGACATTCAGTTGGCTGACATCTTCACCAAGCCTCTCGACACAGCCAGATTCAACATGCTCAGACAAGAATTGGGAATGCTACAGCCCGACTCCCTGTAAGTAAATTACTGTTTTTACTCAACAATTGAGGGGGAATGCTGTAAGACCCAAGAATACAGTATCCCACGTTAATTATTTGTACACTCAGAACCGTCAATACAGCACTGTAGTGAACAAAGACATGAATTATCCTACAGCTGACGTGTGCAATAATTAAGGGGGAATACAGTATGACCCATGAATACAGCATTAATCCAAAAATTGTTGTATGGAATCTAAAACCTATATTTACCTTTTAAGGGGTAATGCTGTATCGACGCGGACACAGCACATGCTATAGGATTTCGATTCAGTATATATAAAATATAATATTATTTCTTTTCAAAATGATTTTTGTCCATGTGTCCTGTTTTTATGTCAAACGTCATGTACATTAAATGCCTTACACGACATCTGGACAACCGAATCTCAAAAGCCGCGATGTTTTAAATTGTTTATTGTTTTAAAACCGCCGTTTCAGGCATTTAGGGTATCACAAATGTCAGAAGTGGGACCCGCTCATTTTTAAACATTTTAATGGATTAGCGTACCAGTTACACCCAGTCCATCTTAACCGTTGATTTCAAAAACCGGTTCCCATCCCTTAAAATCTGACCATTCGTACTCTGCAAAACCCTATTTCGCCGCCCAACTATAAAAGGACTGATACTGCCATTAGAGACTCTTTACGCTTTCTGCAAATTTAAGAGTTCTCAAGCAAAAACAGCCTACATACTTTTCTGCATTTTACTGCATATTTCGGTTATTTTCTTGCACTTTTTCCTGTAAAATCATCAAATGGCTGGACAAACTTCTTCTCCCGCTCTCAAGAAAACTGCTAACATCATCGATGGACGGATCTTTTCAAGATCTGTTGTCATTGAACGTATTCTGTCTGAAACCAACGACGCAGAACCCATGGAGTACATCATCACTCATCTTCGTCAACAAGGCCTCTATCGCCTTGGAAGTCAGACTGCTGACAAGTACGATGCTCATCTGGTTGAGGAATTTTACCTCAATGCCGCCGTACGCTTTTTGTCGCTGGCCCAAGGAGGTCACGTTGCTGACATAACTGCTACAATCCAAGGAGTTGAGATCTGTGTTGATAGCGATCTGCTCCAGAATATCTACAGGCTACCCGCTGATGGCCTGACATTGGATCAACTTGAGGCATTTGGGTCTCAAGAGCTAATAACTAAATTTTATGGATTGTTCACAGGCTCAAAAGTTGTTGACATGGTTCAAACCACCTGTCACAAAAAGAATTTATGTCTGCCTTATGTATATTTGCATGATTTCTGCTGCAGGATAATTGAGAATCGAACTGGTGCGTTCGAAATGTGTACCAATATGAGGTTCAGGATGATGGTGGCTATTCTGACCTGTGAAAAGGTCAACTGGTGCCAGATAATCCTGAAGCGCCTGCAAGAGGAGGTGTGCAAGCCTGCCACCCAGAAGAAATCTTTTGGTTTGATGTTAAACCATATCCTGACGAAATGTGGACTGTCGCAATCCGCTGATGCGAAGAAGAATAGCTCCCGGATATACCTAGGAGGCATCAAGCCTACTGCGTATAATCAAACCACTATGGTCTGCAACCACCCGAAAACCGGAAGTATGCCAGTTTCCGCAAATCCACGAGATGAGTCTTTGAAGTCCCAGGACGTGGAATCTTCAAAGAAAAGGAAAAGATCTCACAGCAAGAAACCCATTGCTGGTGAGAAGCCAAAGAAGAAACTAAGGAGGATTTCTAAAGTCAAATCCACCAAACCCTCCGAAGAAATTTCCACCGTGGCTCAACCCACTGAAAAACAACCCCAGGGCCCAACCCCTGTGGAAGAGATGTCCACTACTATATCGACAGTAGATCCTGAGCCTTTGGCGGCTAGGAAGGATGATGGGACATCTGCCAACGAAAAAGACTCTAGCGAGTCGGCTGCCCATTTGGAGCCAAAAGCTACTTCTCCTCTGCGGGATCCCACACCCGTACAGGATCAATCTTCCTTCGGGGCACCATCCCCTGTAAGGAATCCCACTTCCCTACAGGATCCCACACCTGCAGAGGAACTCCTCGATACAGCGGACCCAGAAGTTGTACGAAGTCCCTCCCCTGACACAATTATCCACAAAACTCTTCTCTCCGTGCAGATTGACCATGCATATGAAAGATTCCTACAATGGAAAGGCTTCAGGCTAGCTCCGTATGACACGCTATACAACTGGAGCGATTGGAGCCAAGAGGAAAGATTTGTATCGGAAGTGACGGACTCAATGGAAATTGAGGCCCTGATCCGATGGGACAATCTCTCCTGCAAAGAGCTGATTCAAAGCCATCTTTTGCAGAAATCTGACGCGACAAGGAAAGGAAAGGATAAGTCAGAGGACTCTCCCCCAAATCCAAAAGACGACGATGACAATGACTCATACGACGACGACAATGCTTTTCAAGCTGGTCTGAGGATGAGTCGTGAAGAGGCTCAAGCTAGAGACGCCTCTCCACCAAAAGGTGACGAAGGACCGTCGACTCTGTTGTTGCCCAAAATATTTATCTGAAGATTAATACTGCTGGAAGACGGACAACAAACAACAATTTGCGGGAGCACTTCCGAGAGAAGATAAATAATACAAGATTTGCCTGGTTTGTTAGGCCCGGGCTTGAATGCTCTCGCGAGATGTTATTAATACGAATATTCGTGGATACAAGTATTAATGGGAGAAATCTAAATACAATGAGTGTAAAAAGACTCTGTTAATCCGGCTCTTGAGCGAAGTTCGCTGTTCTTCGTCCCCGCCGATCGTCTTCCTGATGAGAGAGGCCGGGAGAAGTAAGACGGAATGATAGCTGTTGCCAAGAGTTGGAGATAGCCAAGTGCTGGGTGTTTTGCTTCTGTCTAGTGTGCTGAAATCACGATAATGCAGAGAGTTGGCCGAGTGCAGGGTGCCTTGTATATATAGTGGCAGCCGGGTCCTGTCCTTTGGTGGGCGATCGCCTTCCGGCCATTATAATAATGGGGCGATCGTCGGCCGGCCAATATTATAATGGGGCGATCACCCGAGCTGTCGGGCAAAA
The DNA here is from genome assembly GCA_033398695.1 of Orobanche coerulescens. NCBI lineage: Eukaryota > Viridiplantae > Streptophyta > Magnoliopsida > Lamiales > Orobanchaceae > Orobanche > Orobanche coerulescens. The sequence continues at coordinate 12,841,081 of CM065809.1, forward strand.
GTCCAAGGAAGAGGCTGGCGCCAGCTGGGTGGTCCAATGAGGAGCCAGCACGCGTCCGGAGTCAGCCACATGCGGCCCTACTGACAGCTTTCGGCGGAATCAAAGTCACATGCGGCCCTACTGACAGCTTTCGGCGGCTTGTCGGCTGGTGGAGAGATTCTGCCAGGCTGTGGTCAATGACCCGAGATTCGCGGATCTTTGTCTCGGCTCTTACACGTGGTGCCAGTCTTGAGGCTCGGCCTTTGCCGACTGGATGGCCATCGGCCCTGATCGACATGAGGCGGCCGTCTCTAGCTGGTCATCAGAGGTCGCTATCGGCCAGTCACTGAGGGTCGGCAATGGTCGGTCACCAAGGGTCGGTCGGCAGGTGCCGAGGGATGGTCGTCCTCTTGTCGGTCGCCAGGAGTCGATCGTCGAGTACCGAGAGGCGACCATATTCGATGTCGATCGTTCGGCACCGGGACTGGTCTTGGGACCTTCGGTTGGTCGATGTAGCTTGTCCGCTGGGCTAAGGCTCGGCCGCCTGGTCGCTGGTCGGCAGTTCTGCCTTGGCTGCTCGGCAGTGACTCGGTCGCCCGACCTCCGAGGCGATCGCCGGTCGGAAAGTGTTAATTCTTGACACAACAATTGCCCCCCAGCTTGCTCCTATGTTGAAGACATGGGGCGAGGTGGTTCTTGCTGGCGATCGTGTAAGGAAGAGGACGGGCGATCTTGCTGAGCTGACTTAGGATTCGGACTTGGGCTATCATGGTCGATTGGCTAGCTATCTTTCGGTCTTGTACCTGCAAAAACAACATTGGCCGATTCCCCCTCGGAAACTTGGTGGTTTCGCTTTGTTTGAGGAATCGTGCACAGTCGCGGAGATCGATGGACCGACTCCATGACCGTGTCTTGGTGCGCGAAGACATTGAGTGTCTCGTGACTCACTTTATTATGAGGGTCCTCTGTTAGGCTGCACCTCGCCTCGTATTTAAACGAAGGGCGTGCGGTCTCGGTCTAGAGGAGTCCTTGCATGGGGCAGCGTCGGATGAATCAACTCCACGCCCGCGGCTTGTTAGCTCTGCTTCCACCTCGGCCAGCCATGGAGATGGCCGACCTCGACGGTGTACGTTGAGATGGGGTTGTGGCATGGGTCCACTGATTAATGTTGGAGAGCCCTCAGACTACGCCGGCCTCGCATTTAAACGAAGGGAGGGCGATCTCGGCCGAAAGGGACCTTGCATGGCCGGCGCCTGTTCCATCGATCGCCAGGCCATGGCTTTATGATGTGCGGTGGAGGCGATCGCGAGCCTTAGTTCCTCATGTTAAATGCCGGATGTAGATGGCGATCGTGTCCTCCGGATTGCCGATGATGTAGCGTGATGATCGGCGATCGGGCGGAAGATCGCGATCGTCGCTGGCCGATCGCTTTATTCGTAGGTCGATATCGGCGATCGGGCGGGAGTTAGTCCTCATTTAAAATGGTGGATCAGGCGGTGAGCGAGTCCTCCGCTCTTTGGATAGTAGCGATCGGGCTGGGAGACTGGATGTCGTCGCGCGGGCGCCGATCGCTCTACTCCTAGGCTAAGAAGAAACCTCTGCCTGGACAGGAAATCTGCGGCTCTAGCCCGGAAGGCTGCGTAGGTCGTCGGTTGGGTGTTCGTGAGATGCCTGAACATAGGCGAAAAACCCTGAAAACCTCCTAGGACCGCGTAGAGGGCGGTCTCATCGTTTACGGGCTCGCCGTTGAGGATGATCACGTCTACCCGGTCGATGTAGTCCGAGTCGGACTCCTCTTCTCCCTGCTTGATTTGCATCATGCGAAGGCGACCTTCTGGCCGGGCGACCCTGGTGGCGAAGTATTCCGTGAAGACGTGCGCCAGCTCGTTAAAGGAGCCAACGGACCGAGGTGGCAATGAGGTGTACCACCGGTGGGCGAGGTCGTCCAGCGTCAGAGGGAACATTCGGCACCGGGTCGCGTCCGATGCCCCACACCCGGTCATGTAGATGTTGAACTTCCTCAGGTGCGTCTGGGGGTCCGATCGCCCCTCGTACACGGGTGTTTGCGGGGGAGCGATCCTGTGCTGCACGGGGGCGAGCTCGATGTCGATCGCGAGCGGCTCGCTCGGCTCGGCGATCGTCTTCATGGCGCCTGCCCTGGATTGCAGGAGCGCCTTCACGTCGTCGAGCTGACGTTGCAATGCGGCAATCGCCGTGGCTCGATTGCTCGCTGATCGGATTTGGGAGCGGGAGCCGAGGCGATCGTGCACCGATCTCCGGACTCCGCTGCTGCCGACCTCGGCTATTTGGTGAGCGGGAGCCAGACGGCTGGGCTGCCTTCTGGGAGCCGGGTAGGCCGAGCTCCTGGTGACGGACTCAAACTCCGCTGCCTCGTAGCCGGGCCGGATCGCCTAGTCGCTGTGTCGGGTCACCGCCTGTGCGATCGAAGACAGAGGTGCCCAGGCCGCCGAGCGCCTCTTCATGCGACGAGAGCCTCTCAGCGATCGCTCGCCGCAATGCCTTGAGCTTCCGCTGACTTCGGCGGAGGCCGAGGGGGTGATAGCAGAAGCGCGTCGAGAGCACTCCGTCGCTCCCGTAGACGGCCATGACCTCGTCGATCCGTTCCTTGGTTCGAGCCGATCGAGCGAGAGGCTTGGGCCGCCGCCTGTGGATGGGATCGAGCGTCTCGATCGCGGCGGCCGCTTCCACCATCACCGCGCTCGGACCGGGACGGAACGGGGTCTGGCCGGGCCGTCGCTTTCTTCGACGCGGAGGCGGAAGACATGATTTCTGAAGGATTTCTTTGAAGTGCAGTGAGTGACACTTCAAGTATCTGCCCCGAGAACAGTGAGTGTTCTTCGGGACGGTAGGTATAAAAATTTGAGGGTTGGACCCCCTCCTTCTATCGCCAATTGTTGTTGCCCAAAATATTTATCTGAAGATTAATACTGCTGGAAGACGGACAACAAACAACAATTTGCGGGAGCACTTCCGAGAGAAGATAAATAATACAAGATTTGCCGGGTTTGTTAGGCCCGGGCTTGAATGCTCTCGCGAGATGTTATTAATACGAATATTCGTGGATACAAGTATTAATGGGAGAAATCTAAATACAATGAGTGTAAAAAGACTCTGTTAATCCGGCTCTTGAGCGAAGCTCGGTGTTCTTCGTCCCCGCCGATCGTCTTCCTGATGAGAGAGGCCGGGAGAAGTAAGACCGAATGATAGTTGTTGCCAAGAGTTGGAGATAGCCAAGTGCTGGGTGTTTTGCTTCTGTCTAGTGTGCTGAAATCGCGATAATGCAGAGAGTTGGCCGAGTGCAGGGTGCCTTGTATATATAGTGGCAACCGGGTCCTGTCCTTTGGTGGGCGATCGCCTTCCGGCCATTATAATAATGGGGCGATCGTCCGCCGGCCAATATTATAATGGGGCGATCACCCGGGCTGTCGGGCAAAAGTCCAAGGAAGAGGCTGGCGCCAGCTGGGTGGTCCAATGAGGAGCCAGCACGCGTCCGGAGTCAGCCACATGCGGCCCTACTGACAGCTTTCGGCGGAATCAAAGTCACATGCGGCCCTACTGACAGCTTTCGGCGGCTTGTCGGCTGGTGGAGAGATTCTGCCAGGCTGTGGTCAATGACCCGAGATTCGCGGATCTTTGTCTCGGCTCTTGCACGTGGTGCCAGTCTTGAGGCTCGGCCTTTGCTGACTGGATGGCCATCGGCCCTGATCGACATGAGGCGGCCGTCTCTAGCTGGTCATCAGAGGTCGATATCGGCCAGTCACTGAGGGTCGGCAATGGTCGGTCACCAAGGGTCGGTCGGCAGGTGCCGAGGGATGGTCGTCCGCTTGTCGGTCGCCAGGAGTCGATCGCCGAGTACCGAGAGGCGACCGTATTCGATGTCGATCGCTCGGCAGCGGGACTGGTCCTGGGACCTTCGGTTGGTCGATGTAGCTTGTCCGCTGGGCTAAGGCTCGGCCGCCTGGTCGCTGGTCGGCAGTTCTGCCTTGGCTGCTCGGCAGTGACTCGGTCGCCCGACCTCCGAGGCGATCGCCGGTCGGAAAGTGTTAATTCTTGACACAACAGACTCGAAGCAATCCCCCTTTGCCACAACAAGAGATAATTCCCGACGAGGAGGAATCAGTCCCTCAAGTCGAGGAAGTTGAAGCAGTTTTGGAACAGGCACCTGAGCCTGCTGCCACTGAAGAAGAAGTTGCCCGCGCCGTCCAGCAAGAGGAATCAGTCCCTCTACCGGAACAGGCGGAAGCTGAGAGACAACAGGAGGATTCAGTCCCTCCTGTATCCATGTCTACTAAGGAAACTTCGCAACAGGAGGACACTCAACCCCCTGCCGCCAAGCCAGAACAAGCTGCTCCCGCCCCTTCAACCGTGGAATCCGAGGACGGTATCGTACCTGAGGATGTCCAACTTAGTTCACGCCCAACCGTGAACCTAAGGAGGTTGAACTGCTCTGAGGACTTTGCTCAACCAGATTCTCCAATTTATGCCGCTAGGAAAGAGCGCCTGCGTGCACTTGGTCTTCAAACTGTATTCATCCAGGATGCAGTGAATGCTCTGTCTTCTGTTGAGAAAGCATTGAATTGGATGCATACTTCTGCCGTGGAGGAGATGACCACTCTACAACATGAAGTATCTCGTGTGGTCGAGGCATTCGTTATTCTGCCAGAAGTGTTCAAACAAGCTCTGAAAATCATGGAAGACAAGCAGGAGCAACTCCTGAAGGAAGAAGCGACCAAAACGCGAATAGCTGAAGCCAAGACCGCATGTGCTATGATTGAAAACAACTCTCAATTGCGCGCCCACGACAAATGTATCAAGGACATGTCGCAGACACTTTCCGCCCTTGTAGAAAGAATGACTAACATCGAGACGAAACAGGATGCTGCATTAGAGATCCTAGAACGTCTTGATGAAGCCAAAAAGGGGGAAGAGGCAAGAGAAGCTGCTAGGAGAATCAGGATACAGCAAGAAAGGGAATTTGAGGCCGCTCAAAACAGCATCACTGCTGAGTTAAACAAGCTAGCCCCTCCCTCTCAAAGTTTTAAGGTTTCAGGCTCCCGACTTGAATTTCATGATCCAAATGTTCCGTGGCAAAACCTAATCCAAAGACCTTCTGAGATTCGTCTGCCGACCAACCGCCATCCTACTGCCGATTAGGTGAAGCAATGGAGGAAGAACGAACTGATGAGATACTTTGTTAAACTCATCAGGGAATCCGCCATCTTCAAGAGCTATACAACTTTAGCGGAGGCCGCAGACAAATTCACGAAGATGCTAGAAGATGGAAAACTCCCTCTCCAAATCGAGATGAAATCCAAACACAGAAGAGGAGATCGGATCACCCATCAAGAAGACTGGATTCTTGCCTTTGATAGATCCTATGAAGGAAGAGCTATATACCAGGATCGAGGCAACGATTCCCTACAGATCTGGTGGCGTGGAACCGAGAATGATCCAGGGAGAAAGCCATGGAGGCATGCGGACTACAGATAGGAGCTGAAATCCTTGTATATTTTGTTTTGTAATTTCTCTTCGAAACAGCAAACCATGTACTCAATTTGTTTTGAATATCAATAAAAGTGTTTGTTTGTCTTGAAAGATTACAACTCGTAATCTACTGTGTTGATGTATGATTATTTAATTTGTTTGATAACTATCTCAAGTATAGAAACTTGATTGAAAAATAAGCTGTACGAACTAGTCTACGAACAGTTCATGATTTCAGTTGTAAAGCTTAGAATACTTTGTAAGATTGTGCCTGCGCGCCAATCATAAGCTTAAGTTGTAAAAATTTCTTAGCTGTATCGAACTCGCCTGCGAGCAGTTCATTAATTAGACTAAGTTGCTGAAAGACAGACCCGTTGAGAAAAGACCGAGAAATCTGCCAGAAGTCACCAAAGAAGATTACTTCATGTAGAAGGTTTTGGCATCATCAAGAAGACTTGAATGTAAGAAAGTTAAAGTCTTGGCAAATTGTCAAAAAGGGGGAAATTCTTGGGAAAACAAGAACCCTGTATCGAAACAGCCGGGATATTCAATCCCTGTATCGAATAGTATCTGTTAAGAGGTTTTGACATATATGCCAATCCGCATACAGTAAAGGAAACTGTATCGAAATATTGAGGCATCATCCTGTATCGAAGACCTATCTCGAAATCAGCATATAGTGGAATCCTTCAGTACAGTAAAGAAGTCTTATAAAGACCAAGTATGGAAACTGTATCGAAACACCAATACAGTTATCGTCCATACAGCTCACAACAGGACAAAGAAGGAATCTTTAGAAGTCAAGTCCCGTTGATAAAGAAGTATTTAAATACTCAAGGATAAAGTATTTAAATACTGTCAGTCAACAGATCTTCAAATCCCGCTAAATCCGGATCGTGTTATAATCCCGTTGGAACGGAATCTTGCTCAAACGGAAACATCTCAACGGATATATATTTCAGAGACTATATATATCTCATCTTGGCATTGAAGATCAGTGACCTAACACCCAAGCTATCGAAATTATCAAGCTATCAAAGTTATCAGCAGAGCAAAACATATCTCCAAAGCTTACTGCAATTAAGATCTAAAAGAGATATACAATGCTCATCATCTTGAACAACACTTCATCAACTGAGAGCTCTTAAAGTCAAAGTTGTTGTTCATCCCCTGTTCTATACTTTGAACAAACCCAAATCAGCCCTGTGTGGACTGAGTAATCTGTGCTTCTCCAGAACTGTGTGTGAAGGAATTGCATCGAAGAAGACGAAGCTTCAGAACTGTGTGTGATGAAGCAAGTCAAAGCATTAGCTCAAAACCAATCTGTGTGAACGGTTGAAGCTAAGATCTTTATATCAATCTGTGTGAACGATATATTGATTGTGTGTTGTTATAATTACGCAGTTGTGTACGTAGTAATTATAATAAACTTTTTACTCCTGTGTGGAGGACCAGTGGACGTAGAGGGGTTTACCTCGAACCACTTTAATTACTGTGTTATTTACCTTCAGTTTTTAACTGTTTTAATTACTGTGATTAATTAAGTGTACACTATACATTTAGTTGCTGTATCCACAGCGACCTACTGTATCTAAGACTTCCGCTACGTACTCAGATTTAAAATCAGTACAGTTTGTTGTTTAAACTATTTCCCAAACTGTATCCAGTATACTTAGTGGCCAACAGTTTGTCTTTATCCGCTGCGTGAGTATTTTTAAATGATCTTTTGGTATCTGGTAACTTAGGTCACTTTGGCAATTATTTTCTAAATCTTTTCTATCGGTACGTGTAAGCGATAGCTTAACGTATGCTTTTAAACTGTTGAGTTTTGGCATTTCGGGCCTTGTGGTTTCAAATGAGATTTTACGATGGTCGTGATAAACGAGTTTTATAAAGTCTTCAAATGTTTTTAAAGGACAGTACCGTCGTTAGCCTCTTGGGCATTTGTAAATGTTTGCGAAAATTTCCTTCAGCCTTGTGGGTTCCATATCGGGGCCCACAGCACTGTAATATTCGCGGTCGGATCTGGGGGTGTTACAGAATATGGTATCGGAGATTAGGTTGAGAAAACCTAGGCATTTGGGTCGAGTTGGGTCGTGTTTTGGTCACATCATTCGAGTTGTCGATTGACTAATACTAGAGCCGTGAGTTTTTGTTGTTCACTCGGCTTATGGGTTATGTGATTTATCAGTGTGGTACTAGGATTGTTGTAAACTTTTCCAAATGGTGCTAACGTGATTCTCTTGAAAGAGATGTGTTGTGTTCTCAAGTTGAACTGATTTTGCAAAATGTGTGTTTTGAAAATATCTGTGTCGAGTAATTTCTAGAGTTGAGACATGTGCCAGTATCACGGGGAATCGTCGGCTTCACGATCTGTAAGTATTTGGATTTTTGCATTGCAATAAGATTTATTTCCATTCTAAATTGATATGCTTTGAGATTCAGAAAGATGTTACGCGTTACAGTATGAGGTGACAATGTTGGGATATGATTGAGGATCTTGAGAAGTTATGATTTTGGAAATCAATATGTCGGTCAAATTTTGGAACGGAGTTGTGCAATTGGGAGAAAGATTGTGGATTGATGAGGAGAACATGTAGTCATGTTAGTACATTTTGAGATGTATGAACTGTTTTTGAGCATTTGAAAAATGATACTTTCCAAAATGAATGTTTCACGAATGTTTTACGGAAAATGATTTTTGGGCCGAGACCCAATCGATTTTGAAATAGTTTTGTAACTCAGGACTTGGGGTCCAAAAGAGTTTTCTACTTTTTAAACTTCTTGTAATGCGGAACGAAATACAGGCTGAGACCCTAATGTTTCAAAAAGCTTTTCTGTTTTCTAAAACTCCCGAGAATTGTAAAACACTTTATCAATCCTTATCTATTTCGTTTCTGCCCTTCGCAGTTTTAGTTTACTTGTTCAAACGAAACTTCTCGGGAAGTCTTTCGCTATGTGGATTTGTTTCAATGTTTTGTCATAGCATAGTTAAGGTGATCCAGAATGGGTTGATGGTTGATGTTGCGAGTCATGTGTGGAAAAAGGAGTTTTTGGTCGGAGTTTAAATACTGAGATTTTGGAACTCGATCGTGTGGTTTTCCGATGTAATATCAGTGGATATTGGTGACGAATCGAATTGGTATACAGGAGTATGGATGTAGTCGAACATTTGCATACTTTTCATTTTAAACTTCGAAAATCGTGTGGATTTGAAGGAAAACTGTTATCGAATACTTGGCACCAGCGAGCCGATTTAATTTTTCGAAAATTGATTTCGTGGTCTTACGAAAATTTATGTTTTGAGTTTTGAAATTTTTGAATGAACTTTCGAAAATTTGTCTTCTTGACAAGACTATATGATTTCAAACTGGTTTTGAAAATGTGATTGATATACATACACATTTTGCATATCATGGTGAAGCTTAAGTGTGACTCACAAACTGAATAAGACGTCAGTATGGAACGATGAATAGAGATTCGAACTTCAGTATGGTAGTTTGGTTATCCAGGGATGATCGGTTGATTTATCGGATAAGAGAAATATGCTGCGTGTTGTAGATTCATGCACAGGATGTAATTTTGGAACTTTGGATTTTGTGAAACCGGGACATATGTGCTATGTGATTCCATTGGTATGGTAGTAGCGTGATTGTACCATAATGATTTTTGAATGATTTCTTTGTAAGTGTAGATTTGGAGATGGTGACCCCATGCTGGTTGCTTTGGATATTGAGTGGTCGTTCCCACTCCACTTATGATTGGATATGTTCATCGGTTTGTGATTGGTTGTTCGTATGCCGAGGAGTATGTTCACCAGTCGGGTATGTTTATTGAGATCCACTGTATGTGATTTGTGTGTCGTTTTGAGAATGTTATTCCTTCATATATCTGTTTTTGTGGTTCTGTGTTGACCGTGTTCGAGCTTACCGTGTGAAGGTATTCTCGATTATCGTTGATCGTTCGTTGGTCAAATTGGAATTTATCATGATGATGATATTCTCGATTGTGTTTTGACCTCTGGTTGGTCATATTGGAGGTTATCATGTTGATGATATTCTCAGTTGTGTTTTGACCTTTGGATTGGTCGTATTGGAGTTATCATGTCAATGGTATTCTCGGTTAATTTATTGGTTGATCATTGATAGTGATCGTATGAGCGTTCAGATTTTGTGTCGATGTTTCGGAATTTATGTAGTTGTTTTGGGCAGTTGTTTCACAGATGTATCGTGTATTATTGATTTGTATCCGAATTGAGATTTGATTGTGCGATCAGGCAGACAGGATTCGACACGAATAGATTATTTTGCCCGAAGAGGATATATTTTTGAGACTCATGGAATTGTGATTGTAAGCGTATTGAGGCTTTACAGTGAAGTCACTTGCTAGTATCTTAGGAGATCATCGACTTTACGCATTTGTAAGTGTACTGTTTTGGTTATTCATTAATGATGATGATTGATCGTTGTTGTGATGGTTCCGGAATATGTTGATTGAACGGTTTGTTTGTTTTCTATGACGGATTGCAAGTTTCGAGGACGAAACTTATTTTAAGTGGTGTAGTATGTAATATCCGAAATTTCTATTACTATTGTTTAATATTATTTTATCCGAGTTATATTGTACAGCGTGGAATCTGTACACTATAGATAAAATAAATGAAGGACTGAGATGTCAGTATCGGTATAATTGTCGTACTTGGTCGACAATTGTATTAGAGGATATAGTGCGTCATGTATACGTATCCGATATGTCGAGACGTTGGACAAGCATAGCTGAAAATGGCTAAGTGTAACATTATTAGCGCACGCTAATAATCGTGAGTAGCGCACGCTATCGTACAGGTTTAGCGCACGCTATGGATATAAGATAACGCACGCTAATGCAGTCAGATCGGAAGGAATCTGCGTGTGGACCAGGCCACTTTCGGCGCACGTTCTGATAAGTCAATGGATGTTTGTAATGTAGTACTAGCGCACGCTAATGCATGTTGATTAGCGCACGTTAACTGTATATCGGAAAAAAAGGAATCTTATCCTCGTCAGCACTTTCGGCGTGTGGACCAGTCTTCGGAGCATACAGACAAACGAGTCAACTGATATTAGCGCATGCTAAACGCAAGGACTTGCGTACGCTAGAGAGTGTAAGTTACGTACGCTAATGCATGGGCATTACGTACGTAAGCTCATGTACGAATCCAGACATTAGTCTCTGGACCGCGATAGCGCACGCTAACAAAGGTCAGTTAGCGCACGCTAAGGCTGATAAGGCTGTTGCGCACGCTAAACATAAGGTTTAGCGCACGCTAGTAATGCAGTCTATATAAGGGACATACGAGTATTATGAAGCATTTCGTCCATTCTTTCACCTTCAGTCGATAGAGAGAGCTTTGGGAGGTTCTTGAGGTTCCCAAACACGGTGAGGTGGTGATCTTTAACAAGATTAAGATAGAACTCATGGATTTAAAGCTTTGTTCTTGAAATCATTGGTGATTCTGGGAAATGGATTCAACCTTGGAAATCAATCCATTCCTTCATTAAGGTAATCACTCTTCATCTTTAGATTTCATTTTGGATTGAATGTTGATGTTCTTGAGTTGATAATTATCATATAAACAAGTTGATAAGCATGATTATGATATGGATTACCGGATTATGATGATGTTATTGTTGATATGAAGATATTGATATGATTCTTGTGGTTTGAATTGTGTTGTTCGTTTTCTTGAGATAAGTGGATTAATCCTTCCCCTCAGTTTCGGATGTTGATGTTATTATCGATGATTACTCTCTGTAATGGAAGATTAAGGAAGTGTTGTTACGTTCATGATGTTTCATGTATTGATATTAAGGAAGATGATATATGGATATAGAACTTGGATTATAAGTTGGATGATTGTTTATATGTTAAAGGATATCGGATTTCGTAGTTTTGATAGCTATAAACATGATTCAGAATCACTTAGTGTTCTTGAAATCGCCATAAGTTGATCGGTATCTGAAAAACATGCATCTGTACAGCATTAGCGCACACTACGTTTACTGCCTAGCGCGCGCTAACGGGAACAACTTAGCGCACGCTACATTAGGTGATTAACGTGCGCTAAGAAGGCAGAAAGTGCAGTATTTTCGTGTTGTGGTTGTAAATTCGTGCTGGTTTGAGTAGGATTGATCCGACTAGTGTTTAATCGAGATATTGTCAAGCCGTTGGGTTTGTGAATTGGTTTTATCGATTGTTGATGGTTGTCGAACTTGTTGTTTATCGATTATTGTAATAGGTTGAGATTATTGATCGGTGTTTATAACCATACGTTGCGGTCGTGTTCGAGTATGTTCGTGAATGACCTTGGTCAGGGCCGAGGAGCTAGTAGACGAAGACAATGAGATTAGTGATGGCTTCATCATCGTTGTATCGGTATCAAGGTAAGTTATTACTTGCTCAGTTTATAGTATTTAATGAATGGTTTCCGTTTCATTCGTTTATAATTCGTATAGCAATGTTTATAATCTTAATCACAGGAGATTTGGGATTATAAATCATATTCGAGTTTTGGGAATCTAAATCATAATGTATATGATTTAGTTTTGTTATTGGTATACTTGTATATCGAGGATATATTGTGATAAAGACGGAGATATGAATTATCTGCAATCCATGATACTTTGGACCGTCGAGTATTGAGGATAATGGTTCGTGATGGTTTAGACATTGAGATTGTTCTTGAAGGACTCGGGGCAAGCACTCTAATCATTTTTATCATTTGTGTCGATCATGTCGTGATACATTCGTGTATCGTTGTTGTCATGCATTTATGCATTGTTGTTGTCGTGTATTGTGTACTGTTGTTTTGTGCAGTTGTGCATTGTTGTCATATGTCCACCTCGTGTTGGTCCGACGGGATCATCGTGCGCTGGATCATCGGACGAGTTTTCCACCTCGGGTTGGTCTGACGGGATCATCGGGGGATCTAGGCAGTGAACGCTGGATCATCGGATTGCCATGTATTGTTGTTGTGCATATGTATATTATGGGTTTGCCATAACTATACATTGTCGTTATTGTTGTGATCATATTGACGTTGTCACATGAGTGTGCATTTGTAGGTCTTGTGTTAGGACCATGTCCGTATGTTGTGTTGATCAGATCTCGGATTAGACTGACTTGATGGTAATGGTATTTCGTATCTTGAGGTATGTTCCGTATTTCCTTGGTACTTGTCTTTGATGGACAATCGATTATCGTATTGGAATTGTAGACGTTATCCGATGGATTGAATTGGCCAGAGTTGGTATAATTTCCATATCGCGAGTTATGATAATGTTTTGAGAACCTTGGGTATTGTTGAGATACCGTACAGATATTTTGGTATTATCTTATTGTGTTGATAAGGATACGAATCGTGGATTTTCGTAAAGTTACGACGGTAAGATTACATTGGTCGTATTCTTACTTAGTATTTCCATTGATATGTAATTATTGTCGTGATGTGATGGTTATCATTGTTGGATATTATGGCTGACCCCGTCGTGGGCTTTCTTTTTAGGTTCTTGGATTATCAAGCTTGTAGCGGTCGTGAAGAGATGAGCTTCCCGGAGGATACTGGCTAGGACATGTATTTGTGTTTTGAGTCTCTGATTAGTTGTTGCATTCCGCTGCTAGAGTATTTTAATTGTTTGTCTTTATCCGCTGCGTGAGTATTTTTAAATGACCTTTTGGTATCTGGTAACTTAGGTCACTTTGGCAATTGTTTTCTAAATCTTTTCTGTCAGTACGTGTAAGCGATAGCTTAACGTATGTTTTTAAACTGTTGAGTTTTGGCATTTCGGGCCTTGTGGTTTCAAATGAGATTTTACGATGGTCGTGATAAACGAGTTTTATAAAGTCTTCAAATGTTTTTAAAGGAAAGTACCGTCGTTAGCCTCTTGGGCATTTGTAAATATTTGCGAAAATTTCCTTCAGCCTTGTGGGTTCCATATCGGGGCCCACGACACTGTAATAGTCCCGGTCGGATCTGGGGGTGTTACAATGTTGTTCCAGATTTCATATAATGTATATAATCATTTTAGATTTTATGTTCTACGACTTAATTCTTTCTTCACATTTTGATTGAGATATTTTGATTCCCTCATTCTCAATATGTTGTACTTTGTTGACCTCATATTTCTACTTTTTCGCAATTGTACGGTTTGTAACTAAATTTATTAAATTCTCATGTCTGTATCTGCTGTTACAACTTTATTCTCATGTGGACTTCATGTTCATGTTGTGAAATTTTAGCTTCCATGTAATTTTAGTTGCATGATTTCGAAACAGTTTTGAGTTTTGATTGTTGTTTCGATTATTTTGGGTTGTTTGATATAGTGTAATGCCAACATCGAAATCTGCAAATACATGCCACGAAGAGTGAAAAAAGAAACTATAGGCAGGCAAGCTAGCAAAGTGGTGGGTGCACGTCATGAGGAGTAAGTGAGATTTTCTATTAGATTTGTATTATAGGCGATATTCTTCTGCAGTTGGGTTTGTCTGTGTAGATATGTAGATTTAAATGGTTAGTTTATTTTGGCAGTTACCTGGAAATTATTTATTTGTCTTGCAATGTTCATATCTTGCTTTCTTAGTGTTCTTTTTTTTGGAGAGTTGGACTCATCTTTTTATTCGTTACGAAAATTGGTTCTTTTAGTTTTGTTATGCTTTATTTTAGAGCTCAAGTTCATAAATCTGAGAAGAGGGCAAACAAATTGAGGTTAGTGTTATGGCTGATTACAGATAATACTAAGTTATGGATAATTACACAAATATTCCTTAGAATTTGATTTAATTACAAAAAGAAATAGTTATTTTTCGATATTGTCGATATCCCCCCACAGTTAGTTATCAATATTTTTTATTTGCACGTTTGCAAAGATGTGGAAAGAGTTGCAGGTTAAGATGGATTATTTATTTGAGGCTTGATTTGAAGAAATGAATGTTTTCACAGGAAGAGAATTTGATCATTACTGAGGAAGCTCTTGGCGAGAGGTGCTTATCACTTATAGGCCGAACTTTGTTTTTTCTTTATTATTCAAGAAACATGGCCTAATGTCACAGTACGGGAACACCCCTGTGGAGCACATTCCGGAGCCTGATATTTTCTTGGAAGCATTTCCAAGAACTTTTGTTTTTTCGATTTGAATCTGATTAAATTGCACGGAAACCGAAAAGGCCTATTATTTTTATTTTTTTCTTGGTTTTCTTGGCTCGGTTCGGGTCAGTACTCGCTCAGTTGTTCGAGGCATATTTTTGGCACCTCCTTCGTCCTTTTATTTTTTCTTGCTTCTCCAATGCCTTCGCTGATATTTTTTTCCTTCTTTCTTTGTTGGGTGTATTTTAGGTGTTCTTGGGTTATAGATGATGTTTGTGTTTCTACATATTTTCTGCATTTGTTTACATTTTTTATCGACTAACTGTATTTTTTTCCTTGCACGATTTCAGGATTGCCAAATTTGTTTTGCCTTCGCTGCTCAGATTTCGCAGGTCACTTTTTCTTTCTTGTTATTTTATTTCGTGCTCTCGCCGATCTTTTTTCCTTTTTCATTGCATTTAGGTACATTTTTTGTTGGGTTGGTGTACTTTTACTGGCTGGCCCGATATTTTTTGCATCGTTCTGATTCTTTTTGCCCTCTCTGCTCAAATTTGGTTACCAAAATGTAATTTCTTGGAATCTAAATTCTCTGCCGACTAAAAAGAAAGGTCAGGAATGCTCGGCGTCAATTTCTCTGCTGCCGAAAAATTCGGGTTTGATCCATTTTTCGCATCATTGTTATTGAAATGATTGTATCCCTGGATCAGACATTCTTTATAATAATGTCTGCCTTGATCATCAAGTAGAGTATCTTGAGCTTCATACGAACCGCAGTCGTAAAATGCTGACATATTGCCAGAAATCTTTATTGCCGCTGCCTGTGCTCAATATATTAGTAGTATTTTTGGTAAATACCCTATGTTAAACTCAAAATGAAACTGGTACCTAAATTTCAATCATATCTTATTTTAAGAGAATTAAGTGGTCGTTTGGTTCACCGGGTAATATGGGATTGAAATTAGAAATCATGGTGATATCATATGTTTGGTTGAGTGGTGGAATGAATATTGTTGAGTAAATATTTTTTTTGTAATTACTTTAATTAATTTAAAATATTAATTTAAATAATATTCTATTAATACGACATGTAACTCAGCTCGATTTAAATACATACATGTTGTCAAGTAGATATGACATGCCTGAACCTGGTGATTGCCAGAGGGCCATTAATATGCGAACTTTGTGCATACTGCCTACTACTCATTGGATGCTACAACGTAAATAATATTTAAACTTTGAGCACATTATGCCTACTACTCATTGGAGGCTACAATGTTAATAATATGTAAACTTTGAGCACATTATGCCTACTACTCATTGGAGGCTACAACGTAATTAATATGCAAACTTTGAGCATATAAATGTTTGGCAAGAAACAAGCATATATACAAGTAACATCATGCATTAAATAAAACAAGCGTAAAATCCCCACCTCGAAATACGAAGATGATCCTTGAAAATTTGAGATGCGAATGCAGTTCAAGTCCTAGGCTCCGAGTCCTCGTCTCCTAAATAACAATTAAATTTTAATATTAATATAATGCCCAAAATAAATTAATATAAAATAATTGAATTTATAATTGAGTAAAAGAGGTCTATTTTTAAATATTAAATACTGGCTGGGATCAAATCTGAAGAGTTTCAAAAAGGAGGGGCTGAATTGAATATGAATTAAGCTGATTGGGGTCGATCCACAAAAGTCCAGAAATTTGGGGTTAAATTGATAATAGGGAAAGTTTAGGGCTATAAAAGCCTTGCCCTAGAATCTCGACCGACTCCTAATACTTCTTCTCCCGACCTCTTACCCTTCTCGCCTGCTCCCTAAATTTTCTCTCTCTGAAAATGAAAGAACTCCCTGCAACAACCACCTGCAAAAATCCGACCTCCCCTCTCTTAAATTCCTTCTCGGCCAGAGCACACATGGCAGAAAACACACACACAAACACGAACATGGCACTGAACTTGCGGTGACACCCTGTGAAGGATAGCAGCCACCAGACCGCGGCGACGGATCGGAAGCTAAATAGAACTCCAGCCGATTTCGGGCAGCGGCAATTAATAGCGGCGATTCCGGGCTTGAGTTCTACATAGAAAAATTTCTGATTCCTTGGGTCTGATAAATTCTGGGTTCCGCTAGTTGGAGATGGAGATCGTGGTGGTAAGTTAGGGTGCGAAGAATCCAGGTTCGATTAAAGTTATGGGATGTTTTGCATTTTCTGTTTTGCGTTTGGCTTGTTGGTTTTCTGGGCTGGATGACTATGAACGGGGTGAAGAAGTTCGGCTCAATTTCGGGCCTACTGAATCAGGTTCTGAGTTGGATGATAAACGGGTCTGGTTTTTGGATGATTGAACGGGATTGAACGAAAACTGGATTGATAGATATTTTTCTGGTTTGTTTCAGGTTTATGGAAAAGATAATGATTATTTCTAGTGTTTCCTTTCTTCTTACTCTTTGGATTCTAATTAGATTGATCATCCACACTTCAACTTAAAATTGTAAGACAGAGAGGGATGAATTACCTGCTGAATTCAATGAATTTGAGGGGATGGAATTTGACCGAAAACAACACGGAGGTTGATCAGAAGTGTCGTCCCCCTTCTCTCGTTATGGAAGATCCTTCAGAGTTGTTTTTCTTTTTTTTTTGTTCTTAGGATGTTGATCGATTTGCAAAGAATTTTGCAGTAGGATTAATAGTATATTTATAGGTAGGTTTTTAAGTGTTTGAGTAGCATTAGAATTTGTGTTGGATAAGTATTGAGGAGTCTGATGGAGTGAGGGGAATGGCAGTGAACGATGGATTGGGAAAATTTTTAATTACGATTAGTTTAGTTTAATCATAGTTGGTTAAATTAAGACACATGGTTAAAAATAAATGGTATAATAATAATAATAATAATAACAATAATAATAATAATAGTAAATGTAGAATAAAAAGTAATTGGTAATATTGATCATAAATTAAATCTGAAAAATGATAATGATAACAATAATAATATTAATACTTAATAAAACGGTATTAATAATATTATTATTAATAATAATAATGATAACATTATTGATAGTAGTGTCAATAACACTCGGATAATTAATACACTATCATAAAATAAATAATGATCACTTGAATATATATATGACGAAATGACTCGGGCCATTATAATATGAGAACTTGGACTGGAGCGTAAACTACAGTCATGATATGCGAATAAGGAAAATTTGACCTTATTTAATAACTGAAATAAAATTCGTAAATAATTTGTTGGACATTTATAATCATTCATGCGCTTTCTATAAATTATAAAATAAATGCATGCTCGAAAATCGGGGCGTTACAGTCGCTGCTCCTCGATTGACACCTCCTCCTCCTTTCTTTCCAAATCTCCCCCTCGTCCCCATCCACTATCTCAGTATCTTCTTCTTCGTTCGTTTGCTGCGCTTCGGACGTCAGCTTCTTCGTCCAAGGGTTTTCATCTCCTGTTGCTGTGAGGTTTAGCAGCCTATCTCGCGGCCTTCTTATTCTCTCGTGCTTTTGGATATTCAATGGGAGGTAGTTTCTCCCTTCTCTTCAATTTCGTTTTTTTATTTTGATGATTACAATTTTCTTACATTATGTCTTCTGCCTTTCAACTTTACAAAAGCTGGTCTCTTCCTTTTCTTCAGTTTCGTTTCTTGATTTGGATGATTGGGGTTTTTATTTTTGGAGAATCTATTTAGGGTTTCATTTTTTTTTTCTTTTACATGATGTATTCTCCATTTCATCCTTGGAAGAGACCTAAGAGATCTTTTGCTGTAATTTTTTTTCCAAGCTTTTGTATGTCTTGTTTTATTTGCTGGATTTTCGTTTTTTTCATTGTAATTCAGGTATTGTGTATTTAGTGTTTGTGAATTTTAGTCCCTGTTTTTTGGTTGGGTGTTGGGCAGTTCCAGTTATTTCGATGTTCGTAGAATTTCTTGAATAACATGTTATCTGTGCTGCTTAGATGGAGTTTTTATTTCTTAAAGTTATAGGGCAAGTATAACCTCAAGGATGGTATTGTACATGCTTTCATTACACTTGCCCCATCTCTTCTAAATTTTATCTTGCAATTCGTATTCACAACCTTCAACTTTATCTAAGTTTATTTGTAAAGTCGACAAATTGCTATTTTTATCTCTTTCTCTCTTTGTCTAGGTCACCCATGGAGGTGCTTGCCTCTGCTGATGGAGCTTCTCAGCATCGGATGGCTTTGATTTTATCTGCTTATCAAAAGGGGTCGTCCCTCTTGCGTTTGTGCTTTTCTCTTATTTCTTTTTTCGCCTCTTGCTTGCTTTTTGGCATCCGACCTCTTCTTTGTTGTTTTTATCGATTTCTTCTTTGTTGTTTTCTCGATATGGGGGTTAGATCTGCTTCCTCAGCCTTTTTTTTTTCGGGCCTCTTTTTTGGTTGTTCATCTTGTGTTTTCTTCCTTTCAGGTTTCCAGGGCTTCAGAACGAGTTTCTTAATGTGCTGTTATGTTTCATTCTTCTTTTTCAATGTTGATTGTATAATTTGTGGTTTTAATACTATGCATTGATGTGTGTTTTCCTTCTCTTTACTACATTTTTGGGTATTTTCGAGGTCTGCGCTGCCTCATTATTTATTTTCTAATTTATAGGTTCTTTATTTGTGTATATGGTTCTTTATGTCTGTATGTTTGCTCTCATATTATGCGTATAGTTCGGTTGAAAATCTGATGTGGCTCCTTCTTTCTCGAGAGAAATTGATGTAATTTTGTAAAATGTAGATAGACACAAATACAAGAAAGATTACTGTCTTATTATGTATATACATATATATATATATACATATATATATATATATATATATTGTCTGTATGTGTTCTATGTGTATGTGTGCTGTAATATATGGATTATAATAAATATGTGAGGTTCTTAAATTGTGAAATTTTTGTTCTCCCGCATTTTGATGTTGAGAGTGGTTTATCAATATTGCGTTGCTGTTATTTCTTTTAGGAATTTCTGGGAAGAAAAATAATGAGGTTTAGTTTTGTACTTCGTAAATAAGTATTTTATCTGGATGATTTCGTTTGTAATTACGTAGTTCGGGTTCATGTGGTGTTGGGTTTATAATGAAATGTGACGACAATGGTGATAGGTATATAGGCCGACAACCTTGCAGCCCAGAGGACTCTTTAGAGGACGATTACGACTCCTTGGAAAGTATCCCTCTTCTGCTTGCATTTATGTTGCCTCTAATATTATGAGTTTGTTGTTTCACTGTAGTTTAATTGTTGGTCCCGTAGATGTTATTTTCGCCTCCACAACTTAATTCGATTGTTCAGGTTAGTTAGAATTCGTTGGGTGTGAATTCACTTTTTTTCGTTTGCATTGATTATTTTGGATAGAACTTTGGTGTCTTGTCCTTGATTAATCATGTCTATCCCTTCTTTTATGAAACGAGCTTTATTTTTAAGGGTCTTACAATATACTTGGTAATGGTACATGCTGAATCCATGAAATATATTGAGAGAAAGTTGTGTTAGGTGTTTCGACAATGAGTAATGTTTTATTTTTGGTCCCCTCTCTGTTATGCATTTTATTCTTGCATTTTTTTGGAGGTTATCTGGATTAATCTTCTATGATTATTTCTCTTACGGTGTTTGTATTTTACTTTGTGACAGATGATTTGATTTTGTTCCTGTGCAGACGTTACTCCAATCTGATGTAGCAATTTTGGGAAGTTTCATTTATCTTTATAAACAAATGCCTAAATCAATATTCTTAAAAGTTTTATACGTTAAACAACAAAGAAGAAATCGATAAAAACAACAAAGAAGATGTCGAATACCAGAAAAGCAAGCAAGAGGCGGAAAAAAGAAATAAGAGAAAAGCACAAATGCAAGAGGGACGGTTCACTCTCTCGGGTGATGGGTGTAACACCCCCAATCCGCTCAGGGATATTACACGCCGTAGAACCTCTCCTCAAGGATCTACCAGGCTGGTAACAACATTAAACATCTCGACAATGTCTTTAAGGATAAAATGACTCAGTATACCGATTTGGTCTTTCAATAAATACATACAACTCAATCACAACACGTGCCCACATAGGGGTCGAGTACAACACACTCCCGTACAATGGGGAAAGAATATTGCAGCGGAAAATAAAATACAACTAAACCAATGACATCATACGGATCCTCGTGTGATTAGTATCGTTCATCTTTCATCATCCTTCATGCCGACCCTGTGCTATGCTCCAAAACCTGAATGCAATACAGACATCCACCCCCCAATTTCTCGGGGGTTAGCAAAATTCCACTATTTTGCTTGTGCAAGTACAAGTGCAAATTTACGAGCCATACAATATAAGTTCCAAGAATAAAAATAATCAGGAATCCTCAAAGATTCAAATACAACGAAACGAATACTTCCCGAGGCAAGAGTTTGAGTAAAACTTTCCAAATCCAAAAGATCACAAATAATGAGAATGGTTTGCAAAATGGTTTAAAATACCCTCGGGAGTTTTAATAGAAAACAATTTAGGATTATCAAATCCTTCTCTTTCCAAAATCAACAGGGTCACAGCCCAAAGGTTTTTGTTTTTGCAAATAGAAAACCACTAACAATTCACAGGGTCAGAACCCACATCACGTGTCCTCGACGGACATAAAATCACCACAACGTAATCACGCGCAAGCATCACCTAGGACCAGGACTAAGCCACAAATCCCACTCGAGGCCTCTAAGGACCCTCCCGAGCTGGCTAGCGAAACAAATCACACACAGGCATCGCCTAGGACCGGGATGAAGCCACAAATCCCACTCGAGGCCTCTAAGGACCCTCCCGAGCTGGCTAGCGAAACAAATCACACACAACATCTTTGGCGCTCACGGTTGGATCAATTACTTGTTGCATCCTGACCACATGATCACATGCCATGTGTCACCATAGTTTTTCTTAGGCTCTCACGGTTGGATCAATCGCTTGTTGCATCCTGACCACATGATCGCATGCCATGTGTCACCGTAGGCCCTGCCCACATTCACGTATTCACACATATAACACAATACAACAAAGATATCCAAACAATTCACCCAGAGGCATCAAACACTTAGCAAAACATCACATCAAACCACAACGCACCGAAATGAAGCAATATATGTGCACACGCATTATCAATCGCAACATCAACACCAACCTTATCCATAAGATTCACATACTCGTTTACGAAACACACCAATCACAAAACACACGCGGTTTTGAAAGAGAGCCTTTAACAAGGTTAACCGAATCTTTTGAAAGTTCAATTCAGACGACCAAACAACACATTTAGACGATCACCAATTATCATATCCACAAAACAAGAATTTTATGGACAAGGTACTTGCCTCGAAATCGGCACGCAAGTATTCCGACGAACACGGCTCAACCAGGAAGCTTCGAAACGCTCGATGCTACCGAAAAGGGAGACGACGACGAACGGAAGGGTTCAACATGGTTTCATCGCAAGAAACTCGACCCTAACATCATATAATTAATAAATCAACGATCATACGAGAAAGAATAATCGTAGAATGTCCGAAAACCCCTCTATGACATTCTACCGGACACCTTCAAGGCGTCGATTAAGAACTCGACCAAAACGACGAATCTATACGATCCGACCATCGAATAACAAGGGAAATGATATAATACATCTAAATAATCATCAATCCATCACAATCCTAAGTTAAATCGGATTAAACGGACGAAATCAAACAAAATACCCGAATTCTTCAAAACTAGATTTCTAGAAAATCTGACCTGATTCGCTTGATCAAAGGGTGTTATAGGATGGATAATTGATGATATGAACTCCAGGACTTCATGGATTCATTGCCTAACAACATGCCTCCATGTTAATCAAAGCTTCAGCCGCGGAAGGGAAAGAAACGAGTGAGAAAATAAGTGAAAAACCCGTCTGCTGGTCCTTATATAGGCAGCCTGCCGGCCGCCTTACGTACGTAATCGGCCATGGCTTACGCACGTAACCGGCCATGGCCAGGTCTCCTGCCCAAAAATGCCGGCAGCGTTACGTACGTAACTGGCCAAGGCTTACGCACGTAACCAGCCTTACAGCCGTAACTGCCGGGCCCTTACGGCCGTAACTCGGCCAGGGGTGGCCTGGCCCCAAAATGCCCGGCCATGACTCGGCCGGGGCCAACTCCGACGGCTCGGACGATCCCGAAACCCGAACCTTAATACGAATCGAATATACGGTTACGAAGTACTCGCAAAGACGAATTCAAGCACTAAGAGAACACACGATTCCGACCACCCTAAGGCTCGAAATTCGACAACGGAAAGTAATTACCCCAAACTTTGGGAAATTACAAAAAAGGCCCAAAACATCCGAAAATCACAATACGTGATCGAATAACCAAACCGAAGTTCACAACACGTCTAACAAAGTTAAACGGACTTACAGGAAACTCGAAACAGCAGTTTCGAACGAGATTTGCAAGAATCGAACTCAAATGCGGAAAAGTCGCTAAGAAGCACGGAACTCAACAAAACAACACCGAAACGACTTCGGATGCCAAAAAGTGCAGAATTAATCATTCTCAGAATGACGAAACGGTCCTAATCGAGTTGTCAAAATGGACTCTCGCTAAAAAAGAAAATTACCGGAAATCGAATTTGCAGATATTACATACTACCGTCCTTAAAAGAAGTTTCGTCCCGAAACTTAAAATAAGTAGGGAGGAGCAACATCCCACCAGGAAGCACTAAATGAGATACACAAGAAATGCGTAACTTTCGCCCATCGGCGAAACGTTACAAGCAACACAAAGGAATATACGGCGTGAAAACGCGCTCCACGACGACCAACACAACGCCACCGGTAGAGACATAATAAAACCAACAAGTGACAAGCGTCATCAAAAAGATAATACAATCAAGTAAATTATCCGAACAATCACAAAACACTAAGCACCGTGCATAGTCGAGAAAACGGAAAATAAACACAAAACGATCCACTAGGACAATCACAAACAATTCGGACTACGCCGAAATTCTCAAAAAGCACACTAGGCATCTCCGTGCCCTTTCGGAGCAGGGATGCAACCTCGATCCCCAAATCTCTCAGTTACCGTCTCGCATTGCACGGCTCGGTGACCCATCTGGACACACCCGAAACAACAAACTAACGGTGAACGACGATTCTTCGCGGTACGAGATCAGGCAACAACAGTCAGACAACCCCGATCGAACAACAACGATCGATCAACAACGACTAAACAACAACGATAGAACAACAACGATCGAACAACAACGATCGAACAACAACGATCAGATAACAATGATCGAACAACAACAGTCGAAAAATAACTCCGAAGTTCACAATTCAACTCAAGACATTAAAAGTGCTGGTAGAAACTGGAAGATGTTACTTTCGAACAAGGTTCACAAGAATCGAACCGAACTCATAAAAGTCACAACGATAAACAGATCGATCCGAAAAAAGGTCACAACCCGTTCGAACGATGAAACCGAAATACAGAACAAGTTCATAAAGTATCAACGAACACGAGCGAGTTGATAGACTTGAGAAAGAGGAAATGCATAAGTCCAAAAACAATACGGGTATTACATTCGACCTCTTATAAAAGAAGGTCGTCCCCGAAACTCCCAATAATGGAAACAAGGAAACAACACAAAAGCAGTCGACGGAAACATCTCCCATGGGCCTCTCATAGCCGATTCTGATATCTATGCTGAAGCGCGAACTCTGGAAGTCTCGGTAACCAATTCTCAAAACTGGATTCGGTGTCCCTCGAGTCTGCACTTGAAACGCGTCACTGGCGAGGAAGGACAATTTGCACGTGCATGCCCCCGGCACATCACAGTTGAAATGCCTCGGCTCGGCGTACCGAATATACTGTAACACCCCCGATATATTCAGGAATATTACAGCGCCGTAAATCCTTTACATAAGAATTTACAAGGCTAAATAAATGAAAAGACAATGACAGATACCAAATTATGAAATCACTAAAAATACATTACGGCGATTACGGTTCGACATCAAAATACAAATATCCAAAAGGAGAATATTAGTACACCACTGAAATCCAAACATCACAAATTACGACGTACTCGAGTACTTATTAAAATAACCAACAACGGACAATAAACCCGGCCGGAACATCACTCTGCACCCTCATCGTCATGCAGCTCCAGTGGTTGTTTCCCCGCTCTCCTGGATCCTGAACATAAACAAATGTTCACCCCCGAAGGGGTTAGCACAACGATGCTAGTACAAGTACAATAATCATACAACAGTGATGCAATCAACAATCATCATAACAAGTTTCTCCAACGAGAAATAACAACAACACTTATCACATCACAACAGTCTCAACATACTAATGGTATTCCAACGATCCAGCGCACACAGCTATAGATTCCCATGATGATCCCGTCGGACCAACGCATGGTGGAACTACCTGTCCAACGATCCAGCGCACACAACTATAGATTCCCATGATGATTCCCGTCGGATCAACGCATGGTGGACATTTAATCACATCACATACACACAATACAATTACAATATAATTGTCATAATATAAACAATTCTAATTAGAGTACTTACCTCGGTTCGATGACAAGAATAAAACTTCCACGAATATCAAAATAATCGAAGGTCGTCCCCTTCGATCAATCACGTTGCTAAGCTCAAACCTTTGTAGGTCACAAGTCGTCCAGGAATAAGTCTAGAGGGGGGGGGGGGGGGTGAATAGACTTATTGAAACTCTTAAACTCTTTTTCTCGAAGAGTAAGTTTCTTCAGCTGATGGATAAGCAAATGACTTAGAGTCGTTTGTTCTTAATACGTGCGGAAGTCAGCTGATGACGAATATAAAACAACTAATGAAACACTTAACAATGAATGCAGCAGTTGAAATATGATGCTATAAAACAGTAAAATACGCAGGCAGTTATGGTGGTCTCAGAGGTGGGGTAATCCTCTACTAATCCACTTTTCTTCAAACTAGTTGGAGATGAATTCACTATAATTGTCAACCAGTGATAAAGATTACAGTGATTCAACCAAATTACAACAGCTTCCAACCAGTGGAAATCCTTGTCGTTGCAATACCCTTGACTGCCTTGCACCTCTTGATCCGCGATCCTTGGATGTCTTTACAGCCTCGAACTTCAACAAGTGAAGTACCCCGAACTCAGGATTTAAGACACGAGTTTTTGTCTTCTCCAACTAAGAGCTTCTTCAAGTATGAACTTTTGAGAACTGCTCTTTTCACGATGCTATAGTTCGCTTTTAGATTGCTTTGAATGCTTTGATTGCTTGAGATTATGTTCGCACCGATGTTGTTGTATTGTTGTATGCTCAGTTTCAAATCTCCGGATATATATAGGTCACGATCTCTGAGCATTTCCTTCATAGCCGTTGCAAATCTTTTCAACAAATCCGTCCGTTGGAGAGGTAGACTTCATTGTTTTCTTTCTGAACGTTGCAAGGCTGGATTCCCATATTTTAATCCATCTTTCGACCGTTGTGAAGACTTTGCATGTGAGGCGCCGAATCTTTTGAATATAAAAGGATTAAAGTCTTTAGAGGTAGGCCTGGATGATTTATTTAATTCATATCCTTTGCGGGAATCTCTCCAATATGTCTCTTCATGCTTGCATGTGACTTTCCGTAATATTTGACTATTCAATGCATGCTGATGTGGACTTGGAGTACTTGGCTGATCTCAAGTTGGGTGATGTACAGGTAACTTCTCTGCAGTCTGGACTTCTCTGATGGTCACTGTTTGGAACTCGCCTGATCAGATGACTTGTCTGAGGTCACTTGACTGCAGTCTGGTCAATCGTCTCTGATTAATTTTGTTGACCAGAACTTCTCTGACTTTGACTCGGCTGTACTTCTCTGATGAACTTAGCTATACCTTTGTACTTAGCCGATTTGAGCCTAACTTATTTTGGCCTATAGAAGATACTCATTTGGTTATTCTTTACATTTTGCCAAGTATTAAACTTAACATAATTTGGCCTATGGAAGATACTCATTTGGTTCTTCCTTACATTTTTGCCAAGTAATAAGTATTTGAATTATATTAATGACATCATCAAAATCTAACAAGTATTCCTAACAAATTCCCCCTATTTTGATGATGGCAAAACTTAAGGAAATATTCAAATAAACAAGTCTGCACTTGAGTGCAAGACACAAACTAAAATCAGTCTAGTTTTGAGACAACTGGGAATTGTCATTCAAAAGACTGTTATTAAAATTTCTGTATTGATTACCAGTATGTCAAAACAAATGTTTACAGAAAATTTTACAAGTAAAAAATAACAAAAAAATGAATAAAGATCATTTGCCTCTGCCTCTGCCTCTTCTTCTTCGTATAGGCTGCTTGGCAGGTCTGAATGGTTTAGCTCCAATTGGTCTTAACTTAACAGGGATAAGACCATACTTTCTTCTTACAACAAGAGCTGCAAAATCTTGCTCTTCTTGGGATGAGAACTTGTTCTCAACACATAGCTTCTTGATCTTCTTTTGGAGTGCTAATTCATTCAGATCATTATTCTCCAGAGTGAGAGGTTCTTTTGCCCTGAAAGAAGGGATCATGGGATAAGTGTTGCATGCCTCTGCATGTTTTAGAAGGATCTCCCAGAGTTTTGGATATGCTTCCTCCATGAAATTGATGAAGATCTGCTGTGGGGAGCAACTACTATCCTGGAGTATTTCCCAGATATAGTAATCTCTGATGAATCTTTTCCTTGCAGATCCCCACATAATTAAAGCTTCGGGAGGTATAAAATCTTCAACAAACCACAACTCTCTGCCTTCCCATTCTAGAGTAGGCTCGAATCCACCTGTGATCCTCCTTCTTTTCTCTGCAGACTGATCATCAGCCTGTACTGATTCTTCATCTCCCTTCCTCTTGGCTGAAGATGTCCCAGCAATGATCAGTGGGATATCTTGCTTCTTTTTAGTTCTCAGCTCATGAATTTCCCTTATTTCTCCTTTCTTGCTGCCTTCCCCCAGAATCCTTTCTTCCCCCTTTTTGCCAGCATCAACCAATGTGGTCAACTGCTGCTCCATGCGATGCATCAAGTCAGACATGCTAAAAGGCATTCTGTTGTTTGTAGGAGGAGGAGGTTGAGGGACTTCCCGCTGCAGCAAGGTATCGATTTTTGCGTTGATGGTCTGGAGATCAGGGGTGATCTGAGATGCAAGCAGCTCTCCAATGGTGTCCTTAATAATTTGTCTTATCAGCTCGGTCATCGCAGGTGAAATCTGAGATGTTGGTGGAGAGTGCTCGCCTGAGCCTTCTTCTTCTGCAGGTAAGTGTCCGAACGACTCACATGTCTGCAGACTCCTGTCTGCAGCTGGTATTCCAGATGGGATCTGATCAGGGGTCCCTGATCTGGAATCTTCAGCCAGGTCTGCATCTAGGCTGGTATACCGGGCAGGCGCCCCAGCCCTGTCTGCAGCCTCTATTTCTGGCTCCTTCTCCTTCTCTTTTTCCTCTTCTTCTTTTTTTGACTTCTTCTCTTCTTCCTCTTCATCATTCTCCTTTTCCTTCTCTTTCTTAGTCTCTTTTTCTCCTCCATCATCCTTATCATCCTTCCCATCATCTTTTTTATCATCTTCCTTGTCATCATCCTCCTCTTTTTCATCATCTTTCTTTTCTTCTCCATCTTCCTGATCCACCTCTTCTCCTTCTTCTTCTTCTTCAACTAATTCTACTATTTTTTCAACTTCTTCTTCTTCAGTTTCTTTTTCAACTAGAATATTTTCTTCTTATTCCCTCTCTTCTTCATCATCTATGACAATAACTTCTTCTTCCACTTCTTCAATTCTTATCCCCTTTTTTTCTTTCTCCTCTTCTTCTTCTTTCTCAAAAGAACCGTCAAAAATACTATACATTATGGAGTGGATAAATTGGTCCATGTTGGTTTTGAAATGAGACATGAACCAATTTTCCTGAAGAATCAAAATTGTGTATGATACTTTACAAAAGTGTATCAGCACATCCTCTGTGGCTTGGGGATATTCCCAACCACTGGTTTCAACATAGGTTTGAAGTTAAGTAAAAGAAAGTGATTTAAAGGTTTTCCATTCTTCAAAAATATGGATAAAGGAGTGTTTTAGAGCTTGTGGTTTGACCAATTGAAGTTGCTCTAGGAATAAATTGAAAAAATTGTTGTCCAACAGAGGAAAAGTGTAATTTGCCTCAGGGATGGAGATGATTAAACCTGCTTCCTTCTCTTCTGAAATGAATGCTGGAGTGAGAAGGGGAACAATCTGAGTCTCCAGGCTGCCCGGAGCAGGCTGGTCCTCCAGGTGGATAGGCGACCTGGCTGCAGGACTGGAAAATTGTTCTGGCTGCTCCTCCTGGCTAAACTGCAGTCGCCTGGGCCTTTTGGGTGAATGTTCCGATGATGAATGCATGATGGATGGCTCACCAGGAGCTGGTCCCCTTCTTTTGAATCGAACAGCAATCGGCGTGTTGTCTGACTCCGAGTCTGACTTGGCTGCAGTTGGATTGTCGTCTGCAGGTTGGTCCGACTCATCTGATGAAGGATATCTGTAGTATGTCCTTGTATCAGACAACTCTTCTATCATCTGTGCTGCTCTTCTATTGCTTCCGAGCTTCCTCAACGTCTCTTGGTCTAAGTGACCAAGTCTCTTGTTGATGTGGAAGGGGTCAGTCTTACCCTTTACCACACCCATCTTCTCCAAGATCCAACTTAGCTGCGTTCCAAACGCCAGCTTGGATCTGAATTTCTTCTCATCAACAAGCCATTCGGCTTTGTTGACCTCACGAACAAACTGCCTAAAGATGTAGTCAGACCAATCAATCGGTTCGTCCTGAATCAGTACTCCCAGCACTATGAACTTTGCCGACGACAGTTGGTCGTAACTGCCGGCCATACCCATAATAATTTTGTCGGTGATATCCAACGCATACCGATACACCCTTTTAATTTCGCTCCTCTTGGCGGTGAGCTTCAGCTTCGCAGGCTGATCGTCCGCCTTAATCTTCATCCAGGTGTCGGCTGCTGTCTGCTTGAGGGCTTCGACTGCTATGCTACGGTGCTTCATGCCAAAAATTGTACGAATCGACTCCGGTGATATGTCAACTTGCACTCCGCCAACAGTGCTCCTAATTCCTGCCTGAATCACATGGGCTTCGCGGTAGAACGCAATGACGTCCTCCTTGTACAGGAGTTTGGGACTGATATCCAGAAATGGGTAGATCCCATTTGCTTCATCGAACGGATTAGGTCAAGCATGTCGTAGTTTTCCAGGTTTGACTCCAAGAGACCTTCAAAATCAACGACCAGAGAAAAGATAATCTGGTCCTTGACAGCCTTCATGTTTACGCCTTCAAGGTAAGCTTCCATTTCTGCAAATATAGGAGATTTCTTAATGTATTTAGAGTTCAAAGGATTTTTGCTCTGTAGATTTAGGGTTTTCGGAAAAATTGGTAAAGGTAAAGTGAAGAGGTTTTTTCGTCCTTAAAAAGAAGGTGAAACGACGTTGGAATTAAATAATTATTTATTTTAAATCGGTGGTCCGCCTTTTGAGATTCCTTTTAAAAATTCAAATTTAGATCAGTGGTCCAGGTTTTGAGTTTAAAATTGGACGGTTGGATTTTAATTTGTCACAGTGGAGGTCGATTTAACCTGTGATCGCCACGTGTATAGAATTTGTTCCACTTGTGAACCAAAAATTAATATGATATTATTATACATATAGCAGATAGTAATATAATATTCAGAAGTCGGTTAAGATTAGAAAACTTAGCTGGTTGACCATTGACTGCTCTGCATCAGGTGAGTTGACTCCTTTGACTTCTCGCCTGAGATTTGATCAGCTAGGTTTCTTCGTCTGTCCTTCGTCTTCAGGTAGGTTCTGATTCCTCTGATCAGCTAAGTCCGTCCTTCGTCTGATCTGCTTCAGCTAGCTTTTTCTTCTGTACTAGATTCCCAATCTAGTAATCCAAGTTCTCTGCTCAGCTCCAGAAATCTTTCTTCTGGCAAAGGTTTGGTAAAGATATCAGCAATTTGGTAGTCTGTGCTGACTCTTTCAACTCTGACTCTCTTGTTAAGCACGTGGTCTCTAATGAAGTGATGCTTAACATCAATGTGCTTGGTCCTAGAATGCAATACCGGATTGTTGGTTATTGCAATAGCACTGTTGTTGTCACACCAGATAGGGACTTCATTGGCAATGATGTTGTAGTCCCTCAGCTGTTGTCTGATCCATAAGATCTGAGCACAACAACTAACTGCAGCTAAGTATTCTGACTCTGTGGTGGAGATAGAGTTAGAAACCTGCTTCTTGCTAAACCAGGATATCAGTCTGGTTCCTAGGAATTGGCACGTTCCACTAGTGCTTTTCCTATTAATTTTTCATCCTGCGAAATCTGCATCTGAATGTCCTGACAGCTCGAAGTTATCGTCCTTTGGATACCATAGTCCAACATTGACTGTAGACTTAAGGTATTTAATTATTCTCTTGGCTGCATCTTGGTGCGACTGCTTTGGCTTGGATTGGAATCGAGCGCATACTCCTACGGCATAAGATATGTCTGTCCTGCTTGCAGTGAGGTATAACAATGATCCAATAAGTCCTCTGTAGTGGGTTGAATCCACTGATATGCCTCCCTCATCTGCATCTAGGTGAGTACTTGTTCTCATAGGGATTCTTGCTGGCTTGGCTGATTCCATTCCAAATCTTTTGATTAGATCTCTGGTATATTTGGCTTGGTTGATGAAAATTCCATTTTCCATCTGCTTAACTTGCAATCCATGAAAGAAGTTAAGCTTTCCCATCATACTCATCTCAAACTTTTCTTGCATGAGGTTTGAGAATTTCTCACACAACTCTGGATTGGTTGAGCCAAATATGATGTCATCCACATATATCTGAACTATCAATATGTGGCCTTCATGCTCCACTCTGAATAAGGTCTTGTCCACTTTCCATTTGCAGAAACCGTTCTTCTCAAGAAATACGGATAGGGTTTCATACCAAGATCTTGGTGCTTGCTTAAGTCCATAGAGAGCTTTCAACAACTTGTAGACTTTGTCTCCTTTGACAAATCCTGGGGGTTGCTCCACATAGACTTCTTCTTCTAGAATGCCATTTAGAAATGCACTCTTTACATCCATCTGGTAGACTTCAAAATCCTTAAATGCAGCATATGCGAGGAATAGTCTGATGGCTTCTAATCTTGCAACAGGTGTATAGGTTTCATCAAAATCTATTCCTTCACACTGTGCATAACCTTTAGCAACAAGTCTGGATTTATTCCTAACAACAGCTCCATCTTCGTCGCTCTTGTTTTTGTACACCCATTTGGTGCCAATAACCTTCTTGTGATCTAGTCTGTCTGTTAGTATCCAAACAATGTTCCTTTCCATCTGTTCCAGTTCCTCTTGCATGGCATTGATCCATGAGAAATCTTCCAAGGCTTGTTCTGTTGTCTTGGGTTCTATCTGAGATATGAAGCATGAGAACATAGCCATTCATGCGGGTAGAGTAGACTATCTTGTCTTAACTCCATCAGTCAGCTTCCCAATGATTTGCTGGATTGGATGGTCTTTGAGCCACTTGGGGATATCATTTTCTTCAGGATCTGTTCCCCCTGTAGAATTGCTCTGGTGAACATCCCCTCTGGCTACATCAGCTTGGATCTAGTCTCCTTGATCTGTAACTGGATCAGCTACCGTCTTGTCATCTGTAGTTTGGATCTGATCTGCAGATGAGTCTTTATCAGCTACAGCTGGGTCTTCAGCGGCAACTGGATCAGGTAGGTTTGGTGTTCCTGTCTGATCTGCAGTTGGGTCTTCAGCAGCTACAGTTGAGTCTTCAGGCTGGTCTGCAGATGAGTCCATCATCCCTGTGTCATGTACAATGACTTCTTCGAGGGTTGCTGATTTGAGCTTATTCTCAATTAGCTCAACTTGCTTCCTGTACTCAATGGTAGATTCATCAAATACAACATTGGGTGTTTCCTCCACAACTAAGGTTCTTTTGTTAAAGACTCTATATGCCTTGCTTCTTTGTGAGTATCCCATAAAGAGACCATCATCAGTTTTAGCATCAAAGGCATTTAGTTGTGTTTTACCGTTGTTGTGGATGAAACACTTACAACCGAAAATATGAAAGTAAGCTACAGTAGGAGTTCTGTTATTCCAAACCTCATAGGGAGTTTTGCCATGTCTCCCTAGTATCATACTCCTGTTCTGAGTATGGCAAGCTGTGTTGACAGCTTCAGCCCAGAACCTCTTGGTCAGGTCCGCTTTTGCAATCATGGACCTGGCTGCTTCCTTCAGGGTTCTGTTTCTTCTTTCCGCAACACTATTCTGCTGGGGAGTCCTGGCTGCAGAGAGCTCATGCTGGATTCCATTCTGATCGCTGTAATCAGTGATCGCCTTGTTGAGAAATTCACCTCCTCTATCTGATCTGATCTTGATGATTGAGAGGGATTTCTCATTCTGGATCCTTCCCAGCAGCTCAGGTAGCTTGGTCAAGGTTTCACTTTTCTTATACAAGAAGATAATCCAAGTGTACCTTGAATAATCATCCACTACTACTAGTGCATGTTTTCTGCCACTTAGAGTCCTCGGCTTGATAGGACCAAATAGATCTATATGGAGTAGATCTAAGATCCTTGTTGTGAGGGTTATAGGCTGGACTGGCTGGAATGATGCCCTGGTCTGCTTTCCTTTCTGACATGCATCACACAGAGCTTCCTTCTTGAATGCTTCCTCTGGAAGTCCTCTGACCATCTTCTGAGAACTAATCTTGTTGATGGCTTTGAAGTTCAGGTGACATAATCTTTTGTGCCACAGCCATCCATTCTCAGCTATTGTCTTAGATAGAAAACAGGTATTGGGAGTTCCTGTGTTCCAATCTATCATATAGACATCTCTCCTTCTGAATCCTTATAGCTTCACTTCCCCAGATAGGATATCTATCACCATACATTTCCAAATGGTGAAGACTACTAGATTCTTCTCATTGCAAAACTGGCTTATGCTCAGGAGATTATATTTGAGCCCTTTGACATAGTGAACTTTGGATATTATGATGTTTCCTCGGTGCAGCTCTCCAAAGCCCTTTGTTTGTCCTCTATAGATATCTCCAAAGGTTACATCAGGACCTCTTTCTTTGGTGTATTTGGTCAGCATCTTCTTGTTCCCGGGCATGTGCCTCGAGCATCCAGAATCTACAAACCATTCTTCACCTCCAAAGGTTGAATTTGTGGAGATGTGGTTGTAGTCCTTCCACCTTTTCTGCAATCATACAAGCAGAGATTTAGGTACCCAGATCTGTGTGGGTCCTTTAAGGTTAGCTGGTTTCCTGGAGAGTTGATTTCTCCTTGGATTGTGAAAGTTGTTATTATTATAACCCTTATAAGGTGTGTAAGGTCTAGGTCTGTATCTTCTGTTGGGATTGACTACCGGATATTCCTCAAAATACTGGTAGTGTGGGCCATTTCTAAACCTTGGCTGAGACCATTTATTAAATCTTTGAGGTCTCCACACTTGTTCATTTTGGAAATTAGGATAACCTTGAGGTTTCCATCTGCCCCTCCCATTTTGAAATCTGTTTTTGGGGAGTTGTTGATAATAGTGGGCATGTTGTCTGGGCTGCTGCTTCTGCCTTGGCCTTTGCCTAGTCGCTTGTCTAGGTGGCTGCCTTGTGAACCCTGGCTGCAGCCTAGACTTATGACTTGGCTGTTGCCTATTTTTAAATATCGGTTTGTATGTAGTCTCAGCAGTCGAGACAATTGTTTCTCCCTTGATGAAAGTGGTTTCAGAACTAGAGGGAGTGTGAGGATCATATCCAAGGCCTTATCTGGAATATAGTGGCCTTTTATTAGTACATAATTCGTCCAGAGTTAGAGACGCTTTCAGGGAGGTTATTTCCTGCGCCTGAGTCTTATTTACCTGAGTCAGTTTAGTAAACTCGGCCTTCACATGAGCAAGTGCAGCTGATTTTTCTCTAATTAAAACAGTTAGTCGATTTATCTCAACTGTAGTGACGTCAGCTTGGTTTTTCAAGTTGTCTGCAGCCTGGTTTTCAAAATCTGTTTTGACTTTCTTTAATTCTAGGCTGAGTTTTTCAAAATCATTTTTCAGCTGTCTATTCTCATCTTGCAGCTGAGTCTTCTCGGCTGATATAGATAGGTGTGCAGATTTTAATGTCTCAAAATCTTTGAGTAGCTGATTTACAGACTCGTGCAGATCCATATCTTGTGACATGGCTGAACTATTATTTGAAACAGAGGGTTTTGAAGTTACCTCTTCATCAGCTAGGTTGGCCATCAGACAGTCATACTCTTCATCATCATCAGAAAAGAATCCACTGCTTGATTCTACACGCTCTTGATCTTCTCCGATGAGGGCCTTCCTTCTGTCTTCTTTTCTGCTCACCTCCTTCTTGCTCTCATCCTTCTTAAGATCAGGACAGTCGATTTGGATGTGTCCTGTCTTATGACATTTGTAGCACTCCACCTTCCAGCTTCCAGCTTTCTGGTTCCTTATGGGATTCTCCTTATAGTTCTTTTTGTATTTGGAGTAATTTTTCCGGAAGTTGCTGAACCTCTGCATTATGAATGCCATATCTTCCTCAAAATATAATGGATTTGGAGGCTTTACATCAGATAAGCTCTTGGCGGGGGACTCGGCTGCAAAGGCTATTCCCTTCTCTACAGGCTCGGTTGAGGATGAACTTGGGAGTTCGAACTCATAAGCCTTCAGATCGGAGAACAGCTCTTGGATCTTTATTTTATTAAGATCCTTGGATTCTCTCATGGCCACTGCCTTCATACTCCATTCAGGATTGAGAGATCTTAGGACCTTCAGCGCCATTTCCCTGTTGCCATATGATTTACCGAGGGAGTTGATCTCATTAATGATCTCAGTGAACCTTGTGTCCACTTGGTCTATTGATTCTCCATTCTTCATTTTAAAGTTTTCAAACTTTTGAGTGGCAATTGACAACTTATTTTCTTTGATCAGCTCCGTTCCCTCACACATTAAGGCTAATGTGTCCCAGATTTCTTTTGCATTCTTGCAATTCTTGATCTTGACCATGGTGGATTTGTCAAGAGTTTGATACAGCACGTCTCTGGCTCGGTTGTCAAGGTTGGCCAGCTTTTTCTCTTCGGGGGTCAGCTCTGTCCTCTTCTTTGGGATCTTCTCTGGCTTCCCTGCTGCGATCTCCTCGGGAGTGTTGTCCTTCTCGAAGGTGTAAGGACCGTCTTCTATGATGCACCACATGTCATCATGGATTGAAGATAAGTGTGCCTGCATCCTTATCTTCCAAAGATCATACTCGTCAACTGAAAACACAGGTAGTCTAGAATGCATGTGTTCCATTATATAATGAGAGTAAAAAAATATATCTCTGATATAGATCTGGTTCGTGAAATAAATGAACCAACCTCTCCGATACCACTTGTAGGCCACAAGTCGTCAAGGAATAAGTCTAGAGGGGGGGGGGTGAATAGACTTATTGAAACTCTTAAACTCTTTTTCTCGAAGAGTAAGTTTCTTCAGCTGATGGATAAGCAAATGACTTAGAGTCGTTTGTTCTCAATACGTGCGGAATTCAGCTGATGACGAATACAAAACAACTAATGAAACACTTAACAATGAATGTAACAGTTAAAGTATGATGCTATAAAACAGTAAAATACGCAGGCAGTTATAGTGGTCTCAGAGGTGGGGTAATCCTCTACTAATCCACTTTTCTCCAAACCAGTTGGAGATGAATTCACTATAATTGTCAACCAGTGATAAAGATTACAGTGATTCAACCAAATTATAATAGCTTCCAACCAGTGGAAATCCTTGCCGTTGCAATACCCTTGACTGCCTTGCACCTCTTGATCCGCGATCCTTAGATGCCTTTACAGCCTCGAACTTCAACCAGAAGTACCCCGAACTCAGGATTTAAGACACGAGTTTTTGTCTTCTCCAACTAAGAGCTTCTTCAAGTATGAACTTTTGAGAACTGCTCTTTTCACGATGCTATAGTTCGCTTTTAGATTGCTTTGAATGCTTTGATTGCTTGAGATTATGTTCGCACCGATGTTGTATTGTTGTATGCTCAGTTTCAAATCTCCGGATATATATAGGTCACAATCTCTGAGCATTTCCTTCATAGACGTTGCAAATCTTTTCAACAAATTCGTCCGTTGGAGACCCATATTTTAATCCATCTTTCGACCGTTGTGAAGACTTTGCATGTGAGGCGCCGAATCTTTTGAATATAAAAGGATTAAAGTCTTCAGAGGTAGGCCTGGATGATTTATTTAATTCATATCCTTTGCGGGAATCTCTCTAATATGTCTCTTCACGCTTGCATGTGACTTTCCGTAATATTTGACTATTCAATGCATGCTGACGTGGACTTGGAGTACTTGGCTGATCTCAAGTTGTCTGTTGTATAGGTAACTTCTCTGCAGTCTGGATTTCTCTGATGGTCACTGTTTGGAACTCGCCTGATCAAATGACTTGTCTGAGGTCACTTGACTGCAGTCTGGTCAAACGTCTCTGATTAATTTTGTTGACCAGAACTTCTCTGACTTTGACTCGGCTGTACTTCTCTAATGAACTTAGCTGTACTTTTGTACTTTGCCGATTTGAGCCTAACTTATTTTGGCTATAGAAGATACTCATTTGGTTCTTCTTTACATTTTGCGAAGTATTAAACTTACCATAATTTTGCCTATGGAAGATACTCATTTGGTTCTTCCTTACATTTTTGCCAAGTAATAAGTATTTGAATTATATTAATGACATCATCAAAATCTAACAAGTATTCCTAACAACCTTAACAAAAGAAAATAATATAGAATTCATCTCAAGTCGAACGAACATCTAACAATCCAAATTACAGTCGGAAGTTCTTAAAATGAAATCTGTCTGGCTTGATTAACGCACGCTACGTATCCTATGTAGCGTACGTTAAGGCTACTC
This sequence comes from Orobanche coerulescens, assembly GCA_033398695.1. NCBI lineage: Eukaryota > Viridiplantae > Streptophyta > Magnoliopsida > Lamiales > Orobanchaceae > Orobanche > Orobanche coerulescens. The sequence goes on from CM065809.1 coordinate 12,878,694, forward strand.
GTTAGCGAACACAATTATACGCAGCCTAGCGTACGCTAACCATGCACGGTCAGTACCTCACTGATCAGTCGATTGACTCGTCTGATGATATAACGCACGCTAAGTTCCAAGCGTAGCGTACGCTAAACATGCCCGATAGCATACGTTAATTCACATATCTTAGCGTACGATAAGCGTGCATGGCAGTTTCACTACTGGGAAGCAGACTTGTTCTAACGTTGATGAAACTTACGAACTCCTCAGTGATTAACGTACGTTATCCGTCTACATGCCATGTTTATAAACTTTTGAATGATCTTACGGATTCAAACATCTTTTAATTTCAAGGAAATGAATATCATCACAACTCTTATATTCAAACTTGATTATCATTCTCATGTGAAGTTTGGTGATCTCAGGTTGATGCATTAGATTCCATTATCATTATCACATTCAGACATCATCTTGAAGGTGAACTAACAATTCCAACTTATATGAAAGGATACAACCTAAGATGATTCTTTCTTAAGTCCTTATAACCAAAAGTGATATCACCTCCAAGTTTATGATCAATATGACAACATAAATCATACGGATAATCAACCTCAGAATGTTCTTCTCATCATTAGACGTACTAGGATTCCAACTACGAGGTTTTCAACGACGATATCATAAGCATAGTTATTCCGACTTCTAAGCATGATGCTTGTTGAATAATTCACTAATGGAACTCAATATCTTGATAGCATGATTCATCTTATTCTTCAGAACACGAATCTAAGGCTGGAGAAAGAATTAACATACCTTAAGATGAAGAAATCACTGAGCCAAAAAGGTAGAATCCAACTCCGGTTGTTTGTGTGCCAATCCAAGGTGCTACTCCACTTCAATGATCAATCAAAAGTGATATCCAATCTTTAATGAATCAAGTAGAGGTGGTCTAAGTGTTTAAGGAGGATATAGTGCTCTCTGGTCTCTCAAGAACGAAGGGTAATCGAAGGAAATGTAAACCAAGTAAAATGGGTTGCTGTCCCATTTATAACATTTCTGCACATTAGCCGATTAGCGCACGCTATCCTACTTTCCTTAGCGCACGCTAATAAGCGTTGACTCCAAAACTGTCCAGTTCCGCCCACGGGAATCTTATCCGGACCCATGTCCAGCTGGCGCATGTGCTAGCCATCTAGATCAATAATTGACTGCCTAGCGCACGCATTCTTCATTCGTAGCGTGCGCTAGTTGTAGCCGATAACGCACGATAAGCTACATTCTTAGCGTGCGCTATCACGAGTTTGAATGAGAAATTTTGCATGTTGTTATACTTATGTACAAGGATACAAATGTGAGAAATATCATACTCCAATTATCGAGATCACAATTCCGAATAATACAAGGTTCAAATACAGATGAAATACACAATAATAAATCCGGATATTACATACTCTCCTACTAAAAAGGAGTTTCGTCCCGAAACTCAAGACGAAAATAACTCTGGATATCTGGACTTTATGCTATCTTCCGTTTCCCAAGTGGCTTCTTCCACTCCGTGGCGTGACCACTGAACTTTGACCAAAATAATTGGTTTGTTCCTCAATTGCTTAACTCGACTCTCGAGTATTTTGACCGGTCTTTCTTCAAATGTTCCATTCTGAGCGACTTCGATTTCGTCGAAATCAATGACATGACTAGGATCCGGTATATATCTCCATAACTAGGATACGTGGAACACATTATGAACATGGCTCAATGACGGCGGTAATGCCAATCTGTATGCCAACACTCCAACTCTCTCGAGGATCTCGAATGGTCCGATATATCTTGGACTCAGCTTACCTTTTCTCCCAAAACGAAAGATTCCCCGAGTAGGAGAAACTTTTAAAAGTACGTGGTCTCTATTACTGAACTCCAATGGGCGACGGTGTACGTCTGCATAAGATTTCTGTCGACTCTGGGCGGTCAACAGCGTTTCACGAATCAAGGCTATCTTCTATCGTGTCTGCGCGATCAACTCTGGTTCTGTCCCGATCAAGTCTGATGAATCGTCCCAACATAAGGGCGATCTGCATCTTCTCCCGTACAAGGCCTCAAACGATGCCATCTTAATGGAAGCATGCCAACTATTGTTGTAGGTAAATTCAATCAACGGTAGATGAATTTCCCAGTCGGTTGACCAATCTGAGGCACAAGCCCTTAACATATCTTCCACTGTTTGAATAGTCCTCTCGGATTGTCCGTCAGTCTGCGGGTGATAAACTGTACTGAAGTTCAATTCGGTCCCCAAGGCCTTATGAACTGCTTTCCAAAAATGCGATACAAAGCGACCGTCTCGGTCAGAAATAATGGTCTTCGGCGTACCATGCAATCGGACTATCTCTGAAATAAATACTCGTGCCAACCTCTCTGGTCCCCACGTGTCCTTAATGCCTAGAAAATGAGCTGATTTGGTTAAACGATCAACTATCACCCAAATCATGTTCATTCCTGTCTTGGTTCTCGGCATACTAGTGATAAAGTCCATCGATATGTCCTCCCACTTCCATTCAGGAATCGGGAGCGGCTTCAACATCCCGGCAGGTTGTTGATGCTCGATCTTAACCTGCTGACAAGTCAAGCATTTCGAAACATAGTCCGCTACATCTTTCTTCATGTTGCCCCACCAGAAATTCTGCTTCAAGTCCTTGTACATCTTACTGGTGCCCGGGTGGATAGAATAGGGCGAGCTGTGAGCTTCCTTCATAATCGTTTGTTTCAGAACATCGAAATCAGGAACGCAGAGTCGGTTCTGAAATCTCAAAACTCCATAATCATGAATTACGAATCCGGGGGCCTTTCCCTTGATCACTTCATCACGTAACCGAATCATCAAAGGATCATCTGCCTGCATAGTTTTGATTTCTTCGGTTAATGATGAAGTTTTCCATCACGCACAGTTGTCCTTTGGACTCTTTGTAACCACACTTCAATTCCTTCTCGAATCATCTCTCGTTGAATGCTGAGCTGGGAGGTCAGAGTCTCTAGCATCTGGATAGAAACAGGCTTGCGGCTAAGTGCATCGGCCACTACATTTGCTTTGCCTGGATGATAAAGAATCTCCAAGTCATAATCTTTAATAAGTTCCAGCCATCTCCTTTGCCACATGTTCAACTCTTTCTGACTAAAGATATATTTGAGACTCTTGTGATCCGTAAAGATCTGATAGTGACTCCCGAACAGGTAATGCCTCCAGATTTTCAAAGCAAAAACTACTGCTGCTAGCTCCAAATCATGCGTTGGGTAATTCACTTCATAAGGTTTCAGCTGTCGTGATGCATAAGCGATCACCTTATCATTCTGCATCAATACAAATCCGAGTCCTTGGTTCGAAGCATCACTGTAAACTATGAATCCTCTAGTTCCCTGTGGAAGTGTTAAAATCGGTGCTGTCGTCAATCTCTTCTTCAATTCATCAAAGCTATTCTGGCACAACTCGTTCCACTCAAACTTTTGTGTTTTCTGCAGTAGTCGAGTAAGTGGGTGGGAAATTTTGGAAAACCCTTCCACGAACCGACGATAATACCCAACAAGTCCTAAGAAACTCCGGACTTCTTTCACGTTATTTGGAGTCTTCCAATCCATAACCGCTTTGATCTTCTGAGGATCTACTCGGACTCCTTCAGCTGATACCACATGGCCGAGGAACATTACTTCCTTTAGCCATAATTCACACTTAGAAAGTTTGGCGTATAATTGCTCGCTTCTCAAAAGTTCTAATACAATCCGCAAATGCTGCGCATGTTCTTCCGTGCTCTTGGAATAAACTAGAATGTCATCAATGAACACAACCACAAATTTATCCAAATATTTGATGAACACTCGGTTCATCAATTGCATGAATACAGCAGGTGCGTTAGTGAGACCAAACGGCATCACTACAAACTCATAGTGTCCGTAGCGAGTTCTGAACGCTGATTTCGGAACATCAGATTTCTTAATCCTCAGCTGATGATATCCTGATCTCAGATCGATTTTAGAAAATACTGTTGATCCTTGTAACTGGTCAAACAAATCATCAATCCGTGGCAACGGATACTTGTTCTTAATCGTCATTTTTTTCAGCTCTCGATAGTCAATACATAGTCGAAACGATCCATCCTTCTTCCGGACAAAAAGAACTGGCGCTGCCAAGGGCGAAACGCTTGGATGGATATAGCCTTTGTCCAGTAACTCCTCCAGCTGCTTTTTCAGTTCGTACATCTCAGTAGGTGCCATACGATATGGCGCTTAGAAATTGGTGTAGCTCCGGGTTCTAGCTCAATGGTGAATTCTACATCCCATCGTGGAGGTAGTCCAGGTAACTCGTCAGGAAATATATCCGGAAATTCGTTCACCACAGGAATGGATGAAATTTCCAAAATTTCGTCTTCTTTCTTCATTGCATAGCACCAGTATCCGGTACAGCCCTGTTTCAACAATTTGACAGCTTTCATCGCCTTGATCAACTTTCCTGAGCTTCCTGGTTTCAATCCTTCAAACAATATTTCGGAACCATCGTCAGCGATCAGCGAGATATTTCTCCTTCGGTAGTTTACAATAGCTCCATATCGATTAAGCCAATCGTCTCCGAGTATCAGGTCGTCTCCTTGCATTTCTATCACAATCAGATTTGAGGGCCACTCTCTGCCTCTAAACGATACAGGGAAATCTCTAGTTTCTAAGTTTCCAACAATTCTCTCTCCACTCGGTAAACCAACAACATAAGGTTCACAATTATGAAAACCAGAAATATTCAAACGATTTACACAAGATGAGGATATAAATGAATGCGTAGCTCCTGTATCGAATAAAACGCTAACTGGCTGGGAAAGGATCTGAACAGTACCTGATGCGACAGCAGCATCCTGATCGTCTGTTCTCCTCATCTCGTACAGACGCGAGGGAGCAGATCCGGCACTCGATGTACCCTTTCGGTCCCACTGTCCTCTGCCTCGTCCGCGGCCAAAATTCTGAGGCATCTTAACACTTTGCTGCGTCTGTTGGATACTAGCTTCCTTCTGAACTGGCTGTGATGTACGGGTTCCATTGAACTTGGTGGCATCCTTGCAAAATGTCGCACGGTGCCCTTCCTGTCCGCAATCAAAACATGTAACTGGAGTGCGCAAACAATCACGCCAAAGGTGGCCTGGGCGACCACAGTTAAAGCACCTCCTAGCTGTATCCGTCGTGGCTGACATTGTTCCGAAATTCTTTCCACTCTTAGATGGGTGCAGAGGTTTCTTGAAAGGGTGAAAAGATGATTGGGCCTTGTGGGGCCCACTGCTCTGGTGCTCTGTGAAACTACTAGAGACTTTCTGCTTCTTGGATTCTGCAAACTTCTCCATTGCTGCTTCCTCGATCTCAGACGCCAACGCCTTATCCTGGTATTGACGGAGAGTGGTACATTCAAAACCGGACATGTACCTCTGGATTTCTGGTTTCATTCTCATATCAAAATGGATCATCATTTCTGCATCTGTACTGACGAGATGTCGAATGAATGCCAACTGCTGGTTAAATGTCTTAATTGTCTGGGATACAGGTTCGTCTGACGGCTGAGCGGAGAAAAACTCCCGAACTTTGGCTTCCCTCACAGGATGACGGCAATACTAAGCTTCCATCATCAATTTAAATTCTGTCTAGTCAGCATCATGATCTGCAGGCCGGATGGCTTCCCACCACTCGGATGCTTCCCCTATCAGAAAGTACTGAGCAATAGAGGCTCTTCGGTCGTCTGGGTAATTAATTCCGGCAAAAATTTTCTCTAATTCCTTCAACTAATGGTCCCATATGGGAGTCTCAGAAAAGCCGTCGAATTTGGGTGGTTGCATCTTTGCCACCTCTTGCAGCCATCGATCACCTCGATTTCCCGTGTCTGGGATCCCTTGCCGTCTAACTCCCTGCTGTAATCTCACCGCCACCTGCATTCGGTCCACGACCTGGGCGAACTGATTCATCTGGTTCACCACCTCACGATGTATTTCGGGCACAGCAGGTTCCGGTTCATTATTAATAGATCTCTGTGGCTCGCCTGAGCTGTGGCTGGCCTGATTAGAAGGCGAAGCTTCTCTTTCGGCATTCCTTCGTCCGCGTCCGCGACCGCAACCACGTCCAAGACCACCTCTCAACATACTGAAAGCATAAATACTCAATATACAGGAAACAATATCGTTCTAATGATCAAGTATAAAGAGATACAACATGTAAAGGACGAGATAGAGTTTAGGAACTTACAACCACCGTTCGCACGAATACGTAGGTAGTACAGTGATGTTATTCACGGCCGATTATCTCAAAAGACGTATACGACCCCTATTTTAACCCAATAGCCAAGATATCCATAATCTTATCTCCGATACCATATTCTGTAACACCCTCGATATATTCAGGAATATTACAACGCCGTAAATCCTTTACATAAGAATTTACAAGGCTAAATAAATGAAAAGACAATGGCAGATACCAAATTTTGAAATCACTAAAAATACATTACGACAGTTCTGGTTCGATACCGAAAATACAAATATCCAAAAGGAGAATATTAATACACCACGGAAATCCAAACATAACAAATTACGACGTACTCGAGTACTTATTAAAATAACCAACAACGGACAATAAACCCGGCCGGAACATCACTCTGCACCCTCTTCGTCATGCAGCTCCAGTGGTTGTTTCCCCACTCTCCTGGATCCTGAACATAAACAACCCGAAGGGGTTAGCACAACGATGCTAGTACAAGTACAATAATCATACAACACTGATGCAATCAACAATCATCATAACAAGTTTCTCTAACGAGAAATAACAACAACACTTATCACATCACATCAGTATCAACATACTGATGGTATTCCAACGATCCAGCGCACACAGCTATAGATTCCATGATGATCCCGTCGGACCAACGCATGGTGGAACTACCTGTCCAACGATCCAGCGCACACAGCTATAGATTCCCATGATGATTCCCGTCGGATCAACGCATGGTGGACATTTAATCACATCACATACACACAATACAATTACAATATAACTGTCATAATATAAACAATTCTAATTAGAGTACTTGCCTCAGTTCGATGACAAGAATAAAACTTCCACGAATATCAAAATACTTGAAGGTCGTCCCCTTCGATCAATCACGTTGCTAAGCTCGAACCTTAACAAAAGAAAATAATATAGAATTCATCTCAAGTCGAACGAACATCTAACAATCCAAATTACGGTCGGAAGTTCTTAAAATGAAATCTATCTGGCTTGCTTAACGCACGCTACGTATCCTATGTAGTGTACGTTAAGGCTACTCGTTAGCGCACGCAATTATACGCAGCCTAGCATACGCTAACCATGCACGGTCAGTACCTCACTGATCAGTCAATTGACTCGTCTGATAATATAACGCACGCTAAGTTCCAAGCGTAGCGTACGCTAAACATGCCCGATAGCGTACGTTAATTCACATATCTTAGCGTACGCTAAGCGTGCATGGCAGTTTCACTACTGGGCAGCAGACTTGTTCTAACAGTGATGAAACTTACGAACTCCTCAGTGATTAACGTACGTTATCCGTCTACATGCCATGTTTATAAACTTATGAATGATCTTACGGATTCAAACATCTTTGAATTTCAAGGAAATGAATATCATCACAACTCTTATATTCAAACTTGATTATCATTCTCATGTGAAGTTTGGTGATCTCATGTTGATGCATTAGATTCCATTATCATTATCACATTCAGACTTCATCTTGAAGGTGAACTAACAATTCCAACTTATACCAAAGGATACAACCTAAGATGATTCTTTCTTAAGTCCTTATAACCAAAAGTGATATCACCTCCAAGTTTATGATCAATATGACAACATAAATCATACGGATAATCAACCTCAGAATGTTCTTCTCATCATTAGACGTACTAGGATTCCAACTACGAGGTTTTCAACAACGATATCATAAGCATAGTTATTCCGACTTCTAAGCATGACGCTTGTTGAATAATTCACTAATGGAACTCAATATCTTGATAGCATGATTCATCTTATTCTTCAAAACACGAATCTAAGGCTGGATAAAAAATTAACATACCTTAAGATGAAGAAATCACTGAGCCAAAAAGGTAGAATCCAACTCCGGTTGTTTGTGTGCCAATCCAAGGTGCTACTCCACTTCAATGATCAATCACAAGTGATATCCAATATTTAATGAATCAAGTAGAGGTGGTCTAAGTGTTTAAGGAGGATATAGTGCTCTCTGGTCTCTCAAGAACGAAGGGTAATCGAAGGAAATGTAAACCAAGTAAAATGGGTTGCTGTCCCATTTATAACATTTCTGCACATTAGCCGATTAGCGCACGCTATCCTACTTTCCTTAGCGCACGCTAATAAGCGTTGACTCCAAAACTGTCCAGTTCCGCCCGCGGGAATCTTATCCGGACCCATGTCCGGCTGGCGCATGTGCTAGCCGTCTAGCTCAATAATTGACTGCCTAGCGCACGTAATTCTTCATTCGTAGCGTGCGCTAGTTGTAGCCGATAACGCACGTTAAGCTACATTCTTAGCGTGCGCTATCACGAGTTTGCATGGGAAATTTTGCATGTTGTTATACTTATGTACAAGGATACAAATGTGAGAAATATCATACTCCAATTATCGAGATCACAATTCTGAATAATACAGGGTTCAAATACAGATGAAATACACAATAATAAATCCGGATATTACATATACAAATGCTAGATACAATTGAACGTAACATCGCAAAACAACATACCGGAGATGCCAACTCAGCATAACATATCAACACATACAAAAATCACAACAACAACGGCATCGTTCGACGATTACAACAGCCCAAACGATAGCCAGCACACAATCACAAACATCATGAAACAATCACCCATGTACATAAATGTACAAATCCAAGCTTTAACAGCTCACACTCGTGCGACAAAACGCAAATCACCATGAGGCGACAAACAGTGAATACTAGTTCACACCTCTTACAGAGGGCTAGTACAACAAATGCGTGGAAACGCCTCAACGTTCATGCCACCAATTCGATCATACTCGGGAGCTAACATCATAACGACAATGCGAACATCATACATACATTCCCAGACCGCAAATGGGAATTGATAGGTTTTTAAAAATGAAAACCACCTTTTGAAAATAATTTTGGAAACACCGGTTGATCTTGAGTATCACCTTTCAAAAAAAGTACAAACATGAAACATCGTTATCGAGACTTTGGAAAACCATTTCGCATTTGATAAAAATGAGGACACTTTCTTTTAGACACAACCCCGTCAGACAAAATCCGACGAGACAAAACTCAATAGACACAACTAAACCCGACAGCCTAGGTTTCCACAACCTAAGCTCTAATACCATTTATGTAACACCCCCAATCCGCTCAGGGATATTACACGCCGTAGAACCTCTCCTCAAGGATCTACCAGGCTGGTAACAACATTAAACATCTCGACAATGCCTTTAAGGCTAAAATGACTCAGTAGACCGATTTGGCCTTTCAATAAATACATACAACTCAATCACAATACATGCCCACGCAGGGGTCGAGTACAACACACTCCCGTATAACGGGGAAAGAATACTGCAGCGGAAAATAAAATACAACTAAACCAATGACATCATACGGATCCTCGTGTGATTAGTATCATTCATCATTCATCATCCTTCATGCCGACCCTGTGCTGTAACACCCGAGATTCTAATTTGTATTTTGAACTTTGTGACATTGTATATGTTGTATTTGATCTGAGTATTATCCAGCGTATTTCATGATCCGGTGTTGTTGAGCGTATGATTTCATGAATGTGTTCAAAATTGTAATTCTGCACTTGTAGCGCACGCTAACGACTAGGAGTAGCGCACGCTAATTGGGTTTCGTAGCGCACGCTGTGTATGAATCTTAGCGCGCGCTATACGTAGTCAACATGATTAAGACAGGGTGGTAGGTGAGATCAGCCGCGGATCTTGGTCGGGACATGTCGGGATGAATCTGGATGGCTTTTGGAAAAGTCGAGTCAACGGTGCTTAGCGCACGCTAATGTTATGAGGCTAGCGCACGCTAAAGTTGAGTACAGTGAGGTCAGTGAAGCTTCGTATGGCCGTTAGCGCACGCTATATGAGTGGTAGCGTACGCTAATTTCTGTACTTAGCGCGCGTAAAGGGATGTTAGCGTACGCTAAGTCGAGACCAGGCAGAAACAGTAGACTGCAAGCCCGTTAGCGCACGCTATGGATATGGCCGTAGCGTGCGCTAATAACCATTTTCTATATATAGGACAGCACCCACCTTCAGTTTTCAGACTTCCACTTCAACCCACACTCCAATTTCGCGACTTTGAGAGTAACACTCTCCATCTTCAACCTTCATATCAGCCTCCTAACACATCATTGAAGGCGAGGAGCTTTGAGGATTGGTGTTCATGCGTCCAACGTTGAGTTCATCAAGAGTTTTCGTCTTTTCTTTCCATACAATGTATGTGTCGCTGCCCGAACTTAGAATTCATGTTCTTATTGGGATTATAACTTCCTCCTGGAATTTATCAAGGTTATGGATTAACGATTAGGTTGAGCACCATACCATGCAAACTTGAAGTAATCATATTAGAACCCCTTTGAGTAAGAAGATCATCAACCGAACGTTATTGAGTTGAAACTAAGAATCTGATTTATGAGGTTGTTGTATAGTTGGGTTGTCTTTTCCGAATCAAATGTGTGTCGGTGTATTGTTATTATCATTACCTAGAATGAGATCTTAGCAAAGAAACAAATTCTTAGAGTGGTCACTTAGATATAATCTTCGGATAGAATGAGATGACCTCCAACGTAATTCACAACTCGTAGTGTTTACGGGGTTTGTTTATCTTCTTGTTGATGATCCGAACATAGAGTGTTGATGGGTGACAATTAATTTGAACGGGAAACTTTGGCGAAGATGGCAGCTTGTAGAAAAGCGAAGTATAGAGATGAATTAACCTTGGAATTCGTATTCAAGGTGTTATATAACCAAACTTGGTAATGACATCGATAATCAGAAATCGAAGTACGAAATTACGGTGATTTGAGTGACTCTAGCTAGACCGAGCGGTCGTCGGGTGAGTTGAACCGTGAGCCGGCTTGCTTAGAGTGTTAACCCGACCGTAGTAGACGTTAGGTGTTCGTACGTTTAAACTTGTTTTGAGTTGCCGTTATTTTTCTTGTTTGTTAAAGGTCCGAGCATTGCGAACGTTTGATCGAATGAGGCGGCCTTCGAGTGTGTTGAGATCATTGGGGTAATTAGTTCTTGACATCTTTGAGGCAAGTATCGTATTTTGAAATTCGTTAAATGTTGGGATTTTGAGCATGCATATGGTTTATTCATGTTGTTGAACATGGGATTTACTTCGTTGAATTATCATGATATTCGTTATTGATTACTTGTATGTTCATGTTGATGAACATAGCGATTTTGCATATATGTATGCATAAGTTGTGTTGTGTATGTTGTGCGATCTATGCTGAGGGCGCTGGATCGGATGTCCACCTCGTGTTGGTCCGACGGGATCATCTTGGGATCTATGCTTAGGGCGCTGGATCATTGGACGGGTTTTTCCACCTCGTGTTGGTCCGACGGGATCATATTGGGATCTATGCTGAGGCCGCTGGATCATTGGAATACCCATACCGTGTTAATGGAATCATGTGGATTCGCATTGTTGGATTCCGGTAGCGGAAGTCCGTATTGTGTATTTTGTTATGCATTGTTGTTGCATATTCGATTTGTGTAATATGATACTTGTACTAGCATCGTTTTGCTAACCCCTTCGGGGGTGGACATTTGTTTTGATGTTCAGGTAGCCGAGGAGCAGGAAAACAGCCACAGTACCGACATGACGACGAAGGGGCTCAGTGATGTTTATTATTATTGTGACTTGTCTTTTTGGTTCATTTTCAGTATTCTAGTACGCGTGTCTTATTATTGTTTCGAGATGGTTGTAATAATGGACTCATTTGATCTGTTTGAAACCGGTTTTATATTTTGAACTTTTATAGTACTGTTGTATTATTTTTACGTTTCTTCAAATTAGCCTTGTAAATTCTTACTTAAAGGGTTTACGGCGCTGTAATTATTCCGAATATCTCGGGGTGTTACAGAATATGGTATCAGAGATAAGATTCATGGATATCTTGGCAGTCGGGTTTAGTTGGGTCTGTTTACGTTATTTGATATACGGGTCATTTGTAACATCACTGTTCAGCCAGCGTCGTTATGTGGACCGTGGTTGTAAGTCTCCTAATCTCTTATACTACCGTTTTACTTAATTTCTGTTTTGTGAATACTGACGGACTTTATTTTTGAAAATTTTGCCCTGGATATTGAGTAATTGTGTTTACAGTATGTTGAAGGGAGGTCGTGGACGCGGACGCGGTCGTGGACGCGGACGTGGTAATGTGAGGCAGGAGGATTCAGCGAATACCCCAGAATTATCGGCTAGTCGAACCGATTCCCATTCTAGAGGACAACAGGGATCAGCGAATGACAACGCAAATCCTAACATGCCAGGGGTGCTTCAGCAGGTGGTCGCTCAGATGGCCCAGTTCGTTCAAGTGGTTGACCGCATGCAGACAGCAATGGGCCAGCAGCGCAACGAGGATAATCGGGGTGACAAGTGGCTTACAGAGGTAGTCAAATTGCACCCGCCAAAATTTGACGGTTCTGCTGAGATGCCTACTTAGGACCACTGGCTGAAGGAGTTGGAAAAGATATTTGCTGGGATCAACTGTCCCGATGACCGAAAAGTTCCTATTGCCCAGTATTTTCTGACTGGGGAGGCTTTTGATCGTGGGAAGTCGTTTCGACACGAGGATCATAATGCCGATCGGACAATTCAGATTAATGATGGAAGCACAGTATTGTCCTCGGCCAATTAGAGAGGCTAGAGTCCGAGAGTTCTTCTCCCCGCAGAGTTCAGAAGCATCTGTGACAGACATAATCAAGACTTTTAATCATCAGCTGACTTGTGTGCGACACTTGGTCAGGACGGAGGCAGCGAAGATTTTTCATTTTGATATGTGAATGAAGCCGGAGATTCAGCAGTATATGTCCGGATTTGAGTGTACTACCTTGCGATAATATCAGGACAAGGCGCTGGCCTACGACATGAAAGAGGCGGCGGTGGAGAAATCGATGGAGGCAAAGAAGCAAAAAGTGTCCGACAACTTCTCGGAGAACAAGAGTAGTGGGCCGCGCAAGGGCCAGTCTTCATTTTATTCGTCTAGGAAACCCCCGCATCTTTCTCAAGGTGGAAATAAGTTACGGACAACATCAATAGTTTCGGACGCATCAAAGAAGTGCTATAATTGTGGTCGACCAGGGCATATTTGACGTGATTGTCCCGTTCCTTCTGTGACTTGTTTTGAATGTGGGCAGGAAGGGCACCGTGCGAATTTTTGCGGAAATGTGATTAGATCATTTGGTACTCGCACTCCAACACCAGTTGTACCCCGTGTTTTGCACCTTGAGTTTCGGGGACGAAACTCTTTTTAAGGAGGGGAGTATGTAATATCCGGGGGTAATTTTTTTTGTGATACTGTTGAGTTGTACATATTCATTTGGAATTGTACAAGTGTTGTTGTTTTGGACTGATACAATGAATATTGTATTGGAATATTTCGGGATCGAAATATTTATACTTGTTGTCGGGTTGGTTTCGTCGTTTGAATGTTGGTTGGAGAGTTTGGATTTTTGGCTAAGTTCATATCCTTAGCGTACGCTACAGGTGTAGTGTTACGTACGCTAACGTGTTGCCATTACGTACGTTATGCCTGTAAGGTTACGTACGTAATGCTTGGTAGGTGACAGGAACCTTCCTCGTGGTTAACTTTCGGCCGGTGGGTCCCGAGCATCTTCCGATCGGATCTCACTATTGGAGTCAACGGACCCTTATGTACGTTAAGAGGTAAGCTCTACGTACGTAATGCAGGTCTTAATAACGTACGTAATAAGCTTTTGTTTACGTACGTTAAGGCCTTCGTATTTTAGTCCAGTTAGTTCTGGATTTAGCTTTACGTACGTTAATGTTTTTACATAGCGTACGTAAAGGCCCTTACGTACGTTAGCATGGGCGTATAACGTACGTAATAGACTTGTCAGTCTATTTATCTTGGTTTCGTATTTCATTTCCTCACGAACCAAAACACATTTTCTCTCCCTAGAATCGTCCGTTCGGACTTGTTATTGATGTTTAGCCCCTTCCAACTCGATCTTGATCATCCTAGCTTGGATTGAAGCTTGAGGTTGGAAGCTTGTTGGTGCTCCTTTGGTGTTTGGAGGATTTTTCTTGTTCTTCTTTGGTAAGTTCCCTCAATCTCTTGTTCTTCAAGTGATTTTCAAGTTTTTGTTGTTGTTTTCTTTGGGTATTGTTTGATTAATGGAGTATATCATGATTCTTCATGGTTTTGATAAACTTTTGATGAAGAACATGATGGTATTGCTTGAGCTGGATTATGTTCTTGATGTTTTAGATTGTTGGGAGGTTTTTAATCATGTCTAGGAAGGATTATGTTAAGATTGTTATATGATTAATATAGTCTTGAGATGATTATTGTTGTTGGTGGTGTTCTTGAAAGATTATAACCATTTTAGTAAGGATTTATGATGATGTAGGGGTGATTGTCATAATTTGGAAATGGTTGAGTGAATCTTGTTGTTCAATCCGAATTCATGAGGTTATGATGAAGGATTTTTATTTCAGACATCATGATTTTTGAGTTGATGATGTTCTTGGGGTGATAATGATAATATTGATAATATTATCATTGTAGGAGGATCGATTTGATGATATTGGTGATATTATCATTTTGAGATGTTTGTTTTGGTGATTGTTCTTAAGTGAATCTTGTTGAGTGGATTTCACAAGTGTTAAGAACGTAATGATCATGTTAATTGATCATCGAGGTGTTGGAGAATGTTAGAATTCATAGTTGAGAACTATGATATTCGTTCGTGCGGTGTGATCGATTCGTGTTTGAATCGGGCTTTGTCCTTGTCGTTGTTTTCTATTGATTTTGTGTTTTTGAATGAATCGTTTTCATTCAAGGTTGTTCGAGTGTTTGTGATCGTCGGGAGGCGCCGTTCGTCGTTTCGTGCCAGGACGTTGATCGTGGAAGGACTTCTCGCCTTCGGTTTGAGGCAAGTTTTATACTTGTACTGGTCAATGAGATTAATGTTATCATATATGTGTATGAATGTGTTGTATCATTTCGAGACATAGTCTCTTCGTGATTTATTGATATTTGGGGATTACTTGATACAATACCCTTCGGTGATTTTGCCAGTTGTGATTGTTATTCGTTAACGGCCGGTTTAAGGCATTGAGATTCTTGTTGTCGATAGCCGGTTCGCGGTATCGATGTATCGATTATTATTGTTGACGTTAATGTCGTTCTGAGGCATCGTTGAATCGTTATTATCGAATTGGAACTATTACTATGATGTTGCATTGGCCGATTGAAGGCGTTTGATATATTCGTTATCATATCTGTTTCGGTGGTCGGTTTAAAACGCCGGGATATCTATTCTACCGTATCATTTGTTATCGGTTGACCGTTCTAAGGCAATCGACGTATTTAATTGGGATTATCGAAGATAATTCCCATCCGTTGTAGAATTGTTTATCGACTGACCATTCTAAGGTAATCGAGATATTTAATTGGGATTATCGAAGATAATTCCCATCCGTTGTATCATTGGTTATCGATTAACCGTTCTAAGGTAATCGATGTATTTAATTGGGATTATCGAAGATAATTCCCATCCGTTGTATCATTGGTTATCGGTTGACCGTTCTAAGGCAATCGACGTATTTAATTGGGATTATCGAAGATAATTCCCATCCGTTGTGTCATCGTTATCGATTGACCGTTCTAAGGTAATCGATGTATTGAATTGGGGCTGTCAAGGATAGTTTCCATCCGTTGAGTTGTTGTGATCGATTGGCCATTCCAAGGCAGTCGATGTATTTGAATTGGGACCGCCGTGGACGGAGCCCATCCGTGAGTTATTGTTGTCGTGTTGGCCGACTCAAGGCAGCACGCTATTATTCTTGTGAATTTGGTAATCTTGGGATCGTTACTGTTGTATTGTGTTTTGGAGGCTAGTCTCGACTAGTGCTCGATGGGTAAGCTTGGGGCTTGAACCTTCGCGGTTGGTTTCCCAACACCTACAGTTCAGTAGGTCACGGTCACTGGGTGATCTCATTATGGGTAAGTCTGGGGCTTGAACCTTCGCGGTTGGTTTCCCAGCACTTGCGATTCAGCAGGTCACGGTCATTGGCTTCGGCCCTCATTGTGATACGGCTTCGTGCCGTGGCTTCGGCCCTCATTGTGATACGGCTTCGTGCCATGGCTTCGGCCCTCATTGTGATACGGCTTCGTGCCGTGGCTTCGGCCCTCATTGTGATACGGCTTCGTGCCGTGGCTTCGGCCCTCATTGTGATACGGCTTCGTGCCGTGGCTTCGGCCCTCATTGTGATACGGCTTCGTGCCGTGGCTTCGGCCCTCATTGTGATACGGCTTCGTGCCGTGGCTTCGGCCCTCATTGATACAGCTTCGGGATGTTTTGGCTTCGGGCCATTGTGATGATTGACAGCTTCGGCTGAGTGGTTTCATACCTTTGTAATATCTTGGCAGCTTCGTCTGAGGGGCTTTCAGGCCTTTATGATGTCTTGGTATTTCTGTTGGAGCCTTCGGGCATTGTGATTCATATCTGTTGCAGCCGTGGCTTGGTTTACCTTCGGGTAATGCATTGTTATGTTCCGTATTGATGATTCGCCATTGGGCACTTATGTTCTAACCTGTTGAGCAGGTATTGATCGTATGCCGTGGGCATAGTGTTTCAAGAATGCTCGATTCTTACTTTGGTTTGTGAGCATCTCGTCTACCATTGTTGTACTGTTCATTCTGCCTTTGGATGCATATCATGTTGTACATGTATTTGATATTCATTATCTGGATGACTGACCCCGTGGGGGCGGAACATGTTTTCATGTTTTAGGTGTTTGCGAGGAGAGAGTTGAAACACAGGGGCATGACGATGGCGACGAGGCATTTGAGCGATACTAGTCCGAGATATTTTGGTGTTCATATCAGTCAGACAGTTGGAGTACTCCAGTTTTGTTCAGTCCTTGTCATTTTGTATTACCCGAGCAAGGCTCGTGGATGTCGTTGTATTTTATTTAGGCCATGTAGGCCCACTGTTGTCATTGAAATTCCATATCGGAATATTATGTTGGATGTCAGTGTAGGGATTGTGATTCCCCTTTTGGTCAGTTTGTTGTATTTTAGTCATGTTCGCCTGGTGGATCTCCTGGTGTGGGGTCCACGGCACTGTAATAACCCAATGGGATTTGGGGGTGTTACATGCCTCGTCTCGATTATCCTCAGGTAAACGTTATTATCTCTCTCTCTCTCTCTTTCACTGGTTCTTTGTCACTCGTTCGTTAGTGCTTTTATTGCATCGCTTTGGTTGGAAATCAGTCACGCTCCTTGTGTATATAGATTCTGCGGTTTCTATTTCAATTTTTTCCTTGTTTTTGATTTCTATTTCATGTCTCTCCTCGTTTTAGGATGTGTGGGTTTGACTTTTGAAGTGGGGTGCAGAATCTGTTGCGGGTCTGGGAGATACATATATATAAATTTACCTTGCTGTGCTACGTGGTGTGCTATTTACTTGATGTTTGTCAGCAATTTTTTGGAGTCCTCTTATTCGTGTTGTCATTTATATGTGAGTTTTTTTTACTTTGCTTGCTGTAGTGCTAGTTTTGGGTTATATGTGGTGTGTGTTTTAGGTCGCTGAGCCTTGAGGAGGCTGCTGGCCAGAAAGGGAGTTATTTTATACTGTCAGGTTTATTTATGTTGGTAACTTGCTCATTATTTTATCCCTCTTGTTTGTTTGTTTGTCGTCGATTTGGGTCGGTTCGGGTCAGTACTCGCTCAGTTGTTCGAGGCATATTTTTGGCACCTCCTTCGTTCTTTTATTTTTTCTTGCTTCTCCAATGCCTTCGCTGATATTTTTTTCCTTCTTTATTTGTTGGGTGTATTTTAGGTGTTCTTGGATTATAGACGATGTTTGTGTTTCTACATATTTTCTGCATTTGTTTACATTTTTTATCGACTAACTGTATTTTTTTCCTTGCCCGATTTCTACCCGTTCATGAAATCAGGATTGCCAAATTTGTTTTGCCTTCGCTGCTCGGATTTCGCAGGTCACTTTTTCTTTCTCGTTATTTTATCTCGTGCTCTCGCTGATCTTTTTTCCTTTTTCGTGCATTAAGCTACATTTTTTGTTGGGTTGGTGTACTTTTATTGGCTAGCCCGATATTTTTTTGCTTCGTTCTGATTCTTTTTGCCCTCTCTGCTCAAATTTGGTTACCAAAATGTAATTTCTTGGAATTTAAATTCTCTGCCGACTAAAAAGAAAGGTCAGCAATGCTCGGCGTCAATTTCTCTGCTGCCGAAAAATGCAGGTTTAATCCATTTTTCGCATCATTGTTATTGACTGTGCATGTATACCTGATCTTGTTACCTTGTGTCATTTCATTTATCACTGAAATGATTGTATCCCTGGATCAGAAATTCTTTATAATAATGTCTGCCTTGATCATCAGGTAGAGTATCTTGAGCTCCATACGAACCGCAGTCGTAAAATGCCGCCATATTGTAACACCCCGAGATATTCGGAATAATTACAGCGCCGTAAACCCTTTAAGTAAGGATTTACAAGGCTAATTAAAAAAAAAGTAAATTTAAGACATCAATACTGCGGAAATTCAAGTTTGTGAAAACGTACAACTGGTTCAACGAGTAATTAGTACAACCATATCGAATTAATATCAATAAGACACGCGTACTCGAGTACAGAAACCAAACCAAGAAAAACAAATCTCCAATAACAATAAACATCACTGAACCCCTTCGTCGTCACGCCGGCATCGTGTCGCTTTCCCTGCTCCTCGGCTACCTGAACATCAAAACAAATGTCCACCCCCGAAGGGGTTAGCAAAACGATGCTAGTACAAGTATCATATTAAATAATTCGAATATGCATCAACAATACATAACAAGATACACCACACGGACTTCCGCTACCGGAATCCGACAATGCGAATCTACAAGATTCCATTACACAGCATGGGTATTCCAATGATCCAGCGCCCTCAGCATAGATCCCAAGATGATCCCGTCGGACCAACACGAGGTGGAAATAACCCGTCCAATGATCCAGCGCCCTCAGCCTAGATCCCAAGATGATCCCGTCGGACCAACACGAGGTGGACATCCGATCCAGCGCCCTCAGCATAGATCGTACAACGTATACAAACACAACTCATGCATATACATATGCCAAATCATTATGTTCATCAACATGAACATATAAACACTATATAACGAATACCATGGCAAATCAACGAAGTAAATATCATGTTCAACAACATGAATAATCATACGCATGCTCCAAAAAAAATACCGATATTAACATATCACGATACTTGCCTCGAAGATGGCAAGAACGATATACTTCAATGATCTCAACACTCTCGAAAGTCGCCTCCTTCGATCAACGTAGCAAGTTTGAACCTTAACAAAAGGAATGATATACAAATCATCTCAAGTCAAACAATGGCCTAACAATTCGGCCTACGGCCGAAAAGCTCAAAATAAACAATCTGTCTGGATTGCTTAGCGCGCGCTACGTACTTTACGTAACGTGCGCTAAGCTGGACTATTAGCGTACGCTATCGTATAAGACTAGCGTGCGCTAGCCATGGACTGGCAGTCTGACTCGGCAGGTCTCATAACGTACGCTACGTACGTTTCGTGCGTTAACTGAACCCCGATAGCGCACGTTAATTCACACATGTTAGCGTGCGCTAATCTTGCATGGCAGAATACTGCAAACCGAAAACTGGGTTGAATGGTGAAGAACTCATGAATTCTACCGTGATAATACAAGTTATCCTCGGGCATATCATGCTAACAAGGCTTGTGGAAGTTTTAAGATTATGAAATACAATTATACGGATAGTCATCTCAATATCATAATCCATCTACGATCTTTCAAGAAAAAATCTAAGTTCCGATCGTCTTACGATCCAAAACACATGATTCCAACGTGTACAACGTAGCAACTGGGTAATATCCGATTACTGACCATAAATCGATTTGAACATGCTTAGGAGTCCTCACAATAAGATGGTTCAAAGGTTCATACGATATATAGTGCCGATACGTCAAAAGTATCCTTCTAACTTGTGATGACCGATTAAAAACGAAATAACTTGCTATCAAAACATGATCAAACGACCCTTAGAACACTACTAGTATTGGTGAAGGATCACCTACCTCAACGTAGTGAAGAACACGGAGGAAACCGAAGCAATCCAACGTCGAAGGCTTGAACACCAATCTCCAATGATATACGATCTTCAATCTCGAACTAGGAGGTTGATACGAAGTGTTTAGGACGAAGGGAGTTATGTTCTAAGTGTAAGAGTTCGGGTTATGGGAGGAGAAAGAACTGAAATCACGAATAGGATGCTGTCCTATTTATAATAAATGGCTATTAGCGCGCGCTAGTCCCTGTTCGTAGCGTGCGCTAACGGCTGTCTGACTTAACTGAAGTCAGCACTTAGCGTGCGCTATTCACATGCCTGTAGCGTGCGCTAAGGCGTTGACTTGGCTTATCCCGAAAGCCGTCCAGGTTCATTCGACACAATCCGACAAGGGTCCCCCGGCCAGATCTCACCTACCGCACGTCTCAATCAATTTGACCACGCATAGCGTGCGCTAATGATCCCCTGTAGCGTGCGCTATGAATCCCTGTTAGCGTACGCTACACGCAGCCTGTAGCGTGCGCTACATGCACAGAATTTCAACCTTTAAATCACATACACGAAATTATACGCTCGACAACAACGGATTATGAAATACGGAGAATAGTACTCAGACAAAAGTACAATCATTACAATATCACAAGTTCAATTACATAACAGAAATCTCGGGTATTACATCCTTCCTCCCTAAAAAGAAGTTTCGTCCCGAAACTTAGGATGAAAACAACTCTGGATATTTAGCCTTCATACCGTCCTCCGTTTCCCAAGTGGCCTCTTCGACTCCATGTCGTGACCATTGTACTTTAACCAAGTGTATAGGTTTATTCCTCAATTGTTTGATCCGACTCTCAAGTATCTTGATTGGTCTTTCTTCGAAGGTGCCATCATTAGCTATCTCGATCTCGTTGAAATCAATGACGTGACTGGGGTCCGGTACATACTTCTGCAGTTGGGATACGTGAAACACATTGTGAACATGACTCAGCGATGGCGGTAAGGCCAACCTGTATGCTAAATCCCCAACTCTCTCTAGGATCTCAAATGGTCCGATATATCTTGGACTAAGCTTGCCTCTTCTCCCAAAACGGAAAATCCCTCGTGTAGGAGACACCTTCAATAGTACGTGGTCCCCAGCGTCGAACTCTAGAGGGAGACGACGTACATCGGCATAAGACTTCTGTCGACTCTGGGCAGTCAACAGTCTCTCTCGAATCAAAGCTATCTTCTCTTGAGCCTGAATAATCAATTCCGGTTCCGTCCCGATCAAATCCGAAGAATCATCCCAACTCAGGGGTGATCGGCATCTTCTCCCGTACAAAGCTTCAAATGGTGCCATCTTAATTGAAGCATGCCAACTATTATTGTAGGTGAATTCAACTAATGGCAAATGAACTTCCCAATCAGTTGACCAATCCAAAGCACAGGCTCTAAGCATGTCTTCTACAGTTTGAATAGTCCTTTCGGACTGACCGTCTGTTTGGGGATGATAAGCTGTGCTAAAGTTGAGCTCAGTCCCCAAAGCCTTGTGCACTGCCCTCCAGAAATGTGACACGAAACGACCATCTCGATCTGAAACAATGGTCTTCGGCGTCCCATGCAATCTGACTATCTCCGCAATAAATACTCGCGCCAATCTCTCGGGTCCCCATGTATCTTTGATTCCTAGGAAATGAGCCGACTTGGTTAGTCGATCAGCTACGACCCAAATCATGTTCATTCCCACTCTAGTCCTTGGCATACTGGTGATGAAATCCATCGAGATGTCCTCCCACTTCCATTCAGGGATCGGAAGCGGCTTTAACATTCCGGCAGGTCGCTGATGCTCAATCTTGACCTGCTGACAAGTCAAACACTTCGAAACGTACTGCCTCGTCCTTCTTCATATTCCCCACCAAGTTTTGTTTTAGATCCTTATACATTTTATCACGCCGGGTGAATAGAATAGGGCGCGTTATGAGCTTCTTTCAGAATAGTCCGTCTCAAATCATCATCATCGGGAACGCAAAGTCGACTTTGAAATCTCAGAACTCCATCATCTTGTATCACGAATCCTGGGGCTTTTCCTTTCTTTACTTCATCACATAATCGAAGGATCAGAGAATCGTCCAACTGCTTGGACTTGATCTTCTCGACTAGTGATGAAGTCAGTTCCATCACATAAAGTTGCCCTTGGATTCCTGGTGCCCATACTTCAATCCCTTCGCGGATCAGTTCTCGTTGAATGCTGGTCTGGGACGTAAGAGCTTCCAACACTCGAAGAGAAACAGGTTTACGGCTCAATGCATCGGCTACTACATTTGCTCTCCCCGGATGATAGAGAATCTCCAAGTCGTAATCCTTGATCAATTCCAGCCACCTTCTCTGCCTCATGTTTAATTCTTTCTGACTGAAAATGTATTTGAGGCTCTTATGATCTGTAAAGATCTGACAATGAGTGCCGTACAAATAATGTCGCCAAATTTTCAAGGCAAAGATCACAGCTGCTAGCTCCAGATCATGAGTCGGATAATTAACTTCGTACGGTTTCAATTGCCGAGAAGCATAAGCAATCACTTTATCCTTCTGCATCAACACACAACCCAAACCCTGGTTTGAAGCGTCGCTGTATACCATGAATCCATCAGTTCCCTCTGGCAGTGCTAATATAGGTGCTGTTGTCAGTCTCCTCTTAAGTTCGTCAAAACCAGCCTGGCATTTCTCATTCCACGTGAACTTTTGAGTTTTCTCAGAATAATGAGTGAGCGGACGAGCAATTTTGGAAAATCCTCTACAAAGCGGCGATAATATCCAGCAAGTCCTAAGAAGCTTCGGACTTCTTTCACGTTTTAGGAGCTTCCCACTCCAAGATTGCTTCGACTTTCTTCGGTCCACCGAACTCCGTCGGATGATATCACATGCCCAAGGAAGGTTACTTCCTTAAGCGAGTCGCATTTAGAAAGCTTAGCATACACTGCTCCTTTCTCAAGATGCTCAAAACCACACGTAAATGTTCAAGATGTTCCTCTGCGTCCTCGAATATATCGAATGTCACAATGAAAACGACCACAAATTTATCCAAGTACTCCAAGAATACCCGATTCATCAATTGTATGAATACCGCAGAGCATTGGTAAGTCCAAATGGCATCACTACAAATTCATAATGCCCTGCATCGATCCGAAAGCGATTTCGTATATCCGATCCCTTAATTCTCAACTGATGGTATCCTGATCGCAAGTCAATCTTCGAGAATACCCTTGCCCCTTGCAGTTGATCAAACAAGTCGTCGATCCGAGGTATAGGATACTTATTCTTGATCGTCATTTTGTTAAGCTCCCTGTAATCAATACACAGTCGGAGGGATCCGTCTTTCTTCCGGACAAAGAGAACGGGCGCTCCCCAAGGAGAAACGCTAGGTTGAATATAGCCCTTCTGTAACAATTCCTCCAGTTGCTTCTTGAGTTCATACATCTCGGTTGGCGCCATGCGGTATGGTGCCCTGGAAATAGGGGCTGCTCCAGGCTCTAATTCGATGGTGAATTCCACTTCTCTTTGCGGAGGTAACCCTGGTAGCTCGTCAGGAAATACATCTGAGAACTCATTCACAACTGAAATAGACGAGAGCTCTACTCCTTCCTCTTTCCTCATGGCATAACACCAAAGTCCATGACATCCCTGTTTCAGCAATTTTACGGCTTTCATTGCTTTGATCAATTTTCCCGAGCTTCCCGGTCTCCATCCTTGGAATAAGTGTTCGCACCGTCATCGGCAATGATAGAAATGACTCTCTCTCGTAATTCAGGATAGCTCCATAACGGTTGAGCCAATCGTCTCCGAGAATTAAATCGTCACCGTAGATGTCAACAACAATGAGATTCGACGGCCAATCTCTCCCTCCTATAGATACTGGAAAATCTCTAGCCTCTAGGGTTCCCACAATTCTCTCTCCACTCGGCAATCCCACAACATACGGTTCACAATCAATTAAGCACGAGATTTTTAAACGATTTACACAGTTCAATGATACAAAAGAATGTGTAGCTCCGAATCGAATAAAACACTAACTGGTTGCAAAAGGATCTGAATCGCACTGATGCAACATGTGTTCTCGATCGTCGATCTCCTCATTTCAGACAAAGCGCGGAGGAACGGACCCAAGACCTGGATGTCTCTCTCTTCCCAACGCTGCACAAATCCACTCGCCGTGTCTGGTTCACTTATCTCCTTAGGAACCAGTGGAGTGCGGGTACCAAAAGATCTAGTAGCGGCTCCACAGAAGGCCGCACGGTGCCCTTCTTGCCCACAATCGTAACAAGTCACAAAAGATGCGGGGCAATCACGTCGAATATGCTTTGCTCGACCACAATTGTAGCATTTCTTTGATGCGTCCGAAATCACGATGTTGTCCTAACTTCTTTCCGCCTCTAGAAGGATGTGGAGGTTTCTAGCCGAATAAAGGAAGACCGGCCCTTGCGGCCCCACCACTCTTGTTTTCTCGCAAAGCCGGGTCACCTTCTCGCTTCTTTGCCTCTACCGATTTCTCCACCGCCGCCTCTTTCATGTCGTAGGCAGCCGCTTTGTCTTGATACTGTCGCAACGTAGTACACTCGAATCCGGACATGTACCGCTGAATCTCCGGCTTCATCCGCATATCAAAATGAAAATCTTTTCGCCTCCGTTCGACCAAGTGTCGCACACAAGTCACCGATGATTAAAAGTTTTAATTACATCATCACGCGATGCCTCCGAACTCTGTGGTGAGAAAAACTCTCGGATCTTTGCCTCTCTAACTGGACGAGGACAATACTGTGCTTCCATCATTTGTTTGAATTCCGTCCAATCCGCATTATGATTCTCGGGTCGAATAGCTTCCCACCAATCAAAGGCCTCCCCAGTCAGAAAATACTGGGCAATAGGAACCTTCCGGTCCTCGGGACAGTTAAGACCCTCGAATATCTTCTCCAACTCCTTGAGCCAGTGATCCCAAGTAAGTGCCTCAGCAGATCCGTCAAATTTTGGCGGGTGCAATTTAACCACCTCAGCAAGCCATCTGTCTCCCCGGTTATCCTCGTGGTGCTGCTGTCCCATCGCCGTCTGCATGCGATCAACGACCTGAGCGAACTAGTTTATCTGCGCCACCACCTGTTGAAGCACTCCCGGCATGTTGGGATTTGCGTCATCATTCGCTGATCCCTGCTGCCCTCCAGAATGGGAATCGGTTCGACTAGCCGATATTTCTGGGGTAGTTGCGGAATCCTCATGTCTCATGTTACCACGTCCGCGTCCACGACCGCGTCCGCGTCCACGTCCTCCTCTCAACATACTGTAAACGCAATTTCTCAATATCCAGAACAAAATTTTTGAAATAAGGTCCGTCAATAGTCACAAAACAGTAATTAAGTAAAACGGTAGTATAAGAGATTAAGAGACTTACAACCACGGTCCACATGACGACTTGGCCGAACAAAGTGATGTTACAAACGACCGTAAATCAATTAACGTAAATGCACTCCAACTAAAACCCGACTGCCAAGATATCCATGAATCTTAGCTCCGATACCATATTCTGTAACACCCCGAGATATTCGGAATAATTACAGCGCCGTAAACCCTTTAAGTAAGGATTTACAAGGCTAATTAAAAAAAAAAAAAAGTAAATTTAAGACATCAATATCATGGAAATTCAAGTTTGTGAAAACGCATAACCGGTTCAACGAGTAATTAGTACAACCATATCGAATTAATATCAATAAGACACGCGTACTTAGTACGTAAACCAAACCAAGAAAAACAAATCTCCAATAACAATAAACATCATGAACCCCTTCGCCGCCACGCCGCATCGTGGGTCAGCTTTCCTGCTCCTCGGCTACCCGAACATCAAAACAAATGTCCACCCCGAAGGGGTTAGCAAAACGATGCTAGTACAAGTATCATATTAAACAATTCGAATATGCATCAACAATACATAACAAGATACACCACACGGACTTCCGCTACCGGAATCCGACAATGCGAATCTACAAGATTCCATTACACAGCATGGGCATTCCAATGATCCGGCTTCTCGGATAGATCCCAAGATGATCCCGTCGGACCAACACGAGGTGGAAATAACCCGTCCAATGATCAAGCGCCCTCAGCCTAGATCCCAAGATGATCCCGTCGGACCAACACGAGGTGGACATCCGATCCAGCGCCCTCAGCATAGATCGTACAACGTATACAAACACAACTCATGCATATACATATGCCAAATCATTATGTTCATCAACATGAACATATAAACACTATATAACGAATACCATGGCAAATCAACGAAGTAAATATCATGTTCAACAACATGAATAATCATACGCATGCTCCAAAAAAAATACCGATATTAACATATCACGATACTTGCCTCGAAGATGGCAAGAACGATATACTTCAATGATCTCAACACTCTCGAAAGTCGCCTCCTTCGATCAAGGTAGCAAGTTTGAACCTTAACAAAAGGAATGATATACAAATCATCTCAAGTCGAACAATGGCCTAACAATTCGGCCTACGGCCGAAAAGCTCAAAATAAACAATCTGTCTGGATTGCTTAGCGCGCGCTACGTACTTTACGTAACGTGCGCTAAGCCGGACTGTTAGCGTACGCTATCGTATAAGACTAGCGTGCGCTAGCCACGGACTGGCAGTCTGACTCGGCAGGTCTCATAACGTACGCTACGTACGTTTCATGCATTAACTGAACCCTGATAGCGCACGTTAATTCACACATGTTAGCGTGCGCTAATCTTGCATGGCAGAATACTGCAAACCGAAAACTGGGTTGAATGGTGAAGGACTCATGAATTCTACCGTGATAATACAAGTTATCCTCGGGCATATCATGCTAATAAGGCTTGTGGAAGTTTTAAGATTATGAAATACAATTATACGGATAGTCATCTCAATATCATAATCCATCTACGATCTTTCAAGAAAAAATCTAAGTTCCGATCGTCTTACGATCCAAAACACATGATTCCAACGTGTACAACGTAGCAACTGGGTAATATCCGATTACTGACCATAAATCGATTTGAACATGCTTAGGAGTCCTCACAATAAGATGGTTCAAAGGTTCATACGATATATAGTGCCGATACGTCAAAAGTATCCTTCTAACTTGTGATGACCGATTAAAAACGAAATAACTTGCTATCAAAACATGATCAAACGACCCTTAGAACACTACTAGTATTGGTGAAGGATCACCTACCTCAACGTAGTGAAGAACACGTAGGAAACCGAAGCAATCCAACGTCGAAGGCTTGAACACCAATCTCCAATGATATACGATCTTCAATCTCGAACTAGGAGGTTGATACAAAGTGTTTAGGACGAAGGGAGTTATGTTCTAAGTGTAAGAGTTCGGGTTATGGGAGGAGAAAGAACTGAAATCACGAATAGGATGCTGTCCTATTTATAATAAATGGCTATTAGCGCGCGCTAGTCCCTGTTCGTAGCGTGCGCTAACGGCTGTCTGACTTAACTGAAGTCAGCACTTAGCGTGCGCTATTCACATGCCTGTAGCGTGCGCTAAGGCGTTGACTTGGCTTATCCCGAAAGCCGTCCAGGTTCATTCGACACAATCCGACAAGGGTCCCCCGGCCAGATCTCACCTACCGCACGTCTCAATCAATTTGACCACGCATAGCGTGCGCTAATGATCCCCTGTAGCGTGCGCTATGAATCCCTGTTAGCGTACGCTACACGCAGCCTGTAGCGTGCGCTACATGCACAGAATTTCAACCTTTAAATCACATACACGAAATTATATGCTCGACAACAACGGATTATGAAATACGGAGAATAGTACTCAGACAAAAGTACAATCATTACAATCTCACAAGTTCAATTACATAACAGAAATCTCGGGTATTACACATATTGCCAGAAATCTGTATTGCCGCTGACTGTGCTCAATATATTAGTAGTATTTTTGGTAAATACCATATGTTAAACTCAAAATGAAACTGGTACCTAAATTTCAATAATATCTAATTTTAAGAGAATTAAGTGGTCGTTTGGTTCACCGGCGAATATGGGATTGAAATTAGAAATCAGGTTGAGATGGTATCGGGTTGAGATATCATTCATGATATCATATGTTTGGTTGAGTGGTGGAATGAATATTGTTGCGTAAATATTTTTTTTGTAATTACTTTAATCAATTTAAAATATTAATGTAAATAATATTCTATTAATACGACATGTAACTCAGCTCGATTGCAAATTACTACCTCCTTCCTAAAATGATTGCCAAATTTTGATTTGAAAACTAAACGGGATTCGACTTGTTTTAATATTTGACAATCTAATTGACATGTTTTAACTAAATCACGGCACATTTTTTTTTCTCAAAATAAAAATCTAATGTAGGCATTTCTTTTAGTTGGTTTTGAACTTTTTAATTTTAATAATTATACTACTTTTTATGAGGTAGCCAATAACTAAAAGCCAAACTTATTTTATAATTTCAAATACATTAACATAATTAATAAACCAACTATTGAAACCAGTCGAGTGAAACGAACATCCTGCTGCGTTTTTTTCTAATGTAATATATTTACCATAAATAAATATATAAGCTTTTTCACGCACATACAAATGGTAGTATTAATCTCTTCGACTTTGTTTTGTTATTCTTGTTCTCTTCGAATTCTCCGCCATCGGAATCACGACAATCCGACGTCGTCGTCTTCTAATCCTTGCCCTTATTCGTCCTATCCCAATTCATCGTATTTTCGCCCAGGCCATAATTGGAATTTCATGACATTCTCAGGTAATCACTCGCTCCTTAAAATAAATATGTATCTTTCCGTCTTTTAACTGTGGGTTTCACAACTTTTCTCGGACACTTATGTGTCGGAAAGAATTGGATGTTAAATTATGGCCAAGATTTTCACTATCTTGAAATATCTATGCAGTGGAGTTGTGGAATTTCTGTAATATCCGCAATTTTCGATTTTCGGTAAATTTCTTTTTTCGGCCGAAGTCCGTTTTGACGACTCGCTCATGACCGTTTCGTCATTCTGAGAATGATTAATTCTACACTTTTTGACATCCGAGTTCGTTTCGGTGTCGTTTTGCTGAGTTTTGTGATTTTTAGCGACTTTTCCGCACTCGAGTTCGATTCTCGTGAATCTCGTTCGAAACTGCTGTTTCGAGTTTCCCGTAAGTCCGTTTAACTTTGTTAGACGTGTTGTGAACTTCGGTTTGGTTACTCGATCACGTATCGTGATTTCGGACATTTTGGGCCATTTTCGTAATTTCCCAAAGTTTGGGGTAATTACCTTCCGTTGTCGAATTTCGAGTCTTCGGGTAGTCGGAATCGTGTGTTATATTAGCTTTTAGATTCGTCTTTGCGAGTATTTCGTAACCGTATCTTCGATTCGTATTCAGGTTCGGGTTTCGGGGTCGTTCGGGCCGTCGGAGTTGGCCCCGACCGAGTCATGACCGGCACTGGGCCTCAGCCGCGCCGCCGAGTTACGGCCGGTAGTGCTCGGCAGCTTGTATCGTGGGCCGAGGCACATGCCGGGCAGGCTGCACACTGCTGAGTCATCGCGCGCACACCTGGCCCGGCCGCAGACACTCATGTTTCATTTATCGGCCAACCCCTCTGTACCGCGAGCCGCGGCACATGCCGGCAGGGCCGCGCACACTGCCGGGTCACTGCCGCGGCACACTCGTCTGGGCCACGGCACACTGCCGAGCCCTGGGAGCAATTTTGGGCCTGTGTCGCGGCACACTTCGGCTGGGCCGCGGCACACAGTGCAGATCAGCCTATTTAATGGCCTGGACGTGGATCTCTCGGCCATTTTCCATTTTTTCCTTCGTTTTCGCGACCCTTCGACGGAATTTGAGGGTTTTTGATCGGGAACATCATAGAACATCATTTTTGGAAGGCTTGTGTTGATTATATAATCATCTAATCCGTGTTCTTCATCCAAATCGAGGTATTTTGGCTTGAACCCTTGTTTTTGAAGATTTTAGGGATTTTCCTTTTGATTTTGATTCCAATCCGTTTCTAATCAATTAGTTGTTGTATAAACGTTGTTTTGGACGTGTTCTATGGATTGTATATCCGTATTTCGAGTTCGTAGAATCCAATCGGGATTTTTTTGATTTTCTAAAGAACCTTGAACATTTAGTATCCGATTAAATGTCTCAAAGGGTTCCCTTCAATTCTTGACCGTGTTTTCCTTTGTTTTCAATTGTTATTCTCATAGTAACCGTGTTTCCGTTGGATTTCACGGAGGATTGTAGGTGTTCGGGGTTTTCCGGATTGTGCCATATTCATAAGAATATTTGGGTGCCGACTATCGAGGCAAGTATTTTACTATACGAATTGTGTCTTGTGAATAGGGACGTCGTGTTATGGTTGTGATGCATTGGTTTACTTTCGTGAATATGTTTCGTATGAATTGGTTATTATGAATGATTGATGGTAGCGATAATACCATCACCTAGTTAACATCGTGGAATTGTGTTGGATGTGCAAATCATCTAAATTGTGCCGGGCGTGATTGTTCATTGTTGAGTTTTTGTGATGATTATGATATTTGTGTTGTTTTGATTTACATACTTGATTATGCATTTCGGTGTAATGTGGAATGGCTTGACATTTGATGATTATGAATTGTGTCGTGTCGAGGTGTGTGTGTGTTCCAGGTAGGGTCTGACGAGACCTCTGGAGTTCGGTACATGATGTGTACGAACAAGGTGTGTGATCCAGGTAGGGTCTGACGAGGCCTCTGGAGTTCGGTACATGATGTGTACGAATGATGTATGTGGTCGGGTAAGGTCCGTCGAGGCCTCCGGAGTTCGGTACATGATGTGTTCGAACAGAGTGTGTGGTCCGGGTAAGGTCCGTCGAGGCCTCCGGAGTTCGGTACATGACGTGTACGAACAACGGTCGTATAGCAGTGATTGTTTGTATAACTTTTTAAATACGGGTCTCAGACCCATAATGATATCTCATCTATTGTGTTTTGAAAAGAGAATCGGGTCAAAGCCCTAATGTTTTCAAAAAGGCTTTGTAAAGTGGGACTCGAGGTCCAAAAGAATTTCTGCTTTAAAAATCCCCGAGATGATGTGTTCCTTTTCAAATATCTCTTGCTTGAGTTCAAAATTAATAAAACTTCTCGGGAACATTTGATAATTGATTTCCATATTAAATTCGTAGTTGCTATTTGCTTGTTGCATTTCGTATCGTTTTTATACTTGCACTAGTAAAACAGTGGAGTTTTACTAACCCCAGAGTAATCGGGGGTGGATGTCTGCTCAAGGCCCTGTACATGCGGAGTTCGGGAGCATCACAGGATTGGCACAAGGGGATGACGAGTGCGATACTAATCACGAGTCGAGAGTTGGTAGAGTTTGGTTGTATTGTTAGAGTTGATTCGGTCTTCCGCAGATTGTGTTTCACCCATGTGTGGGTAATGTTGTTAGTCGATTACATTGATAGAGTTGTGTGACCTCACTCTGCATGTGTTTATGTGTAAGTGACCCTAGCAGTGTATTATTATAATGTTTGGCCCTGGCCGGCAAGCATTTGGTTGTTTATGGATGTTTAGCCTGGTAGATCCTTGTGGAAAGGGTCTACGGCGTGTAATATTCCCATACGGTTTTGGGGGTGTTACATTTATGGTATCGAGCTTAGGTTGCGGAAACCTAGGTCAGCCGTGTCGAGCTGCCGTGATTTGTCGAGTAATGTGTTGTCTGGTCGTTCGAGTCGTCAGGTGACAAGTTGAGTTATGCGTAGTCACAACATGTCGGTTATGTTGTCGGACGAGATTAGTATCGTGGGCGACCGTCACCTCCGTGCGACCTGTGGATGTATGTCTCCTCCTTTATGCGTAATGCCTGTGTATCTCGATTTTATCTTAGTGAGTTAATTGCGGTGCACAATTTTATTTACACAGTATTGTGTAATATAGTGGTGTTTAATACTTGACACATAGTATGTGTATAGAACTGGGCACATTATTGTTTTGTCTTTGAACCACCGGGTGGTGTGGTATGGTGTGAAAGTTGTAAACCTTGATGGATTCTGTGGAGGTATCAACGATAGAGTTTGTGGGAAACTCCGATGAATGATTTCGCTGTGTATTTAAACTTGATACCACGAGATGCATTTGATTTAATTGGCGACTCAGTTGCCATTTGAGTATGTGGTTTTAAATTATCGCTTTTGGAATGTTGTAATTTTGTCCGCGATGGGTAAGTTTGAGAGTGTTTTCTGAAGGACTTTACAGTTTGAGAATTTTTGTAAAAATCAATTTTTGGAAAATATTTTGGTGGTGCGGTCAAACCACGGTCTATTTGAATTTTTAAAAATTTGTTAAATTTTGACAAATGAGCCGAGTATTTTCAAATGACTCAATCAGACGGTATACAAAAAATGTGTTTTGAAGTACTTCAAACATTGTAAAATATTACCGTCGTTTTGATTATGAACTAAAGGATTTTGGAAAATTTTTATTTTGCAGAACGATTTATGGTCTTCGGAATTTTGAACTTCATATGTACACGTGTTGGGACTAAGTGGTTGTGATAAGTTGTGGTGTTGTTGTGCTCGCCGGAGAATGTTCGGTGTTTTCTAAATGTTGAGATACATGGTTTTGATTGAACGACCGAGGTATTAAAAGTGTTTTCAAAAATTTCATTTCACCAAAATTTTTCAAACTTGAGAATTTTAAAATTTTATCATTTGAATAATACCCCGGAAATATTTTATTTTATTGCTAATGTGTGGTTTTGACCGTGTTTGATTTGAAAAAAAAAATCCAAACATCTCTGTTGATGTGACTGTGTAAATTATTTTTGAATGAAGTCCTAAAATTACAGTGTTAGTTCGTACACTTGTGTGATGACTTGGAGTTGATGTTTTATCGTACTGCTATCTATCGTCCTATGTTGACGTTGTGATGTTTGTTTGGTTGCATTATTCTGATTGGACGTCCGTTCAGTATGCCGAGAGGTCGAGGCCGAGAACGTGGTCGTAGTCGTGGTCGTGATCAGGTGCGTGAGAGGGTGACTCGTTCGTTGTCGAATGCCAATCAGCTCAGTATGGACGGTCATGATGACCCATCAGATGATCAGCAGCAAACTTCTAGGGGTAACGTTGACATTGGCGCCACCACGATCCTTCGTCAGGTGGCTGACCAGTTAGCGTATATGAACCAGACCGTACACCGTGATGGGATTCCGGATGAGGATAACGGAGCTAGTAAGTGGTTACGATCTATGATGAGAATGCATCCGCCCCGTTTCGTAGGTTCTTCGGACTCGTTAGGCTGGGAGGACTGGCTTTTCCAATTGGACAGGACATTTGATGCTGTAGCTTGCCCCGATGAGAGAAGAGTACCCATCGCCCAATACCTGCTTGACAGGGAAGCGGCACACTGGTGGGAGGCCGTAGCGCCTAGTGATCGTACAGCTACTTGGGCCGAATTCAAGACTGCTATGGAGGCCGAGTATTGTCCACCGCCTGTTAAGGAATGTAGAATTATTGAGTTTTTCTCGGCTATGCCCCGGGATGTGTCTATATCTCAAGCAATAGTCGATTACAATCGACAGCTGTGCTACGTTCGAGATCAAGTGCGAAGTGACACAGATAAGGTTCGTTACTTTGATATGCGTATGAAACCTCAGGTTCGGCAGTGTATGGCCCCTTTTATGTGTACAACTCTGAAGGACTATCAAGATCGAGCCTTAGCATTTGAAATGGCTATAATGTCTACCGAGTCCGTATCGAGCAAAGAAGGTAAGATCCCCGTTGACGACGGAAGTAAGGGAATTGGGATTCCCACGCCTCAACCCTCGTATCAGCCGAGTATGGGACCTTCTCGGTCAGCTAGAGAATCCAAAGGACCCAAGCCGATGTCTTTGAGTTCTGGTAATGCTCCTAGGTGTTTCAACTGTAACGTTCTAGGCCACAAACGCGTGCATTGTAAGAAACCGCCAGTGACTTGTTATAATTGTGGACACGAGGGGCATCGAGTTCAGTACTGTGAGATTGTTGCCGAGATGATAAGGGACCGGAGTACCATTCCTACTTCCGGCGGGCACAGTGATGTCCAGTGAAAGTGTTTTTGGTACTAGTTACGCGGATTGTTTCTCGTGTAGAGAGGTATCCTGTGACGTTTTTACGTTTGGAACTTTTTTAAATGATATTCTGTTTTGAATAAGTTCCGGTATAGTTGTTGAACATACAGAGGCGTGATAGTGGATCGCGGGGTCATGAACATGGTATTTTATTATGTGTCGTTATATTTTGTTTCGTATCACTGTGATAACCTTAATTTAAGTTTCGGGACGAAACTTATTTTTTTATATGATAGAATGTAATATCCAATATTCTCGTTTTCTGTTATCTTGAATTGTTTGTGTTTTGACGCCGGACATTTTCTTGTTGATGAGTAACGGAGTGATTTCAATCATGATATTCTAATTGTTTCTTTCACATAGCCGTTCTAGTCGGGTGCGGCTTGTTGTCGCGTGCGTTTCTTTGATTTAATGTGTGCATATGATGTGATGTAAATTGCTCGTTATTGTTTCAAATCATAGGTAGTGGCGTTGTGTTGGTCGTCGTGGGGCGTGTTTTCACGCTGTATGCTCTTTCGCGTTGCTTGTAACGTTTCGCAGTTGGGCGCGATTTTTTTTTCGGTTCTTGTGTATCTAGTTGAGTTTTCCTGACGGGATATTGCTTCTCCCTACTTGTTTTAAGTTTCGGGACGAAACTTCTTTTAAGGAGGGTAGAATGTAATATCCGCAATTTTCGATTTTCGGCAAATTTCTTTTTTCGGCCGAAGTCCGTTTTGACGACTCGCCCAGGACCGTTTCGTCATTCTGAGAATGATTAATTCTACACTTTTTGACATCCGAGTTCGTTTCGGTGTCGTTTTGCTGAGTTTCGTGCTTTTAAGCGACTTTTCCGCACTCGAGTTCGATTCTCGTGAATCTCGTTCGAAACTGCTGTTTCGAGTTTCCCGTAAGTCCGTTTAACTTTGTTAGACGTGTTGTGAACTTCGGTTTGGTTATTCGATCACGTATCGTGATTTTCGGACATTTTGGGCCATTTTCGTAATTTCCCAAAGTTTGGGGTAATTACCTTCCGTTGTCGAATTTCGAGCCTTCGGGTAGTCGGAATCGTGTGTTCTATTAGCTTTTAGATTCGTCTTTGCGAGTATTTCATAACCGTATCTTCGATTCGTATTCAGGTTCGGGTTTCGGGGTCGTTCGGGCCGTCGGAGTTGGCCCCGACCGAGTCATGACCGGCACCGCCTGGGCCGGCTACTGCCGAGTTACGGCCAGAGTGCTCGGCAGCTTGTACTGCGGCCGCGGCACATGCCGGCAGGCCGCGGCACCTGCTGAGTCATCCGCCATGCACACCCATCCGGGCCGCGGCACACTCATGTTTCATTTATCGGCCAACCCCTCTGTACCGCGAGCCGCGGCACATGCCGGCAGGGCCGCGGCACACTGCCGGGTCACTGCCGCGGCACACTCGTCCGGGCCGCGGCACACTTCCGAGCCCTGGGAGCAATTTTGGGCCTGTGCCGCGGCACACTTCGGCTGGGCCGCGGCACACAGTGCAGATCAGCCTATTTAATGGCCTGGACGTGGATCTCTCGGCCATTTTCCATTTTTTCCTTCGTTTTCGCGACCCTTCGATGAAATTTGAGGGTTTTTGATCGGGAACATCATAGAACATCATTTTTGGAAGGCTTGTGTTGATTATATCATCATCTAATCCGTGTTCTTCGTCCAAATTGAGGTATTTTGGCTTGAACCCTTGTTTTTGAAGATTTTAGGGATTTTCCTTTTGATTTCGATTCCAATCCGTTTCTAATCAATTAGTTGTTGTATAAACGTTGTTTTGGACGTGTTCTACGGATTGTATATCCATATTTCGAGTTCGTTGGAATCCAACCGGGATTTTTTTGGTTTTCTAAGGAACCTTGAACATTTAGTATCCGATTAAATGTCTCAAAGGGTTCCCTTCAATTCTTGACCATGTTTTCCTTTGTTTTCAATTGTTATTCTCATAGTAATCGTGTTTCCGTTGGATTTTACGGAGGATTGTAGGTGTTCGGGGTTTTCCGGATTGTGCCATATTCGTAGGAATATTCGGGTGCCGACCATCGAGGCAAGTATTTTACTATACGGATTGTGTCTTGTGAATAGGGACGTCGTGTTATGGTTGTGATGCATTGGTTTACTTTCGTGAATATGTTTCGTATGAATTGATTATTATGAATGATTGATGGTAGCGATAATACCATCACCTAGTTAACATCGTGGAATTGTGTTGGATGTGCAAATCATCTAAATTGTGCCGGGCGTGATTGTTCATTGTTGAGTTTTTTTGATAATTATGATATTTGTGTTGTTTTGATTTACATACTTGATTATGCATTTCGGTGTAATGTGGAATGGATTGACATTTGATGATTATGAATTGTGTCGTGTCGAGGTGTGTGTGTTCCAGGTAGGGTCTGACGAGACCTCTGGAGTTCGGTACATGATGTGTACGAACAAGGTGTGTGATCCAGGTAGGGTCTGACGAGGCCTCTGGAGTTCGGTACATGATGTGTACGAATGATGTATGTGGTCGGGTAAGGTCCGTCGAGGCCTCCGGAGTTCGGTACATGATGTGTACGAACAGAGTGTGTGGTCCGGGTAAGGTCCTTCGAGGCCTCCGGAGTTCGGTACATGACGTGTACGAACAACGGTCGTATAGTAGTGATTGTTTGTATAACATTTTAAATACGGGTCTCAGACCCATAATGATATCTCATCTATTGTGTTTTGAAAAGAGAATCGGGTCAAAGCCCTAATGTTTTCAAAAAGGCTTTGTAAAGTGGGACTCGAGGTCCAAAAGAATTTCTGCTTTAAAAATCCCCGAGATGATGTGTTCCTTTTCAAATATCTCTTGCTTGAGTTCAAAATTAATAAAACTTCTCGGGAACATTTGATAATTGATTTCCATATTAAATTCGTAGTTGCTATTTGCTTGTTGCATTTCGTATCGTTTTTATACTTGCACTAGTAAAACAGTGGAGTTTTACTAACCCCCGAGTAATCGGGGGGTGGATGTCCTGCTCAAGGCCTGTACATGCAGTTCGGGAGCAGTCACAGGATTGGCACAAGGGGATGACGAGCTGCGATACTAATCACGAGTCGAGAGTTGGTAGAGTTTGGTTGTATTGTTAGAGTTGATTCAGTCTTCCGCTGTATTGTGTTTCGACCCATGTGTGGGTAATGTTGTTAGTCAGTTCTGTTGATAGAGTTGTGTGACCTCATTGGTCTGTGTGTTTATGTGTAAGTGACCCTAACGGTCTGTATTATTATAATGTTTGGCCCTGGCCGGGCAAGCATTTGGTTGTTTATGGATGTTTAGCCTGGTAGATCCTTGTGGAAAGGGTCTACGGCGTGTAATATTCCCATACGGTTTTGGGGGTGTTACATTTATGGTATCAGAGCTTAGGTTGCGGAAACCTAGGCTGTCGTGTCGAGCCAAGCCGTGATTTGTCGAGTAATGTGTTGTCTGGTCGTTCGAGTCGTCAGGTGACAAGTTGAGTTGTGCGTAGTCACAACATGTCGGTTATGTTGTCGGACGAGATTAG
This sequence comes from Orobanche coerulescens, assembly GCA_033398695.1. Classification (NCBI taxonomy): domain Eukaryota; kingdom Viridiplantae; phylum Streptophyta; class Magnoliopsida; order Lamiales; family Orobanchaceae; genus Orobanche; species Orobanche coerulescens. Next base: position 12,916,737 of record CM065809.1, read on the forward strand.
TATCGTGGGCGACCGTCACCTCCGTGCGACCTGTGGATGTATGTCTCCTCCTTTATGCGTAATGCCTGTGTATCTCGATTTTATCTTAGTGAGTTAATTGCGGTGCACAATTTTATTTACACAGTATTGTGTAATATAGTGGTGTTTAATACTTGACACATAGTATGTGTATAGAACTGGGCACATTATTGTTTTGTCTTTGAACCACCGGGTGGTGTGGTATGGTGTGAAAGTTGTAAACCTTGATGGATTCTGTGGAGGTATCAACGATAGAGTTTGTGGGAAACTCCGATGAATGATTTCGCTGTGTATTTAAACTTGATACCACGAGATGCATTTGATTTAATTGGCGACCACAGTTGCCATTTGAGTATGTGGTTTTAAATTCATTGCTTTTGGTATGTTGTAATTTTGTCCGCGATGGGTAAGTTTGAGAGTGTTTTCTGAAGGACTTTACAGTTTGAGAATTTTTGTAAAAATCGATTTTTGGAAAATATTTTGGTGGTGCGGTCAAACCACGGTCTATTTGAATTTTTAAAAATTTGTTAAATTTTGACAAATGAGCCGAGTATATTCAAATGACTCAATCAGACGGTATACAAAAAATTTGTTTTGAAGTACTTCAAACATTGTAAAATATTACCGTCGTTTTGATTATGAACTAAAGGATTTTGGAAAATTTTTATTTTGCAGAACGATTTATGGTCTTCGGAATTTTGAACTTCATATGTACACGTGTTGGGACTAAGTGGTTGTGATAAGTTGTGGTGTTGTTGTGCTCGCCGGAGAATGTTTCGGTGTTTTCTAAATGTTGAGATACATGGTTTTGATTGAACGACCGAGGTATTAAAAGTGTTTTCAAAAATTTCATTTCACCAAAATTTTTCAAACTTGAGAATTTTAAAATTTTATCATTTGAATAATACCCCGGAAATATTTTTTTTTATTGCTAATGTGTGGTTTTGACCGTGTTTGATTTGAAAAAAAAAATCCAAACATCTCTGTTGATGTGACTGTGTAAATTATTTTTGAATGAAGTCCTAAAATTACAGTGTTAGTTCGTACACTTGTGTGATGACTTGGAGTTGATGTTTTATCGTACTGCTATCTATCGTCCTATGTTGACGTTGTGATGTTTGTTTGGTTGCGTTATTCTGATTGGACGTCCGTTCAGTATGCCGAGAGGTCGAGGCCGAGAACGTGGTCGTAGTCGTGGTCGTGATCAGGTGCGTGAGAGGGTGACTCGTTCGTTGTCGAATGCCAATCAGCTCAGTATGGACGGTCATGATGACCCATCAGATGATCAGCAGCAAACTTCTAGGGGTAACGTTGACATTGGCGCCACCACGATCCTTCGTCAGGTGGCTGACCAGTTAGCGCATATGAACCAGACCGTACACCGTGATGGGATTCCGGATGAGGATAACGGAGCTAGTAAGTGGTTACGAGCTATGATGAGAATGCATCCGCCCCGTTTCGTAGGTTCTTCGGACTCGTTAGGCTGGGAGGACTGGCTTTTCCAATTGGACAGGACATTTGATGCTGTAGCTTGCCCCGATGAGAGAAGAGTACCCATCGCCCAATACCTGCTTGACAGGGAAGCGGCACACTGGTGGGAGGCCGTAGCGCCTAGTGATCGTACAGCTACTTGGGCCGAATTCAAGACTGCTATGGAGGCCGAGTATTGTCCACCGCCTGTTAAGGAATGTAGAATTATTGAGTTTTTCTCGGCTATGCCCCGGGATGTGTCTATATCTCAAGCAATAGTCGATTACAATCGACAGCTGTGCTACGTTCGAGATCAAGTGCGAAGTGACACAGATAAGGTTCGTTACTTTGATATGCGTATGAAACCTCAGGTTCGGCAGTGTATGGCCCCTTTTATGTGTACAACTCTGAAGGACTATCAAGATCGAGCCTTAGCATTTGAAATGGCTATAATGTCTACCGAGTCCGTATCAGTAGCGAAGAAGCAGAAGATCCCCGTTGACGCATCGGGAAGTAAGGGAATTGGGATTCCCACGCCTCAACCCTCGTATCAGCCGAGTATGGGACCTTCTCGGTCAGCTAGAGAATCCAAAGGACCCAAGCCGGTGTCTTTGAGTTCTGGTAATGCTCCTAGGTGTTTCAACTGTAACGTTCTAGGCCACGAACGCGTGCATTGTAAGAAACCGCCAGTGACTTGTTATAATTGTGGACACGAGGGGCATCGAGTTCAGTACTGCGAGATTGTTGCCGAGATGATAAGGGACCGAGTACCATTCCTACTTCCGGCGGGCACAGTGATGTCCAGTGAAAGTGTTTTTGGTACTAGTTACGCGGATTGTTTCTCGTGTAGAGAGGTATCCTGTGACGTTTTTACGTTTGGAACTTTTTTAAATGATATTCTGTTTTGAATAAGTTCCGGTATAGTTGTTGAACATACAGAGGCGTGATAGTGGATCGCGGGGTCATGAACATGGTATTTTATTATGTGTCGTTATATTTTGTTTCGTATCACTGTGATAACCTTAATTTAAGTTTCGGGACGAAACTTATTTTTTTATATGATAGAATGTAATATCCAATATTCTCGTTTTCTGTTATCTTGAATTGTTTGTGTTTTGACGCCGGACATTTTCTTGTTGATGAGTAACGGAGTGATTTCAATCATGATATTCTAATTGTTTCTTTCACATAGCCGTTCTAGTCGGGTGCGGCTTGTTGTCACGTGCGTTTCTTTGATTTAATGTGTGCATATGATGTGATGTAAATTGCTCGTTATTGTTTCAAATCATAGGTAGTGGCGTTGTGTTGGTCGTCGTGGGGCGTGTTTTCACGCTGTATGTTCTTTCGCGTTGCTTGTAACGTTTCGCAGTTGGGCGCGATTTTTTTTTCGGTTCTTGTGTATCTAGTTGAGTTTTCCTGACGGGATATTGCTTCTTCCTACTTGTTTTAAGTTTCGGGACGAAACTTCTTTTAAGGAGGGTAGAATGTAATATCCGCAATTTTCGATTTTCGGCAAATTTCTTTTTTCGGCCGAAGTCCGTTTTGACGACTCGCCCAGGACCGTTTCGTCATTCTGAGAATGATTAATTCTACACTTTTTGACATCCGAGTTCGTTTCGGTGTCGTTTTGCTGAGTTTCGTGCTTTTAAGCGACTTTTCCGCACTCGAGTTCGATTCTCGTGAATCTCGTTCGAAACTGCTGTTTCGAGTTTCCCGTAAGTCCGTTTAACTTTGTTAGACGTGTTGTGAACTTCGGTTTGGTTATTCGATCACGTATCGTGATTTTCGGACATTTTGGGCCATTTTCGTAATTTCCCAAAGTTTGGGGTAATTACCTTCCGTTGTCGAATTTCGAGCCTTCGGGTAGTCGGAATCGTGTGTTCTATTAGCTTTTAGATTCGTCTTTGCGAGTATTTCATAACCGTATCTTCGATTCGTATTCAGGTTCGGGTTTCGGGGTCGTTCGGGCCGTCGGAGTTGGCCCCGACCGAGTCATGACCGGGCAATCTGGGCCCAGGCCGGCGCTGGCCGAGTTACGGCCGGTAGTGCTCGGCAGTTGTACCGTGGGCCGCGGCACATGCCGGCAGGGCCGCGGCACACTGCCGAGTCACTGCCGCGGCACACCCATCCGGGCCGCGGCACACTCATGTTTCATTTATCGGCCAACCCCTCTGTACCGCGAGCCGCGGCACATGCCGGCAGGGCCGCGGCACACTGCCGGGTCACTGCCGCGGCACACTCGTCCGGGCCGCGGCACACTTCCGAGCCCTGGGAGCAATTTTGGGCCTGTGCCGCGGCACACTTCGGCTGGGCCGCGCACACAAAGGCAGATCGGCTATTTAATGGCCTGGACGTGGATCTCTCGGCCATTTTCCATTTTTTCCTTCGTTTTCGCGACCCTTCGATGAAATTTGAGGGTTTTTGATCGGGAACATCATAGAACATCATTTTTGGAAGGCTTGTGTTGATTATATCATCATCTAATCCGTGTTCTTCGTCCAAATTGAGGTATTTTGGCTTGAACCCTTGTTTTTGAAGATTTTAGGGATTTTCCTTTTGATTTCGATTCCAATCCGTTTCTAATCAATTAGTTGTTGTATAAACGTTGTTTTGGACGTGTTCTACGGATTGTATATCCATATTTCGAGTTCGTTGGAATCCAACCGGGATTTTTTTGGTTTTCTAAGGAACCTTGAACATTTAGTATCCGATTAAATGTCTCAAAGGGTTCCCTTCAATTCTTGACCATGTTTTCCTTTGTTTTCAATTGTTATTCTCATAGTAATCGTGTTTCCGTTGGATTTTACGGAGGATTGTAGGTGTTCGGGGTTTTCCGGATTGTGCCATATTCGTAGGAATATTCGGGTGCCGACTATCGAGGCAAGTATTTTACTATACGGATTGTGTCTTGTGAATAGGGACGTCGTGTTATGGTTGTGATGCATTGGTTTACTTTCGTGAATATGTTTCGTATGAATTGATTATTATGAATGATTGATGGTAGCGATAATACCATCACCTAGTTAACATCGTGGAATTGTGTTGGATGTGCAAATCATCTAAATTGTGCCGGGCGTGATTGTTCATTGTTGAGTTTTTGTGATGATTATGATATTTGTGTTGTTTTGATTTACATACTTGATTATGCATTTCGGTGTAATGTGGAATGGCTTGACATTTGATGATTATGAATTGTGTCGTGTCGAGGTGTGTGTATGTTCCAGGTAGGGTCTGACGAGACCTCTGGAGTTCGGTACATGATGTGTACGAACAAGGTGTGTGATCCAGGTAGGGTCTGACGAGGCCTCTGGAGTTCGGTACATGATGTGTACGAATGATGTATGTGGTCGGGTAAGGTCCGTCGAGGCCTCCGGAGTTCGGTACATGATGTGTACGAACAGAGTGTGTAGTCCGGGTAAGGTCCGTCGAGGCCTCCGCAGTTCGGTACATGACGTGTACGAACAACGGTCGTATAGCAGTGATTGTTTGTATAACATTTTAAATACGGGTCTCAGACCCATAATGATATCTCATCTATTGTGTTTTGAAAAGAGAATCGGGTCAAAGCCCTAATGTTTTCAAAAAGGCTTTGTAAAGTGGGACTCGAGGTCCAAAAGAATTTCTGCTTTAAAAATCCCCGAGATGATGTGTTCCTTTTCAAATATCTCTTGCTTGAGTTCAAAATTAATAAAACTTCTCGGGAACATTTGATAATTGATTTCCATATTAAATTCGTAGTTGCTATTTGCTTGTTGCATTTCGTATCGTTTTTATACTTGCACTAGTAAAACAGTGGAGTTTTACTAACCCCCGAGTAATCGGGGGGTGGATGTCTGTTCTGCGTCCAGGTACATGCAGGTTCAGGGGAGCAGTCACAGGATTGGCACAAGGGGATGACGAGCTGCGATACTAATCACGAGTCGAGAGTTGGTAGAGTTTGGTTGTATTGTTAGAGTTGATTCAGTCTTCCGCTGTATTGTGTTTCGACCCATGTGTGGGTAATGTTGTTAGTCAGTTCTGTTGATAGAGTTGTGTGACCTCATCGGTCTGTGTGTTTATTTGTAAGTGACCCTAACGGTCTGTATTATTATAATGTTTGGCCCTGGCCGGGCAAACATTTGGTTGTTTATGGATGTTTAGCCTGGTAGATCCTTGTGGAAAGGGTCTACGGCGTGTAATATTCCCATACGGTTTTGGGGGTGTTACATTTATGGTATCGAGCTTAGGTTGCGGAAACCTAGGTCACGTGTCGAGCTGCCGTGATTTGTCGAGTAATGTGTTGTCTGGTCGTTCGAGTCGTCAGGTGACAAGTTGAGTTGTGCGTAGTCACAACATGTCGGTTATGTTGTCGGACGAGATTAGTATCGTGGGCGACCGTCACCTCCGTGCGACCTGTGGATGTATGTCTCCTCCTTTATGCGTAATGCCTGTGTATCTCGATTTTATCTTAGTGAGTTAATTGCGGTGCACAATTTTATTTACACAGTATTGTGTAATATAGTGGTGTTTAATACTTGACACATAGTATGTGTATAGAACTGGGCACATTATTGTTTTGTCTTTGAACCACCGGGTGGTGTGGTATGGTGTGAAAGTTGTAAACCTTGATGGATTTTGTGGAGGTATCAACGATAGAGTTTGTGGGAAACTCCGATGAATGATTTCGCTGTGTATTTAAACTTGATACCACGAGATGCATTTGATTTAATTGGCGACCCTGGTTGCCATTTGAGTATGTGGTTTTAAATTCGACTGTTTTTGGAATGTTGTAATTTTGTCCGCGATGGGTAAGTTTGAGAGTGTTTTCTGAAGGACTTTACAGTTTGAGAATTTTTGTAAAAATCGATTTTTGGAAAATATTTTGGTGGTGCGGTCAAACCACGGTCTATTTGAATTTTTAAAAATTTGTTAAATTTTGACAAATGAGCCGAGTATTTTCAAATGACTCAATCAGACGGTATACAAAAAATGTGTTTTGAAGTACTTCAAACATTGTAAAATATTACCGTCGTTTTGATTATGAACTAAAGGATTTTGGAAAATTTTTATTTTGCAGAACGATTTATGGTCTTCGGAATTTTGAACTTCATATGTACACGTGTTGGGACTAAGTGGTTGTGATAAGTTGTGGTGTTGTTGTGCTCGCCGGAGAATGTTTCGGTGTTTTCTAAATGTTGAGATACATGGTTTTGATTGAACGACCGAGGTATTAAAAGTGTTTTCAAAAATTTCATTTCACCAAAATTTTTCAAACTTGAGAATTTTAAAATTTTATCATTTGAATAATACCCCGGAAATATTTTATTTGATTGCTAATGTGTGGTTTTGACCGTGTTTGATTTGAAAAAAAAAATCCAAACATCTCTGTTGATGTGACTGTGTAAATTATTTTTGAATGAAGTCCTAAAATTACAGTGTTAGTTCGTACACTTGTGTGATGACTTGGAGTTGATGTTTTATCGTACTGCTATCTATCGTCCTATGTTGACGTTGTGATGTTTGTTTGGTTGCATTATTCTGATTGGACGTCCGTTCAGTATGCCGAGAGGTCGAGGCCGAGAACGTGGTCGTAGTCGTGGTCGTGATCAGGTGCGTGAGAGGGTGACTCGTTCGTTGTCGAATGCCAATCAGCTCAGTATGGACGGTCATGATGACCCATCAGATGATCAGCAGCAAACTTCTAGGGGTAACGTTGACATTGGCGCCACCACGATCCTTCGTCAGGTGGCTGACCAGTTAGCGTATATGAACCAGACCGTACACCGTGATGGGATTCCGGATGAGGATAACGAAGCTAGTAAGTGGTTACGATCTATGATGAGAATGCATCCGCCCCGTTTCGTAGGTTCTTCGGACTCGTTAGGCTGGGAGGACTGGCTTTTCTAATTGGACAGGACATTTGATGCTGTAGCTTGCCCCGATGAGAGAAGAGTACCCATCGCCCAATACCTGCTTGACAGGGAAGCGACACACTGGTGGGAGGCCGTAGCGCCTAGTGATCGTACAGCTACTTGGGCCGAATTCAAGACTGCTATGGTGGCCGAGTATTGTCCACCGCCTGTTAAGGAATGTAGAATTATTGAGTTTTTCTCGACTATGCCCCGGGATGTGTCTATATCTCAAGCAATAGTCGATTACAATCGACAGCTGTGCTACGTTCGAGATCAAGTGCGAAGTGACACAGATAAGGTTCGTTACTTTGATATGCGTATGAAACCTCAGGTTCGGCAGTGTATGGCCCCTTTTATGTGTACAACTCTGAAGGACTATCAAGATCGAGCCTTAGCATTTGAAATGGCTATAATGTCTACCGAGTCCGTATCAGTAGCGAAGAAGCAGAAGATCCCCGTTGACGCATCGGGAAGTAAGGGAATTGGGATTCCCACGCCTCAACCCTCGTATCAGCCGAGTATGGGACCTTCTCGGTCAGCTAGAGAATCCAAAGGACCCAAGCCGGTGTCTTTGAGTTCTGGTAATGCTCCTAGGTGTTTCAACTGTAACGTTCTAGGCCACGAACGCGTGCATTGTAAGAAACCGCCAGTGACTTGTTATAATTGTGGACACGAGGGGCATCGAGTTCAGTACTGCGAGATTGTTGCCGAGATGATAAGGGACCGGAGTACCATTCCTACTTCCGGCGGGCACAGTGATGTCCAGTGAAAGTGTTTTTGGTACTAGTTACGCGGATTGTTTCTCGTGTAGAGAGGTATCCTGTGACGTTTTACGTTTGGAACTTTTTAAATGATATTCTGTTTTGAATAAGTTCCGGTATAGTTGTTGAACATACAGAGGCGTGATAGTGGATCGCGGGGTCATGAACATGGTATTTTATTATGTGTCGTTATATTTTGTTTCGTATCACTGTGATAACCTTAATTTAAGTTTCGGGACGAAACTTATTTTTTTATATGATAGAATGTAATATCCAATATTCTCGTTTTCTGTTATCTTGAATTGTTTGTGTTTTGACGCCGGACATTTTCTTGTTGATGAGTAACGGAGTGATTTCAATCATGATATTCTAATTGTTTCTTTCACATAGCCGTTCTAGTCGGGTGCGGCTTGTTGTCGCGTGCGTTTCTTTGATTTAATGTGTGCATATGATGTGATGTAAATTGCTCGTTATTGTTTCAAATCATAGGTAGTGGCGTTGTGTTGGTCGTCGTGGGGCGTGTTTTCACGCTGTATGTTCTTTCGCGTTGCTTGTAACGTTTCGCAGTTGGGCGCGATTTTTTTTTCGGTTCTTGTGTATCTAGTTGAGTTTTCCTGACGGGATATTGCTTCTCCCTACTTGTTTTAAGTTTCGGGACGAAACTTCTTTTAAGGAGGGTAGAATGTAATATCCGCAATTTTCGATTTTCGGCAAATTTCTTTTTCGGCCGAAGTCCGTTTTGACGACTCGCCCAGACCGTTTCGTCATTCGAGAATGATTAATTCTACACTTTTGACATCCGAGTTCGTTTCGGTGTCGTTTTGCCGAGTTTCGTGCTTTTAAGCGACTTTTCCGCACTCGAGTTCGATTCTCGTGAATCTCGTTCAAACTAGCTGCTTCGAGTTTCCCGTAAGTCCGTTTAACTTTGTTAGACGTGTTGTGAACTTCGGTTTGGTTATTCGATCACGTATCGTGATTTTCGGACATTTTGGGCCATTTTCGTAATTTCCCAAAGTTTGGGGTAATTACCTTCCGTTGTCGAATTTCGAGCCTTCGGGTAGTCGGAATCGTGTGTTCTATTAGCTTTTAGATTCGTCTTTGCGAGTATTTCATAACCGTATCTTCGATTCGTATTCAGGTTCGGGTTTCGGGGTCGTTCGGGCCGTCGGAGTTGGCCCCGACCGAGTCATGACCGGGCAATGGGCCTGGGCCAGGCGCCGCCGAGTTACGGCCGGTAGTGCTCGCTTGTACTGCGGCCGCGGCACCTGCCGGCCGGGCCGCGGCACACTGCCGAGTCATCGCTGCGGCACACCCATCCGGCCATGCACACTCATGTTTCATTTATCGGCCAACCCTCTGCAGACGCGAGCCGCGGCACATGCCGGCAGGGCCGCGGCACACTGCCGGGTCACTGCCGCGGCACACTCGTCCGGGCCGCGGCACACTTCCGAGCCCTGGGAGCAATTTTGGGCCTGTGCCGCGGCACACTTCGGCTGGGCCGCGGCACACAGTGCAGATCAGCCTATTTAATGGCCTGGACGTGGATCTCTCGGCCATTTTCCATTTTTTCCTTCATTTTCGCGACCCTTCGATGAAATTTGAGGGTTTTTGATCGGGAACATCATAGAACATCATTTTTGGAAGGCTTGTGTTGATTATATCATCATCTAATCCGTGTTCTTCGTCCAAATTGAGGTATTTTGGCTTGAACCCTTGTTTTTGAAGATTTTAGGGATTTTCCTTTTGGTTTCGATTCCAATCTGTTTCTAATCAATTAGTTGTTGTATAAACGTTGTTTTGGACGTGTTCTACGGATTGTATATCCATATTTCGAGTTCGTTGGAATCCAACCGGGATTTTTTTGGTTTTCTAAGGAACCTTGAACATTTAGTATCCGATTAAATGTCTCAAAGGGTTCCCTTCAATTCTTGACCATGTTTTCCTTTGTTTTCAATTGTTATTCTCATAGTAACCGTGTTTCCGTTGGATTTTACGGAGGATTGTAGGTGTTCGGGGTTTTCCGGATTGTGCCATATTCGTAGGAATATTCGGGTGCCGACTATCGAGGCAAGTATTTTACTATACGGATTGTGTCTTGTGAATAGGGACGTCGTGTTATGGTTGTGATGCATTGGTTTACTTTCGTGAATATGTTTCGTATGAATTGATTATTATGAATGATTGATGGTAGCGATAATACCATCACCTAGTTAACATCGTGGAATTGTGTTGGATGTGCAAATCATCTAAATTGTGCCGGGCGTGATTGTTCATTGTTGAGTTTTTGTGATAATTATGATATTTGTGTTGTTTTGATTTACATACTTGATTATGCATTTCGGTGTAATGTGGAATGGCTTGACATTTGATGATTATGAATTGTGTCGTGTCGAGGTGTGTGTGTTCCAGGTAGGGTCTGACGAGACCTCTGGAGTTCGGTACATGATGTGTACGAACAAGGTGTGTGGTCCGGGTAAGGTCCGTCGAGGCCTCGGGAGTTCGGTACATGATGTGTACGAATGATGTATGTGGTCGGGTAAGGTCCGTCGAGGCCTCCGGAGTTCGGTACATGATGTGTACGAACAGAGTGTGTGGTCCGGGTAAGGTCCGTCGAGGCCTCCGGAGTTCGGTACATGATGTGTACGAACAACGGTCGTATGCGATGATTGTTTGTATAACATTTTAAATACGGGTCTCAGACCCATAATGATATCTCATCTATTGTGTTTTGAAAAGAGAATCGGGTTAAAGCCCTAATGTTTTTGAAAAGGCTTTGTAAAGTGGGACTCGAGGTCCAAAAGAATTTCTGCTTTAAAAATCCCCGAGATGATGTGTTCCTTTTCAAATATCTCTTGCTTGAGTTCAAAATTAATAAAACTTCTCGGGAACATTTGATAATTGATTTCCATATTAAATTCGTAGTTGCTATGTACTTGATGCATTTCGTATCGTGATTATACTTGCACTAGTAAAACAAAGGAGTTTACTAACCCCCGAGTAATCGGGGTGGATGTCCTGCTCGCCCGGATACATGCAGTTCGGGGAGCAGTCACAGGATTGGCACAAGGGGATGACGAGCTGCGATACTAATCACGAGTCGAGAGTTTGTAGAGTTTGGTTGTATTGTTAGAGTTGATTCAGTCTTCCGCTGTATTGTGTTTCGACCCATGTGTGGGTAATGTTGTTAGTCAGTTCTGTTGATAGAGTTGTGTGACCTCATTGGTCTGTGTGTTTATGTGTAAGTGACCCTAACGGTCTGTATTATTATAATGTTTGGCCCTGGCCGGGCAAGCATTTGGTTGTTTATGGATGTTTAGCCTGGTAGATCCTTGTGGAAAGGGTCTACGGCGTGTAATATTCCCATACGGTTTTGGGGGTGTTACATTTATGGTATCAGAGCTTAGGTTGCGGAAACCTAGGCTGTCGTGTCGAGCCAAGCCGTGATTTGTCGAGTAATGTGTTGTCTGGTCGTTCGAGTCGTCAGGTGACAAGTTGAGTTGTGCGTAGTCACAACATGTCGGTTATGTTGTCGGACGAGATTAGTATCGTGGGCGACCGTCACCTCCGTGCGACCTGTGGATGTAAGTCTCCTCCTTTATGCGTAATGCCTGTGTATCTCGATTTTATCTTAGTGAGTTAATTGCGGTGCATAATTTTATTTACACAGTATTGTGTAATATAGTGGTGTTTAATACTTGACACATAGTATGTGTATAGAACTGGGCACATTATTGTTTTGTCTTTGAACCACCGGGTGGTGTGGTATGGTGTGAAAGTTGTAAACCTTGATGGATTCTGTGGAGGTATCAACGATAGAGTTTGTGGGAAACTCCGATGAATGATTTCGCTGTGTATTTAAACTTGATACCACGAGATGCATTTGATTTAATTGGCGACCCTGGTTGCCATTTGAGTATGTGGTTTTAAATTCGACTGTTTTTGGAATGTTGTAATTTTGTCCGCGATGGGTAAGTTTGAGAGTGTTTTCTGAAGGACTTTACAGTTTGAGAATTTTTGTAAAAATCGATTTTTGGAAAATATTTTGGTGGTGCGGTCAAACCACGGTCTATTTGAATTTTTAAAAATTTGTTAAATTTTGACAAATGAGCCGAGTATTTTCAAATGACTCAATCAGACGGTATACAAAAAATTTGTTTTGAAGTACTTCAAACATTGTAAAATATTACCGTCGTTTTGATTATGAACTAAAGGATTTTGGAAAATTTTTATTTTGCAGAACGATTTATGGTCTTCGGAATTTTGAACTTCATATGTACACGTGTTGGGACTAAGTGGTTGTGATAAGTTGTGGTGTTGTTGTGCTCGCCGGAGAATGTTTCGGTGTTTTCTAAATGTTGAGATACATGGTTTTGATTGAACGACCGAGGTATTAAAAGTGTTTTCAAAAATTTCATTTCACCAAAATTTTTCAAACTTGAGAATTTTAAAATTTTATCATTTGAATAATACCTAAATATTTTATTTTATTGCTAATGTGTGGTTTTGACCGTGTTTGATTTGAAAAAAATCCAAACATCTCTCGTTGATGTGACTGTAAATTATTTTTGAATGAAGTCCTAAAATTACAGTGTTAGTTCGTACACTTGTGTGATGACTTGGAGTTGATGTTTTATCGTACTGCTATCTATCGTCCTATGTTGACGTTGTGATGTTTGTTTGGTTGCGTTATTCTGATTGGACGTCCGTTCAGTATGCCGAGAGGTCGAGGCCGAGAACGTGGTCGTAGTCGTGGTCGTGATCAGGTGCGTGAGAGGGTGACTCGTTCGTTGTCGAATGCCAATCACCGGTATGGACGGTCATGATGACCCATCAGATGATCAGCAGCAAACTTCCAGGGGTAACGTTGACATTGGCGCCACCACGATCCTTCGTCAGGTGGCTGACCAGTTAGCGCATATGAACCAGACCGTACACCGTGATGGGATTCCGGATGAGGATAACGGAGCTAGTAAGTGGTTACGAGCTATGATGAGAATGCATCCGCCCGTTTCGTAGGTTCTTCGGACTCGTTAGGCTGGGAGGACTGGCTTTTCCAATTGGACAGGACATTTGATGCTGTAGCTTGCCCCGATGAGAGAAGAGTACCCATCGCCCAATACCTGCTTGACAGGGAAGCGGCACACTGGTGGGAGGCCGTAGCGCCTAGTGATCGTCTGACTACTTGGGCCGAATTCAAGATGCTATGGAGGCCGAGTATTGTCCACCGCCCGTTAAGGAATGTAGAATTATTGAGTTTTCTCGGCTATGCCCCGGGATGTGTCTATATCTCAAGCAATAGTCGATTACAATCGACAGCTGTGCTACGTTCGAGATCAAGTGCGAAGTGACACAGATAAGGTTCGTTACTTTGATATGCGTATGAAACCTCAGGTTCGGCAGTGTATGGCCCCTTTTATGTGTACAACTCTGAAGGACTATCAAGATCGAGCCTTAGCATTTGAAATGGCTATAATGTCTACCGAGTCCGTATCAGTAGCGAAGAAGCAGAAGATCCCCGTTGACGCATCGGGAAGTAAGGGAATTGGGATTCCCACGCCTCAACCCTCGTATCAGCCGAGTATGGGACCTTCTCGGTCAGCTAGAGAATCCAAAGGACCCAAGCCGGTGTCTTTGAGTTCTGGTAATGCTCCTAGGTGTTTCAACTGTAACGTTCTAGGCCACGAACGCGTGCATTGTAAGAAACCGCCAGTGACTTGTTATAATTGTGGACACGAGGGGCATCGAGTTCAGTACTGCGAGATTGTTGCCGAGATGATAAGGGACCGGAGTACCATTCCTACTTCCGGCGGGCACAGTGATGTCCAGTGAAAGTGTTTTTGGTACTAGTTACGCGGATTGTTTCTCGTGTAGAGAGGTATCCTGTGACGTTTTTACGTTTGGAACTTTTTTAAATGATATTCTGTTTTGAATAAGTTCCGGTATAGTTGTTGAACATACAGAGGCGTGATAGTGGATCGCGGGGTCATGAACATGGTATTTTATTATGTGTCGTTATATTTTGTTTCGTATCACTGTGATAACCTTAATTTAAGTTTCGGGACGAAACTTATTTTTTTATATGATAGAATGTAATATCCAATATTCTCATTTTCTGTTATCTTGAATTGTTTGTGTTTTGACGCCGGACATTTTCTTGTTGATGAGTAACGGAGTGATTTCAATCATGATATTCTAATTGTTTCTTTCACATAGCCGTTCTAGTCGGGTGCGGCTTGTTGTCGCGTGCGTTTCTTTGATTTAATGTGTGCATATGATGTGATGTAAATTGCTCGTTATTGTTTCAAATCATAGGTAGTGGCGTTGTGTTGGTCGTCGTGGGGCGTGTTTTCACGCTGTATGTTCTTTCGCGTTGCTTGTAACGTTTCGCAGTTGGGCGCGATTTTTTTTTCGGTTCTTGTGTATCTAGTTGAGTTTTCCTGACGGGATATTGCTTCTCCCTACTTGTTTTAAGTTTCGGGACGAAACTTCTTTTAAGAAGGGTAGAATGTAATATCCGCAATTTTCGATTTTCGGCAAATTTCTTTTTTCGGCCGAAGTCCGTTTTGACGACTCGCCCAGGACCTTTCGTCATTCTGAGAATGATTAATTCTACACTTTTTGACATCCGAATTCGTTTCGGTGTCGTTTTGCTGAGTTTCGTGCTTTTAAGCGACTTTTCCGCACTCGAGTTCGATTCTCGTGGATCTCGTTCGAAACTGCTGTTTCGAGTTTCCCGTAAGTCCGTTTAACTTTGTTAGACGTGTTGTGAACTTCGGTTTGGTTATTCGATCACGTATCGTGATTTTCGGACATTTTGGGCCATTTTCGTAATTTCCCAAAGTTTGGGGTAATTACCTTCCGTTGTCGAATTTCGAGCCTTCGGGTAGTCGGAATCGTGTGTTCTATTAGCTCTTAGATTTGCCTTTGCGAGTATTTCGTAACCGTATCTTCGATTCGTATTCAGGTTCGGGTTTCGGGGTCGTTCGGGCCGTCGGAGTTGGCCCCGACCGAGTCATGACCGGGCAATCTGGGCCCAGGCCGGCGCTGGCCGAGTTACGGCCGGTAGTGCTCGGCAGTTGTACCGTGGGCCGCGGCACACCCATCCGGGCCGCGGCACACTCATGTTTCATTTATCGGCCAACCCCTCTGTACCGCGAGCCGCGGCACATGCCGGCAGGGCCGCGGCACACTGCCGGGTCACTGCCGCGGCACACTCGTCTGGGCCGCGGCACACTTCCGAGCCCTGGGAGCAATTTTGGGCCTGTGCCGCGGCACACTTCGGCTGGGCCGCGGCACACAGTGCATATCAGCCTATTTAATGGCCTGGACGTGGATCTCTCGGCCATTTTCCATTTTTTTCTTCGTTTTCGCGACCCTTCGATGAAATTTGAGGGTTTTTGATCGGGAACATCATAGAACATCATTTTTGGAAGGCTTGTGTTGATTATATCATCATCTAATCCGTGTTCTTCGTCCAAATCGAGGTATTTTGGCTTGAACCCTTGTTTTTGAAGATTTTAGGGATTTTCCTTTTGATTTCGATTCCAATCCATTTCTAATCAATTAGTTGTTGTATAAACGTTGTTTTGGACGTGTTCTACGGATTGTATATCCATATTTCGAGTTCGTTGGAATCCAACCGGGATTTTTTTGGTTTTCTAAGGAACCTTGAACATTTAGTATCCGATTAAATGTCTCAAAGGGTTCCCTTCAATTCTTGACCATGTTTTCCTTTGTTTTCAATTGTTATTCTCATAGTAACCGTGTTTCCGTTGGATTTTACGGAGGATTGTAGGTGTTCGGGGTTTTCCGGATTGTGCCATATTCGTAGGAATATTCGGGTGCCGACTATCGAGGCAAGTATTTTACTATACGAATTGTGTCTTGTGAATAGGGACGTCGTGTTATGGTTGTGATGCATTGATTTACTTTCGTGAATATGTTTCGTATGAATTGATTATTATGAATGATTGATGGTAGCGATAATACCATCACCTAGTTAACATCGTGGAATTGTGTTGGATGTGCAAATCATCTAAATTGTGCCGGGCGTGATTGTTCATTGTTGAGTTTTTGTGATAATTATGATATTTGTGTTGTTTTGATTTACATACTTGATTATGCATTTCGGTGTAATGTGGAATGGCTTGACATTTGATGATTATGAATTGTGTCGTGTCGAGGTGTGTGTGTTCCAGGTAGGGTCTGACGAGACCTCTGGAGTTCGGTACATGATGTGTACGAACAAGGTGTGTGATCCAGGTAGGGTCTGACGAGGCCTCTGGAGTTCGGTACATGATGTGTACGAATGATGTATGTGGTCGGGTAAGGTCCGTCGAGGCCTCCGGAGTTCGGTACATGATGTGTACGAACAGAGTGTGTGGTCCGGGTAAGGTCCGTCGAGGCCTCCGGAGTTCGGTACATGATGTGTACGAACAACGGTCGTATGCAGTGATTGTTTGTATAACATTTTAAATACGGGTCTCGGACCCATAATGATATCTCATCTATTGTGTTTTGAAAAGAGAATCGGGTTAAAGCCCTAATGTTTTTGAAAAGGCTTTGTAAAGTGGGACTCGAGGTCCAAAAGAATTTCTGCTTTAAAAATCCCCGAGATGATGTGTTCCTTTTCAAATATCTCTTGCTTGAGTTCAAAATTAATAAAACTTCTCGGGAACATTTGATAATTGATTTCCATATTAAATTCGTAGTTGCTATTTACTTGTTGCATTTCGTATCGTTTTTATACTTGCACTAGTAAAACAGTGGAGTTTTACTAACCCCCGAGTAATCGGGGGGTGGATGTCTGTTCTGCGTCCAGATACATGCAGGTTCAGGGGAGCAGTCACAGGATTGGCACAAGGGGATGACGAGCTGCGATACTAATCACGAGTCGAGAGTTGGTAGAGTTTGGTTGTATTGTTAGAGTTGATTCAGTCTTCCGCTGTATTGTGTTTCGACCCATGTGTGGGTAATGTTGTTAGTCAGTTCTGTTGATAGAGTTGTGTGACCTCATCGGTCTGTGTGTTTATGTGTAAGTGACCCTAACGGTCTGTATTATTATAATGTTTGGCCCTGGCCGGGCAAGCATTTGGTTGTTTATGGATGTTTAGCCTGGTAGATCCTTGTGGAAAGGGTCTACGGCGTGTAATATTCCCATACGGTTTTGGGGGTGTTACAATTTCTGCCTTTCTGGTGTTTGGTATCTCGCCATTCTTTTTCGTTTATCTTCTTCGTGCGTTTTGCTTTACTTGTTATTTGGGTCTGGAATATCATTAGTGTCATTGAACCTTTTAAATATACACATGGTGTATAATTAGCAATATCCTCGTAACTTAATGTAATCACTTTGGCATGTGTTTAAATAAACACTTATGCAAATTTGCACTATAGCCACATATGAACAAGGTAATTCTCTCAACCGTTTGGTGCCGGGAACTTTCTATTTGCTGCTTTCAACAATACGGGTCATTCCGTTTTGTGTACTTTCTGGTGCAGATTGTTTTCTACTTTTTTTAGTTGTTCTGTTTGTAATTCCCTGATTTTTAGTATATATATATATATATATATATATATATATATTGGATGTCGTTGAAGGATAATTATGCTCGAGGATGTTGTGAAACGTATGATAATATTATTGAATTGAGTAATAAGAGTGTATAACGTCGTCCGCCTCCTCTCTCTTTCACCTCCTTCTTCCTTTTACCCTAGATTTTCTTGCCATCTTTCGTCTTCTTCTTATTCTTCCACCTAGCTGCCTGCTCTGTCCTCCTGAGAGCCACCTCCTTCCTTATTGTTATTCTTTATCTTTATTCTTTGTTTCAGAGGGAAGCATCGGCCTTTCTGTTTTCATCTGTCGCTCGTTCTTCGTTTCGAAACTAGGGTTTGAGTTTTCCCCAATTTCTACGCGTCCGTGTGTTTGCCTCATCTCGATTATTCTCAGGTAAACGTTATTATCCCTCTCTCTCTCTCTCTCTCTCTCTCTCTCTTTCACTGGTTCTTTGTCACTCGTTCGTTGGTGCTTTTATTGCATCGCTTTGGTTGGAAATCAGTCGCGCTCCTTGTGTATATAAATTCTGCGGTTACTATTTCAATTCTTTCCTTGTTTTTGATTTCTATTTCATGTGTGTCCTCGTTTTGGGATGTGTGGGTTTGATTTTTGAAGTGGGGTGCAGAATCTGTTGCGGGTGCTTTGGTCTGGGAGATGTGGAGCTAAATTTCGAACTGGTTGGCTGGAGCTTTCATATATATAAATTTACCATGCTGTGCTACGTGGTGTGCTATTCACTTGATGTTTGTCAGCAATTTTTTGGAGTCCTCTTATTCGTGTTGTCATTTGTATGTGAGGTTTTTAACTTTGCTTGTTGTAGTGCTAGTTTTGGGTTGTATGTGGTGTGTGTTTTAGGTCGCTGAGCCTGGAGGAGGCTGCCAGCCAGAAAGGGAGTTATTTTATACTGTCAGGTTTATTTATGTCGGTAACTTGCTCATTATTTTATCTCTCTTGTTTGTTTGCTTGTCGTCGATTTGGGTCGGTCCGGGTCAGTACTCGCTCAGTTGTTCGAGGGTTATAGACGATGTTTGTGTTTCTGCATATTTTCTGCATTTGTTTACATTTTTTATCGACTAACTGTATTTTTTTCCTTGCCCGATTTTTGCCCGTTCATGAAATCAGGATTGCCAAATTTGTTTTGCCTTCGCTGCTCGGATTTCACAAGTCACTTTTTCTTTCTCGTTATTTTATCTCGTGCTCTCGCTGATCTTTTTTCCTTTTTCGTGCATTTAGGTACATTTTTTGTTGGGTTGGTGTACTTTTATTGGCTAGCCCGATATTTTTTTGCTTCGTTCTGATTCTTTTTGCCCTCTCTGCTCAAATTTGGTTACCAAAGTGTAATTTCTTGGAATATAAATTCTCTGCCGACTAAAAAGAAAGGTCAGCAATGCTCGGCGTCAATTTCTCTGCTGCCGAAAAATGCAGGTTTGATCCATTTTTCGCATCATTGTTATTGATTGTGCATGTATTCCTGATCTTGTTACCTTGTGTCATTTCATTTATCACTTAAATGATTGTATCTCTGGATCAGAAATTCTTTATAAAAATGTCTGCCTTGATCATCAGGTAGAGTATCTTGAGCTCCATATGAACCGCAGTCGTAAAATGCCGACATATTGCCAGAAATCTTTAATGCCGCTGCCTGTGCTCAATATATTAGTAGTATTTTTGGTAAATACCCTATGTTAAACTCAAAATGAAACTGGTACCTAAATTTCAATAATATCTTATTTTAAGAGAATTAAGTGGTCGTTTGGTTCACCGGGCAATATGGGATTGAAATTAGAAATCAGGTTGAGATGGTATCGGGTTGAGATATCATTCGTGATATCATATGTTTGGTTCAGTGGTGGAATGAATATTGTTGAGTAAATATTTTTTTTGTAATTACTTTAATCAATTTAAAATATTAATGTAAATAATATTCTATTAATACGACATGTAACTCAGCTCGATTGCGAATTACTACCTCCTTCCTAAAATGATTGCCAAATTTTGATTTGAAAACTAAACGGGATTCGACTTGTTTTAATATTTGACAATCTAATTGACATGTTTTAACTAAATTACGGCACATTTTTTTTTTCTCAAAATAAAAATCTAATGTAGGCATTTCTTTTAGTTGGTTTTGAACTTTTTAATTTTAATAATTATACTACTTTTTATGAGGTAGCCAATAACTAAAAGCCAAACTTATTTTATAATTTCAAATACATTAACATAATTAATAAACCAACTATTGAAACCAGTCGAGTGAAACGAACATCCTGCTGCGTTTTTTTCTAATGTAATATATTTACCATAAATAAATATATAAGCTTTTTCACGCACATACAAATGGTAGTATTAATCTCTTCGACTTTGTTTTGTTATTCTTGTTCTCTTCGAATTCTCCGCCATCGGAATCACGACAATCCGACGTCGTCGTCTTCTAATCCTTGCCCTTATTCGTCCTATCCCAATTCATCGTATTTTCGCCCAGGCCATTAATGGAAATTCATGACATTCTCAGGTAATCACTCGCTCCTTAAAATAAATATGTATCTTTCCGTCTTTTAACTGTGGGTTTCACAACTTTTCTCGGACACTTATGTGTCGGAAAGAATTGGATGTTAAATTATGGCCAAGATTTTCACTATCTTGAAATATATGTGCAGTGGAGTTGTGGAATTTCTGCCTTTCTGGTGTTTGGTATCTTGCCATTCTTTTTCGTTTATCTTCTTCGTGTGTTTTGCTTTACTTTTTATTTGGGTCTGGAATATCATCAGTGTCATTGAACCTTTTAAATATACACATGATGTATAATTAGCAATATCCTCGTAACATAATGTAATCACTTTGGCATGTGTTTAAATAAACACTTATGCAAATTTGCACTATAGCCACATATGAAAAAGGTAATTCTCTCAACCGTTTGGTGCCGGGAACTTTCTATTTGCTGCTTTCAACAATACGGGTCCTTCGGTTTTGTCTACTTTCTGGTGCAGATTGTTTTCTACTTTTTTTAGTTGTTCTGTTTGTAATTCCCCGATTTTTAGTATATATATATTGGATGTCGTTGAAGGATAATTATGCTCGAGGATGTTGTGAAATGTATGATAATGTTATTGAATTGAGTAATAAGAGTGTATAACGTCGTCCGCCTCCTCTCTCTTTCACCTCCTTCTTCCTTTTACCCTAGATTTTCTTGCCATCTTTCGTCTTCTTCTTATTCTTCCACCTAGCTGCCTGTTGTGTCCTCCTGAGAGACACCTCCTTCCTTATTCTTATTCTTTATCTTTATTCTTTGTTTCAGAGGGAAGCATCGGCCTTTCTGTTTTCGTGTGTCGCTCGTTCTTCGCTTCAAAACTAGGGTTTGAGTTTTCCCCAATTTCTACGCGTCCGTGTGTTTGCCTCGTCTCGATTATCCTCAGGTAAACGTTATTATCTCTCTCTCTCTCTCTCACTGGTTCTTTGTCACTCGTTCGTTGGTGCTTTTATTGCATCGCTTTGGTTGGAAATCAGTCGCGCTCCTTGTGTATATAGATTCTGCGGTTTCTATTTCAATTTTTTCCTTGTTTTGATTTCTGTTTCATGTCTCTCCTCGTTTTGGGATGTGTGGGTTTGATTTTTGAAGTGGGGTGCAGAATCTGTTGCAGGTGCTTTGGTCTGGGAGATGTAGAGCTAAATTTCGAACGGGTTGGCTGGAGCTTTCATATATATAAATTTACCATGTTGTGCTACGTGGTGTGCTATTTACTTGATGTTTGTCAGCAATTTTTTGGAGTCCTCTTATTCGTGTTGTCATTTGTATGTGAGTTTTTTTACTTTGCTTGCTGTAGTGCTAGTTTTGGGTTATATGTGGTGTGTGTTTTAGGTCGTTGAGCCTGGAGGAGGCTGCCGGCCAGAAAGGGAGTTATTTTATACTGTCAGGTTTATCTATGTCGGTAACTTGCTCATTATTTTATCCCTCTTGTTTGTTTGTTTGTCGTCGATTTGGTTTGGTTCGGGTCAGTACTCGCTTAGTTGTTCGAGGCATATTTTTGGCACCTCCTTCGTCCTTTTATTTTTTCTTGCTTCTCCAATGCCTTCGCTGATATTTTTTTCCTTCTTTCTTTGTTGGGTGTATTTTAAGTGTTCTTGGGTTATAGACGATGTTTGTGTTTCTGCATTTGTTTACATTTTTTATCGACTAACTATATTTTTTTCCTTGCCCGATTTCTGCCCGTTCATGAAATCAGGATTGCCAAATTTGTTTTGCCTTCGCTGCTCGGATTTTGCAGGTCACTTTTTCTTTCTCGTTATTTTATCTCGTGCTCTCGCTGATCTTTTTTCCTTTTTCGTGCATTTAGGTACATTTTTTGTTGGGTTGGTGTACTTTTATTGGCTAGCCCGATATTTTTTTGCTTTGTTCTGATTCTTTTTGCCCTCTCTGCTCAAATTTGGTTACCAAAGTGTAATTTCTTGGAATATAAATTCTCTGCCGACTAAAAAGAAAGGTCAGCAATGCTCAGCGTCAATTTCTCTGCTGCCGAAAAATACAGGTTTGATCCATTTTTCGCATCATTGTTATTGACTGTGCATGTATTCCTGATCTTGTTACCTTGTGTCATTTCATTTATCACTGAAATGATTGTAACCATGGATCAGAAATTCTTTATAATAATGTCTGCCTTGATCATCAGGTAGAGTATCTTGAGCTCCATACGAACCGCAGTCGTAAAATGCCGACATATTGCCAAAAATCTTTATTGCCGCTGCCTGTGCTCAATATATTAGTAGTATTTTTGGTAAATTCCCAATGTTAAACTCAAAATGAAACTGGTACCTAAATTTCAATAATATCTTATTTTAAGAGAATTAAGTGGTCGTTTGGTTCACCGGGTGATATGGGATTGAAATTAGAAATCAGGTTGAGATGGTATCGGGTTGAGATATCATTCGTGATATCATATGTTTGGTTGAGTGGTGGAATGAATATTGTTGAGTAAATATTTTTTTTGTAATTACTTTAATCAATTTAAAATATTAATGTAAATAATATTCTATTAATACGACATGTAACTCAGCTCGATTGCGAATTACTACCTCCTTCCTAAAATGATTGCCAAATTTTGATTTGAAAACTAAACGGGATTCGACTTGTTTTAATATTTGACAAACTAATTGACATGTTTTAGCTAAATCACGGCACATTTTTATTTCTCAAAATAAAAATCTAATGTAGGCATTTCTTTTAGTTGGTTTTGAACCTTTTTATTTTAATAATTATACTACTTTTTATGAGGTAGCCAATAACTAAAAGCCAAACTTATTTTATAATTTCAAATACATTAACATAATTAATAAACCAACTATTGAAACTAGTCGAGTGAAACGAACATACTGCTGCGTTTTTTTCTAATGTAATATATTTACCATAAATAAATATATAAGCTTTTTCACGCACATACAAATGGTAGTATTAATCTCTTCGACTTTGTTTTGTTATTCTTGTTCTCTTCGAATTCTCCGCCATTGGAATCACGACAATCCGACGTCGTCGTCTTCTAATCCTTGCCCTTATTCGTCCTATCCCAATTCATCGTATTTTCGCCCAGGCCATAATTGGAATTTCATGACATTCTCAGGTAATCACTCGCCCCTTAAAATAAATATGTATCTTTCCGTCTTTTAACTGTGGGTTTCACAACTTTTCTCGGACACTTATGTGTCGGAAAGAATTGGATGTTAAATTATGGCCAAGCTTTTCACTATCTTGAAATATCTGTGCAGTGGAGTTGTGGAATTTCTGTCTTTCTGGTGTTTGGTATCTCGCCATTCTTTTTCGTTTATCTTCTTCGTGCGTTTTGCTTTACTTTTTATTTGGGTCTGGAATATCATCAGTGTCATTGAACCTTTTAAATATACACATGATGTATAATTAGCAATATCCTCGTAACATAATGTAATCACTTTGGCATGTGTTTAAATAAACACTTATGCAAATTTGCACTATAGCCACATATGAACAAGGTAATTCTCTCAACCGTTTGGTGCCGGGAACTTTCTATTTGCTGCTTTCAACAATACGGGTCCTTCGTCTTTGTGTACTTTCTGGTGCAGATTGTTTTCTACTTTTTTTAGTTGTTCTGTTTGTAATTCCCCGATTTTTAGTATATATATATTGGATGTCGTTGAAGGATAATTATGCTCGAGGATGTTGTGAAACGTATGATAATGTTATTGAATTGCGTAATAAGAGTGTATAACGTCGTCCGCCTCCTCTCTCTTTCACCTCCTTCTTCCTTTTACCCTAGATTTTCTTGCCATCTTTCGTCTTCTTCTTATTCTTCCACCTAGCTGCCTGCTGTGTCCTCCTGAGAGCCACCTCCTTCCTTATTCTTATTCTTTATCTTTATTGTTTGTTTCAGAGGGAAGCATCGGCCTTTCTGTTTTCGTTTGTCGCTCGTTCTTCGCTTCAAAACTAGGGTTTGAGTTTTCCCCAATTTCTACGCGTCCGTGTGTTTGCCTCGTCTCGATTATCCTTAGGTAAACGTTATTCTCTCTCTCTCTCTCTCTCTCTCATTGGTTCTTTGTCACTCGTTCATTGGTGCTTTTATTGCATCGCTTTGGTTGGAAATCAGTCCGCTCCTTGTGTATATAGATTCTGCGGTTTCTATTTCAATTTTTTCCTTGTTTTTGATTTCTATTTCATGTCTCTCCTCGTTTTGGGATGTGTGGGTTTGATTTTTGAAGTGGGGTGCAGAATTTGTTGCAGGTGCTTTGGTCTGGGAGATGTAGAGCTAAATTTCGAACTGGTTGGCTGGAGCTTTCATATATATAAATTTACCATGTTGTGCTACGTGGTGTGCTATTTACTTGATGTTTGTCAGCAATTTTTTGGATTCCTCTTATTCGTGTTGTCATTTGTATGTGAGATTTTTTACTTTGCTTGCTGTAGTGCTAGTTTTGGGTTATATGTGGTGTGTGTTTTAGGTCGTTGAGCCTGGAGGAGGCTGCCGGCCAGAAAGGGAGTTATTTTATACTGTCAGGTTTATCTATGTCGGTAACTTGCTCATTATTTTATCCCTCTTGTTTGTTTGTTTGTCGTCGATTTGGTTCGGTTCGGGTCAGTACTCGCTCAGTTGTTCGAGGCATATTTTTGGCACCTCCTTCGTCCTTTTATTTTTTCTTGCTTCTCCAATGCCTTTGATGATATTTTTTTCCTTCTTTCTTTGTTGGGTGTATTTTAGGTGTTCTTGGGTTATAGATGATGTTTGTGTTTCTGCATATTTTCTGCATTTGTTTACATTTTTTATCGACTAACTGTATTTTTTCCTTGCCCGGTTTCTGCCCGTTCATGAAATCAGGATTGCCAATTTCTCCATGAAAGACTTGGTAGAAGCAACCTATATTCTTGGAATTCGGCTCTACCGGGATAGAGCGAAGAGAACGATAGGTCTTTCCCAAGCCCTCTATATAGATAAAATCTTAAAGCGATTTAAAATGGATGATTCTAAAAGAGGGTTCCTACCGATGCGATATGGAATAAAACTCTCCTTGAAGATGTGTCCTCAAAGTGAGGAACAACGAAAGGAAATGAGTAATATACTTCGGCCGTGGGTAGCCTTTTGTATGTTATGTTGTGTACGAGACCTGACATTGCACATGCTGTAAGCGTGGTGAGTAGGTTTCAGGCAAACCCAGGTATAGAACATTGGACTGATATAAAGAACGTTCTCAAGTACTTGAGAAGGACTAGAGATATGGTTCTAATGTATGGTGGTGGAGAATTGGATGTGGTGGGATTCACTGATTCGGACTTTCAAGGACTGAAGGACGAGACCTATCTTTGCTTTCACTCCTCGTGCTTCGCCGGTCACCGGTTTAGCATGGGTGTTCACTGTCTTGATTGATCCATTTGTTGGAGTGACGGTAAGTCGTAATGCTTTGGCTACGCCGTCCCGCATGAAGTTGTGCGTAGCTCCTGTATCCACTAAGGCTTTGATGTGTGTGCCTCCGATCAAGGCATCCACGAATATAGACCCTTTTCTTGGTCCCTTCGCCGGCTCCACAACGGCTTTGACCGCATTGAGCAAACTCAATGAACCCATGTGCGCACCATCCGCAACCTCGGTCTCCGTGGTCTCTTGAATGGCTGCGACCTTCTTCCTCCGAAATGGGCAATCGTACTTCAGGTGAGAGGTACTATGACAAATGTGACAACCTCTCGGCTTATCGGTCTCGTCTACTGGTTGCTTGCCCGAGTATTTGTTTGGCCTGAACCTTGATGGGCGGTCTCCCCCACCTTTGCCTTTATCTGTGCGGAAAGTCCTTGGCTTATCGCTGGTTTTCAACTCCCTTAAGCCCTCGGCCACAGCAATGGTAGTCGCCACGTCCTGAACATTGCGCCTTTCCAACTCTTGCCTCGCGAAAGGCTTGAGTCCGTCCATAAATGCAAACAGCTTGTCGGTCGCCGTCAAGCTTGGTATCTCCAGTACAATTTCTTGGAACTCCTTGACATAGTCTTTGATAGTACGAGTGTGGCTAAGTCTCTTTAGCCTGCCCCGAGCCTCGAACTCCACATTCTCGAGATAGAATTGCTTCTTACTTTAATCAATTTAAAATATTAATGTAAATAATATTCTATTAATACGACATGTAACTCAGCTCGATTGCGAATTACTACCTCCTTCCTAAAATGATTGCCAAATTTTGATTTGAAAACTAAACGGGATTCGACTTGTCTTAATATTTGACAATCTAATTAACATGTTTTAACTAAATCACGGCACATTTTTTTTTCTCAAAATAAAAATATAATGTAGGCATTTCTTTTAGTTGGTTTTGAACTTTTTAATTTTAATAATTATACTACTTTTTATGAGGTAGCCAATAACTAAAAGTCAAACTTATTTTATAATTTCAAATACATTAACATAATTAATAAACCAACTATTGAAACTAGTCGAGTGAAACGAACATCCTGCTGCATTTTTTTCTAATGTAATATATTTACCATAAATAAATATATAAGCTTTTTCACGCACATACAAATGGTAATATTAATCTCTTCGACTTTGTTTTGTTATTATTGTTCTCTTAGAATTCTCCGCCATCGGAATCACGACAATCCGACGTCGTCGTCTTCTAATCCTTGCCCTTATTCGTCCTATCCCAATTCATCGTATTTTCGCCCAGGCCATAATTGGAATTTCATGACATTCTCAGGTAATCACTCGCTCCTTAAAATAAATATTTCCGTCTTTTAACTGTGGGTTTCACAACTTTTCTCGGACACTTATGTGTCGGAAAGAATTGGATGTTAAATTATGGCCAAGATTTTCACTATCTTGAAATATCTATGCAGTGGAGTTGTGGAATTTCTGCCTTTCTGGTGTTTGGTATCTCGCCATTCTTTTTCGTTTATCTTCTTCGTGCGTTTTGCTTTACTTGTTATTTGGGTCTGGAATATCATCAGTGTCATTGAACCTTTTAAATATACACATGATGTATAATTAGCAATATCCTCGTAACATAATGTAATCACTTTGGCATGTGTTTAAATAAACACTTATGCAA
Organism: Orobanche coerulescens; assembly: GCA_033398695.1. Lineage (NCBI taxonomy): Eukaryota > Viridiplantae > Streptophyta > Magnoliopsida > Lamiales > Orobanchaceae > Orobanche > Orobanche coerulescens. The sequence goes on from CM065809.1 coordinate 12,943,973, forward strand.
ATTTGCACTATAGCCACATATGAACAAGGTAATTCTCTCAACCGTTTGGTGCCGGGAACTTTCTATTTGCTGCTTTCAACAATACGGGTCTTTCGGTTTTGTGTACTTTCTGGTGCAGATTGTTTTCTACTTTTTTTAGTTGTTCTGTTTGTAATTCCCCGATTTTTAGTATATATATTGGATGTCGTTGAAGGATAATTATGCTCGAGGATGTTGTGAAACGTATGATAATATTATTGAATTGAGTAATAAGAGTGTATAACGTCGTCCGCCTCCTCTCTCTTTCACCTCCTTCTTCCTTTTACCCTAGATTTTATTGCCATCTTTCGTCTTTTTCTTATTCTTCCACCTAGCTGCGTGCTCTGTCCTCCTGAGAGCCACCTCCTTCCTTATTCTTATTCTTTATCTTTATTCTTTGTTTCAGAGGGAAGCATCGGCCTTTCTATTTTCGTATGTCGCTCGTTCTTCGCTTCGAAACTAGGGTTTGAGTTTTCCCTAATTTCTACGCATCTGTGTGTTTTCCTCGTCTCGATTATCCTCAGGTAAATGTTATTATCTCTCTCTACCTCTCTCTCTCTCTCGCTCTCTCTCTCTCTCTCTCTCTCTCTCTCTCTCTCTCTCTCTTTCACTGGTTCTTTGTTACTCGTTCATTGGTGCTTTTATTGCATCGCTTTGGTTGGAAATCAGTCGCGCTCCTCGTGTATATAGATTCTGCGGTTTCTATTTCAATTTTTTCCTTTTTTTTTGATTTCTATTTCATGTCTCTCCTCGTTTTGGGATGTGTGGGTTTGATTTTTGAAGTGGGGTGCAGAATCTGTTGCGGGTGCTTTGGTTTGGGAGATGTAGAGCTAAATTCGAACTGGTTGGCTGGAGCTTTCATATATATCAATTTACCATGCTGTGCTACGTGGTGTGCTATTCACTTGATGTTTGTCAGCAATTTTTTGGAGTCCTCTTATTCGTGTTGTCATTTGTATGTGAGTTTTTTTTACTTTGCTTGCTGTAGTGCTAGTTTTGGGTTGTATGTGGTGTGTGTTTTAGGTCGCTGAGCCTGGAGGAGGCTGCCGGCCACAAAGGGAGTTATTTTATACTGTCAGGTTTATTTATGTCGGTAACTTGCTCATTATTTTATCCCTCTTGTTTGTTTGCTTGTCGTCGATTTGGGTCGGTTCGGGTCAGTACTCGCTCAGTCGTTCGAGGCATATTTTTGGCACTTCCTTCGTCCTTTTATTTTTTCTTGCTTCTCCAATGCCTTCGCTGATATTTTTTTCCTTCTTTCTTTGTTGGGTGTATTTTAGGTGTTCTTGGGTTATAGACGATGTTTGTGTTTCTGCATATTTTCTGCATTTGTTTCTGCATATTTTTTTCCTGCCCGATTTCTGCCCGTTCATGAAATCAGGATTGCCAAATTTGTTTTGCCTTCGCTGCTCGGATTTTGCAGGTCACTTTTTCTTTCTCGTTGTTTTATTTCATGCCGTGGCTTCGGCCCTAACTGTGATACGGCTTCGTGTCGTGGCTTCAGACCTAACTGTGATACGGCTTCGTGCCGTGGCTTCGGCCCTAATTATGATACGGCTTCGTGCCGTGGCTTCGGCCCTAATTGTGATACGGCTTCGTGCCGTGGCTTCGGCCCTAATGTTGATACGGCTTCGTGACGTGGCTTCGGCCCTAATCGATACAGCTTCGGGCTGTTTTGGCTTCATGTGATTGTGATATTTGACAGCTTCGGCTGAGTGGCTTTCAAGCCTTTATTATTGTCCTGGTAATTTCATTGTAGCCTTCGGGCATTGTGATTCATAATTAATTCAGTTCTGGTTTGGTTCATGTCGTGTAATTCATTGTGGTACTCTATAATTATGATTCGCCGTTGGGCATCTACGTTCTAACCTGTCGAACAGGTATTAATAGTATGCCGTGGGCATAGTATTTCACGAATGCTCGGTTCTTACCTTGGTTTGTGAGCATTTCGTATTATTATTATCATTGTACTGTTTCATTCTGCCTTTGGATGCATATCATGTCATACGTGTATTTGATGTTCATTATCTGGATGACTGACCCCGTGGGGGCGGAATATGTTTTCATGTTTTAGGTGCTTGGGAGGAGAGAGTTGTGACACAGGGGCATGATGATGGCAACGAGGCATTCGAGCGATATTAGTCCGAGTTGTTCACGTTGGTCAGTCAGTTGGAGTGTTCTCCAGTTTGTCAGTCATTGTCATTATGTATTAGCCGAGCAGATACTCGTGGATGTTGTTGTATTTTTACTTTTGGTCATGTAGGCCCATCGTTGTCGTTGAAATTCCTTATCGGAATATTGTGTCGGATATCATGGTAAGGACTATGATTTTCCCTTATTGTTTAATTTAATGTATTTTTAATCATGTTCGCCTGGTGGATCTCCTGGCGTGGGGTCCACGGCACTGTAATAACCCAATAGGATTTGGGGGTGTTACAGAATATGGTATCAGAGATTTTGGGTTGTGAGATACCCTGATATGTGAGTTGTGTGGCTCTACCGACGCGGTAGTAGTGGGACTGTCAGGTTATGACAATCTGGACAGTCGGGTTTTATGAGTCGTAATATTAGTACGACTGCACGAGTCAATCATTCATCGAGTCGTCGTCAGTTGAGACTAGTATCGCGAGACCTCGAAGCTTCGTATGACCTGTGTAACGACTCGATTCTCTTTATGTTCATACATTCATCATGTCATTAATTATTCATGCTTTGTTGAAACTGATATGTGATTATTGTTATGATTGGTTCATGACTAATTGTTTTGGAGCACATGTGACTCATGTAGGTGCTAAGGATCAAATCATTCATCAGTTAATAATCCTCAATCATCATTTTGATCTTGTCGATCATGTTAATTCAATCATCACTCAGTCAACCTCATTATTCAGTTAATTCATTCATCACTCAGTTAATCTCATCATTCAGTTGATTCATTCATCACTCAGTTAATCTCATCGTTCAGTTAATTCATTCATCACTCAGTCAATATCATTACTCAGTTAATTCATTCATCACTCAGTTAATTCATCTATCACCCAGTCAATATCATTGCTCAGTTAATTCATTCATCACTCAGTCAATATCATTACTCAGATAATTCGTTCATCACTCGGTTAATTCATTCACCACCCAGTCAATATCATTGCTCAGTTAATTCATTCATCACTCAGTTAATTCCTTCATCACTTAGTCAATCTCATTGTTCAGATTAATTCATTAATCATCCAGTCCATCTCACGGTTCAGTTGTTGATCTTGTCAATCAAATCTTCAACCTTGTTAACCTGTTCAAGGCAATCATTTCAGGAATTTCATCAAATAATCATGTCACCTCACTTGATCGTTCATGCGATCTTATCATATTCCGGCGTTATGTCGACGATCATTTTATTGCATTATTAATGCATTCATTGTGTTAGAGCGTGTATGCTCATTGTTATCATTCAGTAACGTAATCATAATGCGATATTCATGCGGGATCTATAATTATCATGTGGCTTTCCTGCTTCAGTATGGATAGAGCTGTCAGAGGACGCAGGGGAAGAGGCCGCGGTACGGGCCGAAACCCGGGACCTCGTGTGAATGCCCGCGCGAATGCGAGAGATAACATGTGTTCATCAGTTAGCTATGATACTCATTCACTGTCAGATAATCATTCACTGTCAGGGAGTCGTACCCGAGAGGCATCTCACTTGGAAGGTGTTCGGGTTGACCCATTCATATTTATGCAGGGCATGATGGCCCAGATGACTCAGATGACGCGTATGGTAGAGACCATGCAGACCTCGATGGTTCGTGGTACCCCTCAACAGGGATTCCAGGTGCTGTTTCATGGACAGACTGGAGGAGTGAATCAGATTGTTGGCGATATCTCTCGTCAGAGGCCGCCTACTTTTGAGGGTTCGTCGGAACCAGCTGATATTGTTCATTGGCTTGAGCATTTTGATAAACTCTTCCACATGGTTCAGTGTCCGGAAGAGAGTAAAGTGGCAGTAGCGGCTTATTACTTGATTAAGATTGCTTATTCGTGGTGGCTTTCTGTGAAACCCGCCGATCGTGATTGTGGTTTGAGTGAGTTCAAGACTCTCATGCTAGAGAGGTATTATCCGGCTCCACTTTGTGAAGCCAAGTTGTCAGAGGTTTTGAACCCCGAATCCATCGAGGACGGGGGTGTTATTGTCATTGCTGAGAAGTTTCAGGGACTACTTCAGTTTGCTTCGTCAGTTATCCGTACTGAGGCGGATAAGATCAAATATTTTAGCAAGAGGCTAAATCCGCAGTTGAGGATGCAGTTGTTCAATCACAATTGTAATTCACTTAGTGAGTTCATCGAGAAGGCTCTTGGAGCAGAGCTTTTGATGAAGGAGCTTACTCAGAAGCACCCTTCAGTTTCTTCTGATGGGAGGACTAGGACGCCGGTTCGTTCTGAGGGACATCGGGCTCCGACGTCCAAGAGGTCGTTTTCCAGTCGTCTTCGTGCGGAGGGAACGTCCTCTTCTAAGGCAACAAGTTCGACCGTTGTTTGCTTTAACTGTGATTCAGCAGGACACGTGAGTACTCGGTGTACGGTGCCAGCTATTGTCTGTTTTCTGTGTGGGAATCAGGGACACCTTCAGAAATACTGCAGAAGTTCTAGGGCCGGTAGATCTCGAGAGAGCTCAAGGGCCTTGAGGGACTTTGTTACTCCAGCCCGTACTTCATTCAATGGGTCCTATCAGGCTTCGAGAGCCATAGGTAAGGACATTCATCACCGGTTTTGAACAAGTTAATTCTTGCTCGGTAATAGTATAATCATTCATTTCATTGTCGTTCATTCATTCGTATAATTCATTCATCATATATCAATCACGTTGAGACTTATAATTATCAAACTAATCATTCACTTCACGGGGAACAATGGTTCCAATCATTTCATTTGAGCTATCACTCATCACGTTATCATTTCACCCCGATGAGTCATTCTCGATCCTTGTTGGATTTCGGTTCATTATCATTCATTGTGATCATTCTTGTTCTTATGACCTCCCGGGATCATATTGAACAGTGAGTTCAGATTAGGGTCTCCTTAAATCGATGAGATCCAGGAGATCGACTATCTGGAGGATATCGGTGTTGCGTACATTTGATATGTGGCCTTAATTTTTATATTTTCCTTTCTCTGTTTTCGGATTAATGTGTAACTTAATCCGTATTAATGTATCGTGGTTGTGGATCATTTATTGTCGATTTATCTTATAATGATCTTATTTGAGAATCTTGAGATTTGGGTCATTTGATGCATTCTTTTGTGTTGTACCCGAAATTTCGTGATAATCTGGATAATTATTCATTGTGATACGAGACGTCAAGTCATGGGGACTTGGGCGTGTGATTGGTATGGTCCCGAGGACTATATGTGCTTTGTCGCTTTTCTTTTGAGGCGTAAGTCAGTACTTATGGGGGGTTGGCCCAATTGTGCAGGCGAAGTGTTTCGCGTTGAGGAGCATTCCTCGAGATGTTGTTTTCAGATCCTGATGGATAGTTCATATCCCGAGTTGTTTACCCTTAGTTTCGGGGACGAAACTCTTTTTAAGGGGGGGAGTATGTAATACCCGGTTGTAAATTCATTAATTATCATTCAGTAATTGCCACTCATAATTTTTTTCACTCAGGAATAATCATTCATCATTCGTATTCATTCACTTCGTGTTCATCTTTCAGCTTATCTTGGAGCCGTGTATCAGTTTTTATTCATCACTCGTCTCTGTTCGGGGGTCTATACGAGAATATTTTCATCATCATCATCATGATTGGTCACTTTGTATTGGGAGTTCCATGATTGTTTCACCGATTAGACGTGACTTATTATTGTGTAAGACGTGCAGGTCGTGTGTAGGCATGCGTGTCCTGTCACTTTCGTGTTCCCTTGTCATTTTGGCACTCAGTAGGGACGCACGAGCATGACACACGAGCAGCTGCTCGTGCGTGGCATCAGGATTGGGCAGTGCACTTTGTCGACCATCAGGGACACACGAGCAAGACACACGAGCAGGTGCTCGTGCGTGAGATCAGTGGCCGGGTAGTGGCCTGGCGCACGACCAGACACACGGACATTTGGTCGTGCGTTTTGGTCATGCGACACTGGAGTATATAAGGGGGATCAGACGGGTTTTCATTTCATTTCACCCTTTCTCTTCTTCTTCTCACGGCAGTCGGACGATCCGACTAGGGTTGGGGTTTTGATCGATTGTACTCCATCCAATCATGTTTTGAGGAGGTTCTAGGTGATCATATCAACATCTAATCCATCTTCTTCGTCGAATCAAGGTAATTTCTTGAAATCTCCTAAAATTTAATTTTTGGGAGTTTTGGCTTTGATTTCATTTTCCGTCCGAATTTGATGAATCGGTTGATGTTTGTAAACATTATTAATCATGTTCTATGGATTGTATATCCATATCTTCGATTCGTTCAACCCGATTGGCGATTCTTAGGTTCTTGGGGAACTTTGAACATTTAGTGTTCGATTAAATGTCTCAAAGAGTTTCTTTCGGTCGTTATGTTGATTTCGATTGATATTGTGTTATTAAATGAATTATATTTCATTCAAGGTTTGTTCGAGCGCTTGTATTTATCGGAGAACGCCGTTCGTTGTTCGGGGAAGGATTTCATCGCTTTCGGTTGAGGCAAGTTTTATACTTGTACTAGTCAATGAGATTAATGTTATCATATATGTGTATGAATGGGTTGTATCATTCCGAGACTTAGTCTCTTCATAAGTTCATTGATATTAGGGGATCGTTCGATACGATACTCTTCGGTAATTATGCCAATTGTTTATTTTCATTCATTAATGGCCGGTAAGGCATTGAGATATTGGTTATTAATGTTATTATCGATCACCGGTTCGCGGTATTGATGTATCGGTTGTTGTTGTTAATAATGATATCGATCTAAGACGTTGTTGTAATCATTGTTATTAACGTTGGAGTCCGGTCATTCATGTTGTATTAGCCGATTGAAGGCATTGTCGTATTCGTTCTCATTTTCGTCGTCGGTAGCCGATTAAAGGTACCGAGGCATTCATTGTATCCTTGTTATTGATTGGCCATTCTAAGACAATCGAAGTATTCAATCATTCATTGTATCATTATCATTGATTAGCCATTCTATGGCAATCGAGGTGTTCAATCATTCATTGTATCATTGTCATCGATTAGCTGTTCTAAGGCAATCGAGGTACTCAATCATTCGTTGTATCATTGTTATCGATTGACCGTTATAAGGCAATCAAGATATTGAATCATCCGCTGCATCATTGTTATCGATTGACCATTCTAAGGTAATCGAGGTATTGAATTGGGACTATCGAGTACAATGCCCATCCGTGAGTCATCATTATCGTGTTGGCCGACTCAAGGTAGCACATTATCATAATTGTGATACGGCTTCGTGTCGTGGCTTCGGCCCTAACTGTGATACGGCTTCGTGTCGTGGCTTCGGCCCTAACTTTGATACGGCTTCGTGCCGTGGCTTCGGCCCTAATTGTGATACGGCTTCGTGCCATGGCTTCGGCCCTAATGGTGATACGGCTTCGTGCCGTGGCTTCGGCCCTAATGGTGATACGGCTTCGTGCCGTGGCTTCTGCCCTAATTGTGATACGGCTTCGTGCCGTGGCTTCAGCCCTAATGGTGATACGGCTTCGTGCCGTGGCTTCGGCCCTAATCGATACAGCTTCGGGGTATTTTGGCTTCATGTGATTGTGATATTTGACAGCTTCGACTGAGTGGATTTCAAGCCTTTATTATTGTCCTGGTAATTTCATTGGAGCCTTCAGGCATTGTGATTCATAATTAATTCAGTTCTGGTTTGGTTCATGTCGTGTAATTCATTGTGGTACTCTATAATTATGATTCGCCATTGGGCATTTACGTTCTAACCTATCGAACAGGTATTAATAGTATGCCGTGGGCTTAGTATTTCACGAATGCTCGGTTCTTACTTTGGTTTGTGAGCATCTCGTATTATTATTATCATTGTACCGTTTCATTCTGCCTTTGGATGCATATCATGTCATACGTGTATTTGATGTTCATTATCTGGATGACTGACCCCGTGGGGGCGGAACATATTTTCATGTTTTAGGTGCTTGCGAGGAGAGAGTTGAGACACAGGGGCATGATGATGGCGATGAGGCATTCGAGTGATACTAGTCCGAGTTGTTCATGTTAGTCAGTCAGTTGGAGTGTTCTCCAGTTTGTCAGTCATTGTCATTATGTATTACCCGAGCAGATACTCGTGGATGTTGTTGTATTTTTACTTTTGGCCATGTAGGCCCATCGTTGTCGTTGAAATTCCTTATCGGAATATTGTGTCGGATATCATGGTAAAGACTATGATTTTCCCTTATTGTTTAATTTAATGTATTTTTAATCATGTTCGCCTGGTGGATCTCCTGGCGTGGGGTCCACGGCACTGTAATAACCCAATAGGATTTGGGGGTGTTACACAACATAGATCCCAAGATGATCCCGTCGGACCATAAAGAGGTGGACATCTGATCCAGCGCCCTCAGCATAGATCACACGATCCCAACGGATCAACACAACATAAACAATACAATTATGCATACACATATGCAAATCAATATGTCCATCAACATGAACAACACATGAATCAAACATGAACGACACTATGATGACACAACTAGGACGACTTCATGTTCAGCAACATGAATGACAACCTGCATGATCAACAACATCAACACTAAACCGAATCAAACTAAGATACTTGTCCCGAGTCCTTCAGGAGAAATCTCGATGTCAAATCATCACCGGCAATTATCCTCAATGCTCGGCGATCCAAACGTACAATAAACTATAGATACTCATATCCTCGTCTTTACCATAATATAACCTCGATACCCGGATATGCCAATAACCAAAATAAATCATATACAGTATTAACTTCCAGAATCGGAAAGACAACATATAATCATTGCTATATGCATTATAAACGAAATGAAACTGAAACCGTTCATTAAACATTATAACTGAGCAAGTAATAACTTACCTCGATACCGATACCACGAAGCTGCTACCGAACACATTGCCTTTGTCTACGAGCTCCTCAGCCCCGATCAAAAGCAACACAACGGTCGTAATCCACGATCAATTATCGCAACCTAATGCAATAATCAAATGACAACACATCCGATAATAATCAACAACCGACAAAACCAACCAATCGAACTCAACGGTTCAACAAAACCTCGAATAAACGCAGTCAGAACAAACCAAATCAAACCATCACGAATTCATAATCACAACACAAAAATACTGCACTGTCTGCCTACTTAGCGCACGTTAAACGCATAACGTAGCGTGCGCTAAGTTGCTCCCGTTAGCGTGCGCTAGCCAGTATGCTTAGTGTGCGCTAATGCTGTATAGTGGCATGCATTCCAAGCATCGACTAACATCTTGCGACTACGAATCCGAATGAAGGGAGACATAAATGTCCATATCTCTTGAAGATAAACGACACCATAACTATCACAAGGATCATATCAATGTCCATATATCAATAACAACATCAACAATCAAACCGACTCGATAACAAGGATCATATCATACTCAATCTGGAATTCAACCTAGTATCATGATTCATCTCATCCAAATCGACCAATATAATTACCCAGATTCAGAAACCCATCTTAGATCGGGTTAAATGAATCAACATCCTTATAGTATGAAGAATCTTAACTAACATCCGAAACTCTTACCAAATTTCATTGAATCTCATATAACATCATCATCTGATTATCCAACATGCTCCTCACATGTAGTCATCCAAGAAAAACGAACCACCATCAAAGGGATACACAAAATTACCTGGATTGGATGAACCAAGAATAAGAACACTTGACTCCACTCCAAGAATCATGAATAACTTGAAGAACAAGGCTTGAATCGATGCTCTCCATCTTAATCTTGTTAAAGATCATCATCTCACCGTGTTTGGGAACCTCAAGAACCTCCCAAAGCTCTCTCTATCGACTGGAGGAGAAAGAATGGACTAAATGCATCTCAAAACCCGTCTGTCCCCTTATATAGAATACATTACTATCGTGCGCTAACATATCATGTTTAGCATGCGCAACAGTCTTAGCGTGCGCTAACTGACTTTGTTAGCGTGCGCTATCGCAGCCCAGAGGCTACTGCCTCGCTTCGTACATGTGCTTACGTACGTAATGCCCATGCATTAGCATACGTAACTTACACTGTCTAGCATACGCAAGTCCTTTGCCCTTAGCGTGCGATATCCGAAGTTGACTTACTACAGTATTCACCTACCACTCGTGCCCCCACATGCCGAAAGCATCCGCGATTTCCGGGATTCCTCTGACCGATCTGGAATTAGCGTGCGCTAACCATACGGTTTAGCGTGCGCTAGCCCTACATGACAAACACCCGCTGACCTTATCTGGACACGAGTCACAAGTGGCTGGGTCCACTCGCCGAAAGCCAAGATTCCCTGTCGGACGATCTGATATTAGCGTACGCTAACCATCCTTGGTAGCGTGCGCTAAATGCCGATAAACATCAACCCGGGCCTACCTGTCAGCGCCTTCCGAACCTTTCCCAGAATGCCTTACGTACGTTAAGGATCCTCCTTGGCGTACGTAATGCGAACCTATTAGCGTACGCTAACTTCACCACGTAGCGTGCACTACTCATACCTCGTAGCGTGCGCTAAGCATATTTCATAGCGTGCGCTAACGTGGCTGTACTTAGCCATTTTCAGCTATCCTCGTCCAACATCTCGACATACCAAATACGAACATACGGCATACTGAATACATATACTCGACACATTATATCCTCAAGTGCAATTGTCGACCAAATACGACAATTATACCAAAACTGACATCTCAGTCCTTAATTTATTTTATCCATACTTTACAGAACCCACACTGTAAAATATAACTCGGATAAAATAATTTTAAACAACAGTAGTAGAAATTCCGGATATTACATTCTACACCACTTAAAATAAGTTTCGTCCTCAGAACTTGCAATCCGTCATAAAAACAAACAAACAAACCGTTTAACCAAAAATATCCCAAAACCATCACGACAATGATCGATCATCATCATTACCGAATAACCAAAAGAGCATACTTACAAATACGCAGGTCGACGATCTCTTGAGATACTAGCAAGTGACCTCATTGTACAGTCTCAATACGCTTTACAATCACAATTCCTTGAGTCTCAACAAAATATATCATCTTCGGATGAAACAATCTGCCCGAATCAAATTCTGTCTGCCTGATTACATAATCAGGTCTCAATTCCGATAAGACGAATAATATACAATACATCTGCGAAACAACTGCCCAAAACAACGATACGAATCCCGAAACGTTGACACAAAATCCGAATGCTCAGATGATCACCAACAATGATCAACAATCAACCGAATTTATCATCGACATGATAAATTCCAATATGACCAACCAGAGGTCAAAACACAATCGAGAATATCATCAACATGATAAACTCCAATATGACCAACCAGAGGTCAAAACACAATCGAGAATATCATCAACGTGATAAACTCCAATACGACCAACGAACGATCAACGATAATCGAGAATACCTTCACACGGTAAGCTCCAACACGATCAACACAGAACCACAGAAACCAATATACAAACGAATAAAGTTCTCAAAACGACACGCCAATCACATACAGTGGATCTCAATAAACATACCCGACTGGTGAACATACCCCTCGGCATACGAACAACTAATTACAAACCGACGAACACACCCATTCATATGTGGAGTGGGAACGACCAACCAATATCCAAAACAACCAGCATGGTGTCACCATCCCCAAATCTACACTTACAAGGAAATCCTTCAAAAATCACTATGGTAAAAATCACACTACTACCATACCAATGGAATCACATAGCACAAATGTCTCGATTTCACGAAATCCAAAGTTCCAAAATTACATCCTGTGCATGGATCTACAACACGCAGCATATTTCTCTTATCGGATCAACCGATCTTCCCTGGATAATCAGACTACCATATTAAAATTCGAATCTCTTTTCCTCATACCATCTATATGATATCCAGTTTGTGAGTCTCACTCAGAACTTCACTACGATATGCATTATGCACTAAATGCGTATGTACATCAATCCCATTTTCAAAACCAGTTTGAAATCATATAATCTTGTCACGAAGACAATTTTCGAAAGTTCTTTTCAAAATTCCAAAACTCAAAACATAAATTTTCGTAAGATCACGAAATCAACTTTCGAAAAATTAACTGGCTCGCTAATGCCAAGTATTCAATAACAGTGTCCTCCGAATCCACACGATTTCGAAGTTTAAAATGAAAACTATGCAAATGATTGACCACATCTATACCCCTGTATACCAGTCCGGCTCGTCACAAATTCCACTGACATTCAGTCGAAAAACTACACGATTGAATCCAAAATCTCAACGTATAGGCTCCGATAAAAACTCCTTTTTCCACATATGGCTCACAACGTCAATCATTAACCCATCCTGGATCACCTCAATTATGCTATGACAAAACATTGAATAATCAATAAATCAAACACAGCGAAAGACTACCCGAGAAGTTTCATTTGAACAAGTAAACCAAAAACCTCAAAAGGCGGAAATAAAAACGATTGGTAAAGTGTTTTACAAATCTCGGGAGTTTTAGAAAACAGAAAAGCCTTTTTTTTAAAACATCAGGGTCTAAGCCCATATCTCGTTCCGCATTTCAAAAAGTAGAAAACTCTTTTCTGGACCTCAAGTCCTGAGTTATAAAACTATTTCAAAATCGATTGTGTCTCGGCCCAAAATCATTTCCGTAAAACATCCGTAAAACATTCATTTTGAAAAGTATCATTTTCAAATGCTCAAAAGCAGTTCATAATTCTCAAAATGTACTAACATGACTACATGTTCCTCTCAACCATCCACAACATTCTCCCAAATGCACAATTCCGTTTCCAAAATCTAACCGACATATTGATTTCCAAAATCATAGCGTCTCAAGATCATCAATCCTGTCCCAACTACTGTGTTCTGTTATCTCATAATCATAACACATAATATTCTTCCGAATCTCAAAGCATATCAATTTAGAATGGCAGTAAATCTCAATGAAATTCAAAAATCCAAATACTTACAGGTCGTGAAGCCGACGATTCCCCGTGATACCGGCTCATGTCTCGACTCAAGAAAATACTCGACACAGATATTTTCAAAACACACGTTTTGCAAAATCAGTTCAACTCGAGGACACGACACATTTCTATCCGACGAAACACGTTAATAGCATTTGGAAAAGTTTACGACAACCCCAGTACCACACTGGTAAATCACATAATGCACAAGCCTGAGTGAACAACAAAAACTCATGGCTCTAATATTTGTCAACTCGAATGACGCGACAAAAACACGACCAAACTCGACCCGAATGCCTAGGTTTTCTCAACCTAAGTTCCGATACCATATTCTGTAACACCCCCAGATTTAACCGGAAATATTACAGCACCGTGAGCCCCGAGATGGAACCCACAAGGCTAAAAGAAATTTCGCAAACATTTACAACTGCCTAAGAGGCCAACGACGGTACTATCTTTTAAAAAATATTCGAAGACGTTAAAAATCTGTTTATCAAAATCGTCGTAAAATCTCATTTCAAAAAGGGCAAGGCCAAACGGCCGAGATTCAATAGTTTAGAAAAAGATTTCCAAAGTAACTCAAATTACCAGAAACAAGAGGTCATTTCAAAATACTCACGCAGCGGAAAAGACAATAGTTAAAAGTACTCTAGCAGCGGAATACAACAACTGATCAGGAAACTCAATACAAAAACATGTCCTAGCCAGTATCCTCCGGGAGGCTCATCTCTCCACGACCGCTACAAGCTCGATATTTCAAGAACCTAAAAAGAAAGCCCACGATGGGGTCAGCCATAATATCCAACAATGATAACCGTCACATCACATTAATAATTACATACCAATGAGAATACAAAATAAGAATACGACCAATGTAATCTTATCGTAGTAACTTTACTTACTCACATAATTCTCATTAGAATAATCATTATTATATTTCATATCTCATACTCGATTAACCAATAAACTCAAACATAATATATGTATTGTACCTCAAACAATACTCAAGAATCGCAAACTATCATCACCAACTCACGATACGGAAGTATACCAGTTCTGACCAATACGACCCATCGGATAGCATCATCAAATCCCAAAACGATAACCGATTATCCATCAAAAGACAAATACCAAAGGAAATACGGAACATACCTCGAGATGCACAATACCACGACAATCATGTCAGTTTAATCCGAGATCAGATCAATGCAACATACGGGCACGGTCCTAACACAAGACCTACAAATGCATACTCATATGACAACGTCAATATGCTCAAAACAAGAACAACAATGTATACTCCATGGTAATCCCATGATCCAGCGCCCTCAGCATAGATCCCAAGATGATCCTACTAGATCAACACGAGGTGGATAACCAACAATATACATATGCACAAAACAACAGATGTAAAACCAATTATGCGAATACACATGATTCTATCAATACAACACTGGGCAATCCAACGATCCAGCGCCCTCAGCATAGATCCCAAGATGATCCCGTCGGACCATAACGAGGTGGAAGAACCCATCCAATGATTCAGCGCTCTCAGCATAGATCCCAAGATGATCCCGTCGGACCATAACGAGGTGGACATCTGATCCAGCGCCCTCAGCATAGATCACACGATCCCAACGGATCAACACAACATAAACAATACAATTATGCATACACATATGCAAATCAATATGTTCATCAACATGAACAACACATGAATCAAACATGAACGACACTATGATGACACAACTAGGACGACTTCATGTTCAGCAACATAAATGACAACCTGCATGATCAACAACATCAACGCTAAACCGAATCAAACTAAGATACTTGTCCCGAGTCCTTCAGGATAAATCTCGATGTCAAATCATCACCGGCAATTATCCTCAATGCTCGGCGATCCAAACGTACAATAAACTATAGATACTCATATCCTCGTCTTTACCATAATGTAATCTCGATACGCGAATATGCCAATAACCAAAATAAATCATATACAGTATGATTTAACTTCCAGAATCGGAAAGACAACATATAATCATTGCTATATGCATTATAAACGAAATGAAACTGAAACCATTCATTAAACATTATAACTGAGCAAGTAATAACTTGCCTCGATACCAATACCACGAAGCTGCTACCGAACACATTGCCTTTGTCTACGAGCTCCTCAGCCCCGATCAAAAGCAACACAACAGTCGTAATCCACGATCAATTATCGCAACCTAATGCAATAATCAAATGACAACACATCCGATAATAATCAACAACCGACAAAACCAATCAATCGAACTCATCGATTCAACAAAACCCCGAATAAACGCAGTCAGAACAAACCAAATCAAACCATCATGAATTCATAATCACAACACAAAAATACTGCACTGTCTGCCTACTTAGCGCATGTTAAACGCATAACGTAGCGTGCGCTAAGTTGCTCCCGTTAGCGTGCGCTAGCCAGTAAGCTTAGCGTGCGCTAATGCTGTACAGTGGCATGCATTCCAAGCATCGACTAACATCTTGCGACTACGAATCCGAATGAAGGGAGACATAAATCTCCATATCTCTTGAAGATAAACGACACCATAACTATCACAAGGATCATATCAATGTCCATATATCAATAACAACATCAACAATCATACCGACTCGATAACAAGGATCATATCATACTCAATCTGGAATTCAACCTAGTATCATGATTCATCTCATCTAAATCGACCAATATAATTACCAAGATTCAGAAATCCATCTTTGATCGGGTTAAATGAATCAACATCCTTATAGTATGAAGAATCTTAACTAACATCCGAAACTCTTATCAAAATTCCATTGAATCTCATATAACATCATCATCTGATTATCCAACATGCTCCTCACATGTAGTCATCCAAGAAAAACGAACCACCATCAAAGGGATACGCAAAATTACCTGGATTGGACGAACCAAGAATAAGAACACTTGACTCCATTCCAAGAATCATGAATAACTTGAAGAACAAGGCTTGAATCCATGCTCTCCATCTTAATCTTGTTAAAGATCATCATCTCACCGTGTTTGGGAACCTCAAGAACCTCCCAAATCTCTCTCTATCGACTGAAGGAGAAAGAATGGACTAAATGCATCTCAAAACCCGTATGTCCCCTTATATAGAATACATTACTAGCGTGCGCTAACATCTCATGTTTAGCGTGCGCTAACTGACTTTGTTAGCGTGCGCTATCGCAGCCCAGAGGCTACTGCCTCGCTTCGTACATGTGCTTACGTACGTAATGCCCATGCATTAGCATACGTAACTTATACTGTCTAGCGTACGCAAGTCTTTTGCCCTTAGTGTACGCTATCCGAAGTTGACTTACTACAGTATTCACCTACCACTCGTGCCCCCACATGCCGAAAGCGTCCGCGATTTCCGGGATTCCTCTGACCGATCTGGAATTAGCGTGCGCTAACCATACGGTTTAGCGTGCGCTAGCCCTACATGACAAACACCCGCTGACCTTATCTGGACATGAGTCACAAGTGGCCGGGTCCACTCGCTGAAAGCCAAGATTCCCTGTCGGACGATCTGATATTAGCGTACGCTAACCATCCTTGGTAGCGTGCGCTAAATGTCGATAAACATCAACCTGGGCCTACCTGTCGGCCGCCTTCCGAACCTTTCCCAGAATGCCTTACGTACGTTAAGGATACTGCTTGGCGTACATAATGTGAACCTATTAGCGTACGCTAACTTCACCACGTAGCGTGCGCTACTCATACCTCGTAGCGTGCGCTAAGCATATTTCATAGCGTGCGCTAACGTGGTTGTACTTAGCCATTTTCAGCTATCCTCGTCCAACATCTCGACATACCATATACGAACATACGACATACTGAATACATATACTCGACACATTATATCCTCAAGTGCAATTGTCGACCAAATACGACAATTATACCAAAACTGACATCTCAGTCCTTAATTTATTTTATCCATACTTTACAGAACCCACGCTATAAAATATAACTCGGATAAAATAATATTAAACAACAGTAGTAGAAATTCCAGATATTACAGGAGAGTGGCAGCAGCAATAGTTTTGGAATAGGGAACAAGGACAAAAAGGCATTGAGGATTCGGAGGGCGTGGACTCCAGTGGAAGAAGCTGTCCTCGCAGATCTGATGAAGGAACTCGTCACAAGGGATTGGAGGAGCGAAAACGGGTTTAAGCCTGGGTACTTGCACAAGTTGGAGGCTGGAATGACAGAAAAGCTTCCTGGTACCGACATTAGGGCTGATCCCCACATAACCTCGAGAATTACCATTTGGAAGAAAGCTCAAGCGTCCCTCCCTACGATGCTAAAGGACAACTCTGGTATAGGCTTCAACACCGCTACTGGACTGATTGACTGCCACAACGATGCCTGGGACCTCATTGTTCTCATCCCCACTCTTCAACTGCCTAGGGTGTTTCAGTATTCTTATTTTTTTGTGCAAAATTTGGTTGACGAGTATTTGGGGATTCTAAGGTATTTTATGTTGCTGATTGGTTACTCGGTTTTCTGAGTACAGTATGATGTCTCTTGCTTTTACTCGCTGTCACGCCCCCACACCGGGGTTGGACGAGAACGCGACAGTTAACGTAATAAATAACGTTTGTGATAATACATTCTAGTAAAGCATACATATGCCAGATCTCAGCCCGGTGAACTAAGACTGGTTATTTCATAGAAAAGAAATATTCAAGAGTACAGCGTAATTATTACATCAAGTGCAAAAGAGTACAGCGGAAACCAAAATATATTGTGACACAGGAATAAAAGAAGCGTTAAAGCAGCATCGTAATTCCTACGTCTTGGTAATACTTTGAGGATGATCTTCACTGGTCGTCAGCATCTCTCTCCTCTTCCTCTTGATTCTCTTCATCTAGTGGGGTTTTAGAAAACAAGTCGAAATGGGGTGAGAATAATGGATTCTCAGTGAGTGGGGTTTCGAGTATTTTCTCAATATATATATATATATATATATATATATATAACCATTTTGAAGGATAATATATTTACTCCCACTTTTGAAAATATCTTTATCTATAGATAGTACAAGTTTTCAAAGGAATGTAATGAATTATGGCATGAGTGAACAGTCAATCTCTGTAGATTGATGTTAAGTATGACAACATGTGGCGTCAAGCGCCTAGTGAATATTTAGCTTCGGGAGGTCGTCTATGTGACAAAGTCCCTTGGCCTCCTTATGACGTCTTAGACCGTTATCAGAGATCGGACTATGACTTTCGCCACGACCTTTGGTTTAATAACCGTAGCCTTGGGCGTTTGTCGGACCGTCCTTATAACCTTGGCCTTTGAGCTAAAAGCTCTCACGCTTGGTGACGTGCTACCTTATCTCTTATCTGGGCTCGGTATGTACTTAGCTGGGGTTTAATACCCAGATCACACCATAATCGCGATTATACCCTAAGTCTACGACCTAGTCACCTCAGGATCACTCCGTCCTTCGGCTTCAAGGGAATAGGAAACGACGGTAGCCTTATTCATGAACCGCAGCCGTGCTGCTCGATCCAAGACTTGGTCTAACCGTCCCTGACACAAATTCGGGACTCTAGAGGTGGCCCTTACAACTCAAGAGGTGGCCCCCGGATCTTTGATCGGCCCTCTGTTTCGTATGGGCTCAAGAGGTGGCCCCCGTCCGTTGACGTGGCACTTTGTCCTGATAGAATTAGAGGCAGTCCTGTCCGTGGCACTTTGTTTGTGAGACACTTAGTTTCTGGTTAGACGTGATTGTAAGTTAGTCACATTTTCGGTGCATACACATCATACAATCAGAGTCATACATTCAATTAATTACGGTACTTAGTGTAATTCGATTATATGATTGTGATTTGGAGTTTATTCGTGGCACGAGATTATGGTTCGGTTGTTGACATATCTTTAAGATATAATTGTGATTATTGATTTCAGATTTGGTAAATTTTCAATCTTTAATTTTTTAATTAAAATTCCCAAAATTACGGTCCCGCCCATAATTCTTGCGAAGTGGGTTATTATACCCGTAAATTTTAGTTTTCGTCACGGATGGTGAAGAAACTTACAGAAGAGTTCATGTTGAACTTGGAGCTTAAGTGTTGGGTAAATTTCCAGAATTTCGGTTTCTGACCGGTTTTTCTAAAGTTTTCGTTTTGCCCCAAAACTTTTTAAAATATCGTTTTGACCCAAATTTATTTCGATTGTTATAAGATTTTTCAGATATCATACGTACCTTTTTAAAAATTTAATATTCCGGTCCAGAGTCTTGAAATTTCGTCTTAGATTCAATTTTATTGTAATTTGCTATTTGACCCCAATTTTATTGATTATTACATTTTGGCCCCAAATCTCAAAACGACTTCCGATCTCTACAAAATTTTAAGGTCAGAATATTTATTCTTATATAAGTCATTACTTCAGTCCAGAAGGTGAAATTTTTGCCTTGGCTCCGGATTTTTTTGGGGATTTTACCATTTTTGACCCCTTAATTTATCTTAATTGCAATTTTTTTAGTCCGTAGACACCGGGAATGGATCCGATCACTACGAAACTTTAAGGGCAGAGGCTAAACATGTTATTATGTCCCTTTTGATGTTCCAAACTGAAATTACACGGATTTCAATTAGCTGTTTCACAATTTGTAGATTTTACACAATTTTCGTGTTTTGACGATTTTGGCCCGTTGGCTTGGAAAACGGTTCCCGTTTCTTATAAAATTTTAAGGGTAGGTGATTAACAAGTAATTATGTTGTATTTTCTGTCCTGAAGTCAGATTACATCTTTTAAGCAATAATTTTCCTAATTATCTTTACCTTCACTTAGTTCGTATCTTAAGCTTGTTTTAACCGTTCTATCTTTGTTAGGCCACGATTTAAGTATCCAACTACACATGCATATTCATATAAACAAAATCCACTTCTTAAAAATCAATTTCCAGAATATATTTGAGTAGCAATCATGTTTGGTTGGTAAGATATTTATGCATTTCATTCTAGTCATCAAATCGGTAATTTCACATGCAACAAGTTACTAACTAATTTGCATGCTAATGATATATGATGAATGAACTATATAACTACATATAAAGGACATGCATTATATCATTATTATTAATTTCCTTTGAAAGTAACTTACATATAAAAGTTTTAAAAAGAAAATATTTTACCCACCTCGTTCTTTGTCGGTAGAAGTTGATTCTAGGTCTCGTAGGTTGAAAAAGGACCTCTATTCCTCCTCCTCTACATTTCAGACCATGTATAATCCCACCATGTATAATTATTTTGATTTCATGTTAGGTTTTAAGTTAGAAAGGGAAGAATAAATAAGTTAAAAAACAAATGTATGAAGTGTAGTTCTTACCTCCCTCTTGTTTCTTCTTCTTTCTTCCTCCCTTCCTTCTTCTCTCTTGCTCACGTTTTTGTCTCTCTCTCTCTATCTAAATCTCAGATTTTTTGTTTGTGTTGGGAGAATGGGAGTGTGTTGGGTGGTGTATGTATTTAAGAGGGGTGTAAAGTGGCTTGGGAAGTTGGAGGTGTAAAGAAAACTAGTGACATGTGGCTAAGGTGTCTTAGGATAGTGTCTTGTATGGGGGACATGAAGACTCTAGGTGTCTTATATTCCTCCTTATGGCCTCCCCATGTGTGTGTGTGTGTGTTATTATATATTTTTTTTGTATTTTAGGTGTATATAGATATAGATATTAAGTATTTGTTTAATAAAGTGGGCTAGGTGATTAGATTGGGCTTTAAGTTGTATTTTTAAGTCTTATAGATTTTATAGGTTGGGCTTGACTTATTAGGTTTGACAAGTAGTCCATTAGATAGATCTCATTTTCTTATTTAATTAATTATACGGTTTGACATATGAATTTCAAAATTGATAAATTGAGTAAAATAAATGGTAAACTTAGATTATATTGTGCTATATAGCAATTGTTACTCAATCATATTACAGTAGGATATGTTGTACATATACTAACTATCAAATTTATGGGGTTCTACATCCTTCCCTCCTTAAGAGAATTTGGTCCCCAAATTCCCTCTAAAATAGTTCGGGGTAAGATTTCTTCATCTCTTCTTCAGTTTCCCATGTGGCGTCTTATTCTCTGTTGTGCTTCGACCAAATGACTTTGACTAACGGAATCTTGTTATTTCTCATCTCACGTACTTGTTGATCTACGATTATGATCGACTTCTCGATCTAGGTTAGATCTTCTTTGATTGGTGGCATGTCATGAGTGATGACATGCTCAGGATCCGAATGGTATTTCTTCAATCTTGAGACATGGAACACGTTGTGCATTCCGGCAAGCTCGGTTGGTAGCTCGAGATGATACGCCAAATTTCCAATTCGCTGTAGTATCGTGAAAGGTCCGACGTATCTGGGGCTAAGCTTTCCTTCTTTCCTTGAGTTGATTAATCCTTTACATGGTGATAAGCGAAGGAATACTTTGTCGCCCTTGTTGAACTCTAAATCTTTTCTCCTCTGGTCTGCATAACTCTTCTGCCAGCTTTGAGTAGTACGAATACGATCTCGAATGACTCGAACTTTGTCCACGGCATCTTCTACTAGATCAACTCTTGCTATCGAGTCTCGGTTCTGCTTGCTCTTTGGTGTCCATTGGTCGTCAATCTCCCAATGTATTGGTGATCGACACTTTCTTCCGTATAATGCTTCATATGGAGCCATTCCGATAGTTGCCTGATAACTGTTGTTGCACGCAAACTCGGCTAAGGGTAGGTGGTGACTCCAACCCTTTTGAAAATCCAGCGCGCATGCTCGTAACATATCCTCAATGATTTGGATCGTTCTCTCGGATTGTCCGTCCGTCTGAGGGTGTGCCGCAGTGCTGAAACTCAATGTTGTCCCAAGTTCTTGATGAAGACTCTTCCAAAATCTGGAGACAAATCTGGGATCTCGATCTGACACAATGTCTACAGGTACACCATGCAGTCTAATGATTTCTCGTATGTACGTCCTTGCTAGCTTTTGCAGACTGTCATTCTTCCTTACGGGTAGGAAATGAACTGACTTTGTAAGCCTATCCACTACAACCAGATCATGTTATATCCTCCGTTGGTTGTTGGTAGATCTGTCATGAAGTCCATCGCAACTAGTTCCCATTTCCATTCGGGAATCTTGAGCGGCTGTAGCAATCCTGATGGTCTTTGGTGTTCAGCCTTCACTCTTTGGCAAGTCAAACATCTTGCTATGAATTCTGCTATTTGGTTCTTCATGTTCACCCACCAGTAGTATTTCCTCAGATCCTTATACATCTTATTACTGCCTGGGTGAATTGTATACCGAGAGCAGTGAGCCTCTGATAGAATTTTCTTCTTGAGTTCGTCATTATCGAGAACGCATGTACGGTGCTTGAATCTTAGTATTCCATTGTCCGACATGCTAAACTCAGATTTCTCGCCTTGTGCGATTCTTTCCTTAAGTTTACACAGCTTCCCATCATGAATCTGTGCTTCTTGAATCTCCTTAAGTAGGTCCGGCTTTACTAATAAATTAGCACATAGAACATGTGTCTTAGCCTGCTTTGGGTTCCATTAGACTATTTCTCTCAAGGCGTTCCATTCTCTTACCATAAGTCTAGCTACACTGGGTTTCCTACTCAGGGCATCTACACGACGTTGGCCCTGCCCGGATGATGTTGAATGGTGAAGTTATAATCTTCAAGAAGTTCTATCCACCGTCTCTGTCTTAGGTTTAAATCCTTCTGAGAGAACAGATATTTGAGACTCTTGTGGTCGGTGAAGATAGTGAATGTAGCTCCATAGAGGTAGTGCCTCCATTTCTTTAATGCGAATACTATCGCAGCGAGTTCAAGGTCATGGGTCGGATAATTCATCTCATGGATTTTTAGCTTTCGGGATACATAAGCCACAACCTTGCTGTATTGCATCAGCTCAGCTCCTAATCCTTCCTTTGAAGCATCGCTATATACCACAAATCCTTCACTCCCTTCAAGAAGTGTTAGAACAGGTGCGGTGGTGAGTTTTCTCTTGAGTTCCTGGAAACTTGTCTCACACTTATCGTTCCACTCAAATTTAACGTGTTTGTGCGTTAGTCTTGTGAGTGGTCCTGCGATTTTTGAGAAGTCTTTAATGAATTTGCGGTAGTAACCCGCAAGTCCAAGAAAGCTTCGAATTTCTGTGACTGTTTCTGGCCTCTTCCAGTCCAGAATAGTCTCTACCTTCGATGGATCTACTGCAATTCCTTCTCCGGATATGATGTGTCCTAAAAATGCTACTTTTCTTAACCAGAATTCACACTTACTAAATTTGGCATACAACTTATGCTTCCTTAGCGTTTCTAGCACTAACCTCAGGTGAGTTTCGTGATCCTGATCTGATTTGGAATAAACGAGTATGTCGTCAATGAATATTACCACGAATTCATCCAGATACGGTTGGAATACACGGTGCATTAAATCCATAAATGCATCCGGTGCGTTGGTCAATACAAAAGGCATCACCATAAATTCGTAATGATCATACCTAGTTTGAAAGGCAGTCTTTGGTATGTCGTCCTCTTTGATCCTTAATTGGTAATATCCTTGCTGAAGGTCAAACTTGGAGTAAACTGTTGCCCCTTATAGATGGTCGAATAACTCATCTATTCTAGGGAGTGGATACTTGTTCTTAACAGTAATATTGTTAAGTTCTCGATAATCGATGCACAATCTTAGTGTGCCATCTTTCTTTTTCACGAATATCACTGGTGCTCCCCATGGAGACATGCTTGGTCGGATAAATCCAACCTCTAGCAATTTCTTCAACTGAACCTTCAGTTCTTGCAGTTCTAGTGGTGCCATTCGGTATGGCGTCCTAGCCACAGGTGCTTTTCCGGCAAGATATCGATGCTAAACTCGACTTCCCTATCTAGAGGTGGCGAAGTGAGTTCCATGGGAAAAACAGTGGGGTATTCTGATATTATTGGTATCGCTTCGATTTTTGATTTTCTCTTAGGTTTGTTCATGACAAAAGCCAGATATCCTGTTGCTCCCTTCGAAATCGCCTTCCTTGCTTTCGTGGCTGATATGATTGGGGCCGAGTTAATCCTAGCATTCCCATGTAGTTCAACTACTGGGTGATCGGGTTTACAGAATCGGACTATCTTAGAATAACAGTCAAGTTGTGCAAAGTGTTAAAATAGCCAATCCATCCCAAGTATGAGGTCATACTGAAGTATAGGGAGAATAATTAGGTCGGCAGGAAAATAGTGACCTTTAATGATCACTTCACAATCTCTAAATACTAAATTTGTTTTTCGGCTCGTACCCATAGGTGTGGATACTTCTAAGCTTTAGTGATTATTGAAGTGAGTGTTAATTAAGATGCTTGCATTTGGTTGTTGAGTATCAAGAAATGTTATCATTATTCAATATTATTATTACATTCGCAATGCCGTTTTATGAAAAAAAAAACAGCATTGGATAAGGAAAAGTAGGTTTTCCTTACCAACTATCGATAGTAGGTAACATCTCAAAGAGACAGCTCATAGGATGGAAATACACAAATAATTATTAAGGAAATATGTCTTAATAATTCAAATCAAACTGTAAGTTTTTGCAAGGTTTGGATTTCGCCCCATTCGGATGGGTCTAATATTTTAAATAATGCCTTGCAGTAATAGCTTTATGTCTTCCGAACGAATAACATAGCTAAGTTGACTATGAGGTACATAGCAACACAGAACTTTAATAAGTTGAAATTAGCCATTACTATTCCAAACGAATAGTATAGCGACTCAATTGATTTAGACAATGCCAATTGGCGACGCTTACTCTGAATGAATAGCAAATGGATTGAAATATCCAATAATAAAACTCTATTAAGCATGAATTATCATCAAGGTTGTGATCTTAATGACTCAACAAATATGCTTATACGACATCAGCGACCAAGAAATAATAATACCCCATTTTGAAAGGTAATGAGGTTTAGTGGAGTTCAGAGGATCTGATAAGTGAAATAAGCTATGTCTGTTTCAAGAGTTCAATAGGAGAAGTGATTTAATCGGGGAATGCCATGAAGACTTAATCAAGTATCTTAGCTGATGACTTAGGGAATTTGAATATGACTACATATATCCCAAGTGAATAGCGACAAGTCGAAAAAGATCTTAATGAGTGACTCGAGAAATCTACATTGGGTCGCAATCCTATGGTTCACTTCGCCCTAGGTGGAATTCCCATCTAAGTCCGAAGAATCTTATCCTGGAAAAGCTCGTTGTAAGTGTCCTTCTTACATAGTGAGCTCTGATACCACTCCTGTCACGCCCCCACACCGGGGTTGGATGAGAACGCGACAGTTAACGTAATAAATAATGTTTGCGATAATACATTCTAGTAAAGCATACATATGCCAGATCTCAGCCCGGTGAACTAAGACTGGTTATTTCATAGAAAAGTATTCAAGAGTACAGCGGAATTATTACATCAAGTGCAAAAGAGTACAGCGGAAACCAAAATACATTGTGACACAGGAATAAAAAGAAGCGTTAAAGCAGCATCCTAATTCCTACGTCTTGGTAATACTTTGAGGATGATCTTCACTGGTCGTCAGCATCTCTCTCTTCTTCCTCTTGATTCTCTTCATCTAGTGGGGTTTTAGAAAATAATTCGAAATGGGGTGAGAATAATGGATTCTCATTGAGTGGGGTTTCGAGTATTTTCTCAATTTATACATATATATATATATATATATATATATATATGTTATATATAACCATTTTGAAGGATAATATATTTACTCACACTTTTGAAAATATCTTTGTCTATAGATAGTACAAGTTTTCAAAGGAATGTAATGAATTATGGCATGTGTGAACAGTCAATCTCCGTAGATTGATGTTAAGTATGACAACATGTGGCGTCAAGCGCCTAGTGAATATTTAGCTTCGGGAGGTCATCTATGTGACAAAGTCCCTTGGCCTCCTTATGACGTCTTAGACCATTATCAGAGATCGGACTATGACTTTCGCCACGACCTTTGGTTTAATAACCGTAGCCTTGGGCGTTTGTCGGACCGTCCTTATAACCTTGGCCTTTGAGCTAAAAGCTCTCACGCTTGGTGACGTGCTACCTTATCTATTATCTGGGCTCGGTATGTCCTTAACTGGGGTTTAATACCCGGATCACACCATAATCGCGATTATACCCTAAGTCTACGACCCAGTCACCTCAGGATCACTCCGTCCTTCGGCTTCAAGGGAATAGGAAACGACGGTAGCCTTGTTCATGAACCGCAGCCGTGCTGCTCGATCCAAGACTTGGTCTAACCATCCCCGACACAAATTTGGGACTCTAGAGGTGGCCCTTACAACTCAAGAGGTGGCCCCCGGATCTTTGATCGGCCCTCTGTTTCGTATGGACTCAAGAGGTGGCCCCCGTCCGTTGACGTGGCACTTTGTCCTGATAGAATTAGAGGCAGTCCTGTCCGTGGCACTTTGTTTGTGAGACACTTAGTTTCTGGTTAGACGTGATTGTAAGTTAGTCACATTTTCGGTGCATACACATCATACAATCAGAGTCATACATTCAATTAATTACGGTACTTAGTGTAATTCGATTATATGATTGTGATTTGGAGTTTATTCGTGGCACGAGATTATGGTTCGGTTGTTGACATATCTTTAAGATATAATTGTGATTATTGATTTCAGATTTGGTAAATTTTCAATCTTTAATTTTTTAATTAAAATTCCCAAAATTACGGTCCCGCCCATAATTCTTGCGAAGTGGGTTATTATACCCGTAAATTTTAGTTTTCGTCACGGATGATGACGAAACTTACAGGAGAGTTCATGTTGAACTTGGAGATTAAGTGTTGGGTAAATTTCCAGAATTTCGGTTTCTGACCAGTTTTTCCAAAATTTTTGTTTTGCCCCAAAACTTTTTAAAATATCGTTTTGACCCAAATTTACTTCGATTGTTATAAGATTTTTCAGATATCATGCGTACCTTTTTGAAAATTTAATATTCCGGTCCAGAGTCTTGAAATTTCGTCTTAGATTTAAATTTTATTGTAATTTGCTATTTGACCCCAATTTTGTTGATTATTAAATTTTGGCCCCAAATCTCAAAACAACTTCCGATCTCTACAAAATTTTAAGGTCAGAATATTTATTCTTATATAAGTCATTACTTCAGTTCAGAAGGTGAAATTTTTGCCTTGGCTCCGGATTTTTTTGGGGATTTTACCATTTTGACCCCTTAATTTATCTTAATTGCAATTTTTTTAGTCCGTAGACACCGGGAATGGATCCGATCACTACGAAACTTTAAGGGCAGAGGATAAACATGTTATTATGTCCCTTTTGATGTTCCAAACTGAAATTACACGGATTTCAATTAGTTGTTTCACAATTTGTAGATTTTACACAATTTCCGTATTTTGACGATTTTGGTCCGTTGGCTTGGAAAACGGTTCCCGTTTCTTATAAAATTTTAAGGGTAGGTGATTAACAAGTAATTATGTTGTATTTTCTGTCTTTAAGTCAGATTACATCTTTTAAGCAATAATTTTCCTAATTATCTTTACCTTCACTTAGTTCGTATCTTAAGCTTATTTTAACCGTTCTATCTTTGTTAGGCCACGATTTAAGCATCCAACTACACATGCATATTCATATAAATAAAATCCACTTATTAAAAATCAATTTCCAGAATATATTGGAATAGCAATCATGTTTGGTTGGTAAGATATTTATGCATTTTGATTCTAGTCATCAAATCGGTAATTTCACATGCAACAAGTTACTAACTAATTTGCATGCTAATGATATATGATGAATGAACTATATAACTACATAGAAAGGACATGCATTATATCATTATTATTAATTTCCTTTGAAAGTAACTTACATATAAAAGTTTTAAAAAGAAAAGATTTTACCCACCTCGTTCTTTGTCGGTAGAAGTTGATTCTAGGTCTCGTAGGTTGAAAAAGGACCTCTATTCCTCCTCCTCTATATTTCAGCCCATGTATCATCCCACTATGTATAATTATTTTGATTGCATATTAGGTTTTAAGTTAGAAAGGGAAGAATAAATAAGTTAAAAAAACAAATGTATGAAGTGTAGTTCTTACCTCCCTCTTATTTCTTCTTCTTTCTTCCTCCCTTCCTTCTTCTCTCTTGCTCACGTTTTTGCCTCTCTCTCTATCTAAATCTCAGATTTTTTGTTTGTGTTGGGAGAATGGGAGTGTGTTGGGTGGTGTATGTATTTAAGAGGGGTGTAAAGTGGCTTGGGAAGTTGGAGGTGTAAAGAAAACTAGTGACATGTGGCTAAGGTGTCTTAGGATAGTGTCTTGCATGGGGGACATGAAGACTCTAGGTGTCTTATATTCCTCCTTATGGCCTCCCCATGTGTGTGTGTGTGTGTGTGTGTGTGTGTGTGTTATTATATATTTTTTTTTTGTATTTTAGGTGTATATAGATATAGATATTAAGTATTTGTTTAATAAAGTGGGCTAGGTAATTAGATTGGGCTTTAAGTTGTATTTTTAAGTCTTACAGATTTTATAGGTTGGGCTTGACTTATTAGGTTTGACAAGTAGTCCATTAGATAGATATCATTTTCTTATTTAATTAATTATACGGTTTGACATATGAATTTAAAAATTGATAAATTGAGTAAAATAAATGGTAAACTTAGATTATATTGTGCTATATAGCAATTGTTACTCAATCATATTACAATAGGATATGTCGTACATATACTAACTATCAAATTTATGGGGTTCTACACCCGCACTGCTAATGTGGCTTTGATGATTAATGTTTTCCTTGTTTTGTTCTTTTCTGTTGGAGTGCATATGATTTACTACCTCTGCTCTCCTATAATTACAATATCTGGACTTCCACGCTTGTCAATGCAGAACTTTGACTATTAATATCTTTAATTCTTTTTTTAAAAATTTAAAAAAAACTGATATTTTGAAAATATATTTCGAGATGAATCTAGCAAGATGCCACATGACTATATTTTTTTCATATGTATGAATCACAAAAGATGATCAAAAAAGAGTATGTGAACATAAAGTCTGACTTATGTAGTGGTATTTTAATAATTTAGGGGATACAATATCTAATCATGATACCTGCCCCCCCTAACAAAAGCGCAACACAGTATTTCTTAGATCGGTCCACTTAGATAGTATTGATAATCATTACAACATCCATGTAAATTACTATTTTATTAGGCATTGCAGTTGCCAATTGAAAATATGTCCTAAAAATACCACCAGAAAAAACAAATTT
Organism: Orobanche coerulescens; assembly: GCA_033398695.1. Taxonomy (NCBI): domain Eukaryota; kingdom Viridiplantae; phylum Streptophyta; class Magnoliopsida; order Lamiales; family Orobanchaceae; genus Orobanche; species Orobanche coerulescens. The sequence continues at coordinate 12,973,500 of CM065809.1, forward strand.
CATCTGATTGTCCTCAAACTTTTCTGTTCGGTGACGACTTTTTTAGCATTTCTTTAAATGTTCTTGTTTATGTTGTTCCAGATTTCATATAATGTATATAATCATTTTAGATTTTATGTTCTACTACTTAATTCTTTCTTCACATTTTGATTGAGATATTTTGATTCCCTCATTCTCAATATGTTGTACTTTGTTGACCTCATATTTCTACTTTTTGGCAATTGTACGGTTTGTAACAAAATTTATTAAATTGTCATGTCTGTATCTGCTGTTACAACTTTATTCTCATGTATGCTCGTCTCTTCCAACTACCTGCCTGTTTCGGATGCCCAGCTGACACGTCTACCATTAATCTTCTCTTTGGTTTCTGAGAAACCCAATACTGTTGTATGTATTTTTCATTTCAGTTCTTTCTTCTATCTTGTTCTTTTTTTCTCTTGCTTTCCTGTTGTGGGTTAGCAGGTACCTTTTTATTTCCCTTTATTATGTTTCATGACTTTTATGATTACGGCCTCTGTTTGTTCAGGCCAATGTCAATTTTTTTTCAGTTTTTGATGATTACGGCCTCTAATATGAGTTTGTTGTTTCACTGTAGTTTAATTGTTGGTCCCGAAGATGTTATTTTCGCCTCCGCAACTTACTTCGATTGTTCAGGTTAGTTAGAATTCGTTGGGTGTGAATTCACTTTCTTTCGTTTGCATTGATTATTTTGGATAGAACTTTGGTGTGTTGTCCTTGATTAATCATGTATATCCCTTCTTTTATGAAACGAGCTTTATTTTTAAGGGTCTTACAATATACTTGGTAATGATACATGCTGAATCCATGAAATATATTGATAGAAAGTTGTGTTAGGTGTTTCGACAATGAGTAATGTTTTATTTTTGGTCCCCTCTCTGTTATGCATTTTATTCTTGCATTTTTTTTGGAGGTTATCTGGATTAATCTTCTATGATTATTTCTCTTACGGTGTTTGTATTTTACTTTGTGATAGATGATTTGATTTTGTTCCTGCACAGACGTTACTGCAATCTGATGTAGCATTTTTGGGAAGTTTCATTTATCTTTATAAATAAATGCCTAAATCAATATTCTTAAAAGTTTTATACGTTAAACAACAAAGAAGAAATCGATAAAAACAACAAAGAAGATGTTGAATACCAGAAAAGCAAGCAAGAGGCGGAAAAAAGAAATAAGAGAAAAGCACAAACGCAAGAGGGACGGTTCACTCTCTCTGGTGATGGGATGATTATGTGGTGCACTTCATTTGCGGTCTTTTTTCTTTTCGGGTTTAATGAATTTGTAGAGTTGAAAAACTAAGATAGTCCGGCAAACCGGATATTGGTTTTAGTTGATTTCTCATTGATAATCTCTTGTGGGATTATATTTGTCTTCTTCTTGGCTCAAGTTCTTATACTTTTTGGCTGGTCTTAAATCGAGCCTTTTTTTTCTAATTGAGCCTTTTTTTGGAGGGGTAGATCTGCTGCTTTTTCATTTGGTGAGGTGTGGTTCGCGCTTTACTATCTGGTCTCTGTTCAGGTTAGCCATTTTTTTTATTGTTACATTTGTCTTTCGTCCCACTTCTTATGTTGTTGTTCAGATTAGAAGAACTATGATTTATTTATGCTTCTGCATTTTGGTACGTGTTTTTCACTATGAGTGATTAATTATTTCCTTCAGTTTGGTTTTGAGATTCACTGATGTGAATCTACAGGGTTCTTTTATTTTTTTCAGGTTTAACAATAAGATTTTTTTATTTCAAGTTTTACTTTTTTTTCTCTTTTTTGGCCTGGTTTAGTAATAGATATGTCATATTTTCCTCACTTGAATATGCAATTTTTTTATATTTTGTTCTGTAAGAGGTACCAACACAGGCATGTCCCTTAACATGTTTTTCTCTCATCTCCATTAATCCATGACCGAATCCATTTCATCATCGGCATTGCATTTTTCTTCGTTTTCTTCTCTTTTTGAAATCTACAATGGATAATTCTGGTGTTTCAATTGTGCCAAACTTTCAATCTTCCAATTGCATTTAACTTTTCTCAGATGAGTATTGAGGCTTTTGAATTATGTAAATTCTCGGAAAATTCTAATGAACTTGTAGTAAATGCAATTCTTATAAATGAAAGAAGACTTTTGCTTTGTATGAAGAGGTATGAAAACAACGTCTTACATAGTTAGGCAAAACCTATATTTGCGTCTCGAATGGGAAAAGCATGATCTGCTGATCTCTTGTTCAAATAGGGCACTGTATAGATGATATTCTGTTTCTTTTCATGTAACTTAGTTGAAATCTATGGTGTTCTCTATTTAAATGACACGAAAGTGTCGGAGTACACTTCCTTCTTATTTTTATTTATCTTTTTCCTGAACTTATTAAATTTCGAAAGGTGCATCAAACGGGTTCATGAAGCGTTTTCTCCTGGCAGTGACTAGGTTTTCTGTTTGTAATTACACGAGGCAGCGTTGTAATATTCTTTTGAGGCATTTGAAGGTGCTATCAAATAAATATTGGCGAAATTGGTAGGCCTTTTCTTGGAGTTTCAACAACATACATTTTTCTCAAAATATATCCGGATGATTATTAAAACTGCCCCTAGGGTTTAGTCTAATTAACAAGAAAACCAACTTACCTTTTGGAATTACGAATGAGCCCCTGAGGTTTGTTTTTACCTTGCAAAAATGCACCCTCAAGAGTGGTTAAAAAGGGGCTATTTGTGAGATAGGTAACCTCAAGGGGTTGTTTGTAAGCTAAAAAAATGAGTTTTTTTTTCCTGTAACTATAAGATAGTTTCTGTAGTTTATCCCAAATCTATTTCTATGCAATTGATAGCTGATTTTCTTGGTTCATTTCTATTAGGTTGAGGTAGGTAAAGTTTCTCATGTGAAGGAGCTAACGCATCCTCAAGTACCAGAGGATATTAACACGGCTATCAGGAGTGGGGAAGTTTGGGCTCCAACGTATGAAAGTAACTGAAATAAAATACAACAATTCTGATCAATACTGAAAATACAAATGTCCAAAGGAAAAGTATTAATACATCACCAAATCCAAATCATCACAAACGACGACGTACTCGAGTACTTATTAAAACGATACAAACAACAGACAAATAAACCCGGTCGGAACATCACTATGCACCCTCGTCGTCATGCAACTCCAGTGGTTGTTTCCCCGCTCTCCTGGATCCTGAACATAAACAAATGTTCACCCCCGAAGGGGTTAGCACAACGATGCTAGTACAAGTACCACAACATATTATTCAACATCTCACGAAGAATAATAATAACATAAATGACAAAAGAACCAATGAGTCTTCTCCTGCGAGAAACTCAATAATAACATACACACATGATAATCACAACATTATATCACAATATACACATGGTAATTCCGATGATCCAGCGTTCACTGCCTAGACCCCACGATGATTCCGTCAAACCAACCCGAGGTGGAAAAACCTGTCCGATAATCCAGCGCACGCTAGCATAGATCCCCCGATGATCCCATCGGACCAACACGAGGTGGACATACAACAATGACATACATGTACAACAATATGTATAACATCAATACATAAAATAATTAAGGTACTTGCCTCGATTCGAAGACAAGAATAATACTCCCACGAATAACAAAACGTTCGAAGGTCGCTCCCTTCAATCAATCACATTGCTAATCTCAAACCTTAACAAAAGAAATAATATAGAATTCATCTCACGTCGTACGAATGTCTAACAATCCAAATTACGGTCGAAAGTTCATAAAACGTAATCTGCCTGACTTGCTTAACGTACGTTACGTACCTTTGGTAGCGTACGTTAAGCCTACTAGTTAGCGCACGTAAGCTACGAAGTCTAGCGTACACTAACTATGCATTGTCAGTCCTTCACTGATCAGTCGACTGACTCGTCTGATGGTATAACGTACATTACGTACCAAACATAGCGTACGTTAACTATGCCCGATAGCGTATGTTAACTACATAGCTTAGCGTAAGCTAAGCATGCATGGTGGTTTCTCACTGGGCAGACGACTATTCTAACTGTGATGAAGCTTACGAAATCCTCAGTGGTTAACGTACGTTATCTCCATACATATCATGTTCATACGATTATGAATAATCTTACGGATTCACACATCTTTGAATTTAAGGAAATGAATATCATCACGACCCTTATATTCAATCTCGATTATCATTCTCATGTGAAGTTCGGTGATCTCAGGCTGATGCACTAGATTCCATTATCATCATTACATTCAGACTACTACTAAAGAACTAATAAATCCAACTTATAAGAAAGGATACAACCTTCGATGATTCTTTCTTAAGTCTGTTTAACAAAAGTGATATCAACTCCAAGTCTACGATTTATATGGCAACGTTATTCAATACGGATAATCAATCTCAGAATATTACTCTCATCATTGACGTAATAGGATTCCAACTATGATGTTTCAACAATGATATCCTAAGCATAATCATTCCAACTTCTAAACATGATGTTGTTTGAATAATTCATCAATGAAACTCAATATCTTGATAGCATACTCATCATATCCTTAAGAACACGAATTCAATGTTGGAGATAGTATTAACATACCTTAAGATGAAGAAAACACTAAGACAATAGGTAGACCTCAACTCCAGTTGCTTGTGTGACAATCCAAGATGAGTCTCTACTTCAAGGATCAAGTATGAGTAATCTCCAATCTTCAATGATCAAGTTGAGGTGGTTTAAATGTGTTTAAGAAGGAGGAGAGGCTCTCTGGACTTCCAAGAAATGAAGGACAAGTGAAGAAAACGTAAACAAAATAAAATGGGGTGCTGTCCCTTTTATAATGTTTCTGTACGTCAGCTGTTTAGCGCACGCTACCACAATGTCCTTAGCGCACGCTAACGAGCGTTGACTCCAAAACTGTCCAGGTACATCCGCGGGAATCTTATCCGGACCCATGTCCGGCTGGCGCATGTGACAGCTGCCTAGCTCAATTATTGGCTGGTTAACGCATGCTACGCTACATTCGTAGCGTACGCTAACTCCTACAGATAACGTACGTTAAGCTATCCTTGTTAACGTACGTTATCACATATTTGCATGGGAAAATTTACATGTTGCCATACTCATGTACAAGGATACAAATACGAGAAATATCATAATTCAGTTACCGATATCACAATTCCGAATAATACAGGGTTCAAATACAGATGAAATACTCAATAATAAATCCGGATATTACATACTCTCCTACTAAAAAGGAGTTTCGTCCCGAAACTCAAGATGAAAATAACTCTGGATATCTGTACTTCATGATATCTTTCGTTTCACAAGTGGCTTCTTCCACTCCGTGATGTGACCACTGAACCTTGACCAAAGCGATTGGTTTGTTCCTCAACTGCTTAACTCGACTCTCGAGTATCCTGATCGGCCTCTCTTCAAACGTGCCATCCTGTGCTACTTCGATCTCGTCGAAATCAATGACATGACTTGGATCTGGTATATACCTCCGTAACTGGGATACGTGGAATACGTTATGAACATGGCTCAATGACGGCGGTAATGCCAATCTGTATGCCAACTCTCCAACTCTTTCAAGAATCTCGAACGGTTCGATATATCTCGGACTCAACTTCCCCTTTCTTCTGAAATGAAAGATTCCCCGAGTAGGATAAACTTTTAAAAGCACGTGATCTCCAGTACTAAACTCCAATAGGCGACGGCGTACGTCTGCGTAAGATTTCTGTCGACTCTGGGCGGTCAACAGCCTTTCGCGAATCAAGGCTATCTTCTCTCGTGTCTGCACGATCAATTCCGGTTCCGACCCGATCAAGTTTGATGAATCGTCCCAACATAGGGGCGATCTGCATCTCCTCCCGTATAATGCCTCAAATGGTGCCATCTTAATAGAAGCATGCCAACTATTGTTTTAGGTAAATTCAATTAACGGTAGATGAACTTCCAGTCAGTTGACCAATCTAAGGCACAAGCCCTTAGCATATCTTCCACTGTTTGAATAGTCCTCTCGGATTGTCCATCTGTCTGCGGGTATAAGCTGTGCTGAAGTTCAATTCTGTCCCCAAGGCTTTATGAACTGCTTTCCAAAAATGCGATACAAAGCGACCGTCTCGGTCAAAAATAATAGTCTTCGGCGTGCCATGCAATCGGACTATCTCTGTAATAAACACTCGTGCCAACTTCTCGGGTCCCCATGTATCCTTAATGCCTAGAAAATGAGCCGATTTGGTTAGACGATCAACTATTACCCAAATCATGTTCATTCCTATCTTGGTTCTCGGCATATTAGTGATAAAGTCAATCGATATGTCCTCCCACTTCCATTTAGGAATCGGGAGCAGCTTCAGCATTCCGGCAGGTCGTTGATGCTCGATCTTAACCTGCTGACAAGTCAAACATTTCGAAACATAACCCGATACATCTTTCTTCATGTTTCCCCACCAAAAGTTCTGCTTCAAGTCCTTATACATCTTACTGGTGCCCGGGTGGATAGAATAGGGCGTGCTGTGAGCTTCCTTCATAATCATCTTTTTCAGAACATCGACATCGGGAATGCAAAGTCGGTTCTGAAATCTCAAAACTCCATCATCATGAATTATAAATCCTGGGGCTTTTCCTTTGTTTACATCATCGTGCAACCGAATCATCAAAAAATCATCCAATTGCTTAGATTTGATTTCTTCGGTTAACGATGAAGTTATTTCCATCACGCACAGTTGTCCCTGGACTCTTTGCAACCATACTTCAATTCACTCTCGAATCAATTCCCTTTGAATGCTGAGCTGGGAGGTCAGAGTCTCCAGCATCTGAATAGAAACACGCTTGCGGCTAAGTGCATCGGCCACTACATTTGCTTTGCCTGGATGATAAAGAATCTCCAAGTCATAGTCCTTAATAAGTTCCAGCCATCTTCTTTGCCGCATGTTCAACTCTTTCTGACTGAAGATGTATTTGAGACTCTTGTGATCCATAAAGATCTGACAGTGAGTCCCGTACAGGTAATGTCTCCAGATTTTCAAAGCAAAAACTACTGCTGCCAGCTCCAAATCATGCGTTGGGTAATTCACTTCATGAGGTTTCAGCTGTCGTGACGCATAAGCGATCACTTTATCATTTTGCATCAATACACATCCGAGTCCTTGGTTCGAAGCATCACTGTAAACTATAAATCCTCCAGTTCCCGGTGGGAGTGCTAAAATCGGTGCTGTTGTCAATCTCTTCTTCAATTCATCAAAGCTATTCTGGCACAACTCGTTCCACTCAAACTTTTGAGTTTTCTGCAGTAGTCGAGTAAGTGGGCGGGTAATTTTGGAAAACCCTTCCACGAACCGATGATAATATCCAGCAAGTCCTAAGAAACTCCGGACTTCTTTCACGTTCTTTGGAGGCTTCCAATCCAAAACTGCTTCGATCTTCTAAGGATCTACTCAGACTCCTTTAGCTGATACCACATGGCCGAGGAACATTACTTCCTTTAGCCAGAATTCACACTTAGAAATTTTGGCGTACAATTGTTCATTTCTCAACAGGCCTAACACAATCCGTAAATGCTATGCATGCTCTTCCAGGCTCTTAGAACACACCAGAATGTCATCAATGAACACAACCACAAATTTATCCAAATACTCGATAAACACTCGGTTTATCAATTGCATGAATACAGCAGGTGCGTTAGTGAGACCAAACGGCATCACTACAAACTCATAGTGTCCGTAGCGAGTTCTGAACGCTGATTTCGGAACATCAGATTCCTTAATCCTCAGCTGATGATATCCTGATCTCAGATCGATTTTAGAAAACACTGTTGCTCCTTGTAACTGGTCAAACAAATCATCAATCTGTGGCAACGGATACTTGTTCTTAATCGTCATCTTGTTCAGCTCTCGATAGTCAATACACAGTCGAAGTGATCCATCCTTCTTCCGGACAAAAAGAACTGGTGCTCCCCAGGGCGAAACGCTTGGCTGGATATAGCCTTTGTCCAGTAACTCCTCCAGTTGCTTTTTTAGTTCGTACATCTCAGTAGGTGCCATACGATAAGGCGCCTTAGAAATTGGTGTAGCTCTGGGTTCCAGCTCGATGGTGAATTCTACATCCCGTCGTGGAGGTAGTCCAGGTAACTCGTTAGGAAATACATCCGGAAATTCGTTCACAACAGGAATGGATGACAGTTCCACAATTTCGTCTTCTTTCTTCATTGCATAGCACTAGTATCCAGTACAGCCCTGTTTCAACAATTTGACAGCTTTCATCGCCTTGATCATCTTTCCTGATCTTCCTGGTTTCCATCCTTCAAATAGTATTTCGGAACCATCGTCAGCGATTAGAGAGATATTCCTCTTTAGGTAGTTTACAATAACTCCATATCGATTAAGCCAATCATCTCCGAGTATGAGGTCGTCTCCTTGCATTTCTATCACAATCAGATTTGAGAGCCACTCTCTGCCTCCAAATGATACAGCGAAATCTCTAGTTTCTAAGTTTCCAACAATCCTCTCCCCACTCAGTAAACCCACAACATAATGCTCACAATTATGAAAACCAGAAATATTCAAACGATTTACACAAGACAAGGATATAAATGAATGCGTAGCTCCTGTATCGAATAAAACACTAACTGGTTGTGAAAGAATCTTGATAGTACCTGATGCAATAGCGGCATCCTGGTCGTCTGCTCTCCTCATCTCGTATAGACGTGGGGGAACAGATCCAGCACTTGATGTCCCCTTTCAGTCCCACTGTCCTCTGCCTCATCTGCGGCCAAAATTCTGAGGCATCTGAACACTTTGTTGCGTCTGTTGGATACTGGCTTCCTTCTGAACTAGCTGTGGTGTACGGGCTCTAAAAGACTTTGCAGCCTATTCACAGAACACCACACGATGTCCATATCGACCACAATCAAAACAAGTAACGGCAGGTAGGGGGCAATTCCATCGATAGTGCCCTGTCTGGGCACAGTTAAAGCATTTCCTGGTGACATCCGTCGTGGTTGATGCTGCTCCGAAGTTCTTTCCGCTCTTAGATGGGTGCGGAGGTTTCTTGAAAGAATGAAAGGATGACTGGGCCTTGCGGGGCCCACTACTTTTGTGCTCCGTGAAACTACCGGAGACTTTCTGCTTCTTGGACTCTGCCAACTTCTCCATTGCTGCTTTCTTGATTTCATACGCCAACACTTTATCCTGGTATTGATGGAGAGTAGTACATTCAAAACCGGACATGTACCTCTGGATTTCTGGTTTCATTCTCACATCAAAATGGATCATCATTTCTGCATCTGTTCTGACCAGATGTCGAACAAATGCCAGCTGCTGGTTAAACGTCTTAATTGCCTGAGATACTGGCACATCTGAAGGATGAGCGGAGAAAAACTCCCGAACCTTGGCTTCCCTCACAGGATGAGGGAAATACTGAGCTTCCATCATCAATTTAAATTCTGTCCAATCAGCATCATGGTCTACAGGACGGATGGCTTCCGACCATTCAGACGCTTCTCCTATCAGAAAGTACTGAGTAATAGAGGCTCTCCGGTCGTCAGGGCAATTAATCCCGGCAAAAAAAATTTCTAGTTCCTTCAACCAATGATCCCAGGTGGGAGTCTCAGAAATACCGTCGAACATAGGTGGTTTCATCTTCGCCACCTCTTGCAGCCATCGGTCGACTCGATTTCCCATGTCTGGGATACCTTGCTATCAATCTCCCTGCTGTAATCCCACCGCCACCTGCATCCGGTCCACAACCTAGGCAAACTGAGTCATCTGGTTCACTACCTGACGAAGGATTTCGGGCACAGCAGGTTCCGGTTCATTATTAATAGATCTTTATGGCTCGCCCGAGCTGTGGCTGGCCTGATTAGGGGCGAAGCTTCTCTTTCAGCATTCCTTCTTCCGTGTCCGCGACCGCGACCACGTTCACGTCCACCTCTCAACATACTGTAACCATAAATACTCAATATACAGGAAACAATATCGTTCAAATGTTCAAGTATAAATAAATACAACATGTAAAGGATGAGATAGAGTTTAGGAACTTACAACCACTGCTCGCATGAAGACGTAGGCAGTACAGTGATGTTATTCGCGGCCGGTTACTTCAAAAGACATATATGACCCCTATTTTAACCCAATGGCCAAGATATCCATAATCTTAGCTCCGATACCATATTCTGTAACACCCCCGATATATTCAGGAATATTACAGCGCCGTAAATCCTTTACATAAGGATTTACAAGGCTGAAGAAATGAAAAGACAATAACAGATACCAACGTATGAAAGTAACTGAAATAAAATACAACAGTTCTGACCAATACTGAAAATACAAATGTACAAAGGAAAAGTATTAATACATCACCAAATCCAAATCATCACAAACGACGACGTACTCGAGTACTTATTAAAACGAAACAAACAACAGACAAATAAACCCGGCCGCAACATCACTCTGCACCCTCGTCGTCATGCAACTCCAGTGGTTGTTTCCCCGCTCTCCTGGATCCTGAACATAAACAAATGTTCACCCCTGAAGGGGTTAGCATAACGATGCTAGTACAAGTACCACAATATATTATTCAACATCTCACGAAGAATAATAATAACATAAATGACAAAAGAACCAATGAGTCTTCTCCTGCGAGAAACTCAATAATAACATACACACATGATAATCACAACATGATATCACAACATACACATGGTAATTTCGATGATCCAGCGTTCACTGCCTAAACCCCCCGATGATTCCGTCAAACCAACCTGAGGTGGAAAAACCCGTCCGATAATCCAGAGCACGCTAGCATAGATCCCCCGATGATCTCGTCGGACCAACACGAGGTGGACATACAACAACGACATACATGTACAACAATATGTATAACATCAATACATAAAACAATTAAGGTACTTGCCTCGATTCGAAGACAAGAATAATACCTCCACGAATAATAAAACGTTCGAAGGTCGCTCCCTTCGATCAATCACGTTGCTAAGCTCAAACCTTAACAAAAGAAATAATATAGAATTTATCTCACGTTGTAAGAATGTCTAACAATCCAAATTACGGTCGAAAGTTCATAAAACGTAATCTGCCTGAGTTGCTTAACGTACGTTACGTACCTTTGGTACCGTACGTTAAGCCTACTAGTTAGCGCACGTAAGCTACGAAGTCTAGCGTACGCTAACTATGCATTGTCAGTCCTTCACTGATTAGTCGACTGACTCGTCTGATGGTATAACGTACGTTACGTACCAAACGTAGCGTACGTTAACTATGCCCGATAGCGTATGTTAACTACATAGCTTAGCGTACGCTAAGCATGCATGGCAGTTTCTCCGGGCGTACATCGTTCTAACTGTGATGAAGCTTACGAAATCCTCAGTGATTAACGTACGTTATCTCCATACATATCATGTTCATACGATTATGAATGATCTTACGGATTCACACATCTTTGAATTTAAGGAAATGAATATCATCACGACACTTATATTCAATCTCGATTATCATTCTCATGTGAAGTTCGGTGATCTCAGGCTGATGCACTAGATTCCATTATCATCATTACATTCAGACTACATCTAAAGAACTAATAAATCCAACTTATAAGAAAGGATACAACCTTCGATGATTCTTTCTTAAGTCCGTTTAACAAAAGTGATATCGACTCCAAGTCTACGATTAATATGGCAACGTTATTCAATACGGATAATCAATATCAGAATATTACCCTCATCATTGACGTAATAGGATTCCAACTATGATGTTTCAACAACGACATCCTAAGCATAATCATTCCAACTTCTAAACATGATGTTGTTTGAATAATTCATCAATGGAACTCAATATCTTGATAGAATACTCATCATATCCTTAAGAACACGAATTCAATGTTGGAGATAGTATTAACATACCTTAAGATGAAGAAAACACTAAGACAATAGGTATTCTTCAACTCCGGTTGTTTGTGTGACAATCCAAGATGAGTCTCTACTTCAAGGATCAAGTATGAGTAATCTCCAATCTTCAATGATAAAGTTGAGATGGTTTAAATGTGTTTAATAAGGAGGGAGGCTCTCTGGACTTCCAAGAAACGAAGGACAAGTGAAGAAAACGTAAACAAAATAAAATGGGGTGCTGTCCCTTTTATAATGTTTCTGTACGTCAGCTGTTTAGCGCACGCTACCACAATGTCCTTAGCGTACGCTAACGAGCGTTGACTCCAAAACTATCCAGGTTCATCCGCGGGAATCTTATCCGGACCCATGTCCGGCTGGCGCATGTGACAGCCGCCTAGCTCAATTATTGGCTGGTTAACGCATGCTACGCTACATTCGTAGCGTACGCTAACTCCTACAGATAACGTACGTTAAGCTATCCTTGTTAACGTACGTTATCACATATTTGCATGGGAAAATTTACATGTTGCCATACTCATGTACAAGGATACAAATACGAGAAATATCATACTTCAATTATCGATATCACAATTCCGAATAATATAGGGTTCAAATACAGATGAAATACTCAATAATAAATCCGGATATTACACTAAAGGCCAGAAAACTCGATTGAATCACCACTAATGTCCATATGTACATTCGAACCTCTAAGAAGTTTTGTACAAATAAATCAATTGTATATTACATCTTTTTTTTTACATTTCAGCTTTATCGATTGCTTGCTCTTACAAATATCCGTTAAGGAGGTAAGCCTTACTGAATATTTTATTAAATAGTATGTGTGTGTGTGTGCTCCGTGTGTTTGCTGCGAACTGCTGTGTACATAAAGTCTGACTTATGTAGTGGTATTTTAATAATCTAGGGGATACAATATCTAATCATGATACCTGCCCCCCCCTAAAAAAAGCGCAACACAGTATTTCTTAGATCGATCCACTTAGATAGTATTGATAATCATTACAACATCCATGTAAATTACTATTTTATTAGGCATTGCGGTTGCCAATTGAAAATATGTCATACCACCAGAAAAAACAAATTTCATCTGATTGTCCTCAAACTTTTCCGTTTGGTGGCGACCTTTTTAGCATTTCTTTAAATGTTCTTGTTTATGTTGTTCCAGATTTCATATAATGTATATAATCATTTTAGATTTTATGTTCTACGACTTAATTCTTTCTTCACATTTTGATTGAGATATTTTGATTCCCTCATTCTCAATATGTTGTACTTTGTTGACCTATATTTCTACTTTTTGGCAATTGTACGGTTTGTAACTAAATTTATTAAATTCTCATGTCTGTATCTGCTGTTACAATTTTATTCTCATGTCTGCTCGTCTCTTCCACCTACCTGCCTGCTTCGGATGCCCAGCTGACACGTCTACCTTTAATCTTCTCTTTGGTTTCTGAGAAACCCAATGCTGCTGTATGTATTTTTCATTTCAGTTCTTTCTTCATTCTTGTTCTTTTTTTTTTCACTTGCTTTCCTGTTGTGGATTAGCAGGTATCTTTTTATTTCCCTTCATTATGTTTCAGGACTTTTATGATTACGACCTCTCTTTGTTCAGGCCAATGTCAATTTTTTTTCAGTTTTTGATGATTACGGCCTCTGTTTGTTCAGGCCATTGTCAAATTCTCTCTTCTTTCTTGTTCTAATATTTCTGCTCTGTGTTTATCTATTTTGGCCCTTCCTAAATCAAATATTTTGCTTCTTATTCCAAGTTCTGCAACTCATCCATTATTTGCTTTTCGAACAGGTATTTATTATCTGTATTTCTTATTTGTACTTGCTGATTGGATTTGATATTCTGTGTTATGTTATTTTGTCATGCTCTTATTTTGATTGCCCATTTTTTATCGTTTTCATTACCGCCTCCATGTGTCTTCTGATTTGGATTCGTAAATTTCACATGGTGTCGTAAATTTTTTTGTATTTGTTTTCTAATGTTTTCTAATTCGTTGATATAGGGTGATATAGAGGTCATATTCTTTTCTGCCCTTGTTAATTAGATGTTTGGCTTTGAAACCTAAAAAAAGCTTCTCTTGTGACAACTATTTTTGTTGCGTACATTCTTTGTCCTTTGGTAAGTCTTTGCAGTTTTGCCACGATTTTACCTCGTGCTATTCTGGCCTCGACTTATTTTTATTTTTTCCAGTTTCTCAGTTTTTAAAATATTACAAGATTGAAATTTTAAGCTTTAGTGAGATGGAAACATTTGGATCAGATTGTTTTTGTGTTACACGATTGAGATTTGCAGGTGTCGCACTTCAGAGCAGCTTCGTTCCTAAAAAAATCAAAATTCTACCAGCCATTATCACACGAGCTCACAGGTTAATATGTCCCTCCTTGTTCGCAGGTCACTTTTTATTTCTCGTTATTTTATTTCGTGCTCTCGCTGATCTTTTTTCCTTTTTCATGCATTTAGGTACATTTTTTGTTGGGTTGGTGTACTTTTATTGGCTGGCCCGATATTTTGAAGTGTACTTTTATTGGCTGGAGCTTTCATATATATAAATTTACCATGCTGTGCTACGTGGTGTGCTAAACTGGTACACCTGTCACCGGAGTTGCAAAACCCAGAGTCTACGAGATGAAGAAGGCCGACGATCCTGAAGCCAGCATGATCGCAGGTATCCTCGAGATCCACTCTCATCCTGTTTGTGTTCTTTTGATGCTGGTGCTTCACACTCCTTTTTATCTACCTCTTGTTTGAGTCATTTGCAATTAGATCATGTTACCAATTGTGAACTTTATGTCATTGGTTTACCCGATGGTAGAAGAATTGTTGGGAATCGTGAAGTACAGAACTGTCCGATTCGCATGAATGACCGTGAGTGGTTGTCAGACTTGATTGTGGTTGATTTACCTTAAGATGATGTGATCTTGGGCATCAACTGGATGGATCGTCATGATGCTGTCCTTAGCGTCCGTAAGTGAATCGTGACCGTCACATCTGATGATGGCGTCGAGTGTATTTTTCAGGGTGATAATCCCAGTCATTTCGGGAGAGTCATCTGCGCTATGAAGCCAATGAAACTACTGCACCAGGGGTGCGTTGGGTATTGGTGTTACATGACTAAGACAACCGACCGACCAGTCGAGTTGGCCGATATTCCGGTAGTTCGAGTCTACCCATATGTATTTCCAGATGAGCTGCCAGGATTACCCCCACAGTGAGAGATAGAATTCACCATTGAGTTGGAGCCAGGGACGTCCCTGCTTTCGAAAGCACCAGGAGTTGACTGAGAAAGGCTATATTCGACCTAGTTCGTCCCCTTGGGGAGCGCCAGTGTTATTTGTATGGAAGAAAGACGGATCGCTGCGTTTGTGTATTAATTACCGTGAGCTGAACAAAGTAACAATCAAGAACAAATATCCATTACCTCGTATCGATGATTTGCTGGATCAGCTCCAGGGAGCCGATGTGTTTTCCAAGATCAACTTGAGATCCGGATACCACCAATTTCGAATTCGAGAGTCTGACATTCCGAAGACAGCTTTTCGCACTCGCTATGGGCATTAGAATTTGTTGTCATGCCATTCGGACTGAATAATGCACCAGCAGTGTTCATGGAATTGATGAATCGGGTTTTTATTAATTATCTGGATCGTTTTGTAGTCGTTTTTATTGACGACATTCTGATCTACTCTCGTGACCATGAAGAACATGAGTGTCACCTCCGCCAGGTTCTCGATGCGTTAAGGCGAGAACAACTTTATGGAAAATTTTCTAAGTGTGAATTCTGGATGCCTGAAGTTATTTTTCTTGGACATGTAATATCAGCAGATGGGGTGAGAGTAGACCCACAGAAGACAGAAGCCATCCGGGACTGGCTACCTCCGAAGAATGTGAAGGAAGTTCATAGTTTTCTGGGTCTAGCAGGCTATTACCGACGGTTCGTGGAAAGTCTTTCCAAAATTGCTCAACCGATGACTAATCTATTGAGGAAAGATAAGAAATATTTGTGGTCGGAAGCATGTCAGTGAAGTTTTGATGAACTCAAGAGTCGATTGATTTCAGCACCTATTTTGTTTCTACCTAAAGGAACGGAAGGATTCGTGGTATATAGTGATGCGTCGAGATAGGGCCTTGGATGCGTATTAATGCAGAATGGGAAAGTGATCGCCTATGCATCTAGACAGTTGCGACCTTACGAGGTCAACTACCCGACCCATGATTTGGAGTTAGCAGCCGTGGTATTTGCTTTAAAAATATGGCGCCACTACCTGTATGGAGTTACCTGTCAGATTTTTATGGACCACAAGAGCCTGAAGTACATTTTTACTCAGAAGGAGTTGAATATGAGGCAGAGGAGGTGGCTAGAGCTAATCAAAGACTATGATATCGAGATCCTTTATCATCCAGGCAAGGCAAACGTGGTTGCCGATGCCTTGAGTCGTAAAACCGTACAGGAGCAGATACTTGCCCGTTTGACCACCCAGAGAGAATTGCAGTTAGAGTTCATGAGGCCGGAGATTGAGGTCTGGTTACAGCGCATTCAAGGACAACTTTGCACGCTTGATATTTCATCGACCCTTGATGAGATAGTCAGGACAAAACAGATGACAGACTCGTTCTTATCTAGAATTCGGGGAGAAATCGATCAGGGGAAGGCCCATGGATTTGTGGTTCACGAGGATGGACTGATACGCTTCAAAAATCGAGTATGTGTACCGGCGGATGAGGAGTTGAGGAACACTATTCTGAAGGAGGCCCATGCTACCCCGTATTCCATACACCCAGGATCGGAAAAATTGTATAAGGATTTGAAGCCATATTATTAGTGGCGTAACATGAAACGGGAAGTTGCAGAATTCGTTTCGAGGTGTTTAACCTGTCAGCAGGTCGAGATTGAGCATCAGTCACCAGCGGGCGTGTTGAAACCACTCCCGATTCCCAAGTGGAAGTGGGAAGACATATCGATGGATTTTATTACTAGCCTGCCAATGAGCCGCCGAGGCATGAATATGATATGGGTGATTGTAGATCGACTGACCAAATCAGCCCACTTATTAGAGATTAAGGATACGTGGGGTCCTGAGAGGTTGGCACAGTTGTTCATTAAAGAGATTGTGAGGCTGCATGGTACCCCCAAGAGTATTATATCAGATCGGGACGGACGGTTCGTGTCACACTTCTGGAAGGCGGTTCATCGTGCATTGGGTACCCACTTGAACTTCAGTACGGCATTTCATCCTCAGACCGACGGTCAGTCTGAGAGGACTATTCAAACTCTGGAGGATATGTTGAGGGCGTGCGCTCTCGAGTGGAAGAACGATTGGGAAGCCCAACTACCATTGGTGGAATTCACATATAATAACAGTTGGCCCGCCTCGGTCAAGATGGCACCTTATAAGGCATTGTATGGCCGTCGTTGTAGGTCCCCTCTGTGTTGGGATGACTTGTCTGAATCTATTGGTACGGAGCCTGATATGTTGTTAGCATCCCGCGAGAAGATTACTCTGATTAAGAGTCGTCTATTAACGGCTCAGAGCCGCCAGAAATCGTATGCAGATAATCGTCGGTGAAGACTCTAGTTTGAGGTTGGTGATCATGTACTAGTAAAAGTGTCCCCTACTCGAGGTGTTTTCCATTTTGGGAAGAAAGGCAAGCTGAGCCCGAGGTATATTGGTCTGTTTGAGATTTTGGATCGTATAGGCGACCTAGCTTATCGTTTGGCATTACCACCAGTTTTGAGTCGAATTCACAATGTATTCCATGTATCCCAGTTGAGGAAGTACGTTGCTGACCCGAGCCGCATTATTCGATTCGAATAGGTCGAGATAGCCGATGACCATTCATATGAAGAACTTCGTGTGCGGATACTTGAGAGGAGGGTCAAACAGTTGAGGAAAAATATGAGTCCCTTATTGAAGATTCAGTGGTCGAGACACGGAGTCGAGAAGGCTACGTGGGAGACTGAGGATAGCATGCGAGAGAGATATCCCGAGTTGTTTACCCCTTAGTTTCGAGGACGAAACTCCTTTTAAGGGAGGGAGTATGTAATACCCACGCCTTTACTACTGTATTCTTCGTTTTTGTCGTACCATATCTGTGTTTATTATAATGAACATATTGATGAATTATGTTAAATTGAATTATCTGTCGTTCATACTATAGTTGATTGTTAGATGTTATTTGGACAATTTAATTTTTACTTGTTGTTGCCTTAGCGTACGTTAGCTTGTTATCCTTACGTACGCCATGTACGCAGCATTACGTACGTACCTCTCCTAGGTTAACGTACGTAATGCAGTGTATCTATCAACAGCTCGCCTTTCGGCGGGTGGGACCCAGCATGGGTAGGTGGTCGGGAATCGATCATGACAGCCTAAGTCAACGGCCATTATGTAATATCCGGGGGTAATTTTTTTTCTTTTTTCTTTCTTTCGTGTTACTGTTGAGTTGTACATATTGTTGTTTGGACCGATACAATGTATATTGTATTAGAATATTTCGGGATCGAAATATTTTTACTGATCGTCGGTTTGGTTTCGTCGTTTGGTTGTTGCTTGGTGAGTTTGGAATTTTGGCTAAGTTTATAGCCATAGCATACGCTACCTGTGTAGCATTACGTACGCTAATTTGTTGCGATTACGTACGTTACGCCCTGAGGTTTACGTACGTAATGCGTGGTCGGTGGTAGGAACCTTCCTCGTAGTCAACTTTCGGCTGGTAGGGCCAGGGTATCTTTGGGGGATCATTTATTTATATATATATATATATATATATATATATATGTTATCATCTCACGTTGTCTTCTCTCCAGCTCTCATTCTCTCTCTCTCTTGTCCTTCTCTCCATCTCTCTCGTTTTTTTTTTCCCGTCGAGGTGGAGCTTATGGATGGCAGCCGACTTCTTCATAGTTTTCGGCGACGGACTGGAGTTGACGACCAGAGTGATGGACTGACGTCTCCGGCGACGACCTAAGCTCGACGGCGGCGTGGTGGCTCGTGACTGGAACAGCGACGGCCTGGTCGGAACTTCCGGACGGACGGCGTTGCAAATCCGGTCGAGCTGTTACGGCCTTTTTCTGGCGAGACGGAGCTCAGGCGTCGGGTGCTCTTCATGGTCTCTGGCCATGGACGCGGCTCCATAGATTCCAGCGATCGGAGATGGTTTCTGACCGGGACGGACGGCGTAACGGAGGCGCGGCAAAACTTCCGGCGAGGAGTTGCAGGCGGAGATGGAGTTGGGTGAAAACCGGCCATGGACGGGAATGGGCTGGAGTTGGACGAGGTCCGGCGGGTCAGTTTGCCGGCGGCCGAGTTCCAGTATTGCGTCAGGGGAGTTGTTTTTCTGACCGGATTCCAGCGAGGGTTGCCCGACCGAACGGTGTTGGTAAGTTTGTGTGTGTATGTGCAAGTATATATATATATATATATATATATATATTGTGTAAAGTGTGTGTGTGGTTAGTACAGTGTGTGTTAAATATATATATTGTGTACAGTGTGTGTGTATCATGTGGGTATATATATATATATATATATATATATATATATATATATATATTGTGTATTGTGTGTGTGTGATGTATGTATATTATATATATATATATATATATATGTGTGTGTGTATACGGGTAAATACGAGTATAGTATGTGTTCGTATTGGAATCGGAGTTATCTATTATATTGTTTTCGGTCGATATCGTGTTATCGAATGAATTGTATTTCATTCAAGGTTGTTCGAGTGCTTGTGATTGTCGGAAGACGCTGTTGATCGATTCGTGGTAGGACGTTGATCGTGGAAGGACTTTCTCGCCTTCGGTTCGAGGCAAGTTTTATACTTGTACTAGTCAATGAGATTAATGTTATCATTTATGTGTATGAATGTGTGTATCATTTCGAGACTTGGTCTCTTTATGATTTTATTGATATCAGGGGATTGTTTGATACGACACCCTTCGGCAAATTATGCCAAATATTATTGTTGTTCGTAAATGGCCGGTTTAAGGCATTGCGATACTTGTTGGTAATATATTTTTCGATAGCCGGTTCGCGGTATCGACATATCGATTGTTATTGTTGATTGATGTTCCATTGAGATATTCTTATCGATAGCCGGTTCGCGGCATCGACATTTCGATTGTTATTGTTGATTGATGTTCCATCAAGATATTGTTGTGAATCGTCGTCATTGATATCAGTGTTTTTCTATTGATGTCGTATTGGCCGATTGAAGGCATTGACGTATTCGATTATCATCTTCGTTATCGGTAACCGATTAAAGGTGCTGATACATCCGTTGTATAATTGTTATTGGTTAACCATTCTAAAGGTAATCGATGTATTGAATTGGGATTATCAAAGATAATTCCCATCCGTTGTATAATTATTATCGATTGACCGCTCTAAAGGTAATCGATATATTGAATTGGGATTATCAAAGATAATTCCCATCCGTTGTATAATTGTTATCGATTGACCGTCCTGAAGGTAATCGATGTATTGAATTAGGACTATCGAAAGCATTCCCATCCATTGTTATCGATTGGCCGTTCTAAGGTAATCGAAGTATTGAATTGGGACTGTCGAGGATAGTTCCCATCCGTTGAATAATTATTGTCGTGTTGGCCGACTCAAGGCAGCACACTATTATTCTTGTGAACTCGGTAATTTTGTGATCGTTGAGGGTTGAGGATTTCCCGGATTGTTGTGTTGTGATTGTTGATCGTGTTAATCGGTCCTTAGGGATTTTGATCCCAGGATGGTTGTTTTGAATATTGTTGGTCGTGTCGATCTTTCATTATTCATGTGTCATCGTTCACTTGGTGAGTCGTATGATCCGTATTGGATGTGTTATCCTTTGAGTTTCGTTGTCATGTTGTATCGTGACATATCTGGAATCATATCTGCGTGCCGATTGGTTATGTGTAGGATTTTTAGCCAGGCACACGATGGTCATGCGTGGATGTTTCCGCATTGGACCGTGCACACGAGACGTAGTTCGTGAGGCTAATTAGGTACATTGTCACACGTATATTCTGGATTCCGTATACGGGGTGGACATGTGCACGGACACATTTCCAGATCGGGCGTACTATGATGTCCCTCTTGAGCCTTATTGTTTGGTCGTTCATAGTCCATGTTGTATTGGATATGTCCGACGATTTGCGACTGGTTGTTCATACGCCGAGGGGTATGTCCGACAGTCAGGTTTGTTTCTTTGAGATCCGTATTGTGATGATATACAGCTTCGGGATGTTCGGCTTTCAGGCCATCGTGATATACAGCTTCGGCTGAGGGGCTTTCAGGCCATTGTGATGTATTGGTATTTCCGTTGGAGCCTTCGGGCATTGTGATTTCGTATTGATTTCAGCGTTGGTTTGGTTTACCTTCGGGTAATGTATGGTTGTGTTCTATATTGATGATTTGCCGTTGGGCACTTATGTTCTAACCTATTGAGCAGGTATTTATCGTATGCCGTGGGCATAGTGTTTCACGAATGCTCGATTCTTACTTTGGTTTGTGAGCATCTCGTACTACCATTGTTGTACTGTTCATTCTGCCTTTGGATGCATATCATGTTGTACATGTATTTGATATTCATTATCTGCATAACTGACCCCATGGGGGCGGAACATGTTTTCATGTTTTAGGTGCTTGGGAGGAGAGAGTTGAAACACAGGGGCATGACGATGGCGACGAGGCATTCGAGCGATACTAGTCCGAGATGATTTGGTGTTCATATCGGTCAGACTGTTTGGAGTACTCCAGTTTTGTTCAGTCGTTGTCGTTTTGTATTATCCGAGCAAGGCTCGTGGATGTTGTTGTATTTTATTTGGCCATGTAGGCCCATCCTTGTCGTTGAAATTCCATATCGGAATAGTATGTCGGACATCATAGTAGGGTCTGTGATTTCCTATTTTGGTTAGTTTGTTGTATTTTAGTCGTGTTCGCCTGGTGGATCACCTGGTGTGGGGTCCACGGCACTGTAATAACCCAATGGGATTTGGGGGTGTTACAGAAGATGGTATCATAGAATTTGGGTTGTGAGATAGCCTCATATGTGAGTTATGTGGCTCTACCGACGCGGTAGTAGTGGGGCTTTCAGGTTATGACAACCTGGGCAGTCGGGTTTTGTGAGTCGTGATAGTTGGACGATTGTATGAGTCATTTTTTTCATCGAGTCGTCGTCAGTGAAGACTAGTATCGCAAGACCTAGAAGCTTCGTATGACCTGTGTAAGGACTCGATTCTCTTTATATTCATAGATTCATTATGTCATTGATTATACATGTTTTGTTGAAACCTGTGTGTAACATTTGTGTTACGATTCATTCATGATTATTTGCTTTGGAGCGTGTGGGCTCTGTATCGGCTATGATTAGCGCGATCGATGTGATCATTTATCTGTTGAGTATGTATACTCGTATTTTGCGTTGACCTAGCATTCTGGCCGTTGAGGCGTATTTGAGCTGTGGGCATGATTGAATGTTATTCTTTCAGTCTGGAAAGAGGACGTGATAGAGGGGGTAGAGGCCGCAGAGTGGGCCGAAACCCGAAACCTCGTACCAATACTTTGGTGACTGACGAAGCATTTTTGGAGTCGTGCTCGAGAACCCACCGATTGTGATTGTGTTTGGATCGAGTTCAAGACTCTCATGTTAGAGAGGTATTATCCGGCTCCACTTCGTGAAGTCAAGTTGTCGGAGGTTTTGAACCCCGAATCCGTCAAGGACGAGGGTGTTATTGTTATTGCTGAGAAGTTCCAGGGACTTCTTCAGTTTGCTTCATCTGTTATCCGTACTGAGGCGGATAAGATCAAGTATTTTAGCAAGAGGCTGAACCCGCGGTTGAGGATGCAGTTGTTCAATCACAATTGTAGTTCACTTGGCGAATTCATCGAGAAGGCCCTTAGAGCAGAGCTTTTGATCAAGGAGCTTGCTCGGAAGAACCCTTCAGTTTCTTCTGGTGAGAGGACTAGGATGCCGGTTCGTTCAGAGGGACATCAGGCTCCGACGTCCAAGAGGTCATTTTCTAGTCGGCTTCGTGCTGGGAAAGCATCTTCTTCTCAGGCGACGAGTTCGACTGTTGTTTGTTTTAACTGTGTTTCAGCGGGGCATGTTAGTACTCGATGTACAGTTCCAGCTATTATTTATTTTCTGTGTGGGAGGCAGGGACACCTTCATAAATACTGCAGGAGTGTTAGTGCCAGTAGATCTCGGGAGAGCTCACGGGCCTTGAGAGATTTTGTCACTTCAGTCCGTACTTCATCCAAGAGGTCATATCGGGCTTCGGGAGCCAGAGGTATGGACACCCGAGGGGGAGTATTGAGTTCAGATTTGGGTCTTCCTCGAGTCGATGAGATCGAGGAGATCGATAATTTGGAGGTTGTTGATTTCGGGTACATTTGAGATGTAGCCTTGATTTGCATTCTTCCTTTTATTATTTTTCAGATTATTGTTGGACTTAATCTGTATTTTAGTATTGTGGTTGCGAACCATTTGTTGTTGATCTATCTTATAACGATAGTATTTGAGAATCTTGATTTTTGAGGTTGTTTGTTGTGATTTTCTTTCCTTTTGGTCCTGTACCCGAGATTTTTGTGATGATCTGGGTAATTGTTCATTGTGATTCAAGACGTCAAGTCGTGAGGACCTGGGTGTGCGTTTGATATGGTCCCGAGGACTATTTGTGCGTTGTTATTATCTTTACGTGGTGTGAGTCAGTGTTTGCATGGGCGTCCGATGCTGACGAGAACGGGGAAGTGTACACCGATGGTTGAAGGCATGTACAATGAGCGGCTCCCTCGGGATGTGTACGTCGGTGTTACGAGTCATGCGGTTGGTATGACTTTCTGACTGGTCTCTGGCAGAGGAGTCATGATACGACTGATCTCGCACTCGGTTGAGTGTCTTTACCATTGATTGTTTGCCGTGTTCGGGCAGAGGAAATGTGGGGACCCGTGGGGGTTGGCCCGATTACTCAAGCGAAGTAGTTCGCAGTGAGGGGTATTTCTGGAGAGGTTGTTTTCAGATCCTGATGGATAGTTCATATCCCGAGTTGTGTACCCTTAGTTTCGGGGACGAAACTCTTTTTAAGAGGGGGAGTATGTAATATCTGGGGGTAATTTTTTTTCGTTTTTCTTTCTTTCGTGTTACTGTTGAGTTGTACGTATTCATTTAGAATTGTACAAGTGTTGTTGTTTGGACCGATACAATGTATATTGTATTAGAATATTTCGGGATCGAAATATTTTTACTGATCGTCGGTTTGGTTTCGTCGTTTGGTTGTTGCTTGGTGAGTTTGGAATTTTGGCTAAGTTTATAGCCATAGCGTACGCTACCTGTGTAGCATTACGTACGCTAATTTGTTGCGATTACGTACGTTACGCCCTGAGGTTTACGTACGCAATGCGTGGTCGGTGGTAGGAACCTTCCTCGTAGTCAACTTTCGGCTGGTAGGGCCAGGGTATCTTTGGGGGACCATTTATATATATATATATATATATATATATATATATATGTGTGTTATCATCTCACGTTGTCTTCTCCCTCTGACGTTGTCTTCTCTCCAGCTCTCTCGTTCTCTCTCTCTCTTGTCCTTCTCTCCATCTCTCTCGTTTTTTTTTCCGTCGAGGTGGAGCTTATGGATGGCAGCCGACTTATTCATAGTTTCCGGCGACGGACTGGAGTTGACGACCGGAGTGATGGACTGACGTCTCCGGCGATGACCCAATCTCGACGGCGGCGTGGTGGCTCGTGACTGGAGCAGCGAGGGCCTGGTCGGAACTTCCGGACGGACGGCGTTGCAAATCCGGTCGAGCTGTTCCGCCCTTTTTCTGGCGAGACGGAGCTCAGGCACCGGGTGCTCTTCATGGTCTCCGGCCATGGACGCGGCTCCATAGATTCCAGCGACCGGAGATGGTTTCTGACCAGGACGGACGGTGGAACGGAGGCGAGGCAAACTTCCGGCGATGACTTGCAGGCGGATATGGAGTTGGGTGAAAACCGGCAATGGACGGGAATGTGCTGGAGTTGGACGAGGTCCGGCGGGTCAGTTTGCCGGCGGCCGAGTTCCAGTATTGCGTCAGGGGAGTTGTTTTCTGACCGGATTCCGGCGAGGGTTGCCCGGCCGAACGGTATTGGTAAGTTTGTGTGTGTATGTGCAAGTGTATATATATATATTGTGTAAAGTGTGTGTGTGGTTAGTACAGTGTGTGTTAAATATATACATATTGTGTACAGTGTGTGTGTGTGTGTGTGTGTGTGTGTCATGTGGGTATATATATATATATATTGTGTACAGTGGGTTGCATATATATATATATATATATATATATATATATATATATATATATATATCGTGTATTGTGTGTGTGATGTATGTATATTATATATATATGTGTATACGGGTAAATACGAGTATAGTATGTGTTGGTATTGGAATCGGAGTTATCTATTATGTTGTTTTCGGTCGATATCATGTTATCGAATGAGTTGTATTTCATTCAAGGTTGTTCGAGTGCTTGTGGTTGTCGGAGGACGCCGTTGATCGATTCGTGGTAGGACGTTGACCGTGGAAGGACTTTCTCGCCTTCGGTTCGAGGCAAGTTTTATACTTGTACTAGTCAATGAGATTAATGTTATCATGAATGTGTGTGTCATTTCCAGACTTGGTCTCTTTATGATTTTATTGATATCAGGGGATTGTTTGATACGACACCCTTCGGCAAATTATGCCAAATATTATTGTTGTTCGTAAATGGCCGGTTTAAGGCATTGCGATACTTGTTGGTAATATATTTGTCGATAGCCGGTTCACGGTATCGACATATCGATTGTTATTGTTGATTGATGTTCCATTGAGATATTGTTGTCGATAGCCGGTTTGCGGCATCGACATTTCGATTGTTATTGTTGATTGATGTTCCATCAAGATATTGTTGTGAATCGTCGTCATTGATATCAGTGTTTTTCTATTGATGTCGTATTGGCCGATTGAAGGCATTGACGTATTCGATTATCATCTTCGTTATCGGTAACCGATTAAAGGTGCTGATACATCCGTTGTATAATTGTTATTGGTTAACCATTCTAAAGGTAATCGATGTATTGAATTGGGATTATCAAAGATAATTCCCATCCGTTGTATAATTATTATCGATTGACCGCTCTAAAGGTAATCGATATATTGAATTGGGATTATCAAAGATAATTCCCATCCGTTGTATAATTGTTATCGATTGACCGTCCTGAAGGTAATCGATGTATTGAATTAGGACTATCGAAAGCATTCCCATCCATTGTTATCGATTGGCCGTTCTAAGGTAATCGAAGTATTGAATTGGGATCGCCGAGGATAGTTCCCATCCGTTGAATAATTATTGTCGTGTTGGCCGACTCAAGGCAGCACACTATTATTCTTGTGAACTCGGTAATTTTGTGATCGTTGAGGGTTGAGGATTTCCCGGATTGTTGTGTTGTGATTGTTGATCGTGTTAATCGGTCCTTAGGGATTTTGATCCCAGGATGGTTGTCTTGAATATTGTTGGTCGTGTCGATCTTTCATTATTCATGTGTCATCGTTCACTTGGTGAGTCGTATGATCCGTATTGGATGTGTTATCCTTTGAGTTTCGTTGTCATGTTGTATCGTGACATATCTGGAATCATATATGCGTGCCGATTGGTTATGTGTAGGATTTTTAGCCAGGCACACGATGGTCATGCGTGGATGTTTCCACATTGGACCGTGCACACGAGACGTAGTTCGTGAGCTAATTAGGTACATTGTCACACGTATATTCTGGATTCCGTATACGGGGTAGACATGTGCACGGGCACATTTCCGGATCGGGCGTACTGTGATGTCCCTCTTGAGACTTATTGTTTGGTCGTTCATAGTCCATGTTGTATTGGATATGTCCAACGATTTGCGACTGGTTGTTCATACGCCGAGGGGTATGTCCGACAGTCAGGTTTGTTTCTTTGAGATCCGTATTGTGATGATATACAGCTTCGGGATATTCGGCTTTCAGGCCATCGTGATATACAGCTTCGGCTGAGGGGCTTTCAGGCCATTGTGATGTATCGGTATTTCCGTTGGAGCCTTCGGGCATTGTGATTTCGTATTTATTTCAGCGTTGGTTTGGTTTACCTTTGGGTAATGTATGATTATGTTCTATATTGATGATTCGCCGTTGGGCACTTATGTTCTAACCTATTGATCAGGTATTGCCTAGCTTCTAGTTACCAAGCTATAATCCAAGTGTTGTAGCTCTAACACGAGATTGGAGGGCAAGAATATGATTTAAGGGGGCCGGGAATCGGTTTTGAGGGAGAGATGATGAAAAAAGGTCGTGCAGAAATGAAAGGCAACTCATACTTTTATAACCCGAATTCAGCATTACGTACGCTATGGCTACATATTAACGTACGTTACCAACTTTACGTACGCAACCTTACAAGTATTACGTACGTAACAAATTCTCAGATGTTAGTGACTCAAAATACACATGTCCGTACGTACGTTACCAAAATGGATGTACGTAAGGCTCAAGTACATTACGTACGCTAAGGCATGGTCATTACGTACGTAATGTGTAACACCCCCAAATCCCATTGGGTTATTACAGTGCCGTGGACCCCACATCAGGTGATCCACCAGGCGAACACGACTAAAATACAACAAACTGACCAAAATAGGAAATCACAGACCCTACTATGATGTCCGACATACTATTACGATATGGAATTTCAACGATAAGGATGGGCCTACATGGCCAAAATAAAATACAACAACATCCACGAGCCTTGCTCGGATAATACAAAACGACAACGACTGAACAAAACTGGAGTACTCCAAACAGTCTGATCGATATGAACACCAAATCATCTCGGACTAGTATCGCTCGAATGCCTCGTTGCCATCGTCATGCCCCTGTGTCTCAACTCTCTCCTCACAAGCACCTAAAACATGAAAACATGTTCCGCCCCAACGGCGTCAGTCATCCAGATAATGAATATCAAATACATGTACAACATGATATGCATCCAAAGGCAGAATGAACTGTACAACAATGGTAGTACGAGATGCTCACAAACCAAAGTAAGAATCGAGCATTCATGAAACACTATGCCCACGGCATACGATCTGGAATCATATCTGCGTTCCGATTGGTCATTGTGTAGGATTTTTAGCTGGGCACACTATGGTTATGTGTTGATATTTCCACATTGAACCGTGCACACGAGACGTAGTTCGTGAGGGTAATTAGGTACATTGTCCCACGTATATTCTTGATTCCGTATACGGGGTGGACATGTGCACTGACACATTTCCGGATCGGGCATACTGTGATGTCCATCTTTGAGCCATATTGTTTGGTCATTCATAGTCCATGTATGATTGGATATGTTAGACGGTTTGCGATTGGTTGTTCATACGCCTGAGGGGTATGTTCGACAGTCGGAGTTATTTCCTTGAGATCCATTATAGTTGATCATTTGGAGTTTACCTTGTTGATGGTATCCTTGGTTATTGTTGATCCTTTGTTGATCTTGTTTGGAGTTTACCATGTTGAGGGTATTCTCGGTTATCGTTGATCCTTTGTTGGTCGTATGGGAATTATCATGTCGACGATATTCTCGGTCGATGTTCTGGTTGATCATGGTTTTGATCGTATGAGCATTCGGACTGTACGTTGATGTTTCACGACTTGTATTCATTGTTTTGTGGTAGTTGATCTACAGATATGTTGTATGTTATTGGTTTATCCAGGTTGAGATTTGATTGTGCAATCTTTATGAGTTATGATGATGTTTTGAGGATACTTGGTATTGTCTGAATACAGTACAGATGATTGTTGTTGAGTTCATTTCGTCATTTGAGAATGCGAAATGCGGATTATGGTAAGGATTGATTTGTTATGAATTGCCATGGATTGGTAAGGTTACGACGGTAAGATTACATTGGTAGTATTCTTACATTGATGTCACATTGGTATGTAATTATTTATGAAGATGTGATCGATATCATTGTTGAGTATTGTGGCTGACCCCATCGTGGGCTTTATTTTTAGGTACTCGGAGATCGAGCTAGTAGCGGTCGTGAAGGGGTGAGCTTCCCGGGTGATAATGGTGTTCTTGGAAGATTTGGTGCTATTCTTCATCCTTTTCTTGAGGTTGGTTATCTTACTATTGTTGTTTCATATAATTTATGATGTTAGTAGTAGAATAGCCTGGTAGATCATGATGAACATTAAAGTTATGTACAAATTTAGTTTGGAACATGATAATATTGTTAGAACCATTTCTTGAATGATTGATGAAGAGATGAGATAACATATTCAATATAGAACCCTTAGGTAATCATGTTAAAATCAGGAGATTAAAGTTATGAATATGCTCTTAATAGTTAGTAGGATCCTATGATGTTATAGCCATATATTGGAGAAGGTTTAACAACTCATTAGGAAGAATTTGATGATGTCTTTAGAGTTTCAAAAACCCTCAATGATATAATTATGTTTTGAACAAATTCTTAAGAGATGATATTGGATTATGAAGAACACAAGTATAACCTTTATATATTCAAGATAATTGGGTGTATTGATAACTCAAGAAGGTGTTGATCACTACATTAATATGTTGATAGTGTTTTTAGGATGATTATAACAATTATGGGTAATAATGATGCGGTAGAATTAATAGCCGAATTCTATTACGTTGATCCTCGCGTATTAGGATGACGTAAATTAGGATGATGTTCTTATTATGCTTAAAACTTAAAGTTATTATTTCATTTCTGGATTGGCTTAATGTAATCATTGTAAAGATGATGAAGAATGTAAGGAAAAGACAAACTTTTAACATGTTCAACGTTAATCGGAAGTGTTGATGAATTGAGTGTGTGTTTAATCGTCATAATATTACATTGATAATGTTCATGACTTCAAATGCTTGTCATTAATGTTGGAATATGTGGACTAATCTCATAAACTTGGTGTATGATAATTCATAATTGAAGTGTTAGAATGTTCAATATAATAGTTGAGCTATCCGAGTAAAATTATGAATATTGTTTTTATGAATTAATACCATTATCGTACGAATGTGTTGTTGAATGAATTACGTTTCATTCAAGGTTGCTTGTTCAAGTGAGTATTGTTAGACGAAGATACCGTTCGTTAGTTCGTTCAAAGAAGGATTATTCATCTATGGAATTGAGGCAAGTTATCTTGCTTGGTTATAATGATGGTTGAATTCTTGTGATTATTATGCGTTTCGTGTATGTAAAATGTTCTGTGAATCTATGATTCATGATGTGGTGAAGTTCTTGATCGTGTTATCGTTTGTGGCGGAATTATATTCCCAAACTTATCGCCCTTGTTACGGTTGGTCTCGTTGAGCTTTGTCGTCACTTCGGTGAGTTGTTCGATTCTGTGATAAAAGTGTAATTCGTTGAGTTTCGTTATCATGTTGCATCGTGACATCTCTGGAGTCATATTTGCGTGCCGATTGGTTATGTGTAGGATTTTTAGCCGGGCACTTGATGGTCATGCGTGGATGTTTCCGCATTAGATCGTGCACATGAGACGTAGTTCGTGAGGCTAATTAGGTACATCGTCCCACGTATATTCTGGATTCCGTATACGGGGTGGACATGTGCACGGACACATTTCCGGATCGGGCGTACTATGACGTCCGTCTTGAGCCATATTATTTGGTCGTTCATATTTTTGGATATGTTCAACAGTTGGGAGTGACTGTTTATATGCCTGCGGGGTATATCCAGTAGTTGGTTGTTTTTTTGAGATCCGTATGTATATGAACTGTATAATGCCATGAGAATTATTATCATGTATGGCTGACCCTGTGTTGGGCGAAATACTTGTATTTCAGGGCGAGGAAAAGGCAAGGCACATGAAGAGCACAATGGCGGCGAAGGGTTTTGAAGGATGCTAATTCGGGGGGCCCGAGTCTTTTGATGTTCGGTTATGACTTTCAGTGATTTTTCATTTTATTCTATTTCGGATGAATGTAAGATAATTTGTAAGGTATTCTCCATCTTCATATGGTTTATACCGAATTTGGATCCTGTGTATGGTTGCGTGAGTTGATATATGTATAATTTATACTCCACATCGGGATTTGGATTAATATTGTGGTTCGGTACCACGTTGATGGGATGTTAAAGTTCATGTTGTGATATCGCCTGGTGGGTCCCGGTGGGGGTCCATGGCACTGTAATAGCCACCATTTTCGGGGTGTTACATTTGAGGCGTTTTGCCTTTTTTTTTTTAAAGTAAATGTAAAAAATATAAAGAGACTTACGGTCAAAGCAAAAAAATATAGAAGACATGAGCCCTAATTGCTTTCGGCCTACGGAAAAAATCGCGACTTTCAGTGCAATTTCCACCTCCGATTTCCAGCGACCGGCGACTTCCGACCTCCAGCGACCTCCGACCTCCAGCTACCTCCGACGCTCCGACTTCCAGTGACCTCCGCGGTTCCGCCTTCACCGTGCGTTTCCAGCGACCTCCTTTCTTTCTTTTTTATTCTGTTTTTCTGAATTTTTTATATTCTGTTTTTTTTATTCTGTTTTTTTATCCATGCGCTTTCCGGACGTTGTTTCTTATGCATCAAGTTTTATCTTTCTTTCCTTTTTATTCTGTTTTTTTTCTTTTGTTTGAGAGATGTTTTTCTTTACAGATTTTTTATATTGAATTTTTCATATTCTGTTTTTTTAATCTATTTTTTTATCTATACGTTTGCCAGATCGTTTGTTTCTTATGCAGTAGGATTTTTATTCTGATTTTTTTATTATGTTTTACAGTTTTTGTTTTACATGTTTTTGTTTTATTCCAAACTTAATTTTGTTTTACAGGTTTTTTTTATTCTGTTATTTTTTTTTCCTTCGCTTTTCCTTATATATTGTTTAATTGATGATCATGTAGGAATTGTGAAGTAATTCAAAACATTGTTATTTGGATGTGTTCCTTTTGTTAATGATGAAGCTTCTATATATATATATAAAATATATATTTAATAAAAACTGAGGCTTACGCCTTGGTACGGCTCGAGCCTTACGCCTCGCCTCAATTTTAGAAAACGCCTCAAACACGCCTCACGCCTTTTAAAACATTGAAATAGAGTTACATCACATTATTAGGTAGGCTCAAAGTTCTCCTGTTTTGAAAACATTAGTCAATCATACAACTGAAACTGTTTCTCCTAAGGGCCTGTTCCATCCCGACTAGCTCTGAAGCCTCGTCCCAACATAATGGCAATCTACACCGCCTACCATAAAGTGCTTCGAAAGGTGCCATTTTGATCGACGCATGCCAACTATTATTGTAGGCAAACTCGATCAACGCAAATGAAGTTCCCAATCGTTACTCCAGTCTAGGGCACAAGCCCGCAACATATCCTCCAACGTCTGAATCGTCCGCTCAGTCTGACCGTCTGACTGAGGATGAAAAGACGTGCTCAATCTCAACTTGGTGCCCAAAGCCCGATGGACGGCTTGCCAAAAATGTGATACGAAGCGACCATCTCGATCGGAAGCAATAGTTTTAGAGGCACCATGCAATCTCACAATCTCAACTATAAAAGTTCGAGCCAATCTCTCCGGTCCCCAAGTATCCTTAATACCTAGGAAGTGTGCAGACTTGGTTAACCGATCCACGATTACCCAAATCATATTCATTCCGGTTCTACTTCTTGGCATCCCAGTGATAAAATCCATAGAGATGTCTTCCCATCCACTCGGGAATGGACAGAACATAATAGAACATAGATTTTCCTATAAAATGTCCCAATATATATGTTCAGAACATAGATTTTCCTATAAAATGTCCCAATACATATGTTCAGAATATAGATTTTCCTATAAAATGTCCCAACCCCTGCACTTTTTTACTTTGTCTTTGTTTCAATTTTATGTTTATTTTGTCAAAAAAAAAAAATATCTTACTCGTGTGGCGTATACCATCAGATAATCAAAAATTGTTGATTGTGAAGAATTTTGGACTGATCTTCGTCCTAATCTCTCTCTAGGTTAGCTAGAACTCCGAAAATGGGAGACATTAATGATAATTGGTTGAAAATGGTGCCAAATAAGTGCGACTTTTTAGGATAGTTTGATTTAGGATATTGATATAGGAGCAGATTACAGGAGCGGCAAAATCTATGGCGGTTTTAAATTAAAATCTGAAATCAATTTACTTGTTAGAAGTAGGTGTGGACCATGAGTAAATCTCTTGTGCACCTAGTGTACTTTGCAACCCAAGTATATTTTGAAAGTGTCACATTTATTTTTACTGAAAAGACATTCTTGTTTTCACTGAAAAGTTAGAGCTATTTACAATTTGCAACCCTAACTTTCAATGAAAATAAGAGTGACTTTTCAGTGAAAACGGTGTGATTCTTTAAAAATGCACTTGAGTTGCATGGTACATCAGGTGCATACAAGATTAAAACGGCAAATTAATCAATCCGCACATATGTGTTATATGCTTTCTCTGTCCCATTCTAGTTTGCACTTAAAATTGGGCACACAAAATAAAAAAGTGGAGTAATTAGTAAGGTTTTGAAGGATAATTTCGTAAATCTTTATATATGAAATAAAGAGAAATTGGTTGGATTGTATGTATATGGACCCAAATGTAATGATATTTTGTGTAAATTTGTTAATATTGTAAATAAGGGCCGAACTCGACTTTTTCATTTGAGGGGCTTATACGAAAATTTAACATTTAACATGATAATATAGAAAAAAATGGAATCAATTATCTTGAGCTACGAATTTTTGAGTGCTATGACTTAGACTTCAACCAAAAAAGAGCATGACTCAAAACTACAATATTAAAAACTAGTCCATTAATATACCATTTCTCTCTCAAAATTCAAATTCAAATTCAAATTCAGATTCTGTATAAAATTCAAATTCTCAAAATTCAAATTCAAATTCATATCTCTGTACCATTTCTATAACATTGTTTCTGTATTTAATGTTAAAATAAATAAAAAGAATAGTGTGATTTCCCTTACTTGTTCAATTATTTTAAAGTATAACAAAAATAATTTTTTTTACTATTGAATTAATAACAACTAGAAAAGAATATAAATATTTTTGCAAATAATATATTTTACAAAACAAATAAAGCAGATGACAAAATAGAAGGAAAATTAAAATAAAAAGTTGAAGGCCCCATTATAAATATACACTAGAAAAGAATATATATTTCTTGTTTGTATATTATAAAACAAATAGAAGTAGATAACAAAACATAATGAAAATAAAAAGTAAAAGAGAACCTATTATAAAAATATATATCGGAGCCTGGTGTGGGTCGATCTCAGGATCAGTGACTTTTAAAACATCTAATTTATCATTGCACTAAATTTAGTCTTTTATTTATCTCTAATAATAATTATATATAGTAAGAAATTAAAAAAAAAAATTAGGCCCCTAAAAATTTTGGGCCCTAGGAACAGGCCTCTTGGACCTATGCCCTGTAATATCCGGAATTTCTACTACAGTTGTCTAACAGTATTTTATCCAACTTGTGTTGTACAGCGTGGAATCTGTACAGTATAGATAAAATAATAGAAAGACTGAGGCAACTGTACTCATATAATTGTCGTATTTGATAGACAATTACAATTGAGGATATCGTGTATCAGGTTATCGCACTTTTGATATTGGGTATATCGTATGAGAACATTATTGGATTCAGTATATGTGTTCAGTGTGTCGTATGTTCGTTTTTGGTATGTCGAGACGTTGGACAGAAATTGCGGGAAATGGCTAAGTATGGAACTGTTAACGTACGTTAAGACTATAAGATAACGTACGCTAAGTTGTCATGTGTTACGTACGTTGTGCGTAAGGCATTACGTACGTAACGAAGGGAATCGGACAGGGTCGAGTCGTGGTCGGCAGGTGGGCCCGGTGAGGCAGCAGATGTAGACAGGCGAGTCAACCCCGACCATTACGTACGCTACGCATGTAGTATTACGTACGTAATATGGGTATGGTACTGTAGCAAGTCAACGTACATATTACGTACGTTATGAAGGAAATGTTACGTACGTAAGCGAGTGAACGAAACAGGTCAGTTAGTTCTGGAATGAAATTACGTACGCTATGAAGGACACATAGCATACGCTAAGCTGCATTACGTATGTTAGTACAGATGGTTAATGTACGTAACGATCGATGCAGTTTATAAAATGAAGTTCGTTCTTTCATTTCTTCACGAATGAAAATCGATTTCCTCCTCCAACCTTCGTCCCTCTGAGCATATAAGTGAAAATAAACCCCTCATATCTTGGTTATGAGCTTGGAGGCATGGATTAGGAGCTTGGATATGAAGATATCAATGATTCTTGAAGGGTTTGATTGTGTTATTCATGTTCTTGAGGTATGTTGTTGAACTCTTCACCATGATTTGGGATTTTTGGTATTGTTATCCTTATTTGATTCGTATGATGGTGATTATGGTATTGTTGTTATGATTCTTGAGGATTTACGAATTATATGTTGAAGGAAGATGATGATATAATAGTTTATATCTTGATTATGTTGGTTATGATTATGGAATCATAGAGTTCTTGATATTCTTGGTAGTGTTGTTGCGATTTTCGGTGTTAAGAAGATCGTATGTTGAAGAACATGATGATATACCCCTTGAAATATAAATAAAGATTATTTAGATGTTAGAAAACGTCGGATTATGTTGTTCGGATAATTCGTGTTCTTGAAGGATTCTTGAACTATGCATGTTATGATTTTGGAAGGATTTCGGATAATTTTAGAATACGAATATGATTAAGGGTTTGACAAGATTATTATTCACCGTTGAGTTTGGAAAT
Source organism: Orobanche coerulescens (assembly GCA_033398695.1). NCBI lineage: Eukaryota > Viridiplantae > Streptophyta > Magnoliopsida > Lamiales > Orobanchaceae > Orobanche > Orobanche coerulescens. The sequence goes on from CM065809.1 coordinate 13,009,306, forward strand.
TCATACGCTTCGAACAAGTGTTCAAATCGAATGTTTGAGTTATTTGAAAACCCTTGGAACATGATTATCTATAATGTTGAATTAATCGAATTATGAGTCGTGTTGTGGTTTTGAGTTCGAAATTGTTTGAGTTGGATTGTCCGGACTTGTGTCTAATCGAGATATTGTGAAATCGTTGAATTTGTCGATCGGTTATATTTATTAGTAATTATCGGATTTCGGTTCATATGATGGATATGAATTTGTAAAATGGTTTGAGTATATTATTTGGTTTTATATAGGATAGAGGTATCGTTGACCCGTTAAGTTGATTGGTTGGTCGTGTCGGTTGTTGATCGTTATTGGGATTGTTGTTAATTTATTATTGCAATAGGTTGCGATAATTGATCGGTGATTATAACCGTATGTTGCGGTCGTGTTCGAGTGTGTTCGTGAATTGCATGGTCAGGGCCGAGGAGATCGTAGACGAAGGCAATGAGATTGGTAGCGGCTTCATCTTCGTCGTATCGGTATCGAGGCAAGTTATTACTTGCTCAGTTATAATATTTAATGAATGGTTTCGGTTTCATTTCGTTTATAATGCATATAGCGATGATTATTATTGTGAACTCGGGGTATTTGGATTGTATATCGTTCTTCCGATTCTGGGAGGTAAATCATAATGTATATGCTTTATCTCGGTTATTGGCATGTTCGGGTATCAAGGTTACGTTGTGATAAAGATGAGGATATGAGTATCTATAGTTCATTGTACGTTTGGATCGCCGAGCATTGAGGATATTGCCGGTGATGATTTGACATCAAGATTTCTCCCGAAGGACTCGGGACAAGTATCTTAGTTTGATTCGGTTTAGCGTTGATGTTGTTGATCATGCAGGTTGTCATTCATGTTGCTGAACTTGAAGTCGTCCTAGTTGTGTCATCATAGTGTCGTTCATGTTTTGATGCATATGTCGTTCATGTTGGTGAACATATTGAGTTGCATATGTATATGCATAATTGTATTGTTTATGTTGTGTTGATCCTGTGAGATCATGTGATTTATATGTTGTGTTGATCCTGTGAGATCATGAGGATCTATGCTGAGGGCGCTGGATCGGATGTCCACCATGCGTTGGTTCGACGGGATCATCATGGGGATCTATGTTGAGGGCGCTGGATCGCTGGACAGGTTTTCCACCATGCGTTGGTCCGACGGGATCATCATGGGGATCTATGCTGAGGACGATGGATCGTTGAATTACCCAGTATTGTGTTGATGGAATCATATGGATTCGCATCGTTGGTTTTATATGTGTTTTTGTGCATATGTATATTGTTGGTTATCCACCTTGTGTTGATCTAGTAGGATCATCTTGGGATCTATGCTGAGGGCGCTGGATCATGGGATTTCTATTTAGTATACACTGTTGTTATTGTTTTGAGCATATTGACGTTGTCATATGAGTATGCATTTGTAGGTCTTGTGTTAGGACCGTGCCCGTATGTTGCTTTGATCTGAGCTTGGATTAGACCGATATGATTGTCGTGGTATTGTGCATGTTCGAGGTATGTTCCGTATTTTCCCTTGGTATTTGTCTTTGATGGACAATCGGTTTTCGTGTTGAGACTTGATGATGTCACCCGACGGATTTGGGTTGGACAGAGTTAGTAGATTTTCGTAACAGTGAGTTATGATGATGTTTTGAGGATTTTGGGGTATTGTGTGAGACACAGTACGAGATGTAAATTTTGGTAGAGTTATGACGATAAGATTACATTGGTCGTATTCTTATTTTGTATCTCATTGGTATGTAATTATTGATGTGATGTGATTGATATCATTGTTGAATATTATGGTTGACCCCGTCGTGGGCTTTCTTTTTAGGTTCTTTGGATATCGAACTTGTAGCGGTCGTGGAGAGATGAGCTTCCCGGAGGATACTAGCTATGGCATGTGTTTGTGAATCGAGTGTTCTGATTTGATGTTGTATTTCCGTTGCTAGAGTAATTTTATTTGGTTGTCCTTTCCGATGCGTGAGTATTTTAAATGACTTTTGATATCTAGTAACTTGAGTTACTTTGGGAAATCGTTTTCTAAACTATTGAGTTCCGGCCATTGGACTTGCCCTTTTCAAAATGAGGTTTTACGGCGCTTTTGATAAACGAGTTTTATAACGTCTCCAAATAATTTTAAAGATAGTACTGTCGTTAGCCTCTTGGGCATTTGTAAATGTTTGCGAAAATTTCTTTTAGCCTTGTGGGTTCCATCTCGGGGCCCACGACGCTGTAATATTTCCGGTTAAATCTGGGGGTGTTACAGAATATGGTATCGGAGCTTAGGTTGAGAAAACCTAGGCAGTCGGGTCGAGTTGGGTCGTGTTTTTGTCGCGTCATTCAAGTTGTCGATTGACAAATATTGGAGCCGTGAGTTTTTGTTGTTCACTCGGGCTTATGCGTTATGCGATTTGCCAGTGTAGTACTGGGCTTGTTATAAACTTTTCCAAATAGTATTAACGTGTTTCTTCGGATAGAGATGTATTGTGTTCTCGAATTGAACTGAGTTTGTAAAACGTGTGTTTTGAAAGTACCTGTGTCGAGTATTTTCTTGAGTCGAGACATGTGCCAGTATCACGGGGAATCGTCGGCTTCACTATCTGTAAGTATTTGGATTTTTGAATTGCATTGAGATTTGCTGCCGTTCTAAGTTGACATGCATTGAGATTCAGCAGGATATTATACGTTACAGTATGAGGTGACAGAATTGGGACAGATTGATGATTTGAGAAACTATGATTTTGGAAATCAATATATCGATTAGATTTCGGAACGGAATTGTGCATTTGGGAGAAATGTTGTGCATGGTTGAGAAGAACATGTAGTCATGTTAGTTCATTTTGTGATATATGGAACTGTTTTCGAGCATTTGAAAATGATACTTTTCAAAATGAATGTTTTACGGACGTTTTACGGAAAAATGATTTTTGGGCCGAGACCCAATTGATTTTAAAATAGTTTTGCAACTCAGTACTTGGGGTCCGAAAAGGGTTTTATACTTTTTAAACTTCTTGTAATACGGAATGAGATACGGGCTGAGACTCTAATGCTTCAAAAGGCTTTTCTGTTTTCTAAAACTCCCGAGATTTGTAAAACGCGTTACCAATTGTTTATCTATTTTTGCCTTTCGGGGTTTTGGTTTACTTGTTCAAATGAAACTTCTCGGGAAGTCTTTCGCTGTGTTGATTTGTTTCAATGTTTTCTCATAACATAATTGAGGTGATCCAGGATGGGATAATGGTTGACGTTGCGAGTCATATGTGGAAAAGGAGTTTTTGTCAAAGTTTATACATTGAGATTTTGGAACTCTATCATGTGGTTTTCCGATGGAATGTCAGTAGAATTGGTGACGAACCAAACTGGTATACAGGAGTATGGAGGTGGTCAATCATTTGCATAGTTTTCATTTTAAAACTTCGAAATCGTGTGGATTCGAAGGACACTATTATTGAAAACTTGGCATTAGCGAGCCAGTTTAACTTTTCGAAAATTGATTTCGTGATCTTACGAAAATTTATGTTTTGAGTTTTGGAATTTTTGAAAGAACTTTCGAAAATTTGTCTTCGGGACAAGATTATATGATTTCAAACTGGTCTTGAAAATGTGATTTATGTACATACGCATTTAGTGCATAATGCATATCGTGGTGAAGTTCTGAGCGAGACTCTCGAACTGGATATTTCATCGGTAAGGTACGATGAAAAGAGATTCGAACTCTAGTATGGTAGTTTGGTTATCCAGGGATGATCGGTTGATTGATCCGATAAGAGAAATACACTGCATGTTGTAAATTCATGCACAAAAGGTAATTTTGGAACTTTGGATTTTGCGAAACCGGAACATATGTGCTATGTGATTCCATTGGTATGGTAGTAGCGTGATTTTACCATAGTGGTTTTTGAATGATTCCTTTGTAAGTGTGGATTTGGGGATGGTGACCCTAGGATGGTTGTTTGGATAATGATTGGTCATTTTCCCACCCCGTGTATGATTGGGTATGTTCGTCGGTTTGTGATTGGTTGTTCATACGCCGAGGAGTATGTTCGCCAGTTGGGTGTGTTTCTTTGAGATCTACTGCATGTGATTTGTGTATCGTTTTGAGAATTTTATTCATCCATATATCTGTCTCTGTGATTCTGTGTTGAAGCTTACCGTTTGAAGGTATTCTCGATTGTCGTTGATCGTTTGTTGGTTGCATTGGAGTTTATCATGTTGATGATATTCTCGATTGTGTTTTGACCTCTGGTTGGTCATATTAAAGATTATCATGTCGATGATATTCTCGGTTAAATTTTTGGCTGATCATTGTTAATGATCGTATAAGCGTTCAGATTTGGTGTCGATGTTTCGAAATTTATGTCGTTGTTTTGGGCAGCTGTTTCACAGTTGTATCGTGTATTATTGATTTGTATCCGGATTGGGATTTGATTGTGCGATCAGGCAGACAGGATTTGACACGGGCAGATTATTTCTTCCGAAGATGATATATTTTGTTGGGGCTCATGGAATCGTGACTGTAAGCGTATTGAGACTTTACAGTGAGGTCACTAGCAAGTATCTCAGGAGATCGTCGACTTTGCGCATTGTTAAGTATGCTGTTTTGTTTATTCGGTAATGATGATGATCGATCGTTGTCGTGATGGTTTTGGGATATTTTTGGTTAAATGGGTTGTTTGTTTGTTTCTATGACGAATTGCAAGTTTCGAGGCCAAAACTTATTTTAAGTGGTGTAGAATGTAATATCCGGAATTTCTACTACAGTTGTCTAACAGTATTTTATCCAAGTTGTGTTGTACAGCGTGGAATCTGTACAGTATAGATAAAATAATAGAAAGACTGAGGCAACTGTACTCGTATAATTGTCGTATTTGGTAGACAATTACAATTGAGGATATCGTGTATCAGGTTATCGCACTTCTGATATTGGGTATATCGTATGAGAACATTATTGGATTCAGTATATGTGTTCAGTGTGTCGTATGTTCGTTTTTGGTATGTCGAGACGTTGGACAGAAATTGCGGGAAATGGCTAAGTATGGAACTGTTAACGTACGTTAAGACTATAAGATAACGTACGCTAAGTTGTCATGTGTTACGTACGTTATGCGTAAGGCATTACGTACGTAACAAAGGGAATCGGACAGGATCGAGTCGTGGTCGGCAGGTGGGCCTGGTGTCGGCAGCGGATGTAGACAGGCGAGTCAACCCCGAACATTACGTACGCTACGCATGTAGTATTACATACGTAATATGGGTATGGTACTGTAGCAAGTCAATGTACGTATTATGTACGTTATAAAGGAAATGTTACGTACGTAAGCGAGTGAACGAAACAGGTCAGTTAGTTCTGGAATGAAATTACGTACGCTATGAAGGACACATAGCGTACGCTAAGCTGCATTACATACGTTAGTACTGATGGTTAACGTACGTAACGATCGATGCAGTTTATAAAATGAAGTTCGTTCTTTCATTTCTTCACGAATGAAAATCGATTTCCTTCTCCAACCTTCGTCCCTCTGAGCATATAAGTGAAAATAAACCCCTCCTATCTTGGTTATGAGCTTGGAGGCATGGATTAGGAGCTTGGATATGAAGATATCAATGATTCTTGAAGGGTTTGATTGTGTTATTCATGTTCTTGAGGTATGTTGTTGAACTCCTCACCATGATTTCGGATTTTTGGTATTGTTAACCGTATTTGATTCGTATGATGGTGATTATGGTATTGTTGTTATGATTCTTGAGGATTTACGAATTATATGTTGAAGGAAGATGATGATATAATAGTTTATATCTTGATTATGTTGGTTATGATTATGGAATCATAGAGTTCTTGATATTCTTGGTAGTGTTGTTGCGATTTTCGGTGTTAAGAAGATCATATGTTGAAGAACATGATGATATATCCCTTGAAATATAAATAAGGATTGTTTAGATGTTAGAAAACGTCGGATTATGTTGTTCGGATAATTCGTGTTCTTGAAGGATTCTTGAACTATGCATGTTATGATTTTGGAAGGATTTTGGATAATTTTATAATACGAATATGATTAAGGGTTTGACAAGATTATTATTCACCGTTGAGTTTGGAAATTCATACGCTTCGAACAAGTGTTCAAATCGAATGTTTGAGTTATTTGAAAACCCTTGGAACATGATTATCTATAATGTTGAATTAATCGGATTATGAGTCGCGTTGTGGTTGTGAGTTCGAAATTGTTTGAGTTGGATTGTCCGGACTTGTGTCTAATCGAGATATTGTGAAATCGTTGAATTTGTCGATCGGTTATATTGATATCGGATTTCGGTTCATATGATGGATATGAATTTGTAAAATGGTTTGAGTATATTATTTGGTTTTATATAGGATCGAGGTATCGTTGACCCGTTAAGTTGATTGGTTGGTCGTGTCGGTTGTTGATCGTTATCGGATTGTTGTTAATGTATTATTGCAATAGGTTGCGATAATTGATCGGTGATTATAATCGTATCTTGCGGTCGTGTTCGAGTGTATTCGTGAATTGCATGGTCAGGGCCGAGGAGCTCGTAAACGAAGGCAATGAGATTGGTAGCGGCTTCATCTTCGTCGTATCGGTATCGAGGCAAGTTATTACTTGCTCAGTTATAATATTTAATGAATGGTTTCGGTTTCATTTCGTTTATAATGCATATAGCGATGATTATTATTGTGAACTCGGGGTATTTGGATTGTATATCGTTCTTTCGATTCTGGGAGGTAAATCATAATGTATATGTTTTATCTCGATTATTGGCATGTTCGGGTATCAAGGTTACGTTGCGATAAAGATGAGGATATGAGTATCTATAGTTCATTGTACGTTTGGATCGCCGAGCATTGAGGATAATTGCCGGTGATGATTTGACATCGAGATTTCTCCAGAAGGACTCGGGACAAGTATCTTAGTTTGATTCGGTTTAGCGTTGATGTTGTTGATCATGCAGGTTGTCATTCATGTTGCTGAACTTGAAGTCGTCCTAGTTGTGTCATCATAGTGTCGTTCATGTTTTGATGCATATGTTGTTCATGTTGATGAACATATTGAGTTGCATATGTGTATGCATAATTGTATTGTTTATGTTGTGTTGATCCTGTGAGATCATGTGATTTATATGTTGTGTTGATCCTGTGAGATCATGAGGATCTATGCTGAGGGCGCTGGATCGGATGTCCACCATGCGTTGGTTCGACGGGATCATCATGGGGATCTATGTTGAGGGCGCTGGATCGCTGGACAGGTTTTCCACCATGCGTTGGTCCGACGGGATCATCATGGGGATCTATGCTGAGGGCGCTGGATCGTTGGATTACCCAGTATTGTGTTGATGGAATCATATGGATTCGCATCGTTGGTTTTATATGTGATTTTGTGCATATGTATATTGTTGGTTATCAACTTGTGTTGATCTAGTAGGATCATCTTGGGATCTATGCTGAGGGCGCTGGATCATGGAATTTCCATTGAGTATACACTGTTGTTATTGTTTTGAGCATATTGACGTTGTCATATGAGTATGCATTTGTAGGTCTTGTGTTAGGACCGTGCCCGTATGTTGCTTTGATCTGATCTTGGATTAGATCGATATGATTGTCATGGTATTGTGCATGTTCGAGGTATGTTCCGTATTTTCCCTTGGTATTTGTCTTTGATGGACAATCGGTTTTCGTGTTGAGACTTGATGATGTCACCCGACGGATTTGGGTTGGACAGAGTTAGTAGATTTTCGTAACAGTGAGTTATGATGATGTTTTGAGGATTTTGGGGTATTGTGTGAGATACAGTACGAGATGTGAATTTTGGTAGAGTTATGACGATAAGATTACATTGGTCGTATTCTTATTTTGTATCTCATTGGTATGTAATTATTGATGTGATGTGATTGATATCATTGTTGAATATTATGGCTGACCCCGTCGTGGGCTTTCTTTTTAGGTTCTTTGGATATCGAACTTGTAGCGATCGTGGAGAGATGAGCTTCCCAGAGGATACTGGCTATGGCATGTGTTTGTGAATCGAGTGTTCTGATTTGATGTTGTATTTCCGCTGCTAGAGTAATTTTATTTGGTTGTCCTTTCCGCTGCGTGAGTATTTTAAATGACTTTTGATATCTAGTAGCTTGAGTTACTTTGGGAAATCGTTTTCTAAACTATTGAGTTCCGGCCATTGGGCCTTGCCCTTTTCAAAATGAGGTTTTACAGTGCTTTTGATAAACGAGTTTTATAACGTCTCCGAATAATTTTAAAGATACAGTAGAAACTCGATAAATTAATACTCGATTATTTAATAAACTCTCTAAGATAATATTTTTTGCCGGTCCCGACTTGGTGATATGGTGCTAAATTAATAATTCGCTAAAATTATAAGATAATACATTTTGATAATTTCTTTAGACCCCATATAAAATATAAATTAATAATTCCTTATATATAACATATTACATGAATGATTTATGAAGGTTTCTTGAAAAATGACTCAATTATCTTTTGTTTTTTGTTGAAATCAATTTCCCCTTGAATCTCGTCTCTAATTTTCCTTAGCATGGTAAGAACTTCTGGTGTTGTTTTCTCATAGCTCAACAAGAAATTGTTCAATGTGATTGCCGCTTTAATAGCTTAGTTTCGCGAAGGGGGCTCCATTGTAGAACTTTCATCATCTTCTTCATCGATATCATCTTTATTAATTCCAATAACGCTTTCAATAATTTCTTCATCAGTCAACAACTGTGCAACTACATTTTCTTCTGGGTGAGTCAGAACATCTTCGACATCCATTGCATTGCGATAACCCAACTCTTTGATCAAATTCTGGAGTTCTTGAGTGCTTTCACCACCTTCATCTGAGTTCTCAAAAGTCATGTTATCTGTTGATCGAAGTTTACAATGACGAAAGCAGTTTGCAATTGTATTTTCACGAACATCCATAGTCCATGCTGAAATTGCAAGATTCAGTGCATCTAATACAGTTATTTTTGCTGGATTTGGAACCCCTAATTCATAACCCTCCAAAAGACTTCTATAAAATCGACGACGATAATGCATCTTAAAAGCTCGTATGATCCCCGCGTCACAGGGTTGAATTTTTGAAGTTGTGTTTGGTGGTAAAAAAATAATTCAACATTTCGTAATCTTTCAATAATTTTTGGATGAGCAGGGCAATTATCCACAATCAAGAGAATTTTTCTTCCAACCATTTTTTTATCAAGTTGGCGAACATATTCTTCAAATAACACACCAGTCATCCAAGCTCGTTTGTTAGCACGGTACTCACAGTTCAGACTCTTCAAGTTTACATTCTTGAAGCACCTTGGTTTAGCATATTTCCCAATAATCCATAAAGGAAGTTTTTCCGAACCGTCCTCATTACAGCAAATAGCAACAGTTAGTCTTTCCTTGTCTTGTTTTTTCCCTTCAAGCTGCATTGTTGCAAGGGAATGATCCGGTTGAAGTCTAAAAAACAAACCTGTTTAAGATCAAAACATGTAAATAATTACATCACTAAAGTACAAAATATAAAATAAAATAATAAAAAAATAAACCTGTTTCATCCATATTAAAGATGTCTTTCATTTCAAACTGATCAACTTTGTCTCTTATGGATTTAAATTTGTCCTCCATGCCCTCCATTTCAACAGATCCACTCTCTCCGAAACGCCAGAAATTTTTAATTCATATCTTGCTTTGAACTTTCCAAGCCAACCAATAGAAAAAGTAAAGTCTGGAGTATCCACTGGATACATATCTTTCATGAATTTTTTCGCCTTCTCGATGATTAGTTCACCTGTCATATTCACATGTTCTTGATATTGAAGAATCCATTCATAGAGAGATTTTTCTAGGTCAGGAAATTTTGCCGGTTTGTGTCACTTAACATCGCCTCTTTCGGGAGCAAGTGAGAGATACTCTAAAGAACGCTTAACTGTATTCGATATTGTCGCTTGACTCACCTGCAAACCATATGAACCCATTCTTGCAATTGCTTTTGAGTGAGACTTGGATTATCCTTGTTGTGCTTGCATAATGCTCTTCGAATCTCGTCTGTCATTGTTGTTTTTTCACACCTTTAAGATGGGAAGCCATGTTGTGTGTATGATTTGTTTGTGTTAACCTATTTTGATCTTGTATTTATATAGAAAATATTTTTAATGTCCATAAAGTGATACATTGAACACAAGAAGCATAATAAGGTGGGAGATTGAAGGTTTCTTTCAAATTGGGCCGTTCATTTGATATACATGCATTGTATACAATAATTAAGTGGAAGCTTGAAAGATGTTTGTAAACTAAGTATTCTACTATAAATTAATAAAATATTAATTAATATATAAATTAATAATTATTAATTTATCGATTAATTAATAACTCTTTTAATTAATAAATTTTGGTGGTCCCAAGTGTATTATATTATAGAGTTTCTACTGTAGTATTGTCGTTAGCCTCTTGGGCATTTGTAAATGTTTGCGAAAATTTCTTTTAGCCTTGTGGGTTCCATCTCGGGGCCCACAGCGCTGTAATATTTCCGGTTAAATCTGGGGGTGTTACAAAATATGGTATCAGAGCTTAGGTTGAGAACACCTAGGCAGTCGGGTCGAGTTGGGTCGTGTTTTTGTCGCGTCATTCGAGTTGTCGATTGACAAATATTGGAGCCGTGAGTTTTTGTTGTTCACTCGGGCTTATGCATTATGCGATTTGCCAGTGTAGTACTGGGCTTGTTATAAACTTTTCCAAATAGTATTAACTTGTTTCTTCGGATAGAGATGTATTGTGTTCTCGAATTAAACTGAGTTTGCAAAACGTGTGTTTTGAAAATACCTGTGTCGAGTATTTTCTTGAGTCGAGACATGTGCCAGTATCACGGGGAATCGTCGGCTTCACGATCTGTAAGTATTTGGATTTTTGAATTGCATTGAGATTTGCTGTCGTTCTAAGTTGACATGCATTGAGATTCAGCAGGATATTATACGTTACAGTATGAGGTGACAGAATTGGGACAGATTGATGATTTGAGAAACTATGATTTTGGAAATCAATATATCGGTTAGATTTCGGAACGGAATTGTGCATTTGGGAGAAATGTTGTGCATGGTTGAGAAGAACATGTAGTCATGTTAGTTCATTTTGTGATATATGGAACTGTTTTCGAGCATTTGAAAATGATACTTTTCAAAATGAATGTTTTACGGACGTTTTACGGAAAAATGATTTTTGGGCCGAGACCCAATCGATTTTGAAACAGTTTTTCAACTCAGGACTTGGGGTCCGAAAAGGGTTTTCTACTTTTTAAACTTCTTGTAATACGTAATGAGATATGGGCTGAGACTCTAATGCTTCAAAATGCTTTTTTGTTTTCTAAAACTCCCGAGATTTGTAAAACACGTTACCAATTGTTTATCTATTTTTGCCTTTCGGGGTTTTGGTTTACTTGTTCAAATGAAACTTCTCGGGAAGTCTTTCGCTGTGTTGATTTGTTTCAATGTTTTCTCATAACATAATTGAGGTGATCCAGGATGGGATAATGGTTGACGTTGCGAGTCATATGTGGAAAAGGAGTTTTTGTCGAAGTTTATACATTGAGATTTTGGAACTCTATCATGTGGTTTTCCGATGGAATGTCAGTAGAATTGGTGACGAACCGAACTGGTATACAGGAGTATGGAGGTGGTCAATCATTTGCATAGTTTTCATTTTAAAACTTCGAAATTGTGTGGATTCGAAGGACACTATTGTTGAAAACTTGGCATTAGCGAGCCAGTTTAACTTTTCGAAAATTGATTTCGTGATCTTACGAAAATTTATGTTTTGAGTTTTGGAATTTTTGAAGGAACTTTCAAAAATTTGTCTTCGTGACAAGATTATATGATTTTAAACTGGTCTTGAAAATGTGATTTATGTACATACGCATTTAGTGCATAATGCATATCGTGGTGAAGTTCTGAGCGAGACTCTCGAACTGGATATTTCATCGGTATGGTACAGTAGAAACTCGATAAATTAATACTCGATTATTTAATAAACTCTCTAAGATAATATTTTTTGCCGGTCCCGACTCGGGGATAGGGTGCTAAATTAATAATTCGCTAAAATTATAAGATAATACATTTTTGATAATTTCTTTAGACCCCATATAAAATATAAATTAATAATTCCTTATATATAACATATTACATGAATGATTTATGAAAGTTTCTTGAAAAATGACTCAATTGTCTTTTGTTTTTTGTTGAAATCAATTTCCCCTTGAATCTCATCTCTAATTTTCCTTAGCATGGTAAGAACTTCTGGTGTTGTTTTCTCATAGCTCAACAAGAAATTGTTCAATGTGATTGCCACTTTAATAGCTTCGTTTCGTGAAGGGGGATCCATTGTAGAACTTTCATCATCTTCTTCATCGATATCATCTTTATTAATTCCAATAACGCTTTCAATAATTTCTTCATCAGTCAACAACTGTGCAACTACATTTTCTTCTGGGTGAGTCAGAACATCTTCGACATCCATTGCATTGCGATAACCCAACTTTTTGATCAAATTCTGGAGTTCTTGAATGCTTTCACCACCTTCATCTGAGTTCTCAAAAGTCATGTTATCTATTGATCGAAGTTTACAATGACGAAAGCAGTTTCCAATTGTATTTGCACGAACATCCATAGTCCATGCTGAAATTGCAAGATTCATTGCATCTAATACATTTATTTTTGCTGGATTTGGAACCCCTAATTCATAACCCTCCAAAGGACTTCTATAAAATCGACGACGATAATGCATCTTAAAAGCTCGTATGATCCCCGCGTCACAGGGTTGAATTTTTGAAGTTGTGTTTGGTGGCAAAAAAAATAATTCAACATTTCGTAATCCTTCAATAATTTTTGGATGAGCAGGGCAATTATCCACAATCAAGAGAATTTTTCTTCCAACCATTTTTTTATCAAGTTGGCGAACATATTCTTCAAATAACACACCAGTCATCCAAGCTCGATTGTTAGCACGGTACTCATGATTCGGACTCTTCAAGTTTACATTCTTGAAGCACCTTGGTTTAGCATATTTCCCAATAATCCATAAAGGAAGTTTTTCCGAACCGTCCTCCTCATTACTGAAATAGCAACAGTTAGTCTTTCCTTGTCTTGTTTTTTCCCTTCAAGCTGCATTGTTGCAAGGGAATGATCCGGTTGAAGTCTAAAAAACAAACCTGTTTAAGATCAAAACATGTAAATAATTACATCACTAAAGTACAAAATATAAAATAAAATAATAAAAAAACAAACCTGTTTCATCCATATTAAAGATGTCTTTCATTTCAAACTGATCAACTTTGTCTCTTATGGATTTTAATTTGTCCTCCATGCCCTCCATTTCAACAGATCCACTCTCTCCAAAACGCCGGAAATTTTTAATTCCATATCTTGCTTTGAACTTTCCAAGCCAACCAATAGAAAAAGTAAAGTCTGGAGTATCCACTGGATACATATCTTTCATGAATTTTTTCGCCTTCTCGATGATTAGTTCACCTGTCATATTCACATGTTCTTGATATTGAAGAATCCATTCATAGAGAGATTTTTCTAGGTCAGGAAATTTTGCCGGTTTGTGTCGCTTAACATCGCCTCTTTCGGGAGCAAGTGAGAGATACTCTAAAGAATGCTTAACTGTATTCGATATTGTCGCTTGACTCACCTGCAAACCATATGAAACCATTCTTGCAATTGCTTTTGAGTGAGACTTGGATTATCCTTGTTGTGCTTGCATAATGCTCTTCGAATCTCGTCTGTCATTGTTGTTTTTTTCACACCTTTAAGATGGGAAGCCATGTTGTGTGTATGATTTGTTTGTGTTAACCTATTTTGATCTTGTATTTATATAGAAAATGTTTTTAATGTCCATAAAGTGATACATTGAACACAAGAAGCATAATAAGGTGGGAGATTGAAGGTTTCTTTCAAATTGGGCCGTTCATTTGATATACATGCATTGTATACAATAATTAAGTGGAAGCTTGAAAGGTGTTTGTAAACTAAGTATTCTACTATAAATTAATAAAATATTAATTAATATATAAATTAATAATTATTAATTTATCGATTAATTAATAACTCTTTTAATTAATAAATTTTGGTGGTCCCAAGTGTATTATATTATAGAGTTTCTACTGTACGATGAAAAGAGATTCGAACTCTAGTATGGTAGTTTGGTTATCCAGGGATGATCGGTTGATTGATCGGATAAGAGAAATACACTGCATGTTGTAAATTCATGCACAGAAGGTAATTTTGGAACTTTGGATTTTGTGAAACCGGAACATATGTGCTATGTGATTCCATTGGTATGGTAGTAGCGTGATTTTACCATAGTGGTTTTTGAATGATTCCTTTGTAAGTGTGGATTTGGGGATGGTGACCCTAGGATGGTTGTTTGGATAATGATTGGTCATTTTCCCACCCCGTGTATGATTGGGTATGTTCGTCAGTTTGTGATTGGTTGTTCATACGCCGAGGGGTATGTTCGCCAGTCGGGTGTGTTTCTTTAAGATCTACTGCATGTGATTTGTGTATCGTTTTGAGAATTTTATTCATCCGTATATCTGTCTCTGTGATTCTGTGTTGAAGCTTACCGTTTGAAGGTATTCTCGATTGTCGTTGATCGTTTGTTGGTTGCATTGGAGTTTATCATGTTGATGATATTCTCGATTGTGTTTTGACCTCTGGTTGGTCATATTAAAGATTATCATGTCGATGATATTCTCGGTTAAATTTTTGGCTGATCATTGTTAATGATCATATAAGCGTTCAGATTTGGTGTCGATGTTTCGAAATTTGTGTCGTTGTTTTGGGCAGCTGTTTCACAGTTGTATCATGTATTATTGATTTGTATCCGGATTGCTATTTGATTGTGCGATCAGGCAGACAGGATTTGACACGGGCAGATTATTTCTTCCGAAGATGATATATTTTGTTGGGGCTCATGGAATCGTGACTGTAAGCGTATTGAGACTTTACAGTGAGGTCACTAGCTAGTATCTAAGGAGATCGTCGACTTTGCGCATTGGTAAGTATGCTGTTTTGTTTATTCGTTAATGATGATGATCGATCGTTGTCATGATGGTTTTGGGATATTTTTGGTTAAACGGGTTGTTTGTTTGTTTCTATGACGAATTGCAAGTTTCGAGGCCAAAATTTATTTTAAGTGGTGTAGAATGTAATTTCCGGAATTTCTACTACAATTGTCTAATAGTATTTTATCGAAGTTGTGTTGTACAGCATGGAATCTGTACAATATGTAATATCCGACTGTAACTTTTCATTTTTACCTGTCGTTGTATTATTCGGATAATCTGATTATCAGAAATCGTTGCATTTAAGTATTATGGTGAGGTATTATAGATTTGAATATCATATCGTTGTTATTTCATATGTGATGATTCGATGTTATTAGAGTGTGCATTTTTGAATTTTTGTTAGTGTAGCGTGCGCTACACAGTAAGATTAGCGTACGCTAATCCTGTGCATTAGCGTGCGTAAGGTTTTCCTCGGTTGCGTACGCTAAGAAGGAATCTGGCAGCAGTTGACTTCAACACGTGAGCTTTTTAACCGGTAGCATGCATGAGATCTCAATCTGAGCTGGCGTGTCGGTGAGAATCTACTTTTATTAGCGTGCGTAACCCATTTCTCGTTAGCGTGCGCTAACGGCCTGCGATAACTCAAGACAGTAGCCACTGTAAGCCGCTTACGTACGTAATATCGTCCGGATAGCGTACGTAAGGGCATTAGCGTACGCTAAACTGTCCTGATAGCGTGCGCTAAGTCTGCACAGTCTATTTATAGGACCAGCCTGTTTTTCATTCCTTCACAACTCTAAACCGATTCTCTCTCCATTTTATCGTCCCTCTGCACCCTAAAAACGATATAAACCTTCACCAACTTGTTTCTAAGCCTTGAATCTCGGAGTGGAGCTCATTTTCTTGGAGACTTGGAGTTGTTTTTAAGCTCGGGATATATTCTCTCATATCATTGAAGTTATTCTTCATTTCTGGAGGTTGGTGTGTTTTCTTCTCTGCATTATTTTCTTATTTTGATTATTAATGACGAATTATACTTCACCTAGAGTAGATTAAGCAAGTAAAACATGGTTATAATTTAACTCCTTAAGCACTTTTGATGAACATGTTAAATAAGGGTTTGTTGGAGGTGTTCTTGATGATATAGTGATTTTAATCATGTTTGTAGCTGTCATTACTCAACTTCTGGACGAATTTAGCTCAGTAGAACTTTGATAGATCGGTTAGCTTCTTCATAACTGGATTTAATCAAGAACTTAACATCATAAAGTGATTAAACACCATTTTAGGTATTTATTTACCTTGAGAAGAACTTGATGATGTTAATTATGAGATTAGATGATCTAGTTCAGAAACTTTAGAAGCTTTAACAAATCATGATTGTTCAGTTTCACTAGTCTTTGAAGATTGATAAAGGTTTTGATAATTACAACAATAACTTTTCATAAATCTTTTGTGTTGAGAACTTAGGATGTTTGATCATCATACTAGAATTGGTGAATTCCCCATCATGTTAATGAACCCTCCAGCCTTGTAACAAAGACTTTGATAACCTTCATAAGTATGGTGTAATCTCAGAACTTATGAACTTGTTGTTAGCTTAAAGTCAATTTAATGAGAGGAGAATAATCATAATGTGCAGATTTTACCTTTCAACCTTTTAATGTTTTTGGAAAGTTTAATCATCATAAGATGATCTTAACATCATGATTAGTTAGTCAACATACCCTTGATAGAACTCTTGTTTATGATGAACCATGCGAACATTCGGTAAATTTTGTAAACCGATTCTTATAGTTGTATTGAGGTTAGAAGGATTCCTGGCCTAAGGCTTCAATAATCTGTAGTAACAAACTATTCTAAAGGATTGTAGGATTGACGTCTTACTAATCCTATATTGATAATTATACGAATATGTTTTGAGTAAAATGTATTTCGTTTAAGGTTGATTGTTCGGGTAAAACTTGTCGAGGACCGTTCGTTCGTTCCGATAAGAAGAGGACTATTCTCGTCTCCGTATTAAGGCAAGTTATCTTGCTTGGTTATAATGATGATTAGATTCTTATGATGATTATATATTTCATGTGTATGAATTGTCCATGTGATGTTTGTCGTGATTTGATATTGTCCTTGACATTATGGGACTGCATTCCCAAGTACGCCGTTTTGAATCGTTGATCTCGTTGGTCCTTATTTTCACTTTGGTGAGTCTTTCTTGATCCTTAATTGGATGTGTTATCATTTGAGTTTCGTTGTCATGTTGTATCGTGACATATCCGGAATCATATCTGCGTGCCGATTGGTTATTGTGTAGGATTTTTAGCCAGGCACACGATGGTCATGCGTGGATGTTTCCGCATTGGACCGTGCACACGAGAAGTTAGTTCGTGAGGCTAATTAGGTACATTGTCTCACGTATATTTCTGGATTCCGTATACGGGGTGGACATGTGCACGGACACATTTCCGGATCGGGCGTACTGTGATGTCCATCTTGAGCCATAACGTTAATCGTTCACAGACCATGTATGATTGGATGTGTTCGATATTTTGTGACTGATTGTTTCATACGCCCGAGGGGTATGATTAATAATCGGAATGATTTTCTTGAAATCTATATATGTGAATTGTATAATGTCAGAAGAATTGATTATCATGTATATCTGACCCTGTGTTGGGCGAAATACTTGTATTGTATTTTAGGTCGAGGCAAAGGCAAGGAACGGGAAGAGCATGTCGACGGCGAAGGATTCGGAGGATACTAGTTCGGGGGCCCCTCATCTTTGTTGTCCGGTTATGTTAAACCGTGTTGTGTTATTTCCTGTTCCGTTTAAATTACTTTTGGTTGTATTTGACATTTGAAGTATTTTCCATCTCCATATGGTTTATACTTGTTCTTTTCGGATCCTGTGTGTTGTAAGGCCGTTGGCCACATTTTAATAAACTCCTAATCGGAGAAATGACTTTTCGTTGTGATTCGGTATCACAAATAATATTTATTTAACCTGTTTTGGATATCGCCTGGTGGGTCCCAGTGTGGGATTCACGGGACTGTAATAACCGCCATTTGGGGTGTTACAGAAGATGGTATCAGAGAGTCGTTTTCTTTCATGAGTCATTGAAAAATGAACTAGTATCAAGAAACCTTCGTGTCACGTGTGACCTGTGCAAGCGCCTGACCCTGCGAGCCAAATGCGGTATGTACTTTATGAGCCATGGTTTAATTACTGGCATGATATTGATATCAGTATAGATCTCTTTGTTGATCATGTTATTTCAAGGAATTGTGACAGGATTTATCTGATTGATAATCCGAGGTAAATGCTGAATTTATTGTATAATCGAAATTGTTCGACTTGACACCGATATGATATTCGGTGCGACATTTGTGGTATCGATAACCGTTTTCCTTTAATATGTAATTCCTTGTTGCTATTAACTTAGCATGGATTTTAGTATCTTGAACTGTACTTATGGTTATCATTACGATTGATTCTTTCAGTATGGAAAGAAACCTGAGAGGTCGTGGCAGAGGGGGACGAGGCCGCGGAAGGGGCCGAATCCCAATACCTCGAGCCAACAGACGCGCGAATGCGGATCGAGTTCCGCATGCTGGTTCACCTTATAGGAACAATCGCACCACGGTGGGCGCGGGGATGCACGTGTCGATCCTTACGCCGTAATGCGGGGCATGATGACACGATGTCCCAGATGGGTCAACTAATGGAAGCTATGCAGAGGGCCGCCATCGCCGCCAAAGAAGGGGCTCATCCTCCTCCCGTGATTGGCGGACCCGTGAGTCGGATTATCGCGACATCTCTCGCCGACCACCGACTTATGAGGGCTCCTCCGAGCCGTGACATTGTGCAATCGGATCGAGCATTTTGAGAAACTTTTCCGGATGGTGGATCGCCGGAAGAGAATCGCGTCTCGGTAGCCGCGTATTATCTTAGCAAAAGCGCTCATACTGGTGGCTTTCAAGAAGGCCGGTGATGGTGTTTGCACATGGGAGGAATTTAAAACCTCATGCTAGACCGTTACTATCCGGGACCACTCCGTGAGGCCAAACTGTCGGAACTTTTGAACCCCGACCCGTCCGAAGACGATGATGTATTATCTCTTTGAGAAATTCCAGGCACTCCTTCCTTTTGCCACGACAATTATCCGAACAGAGGCCGACAAGATCAAATACTTTCTCAAGAGGCTTAAACCCCGAATGAGAATGCAAAATTGAATCACCACCGTACTACCTTACCGGAGTTTATTGAGAAGGCTCGAGTACGAACTCACCGCGAAAGAGATTTCCAAGAAACAACCACACCCAACAACAAAAGGTCCAAGAACCGAATCGACCGAGAGTAACCGGGACATTCAGAAGCCCTACCATTGCCAAACCCTCCTCGATCGACCACCCATGGCGTCGAAGCCACTGGATCGCACTCTCGAGCGGTCCCCTCATCTGTTGTGTGCTATAATGCGGAGACCAGGGGCATGTCGGCACCAAATGCCCGAAGCCCGCCGTCACCGCCTTACTTGTGGCAAGATTGGTCACCATGCTCGTTTTGCGGGGTGGGCCCGGACATGATCCAGTGGCGTCTCATACTCCTATTCAATCCTCTGTCCCGTAACCTGACGCCTCGTCCGCTTCCTATCAGACCACCGGCGAATAGGGGAATGGGCCGTGGGAATCAAAGTGGTACACTGGGTGCCGGAATCTAAACCCAGGATTTACGAGATGAAGAGAGCTGATGATCCCGAGGCCAGCATAATTTCAGGTATACTCGAGATCCACTCCCAGCCTGTATGTGTTCTTTTTGATACCGGTGCTTCACACTCCTTTATATCTTCTTCTTGTTTAAGTCGTTTGCCTCTAGACCATGTTATCAATTGTGAGCCCTACGTGATTGGTCTACCTGATGGTAGAAGAATTATTGGAAATCGTGAAGTCCAGGATTGTTCGATTCGTTTGAACGACCGTGAGTGGTTGTCAAATCTGATTGTAGTCGATCTACCTAAGGATGATATAATCTTGGGTATCGATTGGATGGATCGTCACGATGCAATACTCAGTGTCCGCAAGCGGATGGTTACCGCTACTCGATGATGGATTCGAGTGTATTTTTCGAGGTGATAATCCCACTGCTCGGGAGAGTCATCGGCTATGAAAGCAATAAACCGCTTAATCAAGGGTGTATTGGTTATTGGTGCTACATGACCAAATCACCGATCGATCAGTTGAATTGGCCGACATTCCGGTAGTCCGAGATTACCCCGATGTATTTCCAGACGAGTTGCCAGGCTTACCTCCTCATCGTGACGTGGAATTTATTATTGAGTTAGAACCAGGTACGTCCCCGCTCTCAAGAGCACCGTACCGTATGGCTCCGACTGAGATGCAAGAATTGAAGAACCAGCTTGAGGAGTTGACTGACAAAGGCTATATTCGACCTAGTGCGTCCCCTTGGGGAGCACCAGTGTTATTTGTGCGGAAGAAAGATGGATCTCTACGCTTATGTATTGATTACCGTGAGCTGAACAGGGTAACCATCAAGAACAAGTATCCCTTGCCTCGTATTGATGATTTACTGGACCAACTTCAGGGAGCTGCCGTGTTTTCTAAGATCGACTTGAGATCTGGTTATCATCAGTTGAGGATTCGAGAGTCTGACATTTCGAAGACAGCATTCCGTACTCGCTATGGGCATTATGAGTTCGTGGTGATGCCATTTGGACTGACTAATGCACCGGCAGTATTCATGGAGTTGATGAATCGAGTTTTTATTAACTATCTGGATCGCTTTGTAGTCGTTTTCATTGACGACATTCTGATTTACTCTCGCGACCACGAGGAACACGAGAATCACCTCCACCAAGTTCTCGATACTTTGAGGCGAGAACAACTTTATGGGAAATTTTCTAAGTGTGAGTTCTGGATGCCTGAGGTTGTCTTTCTCGGGCATGTGATATCAGCCGAAGGGGTGAGAGTGGACCCACAGAAGACGGAAGCCATTCGAGATTGGCTACCACCGAAGAACGTGAAGGAAGTTCGTAGTTTCCTCGGCCTAGCAGGTTACTACCGACGATTCGTGGAGGGATTCTCTAAAATTTCGCAACCGATGACTAACTTACTGCGGAAGGACAAGAAGTATTTGTGGTCAGAAGCATGTCAGAAGAGTTTTGAAGAGCTCAAGAGTCGATTGATTTCTGCACTGTTTTGGTCTTACCAAAGGGAACGGAAGGATTTGTGGTGTATAGTGACGCGTCGAGACAGAGTGCAGGATGTGTACTAATGCAGAAGGGAAAGTAATCGCGTATGCATCGAGACTATTGCGACCCTATGAAGTTAACTATCCGACCCACGACTTGGAGTTAGCAGCCGTGGTGTTTGCTTTGAAAATCAAGGCGTCACTATCTTTATGGAGTTACTCCGCGGATCTTTACGGACCACAAGAGCCTAAAGTACATTTTTACTCAGAAGGAGTTGAACATGAGACAGAGAAGGTGGCTAGAATTAATCAAGGACTATGATATCGAAATCCTTTATCATCCGGGTAAAGCAAATGTGGTTGCCGACGCGTTGAGCCGAAAGACAGTGCAGGAGCAGAATCTTGAGTCGTTTAACAAAGACGAGGGAATTGCAGTTGGACCTTATGAGGCCAGAAATTGAAGTTTGGTTACAAC
The DNA here is from genome assembly GCA_033398695.1 of Orobanche coerulescens. NCBI lineage: Eukaryota > Viridiplantae > Streptophyta > Magnoliopsida > Lamiales > Orobanchaceae > Orobanche > Orobanche coerulescens. Next base: position 13,031,093 of record CM065809.1, read on the forward strand.
GTGTTCAGGGACAACTTTGCACCCTTGATATTTCTTCGTCTCTCGATGATATGATCAAATCGAAGCAAATTACGGACCCATTCTTATCTCGGGTTCGGGATGAAGTAACCCAGGGGAAAGCCCATGGATTCGTGATCCACGAGGATGGATTGATACGTTTTAGAAATCGAGTTTGTGTACCCACTGACGAAGAATTGAAGAACTGTATCATGAGAGAAGCCCATGCTACCCCGTACTCTATTCACCCGGGCTCTAGCAAGATGTATAAGGATTTGAAACAGAATTATTGGTGGGGGAATATGAAGCGTGAGATTGCCGAATTCGTTTCAAGGTGTTTGACCTGTCAGCAGGTTAAGATCGAGCACCAGCGACCCGCAGGAATGCTGAAACCGCTCCCGATTCCTGAATGGAAATGGGAGGACATATCTATGGACTTTATCACCAGCTTACCGACGAGTCGTCGAGGAATGAATACGATTTGGGTGATTGTGGACCGTCTGACCAAATCAGCTCACTTCTTGGAAATTAAGGACACATGAGGCCCCGAGAGATTGGCCCAGCTGTTTATTAAGGAAATTGTGAGACTACACGGTACCCCCAAGAGCATTGTATCGGACCGTGACGGGCGATTTGTGTCACACTTCTGGAAGGCAGTTCATCGTGCGATGGGTACGCAGTTGAATTTCAGTACGGCTTTCCATCCATCGATGGTCATCGGAGAGAACCATCTGAGACTCTAGAAGATATGTTGAGAGCATGTGCTCTTGATTGGAAGGACGATTGGGAAGCCCACCGCCTTTGGTGGAATTCACTTATAATAATAGTTGGCACGCTTCGATTCGGATGGCACCGTATGAGGCATTATATGGCCGTCGCTGTAGGTCCCCTTTGTGTTGGGACGAACTGTCGGAATCTCTGGGTACGGAACCCGATATGTTGTTAGCCGCCCGTGAGAAGATCACTTTGATTAAGAGTCGGTTGTTAACGGCTCAAAGTCGACAGAAGTCTTATGCTGACCATCGTCGAAGACCGCTTGAGTTCGAGGTTGGTGACCATGTGTTAATGAAGGTGTCTCCTACTCGAGGTGTTTTTCGTTTCGGGAAAAGGGGCAATCTGAGCCCAAGGTATATTGGGCCGTTTGAGGTTCTGGAGCGTGTAGGTGATCTGGCCTATCGACTAGCCTTGCCACCAACCTTGAGTAAGATTCACAACGTGTTTCATGTCTCTCAGCTGAGGAAATATGTTGCTGATCCGAGCCACGTACTTCAATTCGAAGACATTGATTTAGCAGAGGATCATTTGTACGAGGAGCGTCCTGTACGGATACTCGAGAGGAGGATCAAGCAATTGCGGAACAAGACGATTCCCCTACTGAAAGTTCAGTGGTCACGACACGGAGTCGAGGAGGCTACGTGGGAGACCGAGGATAGTATGCGAGCAAGATACCCCGAGTTATTTTACCCCTTAAGTTTCGGGGACGAAACTCTTTTTAAGGGGGGGAGTATGTAATATCCGACTGTAACTTTTCATTTTTACCTGTCGTTGTATTATTCGGATAATCTGATTATCAGAAATCGTTGCATTTAAGTATTATGTTGAGGTATTATAGATTTGAATACCATATCGTTGTTATTTCATATGTGATGATTCGATGTTATTAGAGTGTGCATTTTCGAATTTTTGTTAGTGTAGCGTGCGCTACACAGTAAGATTAGCGTACGCTAATCCTGTGCATTAGCGTGCGTAAGGTTTTCCTCGGTTGCGTACGCTAAGAAGGAATCTGGCAGCAGTTGACTTCAACACGTGAGCTTTTTAACCGGTAGCATGCATGAGATCTCAATCTGAGCTGGCGTGTCGGTGAGAATCTACTTTTATTAGCGTGCGTAACCCATTTCTCGTTAGCGTGCGCTAACGGCCTGCGATAATTCAAGACAGTAGCCACTGTAAGCCGCTTATGTACGTAATATCGTCCGGATAGCGTACGTAAGGGCATTAGCGTACGCTAAACTGTCCTGATAGCGTGCGCTAAGTCTGCACAGTCTATTTATAGGACCAGCCTGTTTTTCATTCCTTCACAACTCTAAACCGATTCTCTCTCCATTTTATCGTCCCTCTGCACCCTAAAAACGATATAAACCTTCACCAACTTGTTTCTAAGCCTTGAATCTCGGAGTGGAGCTCATTTTCTTGGAGACTTGGAGTTGTTTTTAAGCTCGGGATATATTCTCTCATATCATTGAAGTTATTCTTCATTTCTGGAGGTTGGTGTGTTTTCTTCTCTGCATTATTTTCTTATTTTGATTATTAATGACGAATTATACTTCACCTAGAGTAGATTAAGCATGTAAAACATGGTTATAATTTAACTCCTTAAGCACTTTTGATGAACATGTTAAATAAGGGTTTGTTGGAGGTGTTCTTGATGATATAGTGATTTTAATCATGTTTGTAGCTGTCATTACTCAACTTCTGGACGAATTTAGCTCAGTAGAACTTTGATAGATCGGTTAGCTTCTTCATAACTGGATTTAATCAAGAACTTAACATCATAAAGTGATTAAACACCATTTTAGGTATTTATTTACCTTGAGAAGAACTTGATGATGTTAATTATGAGATTAGATGATCTAGTTCAGAAACTATAGAAGCTTTAACAAATCATGATTGTTCAGTTTCACTAGTCTTTGAAGATTGATAAAGGTTTTGATAATTACAACAATAACTTTTCATAAATCTTTTGTGTTGAGAACTTAGGATGTTTGATCATCATACTAGAATTGGTGAATTCCCCATCATGTTAATGAACCCTCCAGCCTTGTAACAAAGACTTTGATAACCTTCATAAGTATGGTGTAATCTCAGAACTTATGAACTTGTTGTTAGCTTAAAGTCAATTTAATGAGAGGAGAATAATCATAATGTGCAGATTTTACCTTTCAACCTTTTAATGTTTTTGGAAAGTTTAATCATCATAAGATGATCTTAACATCATGATTAGTTAGTCAACATACCCTTGATAGAACTCTTGTTTATGATGAACCATGCGAACATTCGGTAAATTTTGTAAACCGATTCTTATAGTTGTATTGAGGTTAGAAGGATTCCTGGCCTAAGGCTTCAATAATCTGTAGTAACAAACTATTCTAAAGGATTGTAGGATTGACGTCTTACTAATCCTATATTGATAATTATACGAATATGTTTTGAGTAAAATGTATTTCGTTTAAGGTTGATTGTTCGGGTAAAACTTGTCGAGGACCGTTCGTTCGTTCCGATAAGAAGAGGACTATTCTCGTCTCCGTATTAAGGCAAGTTATCTTGCTTGGTTATAATGATGATTAGATTCTTATGATGATTATATATTTCATGTGTATGAATTGTCCATGTGATGTTTGTCGTGATTTGATATTGTCCTTGACATTATGGGACTGCATTCCCAAGTACGCCGTTTTGAATCGTTGATCTCGTTGGTCCTTATTTTCACTTTGGTGAGTCTTTCTTGATCCTTAATTGGATGTGTTATCATTTGAGTTTCGTTGTCATGTTGTATCGTGACATATCCGAATCATATCTGCGTGCCGATTGGTTATTGTGTAGGATTTTTAGCCAGGCACACGATGGTCATGCGTGGATGTTTCCGCATTGGACCGTGCACACGAGAAGTTAGTTCGTGAGGCTAATTAGGTACATTGTCTCACGTATATTTCTGGATTCCGTATACGGGGTGGACATGTGCACGGACACATTTCCGGATCGGGCGTACTGTGATGTCCATCTTGAGCCATAACGTTAATCGTTCACAGACCATGTATGATTGGATGTGTTCGATATTTTGTGACTGATTGTTTCATACGCCCGAGGGGTATGATTAATAATCGGAATGATTTTCTTGAAATCTATATATGTGAATTGTATAATGTCAGAAGAATTGATTATCATGTATATCTGACCCTGTGTTGGGCGAAATACTTGTATTGTATTTTAGGTCGAGGCAAAGGCAAGGCACGGGAAGAGCATGTCGACGGCGAAGGATTCGGAGGATACTAGTTCGGGGGGCCCTCATCTTTGTTGTCCGGTTATGTTAAACCGTGTTGTGTTATTTCCTGTTCCGTTTAAATTACTTTTGGTTGTATTTGACATTTGAAGTATTTTCCATCTCCATATGGTTTATACTTGTTCTTTTCGGATCCTGTGTGTTGTAAGGCCGTTGGCCACATTTTAATAAACTCCTAATCGGAGAAATGACTTTTCGTTGTGATTCGGTATCACAAATAATATTTATTTAACCTGTTTTGGATATCGCCTGGTGGGTCCCAGTGTGGGATTCACGGCACTGTAATAACCGCCATTTGGGGTGTTACACAATATAGATAAAATATAGAAAGACTGAGGCAACTGTACTCGTATAATTGTCGTATTTGGTAGACAATTACAATTGAGGATATCGTGTATCAGGTTATCGCACTTTTGATATTGGGTATATCGTATGAGAACATTATTGGATTCAGTATATGTGTTCAGTGTGTCGTATGTTCGTTTTTGGTATGTCGAGACGTTGGACATAAATTGTGGGAAATGGCTAAGTATGGAACTGTTAACGTACGTTAAGACTATAAGATAACATACGCTAAGTTGTCATGTGTTACGTACGTTATGCGTAAGGCATTACGTACGTAACGAAGGGAATCAGACAGGATCGAGTCGTGGTCGGCAGGTGGGCCCGATGTCGGCAGCGGATGTAGACAGGCGAGTCAACCCCGACCATTACGTACGCTACGCATGTAGTATTACGTACGTAATATGGGTATGGTACTGTAGCAAGTCAACGTACGTATTACGTACGTTATGAAGGAAATGTTACGTACGTAAGCGAGTGAACGAAACAGGTCAGTTAGTTCTGGAATGAAATTACGTACGCTATGAAGGACACATAGCGTACGCTAAGCTGCATTACGTACGTTAGTACTGATGGTTAACGTACATAACGATCGATGAAGTTTATAAAATGAAGTTCGTTCTTTCATTTCTTCACGAATGAAAATCGATTTCCTCCTCCAACCTTCATCCCTCTGAGCATATAAGTGAAAATAAACCCCTCCTATCTTGGTTATGAGCTTGGAGGCATGGATTAGGAGCTTGGATATGAAGATATCAATGATTCTTGAAGGGTTTGATTGTGTTATTCATGTTCTTGAGGTATGTTGTTGAACTCTTCACCATGATTTTGGATTTTTGGTATTGTTATCCGTATTTGATTCGTATGATGGTGATTATGGTATTGTTGTTATGATTCTTGAGGATTTACGAATTATATGTTGAAGGAAGATGATATAATAGTTTATATCTTGATTGTGTTGGTTATGATTATGGAATCATAGAGTTCTTGATATTCTTGGTAGTGTTGTTGCGATTTTCGGTGTTAAGAAGATCATATGTTGAAGAACATGATGATATACCCCTTGAAATATAAATAAGGATTGTTTAGATGTTAGAAAACGTCGGATTATGTTCTTCGGATAATTCGTGTTCTTGAAGGATTCTTGAACTATGCATGTTATGATTTTGGAAGGATTTCGGATAATTTTAGAATACGAATATGATTAAGGGTTTGACAAGATTATTATTCACCGTTGAGTTTGGAAATTCATACGCTTCGAACAAGTGTTCAAATCGAATGTTTGAGTTATTTGAAAACCCTTGGAACATGATTATCTATAATGTTGAATTAATCGGATTATGAGTCGTGTTGTGGTTTTGAGTTCGAAATTGTTTGAGTTGGATTGTCCGGACTTGTGTCTAATCGAGATATTGTGAAATCGTTGAATTTGTCGATCGGTTATATTGATTAGTAATTATCGGATTTCGGTTCATATGATGGATATGAATTCGTAAAATGGTTTGAGTATATTATTTGGTTTTATATAGGATCAAGGCATCGTTGACCCGTTAAGTTGATTGGTTGGTCGTGTCGGTTGTTGATCGTTATCGGATTGTTGTTAATTTATTATTGCAATAGGTGTTGCGATATTTCTTACACGCAAGTGCACGTCATCGTTTACAAGTAATAAAGTGATAAGTAGAGTATCGTTCCCACGAGGACTGAATCTCTAACTACTGATTTTTGTGTATTCCAATTTTATTTGAACAATCGAATTTGGGTTTTTGCAATTAATAACTAAAAGAATTACTAAGCGACTAAACAGTAGAAAACGATAGCTTGAATAAAAGAAATCAAATGATGAATAAGTCTAGGATTCTGAATCCACCTCGATTTATCCGAATTTACTCTCGATTATCCGTAATAAATAATTTTCCCAATTAATTGAAGGCGGAGATTGCTAATATATTCTACCGCGTCTCCCGAGGTCAATAGATTTATCTAAAGGCGAATAACGCACTCTATCCCTAGGTGAATTAATTCGTCAATAGGCGAAAAGCATAAAATCTCCCAAAGGCCACGTAGTTCCTATGAGTATATTCCTATCTCACAGAATAAAACGGTCCTCACCAATAGTTCCTCACCAATTCTCCTCTCCCGATTCGAATTGAATGATTAAATCAATACAACTATTGGCCAGATAATTGCAAGCATTAAACACAATTGGGAAAACTCAACAAAAAGGTAATTAATTGGATAATCTCAAGTAATTCGTCAAAACATAGGTTTCATCAAAACCCTAGATTAGGGCTTTAGCCTGACATACTAATAATTGAAAATACAGAATAGATAAATGAAAGCATAAAAATCAAACGCAGATGAAGCTCGGATTCCTCCGTTCTTCAGCTTCCGCCCTCTGCCTTTGAAGTCTTCTGCTTCCCTCTTCTTCTCCGTCTCCAAGCTTAAGCTCCAAAAGATAAAAGATCCAAAGATAATTAATTAGGGTCTTAAACCCTATTTATAGCTCAGCACATCCTCCAAATCGCGTCCGTATCAGTAGGTCGAAAACTGGCTTCGAAACGGCCCTAATCCGCGCGGTCATGCAAAAACCGCCAAGTGTGCCGCGGCGCACTAAATCTGTGCCGCGGCACAGGGCCTTCAGCTGGATGCCTGGGCGTCCTTAATTTCTTCTGTGCCGCGGCTCACAGGTGCATGCGCCGCGGCACAGCTTTACTCTGCCTTTGGCTAGGTGTCTTCCTTTGCCGTGGCCCTGCTTCCTTGTGCCGCGGCTCATAGCCCAGATTTGCCGTTTTCGCCCGTTTTGCCTCGTTTTAGCTTCCGGACTTCAATTTCTTGTCATTCATACAAAATTAAGGCATTAAAGGCTCATTTAGACAATTTCACTCTCCAAAATAATACAAAATAATGATAAATAAGCGTATAAAAATACGCCTAACAAATACCCCCAAACTTAAGCCTTTGCTTGTCCTCAAGCAAAAAGAATTAAATTCAATAAAAGAATGTCGTGAATCATCGTGCAACTCATAGTGTTCAACCTAATCAATACTATCCTAAAATTTTCTCTAAATAATACAAGTGTCATAATAGCGAGCTGCACTCAGAATAATGATTCCTCAAAGTCATCAAATTCAGTCCTAATTACTCGTTCATGAAGAAAGCTTAGCTCAAAGATTAACAAAACGTGAGTCAAATCGACCGTCAATATGGAAGGTTAAAATAAACAAGCTAGTTCGTCCCGTTCCACAGTCTAATGGCAAAATTTTCACGAGTTTCATAAAAATAATCCTCGGACAGTATTCCCTTATATACACATGCTCAAAAACTGATTCGAGTTGACCACTAGGTTAGGATCTCGGGATGTTTCATCGGGATAATCCTAGGGTGGAACTTCCATTCTCATGTATTGGGAAACCGTTTGACGTAAAAGACATTCATGGGGCACATGGATGCTTCTAGTTACTAAGTTCCCTTCTACAGTGGAGAAACAACTCGAATATATAATTCCCACATGTTCGAATCAAGGTCGCCGTTTTACGCGAGAGTAAACAACGGGTCATGCGAATACCCCCGGTTACTAGGCTCCCTATCATTGGCACATGTGAAATCTCTAAATCACTAATCAGGGTCGTCGTTTTACGCGAGAGTAAACAACGGGTCACGCGAATACCCCCGGTTACTAGACTTCCCCTCATAGAACAACATTATCTCGACTATTGGGAAAAACTGACCGACTCTAAACTCAATCTAGGTTCCAACACGACTAATGTAATTGGACGACTAACTAACTGAAAAATGTAACCAAACGTATCGACGGTGATTTTAAAACAAGTATGTATCCTCTCTTATCCGCCAAGACCTCTACAATCACGAAAAATTTTGGACCTAAATGAATACTAAGCAGAAACCGAAATTACTGACTACAACTCGACTAAAACTAGACCGTTTCTTCAGAGAGAAAAACAGTGTCGTAACATCAGTATCACACGAATAGAAGCACGAAAAAAATTCACGAATAGAGAAAAATTAAGACAAGCAAGGATATCGAAAAAAAAAAAAAAATAACGCAAAGTAATGAAAAGTGCAACAAAATCAGTACAGCAATGAATCTAGCGACGAAAAGTAAATCCCCCCCCAAACTTAGGACGTACATTGACCTCAATGGACGAAATATGATATGCACTAAAAGTAAAAGGTCAAGTACTCCCCTCCAGTCCGCTCACGAGCTGGTGCCGGCATCATCCGGTGAGGAGGGTGGTGTGGCTGGCCGGGCGGGTGCAATAAATGGCCCGTCGGGATGCATGATATGGGCCGTCCATGCGGCAGGGTGCTCCTGATGATAAGCATCCCTCGCAGCCAGACGCCTCGCCTCTCGTCGGCTGGCCCGGCGGGCCTGCTCTCGCATCTCGGCTCTGACGGCAGCAATAACGCTCTCCCGCTCCGTCCGCTGCTCCTCTCGCATGGCAGCCATCAAACTCTCCCTCTCTCTCCTCATCTCATCTCTCTCTCCTCGTCTCCTCTCTCATATCCTCTCTCTCTCTCCTCGCCTCCTCTCTCAGCTCCTCTCTCTCTCTCCTCAGATCCTCCCTCAGCCCATCAAACAACTCCTGCAACCTCGCTCTGTCGGGCGGCAGGCCGGCATCTCCATGTGTCAACAAAAGCGGCTCGGGGGATCCCTCGTGGGCCTCCTCTAGCAGAAATCCTCTCCCCCGAGCGTGCGCCGGCGCTCCTCCCCACTGGTCAAAGTGTGATATGATGTGGTGGTCGATCGGGGCCTGGGGGGCAAGCATCGGCTCGTCGTCTGACCACGTCAGCCCCGACTGCCGGCACAAAGCGCAGATGAGAGAGGGGTGCTTCAACCTCATCTTGGCCCTCCCTGGATACACTAGAAGATAGATCGGACCAGGATGGGGGCCACATCGAAACGCAGCCCGGAAGTGATAGCATAAAGTGTCCGGGCGCGAGAGAGAAAGACAGTACGGATCTGGGAGGTGGGGTCAATGCGTGCGCAGATAAAATAAAGCCAGGCACGCCCGAGCCGGCTGAGGCGCGAGCTCTTGAAGTGGAAAGTGGAAGAACCCTGTGCTCGCTGCTCCCAGTCGGAATCGGGCTGTGCAATGGTCTCGAGCAGGGCCTCCTTCGTGAGGCTGGTCATCACTCGGTCATAGGCCGACTCATCAACCACCGGAAGCCCAAACAGCCTCCGAATAGCAGCCGTGGAGAAATCAACTGTAACCCCTCGGACATAGACCTGAGTCCGAGACTCTAATGATGGCAACGTATGTCCTGCCCGAATGTGCTTCAGCAGTGCGCTGGCGTAGAACTCCTGCACAATCGAGATAACTGCTAGCTCGGGAGGTGCAGCAAATCTGGCCCACCCCATCTCATCAATCATGGTAAGCAATTCTCCGTCCTGAGGAGCTGGAGTAAATCCCCTCTCTGGAATAAGCGGTCGTGGCCGGATCTTTTCATTGAAGATCTTGTGAATTTTAGGGTCCGAAAACTGGTGCCCCTCCGACTCGGCCCGACTACGAGAGGTCTCCCCTCGATTGGGGGATGACTGGGTTCTAGCTCTCTTGCTCAGTTTCTTTGTTCTCGCCATAATCAGTCCTGAAAAGTACAACACGAGGGTTTATTTACGCAAACAATAATAACAATGATCTACACTTGGCTAAGGATGTTCAGCCCGAAATCCCGAATTTAACAAAATAGCGCATTCGTGAGAGAAGGATGAAATTGGACTTAAACATTTAACCTGGACGTAAGGGTTGGGCTTGCTGTAAATTCAGAACGTATACATTGCACGAAAATTCAAAAGATTGCTTTTCCAAAGAAAATTTTTCACTTAGGCAATTTATCAAACACCTTTAGGGCATGAGTTTACTTGAAGAATAAACATGGCTATAGCTCGATTCAACCCCCAAGAACAGAAACACAATTCATTCATCATCAACACAACACACTCAACTCATTCATATTCCAAACTAACCATGAAAATTTGATTAAAACTACTATTTTATTCCCTAAACCATCCTAGAAATTTTGAAGGAAAATAAACATGTTCAATCCATCCAAAGCATAAACAACTTCAAATTTAAATCCATAAACAAGTAGAGATTAAAGATTGGAACATACCTTGATTGGTTTTGTGAAGAGTGCAAGAAGAAATCGCAAGAAAAAATTGGAAGATTGTTTCGGCCGATTCGCGCGCTGGGGAGGGAAAGAGAAGGAAAGAGGCGTACTTGGTATGGCCGGCCAACTGCGTGTTATATGCTACCTGGGCCTTTCAGATTCCGCATAGTGTGCCGCGGCACAGCTAAAGTGAGCCGCGGCACAGGGTACAGTCCCTTTTACCTGTTTTCACGTGTTGTCGTGTGCCGCGGCACAGATTTCGTGTGCCGCGGCTCAGTGCTCAAGTGTGCCGCGGCTCATTTATGCCATGCCGCGGCACAGAGTACAGTGGGTTTAGCTTATTTCCTTCGTTTTGTGTGTGCCGCGGCTCACAATACCTGTGTCGCGGCTCATACTTGATTTCTCCAGGACTTTCTGCCGAGAATTTTGAGAAGATCACGTTAAAAGCGAGGCGAAGCAAATTGAAGCACAAAAATGATGAAAAATAAGAATCACGAGCAAGAAAAATAAAGAAATGCAAAATCTACAACTACGAACTCGGGTTGCCTCGAGAAGCGCTAAGTTTATAGTCTTCATAGGACCTATTTGAAAATATTAGTTCGCTTTTCGCAAACTCCATTTGGTTTCCGCCCGATCATCGAACCGTTCATATGGTTTTCAAAATTATGACCATCGGTGGGTGCGGTCGACTTTCGGTTCGGGCCTCAAATGTTGTTTGCGGAAAGGTTTCGATGTGAACAACTTCCCGAAACACCCGTTTTTCTCATGACTATATGTCCATTTGGGCTTCCGCCACTCTCCTCCTTCACGAACGCACTCAAGACTGCAGCAGATTTGTCCGCATGCTCGAGAAACGCTACTCGTTCGCACCCTTCTTAAAAATTGAACCATCTGCCACCGAATCTGAATTTTTCAACCGACAAAGTTTTCGGAGCTTTCCTCTTACAACTGCAACTACACTTTCACATTGTGACCTTTTATCAACACAAAATGGACATGGGAAAGATTTGAATACTTGAAAAGAAACTAGCTCGTCTTGGACCCTCGAGTTAACTCCCCTTTTTCCACGTCTATAAGGGTTCGGCCAGTCGCTAAAAATGGTCGTCCCAAGATGATTGGGATATCTTCATCTTCCTCCATGTCGAGTACGATGAAATCGGCCGGAAAGATGAACTTATCAACTTTGACTAATACATCCTCAATCACTCCCCTCGGATACTTAATCGATCGATCCGCCAATTGTAAGGAGACTGTTGTTGGCTTGGCTTCCCCAATATCCAGCTTTTTGAAAATCGACAGAGGCATGAGGTTGATACTAGCACCGAGATCGCACAGTGCCTTATTAAAAGAAAGATTCCCCATGGTGCACGGTATGTTGAAGCTTCCCGGATCTTTCAATTTTGGTGGGAGCTTCTTTTGAAGAATTGCGCTGCACTCCTCCGTCAAGGCGACCGTTTCAAACTCCTCAAGATTTCTTTTCTTCGATAATATCTCTTTCATGAATTTAGCGTAGCTCGGAATTTGTTCCAACGCGTCAGCGAACGGAATGTTAATGTGAAGCTTTTTAAATACGTCAAGGAACTTAGAAAATTGTTTGTTCGCCTTTCTCTGCTGTAGTCTCTGTGGAAACAGGACGGGGGGCACACATGTCTTCGGGTTATCCGGTAACGTTATTGAAAGTTTCAAATCTTGCAACTCCTCTGGCTCTAAATTATTCTTATCCTCAATTTCCTTCTTCTTTTCACACCGCTCGGGCTGGTCCAACACCATTTTCCCACTTCTCAAGCTGATTGCGTTTAGACTCTCTCTAGGATTTGTCTCTGTTGTACTCGGCAATGCTCCCTCCGGGCGAGCTGTCAACACATTAGCAATTTGGCCCAGCTGGACCTCCAAGTTTCGAATGGAAGCGGAATGATTTTGCAATGTCGCTTCAGTACGGGTCATAAATTGACTCGTATTCGCCGCCAATTTTGCAAGTGCTTCCTCGAGAGAAACTTTGGGAGCGGGAGGGGGCTGCTGTTGATTCTGACCGAACGGGGGCTGGTTTGAGTTCTGTCCATTTCTCCACGAAAAGTTGGGATGATTGCGCCACCCCGGATTATAAGTGTTGGAGTACGGGTTATTCTGCCGATTTCCATTTCCCACGAATTGAGCCTGCTCCATCTGATGTTGCTCGAACGGGTTCCCAACTTGACACTCCGCGCTCGGGTGTGATCCGTTACACCAATTGCATGTCTCTATGGTAACGGGGGAAGGTGCGTGCGAAAATGCTTGGAGCTGTTGGGTCAAAGCGGCGACTTGAGCTGACAAGGTGGAAATCGGGTCATTACTTGAAACTTCCATAACTCTTTTCGGTGTCAATCTTTCCGATGGCCATTGATATGCATTTGCGGCCATAGCTTCCAAAAGCGAGTGTGCCTCGGCCATAGTCTTTCCCATCAAGGCCCCACCAGCGGCCGCATCCACGAGAGTGCGTGTAGAAGCACTCAAACCATTGTAAAACGTCTGAATTTGTAACCAATCAGGAAGGCCGTGATGAGGGCATCTTCGTAACAAATCTTTATATCGCTCCCACGCCTCGTGGAGCGATTCCATGTCATATTGACCAAAGGTGGTTATCTCGTTTCTCAACCTTGCCGTCTTAGAAGGTGGGAAGAATTTGGCAAGGAAGGCTTGCGCTAACTCTCCCCATGTTGTGATCGACCCCGGCGGTAAGGAATTTAACCAAAACTTCGCTTTATCCCTCAAAGAGAAAGGGAAAAGCCTCAATCGGATGGCATCGTCGGTGACACCATTAGTCTTGAACGTGTCGCATATCTCAAGGAAAGAAGCAATATGAGCATTCGGGTCATCATTCGGCAGTCCACAGAATTGGCTCGCCTGCACCATCTGAATAATAGCAGGCTTGATCTCAAAGTTATTTGCTTGGATAGTGGGACGCCGAATTCCCGAAAAATTAGCATTGATCTGCGGCATGGCATAATCTCGAAGAGCTAGTTCCGGTTGAACTTGCCGCACATGGTTATCTCCTCCTTGGACTTCGATATTCTCGGCCATGTTGACCGTCGTTTGCAACTCTCTTTTCTCCTTCTTGTTCCTTCGAAGAGTGCGCTCGAGCTCGGTATCCAAAGGTAGTAGGCCTTCGTTACCGAGTTTTCTCATGCACTACACAAAAGGTCCTGAAAGGAAAAAACAAATAAACAAAATTAAATACACAAAAATAAAAATAAAAACGTTCAAATTAAGACTAGAAATACTTAAATCGATATTAGAAAATTTCAATCCCCGGCAACGGCGCCAAAAACTTGTTGCGATATTTCTTACACGCAAGTGCACGTCATCGTTTACAAGTAATAAAGTGATAAGTAGAGTATCGTTCCCACGAGGACTGAATCTCTAACTACCGATTTTTGTGTATTCCAATTTTATTTGAACAATCGAATTTGGGTTTTTGCAATTAATAACTAAAAGAATTACTAAGCGAATAAACAGTAGAAAATGATAGCTTGAATAAAAGAAATCAAATGATGAATAAGTCTAGGATTCTGAATCCACCTCGGTTTATCCGAATTTACTCTCGATTATCCGTAATAAATAATTTTCCCAATTAATTGAAGGCGGAGATTGCTAATATATTCTACCGCCTCTCCCGAGGTCAATAGATTTATCTAAAGGCGAATAACGCACTCTATCCCTAGGTGAATTAATTCGTCAATAGGCGAAAAGCATAAAATCTCCCAAAGGCCACGTAGTTCCTATGAGTATATTCCTATCTCACAGAATAAAACGGTCCTCACCAATAGTTCCTCACCAATTCTCCTCTCCCGATTCGAATTGAATGATTAAATCAATACAACTATTGGCCAGATAATTGCAAGCATTAAACACAATTGGGAAAACTCAACAAAAAGGTATTTAATTGGATAATCTCAAGTAATTCGTCAAAACATAGGTTTCATCAAAACCCTAGATTAGGGCTTTAGCCTGACATACTAATAATTGAAAATACAGAATAGATAAATGAAAGCATAAAAATCAAACGCAGATGAAGCTCGGATTCCTCCGTTCTTCAGCTTCCGCCCTCTGCCTTTGAAGTCTTCTGCTTCCCTCTTCTTCTCCGTCTCCAAGCTTAAGCTCCAAAAGATAAAAGATCCAAAGATAATTAATTAGGGTCTTAAACCCTATTTATAGCTCAGCACATCCTCCAAATCGCGTCCGTATCAGTAGGTCGAAAACTGGCTTCGAAACGGCCCTAATCCGCGCGGTCATGCAAAAACCGCCAAGTGTGCCGCGGCGCACTAAATCTGTGCCGCGGCACAGGGCCTTCAGCTGGATGCCTGGGCGTCCTTAATTTCTTCTATGCCGCGGCTCACCTGGGTTGTTCCGCGGCACAGATTACAGTTTACTCTGCCTTTGGCTGGGTGTCTTCCTGTGCCGCGGCCCTGCTTCCTTGTGCCGCGGCTCATAGCCCAGATTTGCCGTTTTCGCCCGTTTTGCCTCGTTTTAGCTTCCGGACTTCAATTTACTGTCAATCATACAAAATTAAGGCATTAAAGGCTCATTTAGACAATTTCACTCTCCAAAATAATACAAAATAATGATAAATAAGCGTATAAAAATACGCCTAACAATAGGTTGCGATAATTGATCGGTGATTATAACCGTATGTTGCGGTCGTGTTCGTGAATTGCATGGTCAGGGCCTAGGAGATCGTAGACGAAGGCAATGAGATTGGTAGCGGCTTCATCTTCGTCGTATCGGTATCGAGGCAAGTTATTACTTGCTCAGTTATAATATTTAATGAATGGTTTCGATTTCATTTCGTTTATAATGCATATAACGATGATTATTATTGTGAACTCGGGGTATTTGGATTGTATATCGTTCTTCCGATTCTGGGAGGTAAATCATAATGTATATGCTTTATCTCGGTTATTGGCATGTTCGGGTATCAAGGTTACATTGCGATAAAGATGAGGATATGAGTATATATAGTTCATTGTTCGTTTGGATCGCCGAGCATTGAGGATAATTGCCGGTGATGATTTGACATCGAGATTTCTCCTGAAGGACTCGGGACAAGTATCTTAGTTTGATTCGGTTTAGCATTGATGTTGTTGATCATGCAGGTTGTCATTCATGTTGCTGAACTTGAAGTCGTCCTAGTTGTGTCATCATAGTGTCGTTCATGTTTTGATGCATATGTTGTTCATGTTGATGAACATATTGAGTTGCATATGTGTATGCATAATTGTATTGTTTATGTTGTGTTGATCCTGTGAGATCATGTGATTTATATGTTGTGTTGATCCTGTGAGATCATGAGGATCTATGCTGAGGGCGCTGGATCGGATGTCCACCATGCGTTGGTTCGACGGGATCATCATGGGGATCTATGTTGAGGGCGCTGGATCGCTGGACAGGTTTTCCACCATGCGTTGGTCCGACGGGATCATCATGGGGATCTATGCTGAGGGCGCTGGATCGTTGGATTACCCAGTATTGTGTTGATGGAATCATATGGATTCGCATCGTTGGTTTTATATGTGATTTTGTGCATATGTATATTGTTGGTTATCAACTTGTGTTGATCTAGTAGGATCATCTTGGGATCTATGTTGAGGGCACTGGATCATGGGATTTCCATTGAGTATACACTGTTGTTATTGTTTTGAGCATATTGACGTTGTCATATGAGTATGCATTTGTAAGTCTTGTGTTAGGACCGTGCCCGTATGTTGCTTTGATCTGATCTTGGATTAGACCGATATGATTGTCGTGGTATTGTGCATGTTCGTGGTATGTTCCGTATTTTCACTTGGTATTTGTCTTTGATGGACAATCGGTTTTCGTGTTGAGACTTGATGATGTCACCCGACGGATTTGGGTTGGACAGAGTTAGTAGATTTTCGTAACAGTGAGTTATGATGATGTTTTGAGGATTTTGGGGTATTGTGTGAGACACAGTACGAGATGTGAATTTTGGTAGAGTTATGACGATAAGATTACATTGGTCGTATTCTTATTTTGTATCTCATTGGTATGTAATTATTGATGTGATGTGATTGATATCATTGTTGAATATTATGGCTGACCCCGTCGTGGGCTTTCTTTTTAGGTTCTTTGGATATCAAACTTGTAGCGGTCGTGGAGAGATGAGCTTCCCAGAGGATACTGGCTATGGCATGTGTTTGTGAATCGAGTGTTCTGATTTGATGTTGTATTTCCGCTGCTAGAGTAATTTTATTTGGTTGTCCTTTCCGCTACGTGAGTATTTTAAATGATGTTTGATATCTAGTAACTTGAGTTACTTTGGGAAATCGTTTTCTAAACTATTGAGTTACGGCCATTGGGCCTTGCCCTTTTCAAAATGAGGTTTTACGGCGCTTTTGATAAACGAGTTTTATAACGTCTTCGAATAATTTTAAAGATAGTACTGTCGTTAGCCTCATGGGCATTTGTAAATGTTTGCGAAAATTTCTTTTAGCCTTGTGGGTTCCATCTCGGGGCCCACGGTGATGTAATATTTCCGGTTAAATCTGGGGGTGTTACATGCCCAGGTCCGGGCCTAGTGGTTGGTAGTGGTTGTCGATGGCTAGTGGTGGCGGTGGTTGCCCCATCGGCGGGGATGATGAAAGGAAAACAGACAGAAATAGAGAGAGAGATAGTCTGTGAGATCACAACTCAATTACTGAGTCGATTCTGTCTTCCTCAAAGATGGGTTCAGATTTTTTGTGCACGGGTGTAGGTTTTTTGTGCACGGAGTGCTGAATTTTTGTGCACCGGTGCATAATTTTGTGCACGGACGCGAAAAATACAATGTTTTAGTTATCAATTTTAGACCTGTAATTTGATATATGTAAATTTGAATTTTGAATTTGTGAAATTAGTTTTATATTGTTTTTACAATAAAAAGATGAGTTCAGATTTTTTGTGCACGGGTGTAGGTGGGTGCTGAATTTTTGTGCACCAGTGCATAATTTTGTGCATTATGGGTGCCAACTGTAAATTTGAATTCTGAATCTGTAATTTTAGTTTTATGTTCTTTTTGCAATTGAAAGATGAATTCCTCCCAAATTTTGAGGATTTTGTGCATGGGGTGCATAAATTTGTGCATCGGTGCATAAATTTGTGCAGTTATAGCTATGGTTAAAACTGTGTCATTCCTTGTGCACGGGGTTCAGATTTTTTTGCACATGTATGAATTTTTTGTGCGCCGGTGCATAAAAAGGTGCAGAAAAAAGGAAGATGCATTCCCCCCAAATTGAATTTGCTACGTAAATTTGATTTTGAATTTGTGAAATTAGTTGTGTTATTTTTGCAATTGAAAGATGGATTCCCCGAATTTTGTGCACGGGAGTGCATGAATTTGTGCATCGGTGCATAAAGTTGTGCAATTATAGCTATAGTTAATGTTGTTTTTTCATAGTTGCTGCAGGTAATACCTCTTGGTATTTTGTAGGTCTAAGTCATGGCCTCAAAAAAATGAAGCATTTATGTTGATCAAATTCAATAATGTACATTTTATATAATTTAAAATGGAGTTGAAATGAATTAATATAGCACAAAGCAAAAACCTATTATATAAAATTATTATTTTTTTAGTTATAAAATTTAATTGGAGAATTGACATAACAAAAATATTTACCATCGAATTTCAAGATCTTGACTACTAAATCATTACAAAAATATGAAAGGAAGACTATGACTACCAAATTATTTACCATCGCATTTCAAGACCATGATTGCTAAATCAGTACAAAAATATAAAAGGAAGAATATGATTACCAATTTTTTTTTATGATTCAGTATCTGGCCCAAGGGGCGTCTAATTCGGGGGATCAATCTCACCGTTGCACCTTATGGGTTTCGAACTTGAGAACTAGAGAGAAGCATATTCATAAGTCTCAATCAAACACCACTAGCCCAAACCCGGTGAGCTTATGACTATCAAATCATTAAAACATAGTTTCATAAAATTAACATCATCCAAAAAAAAAAAACATGAGTGAGAGATTAAATTAGTGTGTAACTAAATTCGGGAGAAAATGAATCAATTCCACATAAAAATAAAAAATAATTTAAGAAAAATCATAATTTTTGACAAATATATGAATAAAGAAAAAAACTATACAATGAGTAAGCAATTTTTTTAACGAAAATAAACAAAAAAAAAAATAAGAATGCGGGTGAAGATATATAGAAATTGTATTTTTGTGTTGATAATCAAAATTGCTTTGCTAAATTTTTTAAATTTGCCTTAAAATAATAATTAATTAAAACAAAGAAAAAACGAATGGTAATATAGGTTATATAGTATAAATAATTTTTCAGAAATGTTTTTTTTTTTGGGGGGTTAAGCCCCTTCAAGCTTCTAAAGGGTCAGGGCCACCTTAAACATTTCGGAGGCTCTGTTCTTACAAATTTAAGAACAAAAAATTCAAACTATTTTATTTGTATTTTAAATAACAATCCAATAAGACTTCAACTTAATCAATACTCTACTTGAAACGAGCTATCCTTCTAACACTTTTTGAAGCAAATTCATCAACCAAGTCTTCATATGATACAGATTCCAAAAGTTCGTTCTCAATTGCTATTAATGCTAATCCATTAAGCCTCTCTTGTGCCATTGCAAGTAAGACTTCAACAACTTCAATTTTGAAAAACTTCTTTCTGCAGATGCAACAGTCACGGGAATAGTCAACAAAATTCTATATGCAACAAATGTATTAGGAAAACAATCTAAGCCTTTCGAATATGTTAATATTTCCATAGGTCCCATTCTTTTGCTAGGCAATAGATCTCTTAATAACTTTAGCTCCACACATAATTCATTTCCATCAATATCAAATTGCTCATTATGTTTTAATGCCTCTTCAAAATGACTACAACAAGACTTCAGACATGCATCGTCCAATGATTGCAACTTATGAGAGGAAAACAAGAAACCAAAAATACTTTCATACTCTTGATATTGCTCAAATCTCTTATTAAGAGAAAATAGGGCTTGATCAACAAGGTAAAGAAAATAATTAACTCTAAATGACTCCTCTCCAGATAGCTCAACTGATGGGGTATTTAGATTCTCATCAAACTGTCTTTTTCTTCGAATTATACGCCTTTGTGGAAATACTGGATTAATATCCAATTCAATAGCAATTTTTTTAGTAGTATTCAAGGCATTATGAAAACCAGTTTCTCTATATCCTTCAAAAAATGATAGTAGGTCTTTTATTTTTTTCATGGCAATATCAATAAGCATATCATTTGATGGTAGAAGCTTGCTAACCAAATTAATAACAGATAATATTTCAAACCAAATAACTATTGCATTAAAAACTCAAATCACCAAGTTTCTACATTATTATCTCCATTTTCAGCATCAACATTTTCATTGTCCACAATATCATTTTCAACAGGTACATCAACTCTATTTTCCGAATCAACAATTTTATTTTCATTTTCCATATTAATATTCTCATTAACATTTTCAACATTTTCATTTTGAATAGGAAGTTCAACTTCTGTCTCTTTTATAACAAATTTATCAAGAGCTCCTCTTTGAGATCTAGTTAATTCTTCAATTTTTTTCTTCTTCTTACGTTTCTCATATCCAGATTCGTACTTTCTAGGAGGCATATCAATATGTAAAAATGTAAATTATGTAATTGAAATTAAATTGCAAAAAGGATTGAAACTACCTGGCGGCCAATCTGAAGTGCAGAAAGTGTGGCGCCGGCAAGTGCGGTCTGCGGTTGCGGTGGTCGACTTGAGGAACTGCCCACCTCGGAGCGGCGGTGAATCCCTTTTTTTCTGCCCGACTGGGAGGAGCGGCGGCAGAGCAATTAGAACTTAGAAGTAGCTTTTTTTTTTCTTTGAGGACCGACCGAGAGTGAAAACAGAAGAAAAAGTAGGGGGGTTCTGACAAAGCTTTTTTTTAACCAGCAGATTCCTTGCGTTTTTTTTTTCACATGGCTTGGTTGGGCCTATTAAAAAAATACTAAAATTAGGCCCTATTTTTTTAAAATATTAGGAGGCCCTGTGCAGTAGCACAGGCTGCAAAGGCCAAAGACGGGCCTGTGTAGGGTACACCCTTGATTGTGAGGATGGAGTTTATGCATAGTTTTTTTTTATTTGGTGTATAAGTTATTTTGGGACGTTCGAATAAGAAAACCATATAAGTTATTATGAGAAGGAGGAGGTATTATATTTAAACAAACAAATATATATATATATATATATTAAATGTGAAATAAAATAAGAATTTCAATTTATAATTCTATATTTGAATGAGTCACTCTCCTCTCAAACTTGTTCAAGGTATGAAAGTGATAAAATTACATTCATTTAGTGATATCTGTAACACCCCGAGATATTCGGAGTATATTACAGCGCCGTGGACCCCTACATGGGACCCACCAGGCTACAACAAGCGAACACCACTCGACTAACCATTTCGGTTAGCGAGGATACACAATCAAATAATACGTCACATGAAAACTACACCCGAAACAACCGACGAAATGAGTAACAATTGACAATGTAGCAATTTATGATAATACAACACGGAGATTGATATGAAAAGCCTAAGTACTCGCGAGTACAATCTATAAGTTTATAACTGTGGAAACAACCAAATCGAAATGAACAAAGGAAATATGAAGACCCAAATGCACATGTCAACGACCCTGGCCAACATCCTCATACTGTCCCGGTGCTCGCTCGACCGGATAATCATAACCTGAAATCCATAACAAGAATTTCCCCAAAACGGGTCCCCAAAGAGGTTAGCAATTACGCTAGTACAAGTAACCAAGGCAAACCAATCGCTTACACATTTCATAGTACATGCACCATTATCATTTCACAAACCAAAACCAGACATGTCTTTTCCGGAAACAAACAGTCACAATCAATTTGCCTAGGACCGGGACGAAGCCACGAATCCCACTCGAGGCCTCTAAGGACCGTCCCGAGCTGGCCACATTCATAAAACAAACCAAGCACCACACGTCACCTAGGACCGGGACGAAGCCACGAATCCCACTCGAGGCCTCTAAGGACCCTCCCGAGCTGGCTAGCGAATCAAACTCATGAATCCAGGACGAAGCCATAGATTCCCTCGAGGCCCCATCGGACCCTCCCGAGGTGAGTAAAGCACACACAATATACATTACCATTTCATGTTAAGCATAAAGGTTTCCAAGAATAACTTGCCTTGAATAATTGACGACGCAACGAACGGAAAGGATAATCACCGACGAACGCTAGGAATCAACGGAACCGAATCTAACGATTCGAAGAACATAATTACAACCAACTCTAAGATGAATGCGGAAATGGAATACACCCGAAAACCCGCCTACGATTCATGTATATTCGTACATAAATAACAACGAGGGCGGACCACAACCAAACCCTCTCGATTCTGTAAAACCACGAAATATACCATGAATCCGTAGGGAAACTAAGAATACCATCAAGGTTAATCATATTCATCAAGAATCCACCAACAAAACGGAGTGAATCAGACGAAAATCCCAAAATCCCCAATTTATCCAAAAGTATGGTTCTAAGAGATCTTACCTTGGATTAGAATGAAAGATCCGCGTTGATGTTGTTATAATACACCAAGAACTCAAGGAAGATGTTGGATAAGATGATTGGAGGAAGAAATCGCCAAGAAAATTTCCCGGGATCGCCTTAGCCGCGGAGAGAAGGAAGAAATGAAAATAATACGCTCATCTCGGTCAACTCCCTGGTTTATATAGCCAGGGAGTGTTAGCGCGCGCTAATCCCTAAAGTTAGCGTGCGCTAACGAAACAACTCGATCCAAAGAGCTGTGTTTACGGCGTTGGCGCTTACTCCAAACGTAGCGTGCGCTAAAAACCTCTAGGTAGCGCGCGCTATCGACCAATAGCGTGCGCTACCTGGACATCAGCCGAGTCCAGAAGCAACTGTCCAGAACACACCTGATCCGGTTAGCGCGCGCTATCGACCAAACGTAGCGTTCGCTAAGGTATATCGGTAGCGCGCGCTATCGACCAATAGCGTGCGCTACTCAGGCATCGAGAGTCGGTGGCAAACCGCCCGATCGACATCCACACTAGCGCACGCTACCGGGCGTCTCAGCGTGCGCTAAGTCCCAACATTAGCGTGCGCTACTCCAAATGTAGCGTACGCTAATCCACCAGTCCAGAGGACTGGAATCAGTACTGCCACTCCCAGGGCTTGCCCTCTAGCGCGCGCTACTAAGTGACCCCTAGCGCGCGCTATGCAGGAAATATAGCGTGCGCTAGGTACGAGATATAAACGGTCCAAAACACCGGAATATGAACGAAATGTTAAATGGAACATCTCAAGACGCATCGAAACATAGAATGGATACTCGGCAACCCCGAAACAGCGGTTCCGTATAACAATAACGAGAATCAAATCAATAGATGACGGAAAAGATACACTGTAAGATACACGAGGGTCACTACGACCGGGAAATACATCAAAAATAAAAATACAAGGGAAAGAAAAATGCGGATATTACATTCTACCCCTCTAAAAACAAGTTTTGTCCCGAAACTTAAGAGACAAACAACTCGGGGTATCTAACACGCATGCTATCCTCGGTTTCCCAAGTCGCCTCCTCGACACCATGTTTCGACCACTGCACTTTGACCAAAGGGATGGTCTTATGCCTCAGTCGTTTCTCGCGATGCTCCAAAATCTTCAAGGGACGCTCCTCGAAGGTAATATCCTCGGCGACATCAATGTCACCATAATCGATGATGTGACTAGGATCCGGGACATATTTCCTCAGCTGGGAAACATGAAAAACACTATGAACATGACTCAGGGCCGGGGGTAACGCCAAACGGTATGCTAACCCACCGACTCGCTCGAGAATCTCGAAGGGTCCAATAAATCTCAGACTCAACTTCCCCTTCTTCCCGAAACGGAAAACTCCTCTCGTCGGCGACACCTTCAGCAAAACGTGGTCTCCCACCTCGAATTCTAAAGGTCGACGACGGACATCGGCATACGACTTCTGTCGACTCTGGGCAGTCAACATCCGTTCCCGAATTAATTCTATCTTCCGCCTCGTCTCTAAAACGGCATTCGGCTCGGTCCCGACTAAATCGGACACCTCATTCCAACAAATCGGTGATCGACATCGCCGCCCATAAAGTGCCTCATACGGTGCCATCCGAATCGACGCGTGCCAACTATTGTTGTACGTGAATTCGATCAATGGCAAATGCTCCTCCCAGTCACTACCCCAATCGAGAGCACAAGCACGCAACATATCCTCGAACGTCTGGATAGTGCGTTCCGACTGTCCATCTGACTGAGGATGGAAAGAGGTACTCAAATGCAAATGAGTACCCAATGCCTTATGTACAGCTTGCCAAAAGTGCGATACAAAACGGCCATCATGATCCGAAACAATAGACTTCGGAGTACTGTAATATCCGGGGATAATTTTTTTTTTTCCTTTCGTGTTACTGTTGAGTTGTACATATTCATTTGGAATTGTACAAAGTGTTGTTGTTTTGGACTGATACAATGTATATTGTATTGGAATATTTCAGGATCGAAATATTATACTTGTCGTCGGGTTAGTTTCGTCGTTTGAATGTTGGTTGGAGAATTTGGATTTTTGGCTAAGTACACTAGCCTTAACGTACGCTACATGGGTAGACTTACGTACGTTATGGGTTGAGTATTACGTACGTTATGCCTGTAAGGTTACGTACGTAATGCTTGGTAGGTGGCAGGAACCTTCCTCGTAGTCGCTTTCGGCCGGTGGGTCCCGAGCATCTTCCGATCGGATCTCACTATTGCGATCAGCGGACCGCCGTGCGTTAAGATGCGAGCTCGTGCGTAATGTAGGTCTTGTTAACGCACGTAATAAGTTCTTGTTTACGACGTTAAGGCCTTCGTATTTTAGTCCGATCGATTACGGATTTTTCATTACGTGCGTTAATGTCTTAGCATAGCGTCGTAATGCCTCTTACGACGTTAACCTTAGTGTATAACGTAATGTATTGGTCACTATTTAACTTGGTTTCGTCTTTCATTTCCTCACGAACCAAAACACATTTTCTCTCCTAGAATCGTCCGTTTGGACTTGTTATTGATGTTTAGCCTCTTCCAACTCGATCTTGATCATCCTAGCTTGGATTGAAGCTTGAAGTTGGAAGCTTGTTCATGCTCCTTTGGTGTTTCGAGGCTTCTTCTTGTTCTTCTTTGGTAAGTCCCCTCAATCTCTTGTTCTTCAAGTGATTTTCATGTTTTTGTTGTTGTTTTCTTCGGGTATTGTTTTATTAATGGAGTATATCATGATTCTTCATAGTTTGGATGAACTTTTGATGAAGAACATGTTGGTATAGCTTGAGGATGATTATGTTCTTGATGTTTTAGATTGTTTGGAGGTTTTAATCATGTCTAGGAAAGATTATGTTAAGATTGTTATATGATTAACATAGTCTTGAGATGATTATTATTGTTGGTGGTGTTCTTGTAAGATTTTAACCATTTTAGTAAGGATTTATGATGTTCCTTGAGGTGTTTTTCATTTTCTGAAGATGGTTGTGTGTATCTTGTTGTTTAATCCGAATTCATGATGCATTGATGAAGGATTTTTGTTTCGTACATCATGATTATTGAGTGGATGATGTTCTTGGGGTGATAATGATAATATTGATAATATTATCATTGTAGGAGGATCAATTTGATGATATTGGTGATATTATCATCTTGAGATGATTGTCTTGATGATTGTTCTTAAGTGAATCTTGTTGAATGGATTTCACAAGTGTTAAGAACGTAATGATCATGTTAATTGATCATCGAGGTGTTGGAGGACGTTAGAATTCATAGTTGAGAACTATGATACTCGTTCGTGCGGTGTGATCGATTCGTGTTTGAATCGGACTTTGTCCTTGTCGTTATTTTCTATTGATTTTGTGTTTTTGAATGAATCGTTTTCATTCAAGGTTGTTCGAGTGTTTGTGTTCGTCGGGAGGCGCCGTTCGTCGTTTCGTTCCAGGACGTTGATCGTGGAAGGACTTTCTCGCCTTCGGTTTGAGGCAAGTTTTATACTTGTACTGGTCAATGAGATTAATGTTATCATATATGTGTATGAATGTATTGTATCATTTCGAGACTTAGTCTCTTCGTGATTTGTTGATATTCGGGAATTGTTTGATGCAATACCCTTCGGTGATTATGCCAGACGTGATTGTTATTCGTTAACGGCCGGATTAAGGCATTGAGATTCTTGTTGTCGATAGCCGGTTCGCGGCATCGATGTATCGATTATTATTGTTGACGTTAATGACGTTCTGAGGCATCGTTGAATCGTTATTATCGAATTGGAATTGTTGCTATGATATTGCATTGGCCGATTGAAGGCATTTGATATATTCGTTTATCATATCTGTTTCGGTGGTCGGTTTAAGACGCCGGGACATCTATTCTACCGTATCATTGGTTATCGATTAACCATTCTAAGGTAATCGATGTATTGAATTGGGATTATCGAAGATAATTCCCATCCGTTGTATCATTGGTTATCGATTAACCGTTCTAAGGTAATCGATGTATTGAATTAGGGTTATCGAAGATAATTCCCACCCGCTGCATCATTGGTTATCGATTAACCATTCTAAGGTAATCGATGTATTGAATTGGGATTATCAAAGATAACTCCCATCTGTTGTATCGTTGGTTATCGATTGACCGTTCTAAGGTAATCGAGGTATTTAATTGGGATTATCGAAGATAATTCCCATCCGTTGTATCATTGTGTATCGATTGACCGTTCTAAGGTAATCGATGTATTTAATTGGGATTATCGAAGAAAATTCTCATCCGATGTATCATTGTGTATCGATTGACCGTTCTAAGGTAATCGATGTATTTAATTGGGATTATCGAAGCTAATTCCCATCCGTTGTGTCATCGTTATCGATTAACCGTTCTAAGGTAATCGACGTATTGAATTGGGACCGCCGTGGACGGTGCCCATCTATGAGCTATTGTCGTCGTGTTGGACGACTCAAGACAGCATGTTATTATTCCTGTGAGTTTGGTAATCTTGGGATTGTTACTGTTGTGATTAATTATGTTTTGGAGACTAGTCTCGGCTAGTGCTCTATGGGTAAGCTTGGGGCTTGAACCTTCGCGGTTGGTTTCCCAACACCTACAGTTCAGTAGGTCACGGTCACTGGGTGATCTCATTATGGGTAAGTCTGGGGCTTGAACCTTCGCGGTTGGTTTCCCAGCACCTGCAATTCAGCAGGTCACGGCCATCGATGACCTCATTGTGATACGGCTTCGTGCCGTGGCTTCGCCCTCATTGTGATACGGCCGTGCCGTGGCTTCGGCCCTCATTGTGATACGGCTTCATGCCGTGGCTTCGCCCTCACCGATACACTTCGGGCCGCTTTGGCTTCGGGCCATTGTGGTGATTGATACTTCGGCCGAGTGACATTCAGTATTATGATGATAAACAGCTTGCATTGGTCATAGGCCATTGTGATGTCGGTATTCTGGTGGAGCCTTCGGGCATTGTGATTCGTATCTATTTCAGTTGTTTGGCTTGGGTTACCTTCGGGTGATGTATTGTTGTGTTACGTATTGATGATTCGCCGTTGGGCACTTGTGTTCTAACTCGTTGAGCGGTATTGCTTGTATGCCGTGGGCATAGTAATCCACGAATGCTCGATTCGGACGTTGGTTTGTGAGCATCTCGTATTACCATTACTATACTATATCATTCTGCCCGATGGAGGCATATCATGTTCTACAAGTATTTTATAATCTTTATCTGGAGGATTGTAACCGTGGTGGCGGAACATGTTTTCATGTTTTTGGTGTTTGCGAGGAGAGAGTTGAGACACAGGCATGACGGTGGCGACGAGGCATTCAAGCGATACTAGTCCGAGATGTTTTGGTGTTCATGTCGACAGCGGTTGGAGTACTCAGCTTTGTTCAGTCTTTGTCATTATGTATTATCCGAGCAAGGCTCGTGGATGTTGTTGTATTTTATTTTGGCCATGTAGGCCCACTGTTGTCATTGAAATTCCATATCGGAATATTGTGTTGGGTGTCAGTGTAGGGATTGTGGCTCCCCTTTCGGTCGGTTTGTTGTATTTTAGTCATGTTCGCCTGGTGGATCTCCTGGTGTGGGGTCCACGGCACTGTAATAACCCAATGGGATTTGGGGGTGTTACAGAATATGGTATCAGAGAGTTGGGTTGTGAGATACCCTGATATGTGAGTTATGCGGTTCTACCGACGCGGTAGTAGTGAACTCTCAGGTTATGACAATCTGGACAGTCGGGTTTTGTGAGTCGTGATAATTGGACGACTGTATGAGTCATTCTTTCATCGAGTCGTCATCGGTGAAGACTAGTATCGCAAGACCTCGAAGCTTCGTATGACCTGTGTAAGGACTCGATTCTCTTGTATGTTCATACATTCATTATGCCATTGATTATACATGTTTTGTTGAAATCTTTATGTAACATTGTTTTACGACCCATTCATGATTAATTGCTTTGGAGTGTGTCGGATCAGTATTAGCTATAATTAACATGTTTGAAGTGATTGTTTATTTGTTGAGTATATATACTCGTGTTTGGCTATTGACATAGCATTGGGGATTAGCCGTTGAGGCATATTTGAGCTTTGTTCATGATCGAGCGTTATTCTTTCAGTATGGAAAGAAGAAACCGAGGATGTGGCAGAGGGGGTAAAGTCTGCGGAGCAGCCAAACCCTTAACCTCGTGATTATGCGCGTGCGGATGCCGAGAGGGATCTGAATTCAGCCGAGATGTGACTTATGCGACCGGTTCCCCTTCAGAACGTCATACTCGAGGAGTCGACCAGACTGAGAGTGATCACATCGACCCTTACTTGCTTATGAGGGGCATGATGACCCAGATGACTCAGATGACGCAGATAATGGAAACCATACAGACCTCAGTGGTACGTGGTCCACCGCAGCAGGGATCCTATGTGCCGTTTTATGGACAGTCCAGGAGAGTGAGTCAGATTATCGGCGACATCTCTCGTCAGAGGCCGCCTATTTTTGAGGGTTCGTCTGAACCACCGATATTGTTCATTGGCTTGAACATTTTGATAAACTCTTCGACATGGTTCAGTGTCCGGAAGAGAGTAAGGTGGTAGTAGCGGCTTACTATTTGAGTAAAGGCGCTTATTCTTGGTGGCTTTCTGTGAAACCCACCGATCGTGATTGTGCTTGGAGCGAGTTTAAGACTCTCATGTTAGAGAGGTATTATCCGGATCCACTTCGTGAAGCCAAGCCGCAGAGGTTTTGAACCCCGAAACCGTCGAGGACGAGGGTGTTATTGTTATTGCGGAGAAGTTTCAGGTACTCCTTCAGTTTGCTTCATCTGTTATCCGTACTGAGGCGGATAAGATCAAGTATTTTAGCAAGAGGTTGAACCCGCAGTTGAGGATGCAGTTGTTCAACCATAATTGCAATTCACTTGGTGAATTCATCGAGAAGGCTCTTGGAGCAGAGCTTTGATCAAGGAGCTTGCTCGGAAGAACCCTTCGCCTTCTTAGGTGAGAGGACTAGGATACCGGTTCATTCGTAGGACATCGGGCTCCGACGTCCAAGAGGTCGCCTTCTAGTCGTCTTCGTGGCCGGGAAATCATCTTCTTCTCTCGTGACGAGTTCGACCGTTGTTTGCTTTAATTGTGATTCAATGGGCATGTTAGCACCCGTTGTATCGTGCCGCCTATTGTTTGTTTTCTGTGTGGGAAGCCGACACCTTCGAAATACTGCAGGAGTTCTAGTGCCAGTAGATCTCAAGGAAGCTCACGGGCCTCGAGAGATTTTGTTGCTTCAGTCCGTACTCCATCCAAGGGGTCATATCGGGCTTCGGGAGCCAGAGGTATGGACACTCGAGGAGGAGCGGCGAGCTCAGATTTGGGTCTTCCTCGAGTCGATGAGATCGATGAGTTCGATGACCCGGAGGGTGTTGATTTCGGATATATTTGAGATGTAGTTTTGATTTGTATTTTCCTTGTTTGATATTTGACTCAGTCTGTATTGTAATGTTGTGGTTGTGAACCATTTATTACTGATCTATCTTGTTATGATAGCTTCTGAGAATCTTGAGATTTGAGGTCGTGTGATGTGTTTTTCCTTCCTCTTTGGTGTTATACCCGAGATTTTGTAATAATCTGGGTAATTGTTCATTTCAATCCGAGACGCCGAGTCGTGAGGACTTGGGTGTGCAGTTGATATGGTCCCGAGGACCACATATGCGTTGTTATTTTCCTTTTTGTGGCATGAGTCAGTGTTTGCTTGAGCGTTTAATGCTGATGAGAACGGGGGAGTGTACACCGATGATTATAGACATGTACAATGGGCGGCACCCGCGGGGTGTGTACGCCGGTGTTACTAGTCATGCAATTGGTACGACTTCCTGGCTGATCTCTAGCGGGAGAGTTATGTTTCGGCTGATCTCGCAGTTGGTTGAGTGTTTTTATCCCTTGTTTTTCGCCGTGTTCGGGCAGAGGAGACGCGGGAACCCGTGGGGTTGGCCCGATTACTCAGGCGAAGCGGTTTGCAGTGAGGAGTATTCCTGGAGATGTTGTTTTCTTATCCTGATGGATAGTTCGTGCCCCGTGTTTTTGCACCCTGAGTTTCGGGGACGAAACTCTTTTTAAGGGGGGGAGTATGTAATATCCGGGGATAATTTTTTTTTTCCTTTCGTGTTACTGTTGAGTTGTACATATTCATTTGGAATTGTACAAAGTATTGTTGTTTTGGACTGATACAATGTATATTGTATTGGAATATTTCAGGATCGAAATATTATACTTGTCGTCGGGTTAGTTTCGTCGTTTGAATGTTGGTTGGAGAATTTGGATTTTTGGCTAAGTACACTAGCCTTAATGTACGCTACATGGGTAGACTT
Source organism: Orobanche coerulescens (assembly GCA_033398695.1). Taxonomy (NCBI): domain Eukaryota; kingdom Viridiplantae; phylum Streptophyta; class Magnoliopsida; order Lamiales; family Orobanchaceae; genus Orobanche; species Orobanche coerulescens. Next base: position 13,061,582 of record CM065809.1, read on the forward strand.
ACGTACGTTATGGGTTGAGTATTACGTACGTTATGCCTGTAAGGTTACGTACGTAATGCTTGGTAGGTGGCAGGAACCTTCCTCGTAGTCGCTTTCGGCCGGTGGGTCCCGAGCATCTTCCGATCGGATCTCACTATTGCAGTCAACGGACCCTTACGTACGTTAAGAGGCGAGCTCTACGTACGTAATGTAGGTCTTGTTAACGTACGTAATAAGTTCTTGTTTACGTACGTTAAGGCCTTCGTATTTTAGTCCATCGATTCTCGATTTTTCATTACGACGTTAATGTCTTATCATAGCGTACGTAATGCCTCTTACGTACGTTAACCTTAGTGTATAACGTACGTAATGTATTGGTCAGTCTATTTAACTTGGTTTCGTCTTTCATTTCCTCACGAACCAAAACACATTTTCTCTCCCTAGAATCGTCCGTTTGGACTTGTTATTGATGTTTAGCCTCTTCCAACTCGATCTTGATCATCCTAGCTTGGATTGAAGCTTGAAGTTGGAAGCTTGTTGATGCTCCTTTGGTGTTTCGAGGCTTCTTCTTGTTCTTCTTTGGTAAGTCCCCTCAATCTCTTGTTCTTCAAGTGATTTTCATGTTTTTGTTGTTGTTTTCTTCGGGTATTGTTTTATTAATGGAGTATATCATGATTCTTCATAGTTCGATGAACTTTTGATGAAGAACATGTTGGTATAGCTTGAGGATGATTATGTTCTTGATGTTTTAGATTGTTTGGAGGTTTTAATCATGTCTAGGAAAGATTATGTTAAGATTGTTATATGATTAACATAGTCTTGAGATGATTATTATTGTTGGTGGTGTTCTTGTAAGATTTTAACCATTTTAGTAAGGATTTATGATGATCCAGGAGGTGATTATCATAATTTGAAAATGGTTGAGTGAATCTTGTTGTTTAATCCGAATTCATGATGCATTGATGAAGGATTTTTGTTTAATACATCATGATTATTGAGTGGATGATGTTCTTGGGGTGATAATGATAATATTGATAATATTATCATTGTAGGAGGATCAATTTGATGATATTGGTGATATTATCATCTTGAGATGATTGTCTTGATGATTGTTCTTAAGTGAATCTTGTTGAATGGATTTCACAAGTGTTAAGAACGTAATGATCATGTTAATTGATCATCGAGGTGTTGGAGGACGTTAGAATTCATAGTTGAGAACTATGATACTCGTTCGTGCGGTGTGATCGATTCGTGTTTGAATCGGACTTTGTCCTTGTCGTTATTTTCTATTGATTTTGTGTTTTTGAATGAATCGTTTTCATTCAAGGTTGTTCGAGTGTTTGTGTTCGTCGGGAGGCGCCGTTCGTCGTTTCGTTCGGGACGTTGATCGTGGAAGGACTTTCGCCTTCGGTTTGAGGCAAGTTTTATACTTGTCTTGGTCAATGAGATTAATGTTATCATATATGTGTATGAATGTATTGTATCATTTCGAGACTTAGTCTCTTCGTGATTTGTTGATATTCGGGAATTGTTTGATGCAATACCCTTCGGTGATTATGCCGACGTGATTGTTATTCGTTACTACCGGATTAAGGCATTGAGATTCTTGTTGTCGATAGCGGTTCGCGGCATCGATGTATCGATTATTATTGTTGACGTTAATGACGTTACGAGGCATCGTTGAATCGTTATTATCGAATCGAAACTATTGCTATGATATCGCATTGGCGATTGAAGGCATTTGATATATTCGTTTATCATATCATTTGGTGGTCGGTTTAATACGCCGACATCTATTCTACCGTATCATTGGTTATCGATTAACCATTCTAAGGTAATCGATGTATTGAATTGGGATTATCAAGATAATTCCCATCCGTTGTATCATTGGTTATCGATTAACCGTTCTAAGGTAATCGATGTATTGAATTGGGGTTATCAAGATAATTCCCATCCGTTGCATCATTGGTTATCGATTAACCATTCTAAGGTAATCGATGTATTGAATTGGGATTATCAAAGATAACTCCCATCCGTTGTATCGTTGGTTATCGATTGACCGTTCTAAGGTAATCGAGGTATTTAATTGGGATTATCAAGATAATTCCCATCCGTTGTATCCAAGTGTATCGATTGACCGTTCTAAGGTAATCGAAGTATTTAATTGGGATTATCGAAGAAAATTCTCATCCGATGTATCATATTGTATCGATAGACCGTTCAAAGGTAAAAGATGTATATAAATGGGATTATCAAGCTAATTCCCATCCGTTGTGTCATCGTTATCGATTAACCGTTCTAAGGTAATCGACGTATTGAATTGGGACCGCCGTGGACGGTGCCCATCCATGAGTTATTGTCGTCGTGTTGGCCGACTCAAGACAGCATGCTATTATTCCTGTGAGTTTGGTAATCTTGGGATTGTTACTGTTGTGATTAATTATGTTTTGGAGACTAGTCTCGGCTAGTGCTCGATGGGTAAGCTTGGGGCTTGAACCTTCGCGGTTGGTTTCCCAACACCTACTGATTCAAGAGGGTCACGGTCACTGGGTGATCTCATTATGGGTAAGTCTGGGGCTTGAACCTTCGCGGTTGGTTTCCCAGCACCTGCAATTCAGCAGGTCACGGTCATTGGATGACCTCATTGTGATACGGCTTCGTGCCGTGGCTTCGGCCCTCATTGTGATACGGCTTCGTGCCGTGGCTTCGGCCCTCATTGTGATACGGCTTCATGCCGTGGCTTCGGCCCTCACTGATACAGCTTCGGGCTGTTTTGGCTTCGGGCCATTGTGGTGATTAACAGCTTCGGCTGAGTGACATTCAGGGTATTATGATGATAAACAGCTTCGGGCTGTTCGGCTGTTAGGCCATTGTGATGTATCGGTATTCCTGGTGGAGCCTTCGGGCATTGTGATTCGTATCTATTTCAGTGTTTGGCTTGGGTTACCTTCGGGTGATGTATTGTTGTGTTCTGTATTGATGATTCGCCGTTGGGCACTTGTGTTCTAACCTGTTGAGCAGGTATTGCTTGTATGCCGTGGGCATAGTATTCCACGAATGCTCGATTCTTACTTTGGTTTGTGAGCATCTCGTATTACCATTACTATACTATTTCATTCTGCCCTTTGGATGCATATCATGTTGTACATGTATTTGATAATCATTATCTGGATGACTGACCCCGTGGGGGCGGAACATGTTTTCATGTTTTAGGTGTTTGCGAGGAGAGAGTTGAGACACAGGGGCATGACGGTGGCGACGAGGCATTCAAGCGATACTAGTCCGAGATGTTTTGGTGTTCATGTCAGACAGGCAGTTGGAGTACTCCAGTTTTGTTCAGTCTTTGTCATTATGTATTATCCGAGCAAGGCTCGTGGATGTTGTTGTATTTTATTTTGGCCATGTAGGCCCACTGTTGTCATTGAAATTCCATATCGGAATATTGTGTTGGGTGTCAGTGTAGGGATTGTGACTCCCCTTTCGGTCGGTTTGTTGTATTTTAGTCATGTTCGCCTGGTGGATCTCCTGGTGTGGGGTCCACGGCACTGTAATAACCCAATGGGATTTGGGGGTGTTACAAGTACCGTGAAGCCTCACAATCTGCGCGATAAATACACGAGCCAACTTCTCCGGGTCCCAAGTGTCCTTGATGCCCAGAAAATGTGCCGACTTGGTCAGGCGATCGACAATCACCCAAACCATATTCATGCCCGATCTCGATCTCGGCAAACTCGTAATGAAGTCCATAGATATGTCTTCCCATTTCTATTCCGGAACGGGAAGTGACTGCAATAATCCAGCCGGTCGCTGATGCTCAATTTTGACCTGCTGACATGTCAAACATCTCGCCACAAACTGCGCGACCTCTTCTTTCATATCATTCCACCAGAAATTCCTCCTTAGGTCCTTGTACATCTTACTCGAACCAGGATGAACGGAGTAAGGTGTAGCATGGGCCTCGCGCAGAATACTCTGTCTCATCTCGGAGTCGTTCGGCACACAAAGCCGACTCTGGAATCTCAAAACACCATCCTCATGAATCACAAACCCAGGAGACTTTCTTTTAAGAACGTTCTCTCGGATTTGAGTAATCATCGGATCCTCTAACTGCTTCAGCTTAATCTCATCGATCAAAGACGACGAAACCTCTAAAGCACAAAGTTGCCCGACAGCCCCAGACAACAAAACCTCAACATCAAACTCAATCAAAGCCCGCCGAAGCTCAGACTGAGACGTAAGGACCTCAAGCGTTCGCAACGAAATCGGTTTCCGACTCAAGGTGTCGGCCATGACGTTCGCCTTGCCCGGATGATAAAGGATTTCGAGGTTATAATCCTTAATCAGCTCTAGCCACCTTCTCTGCCTCATATTCAACTCCCGCTGAGTAAATATGTATTTCAGACTTTTATGATCGGTAAAAATCTGACATGCAGAGCCGAAAAGATAGTGACGCCAAATCTTGAGCGCAAAGACAACTGCCGCTAACTCCAAATCGTGAGTAGGGTAGTTAAGCTCATACGGCCTCAACTGTCTCGACGCATAGGCAATGGTCTTGCCATGCTGCATCAATACGCACCCAAGACCCTGACCCGAAGCATCGCTATAAACGGCGAAACCCTCGTTGCCACATGGCAATGCCAAAACCGGGGCTGAAGTCAAACGCTTCTTCAACTCCTCAAAACTCGACTGCCTCTCGTCGGTCCAGACGAACTTCTCGGATTTCTGGAGCAACTGTGTAAGTGGCCGAGCTAGTTTCGAGAAACCCTCGACGAACCTACGATAATAGCCAGCCAATCCCAAGAAACTACGGATCTCTTTCACATTCTTGGGCGGTGCCCAATCTAACACTGCCTCAATCTTCTGCGGATCCACACGAACCCCCTCGGCTGAAATCACGTGACCTAAAAACATCACTTCTTTCATCCAGAACTCACATTTCGAGAACTTTGCATAGAGTTGCTCGGTCCTCAAAATGTCTAACACCACCCGCAAATGATGGGCATGCTCTTCCTCGTTCCTCGAATAAATAAGAATATCGTCAATGAAGACGACGACACACTTATCCAAATACTCGATAAAGACTTTGTTCATCAACTGCATGAACACCGCCGGTGCATTAGTTAACCCGAAAGGCATAACTACAAACTCATAATGTCCGTATCTCGTCCGAAAAGCCGTTTTCGGCACGTCGGACTCCCTCACCCGGAGCTGATAGTACCCCGATTTCAAATCAATCTTCGAGAATACTGCAGCTCCCTGCAACTGATCGAACAAGTCATCAATCCTTGGCAAAGGATACTTGTTCTTGATGTTCACTTTGTTTAGTTCGCGATAGTCGATACACAAACGTAGTGAACCATCCTTCTTCCGCACAAACAGGACCGGTGCACCCCAAGGCGAGGCGCTCGGTCGAACATACCCCGACTCAAGACGCTCACTCAACTGCTTCTTCAAATCTGACATCTCTGAAGGTGCCATGCGATACGGCGCCTTCGAAATCGGAGCCATGCCCGGCTCTAATTCTATAACAAACTCAACCTCACGATCCGGTGGCAAACCCGGCAACTCGTCAGGAAATACATCAGGAAACTCACTAACGACTGGAATCGACGAAAGCTCGACTCCACCATTCTCCGCCTTCAAGGCGTAGCACCAATAACCAGTACACCCCTTTCGCAGGAGTTTCACCGCCTTCAAGGCGTTAATAACAAACTTCTGGTTTCTCTTTCGCCCCGGGAAAGAGTGTTCAGTGCCGTCCTCGGCTAACATGGTAATGATCCTCGTGCGGTAGTTCATGATTGCACCATGCCACTCGAGCCAATCATCTTCGAGAATCAAATCCTCACCCTCGATACCCACGACAATAAGATTGGAGAGCCAAACCCTCTCACAAATAATCACAGAACAGTCCCGGACTTCTCGATCACCGACAATTCTATCACCGCTAGGAAGTTTAACGATGAAAGGCTCGCAAGGTGACAAGCAGTCGAGACTCAAACGGCGTACACACTCTAGAGAAATGAATGAATGTGTAGCACCCGAATCAAAAAGCACACTGACAGGATGGGAATGGATGTGAACGGTACCTGTCGCCACAATAGCTGCTGGATCATCGGCCCTCCTCATCTCGTAGATACGCGGCTGGGCAGAGCCGACACTGGAAGCTCCTCCTCTAGCGGGCTGACCCCGACCCCTACCTCGGCCGGCACTCGGTGGAGGCGGCGGAGCAAATGAGCCCTGGTTCACACTCGGCTCCATAGGTGCTGGGTGAGAAGAACGGGCGCCGCGAAACTGTCTGAGCTTCTCGCAAAAAGAAGCTTTGTGGCCCGACTGACCACAAGTATGACAAGTCAAAGGTGGACGAGGACAATCCCGGTTCACGTGGCCTGGCTTGCCACAGTTAAAGCATCTGGGGTCCCGGACGACGGTTCCGGCGGCACTCCGAAAGCTCCCAGAGAAACGAGCCGAACCGCCCGTAGAAATATTTGCAGCCTGAGATTTTTGCTGGCCTCCACTCTTGGGACCAGAAAAATTTCCGACCGACTTCTGCTTCTTGCTCTCACGAGCCAAATCACTAGCCGTCACCGACATATCATAAGCAAGAGCTCGACTCTGATAATCCTTCAAGGTAGTACAGACGAGCCCAGACATATAGTCCCGAATGGACAGTTTCATCCTCCTGGAAAAATGGAAAATTTTGTCGCTCTCTTCGACAACTTGGGTCTTTACATAGCCCAACTCCTTGTTAAAATCGGCAATAGCTTGAGATACGGGAATATCCCGTGGTTGAGCATCATAGAAAGCATGCACTCGAGCCTGTCTGACCGGCCACGGGCAATATTCAGTCTCCATCAACTCCTGAAATTCGGCCCACGAAGCAACATGATCCTTGGGCCCCATGGCCTCCCACCAATCCATAGCGTCCCCAGTGAGAAAGTACTGGGCGATAGGGACCTTACGGTCCTCGGGACAGTTAGTGGCAACGAAGACCTTAGATATCTCTTGATCCACCCCTCCCAGCCGATCGGGTCTGATGCTCCCGAAAACTGAGGAGGGTGCATCTTGATGACATCTTGGAGCCAACGGTCTGCTCCGCCCCGATTAGCATGGGCCTCATCGGGGTTTTGAACCACTTGAGCTATCGCCGCCATCTGGTTTACCATTTGCTGCATAACGGCCGCAATACCAAGGTCGGCGCGCTCCTGAGAGGAAGCATGACTGTGACGGTCGCCGGTACTGCCGGCTCCCGAAGAATGCGACGTGGCCGCCCCACGTCCTCGACCGCGTCCACGGCCACGACCACGACCACATCCCCTTCCAGCATCCATGCTGGTGATAAGAGGTGGCAAAAGCAACTCGATGATAAGTAAAAGAGGGAGAATAATCACAGTCCAAGAAACGGAATACAGTACGAGAAAGTAAAGAATCGAGTAAGAAAACTTACGAACACTGGAAGTACTGAGATGCCGGCAGCGGTGTGATAATGTGCGAAACAAAACACGACTAGACCCAAATAACCGACAATCCTAGGTATCTATAAACCTAGAGCTCCGATACCATTTTCTGTAACACCCCGAGATATTCGGAGTATATTACAGCGTCGTGGACCCCTACATGGGACCCACCAGGCTACAACAAGCAAACACCACTCGACTAACCATTTCGGTTAGCGAGGATACACAATCAAATAATACGTCACATGAAAAATACACCCGAAACAACCGACGAAATGAGTAACAATTGACAATGTAGCAATTTATGATAATACAACACGGAGTTTGAAATGAAAAGCCTAAGTACTCGCGAGTACAATCTATAAGTTTATAACTGTGGAAACAACCAAATCGAAATGAACAAAGGAAATATGAAGACCCAAATGCACATGTCAACGACCCTGGCCAACATCCTCATACTGTCCCGGTGCTCGCTCGTCCGGATAATCATAACCTGAAATCCATAACAAGAATTTCCCCAAAACGGGTCCCCAAAGGGGTTAGCAATTATGCTAGTACAAGTAACCAAGGCAAACCAATCGCTTACACATTTCATAGTACATGCACCATTATCATTTCACAAACCAAAACCAGACATGTCTTTTCTGGAAACAAACAGTCACAATCAATTTGCCTAGGACCGGGACGAAGCCACGAATCCCACTCGAGGCCTCTAAGGACCCTCCCGAGCTGGCCACATTCATAAAACAAACCAAGCACCACACGTCACCTAGGACCGGGACGAAGCCACGAATCCCACTCGAGGCCTCTAAGGACCCTCCCGAGTCAAGGCTAGCGAATCAAACTCATGAATCCAGGACGAAGCCATAGATTCCCTCGAGGCCCCGTCGGACCCTCCCGAGGTGAGTAAAGCACACACAATATACATTACCATTTCATGTTAAGCATAAAGGTTTCCAAGAATAACTTGCCTTGAATAATTGGCGACGCAACGAATGGAAAGGATAATCACCGACGAACGCTAGGAATCAACGGAACCTAACCTAACGATTCGAAGAAGATAATTACAACCAACTCTAAGACGAATGCGGAAATGGAATACACCCGAAAACCCGCCTATGATTCATGTATATTCGTACATAAATAACAACGAGGGCGGACCACAACCAAACCCTCTCGATTCTGTAAAACCACGAAATATACCATGAATCCGTATGGAAACTAAGAATACCATCAAGGTTAATCATATTCATCAAGAATCCACCAACAAAACGGAGTGAATCGGACGAAAATCCCAAAATCCCCAATTTATCCAAAAGTAGGGTTCTAAGAGATCTTACCTTGGATTAGGATGAAAGATCCGCGTTGATGTTGTTATAATACACCAAGAACTCAAGAAAGATGTTGGATAAGATGATTGGAGGAAGAAATCGCCAAGAAAATCGCCTGGGATCGCCTTAGCCGCGGAGAGAAGAAAGAAATGAAAATAATACGCTCATCTCGGTCAACTCCCTGGTTTATATAGCCAGGGAGTGTTAGCGCGCGCTAATCCCCAAAGTTAGCGTACGCTAACGAAACAACTCCAGTCCAGTAGCCAGGTTTCTGGCCGTTAGCGTGCGCTACTCCAAACGTAGCGTGCGCTAACAACCTCTCGGTAGCGCGCGCTATCGACCAATAGCGTGCGCTACCTGGACATCAGCCGAGTCCAGAAGCAACTGTCCAGAACACACCTGATCCGGTTAGCGCGCGCTATCGACCAAACGTAGCGTGCGCTAAGGTATATCGGTAGCGCGCACTATTGACCAATAGCGTGCGCTACCTGGGCATTAGTAGAGTCCAGTGGCAAACTGCCCAGTACTGGACATCCACACTAGCGCTCGCTACCGGGCGTCTCAGCGTGCGCTAAGTCCCAACATTAGCATGCGCTACTCCAAACGTAGCATACGCTAATCCACCAGTCCAGAGGACTGGAATCAGTACTGCCACTCCCAGGGCTTGCCCTCTAGCGCGCGCTACGAAGCAGTCGTAGCGTGCGCTACTAAGTGACCCCTAGCGCACGCTATGCAGGAAATATAGCGTGCGCTAGGTACGAGATATAAACGGTCCAAAACACCGGAATATGAACGAAACGTTAAACGGAACATCTCAAGACGCATCGAAACATAGAATGGATACTCGGCAACCTCGAAACAGCGGTTCCGTATAACAATAACGAGAATCAAATCAATAGATGACGGAAAAGATACACTGTAAGATACACGAGGGTCACTACGACCGGGAAATACATCAAAAATAAAAATACAAGGGAAAGAAAAATGCGGATATTACAATATCATTACTCTTCTAAACTAATATTCATAACATTTTACACTTTCATTATTAATTTATAAATGCAATGGTATTACTAAATGAATGAATGATATCACTGAATGAATGATGTTGTATCAATTTTAATGAACAAGTTTTGTAGGAGAGCTTATGTATTTGTATAAATATGAATGTGTATATTACGTATATTATTTTCAAGTAAATATATGCTCTAATTAAATCATTCTATATTTTGTAATTTTAAATTTTATTTTAGAGTAAAATGCACTTTGTGTACCTGAACTTTATTCAAGACACCACTTGAAATATTGAATTTTAATATCTATCACTTGCAATACTGAACAATCACTTTACTTAAACTTTGTGTACTGACGATTATCTGTAACTGACTCCGTTAAAAGTTTAGGGATAAAACTGTCTTTTTTTGCGCCACCTGTGAACAGTGTGAAAGAAGCTTTCCCCATGCAATCCCAGCATTAGATTTCTGTTGCCTCTTCTTTCCTCCATTCACACATGGCCCACTTGACTTCCCTTTCTCCCCGTCGATAGTAGAATCAACTGCACCCAACATCAAGAATTGCCAACAATGAACAAATAAATAAATAAAATCAAAGAAAAAGAAAATGAAAAATGAGTTAAGAAAACCCGCAGGGCATATGATTACCTGCTGCGACTGCCTCAGGCGATTTCTCCGCAGCTGCCACATCAACCGAATACTTCTCGCCACCATGGACGCTAGCTAGATCAGCCGATCAACATCAATTCTTTCACCGCCGCCATGTGGATGGCGTCAACAACTTCTTCCGAAGATGGCGAATTGTTCGTAGAAGATGAAGACGCGTCCGCCGCCTGCATGCGCACAAAAAAACCCAAATTCAACAACCACACAAAAAGGGGCCAAAACAGTAAAAAAAACATAAAACCCTAGCCTTGGATCGTTTTCCATTAGACAGAAAAGGCGACGGAGAAGAGAGGGGGCGCTTAGAGGAATACGAGCTTCGCCGCGTCTCAACCATGTTTTCTGATCTATTCTAATTGAGGGCGCTGGATCATTGGACGGGTTTTTCCACCTCGTGTTGGTCCGATGGGATCATCTTGGGATCTATGCTGAGGGCGCTGGATCATTGGAATACCCATACTGTGTTAATGGAATCATGTGGATTCGCATTGTTGGATTACGGTAGCGGAAGTCCGTATTGTGTATTTTATTATGCATTGTTGTTGCATATTCGATTTGTGTAATATGATACTTGTACTAGCATCGTTTTGCTAACCCCTTCGGGGGTGGACATTTATTTTGATGTTCAGGTAGCCGAGGAGCAGGAAAACAGCCACAGTACCGACATGACGACGAAGGGGCTCAGTGATGTTTATTGTTATTGCGACTTGTCTTTTTGGTTCATTTTCAGTACTCGAGTACGCGTGTCTTATTAATATTTCGAGATGGTTGTAATAATGGACTCATTTGACCTGTCTGAAACCGGTTTTGTATTTTGAATTTTTATGGTGCCGTTGTATTATTTTTACGTTTCTTCAAATTGGCCTTGTAAATTCTTACTTAAAGGGTTTACGGCGCTATAATTATTCCGAATATCTCGGGGTGTTACAGAATATGGTATCGGAGCTAAGATTCATGGATATCTTGGCAGTCGGGTTTAGTTGGGTCTGTTTACGTTATTTGATTTACGGGTCATTTGTAACATCACTGTTCAGCCAGCGTCGTCATGTGGACCGTGGTTGTAAGACTCCTAATCTCTTATACTACCGTTTTACTTAATTTCTGTTTTGTGAATATTGACGGACTTTATTTTTGAAAATTTTGCCCTGGATATTGAGTAATTGTGTTTACAGTATGTTGAGGGGAGGTCATGGACGCGGACGCAGTCGTGGACGCGGACGTGGTAATGTGAGGCAGGAGGATTCAGCGACTACCCCAGAATTATCGGCTAGTCGAACCGAATTCCATTCTGGAGGACAACAGGGATCAGCGAATGACAACGCAAATTCTAACATGCCAGGGCTGCTTCAGCAGGTGGTCGCTCAGATGACCCAGTTCGCTCAACTGGTTGACCGCATGCAGACAGCGATGGGCCAGCAGCGCAACGAGGATAATCGGGGAGACAAGTGGTGTAACACCCCAAACTAGGCGCCTATTACAGTGCCGTGGAACCCCAACTGGGATCCACCAGGCGAATGAAAATTAATGAATCAAATAATATAATTGTAGTGCCGAACCACATTATATTACCAAATACTCCGATGAGGAGCTTAAGTACAATACACCAGGACAATACAGAATACTAGTATATTTTATATGAAGATAAAATACACCACCCTGAATAAATAAACTTCCCAAACGGAATTTGCAGCGGAAATACAAATGAAGAAAAACAAGATTGACTGAAAGGACTGGGCCCCGCTACTAGTATCACTGGGACTCCTCGCCGTCAACGTTCTCTTCCCGTGCATTTGCCTTGCCATGACCTGAAAACAATATCCCCTAACTGGCCGGGCCATACGTAACAACAATCCTCAAGAGTTGAATAAACACAATCATGAAATATCCTTTAGTTATGAATTAAGCTGAAGAGGAGCATCATAGTACGCCCGTAATGTTCTGTGCGAGTGCACAAGACGAGTGCCCGGACACACCCGTCCTTGTACCTAATTAGTCTCACGGAGGTAAGCGTTACCGTGTGCACAGTCCAATATATCGGTGAACCCAACACATGACTATCGTGTGCCCGACTAAAAATTCCACACATCCGCACCCGGCCACGCAATATGAACCCAGAAGGTCACACTATCAAAAGTGACCAAGATGATTATTAATGTATAACAACCCGACACGGGTCAAGAATGACTCACCGAGATGAAATAATAGTGAAATGAATGATAGCTCTTTGAAATGACTGGAACCGTCGTTCCTCGTGAATGAATGATTATTTTGATAATTACACGTCTCAACATGATTAGTACACTGTGAATGATTATGATTTATGAATGAACAGCAATGAAAGGAATGAGTATCCTTTTAACCGAGTAAGAATTAACTTACACAACACCGGTGAAAAATGTCCTTCCACGAACAAACGTCCTAAATGAGATGTCGGTCGCTCGAACAACCTTGAATAACACAATTACCAACAATCCATTCAACATATGAATCAAATACGATTATAACTAACTCAAAACGTCGATACGACTAAACCAAGTTCATTGGGGCATTATGTCAAACACGTTGTAACCAATCTTCGATTGTTTACAACCAATCCTTAACTATACCAATATCAAATCCCCAAAGAGTGTTCCAAACCAACAAAACATCTTCAATACAATCAATAATCCAATATGATTGTCCAAATTCGTGATTACAACAACAACTAATCGAAAACCCCCAAATCCAGCTCAATATTCAAAGTGTTCTTGAATAACCCTTCAATACTCCAATGAATATTCATACACACTCATAATCATACGTATATCTCTTCATACAACATGATTATAACGTCCAAAACATCATAACACAAAATCGAAATCCAAGATGTTGAGGAATATTACCTTTGAAGATCCAAACACTTTGATCCGATAAAATCGTGTTAAATCGACTATCCAAGCTTCACAAACAAATGAAGATGATGAAAACTGAACACCCAAGTGATTGATGATGAAAAATCTCTCCCTCAAGCTCTCTCTCTCTCGGAACAAGGTGAAGAAATGATAGAAATGAGCTCAATGTCCCGTCCAAGTCCTTTAAATACTGCCATGGTTACGGCCGTAACTCGGCCTACTTACGGCCGTAACATCCCAAGTCATACGGACGTAACTCGCCCACGTCCAAACACCTTCCGACAGTCATACGGCCATACTCGCACATGCCTTACGGGCGTAACTCGACCGATACGGCCGTACCCGACCAAACTTACGGGCGTATGAAGCCTTTGTCAAAACTGCCTGGGCATCCTGCCCGAATCGTACGGCCGTAACCGGACAAGCCTTACGGCCGTACCAGCCTCATCTTATGGCCGTATGCCGGAACCCTTACGGCCGTAAGTCCTATTCGTCCGGACTGTCCTGAAAACAACGAACGCATGTTACGGCCGTATCCGACAATCCTTACGGCCGTAACTCACCTTCATCCAAAACCACCCTGAGCCAACGAATGCATGTTACGGCCGTAATGCCTGACTAGTTACGGCCGTAACTCGCTGCTGGGAGTGACAAAAATCCGAAAACTCCGTCTACTCGTTACAAACGGTGAATGATCTGACGTACAATACTTGTATGATTGTAATTAAGTCTAATAACACGTGATAGATGATACTTCCAACACAAGACTATATTCATGATGATTATGATAATACTCTCGTCTCGACTCTCAATCGGAGATGAATGACGATCGGTAACTGATACACGGTTACAAAATGCCAACGATGAATACAAATGAATGAATCATGAATGATGAGTGATTATTAATGAGTGAAAAATTACTGAGTGACCAATACTGATTGATAATTACTGAATGATAATGAATGAATTACAAACGGGTATTCCATACTCCCCCCCCCCCCTTAAAAAGAGTTTCGTCCTCGAAACTAAGGGTCAAACAACTCGGGATAACTCTCCGGCATACTATCCTCGGTTTCCCAAGTTGCCTCTTCGAATCCGTGTCTAGACCACTGAATCTTGACCAAAGGAATCGTCTTGTTCCTCAACTGTTTGATTCGTCGCTCTAAAACTCGTATAGGATGCTCCTCATACGAATGATCATCCGCGATCTCGATTTCGTCGAACTGAAGTATGTGACTCGGGTCGGCAACATACTTCCGCAACTGAGAGACGTGAAACACATTATGAATTTGGATCAACGCCGGAGTTAAAGCCAATCGATAAGCCAGACTGCCTACTCGATCCAAAATCTCAAACGGTCCGATGAATCTCGGACTCAACTTCCCCCGTTTTCCGAATCGGAAAATACCTCGACTCGGGGATACCTTGACCAACACGTGGTCACCTGCCTCAAACTCTAGTGGTCGACGAAGATTATCTGCATATGATTTCTGTCGACTCTGAGCGGTCAACAAACGACTCCTGATCAAAGCTACCTTCTCAAGGGCGGCTATAAGCATATCGGGCTCGGTGCCGATTGATTCTGATAAGTCATCCCAACACAAAGGAGATCGACAACGACGACCGTACAAGGCCTCGTAAGGTGCCATCTTAATCGAAGCATGCCAACTATTATTGTACGTGAACTCAATCAACAGTAGTTGGACTTCCCAATCGTCTTTCCAATCGAGGACGCATACCCTCAACATGTCCTCCAATGTCTGAATAGTCCTCTCTGATTGTCCGTCGGACTGAGGATGAAAAGCGGTGCTGAGATTAAGCTGAGTTCCCATAGCACGATGAACTGATTTCCAAAAATGTGACACGAATCGTCCGTCACGATCGGAAACAATACTCTTAGGAGTGTTATGCAATCTCACTATCTCTTTGATGAACAACTGGGCAAGTCTCACGGAACCCCACGTATCCTTAATCTCGAGGAAATGAGCTGACTTAGTTAAACGGTCTACAACTACCCAAATTGTATTCATGCCACGACGACTCGTCGGCAAACTCGTGATGAAATCCATAGAAATATCTTCCCACTTTCACTCTGGAATAGGGAGTGGTTTCAGCATACCTGCCGGTAGCTGATGTTCTATCTTGACTTGCTGACAGGTTAAACATCTCGAAACAAATTCTGCGACTTCTCGCTTCATATTACTCCACCAGTAATTTTGCTTCAAGTCTTTGTACATCTTGCTAGACCCCGGATGAATGGAATAAGTGGTAGCATGAGCTTCTCTCAAAATCGAGTTTTTCAACTCGTCATTCGCCGGTACGCATAACCGATTCTTAAATCGCAAAAGTCCATCCTCGTGGACCACAAATCCAGGGGCTTTCCCCTGAGCCACATCCTCACGGATGCACAACAATGATGGGTCTGAACCCTGATTCACTCTGATTGTCTCCTCAAGTGGCGATGAAATCTCTAACATGCAAAGTTTCCCATGCACTCGCTGAAGTCAGACCTCAATCTCGGGTCTAAGAAATTACTGCTGAAGCTCCTTCTGAACTGTTAAAAGAGCAAGCATTTGCTCCTGAACGGACTTACGACTCAAGGCATCGGCAACCACGTTTGCCTTACCCGGGTGGTACAAGATCTCGATATCATAATCTTTGATTAGTTCCAACCACTGCCTCTGTCGCATATTTAACTCCTTCTGAGTAAATATATACTTCAAACTCTTATGATTGGTGAATATATGACAGGTAACGCCATAAAGGTAATGACGCCAAATCTTCAACGCGAAAACCACGACTGCTAGCTCCAGGTCATGGGTCGGATAATTAACCTCGTAAGGTCTCAATTGCCGTGAAGCATAGGCAATAACCTTCCCATTCTGCATTAATACACATCCTAGACCGTGTCCGGACGCGTCACTATAAACCACAAATCCTTCCGTCCCTTGTGGCAAGTAAAGGATAGGTGCTGAAATTAACCGGCTCTTGAGTTCTTCAAAACTCCGCTGACACGAGTCGGACCACGTGTATTTCTTATCCTTTCGCAAAAGGTTCGTCATTGGTTGAGCGATTTTAGAAAATCCTTCCACAAACCGCCGATAATAACCGGCTAATCCGAGAAAGCTTCAGATATCCTTAACATTCTTCGGAGGTAACCAATATCGGATAGCCTCCGTATTCTGAGGATCAAAATGCACACCGTCTGATCAAATTACATGTCCGAGAAACATCACTTCGGACATCCAGAACTCACATTTGTAAAACTTTCCATAAAGTTTCTCTCATCTCAACACGTCGAGCACCTGATGAAGGTGAAACTCGTGCTCCTCCCGGTCACGAGAATAAATTAAAATGTCATCAATGAAGACAACCACAAACTGATCCAAAAAGTCGATGAAAACCCGATTCATTAACTCCATGAATACCGCAGCTGCATTAGTTAACCCAAATGGCATTACCACGAACTCATAATGACCATAGCGTGTTCGAAACACCGTCCTCGCGATATCCGACTCTCGAATTCGCAACTGATGATATCCAGATCTTAAGTCGATCTTGGAAAATACTGAAGCTCCCTGAAGTTGATCTAAGAGATCATCAATACGGGGTAGAGGATACTTATTCTTGATCGTCACCCTGTTCAACTCCCGATAATCAATACACAAGCGAAACGAACCATCATTCTTCTTGACAAACAACACTGGTGCTCCCCACGGGGACGCACTCGGTCGGATATAACCTTTCTCGAACAACTCCTCAAGTTGATTCTTCAACTCCTGCATTTCGGTCGGGGCCATCCGATATGGTGCCTTCGATATTGGAGACGTGCCGGGCTCCAACTCAATCGTGAATTCCACATCTCTCTGTGGAGGTAAACCAGGTAACTCGTCTGGAAACACATCGGCATATTCTCTCACTACCGGAATATCCGCCAACATTATTGATGATTTATCGGTTTTAGTCATAAAGCACCAATAACCAACACACCCCTGACTGAGTAATTTCACTGCTTTCATCAAATTAATGACCTTACTAGAACAACCGGGATTACCTCCCTGGAAAACACATTCGACCCATCGTCTGAAATGATAGTTACCATACGCTTACGGACACTAATGATGGCATCGTGATGATCCATCCAATCAATACCCAAAATGACGTCGTCTCTCGGTAAATCTATCACGATTAGGTCTGCTAACCAATCATGGCCATGAAGTTGAATCGGACAATTCTTAATCTCACGATTTCCGATAATTCGTCTACCATCAGGTAGACCAATGACATACGGCTCACAACTAGCAGCACTACCCAGACGTAGTCTACTCAAACATGATTCGGAAATGAATGAATGCGATGCACCAGTATCAAAAAGGGTACACACAGGTTGAGATAGAATATCGAGTGTACCTGAGATCATCCGGGCCTCCGGATCGTCGGTCCTCTTCATCTCATAAATTCGGGGCTTGCTAGTCCCAGCACCGGATGCTCCCGTCTGATGACTATAGGCTCCACCTTTATTCGCTCCTGTCGTCTTGAACGACGCAGACTGAGTGGCCTGATTATGAATAGCTGACTGCTTCGGGGCTTGAGATGACGCCGGAGTAGGTTTGGAGTCCCTTCGGCAAAAACGGGCATTATGCCCAGCAATCCCACAGTTATGGCATGTGATAGTCTGCCTGACACTTGGTGCTGACATGACCAAGTTCTCCACAATTGAAACAGGTGATGGCTGAACTGGCCATTCGGGACTGCAATTCCACCGGTCTGGGCGCCACAGGAGGTCGCTCAGAGAAAGTAGAGCCCGCACGAGGCTTCTTGAAGGTTGTCTGACCGCCTTCAGACTGATTATGATTCTTTGACTTCTTGCTAGCAGATGAAGGTTTCTGCTTAGCAATCTCCTTAGCATTAAGCTCATAAGTAAGAGCTTTCTCGATGAATTCGGCCTGAGTGGAGCAATTATGATTATGCAACTGCATCCGAATACGGGGTTTCAGCCTCTTGCTGAAATACTTAATATTATCCGCCTCGGAGTGAATGATAGATGAGGCGAAAGGAAGAAGTTCCAGAAATTTCTCGGCAATGGCGAGAACATCATCTTCCACTGAGGGGTCGGGAGTGAGTAATTCTGATAACTTGGCCTCTCTGAGTGGGGCCGAATAATACGTCTCCATCATGAGAGTCTTGAATTGATCCCAAGTACATGATCCGTCGGTGGGTTTCAACGATAACCACCATGAATGAGCGCTCTTACCCAGATAGTAAGCCGCAACTGAAACTTTGTGTCCTTCGGGACACTCTACCATAGCAAATAACTTCTCGAAATGCTCGAGCCAATGAACAATATCTGCCGGCTCAGATGAGCCCTCGAAAGTAGGTGGCCTTTGGCGAGAGATGTCGCCAATAATACTGCTTACACCCATTTCTTGCCTCTGAGGTGGCGGCGGAGGAGCCTGTTGATTTTGAGTAGCTGAGTTATGCATCGTCTCCATCAGTTGTGCCATCTGAGTCATTTGGGCCATCATGCCCTGCATAAAAGCGAGTGGATCAACCCGAACACCTTCTGACTGAGTTGTGTCCCGGGTACGACTGCCTGACAGTGAATGATCATTTCTGGGTGAATGAGTGGCAGCGTCGCTGCTCGATGAATTAGCATTATTCCTCGCGTTCGCACGTGTATTCACACGAGCTCTCGGGTTTCGGCCCGCACCGCGGCCTCGTCCCCCGCGTCCTCTGCCTGCTCTCTCCATACTGAAGTAGGAAAGTCACATGATAATTATAGCTCTCGTATGAATATCACATTATGATTACGTCACGAAATGATGAAAATGAGCATACGCGCTCTAACACAGTTAATACATAAATGATTAACTGAGGTGACATGATTATCTGATGATATTCTTCAAATGATTATCTTGAACAAGTTAACAAGATTAATGATATGATCCTCAAGATCAACAACTGAACAGTGAAATGAACTGAGTGATTAATGAGTTAACATGATCGGCATGATCAAAATGAATGATGATGAGGATTGCTAACTGATGAATGATGAATGAATAATTCTTATTGCCAGAAATTATACCATGGCGTCAGAAATCTTACAGTTCTTTCGGTCTGAGGGGCTCGGCATTTGCACAGGTCACACGTGACGCGAAAGTCCAATGATACTAGTCCGATGACGATGATTCCAAATGAGACATGACTCGGAAGGTAGTATTCCAAACCACGCTACGATACCAACTCTGTAACACCCCAAACTAGGCGGCTATTACAGTGCCGTGGAACCCCAACTAGGACTCACCAGGCGAATGAAAATTAATGAATTAAATAATATAATTTTAGTACCGAACCACATTATATTACCAAATACTCCGATGAGGAGCTTAAGTATAATACACCAGGACAATACAGAATACTAGTATATTTTATATGAAGATAAAATACACCACCCTGAATAAATAAACATCCCAAACGGAATTTGCAGTGGAAATACAAATGAAGAAAAACAAGAATGACTGAAAGGACTGGGCCCCCCTACTAGTATCACTGGGACTCCTCGCAGTCAACGTTCTCTTCCCGTGCTTTTGCCTTGCCATGACCTGAAAACAATATCCCCCAACGGGGTTAGTTACACAGAACAACAATCCTCAAGAGTTGAATAAACACAATCATGAAATATCCTTTAGTTATGAATTAAGCTGAAGAGGAGCATCATAGTACGCCCGTAATGTTCTGTGCGAGTGCACAAAACGAGTGCCCGGACACACCCGTCCTTGTACCTAATTAGTCTCACAGAGGTAAGCATTACCGTGTGCACAGTCCAATATATCGGTGAACCCAACACATGACTATCGTGTGCCCGACTAAAAATTCCACACATCCGCACCCGACCACGCAATATGAACCCAGAAGGTCACACTATCAAAAGTGACCAAGATGATTATTAATGTATAACAACCCGACAAGGGTCAAGAATGACTCACCGAGATGAAATAATAGTGAAATGAATGATAGCTCTTTGAAATGACTGGAACCGTCGTTCCTCGTGAATGAAATGATTATTTTGATAATTACACGTCTCAACATGATTAGTACACTGTGAATGATTATGATTTATGAATGAACAACAACGAAAGGAATGAGTATCCTTTTAACCGAGTAAGAATTAACTTACACAACACCGGTGAAAATTGTCCTTCCACGAACAAACGTCCTAAATGAGATGTCGGCCACTCGAACAACCTTGAATAACACAATTACCAACAATCCATTCAACATATGAATCAAATACGATTATAACTAACTCAAAACATCGATACGACTAAACCAAGTTTATTAGGGCATTATGTCAAACACGTTGTAACCAATCTTCGATTGTTTACAACCAATCCTTAACTATACCAATATCAAATCCCCAAGGAGTGATCCAAACCAACAAAACATCTTCAATACAATCAATAATCCAATATGAATGTCTAAATTCGTGATTACAACAAAAACAACTAATCGAAAACCCCCAAATCCAACTCAATATTCAAAGTGTTCTTGAATAACCCTTCAATAATCCAATGAATATTCATACACACTCATAATCATATGTATATCTCTTCATACAACATGATTATAACGTCCAAAACACCATACCTCAACACAAAATCGAAATCCAAGATGTTGAGGAATATTACCTTTGAAGATCCAAACACTTTGATCCGATGAAATCGTGTTAAATCGACTATCCAAGCTTCACAAACAAATGAAGATGATGAAAACCGAACACCCAAGTGATTGATGATGAAAAATCTCTCCCTCAAGCTCTCTCTCTCGGAACAAGGTGAAGAAATGATAGAAATGAGCTCAAAGTCCCGTCCAAGTCCTTTAAATACTGCCATGGTTACGGCCGTAACTCGGCCTACTTACGGCCGTAACATCCCAAGTCAACGTCCTTACAGCCGTAACCAGCCACCTCATACGGGTGTAACTCGCCCTCGTCCAAACACCTGCCGACAGTCATACGGCCGTACCCGCACATGCCTTACGGGCGTAACTCGACCGATACGGCCGTACCCGGCCAAACTTACGGGCGTATGAAGCCTTCGTCGAAACTGCCTGGGCACCCTGCCCGAATCGTGCGGCCGTAACCGGACAAGCCTTACGGACGTACCAGCCTCATCTTACGGTCGTATGCCGCAACCCTTACGGCCGTAAGTCCTATTCGTCCAAACTGTCCTGAAAACAACGAACGCATGTTACAGCCGTATCCGATAATCCTTACGGCCGTAACTCACCTTCGTCCAAATCCACCCTGAGCCAACGAATACATGTTACGGCCGTAATGCCTGACTAGTTATGGCCGTAACTCGCTGCTGGGAGTGACAAAAATCTGACAACTCCGTCTACTCGTTACAAACGGTGAATGTTCCGACGTACAATACTTGTATGATTGTAATTAAGTCCAATAACACGTGATAGATGATACTTCCAACACAAGACTATATTCATGATGATTTTGATAATACTCTCGTCTCGACTCTCAATCGGAGATGAATGGCGATCGGTAACTGATACACGGTTACAAAATGCCAACGATGAATACAAATGAATGAATCATGAATGATGAGTGATTATTAATGAGTGAAAAATTACTGAGTGACCAATACTGATTGATAATTACTGAATGATAATGAATAGATTACAACCGGGTATTACAAGTGGCTTACAGAGGTGGTCAAATTGCACCCGCCAAAATTTGACGGTTCTGCTGAGATGCCTACTTGGGACCATTGGCTGAAGGAGTTGGAAAAGGTATTTACAGGGATCAACTCTCCCGATGACCGAAAAGTTCCTATTGCCCAGTAGTTTCTAACTGGGGAGGCTTTTGACTGGTGGGAAGCTGTTCGACCTGAGGATCATAATGCTGACTCGACAGAATTCAGATTAATGATGGAAGCACAGTATTGTCCTCGGCCAGTTAAAGAGGCTAGAGTCCGAGAGTTCTTTTCCCCATAGAGTTCGGAAGCATATGTGACAGACATAATCAAGACTTTTAATCATCAGCTGACTTGTTTGCGACACTTGGTCAGGATGGAGGCGGAGAAGATTTTTCATTTTGATATGCGGATGAAGACGGAGATTCAGCAGTATATGTCTAGATTTGAGTGTACTACCTTGCGACAATATCAGGACAAGGCGCTGGCCTACGACATGAAAAAAGCGACGGTGGAGAAATCGATGGCGGCAAAGAAGCAGAAAGTGTCCGGCAACTTCTCGGAGAACAAGAGTAGTGGGCCCCGCAAGGGCCAGTCTTCATTTTATTCGTCAAGGAAACCTCCGCATCCTTATCGAGGTGGAAAGAAGTTCCGGACAACATCAACAGTTTCGGACACATCAAAGAAGTGCTATAATTGTGGTCGAGCAGGGCATATTCGACGTGATTGTCCCGTTCCTTATGTGACTTGTTTTGAATGTGGGCAAGAAGGGCACCGTGCGAATTTTTGCGGAAATGTGATTAGATCATTTGGTACTCGCACTCCAGCACCAGTTCCAAAAGAGACAAGTGTGAACCAGATGCAGCAAAGTGGTTTTCAGCAGCAGAACGTTGAGAAAAGAGAGGCATCCAGTGCTGGGTCCGTTCCTTCGCGCCTGTATGAGATGAGGAAGTTAGACAATCAGAACACTGCTGTTGCATCAGGTACGATTGAGATCCTTTTGTAACCAGTTAGTGTCTTATTCGATTCAGGAGCTACACATTCTTTCATATCATTGAACTGTGTTAATCGTTTGAAAATCTCGTGTTTATTTTATTGTGAGCCTTATGTTGTGGGTTTGCCGAGCGGAGAGAGAATTGTGGGAACCCTAGAAATTAGAGATTTTCCAGTATCTATAAGAGGGAGAGATTGGCCATCAAACCTTATTGTGGTTGACATCCATGGTGACAATCTAATTCTCGGAGATGATTGGCTCAACCGTTATGGGGCTATTATAAATTACCGAAAGAGAGTCATTTCTATCATTGCTGATGACGGATCTGAACATTTATTCAAAGGATGGAGACCGGGAAGCTCGGGAAAATTGATCAAAGCTATGAAAGCAGTGAAATTACTAAAGCAGGGTTGTCACGGATTTTGGTGCTACGCCATGAAGAAAGAAGAAGGAGTAGAGCTCTCATCTATTCCAGTTGTGAAAGAATTCTCAGATGTATTCCCTGACGAACTACCTGGGTTACCTCTGCAGAGAGAAGTAGAGTTTAATATCGAATTAGAGCCTGGAGCCGCTCCTATTTCCAGAGCACCATACCGTATGGCGCCAACCGAGATGTATGAACTAAAGATGCAGCTGGAGGAATTATTGCAGAAGGGATACATTCAACCTAGCGTTTCTCCTTGGGGAGCGCCAGTTCTCTTTGTCCGGAAGAAAGATGGATCCCTCCGATTATGTATTGATTACAGGGAGCTAAACAAGGTGACGATCAAGAACAAGTATCCTATACCTCGGATCGACGACTTGTTTGATCAACTGCAAGGGGCAAGGGTATTCTCTAAGATTGACTTGCGATCAGGATACCATCAGTTGAGAATTAAGGAATCGGATATACTAAAATCTGCTTTCAGATCCGGGTACGGACACTATGAATTCGTGGTGATGCCATTCGGACTCACCAATGCTCCTGCGGTATTCATGTAATTGATGAATCGAGTATTCTTAGAATACTTGGATAAATTTGTGGTAGTCTTCATCGATGACATCTTGATCTATTCAAAAGACATAGAGGATCATGCTGAGCAATTGTGTAATGTTTTGAGAACCTTGAGAAATGAATAGCTTTATGCGAAACTTTCTAAATGCGAATTCTGGCTTAAGGAGGTGACCTTCCTTGGGCATGTGACATCAGCTAATGGAGTTCAGGTAGACCCGAAGAAATTCGAAGCAATCTTAGAATGGGAATCTCCTAATAACGTGAAAGAAGTCCGAAGTTTCTTGGGACTTGCTGGATATTTTCGCCGTTTTGTAGAGGGATTTTCTAAAATTGCTCGTCTGCTCACTCAGCTGTTGTAGAAGACTCAAAGATTCATGTGGAATGAGAAATGCCAGGCTAGTTTTGATGAACTTAAAAGGAGACTGACGACAGCACCTATATTAGCATTACCAGACGAAATCGAGGGATTCATGGTGTACAGCGACGCTTCAAATCAGGTTCTGGGATGTGTGTTGATGCAAAAGGATAGGGTGATTGCCTATGCCTCTCGACAGTTGAAACCGTACGAAGTTAACTACCCGACTCATGATCTGGAGTTAGCAGCTGTGGTCTTTGCTTTGAAAATTTGGCGACATTATTTATACGGCACTCATTGTCAGATCTTTACAGATCATAAGAGCCTCAAGTATATTTTTAGTCAGAAGTAATTAAACATGAGGCAGAGAAGGTGTCTGGAATTGATAAAGGATTACGATTTGGAAATCCTCTATCATCCAGGCAAAGCAAACGTGGTAGCTGATGCATTGAGCCGTAAACCTGTTTCTCTTCGAGTGTTAGAAGCACTTATGTCCCAAACCAGCATTCAACAAGAACTGATCCTCGAAGGGATTGAAGTATGGTCACCAGGAATCCAAGGGCAACTATACGTGATGGAACTAATTTCGTCACTAGTCGAGGAAATCAAATCTAAGCAGTTGAACGATTCTCTGATTCTTCGGTAATGTGACGAAGTAAAGAAAGGGAAGGCCCCAGGATTCGTGATACAGGATGATGGAGTTCTGAGATTTCAGAGTCGAGTTTGCATTACCGATGATGATGTTTTGAGACAGACGATTCTGAAGGAAGCTCACAGTGCGCCCTATTCTATTCACCCGGGCAGCAGTAAGATGTATAAGGATCTAAAACAAAAATTCTGGTGGGGGAATATGAAGAAGGACGTAGCAGAATAGGTTTCAAAGTGTTTGACTTGTCAGCAGGTTAATATTGAACATCAGCGACCTGCCGGAATGTTGAAGCCACTTCTGATCCATGAGTGGAAGTGGGAGGATATATCGATGGATTTCATCACCAATATGCCAAGGACCAAGACGGGAATGAACATGATTTAAGTTGTAGTTGATCGAATAACCAAGTCGGCTCATTTCCTAGGAATTAAAGACACGTGGGGACCCGATAAATTGGCGCGAGTATTTATTTCAGAGATAGTCCGATTGCATGGTACACCGAAGACCATTATTTCGGATCGAGATGGTCGTTTCGTGTCGCACTTTTGGAAGGCAGTTCACAGGGCTTTGGGAACCGAGCTGAACTTTAGCACGGCTTATCATCCTCAGACGGACGGTCAGTCCGAAAGGACTATTCAGACAGTAGAAGACATGCCTAGAGCTTGTTCCTTAGACTGGTCAACCGACTGGGAGGTTCATTTGCCCTTGATTGAATTCACCTACAACAATAGTTGGCATGCTTCCAATAAGATGGCACCATTTGAAGCATTGTACGGAAGAAGATGTAGATCGCCCCTGTGTTGGGATGATTCTTCTGACTTGATTGGGACGGAACCAGAGTTGATAGTTCAGACTCAAGAAAAGGTAGCTCTAATTCGGGAACGGCTGTTGACTGCCCAGAGTCGACAGAAGTCTTATGCAGATGTGCGCCGTCGCCTGTTGGAGTTTGAGATTGAGGATCACGTACTATTGAAGGTTTCTCCTACCCAGGGAATTTTCCATTTTGGGAGGAAAAGAAAGCTGAGTCCGAGATATATCGGACCATTTGAGATCCTCGAGAGAGTTGGGGATTTAGCATACAGGTTGACCTTACCGCCATCGCTGTGTCACGTTCACAATGTGTTTCACGTATCCCAGTTATGGAAGTATGTACCAGATCCCAGTCATATCATTGATTTCGGCGAGATCGAGATAGCTAATGACGGCACCTTCGAAGAGAGACCAATTAAAATACTCGAAAGTCGGATCAAGCAATTGAGGAATAAAACAATATACTTGGTTAAAGTGCAATGGTCACGACACAGAGTCAAAGAGGCCACGTGGGAAACGGAGGATGGTATGAAGACTATATACCCGGAGTTATTTTCATCTTAAGTTTCGGGACGAAACTTCTTTTTAGGGAGAGAGGATATAATACCCGAGATTCTAATGTGTATTTTGAACATTGTGACATTGTATATGTTGTATTTGATCTGAGTATTATCCAGCGTATTTCATGATCCGGTGTTGTTGAGCGTATGATTTCATGAATGTGTTCAAAATTTTATTTTGCACTTATAGCGCACGCTAACGACTAGGCGTAGCGCACGCTAATTGGGTTTCGTAGCGCACGCTGTGTATGATCCTACTAAGTTCTATTGACTCTCATTTCATAAGTAGTAAGATGGGTCATAGAATTAGGCTCTTAGCGCGCGCTATACGTAGTCAACTTGATTAAGACAGGGTGGTAGGTGAGATCAGCCGCGGATCTTGGTCGGGACATGTCGGGATGAATCTGGACGGCTTTTGGAAAAGTCGAGTCAACGATGCTTAGCGCACGCTAATGTTATGAGGCTAGCGCACGCTAAAGTTGAGTACAGCGAGGTCAGTGAAGCTTCGTATGGCCGTTAGCGCATGCTATATGAGTGGTAGCGTACGCTAATTTCTGTACTTAGCGCGCGTAAAGGGATGTTTGCATACGCTAAGTCGAGACTAGGCAGAAACAGTAGACTGCAAGCCCGTTAGCGCATGCTATGGATATGGCCGTAGCGCGCGAAGGCCAGGAGATTTGAGGATTGGTGTTCAAGCGTCCAACATTGAGTTCATCTAGAGTTTTCGTCTTTTCTTTCCATACAAGGTATGTGTCGCTGCCCGAACTTAGAATTCGTGTTCTTATTCGGATTATAACTTCCTCCTGGAATTTATCAAGGTTATGTATTAATGATTAAGTTGAACACCATACCATGTAAACTTGAAGTAATCATATTAGAACCCCTTTGAGTAAGAAGATCATCAACCGAACCTTATTGAGCTGAAACTAAGAATATGATTTCTGAGGTTGTTGTATAGTTGGGATGTCTTTTCCGAATCAAATGTGTGTCGGTGTATTGTTATTATCATTACCTAGAATGAGATCTTAGCAAAGAAAGAAATGCTTAGAGTGGTCACTTAGATATAATCTTCGGATAGAATGAGATGACCTCCAACGTAATTCACAACTCGTAATGTTTTCTGGGTTTGTTTATCTTCTTGTTGATGATCCGAACGTAGAGTGTTGATGGGTGACAATTAATTTGAACGGGAAACTTTGGCGAAGATGGCAGCTTGTAGAAAAGCGAAGTATAGAGATGAATTAACCTTGGAATTCGTATTGAAGGTGTTATATAACCAAACATGGTAATGACATCGATAATCAAAAATCGAAGTACGAAATTACGGTGATTTGAGTGACTCTAGCTAGACCGAGCGGTCGTCGGGTGAGTTGAACTGTGAGCCGGCTAGCTTAGAGTGTTAACCCGACCGTAGTAGACGTTAGGTGTTCATACGTTTAAACTTGTTTTGAGTTGCCGTTATTTTTCCTGTTTGTTAAGGGGTCGAGCATTGCGAACGTTTGATCGAAGGAGGCGGCCTTCGAGTGTATTGAGATCATTGGAGTAATTAGTTCTTGCCATCTTTGAGGCAAGTATTGTATTTTGAAATTCGTTAAATGTTGGGATTTTGAGCATGCATTTGGTTTATTCATGTTGTTGAACATGGGATTTACTTCGTTGAATTATCATGATATTCGTTATTGATTACTTGTATGTTCATGTTGATGAACATAGCGATTTTGTATATATGTATGGATAAGTTGTGTTGTGTATGTTGTGCGATCTATGATGAGGGCGCTGGATTAGATGTCCACCTCGTGTTGGTCCGACGGGATCATCTTGGGATCTATGCTGAGGGCGCTGGATCATTGGACGGGTTTTTCTACCTCGTGTTGGTCCAACGGGATTATCTTGGGATCTATGCTGAGGGCGCTGGATCATTGGAATACCCATACTGTGTTAATGGAATCATGTGGATTCGCATTGTTGGATTCCGGTAGCGGAAGTCCGTATTGTGTATTTTGTTATGTGTTGTTGTTGCATATTCGATTTGTGTAATATGATACTTGTACTAGCATCGTTTTGCTAACCCCTTCGGGGGTGGACATTTGTTTTGATGTTCAGGTAGCCGAGGAGCGGGAAAACAGCCACAGTACCGACATGACGACGAAGGGGCTCAGTGATGTATATTGTTATTGCGATCTGTCTTTTTGGTTCATTTTCAGTACTCGAGTACGCGTGTCTTATTAATATTTTGAGATGGTTGTAATAATGGACTCATTTGATCTATTTGAAACCGGTTTTATATTTTGAACTTTTATGGTACTGTTGTATTATTTTTACGTTTCTTCAAATTGGCCTTGAAAATTCTTACTTAAAGGGTTTAAGGCGCTGTAATTATTCCGAATATCTTGGGGTGTTACACTCGGAGCCTAGGACTTGAACTGCATTCGCATCTCAAACTTTCAAGGATCATCATCATATTTCGAGGTGGGGATTTTACGCTTGTTTTATTTAATGCATGATGTTACTTGTATATATGCTTGTTTCTTGCCAAACATTTATATGCTCAAAGTTTGCATATTATTTACGTTGTAGCCTCCAATGAGTAGTAGGCATAATGTGCTCAAAGTTTGCATATTATTAACGTTGTAGCCTCCAATGAGTAGTAGGCATAATGTGCTCAAAGTTTGCATAATATTAACGTTGTAGCCTCTAATGAGTAGTAGGCATAATGTGCTCAAAGTTTGCATATTATTTACGTTGTAGCCTCCAATGAGTAGTAGGCAGTATGCACAAAGTTTGCATATGAATGGCCCTCGGGCAATCACCAGGTTCGGGCATGTCATATCTACTTGACAACATGTATGTACTTAAATTTAACAAAGCGTTCCCTCCTCACTGAGCGAGTTGAAAGCTCACCCCATTATTTAAACCTTTCAGGTTGAGGAGTCTGGCGTGCCGGGCAAAGGCGTGGCGTGATAATAATAATTATCAGCTTTATCATTTATTTCGTTCATTTAAAAGTTTTAACTTTGGTTTCAATGTCATGTTGAATATTATGGATGTTTGAAATGTTGAGAATTTATTTTTATTTACTTGCGAAATGGATGACCTTATTTCAATTTCCGCTGCAAATTCTTCAAGTATTTTTCTTAAGGGTATTAAATCTCCCTTGAAATTATTTTTAAAAGACATTTTGAAAAGTGGTCGCTACAGCAGTGCTCCCAAATATTTTTTATTTTAGTTGATATTTTTTCTTATTGATATACCTAATTATAGTGACTAACTAATATAAACTAATTAATTAGTTGAAATGTATAATATTTCCGCGAGATTTTAGGTTTAAGTTTTTAATATATAGTGCACCCTACTATATTAAATTTCTCATTGTTTGGGATTTATATTTTTTAATTAATAAAAATGTGAAATATTTCTGTAAATATAATCAATTCATATTTAGTCGTAATTCATATTCCTTAATTTTTAAAAAATAATAAGGTAGGTAAGAGTTATTTCAGATATAATTATAATGTAATTAATGTAATGATTATTAGGCCAGTAATTGATTATGTGTCCGCTGAAGCATAAGAGGCTGACACATAAGCACACAGCACCAGCCGAAGACATGTGGCAGCTGAAGCATGAGAAGCTGCCATTTAGGATTAACGTATTCTGTATTATAGGGGATCATGATACTCAGTTTGGAGTCTTGGACATAATGTCCATCAAATACCAAGTTTGTCAATGTCTCCTGTAAATATGGCAACCATACCATATTAATATTTAATATCAAAGTTTTAGTTCAACATACTAATCATGCAAATTTATGGCCGATTATCATATATTAGCTTGACTAACTTAACCCTCTCTTGCAATATCTTCTACCTCGTCATCATGTGTATTTTTCATAGAATGTGATTTTCTATTTGTGATCACATTAAAATAAAGTAAAGTGCACTTCATGTACCTGAATTTTCCTCAAGACACCACTTGAAATACTGAATTTTAATATATATCACTTGCAATACTGAACATTCACTTTACTTAAACTTCGTGTACTGCCGTCTATCTGTTACTAACTCCGTTAAAAGTTCAGGGATAAAACTGTCTTTTCGTGCGCGTACACCAACAGCCACCATTTTCACACATAAGATACTCAGGGAGAGATGCATGTATATATATATATATATATATCCCTACACCAACTTTCAAGAAGATAAAAGAGAGAGAGAGAGAGAATCAATTGAGAAAAATGGATGACGACTCTTCAAAAACAAGCCAATCTCTTTTCCCAATGGAGAGAGTGTTGGGTATCGGGTCGTACAATGGCTAAAGACAGGATCAATAATTCAAGCGGATTAAACGAATATAACTATTACAATTATATTTAACGGGAAAGGGATTAAGGATTACAGGCCAACTAATGAACCTATAATAAAAACAATATAATTATTGAAATAAACTCCAAGAACAAGCTGACCCCAAAAAGAATTCGATCGTCCAGAACCAATCTGTAAATCACAAAGATTCATTTAAGTTAGCCGAGATAACGATAATACCGATCGAAATACACCAACTAATTAAGGCAGCAAGAATGCAGTATATATATATAACAGATATATATATATATATATATATATATATATATATATAATATGTATATGGTATAATACCGAAAAATATATATATAACAAATATATATTATATAAGTTATACAGCAGATATATATATTTAAATATATATATAATAAATATATAATATATATATATATATATAAACTCCAGAAAAATATATATAACAAATATATATATATATGTGTGTATAATATATATTGCGAAAAACAATACGAAAAACGGAGGAAAAATAAGGGACAAGAAACCCCCTTTGTGAAAGAGATCTTTAGGCTCAGATCTTCCGAACCCTTTGCAATTTGACACCAAGAATGTTTGATTCCACGAAGGACGAACGCCGAACCACCGACGGCCGGCATAACAGCCCGGTAGCGCCTTATCCTAACCCAGAAAACCTCAGAAAATCTCAGGAACTAATCCCGGTCTCCCTCAATGATATCACTACACAAATATCACTCTTTTCACTTCGGATTCTCAAGGCACAACTCGATTCTTTTCTCTCGGTGTGTTAACTCCCGTCCCCAGCAAAGTCTTATATACCCACAAGGATGGAATCGGTCACGGGATTCCATAGATATATTCAAGAGCTCACGGGGGAGAGGAGGTAGGGAGAATCGGGAGCAAAAACGCAGCGGGGAGAGTTGTCCGATCTAGCGCCCTCAGCATAGATCGCACAACATACACAACACAACTTATGCATACATATATGCAAAATCGCTATGTTCATCAACATGAACATACAAGTAATCAATAATGAATATCATGATAATTCAACGAAGTAAATGTAACACCCCCAATCCGCTCAGGGATATTACCCACCGTAGAACCCTTCCTCAAGGATCTACGAGGCTGGTAAACAACATCGAACAACTCAACAATGCCTTTAAGGCTAAAATGACTCACTAGACCGATTTGGTCTTTCAATAAATACATACAACTCGATACATGCCCACGCAGGGGTCGAATACAAAGTACTCCCGTACAACGGGGGAAAATATACTGCAGCAGAAATAAAGTACAAACGAACCAATACAACAATGTACGGTTCCTCATGTGATTAGTATCGATCATCTTTCATCATCCTTCGTGCCGACCCTGTGTTATGCTCCCAAAACCTGAATGCAAAAACAGACATCCACCCCCCGAATACTCGGGGGTTAGCAAAACTCCACTGTTTTGCTAGTGCAAGAACAAAGTGCAAAATACGAGCCATACAATTCAAGTTCCAAGAACGATAATAACCAGGAATCCTCAAGGATTTAAACATAACGAAAATACTTCCCGAGGCAAGAGTTTAGGTAAAGCTTTCCAAAATCGAAAAATCCCAAGTCTAGGGAAACAATTTATAAAATGATTTAAAATGCCTTCGAGAGTTTTAATAGAAAACATCCTAGGATTATCAAATCCTTCTCTTTTCAAAAATCAACAGGGTCACAGCCCAAAGGTTTTGTTTTCACAAATGAACCCAACAACAATACACAGGGCTAAAACCCACGTCACGTGTCCTCGACGGACATAAAAATCAATACCAACTCGTGAAGTTTTTACTCGTGAATCCAGGGCTCTCCCATTGGACTCCCTCCGTGGCTCCGTCGAACCCTCCCGAGGTGAGCAAATACATTCACCAAACATACACACCACTCGTGAAGTTTTTACTCGTGAATCCAGGGCTCTCCCATTGGACTCCCTTCGAGGCCCCGTCGAACCTATCCAAGGTGTGTAAAATACTTTCACCACTCGTGAACCCAGGGCTATACCATTGGATTTCCTCCGTGGCCCCATCGGACCCTCCCGAGGTGAGCGAAGCAATCATGCACAAATAACATATCACACCAAGGATATCCAAACAATTCGCCCAGAGGCATCAAACACTTAGCAAAACACCACGTCAAACCATAGCGCACCGAAAAGAGATAATATATGTATATATATTATAAACGCATAACAATGACAACAACATCAACAAGCGAATTCATAGGGTTCACCTAATCATTCACGGAGCACAATATCCACAAAACACACGCATTTTGAAAGTGTGCCCTTAACGAGGCTAAATCAAATCTTTTGAAAGTTCATTTCAAACAACCAAACAAACACATTTAGACGATCAACGATCATCATATCCATGAAACAAGAAAGGTATGAACAAGGTACTTGCCTCGCATAACCACAACGCGGAGAATCGACCGAAGTAGGTTGGCACGAACCGACTACGAACCCGTCGACTCCACCAAACGACAACCCGCAACAATAAACTATGAACGACAACAATAACAACGAAAATGAATTCCAAAGTACGACCCAAAGCTGCTGAATTCAAGGAACAAACGACGAAAGTTCAAGAGTTTCCCCCAAAACGGCCAAGAACACGAATCGACCCGACAAAACATGAAAATGGACTTCCCAACCGAAATATGGATATTCAATCCATAGGATATGTTTAAAAACACCATTTTACAACAATCGGTTCATCAAAAACGGATGGAAAACGAAATCAAGAACAAATCCCCCCAAAAAGTCAACTCGAAGGAAATCAAGAAATATACCTTGATTCGACGAAGAACAATGGATTAAATGATGTTAAGCACAAGAATAATAGTAAGATTAATCATACCCATCATGGATTAATCAACAATACGGAACGAATCGGACAAAAACTCGAAAACCCCAAAATTTCCCAAAGATAGGGTTCTAGGAAATCTAACCTTGATTCGTTGGATCAAAGGATGTTATAGGATGATCAATCAATGATATGAACTCAAGAACTTCATGGATTTGTTGTTCAACAACATGGCTTCGCCTCCTCCGACACTCCAGCCGCGGACAGAAAAGAAAGGAAATAAAAAACGAGTGAAAATGCGACTGCTCTGTCACATTTATAGAAGTAGGCATTAGCGTGCGCTAAGCCTTCCGGGTAGCGTGCGCTAATGGGCAGCCTCGGCTGAGCACCTTCGGTCGGGGCCCGCACAACCCGACACTACTGACAAAACCTGCCGACCGAGACCTGCCCGCCCGACCCCGATAGCGTGCGCTGCGCGGACGCTAGCGCGCGCTAGCCAACCTCGCCCGTAACCCTCTGACCAAATCGCCGGCCAGTAACGACGCTAGTCGGCCGGCAGCGTGCGCTACACATGCCGATTAGCGCGCCACGACCGACAGTAGCGTGCGCTACCTACCGATCCTCCCCGAGTCCAAGAACCCCTCTCCCGGGCACCCTCGCCAGCTGGCCGGCCGGGCACAGCGTGCGCTACACCTGCCGAGCTAGTGTGCGCAGACTTCCGGCAGTAGCGTGCGCTACGCCGGTTCCTGCCGCGCCTTCCCGGCTAGTGCCCAGCACTTCCGACAGTGCCTGCCGCACCTGTCCGGCCAGTTCTCAGCCGTCATGATCCGACGACTCGATTTCAGAAAACGCACGGAACGAACACGACGAAATGCTCGCGGACAACTACATCGATCCGAAACGAAATACCATGCAACAATTAATCGCACGCGACCAAGAAAAAGGGTCAAGACAACAATTACATATGCGGATACCCACAACTTTGGGTAAATTACAAAATGGCCCAAAACGCCCGAAAATCACGATACGTGATCGAATAACCAAACTGAAGTTCACAACACGTATAACAAAGTTAAACGGACTTATTGGAAACTCGAAACAGCAGTTTTGAACGAGATTCGCAAGAATCGAACTTAAGTGCGGAAAAATCGCCAAAAAGCACGGGACTCAACAAAACGACACCGAAACGAACTCGGATGCCAAAAAGTGCAGAATTAATCATTCTCAGAATGACG
Organism: Orobanche coerulescens; assembly: GCA_033398695.1. Classification (NCBI taxonomy): domain Eukaryota; kingdom Viridiplantae; phylum Streptophyta; class Magnoliopsida; order Lamiales; family Orobanchaceae; genus Orobanche; species Orobanche coerulescens. The sequence goes on from CM065809.1 coordinate 13,096,391, forward strand.
AAACGGTCAAAAGCGAGCCGCAAAATAGGCTCTCGCTATAAAAAAAGAAAATTACCAGAAATCGAAATTGCGGATACATACTACCCTCCTTAAAAGAAGTTTCGTCCCGAAACTTAAAACGAGTAGGGAGAAGCAATATCCCAACAGGAAAACTCAACGAGATACATAAAGAAACGCGTAACTTACGCCCAACGGCGAAACGTTACTAGCAACGCAAAGGAATATATGGCGTGAAAACACGCTCCACGATGACCAACACAACGCCACCGGTAGGCACATAATAAAACCAACAAGTGACAAGCGTCATCAAACAGATAATACAATCAAGTCTATCCGAACAATCCCAAAACACAAAGGACCTATCACAAGGAAACACGCACAGTCGAGAAAATAGAAATAAACACAAAACGATCCACAAGGACAATCACAAACAATTCGAACTACACCGAAATCCTCAAAACCACAATAGGCATCTACGTGTCCTTTCGGAGCAGGGACACAACCTCGATCCCCCAAATCTCTCAGTTACCGTCTCGCATTACACGGCTCGGTGACCCATCTGGCCACACCCGAAACAACAAACTAACGGTGAACGACGATTCTTCGCGGTACGAGATCAAGCAACAACAGTCAGAAGACCCCGATCGAACAACAACGATCGATCAACAACGACTGAACAACAACGATAGAACAACAACGATCGAAAAATAACTCCGAAGTTCACAATTCAACTCAAGACATTAAAAGAGCTGGTAGAAACTGGAAGATGTTACTTTCGAACAAGGTTCACAAGAACCGAACCGAACTCATAAAAGTCACAACGATAAACAGATCGATCCGAAACAAGGTCACAACCCGTTCGAACGATGAAACCGGAATACGGAACAAGTTCAGAAAGTATCAACGAACACGAGCAAGTCGATAGAATTGAGAGAGAGAAAATGCGGAAGTCAAAAATGATACGGGCATTACATTCGACCTCTTATAAAAGAAATGTCGTTCCCGCAACTCACAACAACGGGAGTAAGGTGACAACACAAAAAGCAAACGACAGAAACATCTCCCATGGGCCTCTCGGAGCCGATCCTCATATCTGTGTCAAGGCGTGAACTCCGGAAGACTCGGTAACCAACTCGCACAACTGGATTCTGTGTCCCTCGAGTCCACACTTGTAATCTGCCACTTGGGGGGAAAGACAATTTGCACATGCATGCTCCGGTATATCGCAGTTGAAAACACCTCGGATCGGCATACCAAATATACAAATGCTAGATACAATGGGGCATAACGTCGCAAAACAACATACCGGAGATGCCAACTCAGCATAACATAATATCATAACATACAACATATACAACGATCACCATCGTAAAGAAACACACATATAAACATCATAGCAACGACGGCATACATTCAGTGATCTCAACGACCCGAACGATAACCAGCACATAATCACAAAACGTCATGAAACAACCACAGATGTACACAATCATACAAATTCAAGCTTTAACAGTCCGCACATGTGCGACAGCACGCAAGTCACCACGAAATGACAACATTAAATACCACATCATACCTCTCACAGAGGGCTAGTACAACAAATGCGTGGCGAACGATCAACGTTCACGCCGCTAACTCAATCACAACTCTAGGGTTAACACCCTAACGAAAGTATGAACATCATGCATACATTCTCCGACCACAAGCAGGAAATGATGGGTTTTAAAAACGAAAACCATCTTTTGAAAACAATTTGGAAACACCAGTGGATCTTGAGTATCACATTACGAAAAATCGAACAAACATCATTGTCGAGACTTTGAAAACCATCATGCGTTTGATAAAATGAGGACACTTTCCTTTAAATTGAAACTTTCAGAAATATTCAACCCTTGGGTCTAAGCAACTGCATTTCTAAAAATAATTGAAAATATCTCAAAATATTTTGGTCCTCAAAGTAGAAGAATTTTCAAATAGATAGTTGCGCTAGTAGGCGCCCCGAAAATACAATCCATTTAAAAGTACGTCTCGAATTTTATTTTCTAAGACACTCAAGGTTTTCAAAAATCCAATAGGCCAGAATGCCCAAAACTCACACGTATCGACATTCACTTACATACAATCATAATACATGCATCAACTCGTTTAAAATCAAGACAACATCCGTCTTTTACCGGAAACAAACAGTCAAATATCCTAGTCAAAAGGGCATAAATAATGACAACACTTCTCATATAAACGAAACATGAGAGTCACATAAACACATCACGAAACCAAGAATCTACATGAAGATTCCATTACTTAAAAAATAATCAAACAAATAGGTCGTGTCACACGAGGCACAATACAAAGAAGGGAGACTTACAGCCACAGGTCGCACGAAGATGATGATCGCCCCACGATACTAATCACGACAAACCAACTCAGACGACGCGTCGCGACACGACTCAGCCAGACAAAATCCGACGAGACAAAACTCAACAGACACCACTTGACCCGACAGCCTAGGTTTCCACAACCTGGCTCCGATACCATTTATGTAACACCCCCAATCCGCTCAAGGATATTACACGCCGTAGAACCCTTCCTCAAGGATTTACGAGGCTGGTAAACAACATCAACAACTCAACAATGCCTTTAAGGCTAAAATGACTCAGTAGACCGGTTTGGTCTTTCAATAAATACATACAACTCGATACATGCCCACGCAGGGGTCGAATACAAAGTACTCCCGTATAACGGGGGAAAATATACTGCAGCGGAAATAAAGTACAAACGAACCAATACAACAATGTACGGTTTCTCATGTGATTAGTATCGATCATCTTTCATCATCCTTCGTGCCGACCCTGTGTTATGCTCCCAAAACCTGAATGCAAAAACAGACATCCACCCCCCGAATACTCGGGGGTTGCAAAACTCCACTGTTTTGCTAGTGCAAGAACAAAGTGCAAAATACGAGCCATACAATTCAAGTTCCAAGAACGATAATAACCAGGAATCCTCAAGAATTTAAACATAACGAAAATACTTCCCGAGGTAAGAGTTTAGGTAAAGCTTTCCAAAATCGAAAAATCCCAAGTCAAGGGAAATAATTTATAAAATGATTTAAAATGCCATCGAGACTTTTAATAGAAAACATACTAGGATTATCAAATCCTTCTCTTTCCAAAAATCAACAGGGTCACAGCCCAAAGGTTTTGTTTTCACAAATGAACCCAACAACAATACACAGGGTTAAAACCCACGTCACGTGTCCTCGACGAACATAAAAATCAATACCAACTCGTGAAGTTTTTACTCGTGAATCCAGGGCTCTCCCATTGGACTCCCTCCGTGGCTTCGTCGAACCCTCCTGAGGTGAGCAAATACATTCACCAAACATACACACCACTCGTGAAGTTTTTACTCGTGAATCCAGGGCTCTCCCATTGGACTCCCTTCGAGGCCCCATCGAACCTACCAAAGGTGAGTAAAATACTTTCACCACTCGTGAACCCAGGGCTATACCATTGGATTCCCTCCGTGGCCCCGTCGGACCCTCCCGAGATGAGCGAAGCAATCATGCACAAATAACATATCACACCAAGGATATCCAAACAATTCGCCCAGAGGCATCAAACACTTAGCAAAACACCACGTCAAACCATAGCGCACCGAAAAGCGATAATATGTGTATATATATTATCAGCGCATAACAATGACAACAACATCAACAAGCGCATTCATCGGGTTCACTTAATCATTCACGGAGCACAATATCCACAAAACACATGCATTTTGAAAGTGAGCCCTTAACGAGGCTAAATCAAATCTTTTGAAAGTTCATTTCAAACAACCAAACAAACACATTTAGACGATCATCGATCATCATATCCACGAAACAAGAAAAGTATGAACAAGGTACTTGCCTCGAATAACCACAACGCGGAGAATCGACCGAAGTAGGTTGGCACGAACTGACTACGAACCCGCCGACTCCACCGAATGACAACCCGCAACAATAAACTACGAACGACAATAATAACAACGAAAATGAATTCCAAAGTACGACCCAAAGCCGCTGAATTCAAGGAACAAACGACGAAAGTTCAAGGGTTTCCCCCAAAACGGCCAAGAACACGAATCGACCCGACAAAACATGAAAATGGACTTCCCAACCGAAATATGGATATTCAATACATAGGATATGTTTAAAAACACCATTTTACAACAATCGGTTCATCAAAAACGGATGGAAAACGAAATCAAGAACAAATCCCCCCAAAAAGTCAACTCGAAGGAAATCAAGAAATATACCTTGATTCGACGAAGAACAATAGATTAAATGATGTTAAACACAAGAATACTACTAAGATTAATGATACCCATCATGGATTAATCAACAATACGGAATGAATCAGACAAAAACCCGAAAACCCCAAAATTTCCCCAAGATAGGGTTCTAGGAAATCTAACCTTGATTCGCTGGATCAAAGGATGTTATAGGATGATCAATCAATGATATGAACTCAAGAACTTCATGGATTTGTTGTTCAACAACATGGCTTCGCCTCCTCCGAAACTCCAGCCGCGGACAGAAAAGAAAGGAAATGAAAAACGAGTGAAAATGCGACTGCTCTGTCACATTTATAGAAGTAGGAATTAGCGTGCGCTAAGCCTTCCGGGTAGCGTGCGCTAACGGGCAGCCTTGGCCGAGCACCTTCGGCCGGGGCCCGCGCAACCTGACACTGCTGACAAAACCTGCCGACCGAGACCTGCCCGCCCGACCCCGATAGCGTGCGCTGCGCGGACGCTAGCGCGCGCTAGCCAACCTGTCCAGAACCCTCTGGACCAAACTGCTCGGCGAGGTAACGTACGCTAGTCGTCCGGCAGCGTGCGCTACATATGCCGATTAGCGCGCCACGACCGACAGCAGCGTGCGCTACACCTGCCGAGCTAGCGTGCACTGCGCCGGTTCCTGCCGCGCCTGCCCGGCCAGTGCCTAGCACTTCCGATAGTGCCTGCCGCACCTGTCCGGCCAGTGCTCAGTCGTCATGATCCGACGACTCGATTTCCGAAAACGCAGTTTTAGTAATCTGTTTTGTACCTTTTTAGGTAGTTGTATGGCTGAGCCTCTATTCTTATCTGTGCTTATTTGCTGCTTCATATTTGATGCGTGTGGAAACTTTTTGGTTATGTAGGAAAGGAGTTGTTACAGGTTCCGCGAAACGGGAGTATACGGTTTTAATTGACAACAGTATACAACAGGTTAGTAGTCGATAGTGTTCCTCTTGCTTCGTACCCAGACCAAATTATCAGTCTTCTAAAGCAGCGGAACGTACGGATGACTGAGATTTGCTCTTGTTTTGAACTCGATCGTATGCGTTTACGAGTGCCTACGGAACTATTAGTTCGCTGATTACCAACTGTCATAATAAAATATTTGAAAGTTCTCTGGCATTTCTGTTTGTGATGGATCATGAATTTCATGTTAGTCAGCCTTTCAATTCACGCAAGTATTTGTTGCCCCTACTGCATTCCGTTTTCTTCTGATGTTCTCGACTTAGTACATATTAGGTGAGTTTTTTTGTCCGTGTTTGTGTATTTCTCCATGTATATCAGTGTGCAAATTCAGTTCATCGTTTCTGAAACTGTTCCAGATTCATAGTCCCAGGTTTGGGGTGGGAATTTATTGAGGGTCCGGTGTTTTTATCATTCAAGAAAGATTACTTACATCTCTGGTTAACAAAATTTTTCGATTATCATTAGAATATGGGCACCACCGTGCGTTGCACCTTGTCCCACCTAGTATGTGTGTATATATATATATATATATATATATATATATATAATGGTGGAAACCCACTTAATGATGAAATCTAGAAACCAATCTATACCTGTTGCATTATTAAGCAATTTCATTGCATATTTGTTATTATTTGTTGCATCAAGCTGGTCGCTAGTATATGCAACAATAATGCAATAAAAAAAATACATAAATGCATATAATCCTACTCATCTACAGCCGTTAGATCATTAATATCAATTGCCTACAAAAGTTTCTATATTTCGCAAGTAATTAATTTTCATATGATATATATATATATATATATATATATATGTGTGTGTGTGTGTGTGTGTGTGTGTTGTTACATATCAAGGTTTAAACAATCTCACAAAATCCTAACATTCCTAGCAAACATGTATATATAACCCTAATTCATTACTCACTTTCCACTTTTCATTTTCCATTTCAACTTACTTCCCCCTCGTTCCTCTACTCCCAAAACCCTACACAGTAACACCCACCCACCCCACTCCCATCGGATAGGTCGCCGCCGCCGCCGCTGATGACTCGCACCCACGCCTCGCCGCCATCGTTCGCGTACGTGAAATTGAAGGCCGCCAACCAGGTATTGATTACGGTGAAAGACTTTATTTATGCGTTTTAATCATTCACGGTTATACTCAGGTGCGGCCCAAGCCATGGGCGGGCTGGGCGATCGCCCCGGGCATCACATGATGAGGGGGCATAAAATTAAGTCTAACATCAGTTATATTCATATCAAATTTGCAGCCCAGATTCATTGATCTGTTGTGCGACGTGGTCTATTCAGATGCAGACTAAAAAAAGAGGGCAAATCAAATTAATTTTGCACAATCACACCTTATCTGCATAGAACAGAAGACGTGTAGTCTGCACAATCACGAGACCACTGAAGACTTTCTTCTTGTATATTAAGCGATCGGACCCAATGGTAAGATTAACAATGTAAAACACCAGGGATTTATTAGTATAAATTGAATCTCCCAACTCTTTATTTCTTAGTTCTCTGTAAATGTTTCTAGGGTTTTTTTTAGTTCTTTGTGACTTGAGGAATTAAAGCTATCTTTCTGAGTTTAGAAATCATAATACACATGAGATACAAGGGACGCGTGAGGCCTAGTTGGCCACGCTCCCGTAGTCTCCCCGTCCTCGCGCTACAGGCTATTGCATAATAGCAAAGGTAGAACTTATGCTCTTGAGTCTTGAATTAGACATTGGTGGTTTGGTAAATGACTTGTTAATTTAGATTTCTTCTTTAATTTGGTAAACCACCAGTCGACTTTACTTTGGGTTGTTTGACTTGTTTCCATTTAGAATTTACTTTAGACCTTAGCAAAATTATAAATGAGAATCGAGATGAAATTTTGATCCTTCAGTTCTTCTACAATTCTGATCCTCTGCTGTTATACCATGAAACACTTTTAATTTTTTAACTAACCTATCACCCGTTGATTTGTTCCATGAATTTCGTGGTTAACTACTTAACCTTTCAAAGCTTATATTAGTATTTAGAGATCAATTTGTTCTTTAATTATGGTTTCTGGGGTTATAGTTCTTTTGGGTATTTTGTAAACTTCTGGGAAATTGCGCCACTAAAATATTGGCAAATAACTTGTGACTGGTGACTAAACATAGTTAGAACAACCCCCTACATGTAATATCCGTGTTTTCTATTTTTGGTAATTTTTATTTTTGGTGTATGTTCGTTTAGGACAATTCGCTCGACACTGTTTTGGAATTCTGAACCTATTTTGTTATTGTCCGTTTGGACGAGTTTCGATGATGTTTTTATGTATTTTCATCTTGAGTTATATTTTATCGCTTGTGTATTCGATTCTCGTAAAACTTGTTCGATTTCGTCATTTTCCTATTTCCATTAGTTCGTATGGTTGAGTGGAGCATGTTGTGAGTTTCGGATTGTTAATCCGACGTTGTATCATGATTTTTGGACGTTTGGGCCGTTTCGTAATTTCCTATAAGTTTAGGGAATTTATTTCTTGTTCGATTATGGTTGTGTACCTCGGACCGTTTCGGGTTATTGGATATTGTTTCTCGTTGCATGTAATTTTCCCGGACCGTTGGATCGGCATATCGTGTTTTGATTTATCGTCTTTTTTCGTTTTGGTAGCGTCGTCTTGTGTCAGGAGGCTGTCTGGCCTGACCTGTGCAAAACGGCACAAGACCTGCGGCATTATGCATCGGGTCTGTGCGCTGTGTTGCCCAGTGGTGCCCGCTGCCTTGCGAAACGGCGCAAGACCCGCGGCATTTTGCGCCGTGTCTGTGCGCCGTGTCGCACAGGGGTCGCGCGCTGACCCGCAATACGGCGCTGAACACGGCGCCATTTGGGCCGTTTGTTGCGCCGTGTTCTGTCTAGTATATTATATATAGGATAGCCATTCCTCTCGGCTCTCCACTCCTTCATCACGATTTTGAGCGATTTCATCCGGATATTGCATTCTAGCATCTTATAACTCGGAATTGGACATTCTAACACGATTCAATCATCTTCCTTCCGCCATTCCATCGTTGAATTGAGGTAATTGGACATTATACCTAATTTTAGGGTTCTTGGCTATTATTCATTTTTCCTTTCATTTTTGCTTCGATTGATGATGAATATTAGTTGGGTAATCGTGGTGTTATGTTTTCCCATAACTTTAGCAGATCAATTCCTAGTTTTTCCCATTCGTTGATCGAATTTGAACCTTATGCCTCCGTAGTGTTCGGTGTATTGTCCCTTAGGGTAGAACGCCGATTAATTCGTGATTTCTCAGTGGAATTGTAGTTGATTGAGTCTCTATTGTTGTTAGCATCGGATTTGTGACGATTGTTCGGACCGAACCCTTTTCCTTCCACCGTTTTCTTCGCCTCGTGTTATCCAAGGTAAGTACATGTATTACATTCCGTTATGTGTGTATGATTTTGATACGAATGATGTAAATGGTATTATTGAACGAATGTGATTGTTGCTCTTCCACCTGGGGATGACATGTGGCCTCTGGGGGCCGATACTAATGGGTACGGCCACGGAAGTGGACATGGGTGCGTGTGTTGATGTTCTTCCACCTGGGGACAGTTCGACGGGACCTCTGGGGGCTGATACTAATGGGTACGGCCGCGGAAGTGGTTTCTCACCTGGGGACGGTTCGACGGGACCTCTGGGGACCGATACTAATGGGTACGGTTGCGAGTTACCAAGTGTGTATGGTTTTGGTGCGGAAACTTAAGGATATACTATTTTTAAATGTAAATGTATTATTCCGGAATATTGATTTCAAATGTTTTTCCTAATGGTTTTTTTGCGTTGAATTTCGTATGTATATAATGTTGTGTAATCGTGTACTTGCACTAGCTATTCGAATGCTAACCCCTTAAATGGGGGAAATGCATCTTATGCATTTCAGGTACTGGTCGAGCTGAGGAGCTGGCACGGGATGCGCACGCAAAGGATGGGCTGGCATGATGATGTGGCTCGAGTATGTATTTTTATGTTTTGTCATTGCATTTGTTGAGTACTGGAGTTAGAATGATTATATTTAAACTTGGTTTAAGTCCCCTGCGTAGGCAATGAATTGGTATTTAACTTATGTTTCATGTACTCCGTTAGAATGTTTTGGCCGAGGCCACGGCCTTATTTACTTTTTGAGTGCATCTTTTGGGATATCATTGTGGTTTACGTGTCATGAGTTAGCCTGGTAGACCTCACGAGGGTTCTACGGCGTGTAATGTCCCATTTGTGAATTGGAGTGTTACATTTATGGTATCAGAGCCTTAGGTTTTGAATACCTAGACTGTCGGTAAAATTTGGGTCTGTCAGTTGCGTCGTTAGAGTCAGTCGTTGAGCCTAATATCATCATTCTACCGTCTTTTCGTGCGACCCGTGGCTGTAAGTCTCCTCGAACTCTTATACTCATATAATTCGTTTTCTTGCGTTGTTCGGAATTGAGAATTGTGATACCAACCTTGTAGATTGTGAATCTTTCTGATCTTGTTCTTTTCATATTTTCTTCAGTAGGTTGAGAGGTCGTGGTAGACCAGCTAGGGGACGCGGCCGAGGCCGTGGATGGGGTGCTGATAATGAAGAGGGCTCACTTTCTCAGTCCTCTGCAGACTCAGCCTCTCACTCAGTGCCGTCGGGTAATAATGCCGACGCCGGGGCTACTGCCTTACTTCAGCAGTTAGTAGCTCAACTTGCTCAGATAGCTCAGGGTGGACGCCAGAATCCGCCCCCGACACCTGAAGAGGAAGCTAGTAAGTGGCTTCAGACGGTGACTAAGATGCACCCTCCTCGTTTCTCCGGATCTTCTGACTCCCTCGGTTGGGAGAATTGGCTCTTTCAGTTGTCTAGGACCTTCGATTCCGTAGCTTGTCCCAAAGACAGGAGGGTACATATTTCCCAGTACCTCCTGGATAAGGAAGCTGTGGAATGGTAGGCCGTTGTGCCCAGAGACCGTCGAGCCACTTGGGAGGAGTTCAGGGCTGCTATGGAAGCAGAATATTGTCCGCCGCCAGTCAAAGAACGCAGAATTGTGGAGTTCTTCACTGCCACACCCCAGGATGTGCCGATTTCTCAGGCCATTATCTCTTACAATCAGCAGTTGGGTTTCGTGAAAGATCAGGTGAGGACGGAGGCTGATAAAATCCGTTACTTCAATATGCGCATGAAGCCGCATATCAGGCAGTGTATGGCACCGCTCATATGTGCCACTTTGAAGGAATACCAGGATCGCGCTCTAGCGATCGAGATGGCCGTCCCGGAATCAGAGTCGGTTTCGGAAGTTAAGAAGCAGAAGACTACTGGCGGATTCTCGGCCGGTAAGGGTGGTCAGTTTTCGAGGTCTCGTTCTGCTCCTACATCTGGGAAGAGGCCGTTTCATCAGGCCGGTGGATCTCAGGGTAACCGTTCGGTCCAGTCTGTTGCACCTGGGGGGAGAGTTTGTTTAAATTGCAGTCAGCCCGAGCATGTTATGAAAGATTGCCCATTTCCGTTAGTTACTTGCTTTACTTGCGGACAGATCGGGCACCGGGCAGCTCATTGTGAGAGGGCCACCAGGGCCGCTAGAGTTCTGACTACCACCGCCGATCAGAGGGAACACAGCACTCCATCTACTCATGTTCTGCAGAGTTCGGGCCGTGGTAGGGGTCGGGGTCAGCCGGATCGCCATACAGTATCGAGTTCGGGTTCAGTTCACCTCCGATTGTATCAGATGAGGCGCACAGAGGAGGCAGACGTTCCGGTGGCGTCAGGTACCACTCAGATCCTTACTCATCCAGTTTCAGTGCTTTTTGATACGGGTGCTACCCATTCCTTTATTGCTTCGGATTGTGTGAGTCGTATTGGCTTTGACTGCTTGTTTGAGTGTGAACCGTTTGTAGTGGGTACGCCCAGCGGGGATCGTATGGTTGGGGATCGGGAAGTTAGGGATTGCCCAGTGAGGATCGGGAGCCGAGATTGGCCCTCGAATCTCATTGTTATAGACCTTAAGGGTGAGGATTTGATCCTCGGGGACGATTGGTTGGATCGTCACGGTTAGGGCTGTTAGCGGTCCGAGTGAACCCGAAACCCGGTCATGAACCGGACCGAAATACCCGGGACCGAAACTCACCCGAAAACTAACGAGTTCGGATTCGAGTTCTAAACATTGAACCGAAACCGATAAGACCCGGACCGATAAAATCGAAAAGAAACCCGGTAATAAATTAAAAAAAAGTTTATATGTATTTTATAATTTATATATTTTATACATATATTATTAATACGTTTTGCGTATTTTAAACACAAATAGCATGCTGGTCAAGTAGTTAAGACGCTATACCTTTGAACAAAATGTCTGGAGTTCGAATCATGTAACCCCCATTTATGTGTTTTATTTTGCTGATCTTCCTTCATTTTCCTAGTAAAGATCCATCCCACATAGGGCTGTTAGCGGTCCGAATGAACCCGAAATTCGGTCATGAACCGGACCGAAATACCCGGGACCGAAACTCACCCGGAAACTAACGAGTTCGGATTCGAGTTCTAAAAATTGAACCGGAACCGTTATCGGTCCGGACCGGATCTACCCGGTAACCTATCGGACCGGATCCGAATCTGGAGAAAACCGGTCCAAACCGGTCCGATAACAGCTCTAGTCACGGTGCTATCATGAACTATCGGACTCGTACCATCTCGACAGTGGCCGAGGACGGCACCGAGCATACTCTCGTTGGTTGTAAGTCGGGGAGATCGGGGGGTGTGATTAGCGCCTTGAAGGCGATGAAACTTCTGAACTAGGGTTGTGTCAACTATTGGTGTTACGCTCTGCAGGCGGAGGATGGTGGTGTTGACATGTCGTCGATTCCAGTTGTTAGCGAGTATCCCGACGTATTTCCGGATGACTTGCCGGGATTACCACCACAGCGAGAGGTGGAGTTTCCTATTGATCTTGAGCCAAATGCGGCCCCTATTTCTCGAGCGCCGTACCGTATGGCACCGTCGGAGATGTTAGAGTTGAAGAATCAGTTGGGAGAGTTGTTAGATAAAGGGTATATTCGACCGAGCGCATCGCCTTGGGGTGCGCCTGTACTTTTTGTTAAGAAGAAGGATGGATCGCTTCGTTTATGCATCGATTATCGAGAATTAAACAAGTTGACCATCAAAAATAAATACCCTTTGCCTAGGATCGACGATTTCTTTGATCTGCTTCAGGGAGCGACCATCTTTTCGAAGATTGACTTGCGATCGGGCTACTACCAGTTGAGGATTCGGTACAGCGATATACCCAAATCTGCCTTTTGGACGAGATATGGCCATTACGAGTTTGTGTTTATGCCTTTCGGGCTAACCAATGCTCCAGCCGTGTTCATGCAGTTGATGAACAAAGTTTTTATTGAGTATCTGGACAAATTCGTAGTCGTCTTTATCGATGACATTCTTATCTATTCACGGAGTCGAGAGGAGCACGCCTTACATCTCCGGATTGTATTAGACATTTTGAGAGCTGAGCAGTTGTACGCGAAGTTCTCTAAGTGTGAGTTTTGGCTCGAGGAAGTGATGTTCCTCGGGCATGTGATTTCAGCAGAGGGAGTTCGGGTAGATCCGCAGAAGATAGAGGCAGTGATGGCTTGGGAGCCTGTTGTTACCCAAAATATTATCCGGAGATGATATTGCTGGAATGGTCGAGTAACAAACAAAATGCGAGAACACTTCCGTGGGAAAGTAAATAACACAAGATTTGCCGGGGTTGTTAGTCCCGGACTTGAATGCTCTCGCGAGATGTTATTAATATAAATACTTTGGAGTACAAATATTAATGTTAGAATACTATTACAATGAGTGTAAAGATTCTAGTTATCTTAGCTATAGAGCGTGAAGATTGCCGGAAGAACCAGATATGAAGCTCTGTGAGTTCTTGCTTTTGATGTTCTGTGTATGTGAAGGAGTTTGTTCCTCAATGGATTTCACTGTGTATGTGTATGTATTCGTTCAGCAAGTCCACTGTTTTTAGAATGTCTCTCTGTACGTTTTTCCACACACTTTGGCCACTGTTGGAGGACTCCTATTTATAGGAGAAAAGGTTTTTGGGTCTTCTCCGGCGACCGCGGGCGACCCTCCAATAATCCAATGAATATTCATACACACTCATAATCATACGTATATCTCTTCATACAACATGATTATAACGTCCAAAACATCATATCTCAACACAAAATCGAAATCCAAGATGTTGAAGAATATTACCTTTTGTTGGGTACCAAATCGGATATTTGCGCCGTTTTATGCGGAAGCGTAAATAAAATTGCAGGAAATAAATCACACAAAGATTTATAGAGGTTCGGCTATTAACGAAGCCTACGTCCTCTCTCGATGTATCTTTTTCTTAGGATTAAGATCAAAACCTCTACGCCTCTCTTCTATCGGTCGAGGGATTACCGTTACAAGCTCGTCTTCTATCGGTCCGAGTAAAACCGTTTTTCCTTTTCTATTGGATAAGGAATCAACCACTCTAGCTTTCTATGGGTACTAGATAAACCTCACTTAGATATCGATTGCGATTCTAACAATGCCGGATACTTGATCCTAATAACACCGAATCCAATCGTATCTTTTCTTTTACCTCTCGTGTATAATGTTGAATGTATAAACACTCAAACTATCAAAATAAGCTCAATATTACAACAACAATGTAAGTATATGATTCTCGATGTATGACTTGTTTGCTTGAAGTTGTTGTACTCAAACAATACCATAGGAATGGTATTTATAGGCATTTTCATAAACTAGCCGTTGTCGCCATTGTCTAGCTAGCGTGCGCTAGCTCTTCCATTATAGCGTGCGCTAACTCATTAGCGTGCACAGAAGCGTGCGTTATACCGTGCCCGATTTGATCCGGAGCTTCGTTTCTTCTTTAGCGTCGTTATACCGTCTATCTTACGACGTTATCTCACTTACTTAGCGTCGTTAACCATGATTGAGTAGCGTGCTAACGTAATATATCCGTTGCCTTTCCTTGTCAAACTATCCGCTTGATGCTTTGACTTTGACTTGCTTTTCCAACGCTCGGATTGACTAGATTCAAACAACTTAGCGTGCGCTAATCATACCGTAGCGTGCGCTAATGATGACTTCATTGTATACGTTTTGCTGTGTTTGAATTCCTTCACAACGGTAACAGGTCTCGATAGCGTGCGTTAATAATGATGTGTAGCGTGCGCTATCTCAACAGTTTACATCACTGCAGCTTACTTCGAAACTTGGCTGGGATGCAGCTTACTCCGCGTTAGCGTGCGCTAACTAATATGCCTTAGCGTGCGCTAATGCAGTCCAGATTGCAACTTTTTGCGTCTTAAATGCCTTCGTTGTTTTGCTTCGCCTCGATGTTGTTTTGTAGTTTAGCAACTTTAATCATCAAAACATAAATTAAATAATGTGTGGAATAAATATTCCAACAATCTCCCCCTTTTTGATGATTACAAAACAACATATGAATTGGATAATCTGTAAAAAATAATATATGTATATTTCTACGAATCAAAGTTTTCGGCTTTGATCGTTTCGTTAGTTTCTCCAATTCTCTTTTCGACATCTCCTTTATTTTTCAACTCCTTCGTGTTTTTATTTTTCAATTTTTTTTTTTCAACTCCCCCTATTTGTATGCTTTTCTTTTCTTTTCGACTTCTTCGATTTTTCTCATTTTTATCTCCTCTTCATCTCCTTCTCATTTTTATCATTTTTATCTCAATTCATATCTTTCTCCCCCTTTTTGTTTTCATCAAAAAGTAAAAAAAATATAAGGATACCAAATGAAATATAAATATGCATGATACCAATTTATGCATTAAAGAAGGGTATAAACTCCCCCTGAAAATATTATTTCCTTCTCCCCCTTTGTAAAATACCATTTATCAAAATTTATTTTTGGGGATCCAACCGATAGTTGGTTTTTCTTTTGAAACATAGACGATGTTTGAAACGTTTGTTCCTTTAGGAACCCAAATCTTTTTAATTTTTATCGTCCGTTTTGGGCTTTTGCAATTTGAAATGTGATGCCCGATTTTTAAACACTTTTCGCAACGGGTTATATTGAAATTCTCGGATACTTTTTTCAAACGAGTTTTGAATCCTAAACCCTCTTTATTCAAAGTAAACATTTTAACACCAAGCATTTGTTCAAATTTCTCGTTTCCGCACGAGAATTTCTTTGTCAAAGATTTAAGCTCGGTTTGGATTTTAGCGAGATCATTCTTCAAAATATTTTCATTTTCAATGCATTTCGAATGATCGATTTCGACAAATTTCCCTTTTTCAAGTATTTTGGAATTTTCAATTTCCAAAGTTTTATATTTAGACTTGAGGGATTTAATTTCATTTAAAGCATTTTGATAGTCCGTATGTAATAATTCGAATGCTTCAAAAAGTTCGTCGTAAGAATTACTTACTTGGCTTTCGACGTCGCTATCGTCGAATGAACTCCGGGCAATGAGCGCGAGATTATTTTGTTCAAGAAAATCTTCATCGGGATCTTCGTCGCTCCATGTTGCGATTAGAACCTCCTTTTGCTTTACTCGACAATTCTTAGCAAAATGGCCTGGTTTACCACATAATCGACAAGTGTTGTCGAATTTCTTAGGTTCGCCCGCTTGAATGTCCTTTTTTCTCCGGTTTAATAAGTGTTGGAACTTATTAATATTTTTGGCATAATATGCCATTTCTTCGTCGCTTTCGTCCACCGGGGTTTCTTCTTTCTTTTTCGACATTTTAGCCTTGAAGGCTATCGACCTCTCCTTCGGTTTCGGTTTGGCATTTCGAGATTTTAGAACAATCTCGTAGTTGATAAGGGAACCAACGAGAGCACTAAAATCGAGAGTATTTAAATCTTTGGATTCCATTATTGCCGTAACCGTACCGTCCCATTCTCGAGGTAGTGATCGGAGAATTTTCTTTACTTTCTCACTACTCGAAAGTGGTTTTCCGAAACATGCTAATCCATTAGTAATGACCGAGAATCGGTCGAGCATAATCGAGATGGATTCGTCGTCCTTCATTTGGAATAATTCATAGTCGTGAAGGAGCATGTTTATCTTCGTCTCTTTGACTTGAGACGTTCCTTCGTGTGTTACCTCAAGCATTTTCCAGATTTCTTTGGCACTATCACACGATGATATCCGGTTGTGTTCTTCCGGATTTAAGGCACAATAAAGAAGTTGAGTTGCCTTACAATTGAAATGGTCGTTTTTCCAATCGGAGTCGTCATATTCTTCAAAATTTTTAAGCGTACCGTTGGAATTCATTGGGATTTTTGGACCAAGACAAATCACTTTCCAAAGTTCGATGTCGTAAGCTCGAATGAATATCGACATCTTCTTCTTCCAAGTCATGAAGTTCGCGCCATCAAAAAATGGTGGTCGGTTGAGAGCAAGGCCTTCGGCTGGAGAGATTTGAAATGCCATTTTGGATCTTCTCCTCGGATGTTAAGCCAGATTGAGAACCGCTCCGATACCAATTGTTGGGTACCAAATCGGATATTTGCGCCGTTTTATGCGGAAGCGTAAATAAAATTGCAGGAAATAAATCACACAAAGATTTATAGAGGTTCGGCTATTAACGAAGCCTACGTCCTCTCTCGATGTATCTTTTTCTTAGGATTAAGATCAAAACCTCTACGCCTCTCTTCTATCGGTCGAGGGATTACCGTTTTTCCTTTTCTATTGGATAAGGAATCAACCACTCTAGCTTTCTATGGGTACTAGATAAACCTCACTTAGATATCGATTGCGATTCTAACAATGCCGGATACTTGATCCTAATAACACCGAATCCAATCGTATCTTTTCTTTTACCTCTCGTGTATAATGTTGAATGTATAAACACTCAAACTATCAAAATAAGCTCAATATTACAACAACAATGTAAGTATATGATTCTCAGATGTATGACTTGTTTGCTTGAAGTTGTTGTACTCAAACAATACCATAGGAATGGTATTTATAGGCATTTTTCATAAACTAGCCGTTGCTGCCAGTTGTCTAGCTAGCGTGCGCTAGCTCTTCCATTATAGCGTGCGCTAACTCATTAGCGTGCACATAGCGTGCGTTAGATCGCCTGGGCCACCAAAGAGCTTCGTTTCTTCTTTAGCGTACGTTATACCGTCTATCTTACGTACGTTATCTCACTTACTTAGCGTACGTTAACCATGATTGAGTAGCGTGCGTTAACGTAATATATCCGTTGCCTTTCCTTGTCAAACTATCCGTTTGATGCTTTGACTTTGACTTGCTTTTCCAACGTTCGGATTGACTAGATTCAAACAACTTAGCGTGCGCTAATCATACTGTGTAGCGTGCGCTAATGATGACTTCATTGTATACGTTTTGCTGTGTTTGAATTCCTTCACAACGGTAACAGGTCTCGATAGCGTGCGTTAATAATGATGTGTAGCGTGCGCTATCTCAACAGTTTACATCACTGCAGCTTACTTCGAAACTTGGCTGGGATGCAGCTTACTCCGCGTTAGCGTGCGCTAAATAATATGCCTTAGCGTGCGCTAATGCAGTCCAGATTGCAACTTTTTGCGTCTTCGTCTGCTTCGTTGTTTTGCTTCGCCTCGATGTTGTTTTGTAGTTTAGCAACTTTAATCATCAAAACATAAATTAAATAATGTGTGGAATAAATATTCCAACACCTTTGAAGATCCAAATACTTTGATCCGGTGAAATTGTGTTAAATCGACTATCCAAGCTTCCCAACGAATCAAGATGATGAAATCCGAACACACGAGTGATTGATGATGACAAAATCTCTCCCTCAAGACTTCTTACTCGGAACTCAAGTGGAGAAATGAGAAAATGAGCTCAAAGTCCCGTCCAAGTTTATATAAACTACCGAACGTTACGGCCGTAAGCCGTAACTCGGCCTACTTACGGCCGTAACATCTCAAGTCAACGGCCTTACGGCCGTAACCAGCCATCTCGTACGTGTAATATCTGTGTTTTCTATTTTTGGTAATTTCTATTTTTGGTGTATGTTCGTTTCGGACAACTCGCTCGACACTTTTTTGGAATTCTGAACCTATTTGTTCTTGGAGTTTCTCCGTTTGGACGAGTTTCGATGATATTTTCATATTGAGTTATATTTTATCGCTTGTGTATTCGATTCTCGTAAAACTCGTTCGATTTCGTCATTTTCCTATTTCCATGAGTTCGTATGGTTGAGTGGGGCATGTTGTGAGTTTCGGATTGTTAATCCGACGTTGTATCGTGATTTTCGGACGTTTGGGCCATTTCGTAATTTTGGGACGTTTGTATCACAAGAGTTTGAAGTATATCTTTAGTCAGAGAGAGTTGTACATGAGACAGTGTAAGTGGTTGGAGCTAATTAAAGATTACGACCTCGAGATACTTTATCATCCGGGTAAGGCTAACGTAGTGGCCGATGTGTTGAGCCGAAAGCCGATGGCGCTACAGATGTTAGAGGTACTTACACCACATAGTGGGATCCAGCGAGATTTTATTTGTCAGAATATCGAGGTTTGGGTCCAGAGAGTTCAGGGTCAGTTATGTGCGTTAGAGATCACTTCGTCCTTGACTGATGATATCAAGGCGAAACAATATGATGATCCGTTTTTGGTCCAGTTGAGGGAGGATGTGAGGAAGGGGAAAGCCCCTGGATTTGTGGTTCAGGATGATGGAGTTTTGAGATTTCGCGGTAGATTATGTGTACCGAGTGTTATTGAGCTGAGACATAAGATCTTGAGTGAAGCTCATACTACACCTTACTCCATACATCCTGGTACGAGTAAAATATACAAGGATGTGAGGAGTAACTACTGGTGGAGTAATTTGAAGACAGACGTTAGCGAGTTTGTGTCGAGGTGTTTGACCTGTCAGCAGGTTAAGATCGAGCATCAGCGACCCGTGGGGATTTTACGACCACTTCCTATCCCGGAGTGGAAATGGGAGGATATTTCTATGGATTTCATTACCAGTATGCCTAAGACTCGGACTGGAATGAACATGATTTGGGTCGTTGTCGATCGACTAACCAAATCAGCTCATTTTCTGGGTATTAAGGACACTTGGGGGCCAGAGAGACTAGCGCGAGTATTTATTACGGAGATAGTGAGGTTGCATGGGACCCCTAAGAGTATTGTTTTGGATCGTGATGGCCGGTTTATATCACATTTTTGGCAGGCCGTTCATAGAGCTTTGGGGACCGAGTTAAGACTCAGTACATCCTACCACCCTCAGACAGACGGACATTCTGAACGGACGATACAGACGCTGGAGGATATGTTGCGAGCCTGTGCTTTAGATTGGAAGGATGATTGGGAGTCGCACTTGCCATTGATCAAATTCACGTACAACAATAGTTGGCACGCCTCGATCAAAATGGCACCATTTGAGGCATTGTATGGTAGGAAGTGCAGATCGCCGTTGTGTTGGGATGATACATCTGAGCTAATTGGCACCGAGCCTGATATGGTAGTTGAGACGAGAGAGAAGATTGCTTTGATTCGCGATAGGATGTTGACGGCTCAAAGTCGACAGAAGTCTTATGCTGATACACGTCGCCGGCCGTTGGAGTTTGAGGTGGGAGACCATGTGTTGCTTAAGGTGTCGCCGACACGGGGAGTTTACCGCTTCGGTCAGAAGGGTAAACTTAGTCCGAGATTTATTGGGCCATTCGAGGTTCTAGAGAGAGTTGGAGAGCTTGCATATCGGTTAGGCTTGCCGCCGTCCCTGAGCCACGTGCATAACGTATTTCATATTTCCCAGCTTAGGAAGTACGTACCGGACCCTAGCTATATTATTGATTTTGGAGAGATCGAGTTGGGGCCTGACGTTACCTTCGAGGAGAGGCCGATTCAGATCTTAGAGCGTCGGGTGAAGCAACTCAGGCACAAAACCATTCCTTTGGTTAAAGTGCAATGGTCGATGCATGGATCCGAGGAAGCCACGTGGGAGACGGAAGAGAGTATGAGGTCGAGATACCCCGAGTTATTTGCGTTGTAAGTTTCGGGACGAAACTTATTTTTAGGGGGAGAGAATGTAATATCCGTGTTTTCTATTTTTGGTAATTTCTATTTTTGGTGTATGTTCGTTTCGGACAACTCGCTCGACACTGTTTTGGAATTCTGAACCTATTTTGTTCTTGGAGTTTCTCCGTTTGGACGAGTTTCGATAATGTTTTTACGTATTTTCATCTTGAGTTATATTTTATCGCTTGTGTATTCGATTATCGTAAAACTCGTTCGATTTCGTCATTTTCCTATTTCCATGAGTTCGTATGGTTGAGTGGAGCATGTTGTGAGTTTTGGATTGTTAATATGACGTTGTATCGTGATTTTCGGACGTTTGGGCCGTTTTGTAATTTCCTATAAGTTTAGGGAATTTATTTCTTGTACGATTATGGTTGTGTACCTCGGACCGTTTCGGGTTATTGGATATTGTTTCTCGTTGCATGTAATTTTCCCGGACCGTTGGATCGGCATATCGTGTTTTGGTTTATCGTCTTTTTCCGTTTTGGTAGCGTCGTCGTTTTGGTAGCGTCATCTATATATATACATATATATATATCCCTCTATATATATATATACACATATATATATATACACATATATACATCCGTATAAATTCATACACTTCGACAACAATGATTTCACGTAGCTACAATTCGTATATCAAGGTACCTGCCTTGGTAATCTCTCACGAATACTTCGGAAAATACGGTTGATTGGAGAAATCCGGAACTTTAATGAAAACGGCGATCGGAAAGGCTCAACACCAGATTTTTGTAGGGAATTCGTCCCTAATATCCTATCATCAAATAAACAACAAATCACATGAGGAAAAACATCGCAAAACAACCAAATTTCTCTCTGGGGCATTTTCCCGGACACCTTGAAGGCGTCAAACGAAAGTTCATATAAACGACGAATCGGAAATGATAAAACCGTGGAGAGATGATGAAAATGATAGAACACGACTCAATCTTCAATTACCCAACAGAAATATGAGTTAAAACGATCAAATCGGACAAAGTCAACTAAAATCCCCAAAACTAGATTTTAGGAAATCATACCTTGATTCGATCGATCGGAGCAAGTTATGGAAGGATTAATCGATGATATGGACTCACTAATCTCGTGGATTTATAATGGAACAACATGTTCTCGTGTTCTCCAAGCTCCAGCCACGGAAAGAGAAGAAAAAGGAATAGAAAAATGGGTGTAAACCCGACTGTCCTGTCATATTTATACCCGTGCAGGACACGGCGCAACAAACGGCCCAGTCCAGCGCCGTGTCTACTGCCGTGTTGCGGGTCAGTGCGCGACCTGACCGACATGGCGCAACACCCGGCGCAAGACACCTGCGCGTGTGTCTCGGCCGTGTCCGACCCGGCGCAAATCTTGCGCGGGTTCTCGGCCGTGTCTCGGCAGGCCTGCTAGTCCTAGCCGACCCGGCGCAGGTCACGACGCTCGGCAGCGCCGTTTTCACCGCCGTTTCGTACAGGTCCGGCCAGCGAAGCTCCGGTTGAAAAACGATTCCGGCACAATCCGAAAATTACGATAGGACCACGACAACGATCCGGAAGAAGACGAAAAATAATAAAACAGGACATACGATTGGCTCGACTCACACAGTGATAAGTCGTACCCGACGAATATCACAACACAGTACATCACGCCGTACCAAGAAGTCGTCCGCAGAACAAAATGACCGGTACAACCGGCAAAATTCGAAAATAACCGGAACAAAAATCTCGAGTATTACATTCTACCCCCCTTAAAATAAGTTTCGTCCCGAAAATTAAAGTACGGAGCGGTGGAACAATCAAGCAAAAGTAATTACGTGCTCAGCCCCAAAACATCACGAGCAAAGCGCGAATGTAAGGTTCCAGAAGTACGATGAACTGACCTAGCAAGTACAAGGCAGTTTAAAATGGTCGAAAGGTTCACAGATGAATTACCAACAATGAAAGTCATCCCATACCGAAAATACTAAGAAGAGTACGGGTAATACATTCCCCCGTCTAAGAGGACATTTCAATCTCGACACTTAGAACCATAAGAGTTGGAAATATAAAGCAATGAAATAAAAGCGATCAAGTCACGATTGTTGAAAAAGACAGCGTAAAATCTTCATCCTGCTGTGCTAGGCTCTCCAGAAGGAGACATAGGGTTTTGGGGCACTCCCCGGTCGTTCGCTCTGCTTGCCGAAAGGGCAGCATTCCTTGCCAATTCGGAAACTCTCTCGCAGTGTTTCTCCCGGTGACCTTCACACCCGCACTGGTAACAAGTCAAGAGTGGAGAGGGACAATTTGCACGTACGTGTCCCTGACAGTTACAGTTGAAGCATCTTCTCTTCTTACCGCGAGTCACCGATGCTGGTTTGGATTTCCAGCGTTCACTCCCAACCGCGAAGATGATGCTTTCGAACGACGTGAGGGTTTGGGAGCCTTAGTCTCTTCGCCGCCCAGAAACTTTCCAAATTTCCTCGGTTTCTTTGTCTCGCTCATGGACTCGATCACTGAGGAGATTTCATAGGATATCGTTTGATCTTGGTACTCCTTCACTATAGCATGGATAGTTGTCGTATGAACCACCTCGCTGCTTCCACTTCCACCATCCCGTCTACATCCACCAAGGCTCGACATACTAATACAGATAGTACCGTTCAACATTATCAAATAATCAGTCGTACAGTATACCACAACTATCAACACAAGGTTTAATTAACATCTTTAGAATAACGGTAATATCGTAAGGCACAATGTTTTCTGAAGTCGATTTCGAGCCCTTCGACTAGGACGATCATTATATGCATACACTTACTGAAAACAACTTTTTGAAAAAGAGGGCGAGTCACGTTACACCCAAAACTTGTAAACACTATCCTTTATTTTGGAAGAGGAAGTTTATACATCGACTTTTAAAAATTATTTTCGAATAATGTATAAAAGAAATTTTGTTATGAATCGTAACTAATTTGAAATATTTCAAAAGTGTTGAGTTCCAAATACCACAATTTGAAAATCATTCCTCTTCCACCGAAGTGCTTAATCGAAAGGATTTTTCACCGAGGTATGTGACCATTTGACTTGACGTCATTAAGTCATGGGTTTTTTCACAATGTTAGAAAACTTTAAAGCACCACTTTAAAATGTTCGTGATATTACAGCGCCGTGGGCCCCGCGCCGGAACCCACTAGGCTAAAAACCATTTTCAAAAACATTCGAAAACGCCAAAAAGGCCGATGACGGTAATATTTCAAAAATTCACAAGTCATTAATAAAATATCAAATGCCGTCATAAGAATATCGCCAAAACGATCAAGGCCAAAATGCCAAAAACTCGGTTTAGGGAATTGGTTTACGAAATAAAAATTCAGTTTGCAAGATGCCAAAATTCATTTCAAAATACTCACGCAGTGGATAAAATTAACACTCAAAGATTTATTCTACTGAAATGCAGAAACCGATAAGTATGCTCGACTTCCGAAACATACTCTACAACCATTTCACTCGGACCGTATACGCATGTTACATCCTAAAACAATAACATCACAAACAAATTCCAACCTCTTGTTCACATTAAACACATTAGCATAATATAATCAAATACGTATATAAGGGAACTTACGATCGGGAGGCTTACCATCACGGATTGCCGGGAGATGATGTCGGAACCACGATACTAATCACAACTCTGATGCGCGCGACTTACACAAGACAAGGACTTCACCCAACGGCCTAGGTTTTTCGCAAACTTAAGCTCCGATACCATAATTGTAACACCCCCAGAATACGTCCAGAAATGTTACCCGCCGTAGGCCCTTCTCACAAAGATCTACCAGGCTAAACTCCACTAGACTACACAATGATTGACCGACCAGGGTCAATTAAAATACAACGCAAACCGACAAGGTCATTAAACAGTTCAGAAACTAATGAATTTTACATCTCAATGACAAAAATAAACTTTCACACAAAAAGGGATGACAACTCCATTCAATAAATGAAAACTACACCCGTGCAAGGGTGAATACTCAACCAAATGGGAAAATACCGACCAAGAAAAAAAACTCTGACTCTTGTGTGATTAGCATCGTCGTCTTCCATCTCCTTCCAAGCTAATCTCGTGACTGCTCCCGAGCTGCCAAAACCTGAGTGCATAACAGGCACCCACCCCCCGAAAACTCAGGGTTTAGCAAACTGGAATTTTGCTAGTGCAAGTACATAATATACAAGATATACGAACAATAACAACACAAAACTCAACAGTCGTGAAGCCTTATCACAAACCACACATTCCAATAGTCAACGTAGAATAGCATCACATATATAAGGTGAAAGAAAATCACATTGTCATATTCTCTTTATGGAAGACAACACCGATGAACTTTAAACGAGCCCAAGGAGTCAGAAAAATCCCTTTTTTGTAAAAGGAAAAGTATTTTGATAAGATAGTTTGCAAACGTTATTATTGACTCGGGCCGTCTTGGGATTTTGAAAATCGAATGGGAACACTTTTGGAAATAATTTCAAAAGCTCTCGGGTCCTTGACCCAACATATGGAAAACAATTACACGAAAACCATGTCAATGTTATTTGGGGTCCTCGACCCAATTTATAGAACACTGTCACAAACGAAATCACTACAACATCTCACAGGGTTCTCAACCCAATCCAAATAACACCATCACGAGGTCAATCATCTCAACATTTCACAGGGTCCTCGACCCAATACACAGAATAGCACCACAATACAATCAAAGGCACAATCTCCCATTCGACATATCTTGCTCAAGACCCCCAATTAATTAACCCTCGGAGATTTCGTCAAACCTCCTTGGTTAATTAACCCTGATACCAACGCTTTAAAAACAAGTTGAAACAAACTTTCAAAAACACGAATCGCGGTCTATATCAAGACAAACATTTAAAAGTGAGTTGGAAGAATTCGAGATACGAACATCGTTCGGTAACGGGGTCTTAGCTATCACTCAAATACCCGTAACCAATAAGCCTGCCAAGCGCCTCCCTTGCGCACCTGTGCACCGGCGTTCACTCCACTATGTTGGCCGCTCCTTGAACATGTCACCGCGCCGGCGATCACTCCCGCAAGAGCCGCCCCTTGCGCGCGCATTAGGTAACACCGGTGTTCACCACCCATATGGAGCCGCACATTGCAGCATACACCAGGCCAGAGTGCACGCCCCGCCCTCAGAGGTTCCCCGATACGACGTTTATCACAACAAGTATCCACATTGTTCCAAACATCAAGCACACAGACAAACGTTACAACAATTATCCACTCAGTGCACCAATTCACACAAATTATCCATCAGTCCATAATCACACCGATAAACAGTATCACGCACGTTATCAATCAAAACTCAATCACAATTAAGACTTCAGGCATAGCCAACCAACGCCGCACATATGTCTCTATATTGCCACTCAACCGAGTACATATATATATGAACTTACTATATTATATCTATAAGTATAGTTCATCCTTCAATCCAAGTTGAGTACGTCAACAAGTGTTAGTATTCATCCCCCGGCATTCACCGACATAAGCATATATATCAATATACGTATACACATACATATATTTAACATATAAATATATATAAATCTCTCTCTCTCTCTCTCTCTCTCTCTCTCTCTCTATATATATATATATATATATATATATATATATATATATACGTATATACATCCGTATAAATTCATACACTTCGACAACAATGATTTCACGTAGCTACAATTCGTATATCAAGGTACTTGCCTTGGTAATCTCTAACGAATACTTCGGAAAATACGGTTGATTGGAGAAATCCGGAACTCCAATGAAAACTGCGATCGGAAAGGCTCAACACCAGATTTTTGTAGGGAATTCGTCCCTAATATCCTATCATCAAATAAACAACAAATCACGCGAGGAAAAACATCGCAAAACGACCAAATTTCTCTCTGCGGCATTTTCCCAGACACCTTGAAGGCGTCAAACGAAAGTTCATATAAACGACGAATCGGAAATGATAAAACTATGGAAAGATGATGAAAATGATAGAACACAACTCAATCTTCGATTACCCAACAGAAATATGAGTTAAAACGATCAAATCGGACAAAGTCAACTAAAATCCCCAAAACTAGATTTTAGGAAATCATACCTTGATTCGATCGATCGGAGAAATTTATGGAAGGATTAATCGATGATATGGACTCACGAATCTCGTGGATTTATAGTGGAACAACATGCCCTCGTGTTCTCCAAGCTCCAGCCACGGAAAGAGAAGAAAAAAGAATAGAAAAATGGATGTAAACCCGACTGTCCTGTCATATTTATACCCGTGCAGGACACGGCGCAACAAACGGCCCAGTCCAGCACCGTGTCTACCGCCGTGTTGCGGGTCAGTGCGCGACCTGACCGACACGGCGCAACACCCGGCGCAAATCTTGCGCGGGTTCTCGGCCGTGTCTCGGCAGGCTTGCTAGTCCTGGCCGACCCGGCGCAGGACATGACGCTCGGCAGCGCCGTTTTCACCGCCGTTTCGTACAGGTCCGGCCGCGAAGCTCCGGTTGAAAAACGATTCCGGCACAATCCGAAAATTACGATAGGACCACAACAACGATCCGAAAGAAGACGAAAAATAATAAAACAGGACATACGATTGGCTCAACTCACACAGTGATAAGTCGTACCCGACGAATATCACAACACGGTACATCACGCCGTACCAAGAAGTCGTCCGCAAAACAAAATGACTGGTACAACCGGCAAAATTCGAAAATAACCGGAACAAAAATCTCGGGTATTACATTCTACCCCCTTAAAATAAGTTTCGCCCCGAAACTTAAAGTAAGGAGCGGTGGAACAATCAAGCAAAAGTAATTACGTGCTCAGCCCCAAAACATCACGAGCAAAGCGCGAATGTAAGGTTCCAGAAGTACGATGAACTGACCTAGCAAGTACAAGGCAGTTTAAAATGGTTGAAAGGTTCACAGATGAATTACCAACAATGAAAGTCATCCCATACCGAAAATACTAAGAAGAGTACGGGTAATACATTCCCCCGTATAAGAGGACATTTCAATCTCGACACTTAGAACCATAAGAGTTGGAAATATAAAGCAATGAAATAAAAGCGATCATGTCACGATTGTTGAAAAAGACATAGCGTAAAATCTTCATCCTGCTGTGCTAGGCTCTCCAGAAGGAGACATAGGGTTTTGGGGCACTCCCCAGTCGTTCGCTCTGCTTGCCGAAAGGGCAGCATTCCTTGCCAATTCGGAAACTCTCTCGCAGTGTTTCTCCCGGTGACCTTCACACCCGCACTGGTAACAAGTCAAGAGTGGAGAGGGACAATTTGCACGTACGTGTCCGTGACAGTTACAGTTGAAGCATCTTCTCTTCTTACCGCGAGTCACCGATGCTGGTTTGGATTTCCAGCATTCACTCCCGACCGCGAAGATGATGCTTTCGAATGACGTGAGGGTTTGGGAGCCTTAGTCTCTTCGCCGCCTAGAAACTTTCCATATTTCCTCGGTTTCTTTGTCTCGCTCGTGGGCTCGATCACTAAGGATATTTCATAGGATATCGTTTGATCTTGGTACTCCTTCACTATAGCATGGATAGTTGTCGTATGAACCACCTCGTTGCTTCCACTTCCACCATCCCGTCTACATCCGCCAAGGCTCGACATACTAATACAGATAGTACCGTTCAACATTATCAAATAACCAGTCGTACAGTATACCACAACTATCAACACAAGGTTTAGTTAACATCTTTAGAATAACGGTAATATCGTAAGGCACAATGTTTTCTGAAGTCGATTTCGAGCCCTTCGACTAGGACAATCATTATATGCATACACTTAATGAAAACAACTTTTTGAAAAAGTGGGAGAGTCGCGTTACACCCAAAACTTGTAAACACTATCCTTTATTTTGGAAGAGGAAGTTTATACATCGACTTTTAAAAATTATTTTCGAATAATATATAAAAGAAATTTTGTTATGAATCGTAACTAATTTGAAATATTTCAAAAGTGTTGAGTTCCAAATACCACAATTTGAAAATCTTTCCTCTTCCACCGAAGTGCTTAATCGAAAGGATTTTTCACCGAGGTATGTGACCATTTGACTTGACGTCATTAAGTCATGGGTTTTTTCACAATGTTAGAAAACTTTAAAGCACCACTTTAAAATGTTCGTGATATTACAGCGCCGTGGGCCCCGCGCCGGAACCCACTAGGCTAAAAACCATTTTCAAAAACATTCGAAAACGCCAAAAAGGCCGATGACGGTAATATTTCAAAAATTCACAAGTCATTAATAAAATATCAAACGTCGTCATAAGAATATCGCCAAAACGATCAAGGCCAAAATGCCAAAAACTCGGTTTAGGGAATTGGTTTACGAAATAAAAATTCAGTTTGCAAGATGCCAAAAGCCATTTCAAAATACTCACGCAGTGGATAAAATTAACACTCAAAGATTTATTCTACTGAAATGCAGAAACCGATAAGTATGCTCGACTTCCGAAACATACTCTATAACCATTTCACTCGGACCGTATACGCATGTTACATCCTAAAACAATAACATCACAAACAAATTCCATCCCCTTGTTCACATTAAACACATTAGCACAATATAATCAAATACGTATATAAGGGAACTTACGATCGGGAGGCTTACCATCACGGATTGCCGGGAGATGATGTCGGAACCACGATACTAATCACAACTCTGATGCGCGCGACTTACACAAGACAAGGACTTGACCCAACGGCCTAGGTTTTTTACAAACCTAAGCTCCGATACAATAATTGTAACACCCCCAGAATACGTCCGGAAATGTTACCCGCCGTAGGCCCTTCTCACAAAGATCTACCAGGCTAAACTCCACTAGACTACACAATGATTGACCGACCAGGGTCAATTAAAATACAACGCAGACCGACAAGGTCATTAAACAGTTCAGAAACTAATGAATTTTACATCTCAATGACAAAAATAAACTTTCACACAAAAAGGGATGACAAATCCATTCAATAAATGAAAACTACACCCGTGCAAGGGTGAATACTCAACCAAATGGGAAAATACCGACCAAGAAAAAGACTCGGACTCTTGTGTGATTAGCATCGTCGTCTTCCATCTCCTTCCAAGCCAATCCCGTGACTGCTCCCGAGCTGCCAAAACCTGAGTGCATAACAGTCACCCACCCTCCTAAAACTCAGGGGATGGCAAACTGGAATTTTGCTAGTGCAAGTACATAATATACAAGATATACGAACAATAACAACATAAAACTCAACAGTCGTGAAGCCTTAACACAAACCACACATTCCCATAGTCAACGTAGAATAGCATCACATACACAAGGTGAAAGAAAATCACATTGTCATATTCTCTTTACGGAACACAACACCGATGAACTTTAAACGAGCCCAAGGAGTCAGAAAAATCCCTTTTTTGTAAAAGGAAAAGTATTTTGATAAGATAGTTTGCAAACGTTATTATTGACTCGGGCCGTCTTGGGGTTTTGAAAATCGAATGGGAACACTTTTGGAAATAATTTCAAAAGCTCTCGGGTCCTTGACCCAACATATGGAAAACAATTACACGAAAACCATGTCAATGTTATTTGGGGTCCTCGACCCAATTTATAGAACACTGTCACAAACGAAATCACTACAACATCTCACAGGGTTCTCAACCCAATCCAAATAACACCATCACGAGGTCAATCATCTCAACATTTCACAGGGTCCTCGACCCAATACACAGAATAGCACCACAATACAATCAAAGGCACAATCTCTCATTCGACATATCCTGCTCAAGACCCCCGATTAATTAACCCTCGGAGATTTCGTCAAACCTCCTTGGTTAATTAACCCTGGTACCAACGCTTTAAAAACAAGTTGAAACAAACTTTCAAAAACACGAATCGCGGTCTATATCAAGACAAACATTTAAAAGTGAGTTGCAAGAATTCGAGATACGAACATCGTTCGGTAACGGGGTCTTAGCTATCACTCAAATACCCGTAACCAATAACCCTGCCAGGCGCCTCCCTTGCGCACCTGTGCACCGGCGTTCACTCCAATATGTTGGCCGCTCCTTGAACATGTCACCGCGCCGGTGATCACTCCCGCAAGAGCCGCCCCTTGCGCGCGCATTAGGTAACACCGGTGTTCACCACCCATATGGAGCCGCACATTGCAGCATACACCAGGCCAGAGTGCGCGCCCCGCCCTCAGAGGTTCCCCGATATGATGTTTATCACAACAAGTATCCACATTGTTCCAAACATCAAGCACACAGACAAACGTTACAACAATTATCCACTCAGTGCACCAATTCACACAAATTATCCATCAACCCATAATCACACAGATAAACAGTATCACGCACGTTATCAATCAAAACTCAATCACAATTAAGCCTTCAGGCATAGCCAACCAACGCCGCACATATGTCTCTATATTGCCACTCAACCGAGTACATATATATATATATATGAACTTACTATATTATATCTATAAGTATAGTTCATCCTTCAATCCAAGTTGAGTACGTCAACTAGTGTTAGTATTCATCCCCCGGCATTCACCGACATAAGCATATATATCAATATACGTATACACATACATATATTTAACATATAAATATATATAAATCTATGTATATATATATATATCCCTCTCTCTCTCTCTCTATATATATATATATATATATATATATATATACACATATACACGTTAACTTCAAGCCGGCAGAGGATGTTATCACCAAGCAGCATGGGTTCGCATTCCAGCAGTGGCGAAGCTAGAAGTTTTTCGGTGGGGGGTCGGGATCTAAATTTTTTTTTTCCTAAAGCTATTTTTCGGGTAATACCGAAATTTTGGGGGGTCGAAACCGAATATACCGAAATTTTTCTACACGAAAACTATATACCCCCTACATCGCAAAAATTAGGGTGGGCCCCCGCCCCTTAATAGCTGCGCCACTATTAAATTCATACACTTCGACAACAATGATTTCACGTAGCTACAATTCGTATATCAAGGTACTTGCCTTGGTAATCTCTCACGAATACTTCGGAAAATACGGTTGATTGGAGAATTCCGGAACTCCAATGAAAACGGCGATCGGAAAGGCTCAACACCAGATTTTTGTAGGGAATTCGTCCCTAATATCCTATCATCAAATAAACAACAAATCACACGAGGAAAAACATCGCAAAACGACCAAATTTCTCTCTGTGGCATTTTCCCGGACACCTTGAAGGCGTCAAACGAAAGTTCATATAAACGACGAATCGGAAATGATAAAACCATGGAAAGATGATGAAAATGATAGAACACAACTCAATCTTCGATTACCCAACAGAAATATGAGTTAAAACGATCAAATCGGACAAAGTCAACTAAAATCCCCAAAACTAGATTTTAGGAAATCATACCTTGATTCGATCGATCGGAACAAGTTATGGAAGGATTAATCGATGATATGGACTCACTTATCTCGTGGATTTATAGTGGAACAACATGCCCTCGTGTTCTCCAAGCTCCAGCCGTAGAAAGAGAAGAAAAAGGAATAGAAAAATGGGTGTAAACCCGACTGTCCTGTCATATTTATACCCGTGCAGGACACGGCGCAACAAACGGCCCAGTCCAGCGCCGTGTCTACCGCCGTGTTGCGGGTCAGTGCGCGACCTGACCGACCCGGCGCAACACCCGGCGCAAGACACCTGCACGTGTGTCTCGACCGTGTCCGACACGGCGCAACACCCGGCGCAAATCTTGCGCGGGTTCTCGGCCGTGTCTCGACAGGCCTGCTAGTCCTGGCCGACCCGGCACAGGACACGATGCTCGGCAGCGCCGTTTTCACCTCCATTCCGTACAGGTCCGGCCAGCGAAGCTCCGGTTGAAAAACGATTCCGGCACAATCTGAAAATTATGATAGGACCACAACAACGATCCGGAAGAAGACGAAAAATAATAAAATAGGACATACGATTGGCTCGACTCACACAGTGATAAGTCGTACCCGAAGAATATCACAACACGGTACATCACGCCGTACCAAGAAGTCGTCCGCAGAACAAAATGACCGGTACAACCGGCAAAATTTGAAAATAACCGGAACAAAAATCTCGGGTATTACATTCTACCCCCCTTAAAATAAGTTTCGTCCCGAAACTTAAAGTAAGGGGCGGTGGAACAATCAAGCAAAAGTAATTACATGCTCAGCCCCAAAACATCACGAGCAAAGCGCGAATGTAAGGTTCCAGAAGTACGATGAACTGACCTAGCAAGTACAAGGCAGTTTAAAATGGTCGAAAGGTTCACAGATGAATTACCAACAATGAAAGTCATCCCATACCGAAAATACTAAGAAGAGTACGGGTAATACATTCCCCCGTCTAAGAGGACATTTCAATCTCGACACTTAGAACCATAAGAGTTGGAAATATAAAGCAATGAAATAAAAGTGATCAAGTCACGATTGTTGAAAAAGACATAGCGTAAAATCTTCATCCTACTGTGCTAGGCTCTCCAGAAGGAGACATAGGGTTTTGGGACACTCCCCGGTCGTTCGCTATGCTTGCCGAAAGGGCAGCATATCTTGCCAATTCGGAAACTCTCTCGCAGTGTTTCTCCCGGTGACCTTCACACCCGCACTGGTAACAAGTCAAGAGTGGAGAGGGACAATTTGCACGTACGTGTCCATGACAGTTACAGTTGAAGCATCTTCTCTTCTTACCGCGAGTCATCGATGCTGGTTTGGATTTCCAGCGTTCACTCCCGACCGCAAAGATGATGCTTTCGAACGACGTGTGGGTTTGGGAGCCTTAGTCTCTTCGCCGCCCAGAAACTTTCCAGATTTCCTCGGTTTCTTTGTCTCGCTCGTGGGCTCGATCACTGAGTAGATTTCATAGGATATCGTTTGATCTTGGTACTCCTTCACTATAGCATGGATAATGTTGTTGCCCGAAATGTTATCCGAAGATAGATATTGCTGGAATGATCGAGCAATAGCAAATTGCGAGAGCACGTCCGTGGGGGTGTGAATAAACACAAGATTTTCCGGGTATGTTAGGCCCGGGCTTGAATGCTCTTGCGAGATGTTATTAATATGAATACGTTTGAGTACACATATCAATGTAAGAATGCGATTACAATGAGTGTAAAAGATCCTAGTTATCTAGCTCTTGAGCGAAGCTTTGTGTGTTCTTGTTCTCGTTTCTGCCGACCGTATTAGGATTAAGAGGTTCCGAGAGTGAGAGATGAACAGATGTCCGAAGTGTATAGCGTTGCCAAGAATGAGAAAGCCAAGTTATGAGCTGAAAAAGCCAAGCCTCCGTCCGAGTGTAGGATGCCTTCTATTTATAGGAGCTGAGATGCCCTTTTTCTGACGGGCGATCGCCTTTCTTGCAATATAATAAGGGGCGATCGTCTTTCTGCACATGGGCTGTCTGCCTTGAAGTCCGCGGCTGCTGCTGGCAGCCAGCTGTGCGGTCCAATGAGGAGCCTGCACGCGTCCTGAGTCGCTCTCCTGGGTGGTCCCACTTGCACCTTTCAGCGGGTCTGTCGGTAGGTGAGTAGATGCTTGACAGGCTGTGGTCAACGATCCATATCTTGCGGCGCTTTTTCCGGATATGCATGTGGGACTCTGTATGAGCTTTGTCCTTCGCCGACTAGACATGCCGGCTTTGCGTGGCAAGAGGCGGTCGTCATTGGCGGGCCCCAGGGGTCGATCGCCAAGTGCCAAGAGACGATCGCCTTGGATGTCGATCGCTCGGCACTGGGACTTGACCTGGGATCCTCGATCGGCCAATCCGCCTTGATCTTATTTGGCTCTGGCTCGGTCGCCCGGTCTCTGTGTTGATCTCCTGTTGAGAAGTATAAATCTCGACACAACAATTGCCCCCCCAGCTTGCTCCGATGTTGAAGACATGGGGTGAGGTGGTTCTTGCTGGCGATCTTGTAGGATGAAGACGGGCGACCCGTCCAGCGGACTTTGGTCTCAGACTTTTGGTGATCTGGTCGATTGGCGAGCTATCTTCGGTCTTGTACCTGCAATAAATAATTTTGGCCGATCCCTCGTAGAAAGCTGATTGTTTCGTCGCTGAGGAACCATGCACAGTCGCGGGGTTCGATGGACCGACCCCCATGACCGTGTCTTATGCGCGAACGACATTATCTGTCTCGTGACTCATTTTATTGGTAGGGTCCTCCGAAGGCTGCGCCTCGCCTCGTATTTAAACGAAGGGCATGCGGTCTCGGTCTGAGGAGTCCTTACGCGGGGCGTCGTCGGATTAATCAACTCCACGTCCGCGGCTTGTTAGCTCTGCTTCTACCTCGGGCCGCCATTAAGATGGCATCCCTCGACGGTATACGTTGAGACGGGGGTAGGGACGCGTCGCATTGTCCGAGAGGACCCACCACGTTAAGTGATGGACCTCCGGGGGCGGGCGAACGTGTCCACAGATTAATTTTGGAGGGCCCTCAGACTACGCCGACCTCGTATTTAAACGAAGGGCGGGCGATCGTGGCCCAAAGGGACCATGCATGGCCGAAGCAGTCGGTTCCATCGACCACCAGGACCATGGCTGCACTCTTCTACCTCGGATCGTCATGTTAGATGCCGACCCTTGACGGTATACGTTGTGCGGTGGAGGCGATCTCGTGCCTTAGCCCATCATGTTAGATGATGAACTGTATATGGCGAGCGAGTCCTCCGTTGTTGGAGATGTTTCTTGTTTCTGGCGATCGGGTTGGAAGACTGATGATCGTCGTTCGGTCGCCGATCGCGTTGCTCACAGGTTATAAAGTAGCCTTTGCCTGGCGAGAAAGTCTGCAGCTTTGGCGCGGAAGATCGCGTAAGTCGGGGGAAGGTCCTTCGTAAGATGCCTGAACATAGGAGAAAGACCATGGAATCCCCCTAGGACCGAGTATAGGGCGATCTCGTCGCTTACGGGCTCGCCGTTGAGGATTATCTCGTCTACCCGATCGATGTATTCTGCGTCCGACTCTTCTTCCCCTTGCCTGATCTGCATCATGCGATGGGGACCCTCCGGACGAGCGACCTTGGCGGTGAAGTAAGCTGTGAAGTTGTTCGCCAGTTGTTCAAAGGAACTGATGGATCGTGGTGGCAGTGAGACGTACCACCTATGGGCCAGGTCGCCCAGTGTCAGCGGGAACATTCGGCACCTGGTTGCGTCTGATGCCCCACACCCGGTCATATAGATTCGGAACTTGCTCAGGTGAGTTTCGGGGTCCGATCTCCCCTCATACAAAGGTGTTTGCGGAGGAGCGATCCTACGCTGCACGGGGGCGAGCTCGATGTGGACCGCGAGTGGCTCGCTCGGTCCAGTGATCCTGTTTTTGGCGCCTGCCCCAGTTTCTAGGAGCGCCTTCATGTCGTCGAGCTGGCGTTGCATTGCGGCCATCGCTGTAGCATGGTCGCTCGTGACTTGGCTTCCGGAGCGGGAGCCGAGGCGATCGTGTACCGATCTCCTGACTCCGCGGTCGCCGGTCTCGGCTCTTCGACGAGGGGCCAGATGGTCGGCCTGTCTTCTTGGAGTTGGGTAGGCTGAGCTCCTGGTGATGGATTCAGGCTCCATCGTCTCATGGCTGGGACCGGAATGCCCCGGTCGCCATGATGGGTCGCTCCCTAGGTGGCTGAAGACGGAGGTGTCCCGCCTTGCGAGCGCCTTTTCTTGCGAATTGGGGCCTCCTGGCGATCGCTCGACCACTATCCCCTTGAACTTACGTTTGCTCATGCGGCGGATGGCCGAGGGGGTTATAGCGGGCGGCGCGTCGAAAGCTCTCCGTCGCTCCTGTAGGACGGCCATGGCCTCTTCGATCTGTTCCGCGGTTTGGAACTGATCGAGCGAGAGACTTGGGCCGTACCTCGGGGGCGGGATCGAGAGTTTCGGGTCGCCGTGGCCACCCTCAGCCATAGGCCGGGGCTCGGATTGAGACGGTATGTGGCGTCCTGCGGATCGGCCAGCGACTTTCTTCGATGTGGAAGCAGAAGTCATGATTCTGAAAGCTTTCTTTGAAGTGCAGTGAGTGTCACTTCAAGTATATGCCCTGAGAATAGTGAGTGTTCTTCGGGACGGTAGGAATAAAAATGAAGGTTAAGATGCCCCTTCTTCTAGCACCAATTGTTGTTGCCCGAAATATCATCCGAAGATAGA
Source organism: Orobanche coerulescens (assembly GCA_033398695.1). Taxonomy (NCBI): domain Eukaryota; kingdom Viridiplantae; phylum Streptophyta; class Magnoliopsida; order Lamiales; family Orobanchaceae; genus Orobanche; species Orobanche coerulescens. Next base: position 13,132,916 of record CM065809.1, read on the forward strand.
TATTGCTGGAATGATCGAGCAACAGCAAATTGCGAGAGCACGTCCGTGGGGGTGTGAATAAACACAAGATTTCCCGGGTTTGTTAGGCCCGGGCTTGAATGCTCTCGCGAGATGTTATTAATAAGAATACGTTTGAGTACACATATCAATGTAAGAATGCGATTACAATGAGTCTAAAAGATCCTAGTTATCTAGCTCTTGAGCGAAGCTTTGTGTGTTCTTGTTCTCGTTTCTGCCGACCGTCTTAGGATTAAGAGGTTCCGAGAGTGAGAGATGAATAGATGTCCGAAGTGTATAGCGTTGCCAAGAATGAGAAAGCCAAGTTATGAGCTGAAAAAGCCAAGCCTCCGTCCGAGTGTAGGATGCCTTCTATTTATAGGAGCTGAGATGCCCTTTTTCTGACGGGCGATCGCCTTTCTTGTAATATAATAAGGGGCGATCGTCTTACTGCACATGGGCTGTCTGCCTTGAAGTCCGCGGCTGCTGCTGGCAGCCAGCTGTGCGGTCCAATGAGGAGCCTGCACGCGTCCTGAGTCGCTGTCCCGGGTGGTCCCACTTGCACCTTCGGCGGGTCTATCGGTAGGTGAGTAGATGCTTGACAGGCTGTGGTCAACGATCCATGTCTTGCGGCGCTTTTTCCGGATATGCATGTGGGACTCTGTATGAGCTTCGTCCTTCGCCGACTAGACATACCGGCTTTGCGTGGCAAGAGGCGGTCGTCATTGGCGGGCCCCAGGGGTCGATCGCCAAGTGCCAAGATACGATCGCCTTAGATGTCGATCGCTCGGCACTGGACTTGACCTAGGATCCTCGATCGGCCAATCCGCCTTGATATTATTTGGCTCTGTCTCGGTCGCCCGGTCTCTGTGTCGATCGCCTGTTGAGAAGTATAAATCTCGACACAACAGATAGTTGTCGTATGAAACACCTCGCTGCTTCCACTTCCACCATCCCGTCTACATCCGCCAAGGCTCGACATACTATTACAGATAGTACCGTTCAGCATTATCAAATAATCAGTCGTACAGTATACCACAACTATCAATGTAACACCCCCAATCCGCTCAGGGATATTACACGCCGTAGAACCTTTCCTCAAGGATCTACTAGGCTGGTAACAACATATAACAACTCAACCATGCCTTTAAGGCTAAAATGACTCAGTAGACCGATTTTATCTTTCAATAAATACATACAACTCAAATACAACTCATGCCCACGCAGGGGTCAAAACACCACACCCGTACAACGGGAAAAATATAGCAGCGGAAAATAAAGTACAACTGAACCAATAAACAATGTACGGTTCCTCATGTGATTAGTATCGATCATCTTTCATCATCCTTCATGCCGACCCTGTATTATGCTCCAAAACCTGAATGCAAAAATAGACATCCACCCCCCGAATACTCGGGGGTTAGCAAAACTCCACTGTTTTGCTAGTGCAAGTACAAGTGTAAAAATACGAGTCATACAATTCACATTCCACGAACGATAATAATTCGGAATCCTCAAAGATTCAAATACAACAGGATGAACACTTCCCGAGGCAAGAGTTTGAGTAAAGACTTCCCAAAATTTCAAGATCAAAATATCAAGGGAAACAATTTATAAAATGATTTGAAATACCATCAGGAGTTTTAATAGAAAACAATTTAGGATTATCAAATCCCACTTTTCAAAACCCAAAAGACGAAAGGGGTCACCGCCCCAAAGGTTTACTTTCCGTAAAATAATCTTTACCAAACTGTTGGGATTTTAGCCCCAAATCCGTCAAATGACCTTTACAAAACCATTGGGATTTTAGCCCCAAATCTCATCAACTCACAGTACACGAGAACGACAACAAGGTTCGTCTTCCAACATCAAAATCCACAATTAAAGGATTTAACACAAACAACAAAATACTCTAGTGCCATCCTAGCCAAGTAAGCCAAACGAACACTTACCTCTTACACACTTAGTCGATGCATGCAATCATGAAAACCATTCAAAAGCACTCATTTCCGGAAATGCCAATATCGAAACACATTTGCAAAATGCACCACAATTAACCGCGGATCCACCCCTCCGTGGACCCCTACCGAGACCCCGTCGGATCTAACCCATAATGGTTAAAAGCAAGCTCGCGGATCTACCCCTCTGTGGACCCCTACCGAGACCCCGTCGGATCTAACCCATAGTGAGCATACACACACACACGTTACTCATGAAATACTAATATGCTAAGAATGTAAGTTCATTAAGAATACTCACTAGAGATGGCCACTAACTCGACACCATTATCAAACTCTTCAAAATATAATAACAAGATTAAATACGGAATACACGATTCCATAACTTTAAACAACAGGGGGTATCATCAAAGCCTTCAACGTTCAAAACAATCAAACCATAATCTTATGCGCGAACGACATTATCTGTCTCGTGACTCATTTTATTGGTAGGGTCCTCCGAAGGCTGCGCCTCGCCTCGTATTTAAACGAAGGGCGTGCGGTCTCGGTCTGGAGGAGTCCTTACGCGGGGCGTCGTCGGATTAATCAACTCCACGTCCGTGGCTTGTTAGCTATGCTTCTACCTCGGGCCGCCATTAAGATGGCGTCCCTCGATGGTATACGTTGAGACGGGGCTAGAGACGCATCGCATTGTCCGAGAGGACCCACCACGTTAAGTGATGGACCTCCGAGGGCAGGCGAACGTGTCCACAGATTAATTTTGGAGGGCCCTCAGACTACGCCGGCCTCGTATTTAAACGAAGGGCGGGCGATCGTGGCCCAAAGGGACCTTGCATGGCCGAAGCAGTCGGTTCCATCGACCACCAGGACCATGGCTGCACTCTTCTACCTCGGATCGTCATGTTAGATGCCGACCCTTGACGGTATACGTTGTGCGGTGGAGGCGATCTCATGCCTTAGCCCATCATGTTAGATGATGAACTGTATATGGCGAGCGAGTCCTCCGCTGTTGGAGATGTTGCTTGTTTCTGGCGATCGGGTTGGAAGACTGATGATCATCGTTCGGTCGCCGATCGCGTTGCTCACAGGTTATAAAGTAGCCTTTGCCTGGCCAGAAAGTCTGTAGCTTTGGCGCGGAAGATCGCGTAAGTCGGGGGAAGGTCCTTCGTAAGATGCCTGAACATAGGAGAAAGACCATGGAATCCCCCTAGGACCGAGTATAGGGCGATCTTGTCGCTTACGGGCTCGCCGTTGAGGATTATCTCGTCTACCCGATCGATGTATTCTGCGTCGGACTCTTCTTCCCCTTGCCTGATCTGCATCATGCAATGGGGACCCTCCGGACGAGCGACCTTGGCGGCAAAGTAAGCTGTGAAGCTGTTCGCCAGTTGTTCAAAGGAACTGATGGATCGTGGTGGCAGTGAGACGTACCACCTATGGGCCAGGTCGCCCAGTGTCAGCGGGAACATTCGGAACCTGGTTGCGTCTGATGCCCCACACCCGGTCATATAGATTCGGAACTTGCTCAGGTGAGTTTCGGGGTCCGATCTCCCCTCATACAAAGGTGTTTGCGGAGGAGCGATCCTACGCTGCACGGGGGCGAGCTCGATGTGGACCGCGAGTGGCTCGCTCGGTCCGGCGATCCTGTTTTTGGCGCCTGCCCCAGTTTCTAGGAGCGCCTTCATGTCGTCGAGCTGGCATTGCATTGCGGCCATCGCTGTAGCATGGTCGCTCGTGGCTTGGCTTCCGGAGCGGGAGCCGAGGCGATCGTGTACCGATCTCCTGACTCCGCGGTCGCCGGTCTCGGCTCTTCGACAAGGGGACAGATGGTCGACCTGTCTTCTTGGAGTTGGGTAGGCTGAGCTCCTGGTGACGGATTCAGGCTCCGTCGTCTCATGGCTGGGACTGGAATGCCCCGGTCGCCATGATGGGTCGCTCCCTAGGCGGCTGAAGACAGAGGTGTCCCGCCTTGTGAGCGCCTTTTCTTGCGAATTGGGGCCTCCTGGCGATCGCTCGACCACTATCCCCTTGAACTTCCGTTTGCTCACGCGGCGGATGGCCGAGGGGGTTATAGCGGGCGACGCGTCGAAAGCTCTCCGTCGCTCCTGTAGGACGGCCATGGCCTCTTCGATCTGTTCCGCGGTTTGGAACTGATCGAGCTAGAGACTTGGGCCGTCCCTAGGGGGCGGGATCGAGAGTTTCGGGTCGCCGTGGCCACCCTCAGCCATAGGCTGGGGCTCGGATTGAGACGGGATGTGGCGTCCGGCGGATCGGCCAGCGGCTTTCTTCGATGTGGAAGCAGAAGTCATGATTCTGAACGCTTTCTTTGAAGTGCAGTGAGTGTCACTTCAAGTATATGCCCTGAGAACAAAGAGTGTTCTTCGGGACGGTAGTAATAAAAATGAAGGTTAAGATGCCCCTTCTTCTAGCGCCAATTGTTGTTGCCCGAAATATTATCCGAAGATATATATTGCTGGAATGATCGAGCAACAGCAAATTGCGAGAGCACGTCCGTGGGGGTGTGAATAAACACAAGATTTCCCGGGTTTGTTAGGCCCGGGCTTGAATGCTCTCGCGAGATGTTATTAATAAGAATACGTTTGAGTACACATATCAATGTAAGAATGCGATTACAATGAGTCTAAAAGATCCTAGTTATCTAGCTCTTGAGCGAAGCTTTGTGTGTTCTTGTTCTCGTTTCTGCCGACCGTCTTAGGATTAAGAGGTTCCGAGAGTGAGAGATGAACAGATGTCCGAAGTGTATAGCGTTGCCAAGAATGAGAAAGCCAAGTTATGAGCTGAAAAAGCCAAGCCTCCGTCCGAGTGTAGGATGCCTTCTATTTATAGGAGCTGAGATGCCCTTTTTCTGACGGGCGATCGCCTTTCTTGTAATATAATAAGGGGCGATCGTCTTTCTGCACATGGGCTGTCTGCCTTGAAGTCCGCGGTCACATCGGGCGGTACACTGATCCAATGAGGAGCCTGCACGCGTCCTGAGTCGCTGTCCCGAGTGGTCCCACTTGCACCTTTCGGCGGGTCTATCGGTAGGTGAGTAGATGCTTGACAGGCTGTGGTCAACGATCCATGTCTTGCGGTGCTTTTTCCGGATCGGCATGTGGGACTCTGTATGAGCTTCGTCCTTCGCCGACTAGACATGCCGGCTTTGCGTGGCAAGAGGCAGTCGTCATTGGCGGGCCCCAGGGGTCGATCGCCAAGTTCCAAGAGACGATCGCCTTAGATGTCGATCGCTCGGCACTGGGACTTGACCTGGGATCCTCGATCGGCCAATCCGCCTTGATCTTATTTGGCTCTGTCTCGGTCGCCCGGTCTCTGTGTCGATCGCCTGTTGAGAAGTATAAATCTCGACACAACAGATAGTTGTCGTATGAACCACCTCGCTGCTTCCACTTCCACCATCCCGTCTACATCCGCCAAGGCTCGACATACTATTACAGATAGTAGCGTTTAGCATTATCAAATAATCAGTTGTACAGTATACCACAACTATCAATGTAACACCCCCAATCCGCTCAGGGATATTACACGCCGTAGAACCTTTCCTCAAGGATCTACTAGGCTGGTAACAACATATAACAACTCAACCATGCCTTTAAGGCTAAAAGGACTTAGTAGACCGATTTGATCTTTCAATAAATACATACAACTCCAATACAACTCATGCCCACGCAGGGGTCAAAACACAACCACACCCGTACAACGGGAAAAATATAGCAGCGGAAAATAAAGTACAACTGAACCAATAAACAATGTACGGTTCCTCATGTGATTAGTATCGATCATCTTTCATCATCCTTCGTGCCGACCCTGTGTTATGCTCCAAAACCTGAATGCAAAAATAGACATCCACCCCCCGAATACTCGGGGGTTAGCAAAACTCCACTGTTTTGCTAGTACAAGTACAAGTGCAAAAATACGAGTCATACAATTCACATTCCACGAACGATAATAATTCGGAATCCTCAAAGATTCAAATACAACAGGATGAACACTTCCCGAGGCAAGAGTTTGATTAAAGACTTCCCAAAATTTCAAGATCAAAATATCAAGGGAAACAATTTATAAAATGATTTAAAATACCATCGGGAGTTTTAATAGAAAACAATTTAGGATTATCAAATCCCACTTTTCAAAACCCAAAAGACGAAAGGGGTCACCGCCCCAAAGGTTTACTTTCCGTAAAATAACTTTTACCAAACTGTTGGGATTTTAGCCCCAAATCCGTCAAATGACCTTTACAAAACCGTTGGGATTTTAGCCCCAAATCTCATCAACTCACAGTACACGAGAACGACAACAAGGTTCGTCTTCCAACATCAAAATCCACAATTAAAGGATTTAACACAAACAACAAAATACTCTAGTGCCATCCTAGCCAAGTAGGCCAAACGAACACTTACCTCTTACACACTTAGTCGATGCATGCAATCATGAAAACCATTCAAAAGCACTCATTTCCGGAAATGCCAATATTGAAACACATTTGCAAAATGCACCACAATTAACCGCGGATCCTGTAACATCCCCAAAACCGTATGGGAATATTACACGCCGTAGACCCTTTCCACAAGGATCTACCAGGCTAAACATCCATAAACAACCAAGTGCTTGCCCGACCAGGGTCAAACAATAAAATGATACAGACCGATATGGTCACTTACACGTGAATACACAGACCGATGAGGTCACACAACTCAATCGATAAAACTGACTTAAATAACATTACCCACACAGGGGTCGAAATACAATACAAATGAAGACCAAATCAACTCGACAACACAACAAAAATCAAAATAACTCTCGACTCATGATTAGTATCGCAGCTCGTCATCCTCTTGTGCCAATCCTCGTGATCGCCTCGAATCGCATGTACCGGACGCAAAACAGACATCCACCCCCGATTACTCGGGGTTAGTAAAATCCACCGTTTTACTAGTGCAAGTATCAAATCATACGAAATGTAACAAGCAATTAATAATCGTGATCAAATATAATAATCAAGTATCAAATATTCCCGGGAGGTTTTCACAAGAGAAGATAAGCTATGAAGCATTCGAAAATAAGATTATCATCTCGAGAATTTTTAGAATTTCAAAAACCTTAAGACCTCAAGTCCTGATTCACAAAACCTTTCGAAAAACTTAAGGGCCTTAACCCAAAACTTGTTTCATAATTCAACAGTTTACAATACCGGAAACATTTCCATAAATCTCGTGGGGCTCGGCCCAACATTCTTTCTTAAAACTTTTCCTGTAAAAACTTTGATTTGAAAAGTATCATGCTCATGACACCGTGATCCACTGTCACGTGTCTCCGTAGGTTCAACAACCCGCACGGACTACATCACGCACAATTAAACAAACATAATCAATTCCGACACCGTGATCCACTGTCACGTGTCTCCGTAGGTTCAACAACCCACACGGACTATTAACCAAAAGTAACCAATTCCGACACCGTGATCCACTGTCACGTGTCTCCGTAGGCATAACAACCCGCACGGTCTATATCAATCACAACAATCACACACACAGTCCTGACACCGTAGTCCACTGCCACGTATCACCGTAAGCCCCGTCGAGCTCACCCGGTTGGACGCACTGTGTCCGAAACTCATGGTCCACTGCCATGCGTTATCGTAGGCCTCGTCAAATCAAAGACGATTGGACCTCAGTACCTCACTAAGTTCTGATCCCGTAGTCCACTGCCACGAATCCTCGTAGGTCCCGTCGAACCAACACGAGTGAACTTAGCGGTCACACACATATTCACATTCACATTACATACAACAACGAGCACAATTAATCAATCACCTTGATCACCACAAAATCGTACATTGCACGCAAATAACACAACCTCGACACTCGCAACAACTATCATCAATCAACGACATTTAACCAACATAACACACATTCGGTACACAATACATTGTACAACCAAGTGTACAACCATCCCATATGTGCGTCGCATTCCTGCACAAATGGCACAACGCCTAACACGTATACTGATATAACACTATTATCACAAAGCCTTCAAATTGCGGAAAACACAACCAACTCAAACGGAACATATTTACGAAGGTAAGCAAAGTCATTATACATCTCATACGTAATTACTAGTCGCAAGATACAAGTCGTATAGTAAGATACTTGCCTTAATAACCGCTACCGAATGCTCCGAAGAATACGGTTCGACCGGGAAGCTCGAACCCCAAAGAAGGCAACGAACGGAAGGGTTCCGACTCGAGTTCTTCACAAGAATTCGCTCCTAAGTCACAACGATGTCAATTCAATCACAATTCTACGAAAACGTATGGAACTTCCCAAGTTCTACTCATTGAAGCATTTTATCGGACACCTTGAGGGCATAGTCCAATTCAATCGATTATTCAAGGTAATACTCAAATTCGTTTCACAAAACTTCAGGGGTAATGAATGATTTCGAGTATACAACCATGTTCTAACAATAATCTAAACTAAAACGAATCAAATCGCCAAAACATCAAGAAACCTCAAAATTCCCAAAACCAAGAGTTTAGGTGTTCTTACCTTCGATCCGGGTGGAAGATGATGTTAATCCATGAATCAAACTTCCAAAACGTGTTGTTCTATGATTCTCTTACTCAAATCCATCCATTTATCTTTGAAGAAATCGCGAAGGAACGAAGGAAAAAATGAGAAATGGCGGATAACTCACCCGAGCCATTAAATAGCCGATTCGCACCGTGTGCCGCGGCACAGGACAAGTGTGCCGCGCCCACGGCCAAAAACTGCCCAGCATCGGCTTAGTGCCGCGGCACACTGAAGTGTGCCGCGGCACACGGCATACCCACTCCAACACCAAAAAGGCACATCGTGCAGTCTTAGCTATTTCGACCATAACTCCTTCGTCCGGACTCCGATTGACTCACCGTTTGAACCATTGGAAAGCTAACTTGATGCTTTATAATATTGCAAAGATTCAGAATTTTTGGAGTTTCCAAGAATTTATGGTGATTTTTACAAAGCCGAACTCATACTTAGAAAAGTCGTTTAGTAATCCTGAACTCAACAAAACGACACCGAAACCCGAACCTGAATACGAACCGAAGATACGGTTACGAAGTACTCACAAATACGAATCTAAAAGCTAGTAGAACACACGATTCCGACCACCCGAAGGCTCGAAATTCGACAACGGAAGGTAATTACCCCAAACTTTGGGAAATTACGAAAATGGCCCAAATGCCCGAAAATCACCATACGACAACGAATAATCAAACCGAAGCTCACAACACGTATAACAACGTTAAATGAACTTACGAAAAACCCCAAACGACAGTTTCGAACGAGATTCGCAAGAACCAAACTCAAGCGCGGAAAAGTCGCTAAAAAGCACGGAACTCAACAAAGCAGCACCGAAACGAACTCGGATGACAAAAAGTGCAGAATTAAATATTCTCCGAATGACGAAACGGTCAAAAGCGAGTTTTCGAAACGGACCTCCGCCGAAAAATGAAAATTACCGGAAATCCGAAATTGCGGATATTACAGATCCACCCCTCCGTGGACCCCTACCGAGACCCCGTCGGATCTAACTCATAGTGGTTAAAAGCAAGCTCGCGGATCCACCCCTCCGTGAACCCCTACCGAGACCCCGTCGGATCTAACCTATAGTGAGCATACACACACACACACGTTACTCATGCAATACTAATATGCTAAGAATGTAAGTACATTAAGAATACTCACTAGAGATGGCCACTAACTCGACACCATTATCAAACTCTTCAAAACACAATAACAAGATTAAATACGGAATACACGATTCCATAACTTTAAACAACAGGGGGTATCATCAAAGCCTTGAATGTTCAAAACAATCAAACCATAATCAATTCCCAAAACACACCGTTCACAAAACACACACGCGTTTTTAAAAGGAGCCCTTAACGGGGCCAAAACGAATCTCTTGGAAATTCATTTCAAATAACCAAACAAACACACCAAGACGACCATCGATCATCATATCCATAAAACGAGAAGCGTATGAACAAGGTACTTGCCTCGAATAACTACAACGCGGAGAATCGGCCGAAGTAGGTTGGCACGAACCGACTACGAACTCGCCGACTCCACCGAACGACAATCCGCAATAATGAACTACGAACGAAAACAATAACAACGAAAATGAATTCCAAAGTACGACCCAAAGCCGCTGAATTCAAAGAACAAATGACGAAAGTTCAAGGATTTCCCCCAAAACGGCCAAGAACACGATTCGTCCCGTCAAAACACGAAAACGGAATTCCAAGTCGAAATATGGATATACAATCCATAGAATATGTTTAACAACATCATTTAACCACAATCGATCCAACAAAAACGGATGGAAAACGAGATCGAGAACAAATCCCCCAAAAGTCGATTCGAAGGAAATCAAGAAATATACTTCGATTCGACGAAGAACAATGGATTAAATGATATTAAACACAAGAATACTACCAATATTAATCATACCCATCATGAATTAATCCATAATACGGAACGAATCGGACAAAAACGCAAAAACCCCAAAATTCAAGAAACTAGGGTTCTAAGAAAGATTACCTTGATTCGCTGGATCAAAGGACGATATAGGATGATTGATTGATGTTATGAACTCAAGAACTTCGTGGATTTGTTGTTAAACAACATGGCTTCGTCACCTCTGAATCGCCAGCCTCGGACAGAAAAGGAAGGAAGTGAAAAACGAGAGGAAATGTGACTGCTCTGTCACATTTATACAGGTGCAGCCTAGCGTGCGCTAGGCTGCCGAGCTAGCGTACGCTATCGCCTGTGCCGCGATCCGAGACATTGCTCGGCCAGTAGCGCAGCCTCTTCCGGCCGTAGGCGTGCGCTACTGCCGGCCATCGCGTACGTAGTGTCCGGCAGAGCGTGCGCTACTGCCGATCCACCCGAGTCCAAGACTCCCACCGCTCTATCGCTCGGCCCGCTAGCGCGGCAGCCTAACCGGTCAGAAGGCGCGCTACCTTCCGGTCGTAGCGTGCGCTACGCCGGTTCTGCCGCACCCGCCCGGCTAGTGCCCGCAATCGTCCGGCCGAACCCGCAACCGTCCGGCCAGTCCCATAACCGTCCTGGCCGGTGCGACCACTGTGGCTCGACGACTCGATTTCCGAAAACGTACGGAACGAACACGACGAAAAGTTCGCGGACAACATCAAAGACCCGAAATGAAAACATAATGCAATAATTAATCATACGCGACCAAGAAACGGGTCGAGACAACAATTACAGATACGGATACCCATAACTTTGGGTAAATTATAAAAATGGCCCAAAACGCCCGAAAATCACGATACGTGATCGAATAACCAAACCGAAGTTCACAACACGTCTAATAAAGTTAAACGGACTTACGGGAAACTCGAAACAGCAGTTTCGAAGGAGATTCGCAAGAATCGAACTCAAGTGTAGAAAAGTCGCTAAAAAGCACGGAATTCAACAAAACGACACCGAAACGAACTCGAATGACAAAAATTGCAGAATTAATCATTCTCAGAATGATGAATCGGTCCCAAGATAGTCGTCAAAACGGACTCTCACCAAAAAAAAAAAAGAAAATCACCAAAATCCGAAATTCCGGATATTACATTCTACCCTCCTTAAATGAAGTTTCGTCCCGAAACTTAAAACAAGTAGGGAGAAGAAATATACCACCAGGAATATTTCAATGAGATACACAAGAATGCGTAACTAACGCCCAACGGCAAAATGTTACAAACAACGCAAAGGAATATACGGCGTGAAAACACGCTCCACGGCGACCAACACAACGTCGCCGTTAGGGATATAATGAAACCAACAAATGACAAGCGTCATCAAACGGATAATATAGCCAAGTCAATTATCCGACAATCACAAAACACAACGAACGAAAATCACCAACCCAACGGTACATCAATCAAAACGCGAGCCAACCGCTGAACAAATACGGAATCCCACCGCCCAAGGGTTGGAAGATCGAAAACGAGACTAATTTCCCGAACTTAAGGGAATTACGAAGGAGTCTGAACGTTCAACAATCATGAAACGAGATCAACAAAAACCGAACAATCAAACGATCGAACCACAATGATCGAGACAACAAAAATCGAGCAATCATGTTCGAATCACGAAGAACAATAAAATTCAAACAACAATTCCAAGGTTCACATCTCGACTCTAGACAATATATGATCCGGTGAAAACAACAAGATGTGCATTCACATAAGATCCACAAGAAAGGGAATAGCAATTGAAAAGTCACAACGACAAACGAGTTATTCCGAAACAATACCACACTCGTTCGATCAACAAACGCAAGGGGCAGGACAAGCTCAGAAAATGTCAACGAACATAAACGAGCCGAAAGAGTCGAAAATACAGAAGTTCAAAATTCGATCCACTTCGAATAAAAGAACTAGTAGAACCAAAAGATGTTACTTCCGTACAAGGTTCATAAGAATCGAACCGAACTCGAAAAAGTCCCAGCGATAACCAGATCGACCCACAACAAGATCACAGTTCGTTCGGACGATGAAACCGAAATACAGAACAAGTTCATAAAGTATCAACGAACATGAGCGAATCGATAGACTAGAGAAAGAGAAAAATACAGAAGTCAAAATAGTACGGGTATTACCTCCGACCTCGTCCACGAAATTCACAAAAACAGGAGCAAGGTAACAAGACATTAAGCAACCGACACATAACGGAATAATTACCGATGCACACTGTCATACCAAACCAAGCTCTAACAGCTCGCACATGCGCGACAACGCAGAAATCACTACAAGGCGACAACATTCAACACCAACATCCCGCCTCTCACAGGGGGCTAACACAACAAATGTGTGGAAAACGACTCAACGCTCACACTGCCAATTCGATCATACTCGGGAGCAAACATCATAATGACAACGCGAACATCATACATACATACTCAGCCCTCAAACGGGAATGGATAGGTTTTAAAAACGAAATCCTCATTTTGAAAATAAATTAGAAGAACACCGGTTGATCTTGAGTATCACCTTTCAAAAAAAAGTACAAACGTGAAACATCGTTATCGAGACTTTGGAGAACCATTTCACATTAGATAAAAATGAGGACACTTTCTCTTAGTAAAAACTTTCAGAATATTCGACCCTCGGGTCTAAATAAAAGTGTTTCTAAAACATTGAAAATATCTCAAAACATTTTGGTCCTCGAGGTAGAAGGATTTGGAAACATATTGTGGCACCTTGGATGTACCACGAGAAAATAATTCATTTTAAAAGTACGTCTCGAAATTTATTTTCTAAGATACTCAAGGTTTCCAAAGATAATTCAATGGGCTAGAATGCCCAAAAATTTCAAGTAATTACACAAAACATTATAGCGCCGTGGGTCCCGCGTCGGAACTCACCAGGCTAGAAACCATTTACAACGTCAAAAAGGCCGATGACGGTAATATTTCAAAAACTTACAAAAGCCATTTACAAAATACTAAATACCGTCATAAGAATTTCGCCAAAACGATCAAGGCCATAATGCCACAAACTCGGTTAAGGGAAATCGGTTTTTGAAATAGAACTCAGTCGGTAAAATACCGAAAGCCATTACAAAAGAACTCACGCAGCAGATAAAAGAAATAAAGTCGAACATGTACAATCCAACAACACTACTCCTCATATGAACGAAATATGAGGGTCAAATAACCGCATATCAAGAAATCAAAATCCATAAGAGGATTCCGTCACTTAACAAATAATCATAAAAATAGCTCGTGTCATACGAGGCACAACACAAAGAAGGGAGACTTACATCCACAAGTCGCACGAAGATGATGATCGCCCCACGATACTAATCACGACCAACAAACTCAGACGACGCATCGCGACACGACTCAGTCAGATAAAATCCGACGAAACAAGACTCAAACAAAACGACTTGACCCGACAGCCTCGGTTTCCACAACCTAAGCTCCGATACCATTTATGTAACACCCCCAATCCACTCAGGGATATTACACGCCGTAGAACCTTTCCTCAAGGATCTACCAGGCTGGTAACAACATATAACAACTCAACCATGCCTTTAAGGTAAAAATGACTCAGTAGACCGATTTGATCTTTCAATAAATACATACAACTCAAATACAACTCATGCCCACGCAGGGGTCAAAACACAACCACACCCGTACAACGGGAAAAATATAGCAGCGGAAAATAAAGTACAACTGAACCAATAAACAATGTACGGTTCCTCATGTGATTAGTATCGATCATCTTTCATCATCCTTCGTGCCGACCCTGTGTTATGCTCCAAAACCTGAATGCAAAAATAGACATCCACCCCCCGAATACTCGGGGGTTAGCAAAACTCCACTGTTTTGCTAGTGCAAGTACAAGTGCAAAAATACGAGTCATGCAATTCACATTCCACGAACGATAATAATTCGGAATCCTCAAAGATTCAAATACAACAGGATGAACACTTCCCGAGGCAAGAGTTTGAGTAAAGGCTTCCCAAAATTTCAAGATCAAAATATCAAGGGAAACAATTTATAAAATGATTTGAAATACCATCGGGAGTTTTAATAGAAAACAATTTAGGATTATCAAATCCCACTTTTCAAAACCCAAAAGACGAAAGGGGTCACCGCCCCAAAGGTTTACTTTCCGTAAAATAACCTTTACCAAACTGTTGGGATTTTAGCCCCAAATCCGTCAAATGACCTTTACAAAACCGTTGGGATTTTAGCCCCAAATCTCATCAACTCACAGTACACGAGAACGACAACAAGGTTTGTCTTCCAACATCAAAATCCACAATTAAAGGATTTAACACAAACAACAAAATACTCTAGTGCCATCCTAGCCAAGCAAGCCAAACGAACACTTACCTCTTACACACTTAGTCGATGCATGCAATCATGAAAACCATTCAAAAGCACTCATTTCCGGAAATGCCAATATCGAAACACATTTGCAAAATGCACCACAATTAACCGCGGATCCACCCCTCCGTGGACCCCTACCGAGACCCCGTCGGATCTAACCCATAGTGAGCATACACACACACACACACGTTACTCATGCAATACTAATATGCTAAGAATGTAATTCATTAAGAATACTCACTAGAGATGGCCACTAACTCGACACCATTATCAAACTCTTCAAAACACAATAACAAGATTAAATACGGAATACACAATTCCATAACTTTAAACAACAGGGGGTATCAACAAAGCCTTCAACGTTCAAAACAATCAAACCATAATCAATTCGCAAAACACACCATTCACAAAACACACACGCGTTTTTAAAAGGAGCCCTTAACGGGTCCAAAACGAATCTCTTGGAAATTCATTTCAAATAACCAAACAAACACACCAAGACGACCACCGATCATCATATCCATAAAACGAGAAGCGTATGAACAAGGTACTTGCCTCGAATAACCACAACGCGGAGAATCGGCCGAAGTAGGTTGGCACGAACCGACTACGAACTCGCCGACTCCACCGAACGACAATCCGCAACAATGAACTACGAACGAAAACAATAACAACGAAAATGAATTCCAAAGTACGACCCAAACCCGCTGAATTCAAAGAACAAATGACGAAAGTTCAAGGATTTCCCCTAAAAAGGCCAAGAACACGATTCGTCCCGTCCAAACACGAAAACGGAATTCCAAGTCGAAATATGGATATACAATCCATAGAATATGTTTAACAACATCATTTAACCACAATCGATCCAACAAAAATGGATGGAAAACGAGATCGAGAACAAATCCCCCAAAAAGTCGATTCGAAGGAAATAAAGAAATATACTTCGATTCGACGAAGAACAATGGATTAAATGATGTTAAACACAAGAATACTATCAAGATTAATCATACCCATCATGAATTAATCCATAATACGGAACGAATCGGACAAAAACGCAAAAACCCCAAAATTCAAGAAACTAGGGTTCTAAGAAAGATTACCTTGATTCGCTGGATCAAAGGACGATATAGGATGATTGATTGATGTTATGAACTCAAGAACTTCGTGGATTTATTGTTAAACAACATGGATTCGTCACCTCCGAATCGCCAGCCTCGGACAGAAAAGGAAGGAAGTGAAAAACGAGAGGAAATGTGACTGCTCTGTCACATTTATACAGGTGCAGCCTAGCGTGCGCTAGGCTGCCGAGCTAGCGTACGCTATCGGCCCAGGCCGCAGTCCAGAGACACTGCTCGGCCAGGTAGCGCGCGCAGCCTTCCGGCCGTAGCGTGCGCTACCTGCCGGCCGTAGCGTACGTAGTGTCCGGCAGTAGCGTGCGCTACCTGCCGATCCACCCGAGTCCAGTACCCCACTGCCCTACTGCCTCGGCCCGCTAGCGCGCGCAGCCAACCGGCCGTAGCGTGCGCTACCCCGGCCGTAGCGTGCGCTACCTTCCGGCCGTAGCGTGCGCTACGCCGGTTCCTGCCGCACTCATCCGGCTAGTGCCCGCAATCGTCCGGCCAGAACCCGCAACCGTCCGGCCAGTCCCGCAACCGTCCGGTCAGTGCCCAACCACCAGGGCTCGACTACTCGATTTCCGAAAACGTACGGAACGAACACGACGAAAAGTTCGCGGACAACATCAACGACCCGAAATGAAAACATAATGCAATAATTAATCATACGCGACCAAGAAACGGGTCGAGACAACAATTACAGATACGGATACCCATAACTTTGGGTAAATTATAAAAATGGCCCAAAATGCCCGAAAATCACGATACGTGATCGAATAACCAAACCGAAGTTCACAAAACGTCTAACAAAGTTAAACGGACTTACGGGAAACTCGAAACAGCAGTTTCGAAGGAGATTCGCAAGAATCGAACTCAAGTGCGGAAAAGTCGCTAAAAAGCACGGAACTCAACAAAACGACACCGAAATGAACTCGGATGACAAAAAGTGCAGAATTAATCATTCCCAGAATGATGAATCGGTCCCAAGTGAGTCGTCAAAACGGACTCTCACCAAAAAAAAAAGAAAATCACCGAAATCCGAAATTGCGGATATTACAATCAACACAAGGTTTAGTTAACATCTTTAGAATAATGGTGATATCGTAAGGCACAATATTTTCTGAAGTCGATTTCGAGCCCTTCGACTAGGACGATCATTATATGCATACACTTACTGAAAACAACTTTTTGAAAAAGAGGGCGAGTCACGTTACACCCAAAACTTGTAAACACTATCCTTTATTTTGGAAGAGGAAGTTTATACATCAACTTTTAAAAATTATTTTCGAATAATGTATAAAATAAATTTTGTTATGAATCGTAACTAATTTGAAATATTTCAAAAGTGTTGAGTTCCAAATACCACAATTTGAAAATTTTTCCTCTTCCACCGAAGTGCTTAATCGAAAGGATTTTTCACCGAGGTATGTGACCATTTGACTTGACGTCATTAAATCATGGGTTTTTTCACAATGTTAGAAAATTTTAAAGCACCACTTTAAAATGTTCGTGATATTACAGCGTCGTGGGCCCCGCGTCGGAACCCACTAGGCTAAAAACTATTTTCAAAAACATTCGAAAACACCAAAAAGGCCGATGACGGTAATATTTCAAAAATTCACAAGTCATTAATAAAATATCAAATGCCGTCATAAGAATATCGCCAAAACGATCAAGGCCAAAATGCCAAAAACTCGGTTTAGGGAATTGGTTTACGAAATAAAAATTTAGTTTGCAAGATGCCAAAAGCCATTTCAAAATACTCATGCAGTGGATAAAATTAACACTCAAAGATTTATTCTACTGAAATGCAGAAACCGATAAGTATGCTCGACTTCCGAAACATACTCTATAACCATTTCACTCGGACCGTATACGCATGTTGCATCCTAAAACAATAACATCACAAACAAGTTCCAACCCCTTGTTCACATTAAACACATTAGCACAATATAATCAAATACGTATATAAGGGAACTTACGATCGGGAGGCTTACCATCACGGATTGCCGGGAGATGATGTCGGAACCACGATACTAATCACAACTCTGATGCGCGCGACTTACATAAGACAAGGACTTGACCCAACGGCCTAGGTTTTTCGCAAACCTAAGCTCCGATACCATGATTGTAACACCCCCAGAATACGTCCGGAAATGTTACCCGCCGTAGGCCCTTCTCACAAGGATCTACAAGGCTAAACTCCACTAGACTACACAATGATTGACCGACCAGGGCCAATTAAAATAAAACGCAGACCGACAAGGTCATTAAACAGTTCAGAAACTAATGAATTTTACATCTCAATGACAAAAATAAACTTTCACACAAAAAGGGATGACAACTCCATTCAATAAATGAAAACTACACCCGTGCAAGGGTGATACTCAACCAAATGGGAAAATACCGACCAAGAAAAAGACTCTGACTCTTGTGTGATTAGCATCGTCGTCTTCCATCTCCTTCCAAGCCAATCCCGTGACTGCTCCCGAGCTTCCAAAACCTAAGTGCATAACAGGCACCCACCCCCCGAAAACTCCGGGGTTAGCAAACTGGAATTTTGCTAGTGCAAGTACATAATATACAAGATATACGAACAATAACAACACAAAACTCAACAGTCGTGAAGCCTTAACACAAACCACACATTCCCATAGTCAACGTAGAATTGGATCACATACACAAGGTGAAAGAAAATCACATTGTCATATTCTCTTTACGGAACACAACACCGATGAACTTTAAACGAGCCCAAGGAGTCAGAAAAATCCCTTTTTTGTAAAAGGAAAAGTATTTTGATAAGATAGTTTGCAAACGTTATTATTGACTCGGGCCGTCTTGGGGTTTTGAAAATCGAATGGGAACACTTTTGGAAAAATAATTTCAAAAGCTCTCGGGTCCTTGACCCAACATATGGAAAACAATTACACGAAAACCATGTCAACGTTATTTGGGGTCCTCGACCCAATTTATAGAACACTGTCACAGACGAAATCACTACAACATCTCACAGGGTTCTCAACCCAATCCAAATAACACCATCACGAGGTCAATCATCTCAACATTTCACAGGGTCCTCGACTCAATACACAGAATAGCACCACAATACAATCAAAGGCACAATCTCTCATTCGACATATCCTGCTCAAGACCCCTGATTAATTAACCCTTGGAGATTTCGTCAAACCTCCTTGGTTAATTAACCCTGATACCAACGCTTTAAAAACAAGTTGAAACAAACTTTCAAAAACACGAATCGCGGTCTATATCAAGACAAACATTTAAAAGTGAGTTGGAAGAATTCAAGATACGAACATCGTTCGGTAACGGGGTCTTAGCTATCACTCAAATACCCATAACCAATAAGCCTACCAGGCACCTCCCTTGCGCACCTGTGCACCGGCGTTCACTCCACTATGTTGGCCGCTCCTTGAACATGTCACCGCGCCGGCGATCACTCCCGCAAGAGCCGCCCCTTGCGCGCGCATTAGGTAACACCGGTGTTCACCACCCATATGGAGCCGCACATTGCAGCATACACCAGGCCAGAGTGCACGCCCCGCCCTCAGAGGTTCCCCGATACGACGTTTCTCACAACAAGTATCCACATTGTTCCAAACATCAAGCACACAAACAAACGTTACAGCAATTATCCACTCAGTGCACCAATTCACACAAATTATCCATCAGCCCATAATCACACAGATAAACAGTATCACGCACGTTATCAATCAAAACTCAATCACAATTAAGCCTTCAGGCATAGCCAACCAACGCCGCACATATGTCTCTATATTGCCACTCAACCGAGTACATATATATATATATGAACTTACTATATTATATCTATAAGTATAGTTCATCCTTCAATCCAAGTTGAGTACGTCAACTAGTGTTAGTATTCATCCCCCGGCATTCACCGACATAAGCATATATATCAATATACGTATACACATACATATATTTAACATATAAATATATATAAATATATATATATATATATATATATATATATATATATCCCTCTATATATATACACACACACACACATATATATATATATATATATATATACATATATACATCCGTATAAATTCATACACTTCGACAATAATGATTTCACGTAGCTACAATTCGTATATCAAGGTACTTGCCTTGGTAATCTCTCACGAATACTTCGAAAAAATACGGTTGATTGGAGAAATCCGGAACTCCAATGAAAACGGCGATCGGAAAGGCTCAACACCAGATTTTTGTAGGGAATTCGTCCCTAATATCCTATCATCAAATAAACAACAAATCACACGAGGAAAAACATCGCAAAACGACCAAATTTCTCTTTGCGGCATTTTCCCGGACACCTTGAAGGCGTCAAACGAAAGTTCATATAAACGACGAATCGGAAATGATAAAACCGTGGAAAGATGATGAAAATGATAGAACATAACTCAATCTTCGATTACCCAACATAAATATGAGTTAAAACGATCAAATCGGACAAAGTCAACTAAAATCCCCAAAACTAGATTTTAGGAAATCATACCTTTATTCGATCGATCGGAGCAAGTTATGGAAGTATTAATCGATGATATGGACTCACTAATCTCGTGGATTTATAGTGGAACAACATGCCCTCGTGTTCTCCAAGCTCCAGCCGCGGAAAGAGAAGAAAAAAGAATAGAAAAATGGGTGTAAACCCGACTCTCCTGTCATATTTATACCCGTGCAGGACACAGCGCAACAAACGGCCCAGTCCAGCGCCGTGTCTACCGCCGTGTTGCGGGTCAGTGCGCGACCTGACCGATACGGCGCAACACCCAGCGCAAATCTTGCGCGGGTTCTCGGCCGTGTCTCGGCAGGCCTGCTAGTCCTGGCCGACCCGGCGCAGGACACGACGCTCGGCAGCGCCGTTTTCACCGCCGTTTCGTACAGGTCCGGCCAGCGAAGCTCCAGTTGAAAAACGATTCCGGCACAATTCGAAAATTACGATAGGACCACAACAACGATCCGGAAGAAGACGAAAAATAATAAAACAGGACATACGATTGGCTCGACTCACACAGTGATAAGTCGTACCCGATGAATATCACAACACGGTACATCACGCCGTACCAAGAAGTCGTTCGCAGAACAAAATGACCGGTACAACCGGCAAAATTCGAAAATAACCGGAACAAAAATCTCGGGTATTACAGACACTTCCCCAAGACAGGGTAATCTAGTATGAGCCAATATATCGTTGGCCATGATATCGTTGGGGACTGACTACTCGGCACCGTAGAGATATGGTAGGACAGTTGGTGAGATCGCTCGTAGAAAACGCAACTGAATGCGTTTTACTACTGGAAAGTCCTCTCGGGAATTCTGCTTCCGGGCAGCTTATGATTACTAACATCATGCCCTGGACTGGCAGACTTCCACACTTCGTCCTCGTACTTGTCACGAGGACAAATGTTGAGTCATGGAGGATCCTTAACCAGAACCCTGACTACCGTTCGCGGTTCCAAACATTCACTTTTGAATGAGCACCAGATTAAAAAAAAAAAGGTTTTTTCTATGTTTTCTGCATTAAGACATGAATGACATAAGCTCTGGTCTTATATTTTTGAGCCCATGCTCTTCTGGGTTTTGTCAGAATTTCCTTTTGATGTGGGCTTTACTTAATGTTTTCGTGGATTTGTATGCTTTGTTTGGTGATGTTGGACGAAAATTTGCATCGCTGATCTCCATTTATCTATTGTTTTGTGTGATTATGCATTTCTTTTTGCTGTTGGTGTTGCTTAGCTTCAATTTGTGGGGATACTTGTTTAATTTTTTGAGTTTAGGAATAGAATAAAGTTTGATTATTTTGATTGGTTGTTGAATGAAATGTCATAATGTATATAGCAAAATTTGCCTCCTGATTATATTCAGTTGGGAGGGGAAACAGGGCTCTATGCCAATTCACTTCATTATATCTTGATTGCATTCCATGCAACCAATCTCTGTTTTGGTGATGTAATTTTCAGTTAATTCGATTAGGTATTTGAAAATATAGGGATAGACGAGAAAATATTTGAGAAAAAAAGACAAGGAAATTGATAAAATTCTGAACTGAAAAATCAGCATTTTGTCTATGACTTAATTATTATTTTTATGTTCTTTCTCGTGTTCGTGTCATCATTTTGCTACTTTGGGGGATCAAGTGAAGATTGATCAATCTGGCAATCTAGTTTAGAATTTGATGGCTTTTAAGCATAAGAAATATAGTTCACTGTTTTCAAAAAAGCTTTTAGTTGGCCTTGTATTGACAAAGTCATGAAACATTGATGGACTCTTAGTTTTGCATTATAGACCTCTTTTAATATGCAATTGCCTCTCTATAGGTTCTCTTATTTAAATATTAATGGCCTCTATATAGTTTTTGATATACAAATATTCTATGGCCTCTCCGAGGTGGTCCAAAAATTCCAGTTTTCCAGTTCTCCGAGGTTCACCCTCTTGCCTCTCCCTCCCACATATGGTCTTCGTAAGATTTTCACATTGTTTGGTAGATTGATTGCATTGATTTTTAATGCTTCCTACAATTCTTTTTCTGTTGAAAGTTCATTCCTTATATTTGGCCTCTGTTTCATGAAATGAAAATTGGTTCTAAGTCAAGCATGCTTGTTTTCCCCTGTACTTTTTTTATTTATATTCGTAGATGGGTTTATTCGATTTTCTTGGAAGTGCTTTTCTTATTACTGTGATATGTATTACGATTTCTGGCATCTGATTGACAAATAAGTAAACAATAAGATGTTGATCCCTGGGAGCTCCAATCCAACGATTAGTTCATCAGTTCTTTAAGATAGTCTAGTAGTATGAGCACAAAATCTAACTTTTTTTTGTTGTGATCCATAAGAAATCCTTTCTTAAACATTGCTCCAGTTAATAATTACACTATATAATATATCATGAAAGATCTAAACTGCAAGGTAGCTTCTAAGATGGCTACATTTAAAGCAGCCGTTGACTTTGTTGTTTTGTAGTTCCCCAACACCAAAGTTCCTACTAAGACTCGATTTTTAATTTTTAATGCTTATGGATTCCTCAGAAATCTTGTTTCAGTGCTCCCATTGCATACGATCAAACATCTGTCTGAGGCTTTGCCGCACTAAAGTAAGTGTTCCATTTTTACTGGAAATTGGATTCTCTCTATTAGAGATTACAGCGTGTTTTCCTTACATATCTATATCATGTGATCTAGTGTGTCACTATTTCTCAGATTGAAAGATCCATGCTGTAATATGGCTGTAACTTCTTGTTTTTCAATCATTTTTGATAGGGGTGTAAGTGTGTCGAGTTGATTTTTGAGCTACTTGACTCGAAAAAAAATCGAAATCGACTCGAGTTTAATCGAGTCGAGCTCTTGTTACTCGAGTAGCTATCGAGTTTGAGTTTAGAAATACTCGGCTCGAGAAGCTTGCGAGTCCAATCTAGCTTGCACAATATTACTATTTTACTATTAATTAATTTATATATGAAATTATATTTAAATACATAAAAAGTAGGATAACATAATGTAATCCTAAATTAAATCACTTTATGAAGACAACTAGGTAACAGCAACCTAGAAACAAATCCCTAAATCTCGCTGTTGACCTTACACCATTGACCCAATTCTCACTTCCCTATTAAGTCTTCATTTCCTTCCATCGTTTTTTCTACTTGTAATGTTTATGTGGCCAGATTATAATTTCCAGTTTTTCTTAACTAAATTAGATGCTTTAAGGTGCTCAAATGTGTGTTTAGATTAGGGCTGGGACTTTTAGGACCGAGAACCGACGAACCGATCCAAACTGCATAGGAACTGCCGGTTCGGTTCGGTTCTCAAGAAATAAATTGAATTTTTTTTGCGGTTCGGTTCAGATATTGATTAAACGGTTCAGTTTGCGGTTCCAGTTAAAATCCACAAAAGAAACCGTTAGAACCGCAGAACCGTTCAAAACCGCGCTACGAACCGCGGAACCGTTCAAAATCGCTACAAACCGTAGAACCGCGTATCTTTCCCAAATAGTCCTAGATTTTTATCCCGTTTTTAGGTTTGCTTTTAATCAAATTTTATGTCCAAGACCTATTTCACTTGAAAATGAAACAAGAAGTCATCTGAATCAAACAAGAAAATAAAAATATGAATCTGAATGTTAAAGATTGTTTAATCTTTTAATGACCTAAATCTGAATTTAAAAGTTGAAGTTTTGTGTTTTGGATTTAATGACTTGGATCTGAATTTGAATACTGAATATTGTATTTTGGGTTTAATGAATTTGAATGTTTGACGAAGAACTAGAACTATAGCAGGAATATAGTACTTTTGTATTTTTTTTCAGCCACACATAATCGGTTCCGGTTCGGTTCCTACACGGTTTGGTTTCGAGTTGGTATTTAATTAATTTTGTATTTTTCCAGCCACACGGAATCGGTTCTGGTTCGGTTCCGACGCGGTTCGGTTCCGAGTTGGTTTGGGCAAAAAAATGGAAAAATCGAACCGCGAAAAACTGTGTGGTTCGGTTTCGGTTCCTGTATTTTTTTTTCCTTGGAACCGAAAAGTCCCAGCCCTAGTTTAGATACTAAGGCATATGACGGGTTAACAGTTCTAATGATTACATTCATATCAGGACTCAGCAGGAGATAATAGGCAAAATGACCAAAATAAAACCTCAACTTTACCAATTTTAGCACTTGATAACCTAAATTTTCAAAGGTATCAAAATGGGACCTATTCATTGATCCTTTAGACCACGTTAGGACCTCCGTTAATTTTTGTTCGTTAAGTACTAACGTAGTGCTTAGTTGGCAGTTAAATGACACGTGACAGATGTTTATTGGCTAGTCAATATATGACGTAAAATAATAATAAAAAATAAAAAGAAACCCAGTGGGAAAAATAAACCTTGGTCTAAGGAAAAGAGTGCAACCTATGTGAGTATGTTCCCTTATATCTCACATATTTCCCGTTATGATCATTTCATTAATCAAGGGGATTTACAAGTTACATTATGTTCATAAATGTAAGTATGCTCATCAGTGGTAGTACTTAACAGCTAGTTCCTCACACGTGTAGAATGATAGTTCTTAATCATGTACACTCACGGATTGATTCATGCAAAGCAATAATCTTGTCGTGATTCGAGGAGGTAGCCAAGAGGGGTTTGCTTAGTTGATTTCCAAGACAAAAGCAAATCATACCAACACATACTTTGTGGTAGTTGCTTTGGCACCAGCATTTACTTTAGTATTTGCCTTTTCGTAAGCAGCTTCCTTTGCCTGCTTGTAGGGAAAGAATAGTCCTAAGTCAATGGTTTCTTTTAAGTATCAGAAGATATTCTTGATACCATTCCATTGATGTTACGTCGATGCTGAACTAAATCTAGTCAGCGGATTAACTGAGGAGTGATAGCAGGTCGTGTATATTGAGCTAAGTACAATAATACGCGATTACACTCAAGTAGGGAATTTCAGCTCCCAAAGCTCTTCGTCACTTTCCTTTAGACGAAATGGATCTTTCCTTTGCATCCAAATGTTCGACCTATCATGGGATGCTAGTAGGGTTTACCTTGTCCATATTAAAGTACTTGAGAATCTTCTGGACATAGGCTGACCGATAGAATAAATTCCACAAACTCGATGTTTATGTCAATGCCTCGACAGAACCGAGTTTTCCCAAGATCTTTCATCTCAAACTCAGCTTTTCAGTATCCAGTGGTTTCTCTTATTTCATCAAGACCGATTATGTTCATGTCATCGACATACATTGCGATGTGAATCCGGAACTTATTTGTGAAGATGCAGGGACACAATTCATCGTTCTTATATCCCTTAGCAATCAAGTAGTCACTTAGACGGTTATACCACATCCTTAAGGATTGTTTCAAAACCGTAAAGTTGAGCATTTCAATCTAAATGCAAACGCACTCCGTGGTCTAGAGTCACTTGATTTGGGTAACGAAATTCCATAGGGCACTTCCGTATATATCTCCGTATCTAGATCCCATAGAGATACGTAGTAACCATATCTATTGGCCGCATTTCCAGTCCCTCGGAAATTACTACGCTAATCAAATAGCGGAACATATACGTGGGAGTACATTTCCTCGTAATCAATTCCAGGGCGTTGTGAGAAGCATTACTTCGTGAAATCTTGTACATTAGGACTCTATATTCTCACTATGTTTTACGACAAAGGTTCGTTTATGTCTTATAGGCTTTACACTTGGATAGGTTAGCATTACCCACACCAAATACCTGACTCTTTGTCGGAGAATCTAGTTCTACCTGGAATGTTTGTCTTACAGGCCAATCAGCTCTATGTTGATTTCATCCAACTGAGCGAGGTTCGACATCATCATACTTTATGATTCATGACATGTCATCAAAGTGGATGATTGATCAGGCCACACCCTCATAATTTCATCGAGATTCTTGATTTTCTGAATCATATCTTGGGGGCGTCCCCCTCGTCATGATTCATGGACATAATAAAATCAAGCATGATCTCATGAAACGAGTTCATTGATGGTTAACATGTGAATTTGTGCCATACTCTACCTCTTACTTGGGTGAATATTTAGTCGAACCATGTGACTTCCACCCCTTCCTTCGTAGGGAGCCACGGCCTCAACCACACCTCCACCAAGTGCAGTTGCATCACCCGGTTCATTGGTGATGTGCCCCTTGGAGGGGACTTCTAACCTTACAGGCACATTTGCAGCTGTAATGTGAGATCTTGTCACTTGAACGATATCAGTAAATGCATCAGGCATCGAATCTGCTACATCCTGAAGATCGAGTATTCTTTGTGCTTCACGGTAACATTGTGAAGTTCGGGGATTATAATGAGACAAAGTGGAGACACCATGACAATTCCTGTCGTTCCCCGAGAAATTACGTTTTCTCTCCTCCCCCTAATGACGGGAAGGTTGTCTCATAAAAGTGACAATCCGCAAATCGTGCGGTAAAAAGATCACTGTGAAGGTTCTAAATAGCGGATAAACGTCTGGAGATTCTTATCCAACGTGAATACTTATTCGTTTCTAAATACCACTGCGCTGTGGGGCGCAAAAGGCACATATAATACGTAACCAAATATGCACAATTGGCACTCAAGTTCGTCTGGGTCCAAAATACAAACATCAGGCTATCCAGTTACCAACTGGTACGCATAAACTAATTGGTTAGCAGAGGGTCTAAGAATGAACGATTTAAGTAAAGTTGCGTGCAATATTGCATAATCCCAAGCAAATATATGCAAATTGGTGCGCATAACCAATTACATAATCACCATACATATTCTTTCGACGGTAGTTTATGTGAGACCTTTGCATATGCACATGGGACGAGATACTATTCATTAATCTCTATCATGCAATAAACATCAAGTACTTTTTGATGTGAACTCTCCAACATCATCGAGTACTTTAGATGTGATAAGGGAGGTGAGTCCTTATAAATTATTTTAGAAGTTCTGCAGCAGTTTGAGTGGACAGGAGAGCGACATGTGACCAACATGTCTGAGAATCCATCAAAATCATAAATACATAAATGGTCCGCATATTAGGTGAATGGATCCACAAATATCTCCTTATATTCAGCATAAGAATGAAATGTTTGCTTTTGTTTCTTTAGCGTAGGAAGGTCTCGCTCCTACTTTGGCTAAAGATCAGGCTTTGCAAAAACGAGTGGTGCGCATTTGAAATGCATCCGGTTCTTTGGATGACAAAATACGATTAACATCAACATTGTTCTTTATGTTGAGTTGTTGCCACATTTTCGCTCAAAAAGTAATGATGTTCGTACAGGTTCTTTAGTATACATATCATCATACTTCGACCAGGATGACTAGTCTATCGTGCCAAAGCCTATATGAGTCTATGTCCCAAAGTACATTGTTGGTGACAACATAGGATTTTAAAAACCTAATAATAGTGAGGTACAATCCACTAGGTTGACTCATGAGTTATTCTAAAATGTGTTTACGTCCACATTCATTAGAATTAATAAAAGAAACTCTATTCCATTCTCACAGTGGGTTTCAATCTGGAAACCATTGCTACGTATATTATTGAAGCTAAGTAGGTTCGAAGGGCTCTATGTGAATACAGAGCATCGGTAACTTGGAAGACTGCCGTTAGGCATCAAGAATTGGGCACTACCTCGCCCTTTGATGAGTTTGGAGGACCCAATCATCGTAGTTACCGAGGTTTGGCAGGCGACTAATTCGATGAATAGAAGTCTAATTCTAAGAACATTCAAGTTCTACTCAATTCATTCCTTTGAAGAGAGTGAAATTTCGAACCATAAGCATTCAAGCAATATTCAGTACTTCGAAATAAAGCTAATAATCCAACGTAAGCAATATTAATATCTTGTTCGTGAAATAACATTGCATCACACCATTATTGAAAAGAAAACACCAACACAGTCGTCTTGAGGCAACTATATCAAATGTAAACGAGAAAGTAAACATAATACTAAGATTCAATCAATAGACTGTGGCTCGTATGACTCAATTCGACGATTGGTGACTGTGAAAATTGACATTGGGGACTTGTCTATATCATATTCTTCCATATAGTGAGTTCTCTTTTCTTTGGACTCTCTATATTTCTTGTAGTGAGATGCGACTTGCTTGCTTACATGGTAGTTCTTGTACCATGTCCACAGTGATAGCACGGTTCATTGCCAACTCGAGCCTTAGAGGCGATAGGATGGGTAGGTGTTTTTTGGTTCATTTGGCTAGTAGAGCCGGGAGCACCAAGTCTTCGCATTACATTGGAAGAACCCCCACGTCCTTGACCACGAAGCCTATCATGTCCAGTCCCCTATTCATTGGGGTAGTTTCCATCTTTCACTTTGCCATAATTGGCCTTGGGAATTTTCTTTGTCCCAAACGACCTGGCATTATCGCTCACTAACACTTCGTTATGCCTCTCATCCACTTGCAGTAGGTTGATTAGCTTACTGAAGGTAGTGATGCGTTTATTATCATGCTCCAGCCTATACTGGTTCGTTAGTATTAGGGCCGAAGTAGGGAAGGTGGAAAGGGTTTTCTGGATTATGTCATCTTCTGTGACGTTCTTCCCACAGAAATTTAGGAGTGCCTTGAGGCGGAGCATATCTTTGTTGAAGTCTTTGATCCGTTTATAATCAAGCAAGCAGATTTCATTTCACTGCACGGTCAACTCTGGGAGCAAAGTTTGTCAATGTTCCCAAATTGGCCCTTAAGGGCATTCCACAGTTCTTTAGGGAATTTCAACTGTAGATATTCCTATCTCAGGCTGGGTTCGATGTGCCACCTAAGGAATATAAGTGCACTCGCTTTTATCTTATCAGACGGTACTTGGTCTGGAGTGTTAAGGAGCGTACCACTATATTCTTTAGTGATAAATGTGGTCTCGACGTAGGAGACCCATCTATGGTACTCAGGCTCTTTTGAGTCCAAGATATCAAATTTGAGGCGAGTTGGATAAGCTATCTTAATACAAGAAAAAGGAAAATGAGTTTTCACAGTTTACCATGAGTACTTTCCATGATAAAATTTTCAATAATGTGGAGGGTTATTATTTTCCAGAACCAAGATATGGTCAATATTACTTTCGATGCTTTTGAGGGTCACCAATGAAATTACTTTATCACGGTTCGAGTTGATATAGGTAGTAAGTCCTCTAAAAGTCTACTAGTGATGAAGCCTAATTGCATGCGATATCTATATATGCATGCAAATATATGTATATTTATAGATATAGATACGTAATCCCAAAAATATATCTATACACATATTATGCAATCAAAGAGGTGTCTTATGCCGCAATAATTATTAATTCAACGTGAATTTATTTTAATTCAAGTTGCTATAAGTAATTTGTTTTAATTTAATTAAAATTATGAATGCAAAATGCTTTTAATTGATTTAATAGGCATAAATAAATTCGGAGTATAATATGCAATCAATAGTAATAAAAAAAACATGTAAATTCGCAATTGCATATAGTAAGGTTCGTATTTGTGTACTTTATTTCGTGAATAGAGGCAGAAAAATGGACTGAGAAGTTCAAAACGGATTGTTTGGCGGGGTGCCGAAGCCGCAATCGGTCTGGATCGCGGGCCGAGTCTTTGGACAACCGGCCGACCGAGAACGGAGCAGAGACAGCCGCTTCGTGCCTTGGTCCGTCGGTTTCCGATTGCGGGCGGTTGCGGGCGGTCACGTCGGATCCGATTGAAAGCCGCGATGGAGACGGATCGTGTGCAATGACGGAGGGCGAAGTTTTCTTTCTTGGCGAGTCCGTGTGACGCTTGACGGGGGAAAGGGATCGCGATTCGCGACTGACCGGAGCTGTGAATCGGCGGACCTATTCTTGCGGGAAGACGACCGGTCGGGTTCCGGGGGTCGCGTTCCGGGGGGGATGCAGGCCGCTAGGGTTCCGGGGGTAGATGGCGGCGTCGGTTGGGAAAGAAGACCGACAGCTAGGGTTTGCAGACGGCGGCGGGTTTACAGAAAAATCTGATTTTTCGATTTTTTTTTTTCCAGATTTTTACAGAAAATCGGGAGGGATTTTTCTCTTGCTCAGTTGGGAACTACGTGCTGATAACGTGTTGAAGGGAAAATAACTTGAGACAGAAAGTAGGGCAAAAGTTGTTATATTATTCCATTGATGACATCATTTTAAATAGGGAGAAATACATACAAATGGGCTTTAGCCAAACACTAACTAGGAAAGCCCGTAAACTAACAGACTTAGGCACACAATGGGTATTATTCCTTTAACATATAAAAGTTTACAAAATATAAAAAATCTGGGAAACTTAAGTAAAAAAATCATAACTTCAGGTAATTTTTTTAAATTATGAATATAATTAATATTAAAAAATTGGAATTTTTTATTTAAAATTTGGAAATAAAAATTAAAAAATTCTGGATCTTATTTATAAATTATTTTAATAAAAAATAAAAACTAGAACTTTATTCTCCATAAAATAAATAAAAAATCTGAATTATTTTATTTTATTTATAAAAAAACCTGCTAGTAATTTTTTTTATTTTTCATACTTTTCATAAAAAACGGTTTTATTTTTTTTGAAAAAAAAATCTAAAAAAAAAACAGATTAAAGATTAATTACTTGAAGTCAACTTCACCGGAGAAGACAACCGATCAGATTTTTTATTTATTTTGTGGAAAATAATATTTTAGTTTCAATTTTTATTAAACCGTTTATAAATAAGATCTAAATTTTTCTTCAATTTTTAATTTTCGAATTTTAAATAAAACCTCGATTTTTTAATATTAATATTCCAGAATTTAAAAAAATTACATGAAGTTCCGATTTTTTTTAATTTTTCAGATTTTTTTCCAAATTTTTTAGATTTTTTATATTTTTTAGACTTTTATATTTTTTTTATTATTTTTAATTATAATTTTACGTCATATATTGACCAGCCAATAAGAATCTGCCACGTGTCATTTAACTGCCAGATAAGCAAAAATTAACGGAGGTCCTAACGTGGTCTAACGGATCAAAGAGTAAGTCTCAATTTGATACCTTCGAAAATTTAGGTCCTCATATGCTAAAACTGGTAAATTTGGGGTCCTATTTTAGCC
Source organism: Orobanche coerulescens (assembly GCA_033398695.1). NCBI lineage: Eukaryota > Viridiplantae > Streptophyta > Magnoliopsida > Lamiales > Orobanchaceae > Orobanche > Orobanche coerulescens. Next base: position 13,164,524 of record CM065809.1, read on the forward strand.
ATTTAGCCGAGATAATATATTAACTTCCCACAATTCTCATAATGGCAAACATATTGTCTCTACCCATAAATATGAGAATGCTTCCTCAAAGCTCCAGCATAAAGTTACATAAACAACGAGCATAAGTTGATGCTACTAGAGAAGTTAAATTCCTCAAACAACAAAATTATATACTCATCACCAACAGCAACTCGTAAGATTTGGATAATTACATAAAAAGAGAATTGAGGATTTTCTACTTTACCACTGTGCATCCCCTACAAAGATCTCTAAATTACACATCATTCCACTAATAATTATACACAAAAACATCTAAGAGATAAGTTTCATTCACATAATCCCTCATCTAAAAATTATTTTATCTATTATTTTATCCATTAAATACTACAAGTCAACTCTCATAAAAAATATCCTGAAAAGTCAGCTGTGCATATAATTCTGGGACGGAGGTAGGAGTAGTATATATTCCTCTATATGCTAATGGGAAGTTTGACTTGCTTAGGTGTTGATTCTACATTAGTTTTGCTTGGATGTCGGTTCTACATTAATTTTGCTTAAGTCTCGTCGTTGGATATATGTGAGTACACATGTCATGATTTGATTGAATTTGTAGAATAAATGTAATTAGTTTTTCCATTCTCATTAATCTTGCACTTTAATTTATTTATTATTTATAACCTCCATTGAATTTTCAATCTTCAATTGGTGAGTCAATTTTTATATTTTTACATGGTAAACATCAAGTCTTGATTTTCCCATTTTTGAAATTAACTTCTAATTATAATTCGTTATTTAAAAGAAGTAATGTTATGATAGATATAAAAATTACTAACGTACCTAAGTTTATCAGCAATTATTAATTCAAAAAATATGACTATATTTAAATCTATAATAATTTTTTTGAATTCCGAAAAGTATAATTTATATAAAAACTTTAATTAATATTTTAAAATATAAAATCTACCCTTCAAATAATTTGAGTATACTAAATATTATGAATTTAAATTTATAGGGCATTCCTCTAAGTCTGGTCTAAATAGACTTTAAAAAATATTAGATCTGACTTGCGTATTAAGTTGGTCCCATCAACCTGGGAGCATTAGCCGATCTGTTGAGTAGTGTTGGAAATTGGTTTTAGAAAAAATAAGTTCTAACTCAATTTAAACTAATTCAATAATAATAAAATATTTAATTCTTGGAAATTAAATAATAAATTGTGAATCTACGTTTCGAGAAGATGAACGTAGGATTTTATTTTTCTCAAAACCTATTTCCGATGAGTGAGAAATAAATGATTAAAATTGGCCATGTAATTGAAAAGGTGGAGTTAACCAGGTTGAAAAACCATCTGATATTTTGGGGCTGAAAACCCATCTGATATTTGGGGCTGAAAACCTATCTCATCTGATATTTGCGTCGATGCTGAACTAAATCTAGTCAGCGGATTAACTGAGGAGTGATAGCAGGTCGTGTACATTGAGCTAAGTACAATAATACGCGATTACACTCAAATAGGGAATTTCAGCTCCCAAAGCTCTTCGTCACTTTCCTTTAGACGAAATGGATCTTTCCTTTGCATCCAAATGTTTGACCTATCATGGGATGCTAGTAGGGTTTACCTTGTCCATATTAAAGTACTTGAGAATCTTCTGGACATAGGCTGACCGGTGGAATAAATTCTACAAACTCGATGTTTATGTCAATGCCTCGACAGAACCGAGTTTTCCCAAGATCTTTCATCTCAAACTCAGCTTTTCAGTATCCAGTGGTTTCTCTTATTTCATCAAGACCGATTATGTTCATGTCATCGACATACATTGCGATGTGAATCCGGAACTTATTTGTGAAGACGCAAGGACACAGTTCATCGTTCTTATATCCCTTAGCAATCAAGTAGTCACTTAGACGGTTATACCACATCCTTAAGGATTGTTTCAAAACCGTAAAGTTGAGCATTTCAATCTAAATGCAAACGCACTCCGTGGTCTACAGTCACTTGATTTAGGTAACGAAATTCCATAGGGCACTTCCGTATATATCTCCGTATCTAGATCCCATAGAGATACGTAGTAACCATATCTATTGGCTGCATTTCCAGTCCCTCGGAAATTACTACGCTAATCAAATAGCGGAACGTATACGTGGGAGTACATTTCCTCGTAATCAATTCCAGGGCATTGTGAGAAGCATTACTTCGTGAAACCTTGTATATTAGGACTCTATATTCTCACTACGTTTTACGACAAAGGTTCGTTTATGTCTTATAGGCTTTACACTTGGATAGGTTAGTATTACCCACACCAAATACCTGACTCTTTGTCGGAGAATCTAGTTCTACCTGGAATGTTTGTCTTACAGGCCAATCAGCTCTATGTTGATTTCATCCAACTGAGCGAGGTTCGACATCATCATACTTTATGATTCATGACATGTCATCAAAGTGGATGATTGATCAGGCCACACCCTCATAATTTCATCGAGATTCTTGATTTTCTGAATCATATCTTGGGGGCGTCCCCCTCGTCATGATTCATGGACATAATAAAATCAAGCATGATCTCATGAAACGAGTTCATTGATGGTTAACATGTGAATTTGTGCCATACTCTACCTCTTACTTGGGTGAATATTTAGTCTTACCATGTGACTTCCACCCCTTCCTTCGCTGGGAGCCACGACCTCAACCACACCTCCACCAGGTGCAGTTGCATCACCCGGTTCATTGGTGATGTGCCCCTTGGAGGGGACTTCTAACCTTACAGGCACATTTGCAGCTGTAATGTGAGATCTTGTCACTTGAACGATATCAGTAAATGCATCAGGCATCGAATCTGCTACATCCTGAAGATCGAGTGTTCTTTGTGCTTCACGGTAACATTATGAAGTTCGGGGATACACCATGACAATTCCTGTCGTTCCCCGAGAAATTACGTTTTCTCTCCTCCCCCTAATGACGGGAAGGTTGTCTCATAAAAGTGACAATCCGCAAATTGTGCGGTAAAAAGATCACTGTGAAGGTTCTAAATAGCGGATAAACGTCTGGAGATTCTTATCCAACGTGAATACTTATTCGTTTCTAAATACCACTGCGCTGTGGGGCGCAGAAGGCACATATAATGCGTAACCAAATATGCACAATTGGCACTCAAGTTCGTCTGGGTCCAAAATACAAACATCAGGCTATCCAGTTACCAACTGGTACGCATAAACAAATTGGTTAGCAGAGGGTCTAAGAATGAACGATTTAAGTAAAGTTGCGTGCAATATTGCATAATCCCAAGCAAATATATGCAAATTGGTGCGCATAACCAATTACATAATCACCATACATATTCTTTCGATGGTAGTTTATGTGAGACCTTTGCATATGCACATGGGACGAGATACTATTCATTAATCTCTATCATGTAATAAACATCAAGTACTTTTTGATGTGAACTCTCCAACATCATCGAGTACTTTAGATGTGATAAGGGAGGTGAGTCCTTATAAATTATTTTAGAAGTTCTGCAGCAGTTTGAGTGGACAGGAGAGCGACATGTGACCAACATGTCTGAGAATCCATCAAAATCATAAATACATAAATGGTCCGCATATTAGGTGAATGGATCCACAAATATCTCCTTATATTCAGCGTAAGAATGAAATGTTTGCTTTTGTTTCTTTAGCGTAGGAAGCTCTCACTCCTACTTTGGCTAAAGAGCAGGCTTTGCAAAAATGAGTGGTGCGCATTTGAAATGCATCCGGTTCTTTGGATGACAAAATACGATTAACATCAACATTGTTATTTATGTTGAGTTGTTGCCACATTTTCGCTCAAAAAGTAATGATGTTCGTACAGGTTCTTTAGTATACATATCATCATACTTCGACCAGGATGACTAGTCTATCGTGCCAAAGCCTATATGAGTCTATGTCCCAAAGTACATTGTTGGTGACAACATAGGATTTTAAAAACCTAATAATAGTGAGGTACAATCCACTAGGTTGACTCATGAGTTATTCTAAAATATGTTTACGTCCACATTCATTAGAATTAATAAAAGAAACTCTATTCCATTCTCACAGTGGGTTTCAATCTGGAAACCATTGCTACATATATTATTGAAGCTAAGTAGGTTCGAAGGGCTCTATGTGCATACAGAGCATCGGTAACTTGGAAGAATGACGTTAGACATCAAGAATTGGGCACTACCTCGCCCTTTGATGAGTTGGGAGGACCCAATCATCGTAGTTACCGAGGTTTGGCAGGCGACTAATTCGATGAATAGAAGCCTAATTCTAAGAACATTCAAGTTCTACTCAATTCATTCCTTAGAAGAGAGTGAAATTTCGAACCATAAGCATTCAAGCAATATTCAGTACTTCGAAATAAAGCTAATAATCCAACGTAAGCAATATTAATATCTTGTTCGTGAAATAACATTGCATCACACCATTATTGAAAAGAAAACACCAACACAGTCGTCTTGAGGCAACTATATCAAATGTAAACGAGAAAGTAAACATAATACTAAGATTCAATCAATAGACTATGGCTCGTATGACTCAATTCGACGATTGGTGACTGTGAAAATTGACATTGGGGACTTGTCTAGATCATATTCTTCCATATAGTGAGTTCTCTTTTCTTTGGACTCTCTATATTTCTTGTAGTGAGATGAGACTTTCTTGCTTACATGGTAGTTCTTGTACCATGTCCACAGTGATAGCACGGTTCATTGCCAACTCGAGCTTTAGAGGCGATAGGATGGGTAGGTGTTTTTTGGTTCATTTGGCTAGTAGAGCCGGGAGCACCAAGTCTTCGCATTACATTGGAAGAACCCCCACGTCCTTAACCACGAAGCCTATCATGTCCAGTCCCCTATTCATTGGGGTAGTTTCCATCTTTCACTTTGCCATAATTGGACTTGGGAATTTTCTTTGTCCCAAACGACCTGGCATTATCGCTCACTAACACTTCGTTATGCCTCTCAGCCACTTGCAGTAGGTTGATTAGCTTACTGAAGGTAGTGATGCGTTTATTATCATGCTCCAGCCTATACTGGTTCGTTAGTATTAGGGCCGAAGTAGGGAAGGTGGAAAGGGTTTTCTGGATTATGTCATCTTCTGTGACGTTCTTCCCACAGAAATTTAGGAGTGCCTTGAGGCGGAGCATATCTTTGTTGAAGTCTTTGATCCGTTTATAATCAAGCAAGCAGATTTCATTTCATTGCACGGTCAACTCTGGGAGCAAAGTTTGTCAATGTTCCCAAATTGGCCCTTAAGGGCATTCCACAGTTCTTTAGGGAATTTCAACTGTAGATATTCCTATCTCAGGCTGGGTTCGATGTGCCACCTAAGGAATATAAGTGCACTCGCTTTTATCTTATCAGACGGTACTTGGTCTGGGGTGTTAAGGAGCGTACCACTATATTCTTTAGTGATAAATGTGGTCTCGACGTAGGAGACCCATCTATGGTACTCAGGCTCTTTTGAGTCCAAGATATCAAATTTGAGGCGAGTTGGATAAGCTATCTTAATACAAGAAAAAGGAAAATGAGTTTTCACAGTTTACCATGAGTACTTTCCATGATAAAATTTTCAATAATGTGGAGGGTTATTATTTTTCAGAACCAAGATATGGTCAATATTACTTTCGATGCTTTTGAGGGTCACCAATGAAATTACTTTATCACGGTTCGAGTTGATATAGGTAGTAGAAATAAGTCCTCTAAAAGTCTACTAGTGATGAAGCCTAATTGCATGCGATATCTATATATGCATGCAAATATATGTATATTTATAGATATAGATACGTAATCCCAAAAATATATCTATACACATATTATGCAATCAAAGAGGTGTCTTATGCCGCAATAATTATTAATTCAACGTGAATTTATTTTAATTCAAGTTGCTATAAGTAATTTGTTTTAATTTAATTAAAATTATGAATGCATCATGCTTTTAATTGATTTAATAGGCATAAATAAATTCGGAGTATAATATGAAATCAATAGTAATAAAAAAAACATGTAAATTCGCAATTGCATATAGTAAGGTTCGTATTTGTGTACTTTATTTCGTGAATAGAGGCAGAAAAACGGACTGAGAAGTTCAAAAACGGATTCTTTGGCGGGTCGGGCCGAAGTCGAGAATCGGTCTGATCGCGGGCGAGTCTTTGGACAACCGGGCCCGAGAACAGAGCAGAGACAGTGCCGCTTCATGCCCTTGGCCCGTGCGGTGGTTTCCGATTGCGGGCGGTTGCGGGCGGTCACGTCGGATCCGATTGAAAGCCGGCGATGGAGACGGGACTGGTGTGCAGTCGACGGGAGGGCGAGTTTTCTTTCTTCGGCGAGTCTGGTGCGACGTCGGACGGGGGGGAAAGGGATCGCGATTCGCGACTGACCGGAGCTGTGAATCGGCGGACCTATTCTTGCGGGAAGACCACCGGTCGGGTTCCGGGGGTCACGTTGCGGGGGGGATGCAGGCCGCTAGGGTTCCGGGGGTAGATGGCGGCGTCGGTTGGGAAAGAAGACCGACAGCTAGGGTTTGCAGACGGCGGCGGGTTTACAGAAAAATCTGATTTTTCGATTTTTTTTTTCAGATTTTTACAGAAAATCGGGAGGGATTTTTCTCTTGCTCAGTTGGGAACTACGTGCTGATAACGTGTTGAAGGGAAAATAACTTGAGACAGAAAGTAGGGCAAAAGTTGTTATATTATTCCATTGATGACATCACTTTAAATAGGGAGAAATACATACAAATGGGCCTTAGCCAAACACTAACTAGGAAAGCCCGTAAACTAACAGACTTAGGCACACAATGGGTATTATTCCTTTAACATATAAAAGTTTACAAAATATAAAAAATCTGGGAAACTTAAGTAAAAAAATCGTAACTTCAGGTAATTTTTTTAAATTATGAATATAATTAATATTAAAAAATTGGAATTTTTTATTTAAAATTTGGAAATAAAAATTAAAAAATTCTGGATCTTATTTATAAATTATTTTAATAAGAAATAAAAACTAGAACTTTATTTTCCATAAAATAAATAAAAAATCTGAATTATTTTATTTTATTTATAAAAAAACCTGCTAGTAATTTTTTTTATTTTTCCTACTTTTCATAAAAAAACGATTTTATTTTTTTTGAAAAAAAAATCTAAAAAAAAAACAGATTAAAGATTAATTACTTGAAGTCAACTTCACCGGAGAAGACAACCGATCAGATTTTTTATTTATTTTGTGGAAAATAATATTTCAGTTTCAATTTTTATTAAACAGTTTATAAATAAGATCTAAATTTTTCTTCAATTTTTAATTTTCGAATTTTAAATAAAAACTTGATTTTTTAATATTAATATTCCAGAATTTAAAAAATTACATGAAGTTCCGATTTTTTTTAATTTTTCAGATTTTTTTCCAAATTTTTTAGATTTTTTATATTTTTTAGACTTTTATATTTTTTTTGTTATTTTTAATTATAATTTTACGTCATATATTGACCAGCCAATAAGAATCTGCCACGTGTCATTTAACTGCCAGATAAGCAAAAATTAACGGAGGTCCTAACGTGGTCTAACGGATCAAAGAGTAAGTCTCAATTTGATACCTTCGAAAATTTAGGTCCTCATATGCTAAAACTGGTAAATTTGGGGTCCTATTTTAGCCATTTAGCCGAGATAATATATTAACTTCCCACAATTCTCATAATGGCAAACATATTGTCTCTACCCATAAATATGAGAATGCTTCCTCAAAGCTCCAGCATAAAGTTACATAAACAACGAGCATAAGTTGATGCTACTAGTAGAGATGTTAAACGGCCACTCATGGTTCTGGCTAGCCTAGCGGGCTTCACTAAACTGGCCCAAAAAAGTTCTGATTAAACGCCAGAAATATCGGCTCTAACCCTAACCCTAACGAGTTTTCGGCTAAACGGCTAAACGTTTAAAAATATATTTTTATTTTTATAAGTCATAAACAAAAAAAATAAGAATAATATACTTTATATATATAGTAACAACTATACTATAATAAATATAACAAAAAATATACTTTTATGTATATACATATATCTACACACACTATATTAACAAATACTATAATAATATATATTATATATATAATATTAATATATATTACATATACTATAATATTAATATATGTTATATAAATATAGTAATACTGTAAGTTGAAATTAACAATATATATATATATATATATATATCGGGCTTGGCTAGCTAGCGGGCCGGGCTAGCCTAACGGCTTCAGCTAAACGGTCCGAAAAAAGTCGATTTAAACGCCAGAAATATCTAACTCCGGTTTTTGTGGGTTAAGCAGGCCAGCCTACGGCCTGAGCCGTTTAACATCTCTAGCTACTAGAGAAGTTAAATTCCTCAAACAACAAAATTATATACTCATCACCAACAGCAACTCGTAAGATTTGGATAATTACATAAAAAGAGAATTGAGGATTTTCTACTTTACCACTGTGCATCCCCTACAAAGATCTCTAAATTACACATCATTCCACTAATAATTATACACAAAAACATCTAAGAGATAAGTTTCATTCACATAATCCCTCATCTAAAAATTATTTTATCTATTATTTTATCCATTAAATACTACAAGTCAACTCTCATAAAAAATATCCTGAAAAGTCAGCTGTGCATATAATTTTGGGACGGAGGTAGGAGTAGTATATATTCCTCTATATGCTAATGGGAAGTTTGACTTGCTTAGGTGTTGATTCTACATTAGTTTTGCTTGGATGTCGGTTCTACATTAGTTTTGCTTAAGTCTCGTCGTTGGATATATGTGAGTACACATGTCATGATTTGATTGAATTTGTAGAATAAATGTAATTAGTTTTTCCATTCTCATTAATCTTGCACTTTAATTTATTTATTATTTATAACCTCCATTGAATTTTCAATCTTCAATTGGTGAGTCAATTTTTTATATTTTTTTACATGGTAAACATCAAGTCTTGATTTTCCCATTTTTGAAATTAACTTCTAATTATAATTCGTTATTTAAAAGAAGTAATGTTATGATAGATATAAAAATTACTAACGTACCTAAGTTTATCAGCAATTATTAATTCAAAAAATATGACTATATTTAAATCTATAATAATTTTTTTGAATTCCGAAAAGTATAATTTATATAAAAACTTTAATTAATATTTTAAAATATAAAATCTACCCTTCAAATAATTTGAGTATACTAAATATTATGAATTTAAATTTATAGGGCATTCCTCTAAGTCTGGTCTAAATAGACTTTAAAAAATATTAGATCTGACTTGCGTATTAAGTTGGTCCCATCAACCTGGGAGCATTAGCCGATCTGTTGAGTAGTGTTGGAAATTGGTTTTAGAAAAAATAAGTTCTAACTCAATTTAAACTAATTCAATAATAATAAAATATTTAATTCTTGGAAATTAAATAATAAATTGTGAATCTACGTTTCGAGAAGATGAACGTAGGATTTTATTTTTCTCAAAACCGATTTCCGATGAGTGAGAAATAAATTATTAAAATTGGCCATGTAATTGAAAAGGTGGAGTTAACCAGGTTGAAAAACCATCTGTTGGTCCCCAGAATGATGAAGACTGTCCCCACTGTACCAACACGAGTCTTTTCTAGCGCGCTTTGTCCTCACTCACGCGCACCTGAGAAACTTCCCAGGGGGTCACCCATCCCATAACTACTCCAGGCCAAGCACGCTTAACTTTGGAGTTTCTATGAGATGGATACCAGAAAAGAAGATGCATCTTGTTGGTATGAGTAGTCCAAATCAATTCATTTAACCACTTTCTAGTGCAGATCTCACAGGTCGAATTGCAAGCCGTGCCTCGCGCATTTTTTAAGCCCATGCAGGCAGGATGCTGGACTGAATCCCAACACCATCTGATATTTTGGGGCTGAAAACCCATATGATATTTGGGGCTGAAAACCTATCTCATCTGATATTTGGGTTGAAACCTATCTCATCTGATATTTGGGCGAAAACCTATCTGATCTGATACTTGGGCTGAAAACCCACCTGATCTGATATTTGGGGCTGAAAACCCATATGATCTGACTATCTGATCTGATATTTGGGGCTGAAAATCTATATGATCTGATATTTGGGGGCTGAAAACTCAGCTGATATTTGGTCTCAACTGAAATGAAGCAGGTTGAGAACTTAGCTTCTGGAATATGACTCTTCACACTCCATAATGTAACGTACGAATTAAATCAGACTATTTATGGAGGTAACTCTTGAGCTGAAGGATTAAAGAGAATTAATGACACTTTAATTTGTAGTAACTCCCCACATGATGGAGTGGAATTGGACTGTATAAAATGGGGTCTTATGCATTTCATTTCATAACATACAACAGAATGAATACAGCATACCACACATTGCAGCATATTTCTTTCTTGTTTTTCCTGCCCAGTTTCCAGCACTTAACGTTCGCCGGAGTTCTGAGTTTTGGAGAGCACCTAACTTAGAAACGTGTAGCAGTTGTATCTGTAACACCCCCAATCCACTCAGGGATATTACACGCTGTAGACCCTTTCCACAAGGATCTACCAGACTGGTAAAAAGAATCAAACATCTAAACATCGCCTTTGAGGCTAAAATGACTCAGTAGACCGATTTGGTCTTTCAATAAATACATACAACTCAATCTCAATACATGCCCACACATGGGTCAAATACAACATACTCCCGTGTAACGCGAAAAGCATATTGCAAGGGAAAATAAAGTACAACTGAACCAATACAACAACGTACGGGTCTTCATGTGATTAGTGTAGCGACCACTTTTCAAAATATCATTTTAAAATAATTTTTAAGGGAGATTTAAATACCCTTAAAAAAAAATACTTGAATAATTGCAGCGGAAACTAAAGTAGAGTCAATTATTTCATAAGTAAATAAAAATAAGTTCTCAACATTTCCAACATTCATAATATCCAACATGACATTGAAGCCAAAAATTAAAACTTTAAATGAACAAAATGAATAAAAAGTTGATGATTATTATTATCACGCCACGCCTTTGGTGCCACGCCAGACTCCTCAACCTGAAAAATTTAAATAATAGGGTGAGCTTTCAACTCGCTCAGTGAGGAGGGAACGCTTTGTTAAATTTAAATACATAAATGTTGTCAAGTAGATATGACATGCCTGAACCTGGTGATTGCCCGAGGGCCATTAATATGCAAACTTTGTGCATACTGCCTACTACTCATTGGAGGCTACAACGTAATTAACATGCAAACTTTGAGCACATTATGCCTACTACTCATTGGAGGCTACAACGTAAATAATATGCAACTTTGAGCATATAAATATTTGGCAAGAAACAAGCATATATACAAGTAACATCATGCATTAAATAAAACAAGCGCAAAATCCCCACCTCGAAATACGATGATGATCCTTGAAAATTGAGATGCGAATGCGATTCAAGTTCTAGGCTCCAAGTCCTCGTCTCCTAAAATAATAATTAAAATTTTAATATTCATATAACATCCAAAATAAATTAATATAAATTATTGAATTTATAATTGAGTAAGAGAGGTCTGTTTTTAAATATTAATTACTGGTTGGGATCAAATTAAAAGAATTAGAAATTGACTCGGGTTAATCTGAAGAAACTGAAAATTAAAGGCTAAAATTGAAATACACTTAAAACCTGATTTGGGGTCAAATCGAGAAGTTTAGAATTCTGAGGAACTGAAATTGAAGAATTAAAAGTAAGTTGGGTCAATTTGATAATACTAGAAAATTATTGGGTATAAATACCCTAGCCCTAATAGCCGGCCGACATAAACTCCCACTACTCCTCCCGATCTCTCACTCTCAATTCCTTCTCTCTCCCTGCCATTCTCCTCCCTCTCTCTCTCTCACCTCCTCTGCAAACACACACACACACACTACTTCGCCTACCCCGTAGCTCCTCCACAGATATGGCCGCCGAAGCCGCCGGCGAGTAAGAAAGTACAATTTCTCCATTCCTCCGATCTTATTCGTTGAAAACCACCCGGCCGGGTCTAACTACGGCCACCGCTGAGGAAGGGCCTTATTCTTGCCTTGCGGATCCGCCGACAAACGCCGTAATCCAGCTGGGTATATGTATAAATCGTAACCGCTGTGATTATGAGATTTTAATCCCAGCTCATTATGAGACCTTTCTCTTTGTGAGGAGGTCTGGGAAAATTACTCTTAGATATATCTGAGCTTCACCTTATTTTGTAATTTTTTTTTTTTTTTTTTATTTTGCTCGATTAATTTTATTTTATTTCCTGATTAATGAAATATTTTTTTTTTTTTTTTTTTTTTTGCTGGATGCAGATTGGGACTTGAAATTTGGGAAGACAGACTATTATGAAGATGAGAGGAAATTGAATTACCTTTGGTGGAGTGTAGTCGAATTACAGAAGATTACCTGAGCTTGATTTTTTTTTTTTTTTTTTTTTTTTTTTGCTGAATGTTTGGTAAGAGAATGAACTTGCAGACGGAAGGAAATAAGAGTAAGTAGGTGGATAATTTATTTCATTAATGTGGTTGATGTCTCGAATTATAACTGTCGGATGAATTAGTGAGAATTAATGTAGGCGTTTGTATTACATTGCAGATTAATATTGGTATTTAATACAGGCGTTTGTAATAAACTGCAGATTTCTGGTGCACTCAATCGACATTTTGTGTATTGGGCATGAAAGATTTGTTAAAATATTATTAGATTAAGCCAAATTTTTGGCCAAGATAATATAATTAGTAATTTAAACTTAAATAAAAGTATAAATTAATAATTGAGTTTTATGAAAATAAAATAGAATTTGGACTAGATTAATAAGGATTTATATGACTTAGGTCAAGTAAAAATAAAATTAATATTTGGACATTTATATTTTAGATATTCTGAGTATTGTCTTAATTAAATGTATGAATAATTTAATAATAACATTATAGTAATATTAGTAATAATAACAATAATATTATTGATAATGATACTAATCATAATATTATCAATATTCCGCGGATAATAATCGTAATAAATTTGTCTTGTGAGAGGTACAAAATATAATATTTATACCGTATTCAAAAAAATTTAGGTTTAGGGTAGAATTTTAATTGGACTAGGAAAAAAGACTCGGGCCAACTTATTAAATAGGAGTTAAAATAAAATATATTTATTAATTGGGTCATTAAGAGATTTTTTTTTTTTGGACAATTTAAAAAAAAAATATTATTCAACTATAATAATATGAGAGCTTGGACTTGAGTCTGGAGTATAAGTTAAAATCATGATATGCAAGTAAGGAAAATTTGACCTTATTTAAATGGAATGAAATTCGTAAATAATTTGTTGGACATTTAAAATTATTCATGCGCTTTCTATAAATTATAAAATAAATGCATGTGTGAAAACCGGGGTGTTACAACCTACCCCTCTTAAATAAATTTTCGTCCTCGAAAATTAAATCATGTACCTTCAATGGCAAACGTCGGATACTTAGAACGAATCTCCTCTTCACGTTCCCAAGTCGCTTCGTTCGGTCCATGACGGCTCCATTGAACTTTCACCAGTTTAACCTCTCTGTTTCGTAACCGATGTACCTTGCGCTCCAAAACAGCTATAGGTACTTCCTCATAAGTCAGATTCTTGGCTACATGTAACTCTTTGAAATTGCATACATGACCAGGATCATGTACGTATTTTCTTAACATGGAGACATGAAAGACATTGTGCACTCCTGATAATTCCAACGGCAATGCCAAGCTATAAGCCAGATCACCAACACGATCCAAAATCTCAAATGGTCCGATATAACGTGGCTGTAACTTTCCCTTTTTACCGAATCGGATCACTCCTTTCATCGGTGCTACCTTTAAGAACACCTTTTCTCCAATCTCAAATTGTATATCTTTCCTTCGTTTATCAGCATAAGACTTCTGTCGATCCTGGGCAGTCTTAATCCTACTTCTGATCTCGGCTATCTTTTCTACAGTTTGTTCGATCAATTCTGGTCCCAAAATCTTTCCTTCTCCAACCTCACTCCAATAAAGAGGCGATCGACATTTTCTTCCGTACAGAGCCTCATACGGGGCCATTTGTATAGTCGCTTGGTAACTATTGTTATAAGCAAACTCTACTAACGGCAAAATATTTTCCCAATTCTCACCAGTATCAAGAACGCACGCTCTCAACAAATCTTCAAGTGTTTTGATAGTTCGCTCAGATTGACCATCGGTCTGCGGATGATATGCAGTACTGAAATTAAACTTAGTGCCCAATGCACTCTGAAGACTCTTCCAAAATTTCGACGTAAATCGTGGATCTCTATCCGAGACGATCGACACTGGAACACCATGTAACCTCAAAATCTCACGAATATAAATCTTCGCATATTGTTCCATACTATAAGTCATCCTCACAGGTAGAAAATGAGATGACTTCGTTAAACGATCTACTATCACCCAGATAGCATCGTTCTTCCTCACGGTTCGCGGCAGACCAACCACGAAATCCATTGTGATATGCTCCCATTTCCATTCTGGGATTTCCAACGGTTGAAGTAAACCTCCCGGCCGTTGGTGTTCTGCCTTCACCTGCTGACATACCATACACCTCTCCACAAATACACCAATGTCCCGTTTCATTCCTCTCCACCAAAAGAACTTCTTCAGATCGTGGTACATCTTCGTACTTCCCGGGTGAGCGGAGTATGGTGCATTATGAGCTTCTTCAAGGATTTGTCTCCTAAGGGATGGATCCTTAGGAACACACAACCTCCCATCGTAAGTCAAAACGTCGTCTGCGGTAACGACAAATTTCTCAATACTCCCATCTTGTGCTCGATCTTTCATCTTACATAAGAACTTATCACGTGGTTGAGCCTCCTTAATCTGATCCCTTAAGTTTGGTTGCAAGACCAAAGATGATAGGATTGCTTTCGAACGTTGTGAAGACTCTACTACCTCAATCCTCAACTGGGAGAACTCCTTTATCAAACTCTCCTGATCGGTCAAGCAAGCTAACTCGCCTCTAGTCTTCCGACTCAAGGCATCAGCTACCACATTAGCCTTACCCGGATGGTAATGAATAGTACAATCATAGTCCTTCACCAATTCTAACCATCTCCTTTGCCTCATATTAAGATCCTTCTGTGTGAAAATATACTTCAGACTTTTATGGTCTGTGTATATTTCGCACTTCCCTCCGTAGAGATAGTGACGCCAAATCTTCAGCGCATGTACTACAGCAGCCAACTCCAGATCATGCGTTGGATAGTTCAACTCATGTGGTTTAAGCTGTCTCGATGCATAGGCTACTACTTTACCACGTTGCATCAGAACACAACCCAAACCTTGCTTTGAGGCATCACTAAAAATAACAAAGTCTTCTGTCGGATCAGGAATCGTTAATACTGGTGCCGAGGTTAGTCTCCTTTTCAACTCTTGAAAACTTTCCTCGCACCTCTCACTCCATTCAAACCTCACGCCCTTCCTTGTTAATTGGGTCATAGGAGCGGCGATTTTAGAAAACCCTTCGATAAATCTTCTATAATAGCCAGCTAAGCCCAGAAAGCTGCGAACTTCACTCGCATTCTTGGGTACTCCCCAACTACTCACTGCTACAACCTTGTCGGGATCTACCTCAATTCCTTTAGAAGTCACCACGTGTCCAAGGAATCCAACTCTGTTTAACCGAAACTCACATTTCTTGAACTTGGCATACAACTTCTCCTTGCGAAGTGTCTCCAATGTAATCCTCAAATGCTCTTGGTGTTGTTCCTTATCCTTAGAATACACCAAGATGTCATCTATGAAGACGATCACGAACTTATCCAAGTAAGGTTGGAACACCCTGTTCATCAAATCCATAAATACCGCAGGTGCGTTACTCAGACCAAATGGCATTACTACAAATTCAAAATGTCCATAACGGGTCCTGAAAGCCGTCTTGGGAATATCACACTCCCTAATCTTCAATTGATGGTACCCCGACCTCAAATCGATCTTTGAAAAGATTCCGGCTCCCCTTAGTTGATCGAATAGATCCTCAATTCTCGGTAATGGGTACTTATTCTTTATCGTGAGTCGATTCAGCTCCCTGTAATCAATACACATCCGAAGTGACCCATCCTTCTTTCTTACAAACAGTACTGGTGCACCCCATGGTGACACACTAGGACGAATAAATCCGAGTTCCAGCAGCTCTTGAATTTGGACTTTCAACTCTTGAAGTTCCTTCGGAGCCATTCTATATGGGGCTTTGGATGTTGGGGCCGCCCCAGTGACCAAATCAATACTAAACTCCACTTGTCGGTCGGGTGGGACTCCCGGCAAATCTTCTGGAAACACATCCAAAAACTCCCGTACTATAGGTACGTCTGTAGGGGACACCTCATGAGTACGAGTGTCGACCAAACTCACCAAGTAACCCTGACATTTCTCCTTTCTTAGACTTCTTAGTGCCTTCATGGCTGTGATTACTCTTGGTACTGCCCTACTCTTAGTACCATAAAAGGTGATCGACTCGCCTTCGGAACACCTCAATGTCACCTTCTTCTCACGGCAGCTTATATCGGCATCATGTCTATCGAGCCAGTCCATACCAAGGATCACGTCGAAATCCATCGAGTTAATCAAATACAGACTAGCGTCAAATTCTCTTCCCCCTATCTCGATACTCTCGTTAATCATTCTATTGGTGAGTATCGTATTTCCTGACGGTAAGCTAACCTCAAGAGACTCAACAGTTTTAACGCTTCTACGACCAATGGCATGATAAAACTTTGCAGACATAAAAGAGTGTGTGGCACCAGTGTCAAACAAAGCGAAAGCAGGCACATTAGAGATCATAAGCATACCTGATACTGTGCCGGGACTATTATCAGCCTGATTCATTGAGTAGACTCGAGCTTCACCTCCCGATGCTTGTCCTTTGCCCTGAGATTGTGGACAATATCGGCTTGTGTGACCTGGCTTCCCGCAATTATAGCAGACACCCTTTCCATACAAACACTCCCCACCATGACTCTTACCGCACTTTGGGCATGCAGGCCTAGTGATCGGCGCACCCGGTCTAGATTTCTCATCTACCTTCTTCTGCTTATTTGAAGCCGCTGACTTAGATTGATCACCATTCCAACCTCTCTTTCCAGAAGATGACTTAACCGTTGGATGAGGACTCAAGTTCTGACTAGCTTCGACCTCTTGAGCTCTGAATACGGTATCAGTATAGGGCAATACTCCATGACCAGCCACAATATGACGAATACTCGGACGCAACCCACTACGAAACTTGAGGGCTCGCTTGTGGTCAGTGTCCACCATATGCTCCACAAAGAAGCTGATTTGGTTAAATTTTCTCTCATATTCTTCAACCGATAAGTTCCCTTGCTCAAGGTTCCAGAAATCTCTCTCCATCTTCTCTCGGTAGTGCTGTGGATAATACTGTTCCATCACTAGTTCTTTGAACCGATCCCAAGTTAATGCAGCACGCTCGGCTGCCGGTCTCAAACGCCAATAACTCATCCACCAGCGCCCAGCGTCCTCCACCATTTGATACTGTGCGCAAAGAATCTTTTGCGCATCGGTGCAACCAATAAGCTCAAGGGTACGCTCGAGCGACATCAACCATTCGTCGACAAATGCTGGCCCTTCTCGACCGTTGAATGATGGTGGTGTGAAACGTCGGAACTGTTGCACAACTTGTGCTTGGGTAGGACCTGGCACGTTCTCATTGCGATTATCTTGATTATCAGCATTTCGGTTAGCTAGGCGTCCACGTCCACGAGTTGCCATGGTCCTAAGGTACATCATAGCCATTGACTTCTTAGTAATCTCCTCATAAGGGATAGAAATAAAGCTATGCGTCGCGTCTAAGGGTTAACTGCTCCCAATAGACGTTCTAGCAGTGCTATACTAACACATCTATATGTGTTTATAAATTTATAAGAAAGCACATGCATGTCCAACATTTATTATGAATCTCAATAGCATATCATCTCTAAAATATAAACATGTATCGCAACATGATTCAAAAATGAGTTGAATCTCATAACCGTAAAATTTTGTTACGATTACATCATAAACATAACTTGAATTGTGTACCTTGGAGTTGACGTGGAGCGGCGACGGTGACTGATAATAATCATAGATGCCATTAAAGTTTTAACTATTTGCGAAAAAGGAAATTTAGTTTTTAAAAAAAAAAAATTTAACGAGTCTACAGAACCGTAGACCCGCTCTGATACCACTTATGTAGCGACCACTTTTCAAAATATCATTTTAAAATAATTTTTAAGGGAGATTTAAATACCCTTAAAAAAAATACTTGAATAATTGCAGCGGAAACTAAAGTAGAGTCAATTATTTCATAAGTAAATAAAAATAAGTTCTCAACATTTCCAACATTCATAATATCCAACATGACATTGAAGCCAAAAATTAAAACTTTAAATGAACAAAATGAATAAAAAGTTGATGATTATTATTATCACGCCACGCCTTTGGTGCCACGCCAGACTCCTCAACCTGAAAAATTTAAATAATAGGGTGAGCTTTCAACTCGCTCAGTGAGGAGGGAACGCTTTGTTAAATTTAAATACATAAATGTTGTCAAGTAGATATGACATGCCTGAACCTGGTGATTGCCCGAGGGCCATTAATATGCAAACTTTGTGCATACTGCCTACTACTCATTGGAGGCTACAACGTAATTAACATGCAAACTTTGAGCACATTATGCCTACTACTCATTGGAGGCTACAACGTAAATAATATGCAACTTTGAGCATATAAATATTTGGCAAGAAACAAGCATATATACAAGTAACATCATGCATTAAATAAAACAAGCGCAAAATCCCCACCTCGAAATACGATGATGATCCTTGAAAATTGAGATGCGAATGCAGTTCAAGTTCTAGGCTCCAAGTCCTCGTCTCCTAAAATAATAATTAAAATTTTAATATTCATATAACATCCAAAATAAATTAATATAAATTATTGAATTTATAATTGAGTAAGAGAGGTCTGTTTTTAAATATTAATTACTGGTTGGGATCAAATTAAAAGAATTAGAAATTGACTCGGGTTAATCTGAAGAAACTGAAAATTAAAGGCTAAAATTGAAATACACTTAAAACCTGATTTGGGGTCAAATCGAGAAGTTTAGAATTCTGAGGAACTGAAATTGAAGAATTAAAAGTAAGTTGGGTCAATTTGATAATACTAGAAAATTATTGGGTATAAATACCCTAGCCCTAATAGCCGGCCGACATAAACTCCCACTACTCCTCCCGATCTCTCACTCTCAATTCCTTCTCTCTCC
The DNA here is from genome assembly GCA_033398695.1 of Orobanche coerulescens. Classification (NCBI taxonomy): domain Eukaryota; kingdom Viridiplantae; phylum Streptophyta; class Magnoliopsida; order Lamiales; family Orobanchaceae; genus Orobanche; species Orobanche coerulescens. Next base: position 13,183,868 of record CM065809.1, read on the forward strand.
CTGCCATTCTCCTCCCTCTCTCTCTCTCACCTCCTCTAACACACACACACACACTTCTTCGTCTACCCCGTAGCTCCTCCACAGATATGGCCGCCGAAGCCGCCGGCGAGTAAGAAAGTACAATTTCTCCATTCCTCCGATCTTATTCGTTGAAAACCACCCGGCCGGGTCTAACTACGGCCACCGCTGAGGAAGGGCCTTATTCTTGCCTTGCGGATCCGCCGACAAACGCCGTAATCCAGCTGGGTATATGTATAAATCGTAACCGCTGTGATTATGAGATTTTAATCCCAGCTCATTATGAGACCTTTCTCTTTGTGAGGAGGTCTGGGAAAATTACTCTTACATATATCTGAGCTTCACCTTATTTTGTAATTTTTTTTTTTTTTTTTTATTTTGCTCGATTAATTTTATTTTATTTCCTGATTAATGAAATATTTTTTTTTTTTTTTTTTTTTTTTGCTGGATGCAGATTGGGACTTGAAATTTGGGAAGACAGACTATTATGAAGATGAGACGAAATTGAATTACCTTTGGTGGAGTGTAGTCGAATTACAGAAGATTACCTGAGCTTGATTTTTTTTTTTTTTTTTTTTGCTGAATGTTTGGTAAGAGAATGAACTTGCAGACGGAAGGAAATAAGAGTAAGTAGGTGGATAATTTATTTCATTAATGTGGTTGATGTCTCGAATTATAACTGTCGGATGAATTAGTGAGAATTAATGTAGGCGTTTGTATTACATTGCAGATTAATATTGGTAGTTAATACAGGCGTTTGTAATAAACTGCAGATTTCTGGTGCACTCAATCGACATTTTGTGTATTGGGCATGAAAGATTTGTTAAAATATTATTAGATTAAGCCAAATTTTTGGCCAAGATAATATAATTAGTAATTTAAACTTAAATAAAAGTATAAATTAATAATTGAGTTTTATGAAAATAAAATAGAATTTGGACTAGATTAATAAGGATTTATATGACTTGGGTCAAGTAAAAATAAAATTAATATTTGGACATTTATATTTTAGATATTCTGAGTATTGTCTTAATTAAATGTATGAATAATTTAATAATAACATTATAGTAATATTAGTAATAATAACAATAATATTATTGATAATGATACTAATCATAATATTATCAATATTCCGCGGATAATAATCGTAATAAATTTGTCTTGTGAGAGGTACAAAATATAGTATTTATACCGTATTCAAAAAAATTTAGGTTTAGGGTAGAATTTTAATTGGACTAGGAAAAAAGACTCGGGCCAACTTATTAAATAGGAGTTAAAATAAAATATATTTATTAATTGGGTCATTAAGAGATTTTTTTTTTTTGGACAATTTAAAAAAAAAATATTATTCAACTATAATAATATGAGAGCTTGGACTTGAGTCTGGAGTATAAGTTAAAATCATGATATGCAAGTAAGGAAAATTTGACCTTATTTAAATGGAATGAAATTCGTAAATAATTTGTTGGACATTTAAAATTATTCATGCGCTTTCTATAAATTATAAAATAAATGCATGTGTGAAAACCGGGGTGTTACAATTAGTATCGTTCATCTTTCATCATCCTTCATGCCGACCCTGTGTTATGCTCCCCAGAATCTGAATGCAATACAGACATCCACCCCTCGATTACTCGGGGGTTAGCAAAATTCCACTATTTTGCTAATGCAAGTACAAAGTGCAAATACGAGTCATACAAATCATATTCCAAGAATAATAACAACCAGAAATCCTCAAAGATTCAAACATAACAAAAAGTACTACCCGAGGCAAGAGTTTGAGTAAGACTTTCCAAAATCGAAAGGTCACAAATCAAGGGAAACAATTTATAAAATGGTTTAAAATGCCATCAAGAGTTTTAATAGAAAACAATTTAGGATTATCGAATCCTTCTCTTTCCAAAATCAACAGGGGTCACCGCCCAAAAGTTTTGTTTTCACAAATAAAACCAACAATTTACAGTGTCAAAACCCATGTCATGTGTCCTCGACGGACATAAAATCAACACAACATAATATATGCGATAATATATGCATATATATTATCAAAACACAATAACAACACCAAGCGTATTCATAGGGTTCGCTTAACCATTCACGAGACACAACATTCACAAAACACACGCATTTTGAAAGTGAACCTTTGACGAGGCTAAACCGAATCCTTTGAAAGTTCATCTCAAACAATCAAACAAACATACCAAGACAATCACCAATCATCTTATCCACAAAACAAGAGATGTATGGACAAGGTACTTGCCTCAAATAATTACGAACGCAGAGAATCGGCCAAAGTAGGATGGCACGAACCGACTACGAACCCGCCGACTCCGCCGAACACCAACTCGCGATAATAAACTACGAAGGACAATAACAACAATGAAAATAAATTCCATAGCACGACCCAAAGTCGCTGAATTGAAGGAACAAACGACAAAAGTTCAAGGGTTTCCCCCAAAATGGCCAAGAACGCGATCCGTCCCGACAAAACACGAAAACGGAATTCCAAACTGAAATATGGATGTACAATCCATAGGATATGTTTAACAACATCATTTAACAACAATCGGTTCATCAAAATCGGATAGAAAACAAATCAAGAACAAAACTCCCAAAAGTCAACTCTAGAGATTCAAGAAAAAAATACCTTGATTCGGCGAAGAACAATGGATTATATGATGTTATAATCACCTAGGATGCTCCAAAACACCTTTGGATTGAGCAAAATCGGCCAAGATCGCGATCCCCAGTCGCCCTTGGCTCAACCCCGCGGAGAGGAGGAGAAATGAGGTGGAAATGATGTACCACGGCTGCTGTCCAGTTTATATACAGTGGACAGCTTAGCGTGCGCTTATCTTTAAGATTAGCGTGCGCTATCGAGGCACCGAAGTAAAACTTCCTGACAAAAATACATTGTTAGCATGCGCTAACCACAAGTGTTAGCGTGCGCTAACGAGACCTTCAGACCCAGTCCAGTAGCTCCTGGACTACCCCTGAACTACCAGGAAGCGCGCGCTATCCTCACCCTAGTGTGCGCTACTAATGCACCCTAGCGCGCGCTATGTTACTAAATAGCGTGCGCTGATCAACGTCTGAACCCATTCCAGTAGCCTCTGGATTGTTTCTGCACCACCAGTTAGCGTGCGCTACCACACCCGTAGCGTGCGCTAACAACCGCACCATAGCGCGCGCTAACCAATAAGTGTAGCGTGCGCTAACGACTCAGAAGGACAACAATAGTACTTTCGGAAATGGGTACGATGACAGATACCCACAACTTTGGGAAATTACAAAACGGCCCCAAATGTCCGAAAAATTACGATACGACAACGAATAATCAAACTGAAGCTCACAACACATATTACAACGTTAAATGAACTTACGAGAAACCCGAAACAACAGTTTCGAACGAGATTCGCAAGAATAGAACTCAAGCGCGGAAAGGTCGCCTAAGAACACGGAACTCAACAAAAACGACACCGAAACGAACTCGGACGTCAAAAGTGCAGAATTAAATATTCTCAGAATGATGAAACGGTCACAACAGAGTCGCTAAGATGGACTTCCGCCAAAAAAAAGAAAATTACCGGAAAGCAAAATTGCGGATATTATATACTACCCTCTTTAAAAGAAGTTTCCTCCCGAAACTTAAAACAAGTAGGGAGAAGCAATATCCCGCCAGGAAAACTCAACGAGATACATAAGAACCGAAAACTCGCGCCCAACAGCGAAACGTTACAAGCAACGCAAAGAAACATACGACGTGAAAACATGCTCCACGACGACCAACACAACGCCACAGGTAAAGACATAATAAAACCAACAAGTGACAAGCGTCATCAAACAGTTAATACAATCAAGTCAATTACCCGTACAATCACAAAACACAAAACACCTATTACAAGGAAACACGCACAGTCGAGAAAACAGAAAATAAACATGAAACGATTCACAAGGACAATCACAAACAATTCGGACTATGCCGAAATCCTCAAAAACCATACTAGGCATCTCAGTGTCCTTTCGTAGTGGAGACGCAACCTCGATCCCCAAATATCTCAGCTACCGTCTCGCAACGCACGGCTCGGTGACCCACCTGGCCACAATTGAAATAGCTGACTAACGGTGAACGACAATTCTTCGCGGTACGAGATCAGGCAACAACAATCAGACAACCACGATTGAACAACAACGATCGAACAACAATGATCGAAAAACAACGATCGAACAACAATGATCGAATGACAACGGTCGAACAATGACTGGGAAGTTCACACTTCGACTCTAGACATTAAAAGAACTTGGAGAAACTAAAAGACGTTAATTTCAAACAAGGTTCACAAGAATCGACCCGAACTCTGAAAAGTCACAACGATAAACAGATTGATCCGAAATAAGGTCACAACCCGTTCGAACAATGACAACCGAGATACCAAACAAGTTCAGAAAGTATCAACGAACATGAGCGAGTCGATAGAATTTAGAAGGAGAAAATGCAGAAGTAAAAAATAATACGGGTATTACATTCGACCTCTTTTTAAAAGAAGTGTCATCCCCGAAACTCACAACAACGAAAGCAAGGTGACAACACAACAAGCAACCGACAGAAACATCTTTCAAAGGCCTCTCAAAGCCGATCCTGATAACTGTGTTGAGGTTCGTACCCCGGAAGACTCAGTAACCAACTCGCAGAACTGGATTCTGTGTCCCTCGAGTCCACATTGTAATCTGCTACTGGCGGGGAAGGACAATTTGCACGTACATGCCCCGGCACATCACAGATGAAACACCTCGGCATACCAAAAATACAACTGCTCGGTACACTGGAATATAACATCGCAAAACAACATACCAGAGATGTCAACTCAGCACAACATAACCACGTAAGGCAACCCACGTACACTAAATCACGACAACAACGACATACATTCGGCGATTTCAACGGCCCAAATGATAACCAACACACAATCATACAAACCCAAGCTCTAGGTGCGATAGCAGGCTAATCACCACGAAATTACAACATTAAAGATCAACATCACACCTCTCATAAAGGGCTAACACAACAATTGCGTGGTGGACGACTCAACGCTCACACCACCAATTCAATCACAACTCGGGGGTTAACACCCTAACGAAAGTGCGAACATCATACATACCTTCCCGGACCGTAAACAGGAATGATAGGTTTGAAAAACGAAAACCACCTTTTGAAATAATTTTGGATACACCGGTTGATCTTGAGTATCACCTTACAAAAAGTAGTACAAACATCGTTATCGAGACATTGAAAAACCATCTTGCATTTGATAAAAATGAGGACACTTTTCTTTTAGTGAAAAATTTTCAGAAATATTCGACCCTCGGGTCTAAGCAAAGGCGTTTCTAAATCATTGAAAATATCTCAAAATATTTTGGTCCTCAAAGTAGAATAATTTTGAAACATACGGTGGCACTAGTAGGCACTTTGAAAACACCGCGAGAAAATAATCCATTTGAAAAGTACGTCTCGAAATTTTATTTCTAAGATACTCAAGGTTTTCAAAAATCCAATAGGCCAGAATGCCCAAAACTTATACGTATTGACATTCTCTTATACACATCATAATACATGCATCAACTCGTTCAAAATAAAGACAATACATGTCTTTTACCGGAAAACAACAGTCAATTATCACATTCGAAATGACATAAGTAGCAACAACACTCCTCATATAAACGAAATATGAGGGTCAAATAAACACACATCACGAAACCAAGAATCTGCATAAAGATCCTATCACTCAACACATAATCATACAAGTAGCTCGTGCCGCACGAGGCACAATACAGAGAAGGGAGACTGACATCCACAGGTCGCACGAAGATGATGATCGCCCCACGATACTAATCACGACCAACAAATTCAGACGACGCGTCGCGACACGACTCAGTCAGACAAAATCCGACGAGACAAAACTCAACAGACACAACTTGACCCGACAGCCTAGGTCTCCACAACCTTGGCTCCAATACCATTTATGTAACACCCCCAATCCACTTAGGGATATTATACGCCATAGACCCTTTCCACAAGGATCTACCAGGCTGGTAAAAAGAATCAAACATCTAAACATCGCCTTTGAGGCTAAAATGACTCCGTAGACCGATTTGGTCTTTCAATAAATACACACAACTCAATCTCAATACATGCACACACAGGGCTCAAATACAACATACTCCCATATAACGGGGAAAGAATACTGCAGCGGAAAATAAAGTACAACTGAACCAATACAACAACGTACGGGTCCTCATTTGATTAGTATCGATCATCTTTCATCATCCTTCATGCCGATCCTGTGTTATGCTCCCCAGAACCTGAATGCAATACAGACATCTACCCCCCGATTACTCGGGGGTTAGCAAAATTCCACTATTTTGCTAGTGCAAGTATAAAGTGCAAATACGAGTCATACAAATCATATTCCAAGAATAATAACAACCAGAAATCCTCAAAGATTCAAACATAACAAAAAGTGCTTCCCGAGGCAAGAGTTTGAGTAAGACTTTCCAAAATCGAAAGGTCACAAATCAAGGGAAACAATTTATAAAATGGTTTAAAATGCCATCGAGAGTTTTAAATAGAAAACAATTTAGGATTATCGAATGCTTGTCTTTCCAAAATCAACAGGGGTCACCGCCCAAAGATTTTGTTTTCACAAATAAAACCAACAACAATTTACAGGGTCAAAACCCACGTCACGTGTCCTCGATGGACATAAAATCAACACAACATAATCTCCCATGATACGTAAATCTTGGTCACACGAAGACAACACCAACTCATGAATCCAGGGCTATACCATTGGATTTCCTCGAGGCCTCGTCGGACCCTCCCGAGGTGAGCAAAACACACTCACAAATCATATACTGAAACTCGTGAATCCAGGGCTATACCATTGGATTCCCTCGAGGCCTCGCCGGACCCTCCTGAGGTGAGCAAAACACATACTCATAACACCGTTAACACATGCCAGGTTATCTCACGGTTGGATCAATCACTTGTTGTCTCCTGACCATATGATCACATGCCATATGTCACCACAGGTCTTATTATCTCACGGTTGGATTAATCACTTGTTGCATCCTGACCACATGATCACAAGCCATGTGTCACCGTAGATTGTCTTAGGCTCTCACAGTTGGATCAATCACTTGTTGCATCCTGACCACACGGTCACATGACATGTGTCACCGTAGACCTTCGACCATATCCACACATTCACACAAATAGCATATCACACCAAGGATATCCAAACAATTCACCCAAAGGCAAAAAACACAAAGCACGACACAATTGTCAAATCACAACGCAACGAAATGAGATAATATATGCATATATATTATCAAAGCACAACAACACCAAGCGTATTCATAGGGTTCACTTAACCATTCACGAGACACAACATTCACAAAACACACGTATTTTGAAAGTGAACCTTTGACGAGGCTAAACCGAATCCTTTGAAAGTTCATCACAAACAATCAAACAAACATACCAAGACAATCACCAATCATCATATCCAAAAAACAAGAGATGTATAGACAAGGTACTTGCCTCAAATAATCACGAATGTGGAGAATCGGCCGAAGTAGGATGGCACGAACGGACTACGAACCCGCCGACTCCGCCGAACGCCAACTCGTGACAATAAACTACGAAGGACAATAACAACAATGAAAATGAATTCCATAGCACGACCAAAAATTACTGAATTGAAGGAACAAACGACAAAAGTTCAAGGGTTTCCCCCAAAATGGCCAAGAACGCGATCCGTCCCGACAAAACACGAAAATGAAATTCCAAACCGAAATATGGATATACAATCCATAGGATATGTTTAACAACATCATTTAGCAACAATCAGTTCATCAAAATCGGATAGAAAACGAAATCAAGAACAAAACTCCCAAAAGTCAACTCTAGTGATTCAAGAAAAAAATACCTTGATTCAGCGAAGAACAATGAATTAGATGATGTTATAATCACCTAGGATGCTCCAAAACACCTTTGGATTGAGCAAAATCGGCCAAGATCGCGATCCACAGTCGCCATTGGCTCAACCCCGCGGAGAGGAGGAGAAATGAGGTGGAAATGATGTACCACGACTGCTGTCCAGTTTATATACACTGGACAGCTTAGCGTGCGCTAATCTTTAAGATTAGCATGTGCTATCGAGGCACCGAAGTAAAACTTCGTGACAAAAATACACTGTTAGCGTGCGCTAACGAGACCTTCAGACCCAGTCCAGTAGCTCCTGGACTACCCCTGAACTACCAGGTAGCGCACGCTATCCTCACCCTAGTGTGCGCTACTAATGCACCCTAGCGCACGCTATGTTAGCATGCGCTGATCAACGTTTGAACCTAGTCCAGTAGCCTCTGGACTGTTTCTGCACCACCAGTTAGCGTGCACTACCACACCCGTAGCGTGCGCTAACAACCGCACCATAGCGCGCGCTAACCAATAAATGTAGCGTGCGCTAACGACTCAGAAGGATAGCAACAGTACTCTCGGAAATGGGTACGACGACGGATACCCACAATTTTAGGAAATTACAAAATGGCCCCAAATGTCCGAAAAATCACGATACGACAACGAATAATCAAACCGAAGCTCACATCACGTATAACAACGTTAAATGAACTTATGAGAAACCCGAAACAACAGTTTCTAACGAGATTCGCAAGAATCAAACTCAAGCACGGAAAAGTCGCCTAAGAACATGGAACTCAACAAAAACGACACCGAAACGAACTCGGACGTCAAAAAGGCAGAATTAAATATTCTCATAATGATGAAACGGTCACAACAGAGTCGTTAAGATGGACTTCCACCAAAAAAAGAAAATTACCGGAAATCGAAATTACGGATATTACAGTATCTTGGGGACATATTGCCTGAGCTGTCTGCTCTTATACGGGGGCAAAATTATCTTACAGAAAGAGCTCTACTCGCCTCTGCTAAGGTTGTAATTCTCAATTCAGCTTTTAATTTATGAAGAGTGTATTAAGTCGCTTTTCTTTGTAATTTTTATTGTAATTACATTGTTGGAAATTCACAGAACCAACAATCATAAGACAATTTTTATTTTTCTGTAATTTCCAATGGCAACCGATGCTGATGCTGCTGCCGCCGCTGCTGCCGCTGCCAAAGCTGCTGCACCTACCATTGCAGTACAGGCTGAGAAATCCGAGAAGTTCTCGGGTGTTGATTTTAAGAGATGGCAGCAAAAGATGCTGTTTTATCTCACTACCTTGGGGCTTGATGTTTACCTCAAGGATGATCCTCCTGTGGTCAGTGAGACGGAAAATGATCGTACGAAGCATTTTGCTTACGATTAGTGGTGTAACGGCGACTTTATGTGCCGTAATACAATATTGAATGGGCTAATTGATTCTCTGTACAACGTGTACAGTCAAATCAAGACTTCCAAAGAGCTCTGGAATTCTTTGGAGAAAAAGTATAAAACCGATGATGCTGGTGCCAAGAAATTCGTGATCTACCCTGGATTTTCAGATGACGGACTACAAAACCGTTATCGAACAAGTTCAACAATTTCAATTTATTGTGCATGAAATTAATGCTGAAGGAATGATCCTTCCTGAACCGTTTGTTGTGGGAACGGTAATTGAGAAGTTGTCTCCTAGTTGGAATGACTTTAAAAATTACCTGAAACACAAACGAAAGGAAATGAGCTTAGAGGACTTGGTTGTTCGACTCAAAATTTAGGAAGACAACTGAAAGTCTGATTCGAAGTTCAAGATAGGCCCTATGGAGGCCAAAGTAAATTTGCTTGAACATGGGTCCTCTAGCAAAAAGAGAAAACTGAACCATGTTCGGGACAAAAGGAAAGAGCCGTTTAAGGCAAAGAAGTTTACTGAAAATTGCCACAACTGTGGTAAGCCAAACCATAAGGCAAAGGATTGTCGCTTGCCAATAAGTTCAACTGGTCAGCGAAACAAAGGCAAGCGAGTTTCCAATCTGGTTGAACATGGCGATATTGACATACCAAATATGGAGCTGTTAGCTATGGTTGAGGAGCTGGACGAGGAGGTCTCATCCATGGTGATTGAAACCAATATGGTGGAGAATGTAACACCCCCAAACCACTCGGGAACATTACAGCACTGTAGACCCTCTCCATGAGGCTCTACCAGGCTAAATACAGAAACACCACAATACAATACATATCGATAAGGGTGATTAACGGACCATTAGACCGATTTGGTCTTTTACCACAACATACACATCAACCATACAATACTCTTTCTCGCAACTCATACCCACGCAGGGGCTAACATAAATCAACATTCCCGTAAAACGGGAATAATAAACACAACGGAAGGACAAAACAACAAGACATCGCCAAAATACTCAACACCGATCTTCATGTGATTAGTATCGTCGTCTTCCATCATCCTTCATAACGATCCTGTGAATTGCTCCCCAGCAACCTGCAAATACCTGGACGCAATACAGACATCCACCCCCCGAATACTCGGGGGTTAGCAAAACTCTACTGTTTTGCTAGTGCAAGTATAAATACAAAGTCAAGCCATACATATCATACTCCAAGAACGTAGAAATCTTGAATATACTTCCCGAGATAATTCACTTGATCAAAACAATTTGAATTACGAAAGATAAGAATAAAACCATTTTACAACTTACAAAACATTTTACGATCTCGGGAGTCTTTGAAAACATTTGGGGTTTAAGACGTCTCAAGCCTTTCGAACACTTAGGGGCACAACCCAAAAATCATTTATTTCAAAATACGATTCCGATAACAAAATACGGGGTCCACGACCCAATCATATGATTGGGTCCCTAATACAATATTGAATGGGCTAATTGATTCTCTGTACAACGTGTACAGTCAAATCAAGACTTCCAAAGAGCTCTGGAATTCTTTGGAGAAAAAGTATAAAACCGATGATGCTGGTGCCAAGAAATTCGTGATCTACCCTGGATTTTCAGATGACGGACTACAAAACCGTTATCGAACAAGTTCAACAATTTCAATTTATTGTGCATGAAATTAATGCTGAAGGAATGATCCTTCCTGAACCGTTTGTTGTGGGAACGGTAATTGAGAAGTTGTCTCCTAGTTGGAATGACTTTAAAAATTACCTGAAACACAAACGAAAGGAAATGAGCTTAGAGGACTTGGTTGTTCGACTCAAAATTTAGGAAGACAACTGAAAGTCTGATTCGAAGTTCAAGATAGGCCCTATGGAGGCCAAAGTAAATTTGCTTGAACATGGGTCCTCTAGCAAAAAGAGAAAACTGAACCATGTTCGGGACAAAAGGAAAGAGCCGTTTAAGGCAAAGAAGTTTACTGAAAATTGCCACAACTGTGGTAAGCCAAACCATAAGGCAAAGGATTGTCGCTTGCCAATAAGTTCAACTGGTCAGCGAAACAAAGGCAAGCGAGTTTCCAATCTGGTTGAACATGGCGATATTGACATACCAAATATGGAGCTGTTAGCTATGGTTGAGGAGCTGGACGAGGAGGTCTCATCCATGGTGATTGAAACCAATATGGTGGAGAATGTAACACCCCCAAACCACTCGGGAACATTACAGCACTGTAGACCCTCTCCATGAGGCTCTACCAGGCTAAATACAGAAACACCACAATACAATACATATCGATAAGGGTGATTAACGGACCATTAGACCGATTTGGTCTTTTACCACAACATACACATCAACCATACAATACTCTTTCTCGCAACTCATACCCACGCAGGGGCTAACATAAATCAACATTCCCGTAAAACGGGAATAATAAACACAACGGAAGGACAAAACAACAAGACATCGCCAAAATACTCAACACCGATCTTCATGTGATTAGTATCGTCGTCTTCCATCATCCTTCATAACGATCCTGTGAATTGCTCCCCAGCAACTGCCAAATACACGGGCCTTGTCTGAGACATCCACCCCCCGAATACTCGGGGGTTAGCAAAACTCTACTGTTTTGCTAGTGCAAGTATAAATACAAAGTCAAGCCATACATATCATACTCCAAGAACGTAGAAATCTTGAATATACTTCCCGAGATAATTCACTTGATCAAAACAATTTGAATTACGAAAGATAAGAATAAAACCATTTTACAACTTACAAAACATTTTACGATCTCGGGAGTCTTTGAAAACATTTGGGGTTTAAGACGTCTCAAGCCTTTCGAACACTTAGGGGCACAACCCAAAAATCATTTATTTCAAAATACGATTCCGATAACAAAATACGGGGTCCACGACCCAACCACAAGCTCGGGGGTCCGTGAATCAACTTATTCACATCACATACTCACAAGAATAACCCGACATAAACTACACCATGTCAAACATTACCATGACAACAGTCTCACAGAACGACAACAGAGAGCACAACTTGCAACTTGACCATACGGTCGAACTCAACACACCACAGAGCTACAATACACAGAGCAACCACATGACTCACGTACCCATACCAAATTATCACAGTCAAGGGACAAATCACACACAACACATTTACTGGTGCCATTCCAGCCAAGTACGATACCATTTGGACTGCCATTCTAATCAGACGAAATATGCGCCAAAAATCACAGTTCTCCGACAAAACATTTCAAAGTTAATCTTGGTACGAGACTCACGACCACCGTACCCCGCAGAGCCCCATCAGACATCCCTGGGTGGTTAACCATAGTTCGCGATACGAAACTCAAGACAACGTATCCCTAGAGGCCCCCTCGGACCAATCCCTAGGTGAACATACACATATATCATCCACAACGCCACATGAAGCCATAATTCGAATACTAGAATATGCATACAAATGCTAGGTACTTCGCTAGAATGGCCACTTTAGTCGACGTACACTCACAACTAATGTCACACAACCACAAGCAAATACCAATACCAAACAACACCAAGCGTCACAACCTCCTCACGAAGGAATAACAACTAATATCACACAACGTCACATATTCACCAAACAATTACACATATAAATACACAATCCTCAGCAAATAATTACGGTCTACTAAATTCACTAAATATGTTTAACATCTTCCAACATACGAAACTAACACACATATTCCGAAAGCACATTAATCCCCGAAGCATACGAGTTATCTTTTGAAAGACAACAATTATCGAGAACATACCGATCTTTTTCAAATTTCATTAAAATATTCGGATTGCACATAAAATCATTTATCAATGATTTCGTCTACGAAATATGAAAAGTATGGGCAAGATACTTGCCTCGATACCACGAGCAATGGGAAACAACGAACGGATACGGTCGATTAGCCCTCGAACCTCCAAAAATGACCAAGACTTCGACAACTTCACGAACGCTAGGAAAATAACATCACCACGCATAAATAACGCTAAACGGAATTCGAATTAACCGGAAAAACGACAAGAATCCAAGGGTTCTTCAAGGAAATCAAAATTCATGTTCCGGGTGGTGAAAATCAATAAACGAGTTTACAAAAATCCGAACATTATGGCCAAGACAACCAGAATACCATAACCAATTCATCAAAATCAGAAAAATCAATGAATCACAAAGAAAACCCCCAAAAATCATACAAGTAGGGTTCTAAGAAAGGAAATACCTTGATTCGACGAAGAACGCGGATTAAATGATGATTTAATCAAAAAGGATTTTCCAAAAAGCCTTGGAAATGAGAAGAATCGGCCAAGAACTCCTCCTACCAGTCACTCCCGTCCACAGCCGCCAACAGGGGTGAAAAATGAGTGAAAAACGAAGTGAAATGAATTCTGGCCGAGTCAGGCCTATATATGGCCGGACACGTTACGGCCGTAACCGGCAGGGCCTTACGGCCGTAAACCGGTCAACGCGCGTAGCGTGCGCAATGTTCGACAGGTTGCGTGTGCAACGATCGCACATTTCGGCCGTAATCGGCATAGCCTTACGGCCATAACCGAACTCCCAGTGGCCACTGCCTGCGTTCCGCCGAGACATTACGGACGTAATCGGCCAGCTCTAGCGGCCATAACGAGCCTTATGGCCATAACCCGGTAGACCTTACGGCCGTAACCGAGTCCTCCCAGGCCAGTCTGTTCGGCAGCCTTACGACCGTAATCGGCCCAGCCTGCCCTCCGACTGCCCGGTTCGATACTCGACGACGTCTCGATCATGCGAACGCACCGGCTAAGATCCAAAACAATAACGAACAGTCTATGAAGCCCAACGTACCACAATATAAGCATGCGGTTCTCAAAGATGCGGACGACAACAGTCCGTTTGACCGAAGAAAGTCAACGAAATCGGAATAAAGATCTCGGGTATTACAAAAAAATCACCGTGCCTGGTACGTTGATACTAGGACTACTCGTCATGTTTGTTCTGAAAAAGACATGTTCTCTTCCTACACTATTACTAATGGTAGGAAATTACATATGGCAAACTCTGCTTCTTCTGTGATTGCAGGTGTGGGGAACGTGTTCTAAAAGCTGACCTCTAGAAAGGAGATTCTGCTTAAGGATGTGCTGCATGTCTCAGACGTCCGAAAAATTTTAGTTTCAGACTCTCTACTAGTTAGTCATGGATTTAGACTAGTTTTTGAGTCTGAAAAATTTATTATGAGCAAGTTTGGAATGTTCCTTGGTCGAGGTTATCTTGACAGGGGATTAGTCAAAATGAATGTAATGCTTGTAAGCCATGAAGGCAAGAATAAAAGCAATAATAATAATACTCCTTCGTCTGTTTACTTGCTCGAGTGTTCAGATTTATGGAATTCTAGATTGAGACATGTTGGTCTAAAATCGATTAAAAGAGTAATTAATCTAGAATTGATTCCAAAAACCCATGTTGAACTTAATAAGAAATGCGAAGTATGTGTTGAAGCAAAAATGGCTAAATTGCCTTTTCATTCAGTGGAAAGGACTACTACTCCTCTAGAATTAATTCACACTAATGTGTGTGACTTAAAATTTATGCAAACTAGAGGAGGTAAAAAATACTTCATCACTTTTATAGATGATTGCACAAGATATTGCTATGTGTTTCTTTTGAGAAGCAAAGATGAAGCAATTGAGGCATTTAAGATGTATAAAAATGAAGTTGAAAATCAACTGAACTGTAAAATAAACGCAATCCGAAGTGACAAAGGAGGTGAATATGTAGCACCATTTGAACAATTATGTGCCGATTCAGGCATAATTCATCAAACGACTGCTCCTTATGCTCCTCAGTCAAATGGAGTTGCCGAAAGGAAAAATCGAACCCTGAAAGAAATGATGAATGCTTTATTAATAAGCTCAGGATTGCCGCAGAACATGTGGGGGAAAGCTATTCTTACAGCTAACCACATTCTGAATAAAGTGCCACACAAAGGGAAAGATAAAACTTCGTATGAGTTATGGAAATGGCGCAAGCCTTCTTTCAAATATCATAAAGTGTGGGGGTGTTTGGCAAAGGTTGAATTACCTGAACCAAAACAAGTAAGAATTGTTCCTAAGAGTTGATTACATATTCATAGCTTATGCATACAACCGTAGTGCATATCGATTTCTAATTCATAAATCTGAAATTCCTGATATGCATGAAGGAACTGTTATTGTGTCAAGAAATGCCATTTTCTTTGAAAATATTTATCCTTGTAAAAAGAGGATTGTGACAAGCTCAAATAAAAGAACTCTTGAAACTGCAAGTAGTTCAAATCCTATAAATGAAGAGCTAAGACAGAGCAAGAGAGCTCGAAAGGTTAAATCATTTGGTCCTGACTTTGAAACTTATACAGTTGACGATGATCCAAAGACTATACAAGAAGCTTATGCTAGTCCTGATGCTCCTTTTTGGAGGAAGCTATTTATAGTGAAATGGATTCCATCATGCAAAATTTTACTTGGGAACTAGTTGATCTTTCGCCAGGATGTAAGCCTTTAGGATGTAAATGGATTCTAAAGAGGAAATACAAAGATGACTGGTCGATAGACAAGTTTAAGGCCCGATTTATTGCCAAAGGGTTTAAACAGAAACAAAGTTATGATTTATTCGATACATATTCACCAGTAACCAGAATAACTTCCATTCGAGTGCTTATTGCTATTGCTGCATTGCACAATCTCGAAATTCATCAAATTGATGTGAAAACTGCATTCTTGAATGGTGAACTAGAAGAAGAAATTTATATGGAACAACCTGAAGGTTTCAGCATGCCTGGTCAGGAAAAGGTGTGTAAACTGTTGAAGTCATTATATGGACTAAAACAAGCTCCTAAACAATGGCATATGAAGTTTGACACAACTATGTTGGAAAATGGATTCAAGATCAACGAATGTGACAAATGTGTGTATATTAAAGGCACACTGGAGTCATTTGTGATAGTCTGTTTATATGTAGACGATATGTTGATCATGGGTAGCAGCAATGAAGTAATCGTGAATACAAAAAGGATGTTAAGTAGAAACTTTGACATGAAGGATTTGGGTTTAGATGATTTAATTCTTGGAATTAAAATTATCAGAACGTCAGAAGGTATCTTCTTATCACAATCTCATTATGTTGAGAAAGTGCTCAAGAAGTTTAACGCTTTTGATAGCCCACCTGTTAAAACACCTGTTGATACCACTATTCACTTAAGTAAGAACAGAGGTGATCCAGTGACACAGTGTCCACTAAGCCGCTGGTATAACCGACGATATTTTACTAATGGAGGTTCAAAGCCACAAACTACCTTTCCCCATGCAGCAGTATTTTACAGAAACTGGGTATGTAAGTCTACATTCATGCATGCATTTATTTCCAATCATGTGGGGGATTGTTGGAAATTGATTTTTAGAAAAATGAATTTTAACCCAATTTAAACCAATTTAATAATGATAAAATATTTAATTCTTGGAAATTAAATAATAAATTGTGAATCTAGATGAACGTAGGATTTTATTTTTCTCAAAACTAATTTCCAGTGAGTGAGAAATAAATAATTAAAATTGGCCATGTAATTGAAAAGGTGAAGTGTTAACCAGGTTGAAAACCCATCTGATATTTGGGACTGAAAACCCATCTGATATTTTGGGGCTGAAAACCCACCTGATATTTGGGGGACTGAAAATCCATCTGATATTTGGGGCTGAAAACCTATCTGATCTGATATTTGGGCTGAAGCCTATCTCATCTGGTATTTGGGCTGAAAAACCTATCTGATCTGATATTTAGGCTGAAAACCCATCTGATCTGATATTTGGGCTGAAAACCCACCTGATCTGATATTTGGGGCTGAAAACCCATCTGATCTGATATTTGGGCTGAAAACCTATCTGATCTGATATTTGGGTGCTGAAAACTTAGCTGATATTTGGTCTCGACTGAAATGAAGCAGGTTGAGAACCTAGCTTCTGGAATATGACTCTTCACACTCCATAATGTAACGTCCGAATTAAATGAGACTATTTATGGAGCTAACTCTTGAGCTGAAGGATTAAAGAGAATTAATGGCACTTTAATTTGTAGTAACTCCCCACTTGATGGAGTGGAATTGAACCCTATAAAAGGGGGTTTTATGCATTACATTTCATAACATACAACCTAACGAATACAACATACCACATATGCAGCATATTTCTTTCTTGTTTTTCGTACCCAGTTTCCAGCACTTAACGTTCGTCGGAGTTCTCAGTTTTGGAGAGCACCTAACTCAAAAACGTGTAGCAGTTGTATCTCGGGGACATATTACCACAGCTGTCTGCTCTTATACGGGGCAAAATTGTCTTACGGAAAGAGCTCTACTCGCCTCTGCTAAAGTTGTAATTTTCAATTCAGATTTTAATTTATTAAGAGTGTATTAGGTTGCCTTTCTTTGTAATTTTTATTGTAATTACATTGTTGGAAATTCACAAAACCAACAAGTAGTTTGATCTATTCCACGCACTATTACATAAGTGGTGCAACTTTTATCAAATTTTAAATATATTGTAAAAAAGTAAATAATGTCATACTATGATATATAAAAAAAATGAAATGAAGAGTATTAATTTGTTTGCTGAACATTTATAGTATTGGTATATGGTCTCCAAAAAAGATAAAATAATAGTTTAATTGACAATTTTGTATCAAAATTGTGCCAATTGTGTTTATTTCCACTCATCCGGTTTAATAATATCAATACGCTTTAAATTCCTTACTTGAATTTTTTAAAATCAGATTTATTATAAATAATCAATTTCTAAATATTTAAAAGAATTGTTTCAAAAAAATAGTTAAAAGAATCTAGAGACGTGCCTCTCTTCTTCTTCTTCTTCTTCTTCTTCTTCTTCTTCTTCTTCTTCTTCTTCTTCTTCTTCTTCTTCTTCTTCTTCTTCTTCTTCTTCTTCTTCTTCTTCTTCTTCTTCTTCTTCTTCTTATTGCCTCTGTCATTCTTCATCCTCCGTCACAGTGAGTCGGTGACAATTTCACAAACACCTTACACCCGAGCTCACAATCCAGCCATGGCTATAGAGGTTTGCGTTAAGTCTGCTGCAGGCGCTTCTCATCTTCTCGGAGACTGTAACTTCCTTTTTTTCATGCATTTCTGACATCAATGGAAAAACGCATATACTGCTCTCTTTTTTTCTCTTACGATTTGTTTTAAATTCGCAGGTCCTTTTGCCCAAAAGGTTTTGTTGACGTTGGAAGAGAAGAAAATACCTTATACGATGCATTTGATCAATCTCGACGTGAAGCCTCAATTGTAAATGCCTAAAATCCTACTGATTATAGGGCTGATTTCGTTACCCCCCTCTTTTTGTTCATTCAATTTTTATGGGGTTTTTCTGAAGCGAATCCAGAAGGGAATGTGCCCGTGATAAAATTTGATAACGAGTGGATTGGTGAGTCTGATGTGATTGTTGGTGCTATTGAAGAGAAGTACCCAAACCCTTCTCACATAATAAATCATTAAGAAATCATACAGTGACGAACACATCAGAGAAGGTGATAAAATTTGATAACGAATACATTGATAACTCAAGTTTCGTCACTGTATGATTTCTTAATTTTTCTCCACCATGTTTATATATGTACATATAATAGGTGTACCAAAATCTTGGCTAGCTCTTGTTGATGGAGTGAAACAGTGATATTTAATTTGATGATTTCTAGTAATTACTTGTTTCATGTTTATAGTTGGAGGCGATGATTTAGGGGCAGATCAATGTATTTCTTGCTATATGTTTCAAATTTTGTAGAAAACTATGTTTCAATTAATTTTTTGGGTTAAAACTATTCTGTCTTTAACAAAGCTTATGATTTTTAGGTGTTTGCATCTTCAATTCAACTTCGCACGAAACATTTTTTCTGAAATTCATCATTTCAATTTGTTTTTGTATAGGGGCTCCAATTGTTGCCTGCTTTTGTCAAATTCTTGAAGAGCAAGGATCCCAACGATGGATCAGTACAATGTCTTCTTGATGAATTGACGGCATTGGATGAACACCTGAAGACTAAGGTGTGAACTTCTGTATTAAGAGCAGATTAACTTAAAGTAGAATTATAAATGGAAAAAGGTGTACATAATCTGTATTATTCGTATTTTCTGATGAAGTTTCTTTCCATGTATGCGCTCAGGGACCATATGTCAATGGAGAAAACATTTGTGTTGTTGATTTGAGTTTGGCACTGAAACTTTTCCATATTGATGTAACCCTTGGCCGTTTTAAGGGTTAGGCTATCCACGAAGCTGACTCACGTCCATGACTACAAGAAGGTATACTGATATATGTAGTTAATCTTCACCTCCTAATATAGTCGACGATTGGAACAATTAGAGCAGTGTTTTAAAAGGTGGAACGAGGCACGCCTCAAGGCGAGGCGCCGGGAAAACGTCCCGAGGCGCGTTTTCAAGACCTAAAAAGAAGGCGGACGCCTTCTCCGGTTGAGGCGTATGAAAGGCGTACGCCTTGGAGGCGTACGCTTAGGGAGTTTGATGTAATACCCACGCCTTTACTACTGTATTCTTCGTTTTTGTCGTACCATATATGTGTTTATTGTAATGAACATATGGATGAAATATGTTAAATTGAAATCTCTGCCGTTCATACTATAGTTGATTGTTAGATGTTATTTGGAGAATTTAATTTTTACTTGTTGTTGCCTTAGCGTACGTTAGCTTGTTATCCTTACGTACGCTATGTACGCAGCATTACGTACGTAACTCTCCTAGGTTAACGTACGTAATGCGGTGTATCTATCAACAGCTCGCCTTTAGGCAGGTGGGACCGATCAAGGGTAGGTGGTCGGGAATCGAGGCCATTACGTACGTAATGACCCTGCCTTAGCGTACGTAATGTACTTGAGCCTTACGTACATCCATTTTGGTAAAGTACGTAAGGACATGTGTATTTTGAGTCAGTAACATCTGAGAATTTGTTACGTACGTAATACTTATAAGGTTACGTACGTAAAGTTGGTAACGTACGTTAATATGTAGCCATAGCGTACGTAATGCTGAATTCGGGTTATAAAAGTATGAGTTGCCTTTCATTTCTGCACGACCTTTTTTCATCCTCTCTCCCTCAAAACCGATTCCCTGCCCCCTTAAATCATATTCTTGCCCTCCAATCTCGTGTTAGAGCTACAACATTTGGATTATATCTTGGTAAATAGAAGCTAGGAGTGTGTTCTTGGAAGATTTGGTGCTATTCTTCATCCTTTTCTTGAGGTTGGTTATCTTACTATTGTTGTTTCATATAATTTATGATGTTAGTAGTAGAATAGCCTGGTAGATCATGATGAACATTAAAGTTATGTACAAATTTAGTTTGGAACATGATAATATTGTTAGAACCATTTCTTGAATGATTGATGAAGAGATGAGATAACATATTCAATATAGAACCCTTAGGTAATCATGTTAAAATCAGGAGATTAAAGTTATGAATATGCTCTTAATAGTTAGTAGGATCATATGATGTTATAGCCATATATTGGAGAAGGTTTAACAACTCATTAGGAAGAATTTTATGATGTCTTTAGAGTTACAAAAACCCTCAATGATATAATTATGTTTTGAACAAATTCTTAAGAGATGATATTGGATTATGAAGAACACAAGTATAATCTTTATATATTCAAGATAATTGGGTGTATTGATAACTCAAGAAGGTGTTGATCACTACATTAATATGTTGATAGTGTTTTTAGGACTATTATAACAATTATGTGTAATAATGATGCGGTAGAATTAATTGCCGAATTCTATTACGTTGATCCTCGTGTATTAGGATGGCGTAAATTAGGATGATGTTCTTATTATGCTTAAAACTTAAAGTTATTATTTCATTTCTGGATTAGCTTAACGTAATCATTGTAAAGATGATGAAGAATGTAAGGAAAACATAAACTTTTAACATGTTCAACGTTAGTCGGAAGTCTTGATGAATTGAGTGTGTGTTTAATTGTCATAATATTACATTGATAATGTTCTTGACTTAAAATGCTTGTCATTAATGTTAGAATATGTGGATGAATCTCATAAACTTGGTGTATGATAATTCATAATTGGAGTGTTAGAATGTTCCATAGAATAGTTGAGCTATCCGAGTAAAATTACGAATATTGTTTTTATGAATTAATACCATTATCGTACGAATGTGTTGTTGAGTGAATTACGTTTCATTCAAGGTTGCTTGTTCAAGTGAGTATTGTTAAACGAAAATACCATTCGTTAGTTCGCTCAAAGTCTACGGAATTAAGGCAAGTTATCTTGCTTGGTTATAATGATGGTTGAATTCTTGTGATTATTATGCGTTTCGTGTATGTGAAATGTTCGGTGAATCTATGATTCATGATGTGGTGAAGTTCTTGATCGTGTTATCGTTTGTGGTGGAATTATATTCCTAAACTTATCGCCCTTATTACCGTTGGTCTCTTTGAGCTTTGTCGTCACTTCGGTGAGTTGTTCGATTCTGTGATAAAAGTGTAATTCGTTGAGTTTCGTTGTCATGTTGGATCGTGACATCTCTGGAGTCATATCTGCGTGCCTATTGGTTATATGTAGGATTTTTATCCGGGCACTTGATGGTCATGCGTGGATGTTTCCGCATTAGATCGTGCACACGAGACGTAGTTCGTGAGGCTAATTAGGTACATCGTCCCACATATATTCTGGATTTCGTATACGGGGTGGACATGTGCACAGACACGTTTCTGGATCGGGCGTACTATGACGTCCGTCTTGAGCCATATTATTTGGTCGTTCATATTTTTGGATATGTTCGACATTACTGACTGTTTATACGCCTGTCGGGTATATCCAGTAGTCGGTTGTTTCATTGAGATCCGTATGTATATGAACTGTATAATGCCATGAGAATTATTATCATGTATGGCTGACCCTAGGTTGGGCGAAATACTTATATTTCAGGGCGAGGAAAAGGCAAGGCACAGGAAGAGCATGATGGCGGCGAAGGGTTTTGAAAGATGCTAATTCGGGGGGCCCGAGTCTTTTGATGTTCGGTTATGACTTTCAGTGATTTTTCATTTTATTCTATTTCGGATGAATGTAAGATAATTTGTAAGGTATTCTCCATCTTCATATGGCCTATACCGAATTTGTATCCTGTGTATGGTTGCGTGAGGCGATATATGTATAATTTATACTTCACATCGGGGTTTGGATTAATATTGTGGTTCGGTACCACGTTGATGGGATGTTAAAGTTCATGTTGTGATATCGCCTGGTGGGTCCCGGTGGGGGTCCACGGCACTGTAATAGACGCCATTTTTGGGGTGTTACAGAAGATGGTATCAGAGAGTTTTTTTTCCTTTTGAGTCATTGTAAATCGAACTAGCATCAAGAAACCTTCGTGCCACGTGTGACCTGTGCAGGCGCCTGATCCGCCGATTACGGTATGTTTCTCATTGAGCCATGATTTAATATTGATGATGAATTGATCCCTTTACTGATCTTGGCATTTTGATAATGTGTGGTAAGATTCATCTGTTTGACTTTCTGAGGAAATCCTAAATTGATTGTGTGATTGGAACTAGTTCGACTTGATGTCGATATGATATTGAGTATGTAGCACCCGCGGTGCCAATGATTCATTACGAACCGTTTTCTTGAATATGTAATTCCTTGTTGCTATTAACTTAGCCTGAATTTTGATTGATATCTTGGACTGTACTTATGGTTATCATTATGGTTTGATTCTTTCAGTATGGAAAGAAATCTGAGAGGCCGTGGCATAGGGGGACGAGGCCGCGGAAGGGGCCAAATCCCGATACCACGAGCCAACAGGCGCGCGAATGTGGAGCAGAGCTCCGCGGGCAGTGATTCGCCTTCTAGGGACCAATCACACCACACTGGACACGAGGACGCGCGTGTCGATCCTTATGTTGTGATGCAGGGCATGATGGCCCAGATGACCCAAATGGGTCAGCTGATGGAAGCTATGCAAAGGAATACTACTGGCCAACAGCAGGGGCAGCAGCCTCCGCCTCCGGTGCACGGCGGGATCGTGAGCCGGATTATTAGCGACATATCACGTCAGCGACCTCCAACCTTTGAAGGCTCTTCTGAGCCTGTTGACATTGTACATTGGTTAGAGCATTTCGGGAAACTGTTTGAGATGGTGGAGTGCCCATAAGAGAATCGAGTTGCTGTGGCGGCTTACTACCTTAGCAAGAGTACCCATACTTGGTGGCTTTCTGTGAGGCCTGCTGATGTTGCGAGTACTTGGGAGTAATTTAAGAATCTTATGCTAGATCACTACTATCCTGCACCACTCCGCGAAGCCAAATTGTCAGAATTGTTGAATCTCGATCCATCTGAGGACGAGGATGTGTTAACTATCGCCGAGAAATTCCAGGCACTTCTCCCTTTGTTGTCCGTTCGGAAGCTTATAAAATCAAATATTTCCTCAAGAGGCTTAAACCCCGAATGAGGATGCAGTTGCTCAATCACCACTGTATGACCCTACCAGAGTTTATCGAGAAGGCTCTGGAATACGAACTTACTGCAAAAGAGATTTCCAAGAAGCAGCCTCAGTCTTCTAACAAGAGATCCAAGAACCAGACCCAGGCAGACAGTAATCGAGGGACGTTCAGGAAGCCCCAGCCTGTACCAAATCCTTCTAAGCGGCCACCTATGGCACCAAAGCCGACTGGATCGCACTCTCGAGCAATCAGCTCATCTATTGTGTGTTATAACTGTGGGGACCATGGACATATCAGCTCCAAATGCCCGAAGCCGGCCGTGGCCTGCCACACTTGTGGGAAGAATGGACATCGTGCTCGCTATTGCAGGGGTGGACCCGAGCGTGCTCCAGTAGCATCTCTGGCTCCAGTACAGACTTCTGTCCAAAACCGTGTACCTCCGTCCGCTTCTTATCAGACTATCGGGGCAAAAAAGGGATGGGCTATGGAAATCAAGCTGGTACACCTGGTACCGGAGTTGAAAAACCCAGAGTCTACGAGATGAAGAAGGCCGACGATCCTGAAGCCATCATGATCGCAGGTATCCTCGAGATCTACTCTCAGCCCGTTTGTGTTCTTTTTGATATTGGTGCTTCACACTCTTTTTTATCTACCTCTTGTTTGAGTCGTTTGCAAGTAGATCATGTTACCAATTGTGAACCTTATGTCATTGGTCTACCCGATGGTAGAAGAATTGTTAGGAATCGTGAAGTACAGAACTGTCCGATTCGCTTGAATGACTGTGAGTGGTTGTCAGACTTGATTGTGGTCGATTTACCTAAAGGTGATGTGATCTTGGGTATCGACTGGATGGATCATCATGATGCCCTCCTTAGCGTCCGTAAGCGAATCATGACTGTCACATTTGATGATGGCGTCGAGTGTATTTTTCAGGGTGATAAAGGAACGGAAGGATTCGTGGTATATAGTGATGCGTCGAGATAGGGCCTTGGATGCGTATTAATGCAGAATGGGAAAGTGATCGACTATGCATCCAGATAGTTGCGACCTTACGAGGTCAACTACCCGACCTATGATTTGGAGTTAGCAGCCGTGATATTTGCTTTAAAAATCTGGCGCCACTACCTGTATGGAGTTACCTGTCAGATTTTTACGGACCACAAGAGCCTGAAGTACATTTTTACTCAGAAGGAGTTGAATATGAGGCAGAGGAGGTGGCTAGAGCTAATCAAAGACTATGATATCGAGATCCTTTATCATCCAGGCAAGGCAAATGTGGTTGCCGATGCCTTGAGTCATAAAACCGTACAGGAGCAGATACTTGCCCGTTTGACAACCCAGAGAGAATTGCAGTTAGAGTTCATGAGGCCGGAGATTGAGGTTTGGTTGCAGCGCATTCAAGGACAACTTTGCATGCTTGAGATTTCATCGACCCTTGATAAGATAGTCAGGACAAAACAGATGACAGACCCGTTCTTATCTAGAATTCGAGGAGAAATCGATCAGGGGAAGGCCCATGGATTTGTGGTTCACGAGGACGGACTGATATGCTTCAAAAATCGAGTATGTGTACCGGCGGATGAGGAGTTGAGGAACACTATTCTGAAGGAGGCCCATGCTACCCCGTATTCCATACACCCAGGATCGGACAAAATGTATAAGGATTTGAAGCCGTATTATTGGTGGGGTAACATGAAACGGGAAGTTGCAGAATTCGTTTCTAGGTGTTTAACCTGTCAGCAGGTCAAGATTGAGCATCAGCGACCAGCGGGCGTGTTGAAACCACTCCCGATTCCCGAGTGGAAGTGGGAAGACATATCGATGGATTTTATTATTAGCCTGCCGACGAGCCGACGAGGAATGAATACGATTTACGTGATTGTGGATCGACTGACCAAATCAGCCCACTTCTTAGAGATTAAGGATACATGGGGTCCTGAGAGGTTGGCACAGTTGTTCATTAAAGAGATTGTGAGGCTGCATGATACCCCCAAGAGTATTGTATCAGATCGGGACGGATGGTTCGTGTCACACTTTTGGAAGGCGGTTCATCGTGCGTTGGGTACCCACTTGAACTTCAGTACGGCATTTCATCCTCAGAACGACGGTCAGTCTGAGAGGACTATTCAAACTCTGGAGGATATGTTGAGGGCGTGTGCTCTCGACAGAAAGAATGATTGGGAAGCCCAACTACCGTTGGTGGAATTCACATATAATGACAGTTGGCACTCCTCGATCAAGATGGCACCTTATGAGGCATTGTATGGCTGTCGTTGTAGGTCCCCTCTGTGTTGGGATTACTTGTCTGAATCCATTGTTACGGAGCCTTATATGTTGTTAGCAGCCCGCGAGAAGATTACTCTGATTAAGAGTCGTTTATTAACGGCTCAGAGCCGCCAGAAATCGTATGCAGATAATCGTCGGCGACCACTCGAGTTTGAGGTTGGTGATCATGAACTAGTAAAAGTGTCCCCTACTCGAGGTGTTTTCCATTTTGGGAAGAAAGGCAAGCTGAGCCCGAGGTATATTGGTCCGTTTGAGATTTGGGATCGTATAGGCGACCTAGCTTATCGTTTGGTGTTACCACCAGTTTTGAGTCGAATTCACAACGTATTCCATGTATCCCAGTTGAGGAAGTACATTGCTGACCCAAGCCGCATTATTCGATTCGAAGAGGTCGAGATAGCCGATGACCATTCATATGAAGAACGTCCTGTACGGATACTTGAGAGGAGGGTCAAACAGTTGAGGAACAAGACGATTCCCTTATTGAAGATTCAGTGGTCGATACACGGAGTCGAGGAGGCTACGTGGGAGACTGAGGATAGCATGCGAGAGAGATACCCCAAGTTGTTTACCCTTTAGTTTCGAGGACGAAACTCCTTTTAAGGGGGGAGTATGTAATACCCACGCCTTTACTACTGTATTCTTCGTTTTTGTCGTACCATATCTGTGTTTATTGTAATGAACATATTGATGAATTGTGTTAAATTGAAATCTCCGTCGTTCATACTATAGTTGATTGTTAGATGTTATTTGGAGAATTTAATTTTTACTTGTTGTTGCCTTAGCGTACGTTAGCTTGTTATCCTTACGTACGCTATGTACGCAGCATTACGTACGTAACTCTCCTAGGTTAACGTACGTAATGCGGTGTATCTATCATCAGCTCGCCTTTCGGCGGGTGGGACCGAGCATGGGTAGGTGGTCGGGAATCGATTGTGACAGCCTAAGTCAATGGCCATTACGTACGTAATGACCCTGCCTTAGCGTACGTAATGTACTTGAGCCTTACGTACATCGATTTTGGTAACGTACGTAAGGACATGTGTATTTTGAGTCAGTAACATCTGAGAATTTGTTACGTACATAATACTTATAAGGCTACGTACGTAAAGTTGGTAACGTACGTTAATATGTAGCCAGCGTACGTAATGCTGATTTCGGGTTATAAAAGTATGAGTTGCCTTTCATTTCTGCACGACCTTTTTTCATCCTCTCTCCCTCAAAACCGATTCCCTGCCCCCTTAAATCATATTCTTGCCCTCCAATCTCGTGTTAGAGCAAAAACACTTGGATTATAGCTTGGTAACTAGAAGCTAGGAGTGTGTTCTTGGAAGATTTGGTGCTATTCTTCATCCTTTTCTTGAGGTTGGTTATCTTACTATTGTTGTTTCATATAATTTATGATGTTAGTAGTAGAGTAGCCTGGTAGATCATAATGAACATTAAAGTTATGTACAAATTTAGTTTGGAACATGATAATATTGTTAGAACCATTTCTTGAATGATTGATGAAGAGATGAGATAACATATTCAATATAGAACCCTTAGGTAATCACGTTAAAATCAGGAGATTAAAGTTATGAATATGCTCTTAATAGTTAGTAGGATCCTATGATGTTATAGCCATATATTAGAGAAGGTTTAACAACTCATTAGGAAGAATTTGATGATGTCTTTAGAGTTTCAAAAACCCTCAATGATATAATTATGTTTTGAACAAATTCTTAAGAGATGATATTGGATTATGAAGAACACAAGTATAACCTTTATATATTCAAGATAATTGGGTGTATTGATAACTCAAGAAGGTGTTGATCACTACATTAATATGTTGATAGTGTTTTTAGGACGATTATGAGAATTATGATTAATAATGATGCGGTAGAATTAATAGCTGAATTCTATTACGTTGATCCTCGTGTATTAGGATGACGTAAATTAGGATGATGTTATTATTATGCTTAAAACTTAAAGTTATTATTTCATTTATGGATTGGCTTAACGTAATCATTGTAAAGATGATGAAGAATGTATGGAAAACACAAACTTTTAACATGTTCAACGTTAATCGGAAGTGTTGATGAATTGAGTGTGTGTTTAATCGCCATAATATTACATTGATAATGTTCTTGATTTCAAATGCTTGTCATTAATGTTAGAATATGTGGACGAATCTCATAAACTTGGTGTATAATAATTCATAATTGGAATGTTAGAATGTTCAATAGAATAGTTGAGCTATCCGAGTAAAATTATGAATATTGTTTTTATGAATTAATACCATTATCGTACGAATGTGTTGCTGAATGAATTACGTTTCATTCAGGATTGCTTGTTCAAGTGAGTATTGTTAGATGAAGATACCGTTCATTAGTTCGTTCAACGAAGGATTATTCATCTACAGAATTGAGGCAACTTATCTTGCTTGGTTATAATAATGGTTGAATTCTTGTGATTATTATGCGTTTCGTGTATGTCAAATGTTCTGTGAAAATATGATTCATGATGTGGTGAAGTTCTTGATCGTGTTATCGTTTGTGGCGGAATTATATTCCCAAACTTATCGCCCTTGTTACCGTTGGTCTCGTTGAGCTTTGTCGTCACTTCGGTGAGTTGTTCGATTCTGTGATAAAAGTGTAATTCATTGTGTTTCTTTGTCATGTTGCATCGTGACATATCTGGAGTCATATTTGCGTGCCGATTGTTTATGTGTAGGATTTTTAGCCGGGCACTTGATTGTCATGCGTGGATGTTTCTGCATTAGATCGTGCACACGAGACGTAGTTCGTGAGGCTAATTAGGTACATCGTCCCACGTATATTCTGGATTCCGTATACGGGGTGGACATGTGCACGGACACATTTCCGGATCGGGCGTACTATGACATCCGTCTTGAGGCATATTATTTGGTTGTTCATATTTTTGGATATGTTCGACAGTTGGGACTGACTGTTTATATGCCTGCGGGGTATATCCAGTAGTTGGTTGTTTCTTTGAGATCCGTATGTACATGAACTGTATAATGCCATGAGAATTATTATCATGTATGGTTGACCCTGTGTTGGGCGAAATACTTGTGTTTCAGGGCGAGGAAAAGGCAAGGCACAGGAAGAGCACAATGGCGTCAAAGGGTTTTGAAGGATGCTAATTCGGGGGGCCCGAGTCTTTTGATGTTCGGTTATGACTTTCAGTGATTTTTCATTTTATTCTATTTCGGATGAATGTAAGATAATTTGTAAGGTATTCTCCATCTTCATATGGTCTATACCGAATTTGGATCCTGTGTATGGTTGCGTGAGTTGATATATGTATAATTTATACTCCACATCGGGGTTTGGATTAATATTGTGGTTGGGTACCACGTTGATGGGATGTTAAAGTTCATGTTGTGATATTGCCTGGTGGGTCCCGGTGGGGGTCCACGGCACTGTAATAGCCGCCGTTTTCGAGGTGTTGCATTTGAGTCGTTTTGCCTTTTTTTAAAGTAAATGTAAAAAATATAAATAGACTTACGGTCAAAGCAAAAAAATATAGAAGACATGAGCCCTAATTGCTTTCGGCATACGGAAAAAATCGCGACTTCCAGTGCGATTTCCACCTCCGATTTCCAGCGACCGGCGACTTCCGACCTCCAGCTACCTCCGACGCTCCGACTTCCAGTGACCTCCGCGGCTCCGCCTTCACCGTGCGTTTCCAGCGACCTCCTTTCTTTCTTTTTTATTCTGTTTTTCTGAATTTTTTATATTCTGTTTTTTTATTCTGTTTTTTTATCCATGCGCTTTCCGGACGTTGTTTCTTATGAATCAGGTTTTTTCCTTTCTTTATTTTTTATTCTGTTTTTTTCTTTTGTTTGAGAGAAATGTTTTTTTATAGATTTTTTATATTGAATTTTTTATATTCTATTTTTTTAATCTGTTTTTTATCCATACGTTTGCCGGATCGTTTGTTTCTTATGCAGCGGGTTTTTTTATTCTGCTTTTTTTTATTATGTTTTACAGGTTTTTATTTTACATGTTTTTGTTTTATTCCAAACTTAATTTTGTTTTACAGGTTTTTGTTTATTCTGTTATTTTTTTCCTTGGCTTTTCTTTATATATTGTTTAATTGATGATCATGTAGGAATTGCTAAGTAAATCAAAATATTGCTATTTGGCTGTTTTCCTTTTGTTAATGATGAAGCTTCTATATATATATATATATATATATATATAATATATTTAATTGGTACGCCTCGAGGCTTATGCCTCGCCTCAATTTTAGAAAACGCCTCAAACACGCCTCACGCCTTTTAAAACATTGAATTAGAGTTACATCACATTATTAGGTAGGCTCAAAGTTCTCCTGTTTTGAAAACATTAGTCAATCATACAACTGAAACTGTTTCTCCTAAGGGCATGTTCCATCCCGACTAGCTCTGAAGCCTCGTCCCAACATAATGGTGATCTACACCGCCTACCATAAAGTGCTTCGAAAGGTGCCATTTTGATCGACGCATGCCAACTATTATTGTAGGTAAACTCGATCAACGCAAATGAAGTTCCCAATCGTTACTCCAGTCTAGGGCACAAGCCCGCAAAATATCCTCCAACGTCTGAATCGTCCGCTCAGTCTGACCGTCTGACTGGGGATGAAAAGACGTGCTCAATCTCAACTTGGTGCCCAAAGCCCAATGGACGGCTTGCCAAAAATGCGATACGAAGCGACCATCTCGATTGGAAGCAATAGTTTTAGGGGCACCATGCAATCTCGCAATCTCAGCTATAAAAGTTCGAGCCAATCTCTCCGGTCCCAAAGTATCCATAATACCCAGGAAGTGTGCAGACTTGGTTAACCGATCCACGATTACCCAAATCATATTCATTCCGGTTCTAGTTCTTGGCATCCCAGTGATAAAATCCATAGAGATGTCTTCCCATCCACTCGGGAATGGACAGAACATAATAGAACATAGATTTTCCTATAAAATGTCCCAATACATATGTTGAGAACATAGATTTTCCTATAAAATATCCCAATACATATGTTCAGAACATAGATTTTCCTATAAAATGTCCCAACCCCTGCACTTTTTTACTTTGTCTTTGTTTCAATTTTATGTTTATTTTGTCAAAAAAATTATCTTACGCGTGTGGCGTATACCATCAGATAATCAAAAAATTGTTGATTGTGAAGAATTTTGGACTGATCTTCGTCCTAATATCTCTCTAGGTTAATGTTAGCTAGAACTCCGAAAATGGGAGACATTAATGATAATTGGTTGAAAATGGTGCCAAATAAGTGCGACTCTTTAGGATAGTTTGATTTAGGATATTGATATAGGAGCAGATTACAGGAGCAGCAAAGCTATGGCGGTTTTAAATTAAAATCTGAAATCAATTTACTTGTTAGAAGTAGGTGTGGACCATGAGTAAATCTCTTGTGCACCTAGTGTACTTTGCAACCCAAGTATATTTTGAAAGTGTCACATTTATTTTTACTGAAAAGACATTCTTGTTTTTACTAAAAAGTTAGAGCTATTTACAATTTGCAACCCTAACTTTCAATGAAAATAAGAGTGACTTTTCAGTGAAAACGGTGTGATTCTTTAAAAATGCACTTGAGTTGCACGGTACATCAGGTGCATACAAGATTAAAACGGCAAATTAATCAATCCGCACATATGTGTTGTATGCTTTCTCTGTCCCATTCTAGGTTGCACTTAAAATTGGGCACACAAAATAAAAAAGTGGAGTAATTAGTAAGGTTTTGAGGGATAATTTCGTAAACCTTTATATATGAAATAAATAGAAATTGGTTGGATTGTATGTATATGGACCCAAATGTAATGATATTTTGTGTAAATTTGTGAATGTTGTAAATAAGGGCGGAACTCGACTTTTTCATTTGAGGGGCTTATACGAAAATTTAACATTTAACATGATAATATAGAAAAAAATGGAATCAATTATCTTGAGCTACGAATTCTTGAGTGCTATGACTTAGACTTCAACCAAAAAAGAGCATGACTCAAAACTACAATATTAAAAACTAGTCCCTTAATATACCATTTCTCTCTCAAAATTCAAATTCAAAATTCCACTATTTTGCTAGTGCAAGTACAAAGTGCAAATACGAGTCATACAAATCATATTCCAAGAATAATAACAACCAAAAATCCTCAAAGATTCAAACATAACAAAAAGTACTTCCCGAGGCAAGAGTTTGAGTAAGACTTTCCAAAATCGAAAGGTCACAAATCAAGGGAAACAATTTATAAAATGGTATAAAATGCCATCGAGAGTTTTAATAGAAAATAATTTAGGATTATCGAATCCTTCTCTTTCCAAAATCAACAGGGGTCACCGCCCAAAGGTTTTGTTTTCACAAATAAAACCAACAATAATTTACATTGTCAAAACCCACGTCATGTGTCCTCGACAGACATAAAATCAACACAACATAATCTCCCAAGATACGCAAATCTTGGTCACACGAATACAACACCAACTCGTGAATCCAGGGCTATACCATTGGATTCCCTCGAGGCCTCGCTGGACCCTCCCGAGGTGAGAAAAACACATTCACAAATCATATACTCAAACTCGTGAATCCAGGGCTATACCATTGGATTCCCTCGAGGCCTCGCCGGACCCTCCCGAGGTGAGCAAAACACATACTCATAACACCGTGAACACACGCCACGTTATCTCACGGTTGGATCAATCACTTGTTGTCTCCTGACCATATGATCACATGCCATAAGTCACCGCAGGTCTTATCATCTCACGGTTGGATCAATCACTTGTTGCATCCTGACCACATGATCACAAGCCATGTGTCACCGTAGATTGTCTTAGGCTCTCACGGTTGGATCAATCACTTGTTGCATCCTGACCACACGGTCACATGCCATGTGTCACCGTAGACCTTCGACCATATCCACATATTCACACAAATAACATATCACACCAAGGATATCCAAACAATTCACCCAAAGGCAACAAACACAAAGCGCGACACAATTTTCAAATCACAACGCACCGAAATGAGATAATATATGCATATATATTATCAAAACACAATAACAACACCAAGCGTATTCATAGGGTTCACTTAACCATTCACGAGACACAACATTCACAAAACACACGCATTTTGAAAGTGAACCTTTGACGAGGCTAAACCAAATCCTTTGAAAGTTCATCTCAAACAATCAAACAAACATACCAAGACAGTCACCAATCATCATATCCAAAAAACAAGAGATGTATGGACAAGGTACTTGCCTCAAATAATCACGAACGTGGAGAATCGGCCGAAGTAGGATGGCACGAACCGACTACGAACCCGCCGACTCCGCCAAACGCCAACTCGCGATAATAAACTACGAAGGACAATAACAACAATGAAAATGAATTCCATAGCACGACCCAAAGTCTCTGAATTGAAGGAACAAACGACAAAAGTTCAAGGGTTTCCCCCCAAATGGCCAAGAACGCGATCCGTCCCGACAAAACACGAAAATGGAATTCCAAACCGAAATATGGATGTACAATCCATAAGATAGGTTTAACAACATCATTTAACAATAATCGGTTCATCAAAATTGGATAGAAAACGAATCAAGAACAAAACTCCCAAAAGTCAACTCTAGGGATTCAAGAAAAAAATACCTTGATTCGGCGAAGAACAATGGATTAGATGATGTTATAATCACCTAGGATGCTCCAAAACACCTTTGGATTGAGCAAAATCGGCCAAGATCGCGATCCCCAGTCGCCCTTGGCTCAACCCCACGGAGAGGAGGAGAAATGAGGTGGAAATGATGTACCACGGCTGCTGTCCAGTTTATATACACTGGACAGCTTAGCGTGCGCTAATCTTTAAGATTAGCGTGTGCTATCGAGGCACCGAAGTAAAACTTCCTGGCAAAAATACATTGTTAGCGTGCGCTAACCACAAGTGTTAGCGTGCGCTAACGAGACCTTCAGACCCAGTCCAGTAGCTCCTGGACTACCCCTGAACTACCAGGTAGCGCGCTATCCTCACCCGAGC